>OX451740.1:1355198961-1356495722 GCA_948472305.1 Vicia faba
CGTGATCAGTCAGATCAAAGGAGAGTGGGATACAAAACACCCAAATCTTATTCCTTACAAGGAGTATGTATTGACGTTGCTTCCCCATTTCGAGGAGATAACCTTTGAACACTTCCCAAGAGAGGAGAATCAGTTGGCGGACGCATTAGCTACGATGTCTTCTATGTTCAAAGTCAAGTGGGACAACGAGGCTCCCCGGATCATTATTTGGAAATTGGATGAACCTGCACATTGCTGCGATCTTGAAACTAAAGAGGTAACAGAAAAACCTTGGTATCATGAAGTGAAGAGGTACCTTGAAGCTCAAGAATACCTCGAGGGTGCATCTGTTAATGACAAGAAGTTTCTGAGAAGTTTCGCGGCAAAGTTCTTCATCAGCAATAGCATTCTTTACAAACGTAACCATGATTCAACCTTACTGCGTTGCATGGATAAAATTGAAGCAGAAAGGATCATGGGAGAGCTGCATGAAGGTGCTTTCGGAACTCATTCCAGTGGACATACCATGGCAAAGAAAATCCTTCGGGCAGGATACTACTGGTCCACAATGGAAGCCGACTGTTACCAGCATTCTCGGACATGTCACAAGTTCCAGGTCTATGCTGATAAGGTGCATATTCCTCCAGTTCCTCTGAATGTTTTGACAGCACCTTGGCCTTTTGCAATGTGGGGCATTGATATGATCGGCGAGATCAGACCTACGACATCCAACGAGCATCGTTTCATCCTGGTAGTGATTGATTACTTTACCAAGTGGGTTGAAGCAGCTTCCTTTGCTACCGTAACCAAGAACGTCGTGGCACGGTTCATTCGGCACAACTTGATCTGTCGATACGGTGTACCAGAGAGGATCATTACGGGCAATGGTACCAATCTAAACAACAAGATGATCACTGAGCTCTGCAAACAATTCAAGATACAACGTCATAAATTTTCTCCCTACCGGCCGAAGATGAACGGGGCTGTAGAAGCAGCTAATAAGAACATTAAGAAGATTGTGCAGAAGATGACAGTGACATACAAAGACTGGCATGAGATGTTACCATTTGCTCTTCATGGGTACCGTACCTCAGCACGGACGTCAACAGGGGAAACACCCTATTCCTTGGTTTATGGCATGGAGGCAGTCTTGCCCATTGAAGTTCAGATACCCTCTCTTCGGATCATGAAGGATGCAGGTTTGAGCGAAGACGACTGGATCCAGACCCGACTTGATCAATTGAATCGAATCGACGAAAAGAGACTCACAACTATTTGTCATGGTTAAACGTACCAAAAACGGATGATCAATGCATTTAACAAGAAAGTCAGACGACAAGAATATCAAGTTGGGGACCTGGTAATCAAGCGCATTATTCTACCTCAAGGTGATCCCAGGGGAAAATGGACCCCTACTTACGAAGGGCCATTTGTGGTTAAGAACATATTCTCAGGAGGAGCGATGATTCTAACCACGATGGATGGTGACGACCTTCCTCACCCCGTCAATGCAGACATAATAAAAATATACTACGCATAATCAAAGACCCGCTAGGTTGACTGGCCTAGGAAAAAATAAGGGCTTCCCGGCGAACCAAAAGGGTTCGGGCAAAAATAAGGGATGAAAATAAAAAAATCTGTACACCCGGCAAGTCAAAAACCTGAAAAGGAGGCTTGGGAAAAAATGGATATCCCGGTGGTCTGAAAACCCGAAAGGGCGGTTCAGGCAAAAGTTAGGGATTAAAGCGTAATACTATGTCTCATTGGATCACCTCGCATCCGAACTTCAGTATCAACTATCAGGCTCGGACGACTCCAGTCAATCAAATTCACCTTCAACTAAGTAGCAAGGTGATGAGATGCTTGAAGATATAAAGGCAATAGCAGAGTTGGAACCCAGTGGGACTATTCACATAACTGTCTTGTTTTCTTTTCACAAATTGTATAAATTCGATTTGTTCAGCGGCATCCTCTTACTAGGACGTCAGCCTCTTGTACAAAACTCCTATTTAGAGGCCAAACTTCAAAGTCAATACAAACTCATGTTCAAACAAATTTCAAATTGTCTTTATCTGTTTTGTTTTGCAAAGAACGTCCAATGTTCATTTTTGATATATGCATTTGACATTAAATTGCTGCTCATAAATATTTACATGCGAAACAAAGGACTAATTACGGGTGATATCAGAAACAGGGGCAATAAGATTTGTCTGAGCGGTCTAATTATTCTGTCCACCAGGTACCAAGGTATATATTCAGCTAAAGAATATGGCTAAGATACTTTCACTTCCCCAGAGTAAGACAACAATGGTGGCTCTCCCAACTAAGACTTGCAACTATGAACAAATCAGCAATGCTCTCCCCAAGCAGAGCTCATCCACCATCAGCGCTAAAAAGGTTGGGTATCCCCCAGAAGGTTTTAATATCCCCCCAGCGGAGTACAAGGATATCCCCCAGCCAACATAAGAGTATCCCTGGCAGTCTTAATATTCCTCAATGGAATATAAGAATGTCCCCCGGCAGAATGCAAGACACCCCCAGTGGAGCCATTTCCCCAGCGCGTTCTAAAAAAAGTTTCCCCAATGGAGTTGAATCATCTTACCCAGTAGATTCTGGAAGCTTATCCCCTGCGAGACACAAATAAGTCTCCCCATCCAAATTCAGAAGGTTATCCTCACAAGAGTCTAACTGGGTTATCCTCAGCAAGTTGCAACTGAAAGATCATCCCCAGCGGAGTTTATCATCAATCCTCGGCAGAGTTTATCACCAATCCCCAACAGAGCTTATCAGCGGAACCCCCAGCGGAGCTTATCGTTAAAATCCTCAGCAAAGTATCTCTTCCCCACAAAGTATTTCCCCGCAGAGTAATCTCTTCATCAAGTTTATTCCCCAATGGAGTTCTTCTCTCCTGCAGGTTTATTCTCACAATCATCTTTGTTCACCATCCCCAGCGGAAATGAAGAATTCAACTCTATTCTCCAGCAAGCTATCCGGGATTTATTTTCCCCAGCTAAAGCGTCACATTTCCATACATCATGATACATGTATATACACATCATGCGAATACAATCTCATTTATTAAGAGAACATCATTGCCTGATCCATATCATGTATTACATATGACTGACCTTTACTTTTCAGGAAAAATGCAGTTAAGTTCTCAGCTTAGACGAAGATCTGACCAGTTCTTAAATCTCAATTGAATTATCATCAGTTGAATTTTCAGATAAGGTTCTCAATCTCGACAGTTTCCTCCGTCATAGTGTGGACAAGTTCTATAACCTCAACGGTTTACTCCATTGAGCACAAGACAGTTCCTAGATCTTGATGAAGATGTTTCCCTACGTCATAGTTTGGACGAGTACTATAACCTCAACGATATACTCCATTGAGCACGATTCAATTCCTAGATCTTGATGTTTTCCTCCATCATAGTGTGGACAAGTTCTATAACCTCAGCGGTTTACTCCATTGAGCACGAGACAGTTCCTAGATCTTGATGAAGATGTTTCCCTACGTCATAGTATGGACGAGTACTATAACCTCAACGATATACTCCATTGAGCACGAGTCAGTTCCTAGATCTTGATGTTTTCCTCCGTCATAGTATGGACAAGTTCTATAACCTCAACGATTTACTCCATTGAGCACGAGACAGTTCCTGGATCTTTATGAAGATGTTTCCCTATGTCATAGTGTGGACGAGTACTATAACCTCAACGGTATACTCCATTGAGCACGAGTCAATTCCTAGATCTTGATGTTTTCCTCCGTTATAGTGTGGACAAGTTCTATAACCTCAGCGGTTTACTCCATTGAGCACGAGACAATTCCTAGATCTTGATGAAGATGTTTCCCTACGTCATAGTGTGGACGAGTACTATAACCTCAACGGTATACTCCATTGAGCACGAGTCAGTTCCTAGATCTTGATGTTTTCCTCCGTCATGGTGTGGACAAGTTCTATAACCTCAGCGGTTTACTCCATTGAGCACGAGACAGTTCCTAGATCTTGATGAAGATGTTTCCCTACGTCATAGTGTGGACGAGTACTATAACCCCAACGGTATACTCCATTGAGCACGAGTCAGTTCCTAGATCTTGATGTTTTCCTCCGTCATAGTGTGGACAAGTTCTATAACCTCAACGGTATATTCCATTGAGCACGAGATAGTTCCTAGATCTTGATGAAGATGTTTCCCCCCAATTGAATTATGAACAGGTTCTTAAAACTCAGCTGAAGCATTCTCTCAGTTGAAGTACAGGCAGGTTCCTAAATCTCAACGAAGTTAGACTTCCCTAGTGGAATCTTCTACAACAACAGGTATGCAAGTTCTCGCTAAGGAATCTCTTATGCGATCGACACTCCTGCAGATGGCATCTATAAGCCCATCCTCCTACCAACAATCTCCAAATGGCATCTGTAAGCCCATTCCTGACATCACAATACTGATACTTCATGATGCGAGTGCAAATTTCTGGGCACTCTAGTGTTCAATTATCTTCCACCCTCGGATCACGAAAGGCTCGAAAGCCAATCTATATCCTCAGGTTTAAGAAAATTGAACAGGGGCAACTATTGCACCCCAAAATTTTCCCTCTCATGTTTCCCAAAGCCTTCCCCTTGATGGTTGATCACAAACTCTTGCCTAAGGAAAAGGAAAATTTTTTAGTGGTGCTTTAAGGACATTTAGATTGGCATTCTGAAGGAGCACTTCGATTGGCATTCTGAAAGATCTTTCGATTGGCATTCTGAAGGAGCATTTCGATTGGCATTCTGAAGGAGCACTTCAATTAGCATTCTGAAAGACCCTTCGATTGGCATTCTGAAGGAGCACTTCGATTGGCATTCTGAAATATCTTTCGATTGGCATTCTGAAGGAGCATTTCGATTGACATTCTGAAGGAGCACTTCGATTAGCATTCTGAAAGACCCTTCGATAGGCATTCTGAAGGAGCACTTTGATTGGCATTCTGAAAGACCCTTAGATTGGCATTCTGAAGGAGCATTTCGATAGACACTCTGAAGAGGCATTTCGATTGGCATTAAGGACAAGTACTTCGATTGGAATTCCAAAAAGGTCCATTCGAAAAAGAATTCAAAGGGTTCATTCGAAGAGGCTTTCGAAGAACATTCGAAGGAGGTCATCAGCCCATTCAAAAGGGAGCATTCGAAGGAGGCCATCAGACCATTCGAAAGGGAGCATTCGAAGGCCAGCTGCTGGTCATTCAAAATTCAAAAAGGGACAAAATCCTATGTGTTTAGCCAACGTTGCAAACTCTCATTCATGGCTTTCAAACACATGTTTAACATTACGAATCCTCCTTCATGGCTGTCAAAACACATATTCAAGGTCATTTAAACCTTTGTCTTCCTGTCCCCTCCACTCTCTCTATATAAAGAAATCACAAATGCTGCAAAGAAAAAAAAAGATACAAAAAAATAGAAGACTTGGAGGGACGCTGCCCAGAATTTTCCAAGCCAAAGCTTCCACCCAGCGAACGCCTCCTCCCTCAAAACTACAGGTCGAAGCACCTCTGTTAGGTAAAAGAAAAATCTAATCTCAAGCTCACTCTCAGATTCATTTCAATTGCATATTCATATTTTTATTTTTGTTTGTGAATAATTTAATGTGCTTCATGTGAGCTACAGTGCAGAGTTGAGATTGTGCCATTTCTTGGGCACAATCTGAGTTTATCCATCGAATCCCAGGATAAAATGAACCCAGACCCAGATTCAGCAGGTGCGAATAAGAGGAGATTCGAACCAGGGGGGGTTAAGTCCCCCATGGACTTTTAATATGTGTTTCGTTTTGCATGAACCATATGCTCAGCTTCTTGTTCAGAGCTTCAAAGCTCATTAGTTTAGCTTCGAACTGGACCCAGGACTTCCAGTTTGAAGGATGACATGTCCAGATCGAACCCCCTCAGAGTGCAGCCCCTCATGCACCTTCGATCCTGACTCTTCACTGGGTCGAAAGACAGCCTGCACCTCTTTCGATCCAGGCCTCCAGAATTGCATTTTTCTTCTTATATTGTTGCCTGGCCCATTTGTGCTCTGTTTATTTTGTTTCTGTTTATTCCTTTTAGTTTTAGTTTTAATTAACATAAAAATCATAAAAAATAAACAACTTAGAATTAGGATTTAATTTAATCAATCATTTTAACTTATTTTAAAATCAGTAGACTTAGGATTTATTTAAATTTGATCCTTTTCATAAACAAAAAATGCAAAAAAATATTAAGTATGTTTTAGAGTAAATTTTAATCTATTTTTTTTAATTAAATTTGACTTAACTGAAACATTTAGCATTTTCCAAAAATAAAATAAAACAACCAAAAAAAAATAGTTCTTATTCTTAGGATTTTCTAGATTCACGCGCATTTATTGTAACTGCTTATTATTCCCCCAATTTTTGGACATGTAAATAATCCACCTCCCCGAAGCCTTGTAATAGTGTAATATTTACAGTTTCTGCACTTTAAATTCCTGTATATATATTAACTGCTTAGATGTATGCTAACTAGGATTGTATGACAAGATCTAAAAACAAATGGTAGAACACCTAAATAAACAAAGATAATATAACTGAAAATTGACACACTTGCACATGCCACTCCTAGGGTACACCTCACTTGGTTGCCTCGAACGTGGTCATTAATTATAGGATGTTTTAGAGGTCTTCCTTTGTCCCAAGATCATAAGTTGCCTCGAAATGGTTGCCTCGATAAAAATGATCTAAGACATTAGGATTACCACTAAAGCGTCCTAACGTTGCTTTAGTGACCACACGTCCCTAAAATCGAATTGACCCGAAAACTCTAACGACGGTGCTACCTACTCCTCAATAGTGGGATAGCACTGTCTAAAGGACATTTGCACAGTTTAATTCCTTTTTGATTAGGTAGAGGTTCTTAAGTACATGCTCTCTTTTAAAAACAAAACAAAAACTTTTCGCACTTACACTTTCTTCAAAAACAAAATTCTTTTCAAAACACACAATCACAAAGAAAAGCAAACCTTTTGAAAACATATTGAGCAAGTACCTAAGAGCCCGTGGATAACCACGGATAGAAAGGGTGCTAACACCTTACCTTTCTATAATTTACCTCCCGAACCCGAGAAACATCTCGAAAAGGAATTTTTCTATGCTTTTGTCCTTTCCCTTGTTGGATAAAATAAAAGACGGTGGCGACTCTTGCTTACCGTGACACTTTGCAAAAACAAACGCAAACGCGAACCAGCATTCCAAAAACAGTCAGTTCTCGATCCCACCGATCACACCAGCAATATCATTGTTAGAGCCTTTGATGGTTCTAAAAGGATGGTCCACGGGGAGGTGGACATCCCGATTAAAGTGGGAACTGAAACCTTCAACTCCATATTCTACGTGATGGACATCCGTCCTTCCTATTCTTGCCTGTTGGGAAGACCCTGGATTCACCATGCTGGAGATGTTACCTCCACTCTGCACCAAAAGCTCAAGTACCCTGTCAAGGGGAAAATTATAACTGTTCATGGCGAAGAGGAATACATGTTAAGCCATCTAAATTCTTTCCTCTATGTTGAATTAGATGGTGAATTCATCGAAACCCCCTTTCAGCATTTTGAGGTGGTAGCTCAGGAGATTGCGGCAACTAAGACAATGGCTTTTGTACCCATGACTACCAAACCTGTGTCTCGGATGTCATCCCTAAAAGATGAAAAGGTTGTGATTGAAGAAGGAGGAAGCACAATTTGGGGGCAGCTTCCCGATTTTCCTTTCAAGTTAGATAAATTCGGCTTGGGTTTCACTTCGGCTAGTCAAAAGGCTGTGCGTTGCTTCCGGGATGGAGGGCCATCAGTGAAGATCACCCATCATGGAGCCAATGCTTTGGAGGATGGTGAAGAGGAGAGCAATCTGGAAGACTGGATTTTCCCTACTGTGGATGGAGGACTATGCAATTGGGAGGCACAGGAATTTGTTCCCATTACTTTCATGAATCAGTAATTTATCTTTCAAATATTTATGTTGGTTTGTAATAATTCTCATACAATTCGTACACTTTTTACCTTGTGCCTTACCCGAGGCATATAGGTCCATTTGTAAGGGTTTTATTTTACATCTTCATATGCCATTTTAATGAATCATGGACGTTTTCATATATAAACTTTTGTGTTCATTGTCTTTCCTTTTACATTTTATTTGTTTAAAGGTGGCTATCCCTTACACACACCCACACTCACAATTTCAGGTACTATTCCATTCCGGATTCCATGGGTAACAATTCTGCTATGACCTTCAGTGACTCTGAAGATCTGGTCTACCATGCCGAATACGAAGGCGATGAAGACTATGAAGTGCCGGGAGAATTGGATAGACTGCTACAACAGGAAGAAAGGGCTATTCTACCTTATGAGGAGTTGTTAGAGACAATCAATTTGGGAACTGAGGAAGACAGAAAAGAAATTAGAGTGGGTGTTATCCTAGAGCCAAGTGTCAGAGAGCGCTTGATTTAGCTGTTACATGAATATGTTGAGATCTTCGCCTGGTCCTATGAAGACATGTCGGGACTTGATACAGATATTGTGGTTCAACGTCTCCCTACAAGAGAAGATTGTCCACTAATTAAACAAAAAGTCCACCGAATGAGGCCCGACATGTCTGAAAAGATCAAAGCTGAAGTGATGAAGCAGTTCAATGCTAGATTTCTTGTTGTTACTTCCTATCCACAATGGGTTGCTAACATTGTTACCGTGCCTAAGAAGGATGAAAAAGTCAGAATGTGCGTGGATTACAGAGACTTAAACAGGGCTAGCCCTAAAGATGACTTTCCACTACCGCACATTAACATCATGGTTGACAATACAACTCAGCACAAGGTATTTTCTTTCATGGACGGATTTTCAGGTTACAACCAGATCAAAATGGCACCTGAAGACATGGAGAAAACTACTTTTGTTACACAGTGGGGTACGTTCTGCTATAAAGTGATGCCATTCGGACTGAAGAATGTCGGGGCAACCTATCAACGCGCCATGGTAGCTTTGTTTCATGATATGATACATCATGAGATTGAGGTCTATGTAGACGACATGATAGCCCGATCACAGACAGAAGAAGAACACCTCAACCATCTGCAAAAGTTGTTTGTCAGGTTGAAAGAGTACAAGCTCAGACTAAACCCTAACAAGTGCACTTTCAGAGTCAGGTCCGATAAACTCTTGGGTTTCATAGTCAGCAACAAAGGCATCGAGGTTGATCCTGCCAAAGTCAAAGGTATATAATAAATTCATGCCCCTCGCACTGAGAAGGAGGTTAGAGGTTTCTTGGGACGCCTAAACTACATTGCAAGGTTCATTTCTCACCTAACATCTACCTGTGAGCCAATCTTCAAGCTGTTGAAGAAAGATCAGGTGGTTAAATTGAATGATGACTGTCAAGTTTCTTTCGATAAAATCAAGGAGTATCTACTAGAACCTCCTATCCCGATGCCACCCGTCGAAGGATGGACGTTAATCATGTATCTGACTATCCTAGAGAATTCAATGGGGTGCGTACTGGGCCAACATGACGAGTCTGACCGAAAAGAGAATTCCATTTATTACCTTAGCAAAAAGTTTACCGACTGTGAGACCCAATACTCACTGCTCGAGAAAACTTGTTGCGCTTTGGTATGGGCTGCTCGCCGGCTAAGGCAGTATATGTTGACTCATACCATTTTGCTGATATCTAAGATGGATCCGATCAAGTACATCTTTGAGAAGCCTGCTTTATCTGGAAGAATATCAAGGTGGCAAATGATCCTCACTGAATAAGATATACAGTACATGACCCAAAAAGCTATAATGGGAAGTGTGCTAGCCGATCATCTGGCCCATCAAGTTGTCGAAGATTACCAATCCATGAGGTTTGACTTCCCCGACGAGGATATCATGACTTTGGACAACATTGAAGACTTCAGACCATATGACGGACCTGAACAAGGATCCCGATGGACCCTGTATTTTGATGGTGCCTCCAACTCACTTGGCAACGGTATTGGCGCGGTACTTATTTCTCCAGAAGGTTGCCATAAACCTTTCACTGCCAGACTCTGCTTCAGCTGCACCAACAACATGGCCGAGTATGAAGCTTGTATCTTTGGTCTTAAGGCTACCATAGACTTGGGAATCAAATCCTTGGTTGTATTTGGGGACTCAGCTTCGGTCATCAGTCAGATCAAAGGAGAGTGGGATACTAAACATCCAAACCTCATCCCTTACATGTCCTGTCATTGTTACCACATTTCGAGCATATTACCTTCGAGCACTTCCCGCGAGAAGAAAATCATCTAGCAGATGATCTAGCTACAATGTCATCCAAGTTTAAACTTAACTGGGATAATGAGGCTCCTCAAATCACCATTGAACGGATGGATGAACCTTCACATTGTCACGAGATTAA
This sequence comes from Vicia faba, assembly GCA_948472305.1. Classification (NCBI taxonomy): domain Eukaryota; kingdom Viridiplantae; phylum Streptophyta; class Magnoliopsida; order Fabales; family Fabaceae; genus Vicia; species Vicia faba. The sequence continues at coordinate 1,355,209,368 of OX451740.1, forward strand.
TACCGAAGAAGTAGTGGACCGACCTTGGTTTCACGAAGTCAAAAGGTATATCGAAGCACAAGAATACCCTGAAGGAGCTTCGGTCAACGACAAAAAGTTCTTCAGGAGATTCTCTGCCAAGTTCTTCCTGAGCAATGGTATCCTATACAAACACAATCATGATTGCATTCTACTCCGTTGTGTGGAAAAGGTTGAGGCTGAGCAGATCATGGTTGAACTGCACAATGGTACCTTTGGCACTCACTCAAGCGGACATACGATGGCTAAGAAGATTCTAGGGCAGGCTATTACTGGTCTACCATGGAAGTTGATTGTCATCAACATTCCCGAACATGCCATAAGTGTTAAATATATGCGGACAAGGTACACATACCTCCAGTTCCTCTCAATGTCTTAACAACTCCTTGGCCATTTGCTATGTGGGGAATAAACATGATTGGAGAGATCAAGCCTACAGCATCCTATGGACATCGCTTCATTCTGGTGGCCATTGATTACTTTACCAAGTGGGTAGAAACAACTTCCTTTGCATCCGTTACAAAGAATGTGGTTGCCCGTTTCATCAAGAAAAACCTAATTTTCCAGTACGGTATCCCCGAAAGGATCATCACTGACAACGGTACAAACATTATTAATACTATGATCATCGCCTTGTGCGAAAAGTTCCAGATTCAACATCACAATTCATCTCCCTATCGGCCAAAGATGAACGGTGATGTCGAAGCTGCGAACAAAAATATCAAGAAGATCATTCAAAAGATGACAGTCACCTACAAGGACTGGCACGAGATGTTACCGTTTGCTCTCCACGGGTACCGTACCACGACACGTACATCAACTGGGGAAACACCTTATTCTTTGGTATACGGCATGGAATCTATTTTGCCTATCGAGGCTCAGATTCCCTCCTTGAGAATCATGAAAGATGCTGGTTTGAGTGAAGAAGATTGGATTCATACCCGGCTTGATCAACTTAACTTGATTGATGAAAAGCGACTTACTACTGTTTTCCATGGTCAGGCGTATCAAAAGCGGATGATTAAGGCATTCAACAAGAAAGTCATGCGCCAGGTATATCAAGTCGGGGACCTTGTAATCAAGCGGATCATCTTACCGCAAAGTGATCCCAGGGGAAAATGGACTCTTACCTACGAAGGACCATTTATGATCAAGAACATCTTTTCTGGTGGGGCAATGATCTTAACCACCATGGACGGCGACGACCTGCCGCACCCTGCGAATGCAGACATAGTCAAAAGATACAACGCATAAACGACCCAGCAAGTTGAAAACCCGAAAGGGCGACTTGGGAAAAAATGGGTATCCTGGTGAATCGAAAACCCGAAAGGGTGGTTCAGGCAAAAATTAGGGATAAATAAAAAAATCTGTACACCCGACAAGTCAAAAATTCGAAAGGGCGACTTGGGCAAAAAAGGGTTTCCCGATGGACTGAAAACCCGAAAGGGCGGTCCAGAAAAAAGTTAGGGAATTAAAGCGTATGACTATGTCTCGTCGGATCACCTTAAGGACAATCTCTTCAACAGACAAACTACGGGCTTCTGATCAACTCAGTCATCTTCGGACGAAGCAATGAGTGGACAAGATATTCAGAGTTACAAAGGCTATAGCAGAATGGGAACCCCATGGAATCTTTACACATAGCCATCTTTCTTTGTATACATTTTTCTCATTTTTATGACAACATTCTCTTATTAGGATGTCTGTCTCCTTTGTACAAAATACTTACACAAAGTTAATACAAAGATACTTCAAAGTGTAGAAAACTATTTTCCTTTTCTTCTTTTTTACACTTGTGTTTTATTTGAAAACGTCCAATGATTTATTAAACGAGCGTATGCATTTGAATATAATCACATGTTTACAAATAAACGAAATGAGAAAGAATAATTACTGACAGGTTAAACGTATAGGAGAACATCTTTAGGCTATTCCAAGAGAAAATCCCCTGCAGTACATCATCTAGGTCCCCAACAGAGATAAAACCTTGAAATACATATCCCCAGTAGAGTCAAATTCTGAAATCCCCACCAGAGCTAAGTTTTCAAACTCCCAATCCCCAGCGGAGCCAAAAAACTTTGAACTACAGATCCTCAACAAAGATGAAACTTTCTTCCCCAACGGAGTCCAAAACTTCAACCTTTAAACCCTGGTGGAAAACCATTCAGTTTCCTCCAATTCCCCAGAGAGTTGTCTTAAAACCAGATAATTCCCCTGCAAGATATCTTAGAGCCTGATAATTCCCCTGCAAGTTATCTTAGAGCCTGATAATTTCCCAGCAAGTTTCTTTGAAGCCTAACAGCTAACTAGACGACAACTTCGAATAATTCCCCAATAGATTGGCATACAACCCAAACTCTTGAAAGCTCTCCAGCAGTATAGCTATTCCACACATAGTTTTTACTATTCTCCAACAGAATAAACTTTCTCCCCGCAGAGTTATCCTTATTTCCCAGCAGATTGAAGATTCTCAATCCCCAGCCAAAGTCATCAAAGTTTTCGGGATTCCCCAAGCAGGTTTCTCAAGCAGCACTCGGCATTATTCTTACAACAGAATGTCTATCATCTTCCAACTTCAAAGGACTTGATGGATCCCTATATCCCCAGGAAAGTTGTGAAGGATTCTCACATCCCCACAAAAGTTGTCAAAGGTTTTGAATCTCCAGCAGCAGTCAAGGATTTATTTTCCCAGGCAGCAATCAAAGATTTTATTATCTCTAGCTATCAAGGATTTGTTTTCCTCAGCAGGACAACTAATCAGCTTACATGCGCATACATTACATTCACATATCATAAACATTGATAAAACAAATTTACTGCATCATACATTTCATGCAACATAACTTTATGTTTCAGCTATCATTTTACCCTTTTCAGGATAAAATTAACAACTATCTTTAACAAATATTCAAAGCTCAAATACAACTTAGAGATGCTCTAGACACGGATGCTATTCTATTGCTTATTAAAATCAATGCTCAGATTCTTGTTCCAGTTCAAATTATGAAGCCCGCATTCGACCGGATAATATCTTGATCATACTGAAGCCCGGAGATCGACCGGAAAAATAGTTGAATCCCCATCAAATTATTGTGAAGTCTGGAGTCGACCAGATAGCAGTACAAAGTACCATTGAAGCCTGGACTCGACCAGATAGTGGCACACCTTAGATTCAAGTTATGAAATCCAGATTCGACCGGATAGTATCTTGATATCTCCAAATACCGTGAGTCCTGGACACGAATAGATAATGGTAAAAGACACTGAATCCTGGACTTGACCAGATATTAGTTTAAGACACTGCGGAGCTTGGATTTTGACCAAATAGCAGTTTACTTGGCTAAATACTAAGAAGCCCAGAATCGACCGGATATTAGTGTGCCTTAAAATTCAAGTTGAAGCCCGGAGGCGACCGGATAACAACTTAATTCCTTCTAAAGCCTGGAGTACGACCAGATAAGAATTGAGAAATTGTGAAGCCTGGAGAATGACCAGATAGCAAGTTTAATCTCATCCCGCCAATAAGTCAATGTGAAGCCTAGAATCGACCAAATAGCAGTCGGTCTTATTTTCCTCAGCAAACACTGTAAAGCCTGTAGCACGACCAGATAGTAGTTCATTTTCACCTCTTCAACCAAGAGGTGATTCCCCAGTAGAATAACGGACGACTGAAGCTCCTAAAATTCTATTTCTACCACGACAGAGTCCAGCATTCCCCGGCGTAGTCCTCCTCAACAACAGGTATACGGGCTCTCGCAAAGGAATCTCTTATGCGATCAACTTCCTTGGATGGCATCTTTAAGCCCATCTCCAACAAGATTCTATCAACCTCTCCAAATGGCATCTTTAAGCCCATTCCCTCAGCTACATTTTAACGAGTGCAAATTTACGAGCACTCTAGTGTCCAATCATCTTTTACCTTCGAGTCACGAACGACAAAATTCGCCAATCTAACTCTTCAGGTTCAAGAAGATTGAACAGGGGCAGCTGTTATACCCCAAAATTTTCCCTCTCATTTTATCAAGTTTTTCCCCACAAGACTCTTTTGACTCAAGACATAATTAGGGTTTGCTCAGCTCAAGACATCTCCTTGCACTGATGACCTGAAATTAGGGTTTGAGTTTGCGCAAGGATTTTTGGAATTTCAATGCTCAAAATGACTTTCATACTTCATGTTGGACTTACAAGATTGCCCATACCAAGTTTCAAGCCTTAAATCAAATTTTTTCCCAGACAATTGGACAATTGACCTAAAAGTCAGCTGTATTTGGGAAAAAGTCAACTGTGGCCAATTTACAGTCAAACCTCATAATTTTTGATCCACATCAACATTATAGACTCATATGAACCATTTGATCAATTTTGGACCACAACTCCTCAAGAAATTTGATCAGATTATCAAAAGGGCAAAATGGTCATTTTTAGTGTTTTGATTGTAGAAGGGAAATTTCTGATTTTTCCCCTAGCCAATGGAAAATTGGGTTCAAGCATGGATTCAAGGAATCAATGTCATCATCTTGACCTATTCACAAGGTTCAAAAGATCTCAAATGCATTGGATTAACAGATGAATTTTCAAGTTAACTTTGACTTTTTGGTCAAAATCAAGTGCCAAGGGTCATTTTTCATCAAGATGTGTCAAAACATGAAACTTGTTCACCAAGAAACCTAATTTTGAAAAATAGGGTTTAAAATGGAAAATTTTCATAACTTAGAAATTTTCTAAGTTACGAAAATTTCTTATTTTTCCCCAACTTTGCCCAACTTCTTCACCATGATGCAATTGGATTCAAAGAAAACTTCCAACATGAAAGTTGTAGTCCTCCACAAACTCTACAACTTTGATTTACAAAGTGTTCCCAAAATATGCTTGGATCTCAAGTTATGATTTTGTGAATAAGGATCCAAAAACATTCTAACTTAGTGAAATTTTGCCCTAGTTTAGGCAAGATTTTGACCTATCTTCATGGAAATCTTTCACATAGTTCTAAGTGGAATCTCAAAATGCATTTCAAATATGGATTGTAGATCATGTTACAAGCTTTCCAAAATGTCCAAGAACTCTCCAAAATCATTTATGGTTAGGGAGAATCGAAAGACTGAAAATGGGAAATCAGCATTTTTGTCCAAGGCATTTTGCACCATTGCTACAACTTGCAATTCTGTCAAAAGCATGCTTGTACTTGTTTTACAGGCCTTAAACCTTTCCACACTCATAAATTAAATGCAAACACATTGGATTAGAGCATTGTTCTGATCTATGAAGCATTATACAAAGGTTTAATCCATTTTTGGCAAAAAGTTAACAATGCCATTTACATAAAGCATGCGTTTGGAAATTTTATTTGTCTTGAGCCATGCACCTGATTTATTTATGCAAACAAAGTTCACTAATATCAGGAAAGGTATACCAACTATAAGCCGGCCTCCAAACTAGCTTGTACAGCTCTTTGCATTGTCAACTTCACCTTTTACTTCAAAAGCATGTAATTATGCAAAAGGTCCACAACTCTTGAATCTGATAAGTGCAAGCTTTGTGTTCATTTCAAACAACTTCAGCATATCACACCAAGCCAGAAACACGAGCTAACAAGTTCTCAAACCCTCCAAAACACCAAAACACCAACTTCTGCCCAAAACAGGGCAAGTTTTGCAAATCAGAAGCCAAAACCATTTTCACTCGTGCGTTTTGTCCCAAACCACTTCAAACACATTCTAAACAATACACCTAAGCTGTCCAGACCATTCACAAGAAACTGTAACCTTGTTTTCATACTTCACCATTTTTACTTTGAAGCTTTGCAGGTTGAGTTCTACAAGCATATTCAGGCCATTTTGAAGCAGGCTAAGCATTGTGGAAGGTTGAGTGAACTTCAGGCAAGCTAACACGACCTTCAGGCCTCATCCAAACATCCTACATTACCATATCCAAGCTTGGCTGAAACAGGTAAATTTCAAACTTCTATCTCCTTATTTAGGAATCATTAGGCTTAGGTTTGTGAAGCAAAAATGTAGTCCTCATTGCCCTTGAGCTGTACATATGCATAGAATTCATTTATGTTAACTGAGCTAGGAGTATTTGATAGTTGAAGTTACTGAAAAAACTAGGTCAAGATTTAGGGCCAATGAAATACTCTCTGGTCTTTGAGAGTTAGATCAAGTTTTTTACATGGTTAGAATCGTGTGATCATGAGCTATAACTTTCATGTTGCAAGTTTTTGTTTTTAAGCACAAATGTAGGAGATACAAGTTTGAACACAGGACGCACGTTTTTTGTTTCTAGAGGTTAGGGACGAAGTGGAAATGGGCTGGGTTTGGCTTGTTTCTCCTATTGACACCCCCTGTTTACTTCCTACACCCCCTTGGCCCATTGTTTTTATTTTTTCATATTTTCCATTTCTATTTTCATTTTCTAACGTTATTTATTTTTCTTGAACATTAAAAATCATCAAAAACATTTTCTTAATTTTTACATTTTTATTTTATTATTTTTATTATTTTTTATGACAAAAAATAGTTTATTATGTTAAATATAATTTATTTTTCTTGAATAAACTTATAAATAATATAAAAAATATTATACATTTTATTTTTATACTTAAAATATTATTTTCTCACAAATATTATTTTTTAACTTTTTTTTTTATATTTTTCTATTTATTTTCTTGTACCTAAATGAATAAATAATTAATATAAAACATATTTTCTTAAAACAAAAATTAGGGTTTCTTCACCTTTTCCAAAAAATAATCATTAATATTTTTAATATTTTTAGGACATAAATAAACTTATTTTTACATACATAAAAATAATACAAAAACATTTTTTGCATATTTATATTTAATTGCACACTTAAATATTTGTCAATTTATTATTTGTACAATGAATTCAATTTGGTTGTAATAGTTGAATTAGGGGTTTATTTTTTAGCAATATCCCCCTATTCAAACTTGTATCCCCCTCCCCATAATAATGTTGTAATAGTCTTAGATTTACTTTTACGCATTTTATCGCTTTCAAATGCCATGATAGGAAATTAGGGTTTTGTATGATAACCAAAATCAAAACAAATAGCATGACTAAATGCAAGACAAAAATGCATGAAGAATGACAACACAACGCACACAAGCATCTCTAGGGTTTCACCCACTTGTTGCCTTAAAAATGGCCATGGTATGCTTGCTAGGTATCTCGGCAAAACAAAATCAAAACAAAAGATCATAGTCCCTCGATGACGCTATCTTGGTTGCCTTTACAAAAATGATTTAGCCCCTCAAAAACTTGCTAAGATACTTGGCACAATTGCTATCATGGTCATACGATGACCCACGCCAGTCCCATTTAACATCCAAACACAAGGTTGTTTACCAAATACAATGGTAAAACAACAATGTCAAAGGATTAAAAATATGTAGGAAAGACTTTTGAGTAGGTAGGGTAGAGAACTCCTAGTTACTTGATCAAACTTGCAAACTATCCTTGCTAATTTCAAAAAACACACAATTTCAAAACATTTCCCAAAACAAAATTTCAAACATTGAAACATTTTTCAAAAGACAAACACCTTTGTATACATTCAAACAAGAATCATTACAAAGGTTTCCTAGACAAAGGCCTCTTTTCAAAATACTTTCAAAACCACACACAAAAGAACCATTTCAAACAATTGAAAAGCGAAAGCAAGTGATCTAAATCAAGTAACTAAGAGCCCATGGAAAACCGTGGATGAAAAGGGTGCTAGCACCTCCCCTTTTCATAATCTACCCCCCGAACCCAAAAACGATCTCTAAGGTCTTTCCTGTGCTTTTTGACCTTTCCTTTGGATAAAATAAAAAGTCGGTGGCGACTCTTGCTAAACCGAAACATTTGCAAACACAAACGCAAAACCTCAAGTCAGTTCTCCCACCGCATAACAGAACTGGCGACTCTACTGGGGAATAAACTAAAAGTGGGGTTACCTTAGGGTTTGGATCACCTTTAGATGCTTACCTTGTTTTCTTTGATTGCTTTACATTTGGTTCTATTGTTTGGGTTTGAATCCTCTACCCGGATTTGGGAAACATTCATAGGTAAATAGCAATACATTGTGGAAACTGTGCAGGGTATACCGACATGGTTGAAGCAATAGCTATATTAGCGCGACATATTTGTGGGTACCAGTAGCCTTTGAGTCAATCAAAGAGAATACGGGGCCGCTGAGTGATGTCATGAAGCACTAATGGACTTTTAGAACCTTTACTTGACCAACTTGGCCTTTTTTAGGGGTAGTGAGATGACCGACTTTGGTGCAGTCTGAAGTTGGTAGATACTCGATACTACACTCATTGAGGGTTGTTTTCTTGGAATATTTCGATCGCCAGTAAAGTGGCTAAACTGAAACAATGAACACAGAAAATAATCCAGTGATATTGAGCTCCATAGAACCCGGTTACTATTTCTAGGACAGGTTGAGCCAACTAAAACTTCAAGAGGGTACTTACCTATGAAACCCCATGCAAGCCTGAAACTAGGAACTTGTGTGATTTATTTGTACATATATACTTGTACATAACATCATAACATCATGAAGCATCATATGCATCCACTAACCATTTCAAGGATTTGGATCTTCATCTTTGTTCTTGTTTTGTAGGTAATGGGTTCACTTCGGAGGAAATCAATTCAAGTCAACCTTTTGAGAATTCCGCCCCAACTCAAGGAGCTTTCTTCCAGGATTCCTGAGAATTCTCCATTCACCGAGAGGCATTGTCGTCTTCTCAACTTAGCCAACACCAACACTGAGGAAGACATGGTGAAAGTTCTCTTCCAGTTCTTTGACCCCCTACACCACTGCTTCACATTTCCTGATTACCAGCTTATGCCTACTTTGGAGGAATTTTCTCAACTCCTAAGGATTCCTATTCTACATCAACTACCCTACAACAGTACAGAAAGAGATCCAAATCCTGAAGATGTTGCTCAATCCTTACACTTGCAACCATTTGATGTCAAAGGTCATTGGGAAACCAGAAGTGGTGTCAAGGGTTTCTTGGCAAAGTTTATGTTTGAGCTTAAACCCACTTTGTTGAAAATCGTGCAACAAATCCAATTTGCTGGCCTTCCTACGGAAAATACTAACCAACACTTAAAAGTGTTTATTCAACTAACTGATACATTAAAATCCAATGGAGCCCCCTAGAGGCAATACATTTACACTTATTCCCTTTCTCCCTCAGGGATCGAGCAAGAACATGGCTAGATTCCTTACCCGCTAATTCCATTACAACATAGAATGATTTAAAGAAAGTATTCTTTGTTAGATACTTTCCACGAGTAATATCGCTGTCTTACATAACAAAATTACCAGATTTAACAAACAAGATGGTGAGTCTCTTTTCGACGCCTAGAAGAGATACAAAGAATTATTAAGAGCTTTTATACAACACAAAGATGATCGTCGATGTTGCCGCTGAAGGTGCCCTCATGAATAAACTTTACCCTGAGGCATGCACACTTATAGAGGACAAGGCTTAAAATCATTCCCAGTGGGGCATTGAACGAATACATGCAGAGAAGAAAGAAGCAAAAGGAGGTATATATGAAGTTAGCAGCCTTGATTGTATGAATGAAAGTTAGACTCCCTAACCCAAAAGGTCAAAAGTTTATTAATAAACCTATCAGCTACCGTAGATATGGTGCAACCCGAATTCAAAATCTATGGAACCCAAGGGAATATCATCGCTGATTGTAGTTTAATAGTCGAGCCTAGCTCAAACCAAATCAACTATGCCCAAGGGAACCCTTATTCAAATACATATAACCTTGGATGGAGGAATCACCCTAACTTCTATTACAAAAACAACAACTCTACATACCCTCAAAATTCTTCTTCTTAGAGATGACATGGATTCCAAAACCAAAGACCCACATCGCCAACCCAAGTTGTACCACATAAATCAAACCTGGAAAAGATTATGGAGAATTTCATATCAGCACAAACTCTACATTTAAAGAATTTATGAACTAAAATATTCATATGAATGAGATGATTACACAATTAGGAACCAAGGTTAATTCTGTGATAACTCATACTAAAAAGTTGGAAAACTAGATCTCTCTAGTAATACAATAACAAGCTGCTCAAGCTACACCAGAAGGATTGTTTCCTAGAAAAACTCAACCTAACACAAAAGGTTATACTAATGCCATTTTGCTCTGGAGCAGAACTCATTATAATGGTCCTATAAACCCTAGGTTGAACAATAAACCAGAGCAACAAAAAGAAAAGGTTTTGAGTACACTTGAGAAAAAAAAATTGAGCAACATATAAAATTGAAAAGAAAAAAGAAAAAGAAACTAGCGATAAGAGAATTGAGAGTGACAACTAAGAAAGTCAACCTTACGTACCACCTCTACCCAACTTAGCACTTATCACATTTCCACAAAGACTTACGAAAACCAAACAAGATGTCAAATACAAGAAGTTTGTGAAAGTGATTGAAAGACTACATGATGAGATACCATTTACTGAAGCTATCACCCAAATTCCATCTTATTCCAAATTCCTAAAAGAAATCCTAACAAACAAGTGCAATCTTGATGATCCAAAACCATTATAGTGTAATGCAATTGTTGAGAATAAGTTAGCTAAAAAGCAGAAATATCCTGGAAGATTATCTTTACCATGTGCTCTTGGAAAACATGTCATAGGTGAATCACTTCAATACCTAGGAACAAGCGAAAGCTTGGTGACTCTAGTTGTATGGAAAAGATTAAACTTAGGAGATATGCAGCTGTTGTACCCCAAAATTTGCCCTCCCATATTTCTCAAAACATTTCAAGAAAAATTCACAAGTCCAACCCGGCGCGTCATATTCAGGTGTTCTTTCGCCAAGATATCTCTGATAACGTATTCTCAAATTCAGGTTCGGCTCAAGAGTCAATTCTTTAAAGAAGGTATCCGAATGTGTGAGTTTTCTCGAAGAAATATAGTGAAAAAGTGTGCTGAAAGTGCAGTTTTTACGCGCTAAAAAATTCATAACTTGAAGATCGTGGCTCATTTTGAATCCGTTCCGGTGGCCAAAATTCCGTCTTGACATTATCTACGTTTTCATCTCTCACGGCTGGAAGCCAATTTCGATCAGAAGGTCTTCAAAAATTTGGATTTATCAAGTATTTTCATACAGAAAATTTGTGACAGAAGTTTATTTGCGTCATGTTCAGAAAATCATAACTTGGTCGATTTTCATCGTATCGAGCTGGTTCCGGCGCCAAAATTTCACAAATTGAGTTGGCTACATTTTCACATAAGGTATTGAGTTCAAACGGTATTCAAAAGGCCTTTGTTTTTTGCTCAGAGTGTGTGACATGCCGAAAATCCTGAATGCTGAATATTATTTCATCTGGGCCGAAACTTCGAAAATTCATAACTCGGTCAATTTTTATCGGATTGGGCTCATATTTTTACACAAGTTCACTTACTCAAATATCTACAACTTTTATTCAAAAGTCGAGACCGAATTATGCTCCGATCAATACCAGTTTTTTATTGAAGAACGTGTCAGAGTCGACACTGGAGCCCAAAATAAGTTTGTCTGAGCTGAAACTTCAAAAATTCATAACTAATTCACTGTTTATCCGATTGAGCCGATTTTCGGACAGGAGTTAGTTCTCGATATCGGCTACATTTTGTTTTCACATTTCAACTTCAAAAATTGCAATTAAGTCCCTGCGATTTAGCTTGGAAATTGACGAACTCAAGTGAATATTGGAGGCCCAATTGCACATTCAAAGCCCATTTTCTTTATCCTAATTTCCATTATATAATCACATTCTTTTCACACAAAAAAGAAGAGAGAAAAAAACCTTGCCACAACACTGTCAGAATATCAAATTCTTTCAAAAAACCTAAAACCTTGAAATCCTTATTACAAATCCCTCTCTCACTACAAACAAGCCATCTCAGTTACAAACCAACATCTCACTACTTCTTCAGTAAGGGTAGGGCTGACTTGATCTCCATGATCATAAGGGTATAAAAGCATTCATGTCACTACTTTTCCAGTAAGGGTAAGGTTGATTTGATCTCCATGATCAAAAGGGTATAATCATTCATACATGTCATATTGGCCTAAACATTAAATTTCTTCATATATTGGTTTTATTTGTATTTTATGATATATAGTAATTTATTTAATGTGTTCATGAGATTCAACACTACAGATTTAAACAGGATCCCATGCAGGTTCATTAAGGAACGTTGAGGCCAAAACACAAATGGCCAAAAGCCAAAAGCCAAATGGCCAAAACAGAACAGCTTACACATGACACCAATACATGGCGAGACAGACATCCTGAGAAGGTTAAGGAACGTTGAAGCCAGAACACAAATGGCCAAAAGCCAAAACACAAATGGCCAAAATAAAACAGTTTACACATGACGCCAATAGCTGTTTCACCCCTCCAATCAGGCTCATATACTCCTAAACTCTCTCTCTATTTTTATTATTTTCCTTTAATTAATTAATCGTTATTCTTTTTATTAAACACTAACCAATTAACATTTTTTCCTAATAAAATCAAAAACACAAAAAATATTTTATTTATTAAAATTAACTTCATCACATTTATTTTTGTAAATAAATTAATTTAATCAATTTAGCTTTAATTAGATTTAACTTTTAATATTTTTTGCAATATTTAAAATCAATTTAGAATATTAGGTTTTTATTAGCATTAATTCAATTTATTTTATTTCTTTAAAAACTCAAAAATCCAAAAATATTTTCATTATTTAATTTTATTTAATTATTCATTTAATTTAATTCCATTTAATTCAAAAATAACCAAAAAAATCACTTTCTTTCAAAAAAAGGTCAAAACCCTAAAAACTCGCATCCGATTTAATTTCCCGCACGCGATCCATTTACTATATTGTAATTGCTTCCGGTATGTAATAGCTTTTAATTAAGACTTTAATTATTTATCGTTTTATTTTACTTTCCGCAATTTAAATTAAAGGGTTTGTTTTTGGCGATGTAAATACCCGACGCCTTGTAATAATTTAGATTTAATTTCCGCACAATATTAACTGTTAGATGTTTGATAATAGGGAATGCATGACAAGATAAAATGTATGAACTTAAAATCAACATAGCTCGCCCATGACATGTACAAAGATAAAATTAACTGAAAAACAATACACTCGCACATGTCACTCTTAGGGTACGCCTCACTTGGTTGCCTCGACGTGGTCATTGAGTATAGGGTGTTTTAGAGGTCGCCCTCCTGTCTAAAGATCAAAGTTGCCTCAGAACGATTGCCTCGATAAAAAACGATCTAAGACATTAGGGTTACCGCTAAGGCGTCCTACTATTGCTTTGGTGACCACATGTCCCTATAATCGAATTGACCCAAAAACTCCAACGACGGTGCTACCTACTCCTCAATAGTGGGATAGCACTGTCTAAAGGACATTTACACAGCTTAATTTCTTTTGAGTAGGTAGAGGTTCTCAGGTACTTGCTCTTTCAAAACAAAAATACTTTTCGCACCTACACTTTTCTGACAAAAGTTTTCAAATAACACTTCATACACTCTTGAGGACAGATACAAGAGTTAAATCGAAGTTTTCAAACAAACTTTTTCAAAACCCACAAACACAAGAAAAGAAAAAAAAATTGAAAACATAGTGAGCAAGTACCTAAGAGCCCGTGGATAACCACAGATAGAAAGGGTGCTAACACCTTCCCTTTCTATAATCTACCTCCCGAACCCGAGAGACATCTCGAAAAGGAATTTTGCTGTGCTTTTGTCCTTTCCTTGTTGGAGAAAATAAAAGACGGTGGTGACTCTTGCTTACCGCGAAATTTTGCGAAACGCAAACGCGAACCAGCATTCCAAAACAGTCAGTTTTATTTCCACCGATCACAGAACTAGCGACTCTGCTGGGGATACTGAAATAAGTGAGGTGTACCTTAGGATTAGATCACTTGTGTTTTCAATTGTATGTTTTGTATGCTTTAAATTTTGTGGGTTTGTATCGGAGTTCTATAGATCCTAACCCGGATCTGGGGATACCCTTTAGAAGTAGCAACAAACTGTGAGGGAACTGTGCGGGGTATACCGACACGGTTGAAGCAGTAGCTACATTGATGTGGCACTTTGGTGAGTACCGATAACCCTTGAGTCAAGTCAAGGAGAGTACGGGGCCACTGCATGGTGTCGTGAAGCATCAACTGACCATAGAACCTTACTTGACCATCTTGGCCTTTTTAGGAGTAGTGAGATGACCGACTTTGGTGCAATCCGAAGTTGGTAGATACTCAATACTACACTCATTGAGGGTTGTTTTCTTGGAATATTTTGGTCGCCAGTTAAGTGGCTAAATCAAAACAATGAACATAGAAAACAATCCAATGATATTGAGCTCCTTAGAACCCGATTACTATTTATAGGACAGGTTTTGATCCAACTAACTTCAAGAGGGTACTTACCTACGAACCCCATGCAAGCCTAAACCTAAGGACTTGTTTGCTTTGTGGTAATATGACTGCCTGTATATACACTTGCTTACTTTTGCATACATGTACATAACATCATACACATCATAACATCATACCTTAACATTTCCTTAACCATTTCAAGGATCTCAAAGGTTTGTGATGCAGGTCATGATGAATCAAATGTCTAGCAAGGGGCAAAGGGGATTTATTTTCCTCTAGCCAAGGTTGTTTGAAGATCAAAACATGATAATTTGAGTCAGGGGATATGACCCACTCGATATGGCGAGCCTGACTCTTGAAGAAGGACTCTCAGCAACATGAAGTTCCTTCAATCAAGCTACCAGATTCAAATTCTAACAAGTCTCTCTGTTTACCCCGCGAGATCCTTGAAAACATTGCATACATAGATCATACGCATTTCATGCCATCATATGCATAACTGGTACCCCTTCTTACAGGTCACTTATCTTCTTCGCTGTTTATTTCAGCAATCATCATGTCTACCGAACCTACCACTGAACAAACTATCAAGGCCCTCCAGGCCCAAAATGCCTAGTTCCAAGAGTTGGTTATGAGCCTAGCCCAGGGTCAACAGAATTTGAAGACTCTGATTCTGAAGGAAAGGAAGAAGAAGAAAAAGAGGACCGTCCTATTCAACACTGGACGTAGATTTGGGAATGGACTGCAGAACAAGGTAGATCTTACCACCTCCTCTGTAGGGAAAGACAGCCCACAATAGAGAAAGGTCCCTAGTCCCGTGGTCTTCGACAACGAGACAGATTATGACGAAGAACAGTATCCTCCTGCTGAGGATAAGTACAAACAGTTGGAGGACCGCTTAAGTGCTATGGAGATACAAAAGGTGCCCGGTCTGGACTTCGAAGATCTAGGTCTATCCTCTGGGGTGGTGACTCCCCATAAATTCAAGGCGCATGACTTTACCAAGTATGACGGAGCCTCCTGCCCAAAGTTGCACCTCCGATCATATGTAAGGAAGATCCAGCCTTACACCGCTGACAAGAATTTGTGGATCCATTTCTTCCAGGATAGTCTTTCAGGGACTCGGCTAGAATGGTTCTATCAGCTGGATGGGGCCAGTATCCGCAACTGGGAAGACTTGGCTACTGCATTCTATAAGCAGTATCAGTATAATTCCGACCTCGCTCCTACGCGTACCCAACTCCAGGGTATGTCACTAGGGACGGGTGAAGGATTTAAGGAGTATGCTCAAAAGTGGATAGACCTTGCTGGACGGGTGCAGCCGCCCTTAACTGATCGTGAACTTGTGGATATGTTCTTGGGGACCCTGTCTGGTCCGTTCTTCAACCATTTGATTAGGAATTCTTCAGTCGGGTTTACAGACCTTATTTTGACTGGTGAAAGAATTGAAGCTGGCATCAAAAGCGGGAAGATTCAAGAGGCTACACCTCCTGATACTCAGAAAAAGCCATACAATGGAAAAAAAGAGTCCAATGCTGTGTCTGGTAAAAACAGTCGTCATGACCAACATGTAGGGGCAACCCAGATCTCCGATCCCACGCATGTTCAACAAAGACAGAGCAATAGGCGTAGGGTAAGATATCAAGAAAGGAAGTATGCTGACATCAACATACCTTTGTCTCAAGCGTTACAACAATTGCTGAAGGTGAAACTGATCACACTAAAGGATCCTCCTCAAAATCCTGATACTTCATCTTCCAAGTATAACCCGAGAGTGAGATGCGTCTACCATTCTAACAGCCCGGGGCATGATACTGACGACTGTTGGAGTTTGAAGAACAAGATCCAAGACTTGATTGATGCCAAGGAGATTAAGTTTGATCACTGATCCTACACCAAATCATTGAGAATGTCTTTTATTCATAAGAATTTTCAATTTGTAATTTTCTTTTGATTGCTCAAACATTTATTCATGTCAAACTTTGTTACTTTATCAATGCATTGCATATGTCTGTTTTGAATCAATCCATTCGTATTCACTATATTCAAATTGCTTTTTTGTGATGATCAACTCTCGATTAAAAATTCTAAACCTTTTGAGGGAGGATGACGAAAACGATACCACGATCTTTATAGTATGCTTTTGAACAGACCCCGCTAACGATGTACAGGCATTGTTTCAAATCCTAAACAGTGGAGTTATAAGGAAGATAATCCCTAGTCAACCCCTTTGAGCCAAAGAAGTTGGAGTTTTTCTTTTCACAAAAATTAAAACCCTTAATTATAACTTGGGGCAGGGTAGTTTTCTCAGTTGATCCAGGTGCACAATGAACGGCATCAAAGGAGTCCTTCCAAAAACAAAAGACAGTGATGGTTCCGAATAATCATAAAGACAGGCAGTCATTATCTCTCAGAAATAAAAGCCCAATAAGTCAAAACCTATGAAGGAGACAAAAAAAAAACTGGGGCATCCCGCTGACTGTAATCACAAAAGAAACAGTTCAGGCAAAAAGACAGGGATAATAAAATCAAAAAGAAAGAGGTCCTACAGACTCTCAACAAAAAATAAATGACTGCCTATTCAAAATAAACTGTCAATATCCGAACCATCACCGGAATATCAGAGCAAAGACTCAAACAAGGTCTAATGCACGATTAGCTGAGTTTAGGATCGAAGAACATCACGAAGAGCGTGTGGGTACAAATAAATTTTGAGCCTTTATCCTTTGTTTCTTAAACCGTGAACCAGGCCACGTTATAACCCTTAAAAGTCCTAGCTGAAGCGTGGGTTAGTTCGAAAGCATACTGTTACCAAAGGTATCCTGACTCCTGTAGGGCTTGCTGTAAAATCTTGAGTTGACATTACATTTTACAAAAATTCACTTGTTTTATTGAAAACTGCATTTTCAAAAACTTCAAGACAGACATAAGCTTTGCATTCTTAAAATAACATTGTTTGCATATGACTATTTGTTCGAACAACAGAGAAATTCGCACGACGAATATCTAAGTGAACAAAAATCTTCTCAATGAAAAGGATCACCTCAAGTGGGAAAACACTTCCAATCCAGGGGCAGACATGATCATTGTCCATCATCTGGGGCAGTCAAGTCAAGAGTCAAGGAATCTCTCAAAATACCAAATAGCCAGGGGCAGATCTCCATCTGAATCAATTGAGGCATTGGACATGAATTCCAGCTACGAATCTTGCATGATCAAACATCTTCTGGTGGTATGGCAACACAATACTACCGACAGTGACAACTCCCTGCACTCTGAGAACGTGGACATAGTAAAAAGATACTACGCATAATCAAAGACCCGCTAGGTTGACTGGCCTAGACAAAAATAAGGGCTTCCCAGCGAACCAAAAGGGTTCGGGCAAAAATAAGGGATGAAAATATAAAAAAATTTGTACACCCGGCAAGTCGAAAACCTGAAAAGGCGGCTTGGGCAAAAAAGGGTATCCCGATGGACTGGAAACCCGAAAGGGCAGTCCAGGAAAAAGTTAGGGATCAAAAGCGTACGACTATGTCCCGTCATCTCGTCACTGGCCTACCAGAAGAAGATTTGTCAATCGGCAATCATCAAACACCTCCACAGGTACCTTCTCCCACAGAAGCTGGGGCAATAAGAATTGTCCAAACTGTACAAGCTGCACTGTCCTCCAGGTACAAGGTGGATTCAGCTGAAGAATTTGACCAAGATACCTTCACTACCCGCAGAGTAAGACATTAATGATAGCTCTCCCCACTGAGACTTGCAACTACGAAGGAATCAGCAACACTCTCCTCCAAGCAGAGTTAGTCTACCTTCAAACTCGAAAAGGCTCGGTATTCCCAGTAGATCTTAATATTCCCCGGCGGAGTATACAAATATTCCTCAGCAAGCATCCCAGGCGTTCTTGATATTCCTCGGTAGAGTATAAGAATGTTCCCCGGCGAAATACAAAATACCCTCAGTAGAGCCATTTCCCAGCGTAGTCTGGAAAAAGCTTCCCCGCCAGAGTTGAATCATCTTCCCCAGTAGATTCTGGAAGCTTGTCCCCTGCAGAGTACAAATGTACCTCCCCAGCCAAGTTCAGAAGTTTATCCCCACCAGAGTCTAACTGGGTTATCCTCCGCAAGTTGCAACGGAAAGACCATCCCCAGCGAAGTTCTTTCTATCCCCAGCGGAGTTCATCATGAAAATCTCCAACAGAGCTTATCAACGGAGTCCCCAGCGGAGTTATCGTTAAAATCTCAGCGAAGCGTCTCTTCCCACAGAGTAATTCCCCGAAGAGTAATCTCTTCACCAGGTTTATCCCCCAACAGAGTCATCTTCTCCTACCGGTTTATTCTTGAGATCATCTTCGTTCATCATCCCCAGCGAAAACGAAGAACTTTACTCTTCAACATCAGCCCAGGATTTAACAAACTCCCCGACATTTGTCAAGGATTTATTTTCCCGGACGAAAATACATTCATAAACATTTCACATTTCATACCTCCTATTTACATACATGATAAAGTGCATACGACACGACCTCATTTATTCTGGAGAACATCATGACATCATGCATCTCATACATCATGACATTGCATACAACTAAATCTTTACCTTTTCAGGAAAGATCGGTCAACAGATAAAAGTCATTACCTTTTAGAGTAGCAGTCGTCAAATATTCCTTCATCGTCCCGTTGAGGTAGAAGTCGTCAAGATTCCTTCATAATCCCGTTGAGGTAGAAGTCGTCAAGATTCCTTCATCATCCCGCTGAGGTAGTAATCGTCCCAGATTCCTTCATCATCCTGCTGAGGTAGTAATCGTCCCATATTCCTTTATCATCCTGCTGAGGTAGTAATCGTCCCAGATTCCTTCATCATCCCGCTGAGGTAGTAATCGTCCCAGATTCCTTCATCATCCCGCTGAGGTAGTAATCGTCCCAGATTCCTTCATCATCCTGCTGAGGTAGTAATTGTCCCAGATTCCTTCATTATCCTGTTGAGGTAGAAATCGTCCCAGATTCCTTCATCATCCTGTTGAGGTAGTAATCGTCCCAGATTCCTTCATCATCCTACTGAGGTAGTAATCGTCCTGGATTCCTTCATCATCTTGCTGAGGTAGTAATCGTCCCAGATTCCTTAATCATCCTGCTGAGGTAGTAATCGTCCCAGATTCCTTCATCATCCTGTTGAGGTAGTAATCGTCCGCGATTCCTTCATCATCTATTTGGAGTAGCAATCATCTCAGATTCCTTCATCACATCATTATCAAAAAGCCTTCTTAAGTTCCGGATCAACACTTGTAGCAAGCCAGGAAATATCTGTGGATGAATGATTGTAGATCTATACCTGAAACCAGACAAGAAAGTTATCTACATTGAAGAGATTGGAGATTAATACCTGAAACCAGACAGGAAAAATATCTTTCTTTCTCAGGTCAGAGATTAATACCTGAAACCAGACATGAAAACTATCTCATCGGCCAACCTTTTTCAAGTTCTAGATCAATACCTGTAACAAGCCAGGAAAAATCTGTGGACAATGGATTGTAGATTAATACCTAAAACCAGACAGGACAACTATCTACTTGACCATCATGAAGCAACCCTATACCGGTTCCTTCTCTTCCAAGATGCAGTTTTACACGGACTCATCATCAGGCAACCCTGCACAGGTTCCCTCTTTCAACCTACCAAGTTACAATTCAACAAACATTCTCAGATGGCATCTTTAAGTCCATCTCCACGACTATCCATTGTATTTCCAGATGGCATCTATAAGCCCATTCCCGACGAGATTCGGTCACATCTCCAGATGGCATCTATAAGCCCGTCCTCCTATCCATCATCTCTCCAAATGGCATCTGTAAGCCCATTCCCGACATCACATTGCTGATACTACACCATGCGAGTGCAAATTTCTGGGCACTTTAGTGTTCAATCATCTTCCACCTTCGGATCACGAAAGGCACACAAGCCAATCTACATCCTTAGGTTTAAGAAGATTGAACAGGGGCAACTGTTGTACCCCAAAATTTGCCCTCCCATATTTCTCAAAACATTTCAAGAAAAATTCACAAGTCCAACCCGGCGCGTCATATTCAGGTGTTCTTTCGCCAAGATATCTCTGATAACGTATTCTCAAATTCAGGTTCGGCTCAAGAGTCAATTCTTTAAAGAAGGTATCCGAATGTGTGAGTTTTCTCGAAGAAATATAGTGAAAAAGTGTGCTGAAAGTGCAGTTTTTACGCGCTAAAAAATTCATAACTTGAAGATCGTGGCTCGTTTTGAACCCGTTCCGGTGGCCAAAATTCCGTCTTTACATTATCTACGTTTTCATCTCTCACGGATGGAAGCCAATTTCGATCAGAAGGTCTTCGAAAATGTGGATTTATCAAGTATTTTCATACAAAAATTTGTGACAAAAGTTTATTTGCGTCATATTCAAAAAATCATAACTTGGTCGATTTTCATCGTATCGAGCTGGTTCTAGCGCCAAAATTTCACAAATTGAGTTGGCTACATTTTCACAAAAGGTATTGAGTTCAAACGGTATTCAAAAGGCCTTCATTTTTTGCTCAGAGTGCGTGACACGCCGAAAATCCTGAATGCTGAATATTATTTTATCTGGGCCGAAACTTCAAAAATTCATAACTCGGTCAATTTTTATCGGATTGGGCTCATATTTTTACACAAGGTCACTGACTCAAATATTTACAACTTTTATTCAAAAGTCGAGACCGAATTATGCTCCGATCAATACCAGTTTTTTATTGAAGAACGTGTCAGAGTCGACACTGAAGCCCAAAATAAGTTTGTCTGAGCTGAAACTTCAAAAATTCATAACTAATTCACCGTTTATCCGATTGAGCCAATTTTCGGACAGGAGTTAGTTCTCGATATCGGCTACATTTTGTTTTCACATTTCAACTTAAAAAATTGCAATTAAGTCCCTGCGATTTATCCTAGAAAGTAACGAACTCAAGTGAACATTGGAGGCCCAATTGCACATTCAAAGCCCATTTTCTTTACCCTAATTTCCATTATATAATCACATTCTTTTCACACAAACAAGAAGGGAGAAAGAAACCTTGCCACAACACTGTCAGAATATCAAATTCTTTCAAGAACCCTAAAACCTTGAAATCCTTATTACAAATCCCTCTCTCACTACAAACAAGCCATCTCAGTTACAAACCAACATCTCACTACTTCTTCAGTAAGGGTAGGACTGGCTTGATCTCCATGATCAAAAGGGCATAAAAGCATTCATGTCACTACTTTTCCAGTAAGGGTAAGATTGATTTGATTTCCATGATCAAAAGGGTATACTCATTCATACATGTCATATTGGCCTAAACATTAAATTTCTTCATATATTGGTTTTATTTGTATTTTATGATATATAGTAATTTATTTAATGTGTTCATGAGATTCAACACTTCAGATTTAGACAGGATCCCATGCAGGTTCATTAAGGAACGTTGAGGCAAAAACACAAATGGTCAAAAGCCAAAAGCCAAATGGCCAAAACAGAACAGCTTACACATGACACCAATACATGGCGAGACAGACATCCTGAGAAGGTTAAGGAACGTTGAAGCCAGAACACAAATGGCCAAAAGTCAAAACACAAATGGCCAAAACAAAACAGTTTATACATGATGCCAATAGCCGTTTCACCCCTCCAATTAGGCTCGTATACTCCTAAACTCTCTCTATTTTTATTATTTTCCTTTAATTAATTAATCGTTATTCTTTTTATTAAACACTAACCAATTAACCTTTTTTCCTAATAAAATCAAAAACACAAAAAATATTTTATTTATTAAAATTAATTTCATCACTTTTATTTTTGTAAATAAATTAATTTAATCAATTTAGCTTTAATTAGATTTAACTTTTAATATTTTTTGCAATATTTAAAATCAATTTAGAATATTAGGTTTTTATTAGCATTAATTCAATTTATTTTATTTCTTTAAAAACTCAAAAATCCAAAAATATTTTCATTATTTAATTTAATTTAATTATTCATTTAATTTAATTCCATTTAATTCAAAAATAACCAAAAAAATCACTTTATTTCAAAAAAGGGTCAAAACCCTAAAAACTCGCATCCGATTTAATTTCCCGCACGCGATCCATTTACCATATTGTAATTGCTTCCGGTATGTAATAGCTTTTAATTAAGACTTTAATTATTTATCATTTTATTTTACTTTCCGCAATTTAAATTAAAGGGTTTGTTTTTGGCGATGTAAATACCCGACGCCTTGTAATAGTTTAGATTTAATTTCCGCACAATATTAACTGTTAGATGTTTGATAATAGGGAATGCATGACAAGATAAAATGTATGAACTTAAAATTAACATAGCTCGCCCATGACATGTACAAAGATAAAATTAACTGAAAAACAATACACTCGCACATGCCACTCTTAGGGTACGCCTCACTTGGTTGCCTCGACGTGGTCATTGAGTATAGGGTGTTTTAGAGGTCGCCCTCCTGTCTAAAGATCAAAGTTGCCTCGGAACGATTGCCTCGATAAAAAACGATCTAAGACATTAGGGTTACGGCTAAGGCGTCATACTATTGCTTTGGTGACCACATGTCCCTATAATCGAATTGACCCGAAAACTCCAACGACGGTGCTACCTACTCCTCAATAGTGGGATAGCACTGTCTAAAGGACATTTACACAACTTAATTTCTTTTGAGTAGGTAGAGGTTCTCAGGTACTTGCTCTTTCAAAACAAAAATAGTTTTCGCACCTACACTTTTCTGACAAAAGTTTTCAAACAACACTTCATACACTCTTGAGGACAGATACAAGAGTTAAATCGAAGTTTTCAAACAAACTTTTTCAAAACCCACAAACACAAGAAAAGAAAAAAAAATTGAAAACATAGTGAGCAAGTACCTAAGAGCCCGTGGATAACCACAGATAGAAAGGGTGCTAACACCTTCCCTTTCTATAATCTACCTCCCGAACCCGAGAGACATCTCGAAAAGGAATTTTGCTGTGCTTTTGTCCTTTCCTTGTGTTGTACCCCAAAATTTGCCCTCCCATATTCTCCAATAAACTGCCAAGCCAAGCTACAAAATTCCCCAAGAATTGCACAATGCAAAGGCCTCCATACAGTCAAAACTAGGGTTTGTGTGTTGATCAAGAAAAGGAAGTTTTCAAAGGCTCAATCAAGTCTCATATGCTTAAAAACATGGTCAAGCATCCTCATATCAAGTTTCAAGGCATTCAGCTCAAGATTGTACAGTCAAAACCCTAAATTGCACTACAGTCAACTGTAGGGGCAAAATGGTCATTTGACAGTCAAAAGTTCAAATTTTTGGTCAATATATCATTTTGAAGCCACAAACATCATTTGATCAATGCTTGATCATGATTCTCAAAATTTGGCTCAGAAATCATCAAAGATGCAAAAGTTGTTATATTTGGACAGCTGAAAAAGTCAACTGAAATTGACCAGGGCATAACTTTCACATGGATTATCAGAAAAATTCCATCCAAAGCTCATTTTGAAGAGAAAGACATTTCCTACAACTCATCTTCATACTTCAAGTCCAAGAAATGCTCTCACAAAAAGTTATCAATTTCAACATTATAGGTCATTTTCAAAAGTCAACAAAAAGGGACTTTAAGTCAAAGGCCATAACTTGAGATTGGTAAATCAAAATGACATGGGACCAAAGGCATTGGTTAAAGGACTCAAAGACCTTTCCAAAATGTCCAAGAACATGTGAAAAGCTTAAAAATTGAGCAAGTTGTGCCTTGTAGAAGTTGGGAAATTTTTGTGAAATGGCAAAAGTCAACTATCTTTGAAAATCCAATTTTTGACAAAAGGGCCCCATTTTTTCCACTTGGTTCATCCTTGTCATGCCACACACGTGTCCCATGATTAGTTTCAAGACCAAATATTGATTTTTTTATTTTATTTAATTTTTGATGATTTAATTCATTTTTAATCTTTGAAAATTCAAATAAAATTCAAAAAACAATGGAATAGTGTCATGTGAACTTGGACAATTTCTATGTATCATGAACCAACTCAAGAAATCAGGCTAGGGTTCATTTGCACACTAGGTCTAGGTTTTGGCTAAAAAGAAGGAAACTTGGTTAATGGAAAAAACCCTAAGACCAATTCTCTCACAAGCTTGAATTAAGGTGAGTTAGCAAGCCAATTCCACTCCAGCATAATCACTAAGTCAAACCCTAGGCTGAGGACATAAGAAGCTGCGCCCAAACAAGCTTTTGAATATAAAAATTTCTCCTTAAAACACAAAACTGAAAACTAGTTTAAAGGATCTTTCAAGCCTTAATTCTTTTCCCATTAACATCCTGAGGCAATTCTGAACACATCCCAACCCCTAACTTCAATCAAAACGCGAAGAAGCAGTCACGACAACTCAAACTGTACAGAACATTTTTTGAAATCGTGTTTTCAATTCAAAGCATGATCATTGCATTTTAATTACATATTTGTGTTCCTTACAAAGTTTCCAAGCTAACACTTATATTCAATTTGATTTTTACATCACGTATGAGATTTCACCATGACCAAAAGCTAGGGTTACAGTTTTCTTGAATTGGGGCTTTGGCACAAAGGAAAAATTAGGACTTAAGAGTACCATGGTTGGACTCAGTACACCAGGACGAAGAAGAAGCATACCTCGCGCCTAATTTCTGATCACCATAGCCCTATTCGTTATTTTTCCATAGCCACCCTAACACCACGGTTGCAAAACCGTTGCTCATTTGTTTTGTTTTACAGGGGATATGAAGAAGAAGGCATCGTGGCAAGGCGTGGTTCGTCCATTTAAATTTGCGCGCGTTTTGGTGACTATGCATTGGTTTTGTTTCTTATTATTTATTAACTATATTATGTTAATTGAAATCAAGTAGCTCAGCTGGCAAGCTATCCATGCGTTCACCTCAATGACCTTGGTTCAAGTCCCAGGTCTGGCCAATTTCTCATATTGTTTTTCACTTCAAGGTTCCATGCAGCGCTGACGTTAGTACATACCATACGTCCTCCTCATCTATTGCACACGTGTCCTAGGAGACTTATCACAGGGTTCAGGACAAAGGGCATATGGTGGACGCCAGTCAACATGCCACACCTGACTGGAAAAGTCAACAAATTGCCAGCAAATGGGCCAGGCTTTTCAGGCCTGCACCTCACAAATCTGGGCTACCCCCCCCTGGTTTGCATGTTTTATATTTTTCTTCTTACCTTTATTTTTGCTATTTTATTTATTTTATTGTTTCAACATAATTAGTTTATTTTTACTATAAAATATAAAAACATTCAAAAAAATCAGAAAAGTCAAAAATTTTAATAATTATTTTATTTTAAATATTGTTTTTTTTTGTATAAATAATAACATGTAAAATGTTTAGTTTTAATTAAGTTTTCAACTTTAATTCCTTTTAATAAAAATCAAAAACAAAAACATAGAATTAGGTTAATGACTTTTTCCTTTTAACTTTCCTTGTTTTTTGCCATAGTATTAGTGTTTTTCATAATTAAACTAGGGTTGCATTTTAGGTTAGATTTTAATTCTTTTAATAACTAAAATCCAAAAAAATAGAGTTTAGGTTTAATAACTTTTTATTTTCTTTTTTTTTAATAATAATATTATTTATTTATTTAATGCACATAAATTAATTTAGAATTAAATTAGGTTAAAAGTCAATATTTTCATAATAAACTTAAAAGACATTAGAACTAGGATTTTAATTTTAATTAACTTTTCTTTTTTTTTTTCTTTTAAATCTAAAAAACACAAAAATACCATTTTTCATTTAATTTTAATTTTAGATAACTTAATTATTTTAATTCTTTTAAAGGGTTCAACGCCCTCGCATTTGATTATTTTCTTTTTTTTGCGCGTTTCATTTATTTCTTTTGTAAATAATTATGTATATGTACCAAAGCCGTGTAATAGCTATTAGACATTTCTTTTCTGCAATTTATTTTAAAACGGGTCTGGATTAATTTGGCGTTGTAGACCCTCGCCTTTGTAATAGCGTAGGACTTTTATCTTTTCCGCACTTTAAATTCCCGCACATTTAACTGTTAAACAATAACATGAAAGAATGAATGCCCAAAAATAAAATCGAATCGTTAGATCACCAATGCATGACAAGACAAACAATAAACTGAAAATGACACACAATTAGCACACACCACCCCTAGGGTACGCCTCACTGTTGCCTTTCGAAAGGTGGTCGTCGAGTATAGGACGTTTTAGTAAGTCCTTATGTCCATGACATGATCCAGTTGCCTCGAAACGGTTGCCTCGGAAAATAAAGGATCAATGGCATAAGGGTAGCTTCTAAGGTGTCCTACTGTTGCTCTGGTGACCACCACGTCCCTAAAACTCGAATTGACCCGAACACCTCCAACGGTGGTGCTACCTACCTCTCAATGGTGGGATGGCACTACTTCAAAGGACATTTACACAGACAAATTCCTTAGGGTAGGTAGGTTCTCAAGGGTACTTGCTCTAATTTCAAACAAAACAAAAACTCTTTTCACACCAACACACTTTCAAAAACTTTCAAAACAAACTTTTCAAACACTCTGACGTACGAGTTGAACTGAAACTTTTCAAAGAATATTTTTGAAACCCACATTGAAAAGCAAGCAAACAATTTTTGAAAACACATTGAGCAAGTACCTAAGAGCCCATGGATAACCATGGATAGAAAGGGTGCTAACACCTTCCCTTTCTATAACCTACCTCCCGAACCGAGAGCAATCTCTTTAAGGAATTTTTCTGTGCTTTTGTCCTTTCCTATTGGAGAAAATAAAAGACGGTGGCGACTCTTGCTTCCGCGACATTTCGCGAACCAGCTTTAAAACAGTCAGTTCCAGACCCACCGATCACACCTTGTTGGAGAAAATAAAAGATGGTGGCGAATCTTGCTTACCGCGACATTTTTCGAAACGCAAACGCGAACCAGCATTCCAAAACAGTCAGTTCTATTTCCACCGATCACAGCAGCCTACACAAATGTCCCTTTATCTAGCTGATCGATTAGTTAAATACCCGATGGGTATTTTAGAAAATATTCTAGTTAGGATCGGTCAACTATATATTCCTAAAGACTTTATAGTTATGGACATTAAAGAGGAAGGACAAATACCAATACTTTTAGGTAGACCATTCTTATCAACTGCAGGAGCTATGTTATATGTGAAAAGAGGAAAAATGATATTTGAAGTAGGTGATGAAAATGTAGAATTTATCCTATCCAAATTCATACAAGCACCCGCCATGAATGACTCATGTTGTACTGTTGATATCATTGATGAATGGATCAGATAATTGGATAAGGAAAACCCTGTAGATACAATCAAACTACCCTATACCCCTATAATAAAAGATGATGGATTCAAATATCATACACCATATATAAATGACAGTCTTTACGAATGTTTAGCACTTACCCCATATCATATGTCTGACCTTAAGAAACCAACAATAGAGCTTAAGAAATTACCTATGAACCTGAGATACGAGTTTCTTGATAAAGAACTAAATCGACATGTAATAGTTAGTGCAAGACAAAATATAAGAAACTAATCAACTCTTGGATATCTTACGTAAATATCCCGCAACTCTAGGATACACCATTTCTGATATGAAGGGAATAAGCACATCCGTATGCATGCAACGGATCATGCTAGAAGAAGACTCAAAACCTTCTAGGGAACATACCAGAAGGATAAACCCTATAATGAGTGATGTGGTCAAAAGGGAAGTGTTGAAATTACTTGATGTTAGAATCATTTACCAAATTTCAGATAGCTAGTGGGTTAGTCCTGTACACATAGTACAAAAGAAATGCGGTGTCACGGTTATGTAAAATGAATAAGAAGAATCTGTAGCCAAGCACATAGGAAGTGGATGACATATGTGCATTGATTATAAAAAGCTAAACAAAATAACTAGGAAAAACCGTTTTCATCTTCCCTTCATAGATAAACAAATGTTAGAACGTGTAACTAGACACTCTTAGTTTTTTATTTAGATGGATATTTCGGTTTCATCAAAATTCCTATCCACCCTGATGAACAGGAGAAAAAATATTCACATGCCCCTATGGAACACTTGACTATCGAAGAATACCCTTTGGATTATGTAACCCACCTGCGACCTTCCAACGATGTGTGATGTCAATATTTTCTAATTTCTAGGACGAGATCATGGAAGTATTCATGGATGATTTCTCTGTATGCGGATATTATTTCAAGGATTGCCTTAACAATTTGGAGAAAATCTTAAGAAGATGCGTGCAAGTTAATCTTGTACTAAATTGGGAAAAATATCACTTCATGGTCACAGAAGGCATAGTCCTAAGACATATAGTATCAGAAAGAGGCATTGAGGTTGACAAAGCAAAAATTGAAATTATAGAAAACTTGAAATCTCCAAAAATGATTACAGAAATCTGATTTTTTCTTGTACACGCCGGTTTTTACCGATATTTTATTAAAGATTTTTCGAAAATAACCCAACCTTCAACTTGCCTCTTAATGAAGGATACCGAATTCATATTTGATAAGAAATTCCTTGAGTCATTTAAACTTCTCATAGAAGCACTAATCTATGCACCCATCATACAACCACTAGATTGGAACAGACCATTCGAGATTATGTGCAATGCTAGCGATTTTGCAGTAGGCGCTGTTCTAGGACAATGAAAAGATAAAAGATTACACGTGATATACTATGTAAGCAGGACTTTAGATGTAGCACAACTAAATTATTCTACAACAGAAAAAGAACTCTTAGTTGTGGTATTTGTAATTGACAAATTTCATTCCTCATTAGTTGGAGCAAAAATGATAGTTTACAATGACCATGCTGCCATACTTTATCTACTAAGTAAGAAAGATACAAAACCTAGACTACTCCGCTGGATCCTCAATAATTTTATTTAGAGATCCACGATAAGAAAGGAACAGAGAATGTGGTTACCGACCACCTCTCAAGATTAGAATACATGAAACCTAATCATGTCCCTATCAATGATGATTTCACATATGAGAGACTAATAGCATCGAACAACGATCCTGTGGATAAGAATCATGACTTAAATGGAGAAGAATTTATCGTTGAAACTGCTCAAGTAATAACCATAGTACCTTGGTATGTTGATTTCGTTAACTAGTTGGCAGCAAACATTTTACCTCTAGATCTAACTTACCAAAAAAAGGGAGAAATTCTTCAGTGACGTGAACCATTTTTATTGGGATGAACTCCTCCTTTTCAAAATAGGAACCAACCATATATATCATCAATGTGTACCCGGAGAGGAGATACCAAGTATCATAACTCATTTCCATTCATCCTCTTATGGGGGACATGCGAGAACACATGAAACTTGCACTAAAATTCTACACGCATGCCTATAGTGGCCAACCCTATGGCGAGATGTGCACACATTTATAGTTAATTGCGACCGGGTACCAATGCACTGAGAATATATCAAGGCACGATGAGATGCCCCTCTGAAATATCAAAAAAGTATAAATATTTAACATTTGGGGAATTGATTTTATGGGACCTTTTCCATCGTCTATGGGAAATAAATATATACTCGTTGATGACGACTACGTGTCTAAATGGATCGAAGCAATAACTTCTCCTACCAATGATACACGAGTAGTGATTAGGATGTTTAACAACTACATATTTCCAAGGTTCAGTACCCTCCATTTAGTAATAAGAAATGGATGATATCACCTCATTTATAGTGTTTTTGAGAAACTCTTGAACAAATATGGCATAAGACATAGAGTAGCTACACCATATCATCCGTAAACCAATGATCAAGTAGAAGTTTTGAACAGAGAGATAAAGCAAATCTTAGAAAAGACGATATCGACCTCCAGAAAGGATTGGTCCTCTAAATTGACTGAAGCATTATGGGCTTATAGAACTACCTACAATACCCCCATTGGAACAACCCCTTTTAAACTCGTCTATGGAAAATCTTGCCATCTACCTTTAGAATTAGAATATAAAGCCTATTTGGCCATTAATATCCTAAAATGGACTATCTCGAAGCAGGTAACAAGCAAATGACAGATATCAAAGAACTAGATGAGCTAAGACGAGATGCCTATGGGAATGCCTTAATCTACAAAGAACGAACTAAAGCATGGCATGATAAACACATTACAAGAAAATATTTTCGAGTAGGGGACACAATACCCCTATTCAACTCCCGCTTGTGACTTTTCCAAGGTAAACTACAGTCCAGATTGACTGGACCCTTTGATGTAAGTTATGCAATCTAGAGTAGTTGAGATTCAAAGCCCATCAACTGATCCTTTCATAGTAAATGGGCGAAGGTTGAAACATTACACAGATGATAGCATACCCACCTACTACTTCTACCATATTCTCATCGAACCACCTTCAACCTTGAAAATAACCTAATCATAAGCATTATTCGAGCTAAGGACGTTAAGAAAAGCGCTGCATGGGAGGCAATCCTTGTAATTTTAAATTTTAAAAATTATTTGTTTTTAGTTTTAGTTAATAAAGGACTAACTTGTGTGTGTTTTCTTTTCAGGACTACAACATTCCTCTTAGCCATATTTTTCAACTAACATTATTTCAGGATGTATACCATTAATGAAGTAGAAATCACCTTCAGGAACAAAGACCTAAGGAGGAGTTATGCCATCTTAATATAGAGAACAATCTCACCTACCCGCTACCCCAATTTTCGTTCGTTGGTGTAATTAGGACATGCTGAAAGTGTTCGCTTTATGTTTGAGCAAATAAGTTTGGAAATATTCTTAATTTTAAAGCAACCTACTTATAAAAGCCTAACGCTGGAATTCCTAAGTTCATTAAATTTCCAACCCAACCTCGGAGAAGACCAGATAGCGGATTAGCTCCCTTTATACTCTTTAGCCGAAAGTATCTGATTACTTGTAGAGAAATAGCTAGATCCCTTGGTTTCCACTATAGCCTCAATGCATTCTCTGAAGTTCCAAAAGATATGCAATGCGAATTAGATTACTTCTAGAGAGAAATCAATGATGATGTTTACCTCGATAATTAAGCCATGAACAACACCCTAATCCATAATCATGCGATTAGGTACTTCCATATGACCGCATCCAGAACATTCTTTGGAAAAGATGAAAACCGAACATGTGTAACCAAAGAAGAGATGTTTTTCATCTTGAGTGTTTTCCAAAATCGCCCATCAACTCTGCAGCCTTCCTACTGACAAATCTCAACAAGGTTTCTAACCAAACCATAGAGAATATTATGTGGGAGGATTAGTTACTCACATTTCTATAGCACTAGGCTTGCACAATCGTGTAGCCCATCTGACCCAAACTTGTGGGTAAAATATTTTTGATATTAACCATTGTCTAAACTATAGTTTAGTACAGCGTGAAGGACCTAACCAATTTAAATATCTTATTAATTATGAGGTAGTCCACCATTTCATCCTACCAAACCAAGAGTTCACTAGTATCCATAACAAAAACAACAAGCGATACCAACTAGAGAACCAAGATGAAAACCCTGCATAACCCGAGTCTCCTCCCTCAGATGTACCCTCAACAAAATATTATGATAAACACTCTATTGAGTTTGAGCTACACTCTTTAATATGGAAAATCATAGCCCTCTTCTGTGAACAAAGAGAACAAGACGATAGATTTACTAAGCATATGGACCATCTATTCCAATAAATTCACTCGTTGAGGAAAGCTAATGGCCTCCATGGCCACTGATCTGATCCACACCAGGTTCTATCATTCCTTTATCACCTTAGATTAAAACATTGAGGAAAATGTTTGATTTAATTGTTGGAGAAGAACTTTTTTCAGTTTCTACTTAGACTTCCCGCTTTCTAGTTAGAGTCAGATATAATGTTTTCAAGTATTCTATTATATTATTTTCTTTTAATGAATTTTGTCTCTCGAATTTTTTTGCAAAAAGAAACAGTGGTTGTTTTAAATTATGGCTATTCGATAAGTTTAGGATAATTTAGATAAACTTGGGAAATGTCCTGAAATATCAGTATCATTTTATCATCATAAGTCTCTCAAATATAAAGGTCAATTTGGATAATTATTATGCTTTCACCTTAAAATTGCACCCTTAAATAAAGCCTTAAGTAGTTTATTTTAGCAGTCAGCACCATCCTAAGAACACTCTAAAAAAAGGATGATCGATGAATAAAAGTGAGTGATCCTAATTTAATAATAATTAAAAATAGGGAATCGTCCCTTTAAGTTAGGTGACTCTTACCAGGTAATTTAGACCAACGGTTGTGGAACCTGCGAAAACATAAAACCCATTTGTTTTATCCTAAAATTTTCCCTGTCATCTTCCTCAAGTCATTCTTTCAAAGCTTCTCAAACACTCAAGGAAATTTGGTTTGCAAAGGTCTCAATTTGCTTCCATGGTTCCCCTTAGGTCCTCAACAAGGTTCATGTCAAGTTTCAAGTCCTGCATAACAAGTTTGCTCAGTCAATGGCTCAGATAATTGAAAATCAAATGTATTGGTCAAAAAGTCAACTATGATTAACATACAATCAAATTTCAAGATTTTTGGTCAACTCAACATTTCTAGGTGATATTCATCATTTGATCAAGGGTTGATCCTGATTCCCCAAGGAAAGCTCTCAAATAGTTTTAGAGGTCTGATGACCCATTAGGTTTCTAGAGTAAAAGGGGAAGTGTATTGTTTTAAACCAAAAAATATGTACAAATAGTTTTTTAATGGCCCATTTAGATTTATTGAGTAAGGCTGATTTGTTTTTTATAAATATGAGAAGGCCCATATGTAATTTATTTTTTGAGGCCTAATATTTAGAAATAGAGGCTCATTTTAGTTTTTGAGTTTGTTTTGAAAAAAGTTTTGTTATAACATTATTATTATTATTATTACTATTAGTTTATTATAATAATTATTAATAATTATACTAATATTGATTATATTAAAAACTTAATTAAAAATTGATTTCTATTTTACTGATTCAAATAAAGGTGTTCATAAAAAGTTTTCTTCTTTCAAGGCCTAGTCCAAGTCGAGTTAATGTTTGGCCCAAAAAACAAAACAAACAACATTCACTTTTCAAACCACAAGATAATTCTACTGTATGAATCATTAAGGAGAAACACATGGAAACAATCATTGTGCGAATTAAAGAAGACTATTGAATATTTTACAACGAAATCAAAATCGTATTTTTTCACATTATTACAGATCAGTAGCAACTTAACACAGTCTAAAATCATAAGCAAAAATTTAATTAACACACCGACAAAATCAACCATTATGGAAACGAATTGAAACTGTAAATTAGATTTACAGACACATTATATCACTACCTAAAATACTAATCCTAAAGATTACTATAAAAGCCTAAACAGTAAAAAATAAAAGGGGAGGAGAGATTACATGGGAAAAATAACGACAGAGAGACAAATTGACAGAAAGAAAAACTACAGAGAAGAAGAATCAGATGAAAAACCCCTTGGTGTAGACTTAGGGTTTCAAAATCTGAGAGCCTATAGTCTCACTATCCCGCTGCCGCAATCTTCATCGCGCCATTGTCAAACCTTTATCTTCTGTACCTTCCAAATAAAACAAAGAGGGATTAGCAAAAAACTCAGATCGGAATAGAGACGAATAAACGTGAAGGGAGGTAAAACGATTAGCTTTAGGATGTTTTTTTTTCTTGTTGTGTTTTTTGTAGGCATTGGAGTTTAGGGTTACGGTTGGGTTGTGGGTTGTTGTTGTGTTGGAGAAGGAGCGAGATGACCAAGGCGTCACCGCTGGAACCGGTTGGAGTTGGCTCTCTTTAGGGTTTGTGAGAGACAGGAAAGAGATTAGAGGCCAAGAGAGAAAGGTAGAACATATTTGTTTTTTTATATTTTGTAAAATAAAAATGAAATTATAATGTACTAAGTTATCCCACGCACGTCAACCCACAATAACTATCGTGCTCCTCAAATCACAACCACATGATTTGCATCAAACGACCCCCAAACGCGCTTCTACCATAACACCCATAAGTTTGCGCACACGAAGTCCAAGTGGAGTCAATAAACCATGTTGGGCCAGGCCCAATCATCAGGCGCACCTCTCTCCTTTTTTTTACTAGCGCTTACAATTTCACACTCCATGGCCAAATGGGCCAAGTCCAGTATCTGGACTTGGGCCCATACTTTCTACACCCCCAGGTTTTACTATTTAGTTTAAAAGCGCACCTCCTGTCCTTACAAGCCTGAATTTAATATCTGAATTCAGGCCCCTTCTATTAACACCCTATTATTTGACTACATCAATTACATTAACACCCCCACCGCGTTTTAATTTAATTTTCTTTTATTATTATTTTTTATAATTATTATTTTCATATTTTATATTTATATTTTAATAGTAATTTTAATATTTATTATTATAAATCAAATTTATTATATTCAACTCATAAAAAATAAATTTTATTTATTGCACTAATTTTTCTTTTAATCATGCACTTAAATAAAATATTTTCAAAATTAAGTACTTAAAAATATTCACCCAAACACCAAATCACTTTTCGTAAATTAAATTAATTAAAATAATTAATTTTCGAAAATGAGTACAAAATGAATCTTTAACTAACTACGTGTGCTTAGTCCAAAATCTCCGCTATTCACTCACTCGAGCTAAGTGCGGGGGGAATTAAAATATCAGTGTAACCCGTAAAAAACCCAAACAAAACTGTGAACTACGAAATGGGACTTTCATTCCTCATTAGAGGATACGTAGGCATACGATCAAAAATCGTGGCGAGTTCCCCTAATAAAAATTTGAAACCCTATTTCTTAAAATTGTGCTTCTAAACCTAGTATCCTTGCGAACAAAGTAGATAAGCGGAGCCTAACACCTTCCCCTCGTCTAGAACCGAGTCAAACCTAGAATCTCTGATCTTTTTAGGGTTATTCCTTTATACTCCCTTCTTTTAGAATAAAAATTAAGGGTGATGACTTTGTATTAAAATCTAGTTGCAACAGTGTGAACAATGATACTTCTCCTTTATGCTTTGTTTCTTTTTGATGTTGTCAAAGGGGAAGAAACATATGCGGAGATGAAATAGGAAGCACATATTCAGGGGGAGCCTTCATGAAGACATGAAATGCATCATCACAAGTTTTGCCTTCATAAAAAAATGGAGTATGTGAGTACACTTTCCCATAAGATATTTTGAACGTTGTCAAAACTAAGATAACTTTAGCATTTCTGTATATTTAATGGTATATCTGAGTCTATGTGCACCTTTGCATTAGGAATCTTATAATGAATTTAGAACATGTTTGAAAAAGGTATTATGCATTAAAAATGAGTTTTTACATGAAAAACAGAGTTATGTGTCAACACATACGATATATGAGTCGACACATGTGGATCAATAATGAAGTTTGTAGCTTATGACTATGTGTCGGCACATACAACCCTTCAGGTTGACACGTGCTAAAAATTTTCATTTATGTGTCGATACATACGTGTTTCAGATCGACACATGTACTTCATTTTTAAAGCTTGTAAGCCTCTATTTCTGTGTGTTGACACATGACCTTAAACAGGTCGAAACATGTGTGATTACATGTGTCGACATATGAATTATATGTGTCGACACATACTGAAATTTTCTAAAAAGTTGCATTTCTTTTCAATTTCTAAGCCTCCATTTTTTCCTCCAACTTGCACACATATAAATACTTCATACATTCATCATTTTCTAAATTTCAAGGAAAGAGAAAGTGCTAGGATGAACATCAAACATAGAGTTTGTAGGGTTAGATTGCTACATTTATCTTGTAAACAATTTTTTGCTTAGTAAGAATTCTTATCTTAATTCCAAATAGAATTGGGGACATAGACGTAGCCATAGCTAGGACCATTGGTGAACTTCCTAAACAAACCTTGTGTTCTCTCTCTCTCTCTCTCTCTCTCTCTCTCTCTCTCTCTCTCTCTCTCTCTCTCTCTCTCTCTCTCTCTCTCTCTCTCTCTCTCTCTCTCATTTACTTTGTATAGCAAATTGTTAAATTTATTTATTGCGTAATTCATATAGACATATCCTTTGATTATTAAACATTGTTTTGTTGATTACATTACAATCAATGAGATTGTAATTGGTATTTCATATCAACAAAGTCAAAGAGAAAATATGAAAAATCGATTGCATGCCAAGTGTTTGATAATTTGTTTGTTTTAGCTTTATCAATAATTTTATTGGAAATGAGTTAACATTTTTGATGATTATAAAATGATTGATTGAGAAATTATTGTATTGAGTCTTATCATCATTTTAGATTTCATTTTGTGGTTTACGAATATCCGAGTTTCTAATAGTCGATTTGCTTTAGACGACTTATTTGGTCTAGGTTTCATCTCATACTTGCCATAGTTTTTGATTTGTTTTTAAAACAAAATTTTAAAAAGTAATTGTTACTTTGGAGATCTATCCATTCCCTTCTAGATAAATTATCGTCCTCTTACAATAATCTATCCAACACCTCCGTACAAGGTGTCACATTCATTACCCACTGTTCCAAGCATATATATATATATATATATATATATATATATATATATATATATATATATATATATATATATATATATATATATATATATATATATATATATATATATATATAATTTAGTGCACACTTGCAAGTTCCTCTCCCTCTAACTTCATTGAGTTATTATGCGGTATAGTGCTAAATTTATTGGACGATAGAATGCTAACTTTAAATGTACATCCTCTTCCTTCCTCCGAAGAGTTCCACCAGCGTACCAGAGACCATCTATGATAAACTTCACCTATTCATCACCAATTTTCTGTTCCACGATGAAATAACACTAAGTTGAGAAAAATCACTTTGACTCACAAACTAACAAACCTATTATTCTAAGACTCCAACCTACTCTTGAGAAAACTGATTAAAGGTTCCATTGTATTCATCCTCCTCAAGTTAGCCCCCACCAAGAGCCCATGATATTTGAAAGGGACTAATCCAACATTACAATGCTAGCTACTTGTTTTCATGCGATTGGTGTTTGGCAAGCAAAAGAAAATAAATGAAAAGTACTATGCAGGTAGCTTAATTATCACCTGCTACCATGGTACTTATATCTGTCATGTGCAACACAAGGTTATAATAATTTTAGACTTCCAAAAGAAAGAATAAAGGTAACCACACTTACATGTATTAAGGCTGCCAGTCCAAACAACCGTAACTGGAATATGACTAGACACCATTCCTTTAGCCACAACAAAGGCGCCTTGTTTAACATTTCCTCCATTTTCTCCCTTCTTAGCTATAGATATGTATCTATATATACAGCTCGTGCATGCCGATGTTAATCTTTTTTCTTGTCTATATCATACATACAAGTTTATAATTCACGGCCACATAGTCACAGATCGCATGGATCACTTAATGCAATGAGTTTAGGCAACTATATATTATGATAGAGCTCTATATCAACATTATTCATTAAACATAATTATTGAAAATTCTTTGGTGCATGCCATAAAATTTTATTGGGTATCAATAAAATTAACTAATATATATATATATATATATATATATATATATATATATATATATATATATATATATATATATATATATATATATATATATATATATATATATATATATATATATATATATATATATATTATATATATATATATATATATATATATATATATATATATATATATATATATATATATATATATATATTTATTGGTTTTTAAATCAGAGTCGCCATCCTTAATATATATATTTTATTAGTTTTTAAATCAGAGACGCCATCCTTAATTTTTATCCTAAAGAAATGGAGTATAAATGAATAACCCTAAAAGTCAGAGATTTTTAGATTTGGACTCGATTCTAGACGAGGAAAAGGTGTTAGGCACCCCTTATCTACCTTGTTCACAAGGATACTAGGTTTTAGAAGCGCGATGTTAGAAAAAAGGGTTCTTATTTTATTAGGGGAAAAAGGATTTAAATTTTAGTTAGGGAGACTCGCCACGATTTTAATCGTATGCCTACGTATCCTCTTAGGAGGAATCAAAGTCTCATTTCGTAGTTTGCAGTTTTGTTTGTGTTTTTTATGGGTTGTAGAAATACCTCGAATTCTCTTTGAACCAAATTCGGGTTTGTAAATTGCGAAATCGTGGATATAGCTCGCAGTCGATAAAAGGTATTAATACAACTATTTTTTTAAAATAAATATAAATTTGATTATATTAGTAAAGAAAAATTGATTTGAGATTGGTTAGTTGTATTAAGACGTAGGGCAAGGGAGTCTAATATAGTCTCCTCAACACGTGGTCAAATAATGACCATGTGTCGCTCGCGGATGTAGTGATTAGGTGAATTGCGCAGGTTTTTAATATTTCGATGTAAAATATTAAATTAACTTATATTATGAAAAATATTTTTAGGTGCATGATTAAAAGATATAATTTAATATAAATAAACAATATTATATACTAAAATAATTAACTTGATTTATAATAAATAATAAATATAATATTAAAAAATATATAAAATATAATAATAATAATTATGATAAAATAATAAAAGAACATTAAATTAAAACATGGAGGGAGGGTGTAATTATAACTGAGGTAGTAAAATAATAGGGTGTTAATAGAAGGAGTCCGAATTCAAATATTGAATTCAGACGCAAAAGGACAGGGGAGTTTGTTTTTTCTAAATATTAGTTAAAACAAAAAAAAGATGGAGTGTGCTAGTAATAGGCTAAGCCCAAGGTGATTTGGAGAGAGTCTGATGGTTCACGTGTCAGAGCGTGTATGGAAGTTACAATCGACGCACTTATTAAACAGCTTGATGCAGATCTTGTGGTTGCAATTTGAGGGAGTATATCCACTATTATAAACGTGCACGTACATGATTAAAAGACACATTATATTTTATTTGACAAAAATACACAATTCATTTTCTTTTTTTTCTTTCCTCTCTCTCTTCGCCCCTATGTGTGCTCTTCGTCCTCTCTTTCTCACCTCTCATAAAACCCTAGCGCCAAAATCAAATTATGTCATTGTCGTCACCAGTCTAATCTCCGGCAGCAATCAAACCCCCAAACCCATGATCTAACACCCAAAACCCCAGTCACAACATCAATTAGAAAAAAAACGCAAGAACATGCTTAGGTTCTCATTACCCTCCTTGCGGATATCCTTATCCATCTGCTTAGAGACTAGGGGATGAATAACATAAAGTTTAATAATACACAACTGCTTAGAGACTAACACAATAAGCCAAAGCTTTTTCGTATACGTATCACAGTCTAGAAGAGAGATAATACAAGTTTGAAACCAGATACCTGGAACTTGGAAGGACAATGTTGGTTGTGTCTGCCCTCAACCATAACTATCAATGTGAAGAACACCAAATTCATGATGATGTTGTTTGTGTCATCCTCAACCATAACTATCAACATGATGAAAATAAACACCAAATTCACGATGAAGTCGGTTGTTTCGTCCTCAACCATAACTATCAACGTGAAGAACACCAAATTCATGATGAAGTCGGTTATTCCGTTCTCAACCACAAATATCAACACGAGAAAAATAAGCACCAAATTCATGATGAAGTTGGTTGTGTCGCTCTCAACCACAACTATCAACGTGAAGAACTAAACTCATGATGAAGTCGGTTGTGTCGCCCTCAACCACAACTATCATCATGAGAAAAATAAAACACCAAATTACTTTAGAGTTTAAACTATATAGTTCGAACACATAGGCTTGCTAACGATGAACCCGAAGAAAAATCTTAATTTTAACCAAAGTATCTTTGGAAGATGCCATGCATGCATAATGCCCTAATTTGATGTGTTATCCAAGTGTGATGTATGCCCCAAATGTTTTTAAATTCTCATGCATCAAAATGCTTATATGTGTATATGTCCCAAATGTTTGTGTATGCCCCAAATGCTTGTATATGCCCCAAATGCTTGTGTATTCCCCCAAATGTATGTGTATGCCCCAAGTATTTTGCAAATGTTTTTGATAATTCTCTTTTGTTAAATCATCGGGTTCTCGTAATCACCAACTCCCCAACATTGTTCGTTGCTAATGTTGTACCTCCAAGTTGATTTGAATTTGGTGAAAGATGTCAGCAAGATCTTGAGGTCTATATCGTAGGTGCAGGTATAGGTATGGATGTAGACATGGATTTTGGCATGGATGTTGACATAGTCGTAGACCTAGGTGTGGGCATAGAAATAGACGTGGATGTGGACTTTGGCTTGGACGTTGACATAGTCGTAGGCGTGGGGCAGATTTTCTTTCGATGCTCTTCTATCCAAAAATGCTTTTTGAGGCTTTTATCAAATGCTCTCTGGTGTTTCTGTATGTTAGATGAACCAAAGGTTATGGATGACTTTGAGATTTAAATATGGTTATGTGTACGTCATGCTTCATGTGAGGCTCATTGACGGGAAATATACTGCCAAGATTTCCGAGGAATATCCTGCCGAGATTCGATGTAGAACTACCTTCTGCCTAGTTCTTCGGGATAATCAATTGATGTGATCAACTAGGAGAATCTACTGTCAAGATTCGAATGTGAGCTACCTTCTTCCGAGGTCTTCCGGATATCCAACTGTCGTGATCAACCAGGAGAATCTACTTTCGAGATTTGATTAGAATACCTTCTGTCTAGGTGTTCTAGTTAATCAACTACTATGATCAACCAGGGAATCTACTGCCGAGATTCAATTTGAATTACCTTTTGCCGAGGTCTTCCGGATTATCAACTATCGTGATCAACCAGAGGAATCTACTACAAAGATTCGATTACAATACCTTCTGTCGAGGTCTTTCGGATAATTAACCGCTGGGATCAACTAGGAGAATCTTCTGTCGAGATTTGATTAGAAACTACCTTCAACCGAGGTCTTCTGGATAATCAACTGCCATGATCAACCAAGGGAATCTACTGCCGAGATTTTCGAGGAATCTGCTACTGAGATTCAATTGGAAACTACCTTCTGCCGATGACTTCTGAGTAATCATCTAACGAGATTAATTAGGAGAATCTACTACCGAGATTCTATCGAGAAAAATACCTTTTGCTGAGGTCTTCTGGATAATCAACTGTCGTGATCAACCAGGGGAATCTACTACCGAGATTTTATTGAAATATAACTTCTGCTGAGGTCTTCTAGTAAATCAACTACCATGATCAACCAGGGGAATCTACTACCGAGATTTTGTTGAAATATACCTTCTACTGAGGTCTTGTGGAAAATAAACTGCCATGATCAACCAGAAGAATCTACTGCCGAGATTCTATTGACATATACCTGCTGCCGAGGTCTT
This sequence comes from Vicia faba, assembly GCA_948472305.1. Taxonomy (NCBI): domain Eukaryota; kingdom Viridiplantae; phylum Streptophyta; class Magnoliopsida; order Fabales; family Fabaceae; genus Vicia; species Vicia faba. The sequence continues at coordinate 1,355,251,228 of OX451740.1, forward strand.
CTGGAAAATCAACTGTCATGATCAACCAATGGAATCTACTGCCGAGATTCGTTGTAGAATTTGAAGTTTGATTGACAATGATGACTGTATCCACATAAAACAAGGTTTTATGTTATGCGTGCAAATTTGATTGATGCATGAAATGTAATGATTGAATGATGCATGTAATGTGATGACTGGTTGATGCATGTAATGTAATGACTGATTGATGCATGTAATGTAATGACTGATTGATGCATGTAATGTAATGACTGATTGATGTATGTGATGAATTACTTGGATATATGTAAATGGATGTTGGATTTTTAAATGCGAATGTGTAATTGGGCTTTTTGAGATATGCTCAACCCATGTTGTTGGAATTCATCAGATGGATGAGATGAATAGTATGACTTGATTTTTGGATCGAAGATCCCTAATGCATGATTTATGTAGCCTTATGCTTTTATGATTATGCCTTGAATGCTTTTTTGAATGGTGCCTATGTGATGGGATGTGGATGATTAGAGCGCAGAAGTTTGTCTATACAACAAGGTTGCTTGTCACATGATGGTTGAGCATTGTGTTTGCATGATGTCCTGATACTCGATCCAAACTTAAAGATTGCTTGATGTAGGAGAATGACCCACTGGAGGTTATGAAAGTGCGCGGAGATCCTGGTCTTATGTGAATTGTCTTTTCCTAATTTGATGGTAGGGTCTTTGAGGAGATTCTCTTTGATATGAGCTTGGAAATAGTTTGATTATAATATGAATAACCCTACTTTTTTTTTTGTATTATGGCCCTGATTAAAAGATTCTTGAAAATTCTTGGCTTTGATGGACCATTTTGTATCAACTCCTTTTGCTTGAGCCTCGCAGTAGTTTTCCCCAATATTCGAATTTTGAAAGACATGCCCCTTAATCTCAAAGATTTGGAGGGAGCACCTTCAGAAAGAACTTTGAACTCACCATGAACTTGACATAGATTACCTCAAGTATTCGAAGCTTGAAAGTTTTTTACTTGAAGTTGGTTGAAGGATTTGGACCCTATGTGTAGTAGGACGAACTTGATACGCACTGCCCCTGCATTTGGATCTTGGAAGAATACCCCTGATCATCAATGCCTTGAGAAGCTTGTTAACATAAGGAAACTGAGTCATATTCTGTTGTGATATGACCTGATTAAGGAATGCTCCTTTGAAAGGTATGCCCCTGAGTGAACAATGCTCTGAATTTTGACCCAAGTTGATCAAATCTTGAAATGATCGCCCCCTGTCCATAGTATCTTTGTATGATATACCCTTATGATCATTAGTCCCTGCCCCTGTTTATAGGGATCCCGTTAGATGCTTTGTCCCGTAATTATAAGCTTCTTGGAAATGTTGCCTTTGATCAGACCTTTTTGAAATCTCCTTGACGCTAAGCATTGATGCATAGATAAAATTGTACATTTTGAAAAAGTAATTCCATTTGATGCACATGCGAGCTCTTGAAATCGAAATTGCTTATTTTGAAAAGAAATGGAAGATTATAAGATGAATATTCAAAGAAGCGAAGATGATTAATAATTTTAACAAACATAGGAGTCAGTTTAAAGAAATATTGTTGAGTATGCTTTCATAGTGAACCTTGCTTCAATTAGGACTTTTGAAGGTTGTAACGTGGCCATGGTTCGTGGTTTAAGAAACAAAAGATATAAGGCTCAAAAATTTATTTATCCCACCCCTTCTCCTTGATGTTCTCCAATTCTAATTTCAATTAATTTGATAGATGCATTTAATCCCCAAGAGAAGCTTGTAGTCACGCAGATGATGGGAAGTGTAGATAAAGATCCAAGCACCGATAAAAATTATCGATAAGATCCAAGTGTTGATAAGATCCAAGCGTTGATGAGAAGCCATGATGATTCTTGAGGTGGCAGTCACAAGATTATTTTTTCCAATTTTTTATTTATTTTCAATCCCTTATTTTTGCATGGACTTATTTTTTTTGAATTATTTTTTTTTTATCCACCGGGATGCCCTAACTTTTTCCTAAGTCAAGTTTTGATTTGATTTGACTTAGCGGTCTTTTTTTGAATTTTTTGTTTTCGCTTTTGATTTTGAAAATTTGTGACTGCCACACAGATTATTGTCAACTTCGCCTTCATTGTTTCTTCGATCTTGATTGATGTACTGAGGAAGAAGACATCGTGGACTTTGTCTTCATTGATTCTTCAATCTTAGAGGACAACGCGGATAAAAGGATGTGCACCAAAACTTTGCTTAGATTGTTGTCTCGATGATGTATCGAGGAAAGAGATATGCTTGAAGCTTTGCTTAGGTCATTTTGATTCTCCTGAGATTTGAATTGCATCGTCAAATTAATTGAAATCTACCATGTCCCAAGTTAAGATTAAGGGTTTTCTTATATAAAAAAAGAACAAAACTCCAACTCCTGGATCAAGGTGTTAACTACAGATTATCTCCTTATATCTCCACTGTTTAGGAAGTCAAATAGTGCCTTACATTGTAAGTTAAGCCTTACTATTAAAAGCATATGTCAGCAAAAATTTAATTATTTTGTATTTTCATCATTCTCCATCAAAGGTTGTTAATTTGAAAATGGAAAAGAAGATTTGGAAATGGATAGTCGTTAATTATTTATGGAATGGATTGATTTTAAAAGCATGCATGCTTATTTTATTAGAATTACTTGACTAAAGAGTACAAAGTTAATAACGAACAACACTCAACAAAAGATAAATTACACATGATAAAGCCTCATTATCCTATGGATAAGCTTCTGTAATGATCCACCAATCAGGGTGAGGGATTTTCCATCATATGCAGGCCATCTTTTTAAAAAGATAATTGCTTATTGTCAACCAACTCTTGTACCACTTCTTTGAATAAGTTGCATTCTTCAATCGAATGCCCTGCCACTCCGTCATGAAACTCACGTTGAATGGTCAAGTTGTACCAAGGAGGAAATGAAGACTTCATGGATCTAGTTTGTCTAGGGGTTATTGATGAATTTGGGACCCAAATATGACCATAGTTGACTATATGTCATAGGGATCGGGTCTAACTGGAAATTTTCCCTTTCTTGGCTGTTTGGGCGCCTATGTTGATTTTGGCGTTGATGATGATTGTTTCAATTCTGAACCTATTTATTCTGACGTTGACATTGAGATGAAATATTAGCATGTTGGTTTTATGGTATAGGCCATAACTGCTGGTGTTGAAGACCAGAGGGTGGTTGTTGGTATTGAGCATCTATTGCATACAAATATTGATGATAAGGCATATGAGACACAGTTTCTGGAACTTGGTAAGTTCCCCAAATAGAATTTGTTTCATTTTTGGCTTCCGCTTGTAAATCTCTAAGGGATTGACTAGTTAAGTTACTCAAGACACTTTGGATTTTTCCAGTTTTGATGTTGTTCTCGATGCGTTCCCCAACTATTACTAGGTTAGAGAAGCGTGATGGTATACTTCCAAACATTTTTCATAGTATTGACCTTGTAGGGTGCTCATGAACACGTCTACCAACTCCTTATCCAATAATGGCGGTTGTAATCGAGCAACCAACTCTCTCCATCTCTGTGCTTGTTCTTTGAAGGATTCATCACTCTTCTAAGATAAATCTTGCAGTTGTACATGACTTGGAGCCATGTCAATGTTGTATTGATAATGCTTTTGGAATTCCAACGCTAATTCATTCCAGGTGGGAGTGTGGTTTCTTTCCAATTCTGTATACCATTCCAATGATGCCCCACTAAGACTTTCTTGAAAACAGTGGATAGGCAATTTGTCGTTGCGTTGGTATGTTACCATTTTCCTGACATACATCTTCAAACGAGTCTTAGGACAACTAGACCCTTTGTACTTTTTGAAACTTGGCATCTTAAAATTCGAAGGAAATACCACATCTTTAACAAACATAAAGCAGATGCATTAAAGCTATGAACGTCTTGTCCTTCTATGGGGCTAAGCCTTTTTTCCAGCATGCAGTATCTTTTAGTGTCCTTAGCATCTTGTGGTTCTTCAGTATTCTTGGTCGGATCTACCCCTTGGGGTTTTAGTACAGTGAATGAAAATTTATGATACTCAATAGATTTCTAGGATGGAGTATACCCATCTTGGCAAATGGCGTGTTCTTGCACATCAAAGTTCTTAATTGAAGCTTGTATAGGTCGGGTCGAGCCTGAGTTTTTTCTTGAGGTGTAATGACATCCTCAATTGTGGCTTGTTGACCTTCTTCCATTGTTGTAGCTAACATTGTGTTTGCTTCATGAGTTGTCTCGAGCTCAATCTGAGTATCTGGGAATCACCCTGTTGGACTACGGTTGGAAGTTTTCTACGAGTGGAAGAGATATGAGTTTTGTGCAGGTGGATGAAGAATGAAAATGTATAAAAATGCTCGAGTAAGCAAAACTATATATTTTTTTTGGTTTTTAGGGTAAAAAGGTTTCGTGGATATGCAATGTGATGTAGACATAGTATGATAGTAGACGTAGGGGTACTCTATATAAGTTTAATATGATGATACCCTACACTGACTCAGAGATTAAGAAGGCAGAAACTCCTTGAGGATTATGGGCAATGAAAGATGACGAGGAGTCCCTACAGGATAGGGATGAGGATACAGGCGCAAGCTCTACGGGATAAAGGTAGTATTGGATGAAGGGATAACCCTTGCGGGTTTGTAGACTGTAGTGGGATTTGTGAAAGGTATCCTTATAAGGTAGGTTCTTAGTATTGGCCTATAGATATTCTACCCTCCCCATTAGGTGGATTCCTTAAGAGTATCGTGAATGACACTAGAGGGAAAGGCACAAGGGCCTCCTTTAAGAGGTGTCTCTTTACAGACCGAAACTTTCGTCTCTAGGTCATGAAAGGTCTCCTCACGTTTTTTGTGGTTTAAAGGTCGTACGAAGAGTCACATGTGTCATTCCAAAGTCCTACTTCCCAAGAGGATGTCTCTCGAGAGATATTCCTTTTGTGGAATTCTATCGACTCTATGAGAAGTCGTCATATAAACTCATAGGGTTGATGTAACCCCTTGGCTAATAGACGATAATATGATAAGCAACATAAATAAATAAATAAGTAAATAAATAAATAAAGAAAAATAAAGAAAAGCCCAAAAATAAGAAGAATCCTAAAACCTAAAGGAGAGGCTTTTAAACCTAGGGATGAGTCCACAGCAGAGTCGCCAGCTGTTGCAACTAGTTTTTAAATCAGAGTCACCATCCTTAATTTTTATCCTAAAGGAAGGGAGTATAAAGGAATAACCCAAAAAGTCAGAGATTCTAGATTTGGACTCGGTTCTAGACGAGTGGAAGGTGTTAGGCACCCCTTAACTACCTTGTTCGCAAGGATACTAGGTTTAGAAGCGTGATGTTAGGAAAAAGGGTTCTTATTTTTATTAGGGGAAAAAGGATTTGAATTTTAGTTAGGGGGACTCAGCGAATCAATATCATTATTTTTTTTTAAATTTTTTATAGTTATATTTTAATATTATATTTATTATTTATTACAAATCAAGTTAATTATTTTAAAATATAATATTGTTTATTTGTATTAAATCATGATAAAATAATAAAACAACATTTAATTAAAACGCGGCGGGGTGTAATTATAATTGAGGTAGTAATATAATAGGGTGTTAATAGAAGGGGCCTGAATTCAGATATTGAATTCACGCCAAAAAGGACAGGGGGGTTTGTTTTATCCAAATATTTGTAAAAACAAAAAAGTATGGGGTGTGCTAGTAATGGGCCAAGCCCAAGATGATTTGGAAAGAGTCTGCATGGTTCACGTGTGGGAGCGTGTATGGAAGTTACAATGGGCGCGCATATTAGACAACTTGATGCAGATCTTATGGTTGTGATTTGAGGGAGTAAATCCACTATTATAAACGCGTGCATACAAGATTAAATGAGAACATTATATTTTATTATACAAAAATACAAAATTCATTATCTTTTTTTTCTTTCCTCTCTCTCTTCGTCCCTCTGTATGCTCTCCATACTCTCTTTCTCACCTCCCTCAAAACCCTAGCGCCAAAGTCAAATTATGTCACTGCCATCACTAGTCTAATCTACGACAACGATCAAACCCCTAAATCCCATGAACTAATCTCGCGAATATCCTTATCCCTATGCTCTAGTTGATTCTCTTTTCTGCCTTTCTGTGTTGCAAGTACAGCGGCGGTGGGTCTAGGGTTTCATATGTTGAAACCCTAGTTCGTATGAAGCGGCGGCGGATGAAGATGGTGAGAGTGACAATGAGGCTTCCTGCTCTTCTTCTGCTATGAATTTTCCTCTTCTGTAACTTTTGCACTTTTGCAAATTCAATTTTTTTTATAACATTTCCCGCTCTGTAATTTTTTCTCACTGTCACAGTCCCCTTTTATCTGTAATTTCGTCCTCTATAACCCTCTTCCCCCTCCCCTCCCCCTTTGTAATGATTTATACTTTAGGTTTTATAGAATTCTTAAGGATTTAGATTAGGAAAGAACATTGATGTTTATTTCTGATTTAAGGAAATGTTTTAATTTTGTTGATAAGCTTTAAACTGTTTTGATCAATTTCTATTTTTGGCTTGATTCTGTCCTTGTATTAGGCCTCTGCAAACTTGAATGTAAATAATCATTTCCATATTTCATTCTTTGGACAACTTAAATGTAAGATTTTGTTTGGTTGTTGAAAGGAAAAACCAGATCCACAAATGTAATGATACAAGTTCCGTTTGATCTGAACAGTAACAATTTTTTGGGCCATACTTTCTCTTTTTGTTTTGGGCTTGGACTATAATTTAGGGGGCATTTCTTTGAGTTTCATGTTTAAAATCAAAATAGTAATAACTTTGATAATAATTCCGATAATAATAATCGATAGAAGTAACATTAATGATATGATTAATAATAATGTTATAAAAATAATAATAAAGTTAAATTTTTAAATAAAAAACAAAAAACTGAAACGGGCCCATCTGTTTTGGGCCTGCTGGATCAGTTTTATCCCAATCAATATAATAATCATCTTAATAAGTTTTTATAAAACAAATAAGTTTTCTCAAAAAAAATAATAGAAATGGTTAGATGTTCTTTTAATTGGGGCTTCACAAATAATTTGCTATGGGCCTCAGCAAAACTGATTGCTTTCATACATCCTCCAAAAAAACTAGTTGGGCTTTATTATAAAAAAATGATTTTGTTCACACCTCTTTTAAAACAAATACACCTTCGTTAGCTTTGAAATGGAGTTTTTAGAAACCTAATGGGACATCAGATATCGATGTTCCATTTTGGGTCAATCACACCCCTCTTCCTCGTTTTGCACCCACATAGAAATAAAAATTAAATAACGTGATTTACTGAATAGAACCCTAAATATGATATAAGGATTGGGAAAATTTAGAGTTATATATATATATATATATATATATATATATATATATATATATATATATATATATATATATATATATATATATATATATATATATATATATATATATATATATATATATATATATATATATATATATATATATATATATATATATATATATATATATATATATATATATATATATATATATATATATAAGGAGGGATATTTTTACTCCAAAAGGCAGTGTTAAAGACTTACTCGAATTATGACGAAAATTGATCCATATAGCTGACTCCATCTAGTGGGATAAGGCATAGTTGTTGTTGTTGTAACAACTTTAATTAATCATTTAATCTAATTTTTTTTATTTAAATAAACATTTAAAGCCATTAGTGAAGTATTTTTGGATATTTTTTTATATAAATAATTATTCTTGAGGTATAGTGAATTGAAGAGAAATTTTGTCCTCTAAAATAGATTGGTTTGATCAACTTGAATAAACAAACAGTGTATTTTCTTGTCACTTTATTTTTATTTTTCTGCTTGTTTGAATTTTACTTACATTGTTTTTAAGATTGATTAAGTGTTGCTTGAGGCCATTTATTTCGTATGTCTTTGTTTTTAACGGGGTCAAATATTATTGTATTTCAGTGCAAGTGGTGGCAACATTGGAAAAGTGAGCACCATGAATTATCAATAGGATATCGAGAAGTTTTTCGGAGATAACAATTTTGGATTGTGAAAAGTGAATATGCAAAAAAATATTAACGAATGTGTGTAGAAGCATTGAAGAGCGAGACATTGATGCATACATATCTAACATAAGAATATAATATCGAGATGATGGAGAAGGCCAAAAGTGTCGTCACTTTGTGCCTCAAAGATATATCTTAACGTAATTCACTAAATATAAGACAAAGGCTTCAATGGAAACGTGTTCATAATTTTATATGACCAAATCCTTCACTCACACGTTGTGTCTCAAACAACAACTATACTCATATTAAATGGTGGAGAATAAATTCAATATGAAGCAATTAACATAATTTGACAAGATCATTGATGAGTTAAGAATATTTAGGTGAAGATTGATTATGAGGACAAAGATTTACTCTGGTTAAGCTCATTACCCATATCCTTTAAGAATTTCAAGAATTCTATTCTTTATGGAAAATAAGGTACTATCAACTTGGATGAAGTCCAAATAGGTGTGAGGTCCAATGAGCTTTCAATGATGAAATATTTGAAGGATAAGGATTGTGGTGAATGGTTAGGTGTATCATGAGGAGAGAGTGAGAGTGTAGGGAAGCCTAGATCAAAAGGTTTTGATAAGTCAAGGACAAAATGTTTGGTTTGTCATAAATCTGGTCCCTTCTAGAAGGATTATTATGAGAAGGGGGAAATGAATATTTAGTTTATAATGAGGTTGCCAAAAATGAGAATGGTTATGAAATTGATGGTGTACTTGTTCTGTCAAGTTTGAAGATAGAGAAAAGTGTTATCATGGACTCAGTAATATCATATCACATGTGCCAAAGGAATGAATAATCTAAGACTTTGGTGTTGAAATGATGTGGAGTTGTTTGACTAAGTGATAATAAGGCTAAAAAATTTCATCATATTGATACTATTAGACTTAAAATATTTCATGATTATGTGTTTCTACCCAATTTGAGGTATGTTTACAAACTTAAGAAAAATTCATTGTCCATAAGCATGTTTTATGATCTAGGCTATTCCACTATCAAGTTCTTTTTGAAATGTTCCTTTGGATTGACTGCGATTTAGAAAAACAACAACATGGACAAGTGTTTAAAGTATGCAAGTTGATATAGCTTGCTAAATTTATATTGAGGTGCAGATGGTACACATGCTGGACACAATGTCCCAACATGCACCATGTTTCTCGACATCTGGGTCTGGCACATCAGTTATCTATTGTTGCATCTTGGAAGAATCTCTGGTAAATTATTGGATCATATTTTACTGTTACTAAGTTAACTATATGATTATATGATTGGTTGGACAACTATGAAGTTCAAATAAAATTTAAAGAGATTTAAGTTTGAATTTGTCCAAATCATTTCTTTTTTTTAGAGATATTCAAGGAACAAATCAAATCTCCAACTAATTTAGAAATATTTCTTGACGAAATAAAATGTAAGATCTAGGAAGAAAATCCCAATTGATATATACAGAGGACATAAATAACATTGGAATTCAATAATTCAAGCACTACATTGAATATCTTTATAGTGCTAGATTTAGTGTCTTGTATTCGACACTAATACCCTAATAGGATTAGTGTAGAATCTATGTGTACACCTCTATGTTTTAGTAACCTGGCATAGAAGGTTTGTCTAGTTGATTTGTAAAGTTCAACATAATTCATCTTGGTGGTTGAATTTGATCACTAGGGTTTAGTGGTTGTAATATCCTATCATAGGTTATGTGGTAGAGAAAGAAAGTGGGTGGATTCTCAAATTTAGGGAGAGGCTTTAAATAGAAAGTTACTGGATAGCGTTAGGAAAAGGCCTTAAACAATTGATATTTTTGTTACTTGCAATTATAAATGTACTAAGCTACTAATAATGAATTTGATTTATTTGGGTTGTGCATTCAACCTTTCAGATGTAGGTGTTGTTTCACCGAACTAGGTTATCCGTTCTCTATATTTTTTATTGTTTTTCATGTCCATCAACTTGAACAACTCATAGTGTCATATATGTGTTAGCTCTGATATAAATTTTCGAACTTGTTGTTAGAGAATCATGATCGGCATATGATCCTTAAGAAACAAAATTTCAATTTGCATAAGAGCAAAAACCCTAACATGTTGGGTGAGCTCCAAGGAAGATAAATTCTCCTCAAATGGAGACAATGAAAGTTTGAAGATCTGTTAACAAATAACCTGTATTGGGTAACATCAACTATGATTATTGGTATTCAATGATGATTGTCTTTCTCAAATCCACAGGAAACCAAGCCTGGAAAGTTTTGCTAAAAGGATAGAAACATCTAGTGATTACTTCTGAAGATGGAAAAACCATGTTGAAACCAAAAGTTGATTGGCTTAATGCTAAAGATGAAGAAGATCATGGACATTCCAAGGTTTTGAATGTTATTTTTAATGGTGTGTACAAGAACATATTCAGTTTGATCAACACATGATTAGAAGATAAATAAGCATGGGAGATTTTGAAGACTTCACATGAAGGCACATCCAGAGTTCGTATGTCAAGGTTGCAGCTACTTACCTCCAAGTTTGAGAATAAGAGGATGAATGTAGACGAGTCTATCAATGATTTTAACATCATATTACGTTATATTGCAAACAATTCCTTTTCCTTAGAAGAGAAGATGTCTGAGAAAAAGTTTTCCAAAAAAAAATCTTAGATCATTGCTCAAGAGGTTTGATAACAAAGTGATTGTTATTGAAGAAGCTCAGGACTTGAGCAACATCAAGGTTTATGAACTCATTGGTTCCATACAAACCTTTGAGATTTCCATTAATGACAAGGCTGGAAAGAATAACAAAGGTATTTCCTTCTGTGATACACTGGGAGAACTGACTTGAGTGTTTTGCATTTTATCGAAATTGTTGCAGATAGCAAGAGTCACCACCGACTTTTCTTTTATCCAATAAATGAAAGGGTGAAAAGAACAGGAAAGACCTTTTAAGAATTTTTCTTGATTTCAGGGGGTAGATTATGAGAAGAGAAGGTGTTAGCACCCATTTCATTTGTAGTTATCTATGGGCTCTTAATTTCTTGATCACTTTAAAATGCTTTGTGTTTGTGTAAGTTTGAAAATAATTTGAAAGTGCCTAAATTTGGCAAACCTTGCAATGATTCTCGCATCATTGAGAATGTATACAAAGTGTTGGTTTTGAAAATATTTGTCGAAAAAGAATGTTTGGAAAGATGTTTGAAAATGCCAATCTAAGGCAATTTTGTAATGACTCTCATATCATTGAGAATGTATACAAGATATTGTTTGAAAAGTGTTTTTGAAAGTGTGTGGTGTAAATGGGTTTTTTTGTGAGCAAGCAATTACGAGAAATATACCTACTTAAAAGTCTTTGTTATTTTCCTCCTCCTTTAGATAATGCTTATCTACAATTGATTGATAGAGAGCCTTATCATTGGATGTGAAGGGACAGGTGTGGGTCATCGTATAGTCATAGAAGGAAACTTGTAAGATGTTTTAGCTTATGTCGTAAGGGACTAAGATCGTTTACTGAAGGCAACGTCAAAGCGTCATCGAGGGACTACGATCTTTTTACCGAAGGTCTTTTGCTAAAACATCTCATGTTTGAGGGACATGATTGTTTTTATCCGTGACCACAAGTGTGGATTACACTAGAGGTGCAAGTGTGCAAAGTGTCTTGTTTTCAAGTATTTTTATATTTGTATTAGGATTGTCTAATGTTTGATTTTAAATCTGGCCATACAAACCTTAATTACTAGCTATAGTAAGGAAAGCGATAAATTGCAGAATTTAAATGTCCTGTGCTATTACAACGCTTTAGGAATGGGGGTAAAATTTATGAATAGGCGGAAGAAAGCAATAACGCCCTAATTACTATTATAAACCATTGAATATGAATTAGAACAATATTTATGCACAAAATGTAGAGATGAAGAAGAAATTGCTTTTAAGGTTTTTGATGAAAAGGTTTAGAGATTTTAGTAATTATCATAATTAGACTAATTAATTTCATTTACAAAGAAAAAGGTTTATTAATCATTTAACAAAAGCCTAAAATCTAATTTAATTTGAAATGAAGAGGAAAAATAAATCTAAGTCTAATAATTTTTGTTTAGCAAACAACTTGGATATCAATTTGTAAAAAGAAATAATAAAAATTTAATTTAATTAAAAAATAAAATAAAATGTTTAAATTAATTTAATTATTTGTGAAAAAATATATTTTTTGTATTTTTCGGTTAAATAAAAATAAATAAATAAATGAAATATAGAAAATGTAAAGAAATAAAAAGAAATTGGGCTAGGTGTTAAAAAGTGAAAAGGGTATGTGAAGTAGCATAAAGGTTAGGCCCAAGATAAGTTTTTGTAATCAGAAAAAATAAAAAAAGAGTGGGACTGCATTTTGAAAAGAATAGTGGGGAGTATGATGATAGAAAAAATAAAAAGAGAAAGAGGCCCAAGACTGAAGGGCCCAGCGCCTGTTTGGATTTCATAGGGTTGGCTTGTGAGAGCTCATGGTGGAAAAGCGCATCTGGTGTGTTAGATTTGTTGGCATGATGATCTGATGGTGTTGGAATAAGGGTGTATTGCACATGTGTTGAGCTTGCTTGCACAGGATATGTAATGTAAATGTTAGAAAAAAATCAAAATTCCTCACGCCTGGATTGAACCCAGAACAAGACATATTTATGACTTATACGCGCGCGCTCTACCACTGGGGTGGCGATACATCCGGTGTTTAATAAATAAATCAATAAATATATTACAAACCCATTTCTGATTATAACTTCATCTTCTTCCTTGCACCAGAATGTTCATCAACATTTTTGAAATCTCAAAACTGGAAATCGTGTTTGATGATTGAGCACTCCTTGAGATGTTGTGATGATCTGGACAGCTTCACTGAACCTCTAGGAAGCTAATGCAAGACTTACTTTGGATTGAGAGTTGTTGTATTGTTCTGGAGAAGTCAATGTGCATAGCTCTATTTTTGGTTATGGAAGATGAGGAAGATGATGTTACAATTTTTTTGTAGGTGTTTGGATAACTTCTATATGAGTTATAGAAGCTTGGTGATTGATTAAAATGGAAAACACACGAGTGGATTGTGAGATGGGTATTCAATGTATGAAATGGCACAAAAAATGGAGTTTTTTTTTGCAAATTCTGATTTCAGGGAGTTTAAGGGAATTTCTAGGCTTGTGAATTTGTGTGTTGGCTTGCAAATACATCTTCTATTTATAGGCAAGAGGTTTGGAAGGTTCAAGGGATCAGAATCACAAGATCACATGTTATGGTTTTTGACTTGTTTTTGAAGCAATCTTGACAAATATTGTTCCAATGAATTATACAAGGCTATCAAAAGTTATTAGGCACTTTAAACATGTTGCTTCTAGCTTTTGTTTTGAGTGTGTGCAGATGGGACAAGTTAGAGGCTCAATACAAGTTGACTTTGTGATTAAAGTAACTTTACAACAATGAAAATGTTACTTTGTGCCAAAAATGGATAAATCTCTGGGACAATGGCTCAAATGCTTGGATCATAGCTCTAACTGTTGTGTACACAATTAATTATGGAGTTATTTACAATTTAGAAGCCTATAAGGAAAGATTATGCAACATAGGCTTGAAATTTTATCAAGTGTTCTCCATGAAAATGGCTTAAAATGCAAGAATGGATGCTCAACTTCTTCTCTTCGATTCTCCTATCTCAAAAATGATCTCTTCAAGTTCTTGGACATTTTTAAAAGATCGGAAAATTTTCTACAACCTTCATGTTGACCATTTTGAACAAATAAAATTGGAACTAGGTGAAAATTGGTCAATAAGTTAGGTCAAAAATTTGCCTAAACTTGTTGAAAATTTCACTAAGTGTTTTATGAAAAATGTCATGACATCATGACCTTATATCTTCAAATCTAAGAATTTTTTGGACATCAACCCTCTATAACGAAGTTGTAGAATTCATTAAGATCTACAACTTTCATGTTGAAAGTTTTCCTTGAATCATCTTGCATCTTGGTGAAAAAATGTCATGAAGTATTGAAATTATCAAGGTTAAAAATACTATGAAATTTTCTAAGTATTGAAAACTTTGACTTTTTGTGGACTTTCTTGATTCTTGATGATCAAGTTTGATATTTTTGATTATCTTGATTAATTTTGATATTTGAAATTTAATGTTGACTAAAAAGTCAAAGTTTGACTTTTTGTGTATCACTTAACTTTTCATCAATTGATCAAATTTAAACTATCAATCCATTGATCTTGAGAAATTATTTAAGCCATCAAATTAGGTCAACATGTTATGTTTTAGTCCTTGAGATTATGCTTCAAACCATTAGGTTATGTACTAGGTCAAAAATCACTGATCAATCATTCTCAATCAAAACCCTAATTTTGTTCATTTTGCCCCTTTTATGATTTGAGTGCTTTTCTTGAAGAATTGTGATAAACACTTGATCAATTGATGAATATGGCTTCAAAATTTTTATGTTGGCCAAAAATCATGAAGTTTGACTGTATATGGACCATAGTTGACTTTTTACCCAATACAACTGATTTTCAACCATCTGAGCAATTGACTAGGCAAATTTATGATGCAAGAATTGAAACTTTTCATGAGAAATATTGGAGACCTATAATGAACCATTAAAGTAATTTGAGGCATCAAAATTCAAATTGTCCTTGAGAAAACCAAAACCCTAATTTGTGGGCTCAGTTCTTAGGGGGTGAACTTGTCTGATCAAATTCTTGAAACTTCTTAAGCATTTGAGATCTTTTGTGAGAAATGTCTTGAGAATAGAGAGGGAAAATTTTGGGGTACAACACCTTTGTATCCAACACTTAAGATGATATAATTCATAAGATAAAGAGGAAAGCATGTCAGAAGCTATTTCTCTTCTTGGGAAAAAGTTCAATAACTCCTTGAAGTGTCTAGACAAAATGTGGAGGACAAATGTACAAGATAAGAGGCCCAACATCAATCCCTAGTACAAACGCAGTGGTAAAGATGAATCCAATGGTGGAAAGGGTACTAAGTTCTACGAATGTAAAGGTTATGGACATATTATAACATAATCTCCTACGTTTCTAAAGAGACAGAAAAAGGGATTAATCATCACTTAGTCTGATTCTGATAGTGAAGGTGAGGGAGAAACTGATAACAATGTGATGGATTATTTTAATATATGTGAATCTGCAAGTGTATTCAATATTAAAGACGTGTTTGAAGAATAGTTTGCTACATCCTTCATAATCTTGCATTCCAAGTGGAAAGAAGCATGTTTAAGAATAGAAATCTAGAAGAAAACTATTGGTGGACTTCATAAAGAACAAGAGAAGCTTCCATCAAC
The DNA here is from genome assembly GCA_948472305.1 of Vicia faba. Taxonomy (NCBI): domain Eukaryota; kingdom Viridiplantae; phylum Streptophyta; class Magnoliopsida; order Fabales; family Fabaceae; genus Vicia; species Vicia faba. Next base: position 1,355,266,659 of record OX451740.1, read on the forward strand.
AATCATAAGTGTAGAAAGAGAGTTTTATTCACTAAACTTAGATTATTTTATACATTTGGAAAGAATTTTGAAAACTAGTTCAAATTCTATTGATAGAACATTGGAGATTGGAGAGATGTCAAGTGATACAAATATTATGGATCTTGAGACAAACATGAAAGAGATGAAGATTTCTTCAGACAAAAGTGTTATACTCGAAAGAAAAGACTAAGGTTCTAATTTCAGAACACATGTTTCAACATCGGACTCAACATGTGCCATCTTGTGACCATACTAATAAGAAACAACATGTCATATGTCACCATCGTGGCAAATATGGACATACACGGCCTTAATATTATGAACTACTGAAGATCAAAAGATGTAAGGAATCCCTTGCTAGGAAGAAGAAGAAAAACAATGCTAAGAATACTGGCTCATTAGCTCATACAATTCATAACGGTTTATCAAGTAAAAAATGACATTGTAATGATAAGAGTACCTGACACATGTCTAAATAAAAGATTGTTTATGTCACTATTGGCAATAAAGTAAAGGAAAGAATTAAGACCTTTAGGAAATTGGTCAATTGTGATCAAAAGAGGAATAGGAACTTCAATAATTTCAAGGGTGGAGTAAACAACAAGGGAAAATAAGTTCTTATAAAGAAGGTTATATCTAAAGAAGACTCCAAGGGTATCCATTACCCCAACATTGATAAAGCTAATGTGGAGAGTCAAACTAAGATGTCTGAATAATTGTTCAAACATTTGTCTCAGGATTCTGAATCATCTCTTAAGAATGTTTTTAGACTTAATCATGGAGGTTTCATTGTAGGGAAGGGTGATGGTAAGTATGGAGGTCCTCCAAACTTTGAACATCATACTTTGGGTTAGAATAACAAGCCAAAAAAGGAGAGCGATTATGACTCAAGGCAGGTTAATATAGCTAGAAGTGGTGGATTGGATTTTAGCTGCATGATTGGAGACATGAACAATGTTCAAATCAGGTTTGGGTCTTTGAGATATCATGATGATAAAGAGTCCTAGTGAACAAACTTGAGAAATCCTAATTATGAGAAGGATGTGGCAGACATTCAATACAATATGTTCATGAACCTCAAGTGCATAACGAGAATCTTGTTTATGAATATGTTGAGGTTCATATTGTTGTAGCTCATGGTAGTGTTGTTAACAACTATGATCATGCCTTAGAATATGTGAATACTCAAGGTGAAGGTGTGAATAAGATCTATTATACTACAAATTGCAAGAAGTATAGCTTGATTTCAAACCAAGAAATTGTTGATTTCATTGGGCTGATGAATGAGAAAAATGTCTCTCTCAACGGGGACTTGAACATAGAAACTAAAATCCTTCCTCGTGCCAACAAAATAAAGTGAATTATTGAAAAAAAGTGTGTAGTGAAGGTGAATGACAAAATTGATGTCTGTATTCATGAAGAATCCATCGTTATGAACAATGGTGTTCATATGGGGTTGTTCAAGCTATTGAAGATACTAATGAAGATTATGATACCTTCATACATATGCAGAAGAGAAAGGATTTATAGTGGATAGATACTGAAAGATAGACTCCAGAAGAAGCTCTAACTATTAAAGAAAATGATCAGTTGTTGGAAGATATCAATTGTGTCAGAATGGATGTCAATAACTTGAAATGTTGTCATATGGAAGACATACATGGAGAAGACATTGAGTTATGTAGAAATTTAGTCAAGATGCTAGAGCATGTTGTTCAACAAACGTTGGATAAGCTTGGAATTAGCATGGTAGAAGATGTGTGTTATCTTCAAGACTTTCAAGATAAGCAACTGGAGGACATGTCATGTGATCCCCAAGAAAGAAGTTGCACTCAATTGTGACGAAGAGAATTAATTATTAAAGATGTCATCAAAGGTGATAAAGAAGATGTTGTATAAGATGTGTCAGACATTGTGAGTAAAATAGTGGTAACTTCTTAGAAGGATAATTAGAAAGATCTTCATGCTAAATATGGAGATGTCATAATGCCAAAAAACATTGTTGAAGCCAATGCCTTGATCATTCTTTATTAATTTAAAAAAGGCAAAATGATAAAGAGTTTTCCTCCAATCTTGAGGAAATAATGATGAAAGGATTATGTTTGTATCACAAAAGGATAGGCCTTGAGAGGAAGTTTTCAATGAAAGAATTGACATTTGAAGAAGTGGTACATCTGCTAAAAGAAGTAAAGGGTAGCAATTAGAGAAACGTCTTGATGAGTAACACTGAGGAATAAATCTTTGGATGAATGACTTTATCATATCAACAACATCATGTTGTACCCCAAAATTTTCCCTCCCATTTTTACTCAAAGAACGCTCCGAGAGATCCTCAATTGCTCAAGGTTGACCAAGAATTGACCAAACAAATTCTCCTCCTAAGCAATGAACCTCTAGCTAGGGTTTCAATTTCAATTAAGATGTGTGAGCTCCAAAAGGTTCCAAATGTTTCCCATGGTCCTATTATGTCTTCAAGATTGTCCATGGCAAATTTCATGCCTTACACTATAAGTTTGCTCAATCAATTGCTCAAATGCTTGAAAATCAATTGTGCTAGGTCAAAAGTCAACTGTGGCCATGTACAGTCAAACTTCACTATTTTTGGTCAACATCAACATTTTGAAGTGGTATCCATCATTTTATCAAGGTCTGATCATGATTCCTCAAGAAATGCTCTCAATCTATCAAAAGTCAAAAATTGCTAAATTAAGGCTTCTATAGGAAAAGTAAACTAAACTTTGACCAGGCATAACTTTCACATGCTACATCCATTTTCCCCAACCAAAGCTCATATTGAAGAGAATATAATTCCCTACAACTTCACTTCAGCCCTCAAGTCCAAAAAATTCACATTTTGAAAGATACAAGCTCATACGTTACAGGTCATTTTCAAAAAGTCAACAAAAGGCACTTTTTGTCAAGACCATTAACATCAAGATAAATTCTTCAAATGTAAAATTGATAAAAATAGGGATTGAAGTAGACATCTTGTGCTTTCCAAAAGGTCCAAGATCATCATCATGAGATCAAAATTGGGTAAGTTATGGCTTTCCCATGTTGGGAAAATTTGGGGAATTTCAAGAATTAAGCATTGAGCTAACTTGAAGTTTTAGGTCAATGGCTTAATTTCTTGGACTTCAAGCATCTTTCTAAAATTATAGGTGACCTATAAAATCATTCTTACCATGCCTTAAATTTTCTACCTATTTTGTACATATTTATTTTATTTTATTCAAATAAATATAAAATAAAATGTATAAAATAATTGGAAATGGGCTTTGAGCATTTGGGCTGGTGTTTTGGCTTGCCTTAAAGCCCAATAATTCATGCAAAATGTCCAGGTACATTGCGAATTTGAAAAAAGGATAAAATTCCACACCTTAAGCAAAGTTACAATATTTTGTTTATAGCTATTAAAGAACATGATCAAGGTTGTTTAAACCATTGCCTCCTTGTTCCCTCCCACCTCTCTATATAAAGAAAACATTAAAAAGAATTAGAGACAAAGTTACTGCCCGAAGAGAGCACACCAAATTGAAAAATTTGTCAAAATTATGAAATTCAAAAAACATAGTTCCAGCCTTCCTCAATCCAAACAAAAGATCCAAATACATTCCTGGAGGTCCCTTGAAGCTATTCCACTCATTACCATGTCCTGAAGCATCACTAAACGCCTCAGCAAGCTCACACGATTTGCATTCTTTTCCAAATTCATTTTGCTCGATTCATGTAATATAAATATGTTTTGACCATGCATTATTGACTATATGAATGTTTGCAAGCTTCCTGTATAGTTGGATTGGAGTTTTGATACAGGTATCACGTTTTTCCATTGTTAGGGTTTGGACCTCCAAATTGGGTTTTTTTGTATTAGCCAAAATTAGCCCAAACCAAGGGCGCCATCATGCTCTGGAGGTCAAGGCCAATTGATTCATGGCCTCACATTTAATTTTTGTTGTATATTTTGGATTTTTCGAATGCAGGTGTTATAGTGACAGACAAAAAATTGTCACTATAAGTCTTAATACCTAAGACGGCGAATGGGGGGGGGGGGGGAGAAGACAAAGCGTGACAACTCCTCATTGGGTAGTTTGAATAAGCGCGTATTTTTTTATTTTTTCCAGATATTCGCGTGGTTTTATAATATATAATTATTGATTGATTTATATACACAAATGAACGGGAAACACATATGGAAAGGAGGCGCACATGTGAAGGAGAGGACCTGGGTTCAAATCCCAGGTCCAACATTTTGTTTTCTAATATTTTCCAATTACAGATCCAGTGTGCATTAACTATGCAAGTCCAGCATATGCCCCACACCATGACCATCAGATCATGATTGATCTAAGCGCTCCAATACAAAGTCCAGCATATGCCCTCAAAGATTTGCCTCACCGGATCCTAAAGTGTTAGGCTTTTTCTTCAGTTTGGGCCTACGAAATTCAGTTTCAGCACCCCCCCCCCCCCCCAATTTCTAACTATCCTGGCCCATTTTGCAATTTCTTTTGTTACTTTGCTTTATTTTTTATTTTTAAATTTTTTTCCTTCATTTATTTAATTAGTATAATATAATAATAAAAACCACAAAAATAGGATTAGATTTTTTTAATTAAACTAATTTTCAAAATTAATTATTAATTCAACTTTAACTTTTTTTTTATAAATTTAAAATAATTTAGAACTTAGGTTTTAATTTATATTTAATTTAATTTCTTTCCATAATAAAAACAATAAATAAGTTCTTAATCAATTAATCTTATAATTAGACTTTAGTATAATTAACTTAATTATTTTCTTAGATAAAAAACAAAAAAATAAGTAAAAAGATTTTCTTTTAGGGTTTTAGACGTACTTTCAATCTTTCGCGCGTTATTCATTTCTCGCATTTTTACATTATTGTAACTGCATAATGGCATGTAATAACGAATTAGGACTTTTATTCGTTTTCTTTATATTTCTTCGCCCAATTTTTTTACATTGTAAATCCCCTCCCGGAAGCCATGTAATAATGCAGGTTTATAATTCTGCACTTTATATTATGTACATATTTATTGCTAGTAACTTGGATTGCATGACAAGATTGAAAAAAAAAACTCTAGCAAACCCTAAATGCACAAGATAAATAACATGAATCAAACACAATTGCACATGCGCACCTCTAGAATATCCCACTTCGGTTTCCTTCGGAAGACGGTCACAATTCTCAAAATGTGAGAAGTTTTAGTGGTTGTTCTCTAGTTTGAAAGATCCCAAGTCCCTCGATGACCCTCTCGATGTTGCCTCGGTTAAAAGTGATCTTAGAACTTTAGGACAATTATTGAAATTTCTTTCCAAGTTGCCTTCGTGACTGTATCGTCCTTTCGATGTCCCTCATACATCCAACGATAGGGCTACCTACTCACTAATAGTAGGAAAACACTGTCTAAAAGATAGGAGGAAAAGAACTACCTTTTCGAGTACAAGTAGATTGCTGTTAGATGCTTGCTCAAAACATATTTTTCACACTTACACATAAAAATTCCAAAACACTTTTAAAAACATTCTCTTTGTCAATACTCTTGAGGACTTATACAAGAGTTATCACAAAGAGAATTGCCGCACTAAGGCATTTTCAAAGCATTTTCAAACATACAAAGAATAAAGGTATTTTAAAAAAAGAGAAAACCTCTAAGAGCTTGTAGAAAACTACAGATGGAAATGGTGCTAAAACGTTCCCTTTCCATAATCTACCCCCTTACTCAGAAAATTCTAGAAAAGGTCTTTTTTTGTTATTTTCATCCTTTCCTTAATTTGGATAAAAGAAAAGTCGGTGGCAACTCTTGCTTACCACAACATTTGTAAACACAAACTCAAAACCAGTATTAAACAGTTGGTTCTGCCATCGTATCACAGAACTAGCGACTCTGCTAGGGACTAATTAATTTAAAAAATGTGGGGTTACCTTAGAGTTAGTTCATTATTTAACTGCTTTTTTGTGCTTTGTTTGCTTTAATTTTGAGGGCTTTTGTTTGGGTTACTATAAATCCTACACCCGGATCTTGGGAACCTTTTAGGTAAGTAGCAATAGATCATGGAAAATGTGAGGGGTATACTGACACGGTTGAAGCAATAGCTACGTTGATGTGACACTTTGGTTGGTACTAGTAGCCCTTGAGTAGTCAAGGAGAATACGGGGTCGCTGCATGGTGTCATGTAGCATCAACTGGCCTTATAATCTTAATTGAACAACTTGTCTATTAAGAAGTAGTGAGATAGCCGTCTTTTGTGTAGTCTTAAGTCGGTTGATACTCAATACTACAATCATTGAGATTTGACTCCCGAGTATTGTTTGGTGGCAAGTTAGTTGTTGATCAGAATGAAGCTTGTCGGAAAAATCAGTGATATTGAGATCCCTTAGAACCTAGTTACTATTACTAAGACAAGTTGGGCCAACTAAACTTCAAGAGGGTACTTACCTACAAACCCCATGCAAGCCTAAACCTAAGGCTGCTTGTGTGGCTTGTTTGCTTTCAGTTTTAACTACTTGCAGGGTTTTATTAACTGACAACATGATTTCCTTTCAGGATTTGTTTATAGTCATTATCCAATAACCTGGATTTCTTGCAGGGTTTAGTTGCTTACACCACCTTACACTTTTGCTTAATGCATAATATACACATCATAACTTCATACCATGGCATTTCCTTAACCATTTCAAGGATCTCATAGGCCTGTGGTACAGGTTATGATGAACCAGACGTCTAGCAATGAGCAATGGGATTTATTTTCCTCTAGCCAATATTGTCAAAACACAACGACTTGAGTCAGGGGCGATAACCCACTCGACATGGTGAGCTTGAATCTCGTAGAAGGACCTTCAACGATACTAAGTTCTTCAATCAAAACTACAAAATTCAATTTCTGACATTTTCTTGTTTCACCTGCGAGATCCTTGAAAACATTTACATATCATTGCATAACAGGTTTCAGGACAGGCTTCTTATCTTCTTTACTGTTTATTTCAGCAATGGCTCTTGAACAAACAGTTAAGGAGCTTCACGCACAAAATGCTCAATTTCAAGAAATGTTCCTGAATCTGGCTAAGGGACAAGAAGAGTTGAAAGCACTCTTCAAGGGGAATGTGACCCATAAACATATGGACCAATTTCCCTCCCATTTTTACTCAAAGCATGCTACTAGAGATCCTCAATTGCTCAAGGTTGACCAATAATTGACCAGACAAATTCTCATCTTAAGCAATAAACCTCTAGCTAGGGTTTCACTTTTCATCAAGATGTGTGAGCTCCAAAAAGGTCCCAAATGTTTTCCATGATCCTATTATGTCTCCAATATTGTCCATGACAAATTTCATGCCTTACACTACAAGTTTTCTCAGTCAATTACTCAGATGCTTGAAAATCAATTATGCTAGGTCAAAAGTCAACTGTGTCCCATGTTCAGTCAAACTTTAATATTTTTTGTCAACATCAACATTTTGAAGTGATATCCATAATTTGATCAAGGGATGATCATGATTCCTCAAGAAATGCTCTCAATCTATCAAAAGTCAAAAATTGCTAAATTAGGGCTTCTATAGGAAAAGTTAACTAAACTTTGACCAGATATAAATTTCACATACTTCATCCATTTCCCACCAACAAAATCTCATATTGAAGATAATCTCATTCCATACAACTTCTCTTCATCCCTCAATTCCAAGAAATTCACCATTTGAAAGATACAAGCTCATACATTACAAGTCATTTTCAGAAAGTCAACAAAAGGCACTTTTTATCAAGACCATTTACATCAAGATAAAGTCTTAAAATTCAAATTGTTCCAAAGAGGGATTGAGGTAGACACCTTTGGCTTTCCGAAAAGTCAAAGATCATCATCATAAGATCAAAATTGATCAAGTTATGGGTTGCCCATGTTGGGAAAATGTTGGGAATTTCAAGAATTAGGCATTGAGCAAACTTGAAGTTTTAGGTCAATGGCTTAATTTCTTGGACCTCAAGCATCTTCCTAAGCTTATAAAGGACCTATAAAATCATTCTTACCATGCCTTAAATTTTCTACCTATTTTGTACATATTTATTTTATTTTATTCAAATAAATATAAAATAAAATGTATAAAATAATTGGAAATGGGATTTGAGCATTTGGGCTGGTGTTTTGGCTTGCCTTAAATGCCAAATAATTCGTTCAAAATGTCCAAGTACATTTCAAATTTGAAAAAAGGACAAAATTCCACACCTTATGCAAAGTTACAATATTTCCTTGTTGTTTAAACCATTTCCTTCTTGTCCCCTCTCTCCTCTCTATATAAAGAACACATTAGCAAGAATTAGAGACGGAGATACAGCCTGAAGAGAGCACACCAAATTGAAAAATTTGTCAAAATTGTGAAATTCAAAAAACACAGTTCCAGCTTTCCTCAATCCAAACAAAAGATCCAAATACATTCTCGGAGTTCCCTTGAAGCTATTCCACTCATTACCACGTCCTGAAGCATCACTAAACGCCTCAGCAAGCTCAGACGATTTGCATCCTTTTCCAAATTCATTTTTCTCGATTCATGTAATATAGATATGTTTTTACCATGCATTATTGACTATATAAATGTTTGCAAGCTTCCTGTATAGTTGGATTGGAGTTTTGATGCAGGTATCGCGTTTTGCCATGGTTAGGGTTTGGACCTCCAAATTGGGTTTTTTTGTAATGGCCAAAATTAACCCAAACCAAGGGAACCATCATGCTCAGGAGGTCAAGGTTAATTGATTCATGGCCTGACATTTAATTTTTGTTGCATATACTGGATTTTTCGAGTGCATTTACTACGCAAGTCCAGCATATGCCCCAAACCATGACCATCAGATCATGATTGATCTAGATATGAGCGCCCCAATGAAAAGTCCAACATATGCCCTTAAAGCTTCACCTCATCGGATCCAAAAGTGTTGGGCTTTTTCTTCAGTTTGGGCCTACGAAACTCAGTTTCAGCAGCCCCCCAATTTCTAACTATCCTGGCCCATTTTGCAATTTCTTTTATTACTTTGCTTTAATTTTTTTCTTTTTTTATATAATTTTTTCCTTCATTTATTTAATTAGTATAATATAATAATAAAAACCACAAAAAATAGGATTAAATTTTCTTAATTAAACTAATATTTGAAATTAATTATTAATTCAATTTAACTTTTTTTTTATAAATTTAAAATAATTTAGAACTCAGGTTTTAATTTATATTTAATTTAATTTCTTTTCATAATAAAAACAATAAAAAAGTTCTTAATTAATTAATCTTCTGATTAGACTTTAGGATAATTAACTTAATTATTTTCTTAGATAAAAAACAAACAAACAAGCAAAAACTTTTTCTTTTAGGGTTTTTAGACGTACTTTCAATCTTTCGCGCGTTATTCATTTCTTGCATTTTTACGTTATTGTAACTGCATACTGCCATTTAATAACTAATTAGGACTTTTATCCGCTTTCTTTGTTTTTCTACCCCAATTTTTTTACATTGTAAATTCCCTGCCCGAAGCCATGTAATAGTGTTGGTTTATAATTTCGCACTTTATATTCTTTACATATTTATTGCTAGTAATTAGGATTGCATGACAAGATTGAAAAAACAAAAACGCTAGCAAACCCTAAATGCTCAAGATAAAAAACATGAATCAAACACAATTGCACATGCGCACCTCTAGGGTATCCCACTTCGGTTGCCTTTGGAATACGGTCACAATTCTCGAAATGTGAGAAGTTTTAGTGGTTGTTCTCTAGTTTGAAAGATCACAAGTCACTCAATGACCCTCTCAACGTTGCCTCAGTTAAAAGTGATCTTAAAACATTAGGACAGTTACTAAAATTTCTTGCCAAGTTGCCTTCGTGACCGTATCGTCCCTTTGGTGTCCCTCATACATCCAACGATAGGGATACCTACTCACTAATAGTAGGATAGCACTGTCTAAAGGATAGGAGGAAAAGAACTACCTTTTCGAGTACAAGTAGATAGTTGTTAGATGCTTGGTCAAAACAAATTTTCACACTTACACATAAATATTTCAAAACACTTTAAAAAACATTCTCTTTGTTAATACTTTTGAGGTCTGATACAAGAGTTATCACAAAGAGAATCTTCGCACTAAGGAGTTTTCAAAACATTTTCAAACACACAAAGAAAAAAGGTATTTTAAAAAATGAGAAAACCTCTAAGGGCCCGTAGAAAACTACGGATGGAAAGGGTGCTAACACCTTCCCTTTCCATAATCTACCCCCCTTATTTAGAAAATTCTCGAAAAGGTCTTTTTCTACTCTTTTTACCCTTTCCTTAATTTGGATAAAAGAAAAGTCGGTGGCGACTCTTGCTTACCGCAAAATTTGCAAACAAAACCAGTATTAAACAGTCGGTTCTGCCACAGTATCACACATCATATCTAGGATATGCAAAGAGAAATCATGTGTAATCGTGTTATCTAATAAAGTTGGATACACCTTTCTGGGAAGCATTGGAAAGCACTTGATCTGGATGAGTCAAATGTTGAATAAGTACAACGTGGGATAAGATGTTGTTGTACCCCAAAATTTGCCCTCCCATATTTCTCAAAACATTGCAAGAATAATCTCCAAGTTGCTCAAGATTGCTCAAGAGTTGGACAGTCAAATCATCTCCTAAGGCAATCAACCTCAAATTAGGGTTTTGTGTTGCATCAAGGTCATTGCATACAAATGGCCTCAAGTTCTCCCCAATATCCTAATATGTTCTCAAGCTCATCCATGTCAAATTTCAAGCCTTGCAGAGGAAGTTTGGTCAGTCAATTGCTCAAGAGGCCCAAAAATCGACGATGTTAGGGCAAAAGTCAACTGTGACCTATAAACAGTCAAACTTCAAGATTTTTGTCAAAATTATCATTTGGAAGGATATTTCATCATTTGATCAAGGGTTGATCATGATTCATCAAGGATTGCTCAAAATTCATCAAGACTCAAAAGTTGCTAAATTAGGGTTTTACAGGAAAAGTCAAACCAACTTTGACCAAGCATAACTTTCTCATACTTTATGAGAAATGACCCATCCAAAGCTCATTTTGAAGAGGATGCAATTTACTAAAATCCATCTTCATACCCCAAGATCAAGAAATACACTCAAAAGAAGTTGTAAATTTGGACATTATAGGACATTTTTGAAAGTCAACAAAAACACCTTTTTTGCCAAAGCTTATAACTTGAGCATGGAATATCAAAATGAGATGAGACCAAAAGGGTTGGTTATAGGACATCTCAAGGTTTCTAAAAATTCCAATAACACCTCCAAAAGTTCCAAATTTAAGAAGTTATGCATTGTTGAAGCCTTAATTGTCATCATGGACATGATCAAACTCGTATCTCACCATATCATGAACAAATATTGGATTTTTGGACAAAATTGGAAAGACTTTAATGGAGGATCAAGCCATATATTCAAGCATTGATTTACAAAGATTTAAAGTCCAAAACTTGACCTAATACAATGCATTATACATATACAAGGCATGAGGCACGAATTGGAGACCTAGAAGCTGCATAAACATCAAAACAAAACTTGAAAAAAACATGAAAAAAAAAACTTGGAAAAGCTTGAAACTGAAATTTGTCTTAGAGGTGTTTTCAAAGTGAAATCTCGACACTATTCTCTTGTTGGAGATCCATTGAGTGAGAAGCAATCAAAATCAAGCTCTCTCCTCCCCTCAATCGCGTTGTAAGTCCCTCTGAAAACCGCTCTACACTTGAAATCGTATTCTCATATTCAAGCGTCTTTTGGCAAAATCTTTACACATTCATGCTTATCGTTCCATTTAGAAACTTTCTGCATTATTTGAATGTGTTTTTATAGCCTGTAACCCCCTATCCGATTCTAGGGTTCTTGGTTCTTGTTTTTGGGCATTTTAATTGCAGGCCAAATTGATGCTAATAATGGACATGGACGTAATTAGTAGAAGAAGACGAGCACAACCATATGCTTGGACTTGATTTTCGTGGCCTAGAACTAGTTTTAGGATGAACCTATGGATTTAGCTGCTGATGTAAATCCGCAGGTAAATAACCAGGCTCAAACGAGGAAGACGATGACGCGTCTCCCCCTGATTGGATGTTTCAAACTGCACGCGTTTTTATTCTGGCATATGATTTGATTTCCAATATTATTATTGTTGTCTAATACACTAACAATAAAAGCATAGTGGTGCAGTGGCCAGGCGAACGTTCAAAATCCAATGTGACCTGGGTTCGAATCCCAGGTCCCCCAAGTGCATTTGTGTTATTTTTCTTCAGGTGATTCTATACAATCCCAAGCGTACAACACACCATACACCACCATTCCAATGCTTGCCAGATGGCCCCAGGCCAGATATGATGGTCCATATTGGAGGTCCATCATAAGACAAAGTCAAAGGCGTACAGGGAATCATGGAAAGTCAAACGAGGCTTGCATAAATGGGCCTCTGAATTTCCAGTCTCACCTCTAATCTAGGCCCAACACCCCCCTTTGGTTATTTCTATCTTTTTATTTTATTTACTTATATGATTAATTATTTTTATTGTTTAATTAACCAATTAATCTTTTTCTTAATAAAATCAAAAACCAAAAAATATATTTTATTTATTAAAATTAAATTCAGCACTTTATTTTTGTAAATAAATATTAATTCAATTAATTTAGTTTAATTAGATATAACTTTTAATATTTTTGCAATAATTAAAATTAATTTAGATAATTAGGTTTTTATTAACATTAATCAAATTTGTTTTTATTTCTTTAAATATCCAAAAAATCCAAAAAAATATCTTTTTCTTAAATAATTAATTAATTTATTTAATTAACTTAGCTTATTCCCTCTTAATTCAAAAATAAACCAAAAAATGCTTTACTTTCAAAAAAGGGTCAAAACCCTAAAAAATACATTCGATTTAATTTTTTGCACGCGATCCAGTTTTCCATATTGATTTAATTGTTTCCCAGAATGTAATAGTTAAATAGGAGCTTTAAATTATTTTACCGCTTTATTTACTTTCTGCATTTTAATTTCAAGGGTTATTTTTGGCGATGTAAATACCCGATGCCTTGTAATAGTTTAGATTTAATTTCCGCAATTTAATTTCTGCAACTTATAAATTGTTAGATGTTTGGTAATAGGGAATGCATCACAAGATCGAATGTATGAACCTAAAATCAACATAGCTCACCCATGACATGTACAAAGACAAAATTAACTAAAAACGACACACTCGCACATGCGCACTCTTAGGGTACACCCTACTTGGTTGCCTTCGTAACGTGGTCATTGAGTATAGGTCACTTTAGAGGTCACCCTCTTGTCCAAAGATCATAGTTGCCTCGAAACGGTTGCCTCTTATAAAATGATCTAAGACATTAAGGTTACCGCTAAGGCATCCTAACATTGCTTTAGTGACCGCACGTCCCTCAAATCGAATTGACCCTTAAACTCCAACGACGGTGCTACCCACTCATCAATAGTATGATAGCATTGTCTAAAGGAAGATAGCATAGAACGATTCTTTTTTCGAGTAGGTAGATGGTTCTTAAGTACTTGCTCTTTCAAAAACAAAATCTTTTTTCACACTTACACCTTTCAAACAAAAACTTCTTCAAACCCACAAACACAAAGAAAAGCAATTTTGAAAACAATTGAGCAAGTACCTAAGAGCCCGTGGATAACCAAGGATAGAAAGGGTGCTAACACCTTCCCTTTCTATAATCTACCCCCCAGACCCGAGAAACATCTCGAAAAAGGAATTTTTCTATGCTTGTTTCCTTTCCTTGTTGGATAAAATAAAAGACGGTGGCGACTCTTGCTTACCGCGACATTTTGCAAACATAAACGCAAAACGCGAACCAACATTCCGAAAAACAGTCAGTTCTCTCCCACCGTATCACAGAACTGGCGACTTTGCTGGGGAATATTAGTGGGGTGCACCTTAGGATTAGATCATTGTGTTTTCAATTGTTTGCCTTATACGCTTTATATTTGTGGGCTTGTATCGGAGTTACTATAGATCCTAACCCGGATCTGGGGAATACCTTTTAGGTAAGTAGCAATAAAGTGTGAGGGAACTGTACGGCGTAGACCGATACGGTTGAAGCACTACCTACGTTGGTGTGGCACTTTAGATTGTACCGATATCCCTTGTGTTGGTACGAGGAGAATATGGGTCATCTAAGGGGTCATTAAGCACCAACTGACCTTAGAACCTTTAAATTGACCAACTTAGCCATAGAACAGTAGCAGTATGCTACACTCATTGAGACAAAACTCTCGCGATGATTCCGGCTGCAAGAAAAGGTTGCTAAACTGGAATTATGATCGATTGAAGGTAGTCATTGATATTGATATCCTCTAGAACCCGATTACTATTTTTCAGGACAGGTTTAAACCAACTGAACTGAAAGAGGGTAGTACCTAAGCTCCTTGCCAGCCTGAAATTTAAGGGCTCTCTGTGTGACTTGTGTGCCTTTACCATGTTTGCTATTTGTGGATACCTGTGATGTGCTTTCTATCATGACATCATGACATCATAACATTGCATACATATTGCATTGGACTAACCTATTTCAAAGACAGGAGGGATTCATCTTTGTTCTGGTTTGTAGGTCATCATGATGCTTATGCATAGGAATACCATCCGGATTAACTTTGTCCAGGTTCCCACTGTGCTTAAAGAGTTGATTGCAAAGATGCATGATACTACTTCCTTCCTTAGGAGACATGGTTATCTTCTCAGTTTGGTCACCTCCAAATTGGACGAGCAGATGATGACTGTCCTAGTCCAGTTCTATGATCCATTGTACCATTGTTTTACTTTCCAGTACTACCAGCTGGTTCCCACCTTAGAAGAATTCTTTGATCTGCTCGGTATCTCCATTCTGGAGCAGACTCCATTTACTGGTTGGGAGAAGATTCTTAGGCTCGAAGAGATTGCTGCAGCCCTTCATTTGACCAAAGAGGAGGTAATGGCTAATTGGGAGACTAGAAGTGGAGCAAAGGGCTTTCTGACTAAGTTCTTGGTTGGTAAAGCTAACTATTTTTGGGATAGTCTAGACTTCAAGGCATTCGAAGATATTCTGGCTCTTCTGATATATGGCTTGGTATTGTTTCCGAACTCTGACTCCTTTGTTGATGTGAATGCGGTGAAAATCTTCATCTCTTGTAATCCTGTACCCACTCTCTTGGGTGACATTCTTCATCAGCTTTATGCTCGTACAACCCAAAAGCGGGGAACCTTGATGTGCTGTGCTCTGTTATTGGCGAGGTGGTTTATTTCGCACCTACCCAAATCAGTGCTGAAGAATAAAGAAGGCATAGGGTGGGCTTATAAGGTTATGTCTCTTTCTCATAATGACATTATCTGGACTCTGAAGGGTATGGATGATGAGGCTATCATTGATCGCGGTGGGGAGTATCCCAATGTTCCATTGTTAAGAACCCATAGAGGAATTTCTTACAATCCGTGCTTGGCCTTACGTCAGTTTGGGAGAGCCAGAAGAGAAGGACCTCATGAGATGCTAATGCCTAGTATCATCTTTTATTTTTAAGGGGATAGCGACGAGCAACGTCGCAAATTCATAAGGGTTTGGGATAGAGTTCATAGATCTGATCGACATGAGTTGGGCCCAAAGACTTCAGTTCCAATAGAGCCATATCTCAGATGGGTTCGTATCCGTGCCCAAAAGCTGGGTATTCCGTATGAAGCCGTCCGGCCTATCATTGTTGAAGTTGCTAATGAAGAGGGGGTTATTCCTAACATCCCCCACCCTTACATGCCCACTGACATTGGGGCACTGAAAAGGTCTTGGATGCAACTGAGGGAAGAACGGGATGCTTACTGAGAGAAGTTTAACGAGCAAGAGCAGAAGATCCAGAGGTTGACTAGGTAGTTGGAGAACGAGCGGATTCTCAATGACTATGTCTGCACCGACAAGAAGAGACCATGGGAGCATTGATTGACCTTTGATTGTTTCTTTACCAGTTTTTATTTACTTTTCAGTATTTCCATTCTTGTAACGCCCTGAGGGTATCAGTTGAACAATTTGAATTCCAAAGTTTATCTAATAAAGTGTGTTTCCTTTCTTGTTTACAAATTTGAATCTCTCGATTGTCTTTGAAATCATAATCATACGCATTTCATCCCATGCACTTCATAAACAGGTACATATTACAGGGCTCTTATCTTCTTCGCTGTATATTTCAGCACTCATCATGTCTGCTGAACCTTCAACTGAGCAAGCAATCAAGGCCCTCCAGGCCCAGAATGCCCAATTTCAAGAGCTGTTCATGAATCTAGCTAAGGGTCAGCAAGATCTGAAGACCCTGATTCTGAAAGAGAAGAAGAAGAAGAAGAGGACAACCCTATTTAACACAGGGCACAGGTTTGGAAACCGGCTTCAGAATGAAGTTGATTTGACCACGTCATCTGGAGGGAAAGATAGTCAGGAAGAAAGGTGGGCTCCTAGCCCTGTGGTCTCCGACAACGAGACAGACTTCGACAAAGACCAGTATCCTCCTACTGAGGATAAATACAAGCAATTGGAAGACCGGTTGAGTTCTATGGAGGTTCAAAAAGTTCCTGGCCTGGACTTTTGTGATCTAGGTCTATCATCTGGGGTGGTGATTCCCCACAAATTCAAGGCACCAACCTTTGCCAAGTATGACGGAGTTTCTTGTCTGAAGCTGCACCTCCGGTCATATGTGAGGAAGATTCAGCCGTACACCGCTCATAAGAACTTATGGATCCACTTCTTTCAAGAATGTCTCTCAGGGACTCAACTTGAGTGGTTCGATCAGTTTGACGGAGCCAGTATCCGCAGTTGGGAAGATTTGGCTACTACTTTCTACAGGCAGTACCAGTACAACTCCGACCTCACTCCCATGCGTACCCAACTCCAGGCTATGTCAATAGGAACGGGTGAAGGATTCAAAGATTATGCTCAAAAGTGGAGGGACCTCACCGGAAGAGTACAACCACCCTTGGCTGATCGGGATCTTGTGGACATGTTTTTGGGGACCTTGTCTGGTCCATTTTTCAACCACATAATTGGAAGCTCTTCATCTGGGTTTACAGAGCTGATTATGACCGGTGAGAGGATTGAGGCTGGTGAGAAGCCCTTTAAGAAAGAGTCTAGTGATGTCTACAGTTCGAGAAGACAGAATAGACATGAACACCGCCAAGCTGTTAATGGGGTCGTTATTGCAAAACCTGCTGGTGCTCCGCAGCACAACAATCAATAGAAGGACGAGAGACCTCGAAGGCAATTCACCCATCTCAGCATGACCTTATCTCAGATTCTGCCACAGTTGCTGAAAACCAATTTGGTGATTCCATGGGAAGCCCCGAAGAATCCAAATACAACATCACCGAAATATAACCCCAATGCCCGCTGTGCTTACCACTCTGATAGCCCCGGGCATAATACAAATGATTGTTGGACTTTGAAGAATAAGATACAGGACTTAATTGATGGTGAGGAGATTGAGTTCGAGGCGCCCGAAAGGCCTAATGTTGTGACTGCTCATATGCCCAAGCATGGAGTGAATGCTATAGATGAAGACTCGTTTGTGATTTCTGTTAATGATATTGTTACCCCTTTGATTACTGTGAAGAAGAACCTTTTGCTAGCAGGTTTATTTTCGGGCTGTGACAACGGTTGCCGTATGTGTTCTGTTCTACCTATCGGTTGCCATCTTTTGAAATCAGGCGTCCAATGCCTGATGGATAGTAAAGAAATTCTGTTTGAGAAGACTGTTGTTCCCTTAGTTCATACTGAAGTAGTTGCCATCATTACCATTTTCAACAATTCTTCCAAGGCTCCCTCAAGGAAGCCTGTTAGAATTACATCTGTTCCAAGAATCGCACCCGTGATCATCACTGTTCCTGGGCCTGTCCCCTACACCTCTCATAAAGCTGTCCCTTGGCACTATGGGGCTGATGTTTATTTTCATGGAGTTAAGCAAGAGTTGGATGCTGATACTGACGTCATCAATATTGTTGGACCTGCTAAAGTCACTCGCAGCGGAAGACTTTTCTCACCTGATATCTCTCCACCAACTGCCCAAAAACATGTTGTTATTACACCTGCTAGTGTACATGCTACTATTCCTGTTCAAGTTCCTATTCTTACCCCTGTCGCCGAGTCATCTGACACTCGAGGCAAAGGGATCACCACTGATGTGCCTACCCACACGGAGGCACTAAAGACAATTACTGTTGAAGCTTCTAAACAAGAGATGGAAGAGGTTCTGAAGATCATCAAAAAGAGTGACTACAATGTAGTTGAACAGTTGGGGCAAACCCCGTCCAAGATTTCTATGTTGTCACAGTATCTATGCTCAGAGGCCCATGCCAAGGCTCTGATTACATTTCTGAAGACCGCACACGTACCACAAGAGACGTCAGCTGATCAGTTTACAGATTGTGTGGCTAATCTGACTGCTGATAATGGGTTGGGTTTCTCTGACGCCGACTTGACTGCTAAGGGGAAGAATCACAATGATGCCCTGCATGTCTCCATTGAATGCAGGGGAACTACTCTTGCACATGTATTGGTGGATACTGGTTCCTCATTGAACGTCTTGCCTAAGAAAGCTCTAGACCGATTGGTCTGTGAAGGGTTGAAGATGAAACCAAGCAACATCGTTGTCAGGGCCTTTGATGGGTCTAAGAGAATGGTGCATGGAGAGGTTGATATCCCGATCAAGGTTGGTTCTCAAGTCTTCAACTCTACATTCTATGTGATGGACATTCGGCCATCTTATTCTTGTTTGCTGGGTCGTCCATGGATCCACAAAGTCGGGGCCGTAACCTCAACGCTCCACCAGAAGCTGAAGTACCCAGTCAATGGGAAGATTGTGACAATACAAGGAGAGGAAGAGTACATGGTTAGCCACCTCAAATCTTTCCGATATGTAGAGATTGATGGGGAGTTCATTGAGACCCCATTTCAACATTTTGAAGAGGTTCCCCAGACGCTGGCGTCAGCTGAGACTGTTGTTGAAGACTCTCCTATGAAGATGGCTTCCTTTAAGGATACCCGGGTTGTGTCGAGAAAGGTGGGCGTGCAAATTGGGGCCGGCTCCCTGATTTTACACAGAAGACTAACAAGTTTGGTTTGGGTTTCACTGCAGAAGCTCAAAGGGCTGTTCGGAATGCACGAATCGGAAGACCTCTCGTGTTCATTAGCAACTCGGGAGTGAATTCCATTGAAGACAATGTGGAAGAGTCTGAATTCGATAGATGGATCTATCCTACGACCGACGGTGGACAATGCAACTGGACAACAAAGGAATTCATCCCTATTACTTTTGTTACCCAGTAATGAAACTTTTTGTTTTGAATATGTAACAGACAATGTTTTTAAACTTTACGGCCTGGTGTCTTACCCGGGGCACCGTGGCTTCATTTGTGAGGGCTTTATGTGTGTCATTTTCATATATCATTAATAAAAGCATTGGACATTCTTGCATTTCAAATTTTGTGCTCCTTGTTTTTCTTTATTATATATTGCAAAATAGCTATTTTACACACACTCACGTATACAGGTCCATATCTACTCTGGATCTCACTGGTAACGACTCTGCTACTGTCGGTTATGACTTCGAAAATCCGATCAACTTAGCCGAAGACGAAGGTGAATATGATTGTGAAGTGTCTGGTGAACTTGCAAGACTGCTGCTCCAAGAGGAGTGGTCCATTCAGCCGCATGAAGAGCCAGTGGAATCAGTGAATCTGGGTACTGAGATAGACAAGAAAGAAGTTAAGATCGGTGCAAATCTGGAGCTTAGTGTGAAGCAATGGTTGGTTCAGATGCTGCATGACTATGTTGAGATCTTTGCCTTGTCTTATAAAGACATGCCTGGTTTGGATACTGATATTGTGGTTCATCGCCTGCCTACCAAGGAAGACTGTCCTCCAGTAAAACAGAAGGTCCGCCGAATGCACCCAGAGATGTCTGAGAAAATCAAGGCGGAAGTTATGAAACAGTTCAACGCCGATTTTCTAGGAGTTACTTCTTACCCTCAGTGGGTGGCCAATGTGGTTCCGGTGCCGAAGAAAGATGGTAAGGTTCGAATGTGTGTTGACTACAGGGATCTGAACAGGGTGAGCCCCAAGGATGACTTCCCTCTACCTCATATTGACGTTCTGGTTGACAACACTGCTCAGGACAAGGTATTCTCCTTTATAGATGGTTTCTCCGGTTATAATCAGATCAAAATGGCTCCCAAAGACATGAAGAAGACAACTTTTGTTACTCAGTGGGGCACCTTTTGCTACAAGGTCATGCCTTTTGGACTAAAGAATGCTGGGGCAACGTATCAGCGTGCCATGGTTGTCTTGTTTCATGACATGATCCATCATGAGATTGAGGTATACGTCGAAGATATGATTGCAAGGTCCCAGACTGAGGAAGAACACCTTGACCATCTGCAGAAGCTGTTTGACAGGCTGAAGTTGTACAAGCTGAGGTTAAACCCGAACAAGTGCACCTTCGGGGTGAGATCTGGTAAGCTGCTGGGTTTCGTCGTAAGCAACAAAGGTATTCAAGTGGATCCTGCAAAAGTGAAAGCTATACAGGAGATGCCAGCTCCCAGAACAGAGAAAGAAGTCAGAGGCTTTCTGGGACGTCTAAACTACATTGCCCAATTCATCTCGCACCTGACTGCTACTTGTGAGCCAATCTTCAAGCTACTGAAGAAAGATCAAGTGGTACGTTGGAACGATGAATGCCAGGCCGCTTTCGAAAGAATCAAAGAGTATCTCCAAGAACCACCCATTCTGATGCCACCAGTTGAAGGGAGCCTTTGATTTTATACTTAACAGTGCTCGACAACTCAATGAGGTGTGTGCTGGGTCAGCATGACGAGTCTGGCCGAAAAGAGCAAGCTATTTTTTACCTTAGCAAAAAGTTTACCGACTGCGAGACCCGATACTCGTTGCTCGAGAAAACTTGCTGTGCTTTGGCATGGTCTGGTCGCCGGCTGAGACAGTATATGTTGACTCACACTACTCTGTTGATCTCAAATATGGATCCAATCAAGTATATCTTCGAGAAGCATGCCTTGTCCGGAAGAATAGCGACATGGCAGATGATCTTGACTGAGTATGACATCCAATATACGACCCAAAAGGAAATTAAGGGAAGTGTGTTGGCATACCACTTAGCACATCAGGCAGTGGATGATTACCAGTCTATGAACTTTGAATTTCCGGACGAGAATATCATGTTAGTAACTGATTGTGAGATGCCTGGACCGGATGAAGGACCTGAGGAAGGATCCCGATGGTCTATATACTTTGATGGAACTTTAAACGCTTTGGGTAATGGCATTGGCGCTATGATCATATCTCCTAAAGGCTCTCATACTCCATTCACCGCCCAACTATGTTTCAACTGCACCAACAATATGGCGGAGTATGAAGCATGCATTATGGGTCTTCGAGCAGCAATTGACCTAAGGATTAAGTTTCTAAGTGTCTTCAGAGATTCCTCTCTCGTGATCAGTCAGATCAAAGGCGAGTGGGATACGAAACATCCGAACCTTATTCCTTACAAGGAGTATGTATTGACGTTGCTTCCCCATTTCGAGGAGATAACCTTTGAACACTTCCCTAGAGAGGAGAATCAGTTGGAGGACGCGTTGGCTACGATGTCTTCTATGTTCAAAGTCAATTGGGACAACGAAGCTCCCCGTATTATCATTGAAAGATTGGACGAACCTGCACATTGCTGTGATATTGAGACGAAAGAGGTAACAGAAAAGCCCTGGTATCATGAGGTGAAGAGGTATCTTGAGGCTCAGGAGTACCTCGAGGGTGCATCTGTTAATGACAAGAAGTTTCTGAGGAGGTTCGCGGTAAAGTTCTTCATCAGGAACGACATCCTTTACAAGCGTAACCATGATTCGACCTTACTGAGATGTGTGGATAAGAGTGAAGCAGAAAGGATCATGGCAGAGTTACATGAAGGTACTTTTGGAACTCATTCCAGTGGACACGCCATGGCAAAGAAAATCCTTCGGGCTGGATATTATTGGTCCAGAATGGAAGCCGACTGTTATCAGCATTCTCGGACATGTCACAAGTGCCAGGTCTATGCTGATAAGGTGCACATACCCCCAGTGAAGAAGTGAAAAACACAAGAAGGGGGGGTTGAATTGTAAAACTGAAAATCAATGCAATGAACACAATATTTTTATCCTGGTTCGTTTGATCTCAAACTACTCCAGTCCACCCGTCAAGGTGATTTCGCCTCTCTCCAACGAGGTTTTAATCCACTATATTCAACTGAATATTACAATCTGCTTTAACAACTGCTAAAGCCTTCTTGATGCAAACCACAACCCGGTTTATCAAGGAAACACTTTCTTACAAAGAAGAGAAATAGGTGTGTGAATGTTTTTTACAAAAATGTTTATCACAACTGTGATATTACACAACTTAAGCTTATGAAACTAGATTGCTAAAATATAATTGAGTAAGGAATTATGGAGCTTTTTAGCAAACTGAGAATGAGAAGATGTAGAATAGCTTTTAGGCGTGGAAATAGTTGTAGAGCATTAGCTAATTCAATCTTCATTGTGTTGTTTATATAGCACTGAATTTGTTAAACGTTGGAGCAATATTCTTGATTCAATGCCAATAACAAACTTTCCTTATTGAGTAGATCTTGTCTGGAATGATGCCGTTGGTAATAATTTGCTTTGAATGCACAGTACCGTTGCTACTTAAAGCGTGTTCTGGATTTGGCTCATTCTGACTCTGCTTAAGTGCTGATGAACTGTTGTTGTCTTTATCAGAGTGTTGAGCGCAGTTCTGTTCATCAAGCTTCAGCAATCGCGTGAGTTGTTCTTCTGATTTTGGTATTCTGATATAGCAACTTCTGATGCTGATGTTAATAACCAATATTCTGATGCTGATTAGGTGTGCTCTTGCTGATACCTATCAGAGTTTCTGCAAAACAGAAGGTAATATTTTAGGTAGAAAATAGTTCTTACATGAATCACATAATTAATATATCCTTTCATTTTGTTATCATCAAAACTTAAACTTAGGGTAGTAGATTCAAACTTTGTTCTAACAATCTCCCCCTTTTTGATGATGACAAAAACTAGATATTTTTAATTGAAAATAACGTGAAGAAGTATCAGAGATAACTATTTGATAAGATGTATCAGAGTAAGAAGTTATCAAGGATAAGGGATAAAGAGATATGAGAGTTGAGAGATACTCCCCCTGAATTTATTACTTCCCTTTTTAATTCCAAGAGTTCTTCAGGATCAGATCTTTATTGTCTTTCTTTGATCATCAGAATATCAGAGCTTTGACTATCAGAGGCTTTAGATCAGAATATCAAAGCAGAGCTTCAGATCAGAATATCAGAGCTTTATCAGAGCTTTGCGTTGGATCAGAGTATCAGAGCTTTAGTCTTTAGTGAGTTAGAGAGCATTCTTGTACCTGTAGACTTAAGCAAAAACAGAAGAAAACATTCAAGTATATCAGAGTTAGAATGTTTGAGACTTTCTGTCTCAGTAATCCGTTATTGAAAAATATCATTCTTGTTCTCCCCCTTTTTGTTAGCAATCAAAAAGTGTAAGTGATGTGCTAAAACATTTAGATCAGAAAAACTTGTCATATTAAAATAGTCAGAGCTAGACAAAACAGTACAGAAGATATGCAAAGAAAACATGAAAATGGCATGAATGAAAATCTAAGGTTGGGGAGGAAGGCGTGTGAACAGAGTCTCCAGCATTGCTTTAATCTGATCAGCAGTCTCATTCTGCTTGTGCACCATGCTGACTACTGTATCTATCTTGCTATCTTGCACATCCATCCTTTCCTTCATTTTCTGATCATTTTCATCCATCCTTTGCTGCAGACGGATATCATTCAGCTTCAGCTCTTCCAGAGTCTGCCTGTCCAAGGTAGCTTGAGAAACATCAGAAGTAGGGAGCTTCTGAGAGCTTTCTGCAACATCTTCAGCTTGACTGGCTTCAGCTTGAATAGTCTGATCTTCTTCTGGCTGCTTTATTGGCGCTGGACGCTTCTCAGACCATGGCTCACTATCCAGATGGAGCACGTCTTCTTTCAGCAGCTGACTTCCTACTTCGTTCAGAAGCTTGCTGAAATTCTGCTGTGCTTGCTCATAATTGATGTCTTGTAATTTTAGAGCTTCAACACGTACCCAAATTCTGAATTGTGACCAGAGCTGGTCAGAGGCAGCTGGATAAATCATTCCAGGACAGACTTGCTTCAGAGAAGCAATCCACTACTGCAAAACTGTTTCAAAATTCATAATGCCAGAGCCAACATCTGGCTGTTTTGGTTTTGGAATGGCTATTTTATTTTTCAGATCAACAAGACGGTCAAGGATTGTTAAATCTATGAAGGTCCTGCTGGGGTCTTCTATGGTTTATTTGGGAGCTGTTTGTTTGGGAGATGGAGTGGGAGAATCAGAAATAATGATTGGACTGTTTGGGGTTTTGGAAGTGTTTGGTGGTGTGGTTTCAGGCGAGGATGGCAGCTGGGCCATTGTTACAGTTGTTCCACATGGCAGCTATATTGCCAGAGGTTGTGGCTCTGAGGATTGAGGTGAATGAGGTTCAGAAGGTGGAGGAGATGGACTTTCAGAATGATGAAACTCAGGTTGAGGTGATGGTTGAGGTGATGGTGGATGAATTTCTGGTTGAGGAGAGGGAGAAGGAATTGCTGGGTGTGGAGAAGGAGGAGGAATTTCTGGTTGTTCAGGAATATGTGGTTCTTCTGGAATGGGTGAGAGAGGTTGTTCTGGTTGAGGAGATGTGGCAATATCTGGTTCAGTGTTTGGATTGTTGGGAAGGTTATCAGAAGCACGTTGATCAATGTCAGACATAACTTTGTCAAGTGCTGATGTTGTTGAAATTGTTGGTTTGGGATATTTGGTGCGGGGTCTTCTGAATTGTAGTGCCTCAGAAGGGTCATCTTCTGGTTCGGTTTCATCTATTGTTGGGATGGGAATTGGGATATCATGAGAAGCTGGAGTGGGAATTGATGTTGGAATAGCAGAAGAATTTAAAACAGAAGCAGCAGATAAATTACCTCTTTTCTTGGGTGTCTGCTGGGATGTTCCTTCTGAAGGGGCCTTCCTTTTCTTTGTCTTCTTCAGTGTAACTTCAGGTTGAGGTTGATGTAGATCTTTGATATTCAGCTTGGGATCTGTACCATCAGCCTTGCATGCGTCTAGGTATCTGAGAACCACCACTGGTTTAGATTCTATCTCAGAAAATAAAGGAAAGTCACTCAGTGGGACTCTTCTGCTAGTGATGTCAGCAATAGGAGTAACGATGGGTTCCTTTCTGATATTTTCTATTAACTTCATTTTCTTCAGATTCTTCGCGTTCAGAGGCTTGCCAACAGTTGGTTCAATGGTGCTTAACTCTTGAGCTTCTATCAGGTGCTCTATCAGCCTATTCTCAGTCAGAATATCTGATATTAACCTTCCAAAGGGTATCCAATCCCTCTTTGTTCTTTCTTCTTCCCTGGTTTCCTTCATGCTTGTTCTGAGGTGATTAAATAGAAGATGAGCCAAGTTGATTTTTACCTTCTGATTGATAAAATAGATCAGAAACTGCTGATCTATATTTATGTAATCAGGGGAACTAGTTGGCTTCCTATGATTAAAACACCCCAGAATTATCTTCACCCAAACTCTATGGTGATCCTTCAGATCTCTGATCTTGCTGTTGGGCACCCCATGGGTGAAAATCCTTTCTGCTATGACACCCACGTCAGAGCATCTTTCAGCTATATCAATACAGCGGACGCCACCGCCACTGTAACCAATCAACTTTGCTATGTGATCCTCAGTGATCACAATCTTCTTCCCCATTATGTAGGAGGTGACTTGATGCGTTGAAGCAGTTGCATGAATCCAGAACTCCTTGACTAACATTGGGAATGTTGGTCCAACCAACCTGTCAAAATATCTCTCCCATTTCTGTGCCCTAATTTCTTCTGTTAAGTCAAAACCATTCTCTTTCAGACTGCCTAAATCAATAATCAGTTCAGACAACACTTCAAGATTCTTCACTGGAGTAAGGAGTGTTCTGAAAGGAACTTGGTACTGTTCAGAGGAAGCTTTCTTCTGAGAACCTGCAGAAGCACTGCTGGAGGTTGCCATGTTCACACTTAGGGTTTTTTTCTGAGAAACTGAGAAACAGGGTTTAAACTTGAAAGAGATGAACACAGAGAAAATGCAGAAAATATTTGAGAGATAATGAGAAACTGTAAAAGATTAATGTGAGAAATTAACGTTCTTAAATAGATTTCAGAATATTTTGAAAGAGTAAACGTTTTCAAGAAAGAGAAATAAAATCATGATTACGTTTTAAAAACATGATTACTTTCATTTAATGCTTGCTGATTTTGGGGGATTTGAGAAAGATACTTGAAACGGTAACCAGACATGTGTCTCAATGCACCCAATCAGCGTTTTGCCTTCTCAGAAGTGTGCACGCGTTCTGCTTCAGAGATTTGCTGATGATTGGATGACACTTGTTTGATTTAGTGATCAGCACGTCTATCCTTGAGCTGAAACGCTCAGATCTTTAAGACTAGCATCTGATACAATCTGCATGTTCTATCTTTCTGAAAAGAGATTGATCAGAATTTCACAGTAAAACAAATACATTCTGAAGATAAATATATGGAATTAAAGCATTTTCATTCTGGGAAGATTTTCATGCTGAGATGTTTCAGAATGAAATTGAACCTATCTTCAGAAAGGGGTTTAGTGAAGATGTCAGCCCATTGATGGTCTGTATCTATAAATTTTAAGTTCAAAATTCCTTTATGAATATAGTCCCTAATGAAATGATGTTTTAACTATATATGCTTAGCTCTAGAATGTAAAATGGGATTCTTACTTAAGCAAATAACAGAAGTGTTGTCACAGAGTATAGGGATGTTACTCTCAAAAATCTGGAAGTCTTCATACTGACTTTTCATCCAGAGCATTTGTGTGCTACATCCTGCTGCTGCTATGTACTCAGCTTCTGCTGTTGATAGCGCAATTGTGGATTGCCTTTTGCTGGACCAAGAGATCAGATTTTCTCCCAGAAACTGGCAGCTTCCAGAAGTACTTTTACGCTCTACTCTGTCTCCAACAAAGTCAGCATCACAGTAGCCTACTAAACTGTAATCACTAGATTTTCTATAGAATAAACCCAGATTAGTGGTACCTTTCAGATACTTGAAAATTCGCTTAACAACTGTTAAGTGAGATTCTCTAGGATCTGATTGGAATCTAGCACAAATACATACGCTGAATAATATATCAGGTCTTGAAGCTGTCAGATAAAGGAGAGAACCAATCATACCTCTGTAGATTTTCTGTTCTACCTTTTTGCTTACCTCTTCTATTTCCAGAATGCACGTGGGATGCATTGGAATCTTTAATGGCTTACATTCTAAGAGGTCAAATTTCTTCAGAAGATCTCTGATGTATTTGCTCTGATGAATGTAAGTTCCCTCTGGGGTTTGATTGATCTGAATTCCTAGAAAGAATTTCAGTTCCCCCATGAGGCTCATCTCAAATTCTGCCTGCATACACTTAGCAAATTTTCTTCCAAGAGAAGGATTAGTAGAACCAAAAATAATATCATCAACATAAATTTGACAGACTAAGATGTCATTCTTAACTGACTTACAGAATAAGGTAGTGTCCACCTTCCCTCTGGTGAATTCATTTTCTAACAGAAAGTTACTTAATCTTTCATACCAAGCTCTGGGAGCTTGTTTCAGACCATATATTGACTTCTTTAGTTTGAAAACATGTTTAGGATGTTTTGTATTTTCAAAACCAGGGGATTGGTGCACATAAACCTCTTCTTCTATATAACCATTTAAGAAAGCACTCTTGACATCCATCTGATACAGAGTGATGCCTCTATTAACAGCAAATGAAATTAAAAGCCTGATAGATTCTAACCTGGTGACTGGGGCAAAGGTTTCTGTATAGTCTATCCCCTCTTGCTGACTATAACCTTGTGCAACCAGTCGTGCTTTGTTTCTGATGACTTCACCTTGTTCATTTAGCTTGTTTCTGAACACCCATCTTGTTCCAATGACGTTGAATCCTTTTGGTCTGGGAACAAGATCCCATACGTCATTTCTGGTGAATTGATTCAGCTCTTCTTGCATTGCCAGAATCCAGTCATTATCCAGAAGTTCTTCATCAATAGAAGAAGGTTCAATCAGAGACACAAGTCCCATGAGGGTTTCTTCAGAGTTTCAGAAGCTTACTCTTGTTCTGATTGGATCTTCCTTTCTTCCTAAGATAGTTTCTTCTGGGTGATCCAAGCTGCTTCTGGGTAATCTTTTCTGAGGTTGATCAGCAACTGTTGTAGGATTGCTAGCAGTGCTCCTTTCAGACGTTGAAGGAGTGTCTGTGTTGAGAGCTTCTGATGACTTGTCTTCAGAACCTGTAAGTTCAATTTCCATACCTGCAAAAACTTCATTCTGCTTTGACTTTTCAGAGTCAAGCTTATCATCAAAATGAACACTGATTGATTCTTCCACAATCTGTGTTTCTGTATTTTATACTATGTACCCTCTTGAGCGTTCAGAGTATCCTAACATAATACACTTCTGTGCTTTAGAGTCAAACTTGTTCAAATAATTCTTTGTATTTAACATAAAACAGGTACATCCAAATGGATGAAAATATGAAATGTTGGGCTTTCTGTTCTTCCACAATTCATATGGAGTCTTTTCCAGAATAGGTCTTATTGAGATTCTATTCTGAATGTAGCACGCTGTGTTTATTGCCTCTGCCCAGAAGATCTTAGCAACGTTTGTCGCATTGATCATGGTTCTGGCCATTTCTTACAATGTTCTGTTCTTTCGTTCTACAACTCCATTTTGTTGGGGAGTTCTAGGACAAGAGAAATCATGCAGAATGCCTCTGTCATTAAAGAATGACTCAAAATCTTTGTTTTCAAACTCTCCACCATGATCACTTCTGACTCTAACGATTCTAAGATCCTTTTCATTCTGAACTTGGTTACAAAAGGTAACAAACACAGAGTGTGACTCGTCCTTGTGTCTTAAGAACTCTACCCATGTCCATCTGCTATAGTCATCTATGATTACTAACCCATACTTCTTGCCACTGACTGAAGCAGTTTTAACTGGTCCAAATAAGTCAATGTGCAGAAGTTCTAATGGCTTAGAGGTAGAAACAACATTTTTAGATTTAAAAGAAGGTTTTGCAAACTTGCCTTTCTGACATGCTTCACACAGAGCATCTGAATTGAACTTCAAATTAGGAAGTCCTCTGACCAGATTGAGTTTGTTAATCTGAGATATTCTTCTCATACTAACATGCCCCAATCTTCTGTGCCAGATCCACTGCTCGTTGTTAACAGACAGAAGGCACTTTACGTTCTGACTTTTTAGTTCAGAAAGTTTGATTTTGTAAATGTTGTTTTTCCTCTTTCCATTAAACAGGATAGTCCCATCTTTCTGACTAACAGCTTTACATGATTTTTGATTAAAGATTATATCATAACCGTTATCACTTAATTGACTTATGGATAACAGATTATGCATTAATCCATCTACTAGCAGAACATTATTAATATGGGGAAGATTTCCATTACCTACAGTTCCAGAGCCAATGATCTTTCCCCTCTGGTTGCCTCCAAAGCTAACATGGCCTCCAGGCTTAAGTTCCAGGATTTGGAACATATGCCTTCTTCCCGTCATGTGTCGCGAGCAGCCAGAGTCCAGGTACCATGACTGGTGTTTCTGATTTGCTGCTAAAGATATATGCAACATGTATTATTTTATCCTTAGGTACCCAGATTTTCTTGGGTCCTGATTTGTTAGATTTACCAAAACTCTGGTTGAATTTCGGTTTCACAGAGTACTTACTGCTAGTGTATTTAATATCATGTGTGTGACCATACACAAAATGTGAATTCAGAGGAGTGTGTTTAATGGTTAAATCCATGACATTCTTTGGTGTAGGAACCTTACCTTGGTATCCTATTCTCTTCCTGCCATTTCTGCTAACTCCATAGATCATTGAAGCCATTTTGCTTCTATCTATGCTTTTAGCAAGGAACTTCTGGAAATTGTGATCATACTCCTTGATGATCTCATCAGTGTTGCTAGGAGTTTCAGAAATTGGTTCCTTCTGAGAGTTTTGTAAAGTATTTTCTAATTTTGAAATTTTAATTCTCAGCTCAGAATTCTCCAATTTGAGACTCTCAGTCTTATTAGAGTCAGATTCAAGGTTCCTTTTCAGGTCTCGGAATTTAACTCTAATCTGCTGATACCTTTCCAGAATTTCATTAAGGCTTTCAACAAGTTCAGCCTTGGTAAAATTAACAGCAAAGTCAGGAAATACCTCTTCAGTATCTGACTGAGTCTGATTCAGAAGCTTCACTATCTTCTGAGATGTTGGACATGAGAGCTATGTTTTCTCTCTCATCATCTGATTCTGAGTCAGCTTCAGACGAGTCAGAGTCATCCCATGTAGCCATGAGACTTTTCTTCTTTTCTCTTCCAAACTTCTTTTTGGGCTTTTCCCTCTGAAGCTTTGGGCAGTCACTCTTGTAGTGTCCTTGCTCATTGCACTCATAGCAGATGATGTCCTTGGTGTTTGGCTTTCTGCTTCCTGAGGAGCCTTCAGATCTTCTGTATCCAGAGGAAGAATCTGTCCTTCTGTATCTGGAATAAGACTCGTTCTGATCAGATCTTCTGGGATTCCTGAACTTCCTTTGCCTCTGCTTCCACAGTTGATTCACTCTTCTGGAGAGGAGGGAGAGTTCGTCTTCTTCTGATGAGGATCCATCAGATGTTTCTTCAACTTCCTGCAAAACTTTAGACTCAGATTTTTTGTTAGATTTTAATGATAAAGGATTACCTTGCTTCTGGGGTTCATCAGCTTCTAGCTCTATCTCATGACTTCTGAGGGAGCTGATAAGTTCCTCCAGAGAAATTTTGTTGAGATCTTTTGCTAGCTTCAGAGCTGTAACCATTGGCCTCCACTGCTTGGGTAAGCTTCTGATGATTTTCTTGACGTGATCAGCAGTAGAGTAACCTTTGTCCAGAACCTTGAGACCAGCTACCAGAATCTGGAATCTTGAGAACATTGTTTCAATGGATTCACTTTCTTCCATTTTGAACGCCTCATACTTCTGAATGAGCGCCAGAGCTTCAGTTTCTTTGACCTGAACGTTGCCCTCATGCGTCATTCTGAGTGAGTCAAACATGTTCTTTGTTGTGTCTCTGTTGGAGATCTTTTCATATTCAGCATACTAGATGGCGCTGAGAAGGATGGTTCTGGCCTTGTGGAGATTCTTGAAGTCACGCTTTTGTTGGTCAGACATTGTTTTCCTATCAATCTTCTGACCGCTTGCATTCACAGGGTGCGTGTATCCATCTGTCACCATGTCCCACAGATCAGCATCATGTGCCAGAAAGAAGCTTTCAATTCTGTCTTTCCAGTAATCAAAATTTTCTCCATCAAAGACTGGAGGTTTGCCGCTGAATCTGTCTCTGTCCTCATGGTTGTCATTGCTGGTGTGAGAATAATTTCCTGCCATTGTGTTTTTCTGACGCTGGATCTTGTACTGACACGGTTAAGTGTTTTAGCTCAGAACCAAGCGCTCTAATGCCAATTGAAGAAGTGAAAAACACAAGAAGGGGGGGTTGAATTGTAAAACTGAAAATCAATGTAATGAACACGATATTTTTATCCTGGTTCATTTGATCTCAAACTACTCCAGTCCACCCGTCAAGGTGATTTCGCCTCTCTCCAACGAGGTCTTAATCCACTATATTCAACTGAATATTACAATCTGCTTTAACAACTGCTAAAGCCTTCTTGATGCAAACCACAACCCAGTTTGTCAAGGAAACACTTTCTTACAAAGAAGAGAAATAGGTGTGTGAATGTTTTCTACAAAACTGTTTATCACAACTGTGATATTACACAACTTAAGCTTATGAAACTAGATTGCTAAAATATAATTGAGTAAGGAATTATGGAGCTTTTTAGAAAACTGAGAATGAGAAGATGTAGAATAGCTTTTAGGCGTGGAAATAGTTGTAGAGCATTAGCCAATTCAATCTTCATTGTGTTGTTTATATAGCACTAAATTTGTTGAACGTTGGAGCAATATTCTTGATTCAATGCCAATAACAAACTTTCCTTATTGAGCATATCTTGTTTGGAATGATGCCGCTGGTAATAATTCGCTTTGAATGCACAATACCATTGCTACTTAAAGCGTGTTCTGGCATTGGCTCATTCTGACTCTGCTTAAGTGCTGATGAACTGTTGTTGTCTTTATCAGAGTGTTGAGCGCAGTTTTGTTCATCAAGCTTCAGCAATCGCGTGAGTTGTTCTTCTGATTCTGGTATTCTGATATAGCAACTTCTGATGCTGATGTTAATAACCAATATTCTGATGCTGATTAGGTGTGCTCTTGCTGATACCTATTAGAGTTTCTGCAAAACAGAAGGTAATATTTTAGGTAGCAAATAGTTCTTACATGAATCACATGATTAATATATCCTTTCATTTTGTTATCATCAAAACTTAAACTTAGGGTAGTAGATTCAAACTTTGTTCTAACACCCAGTTCCTCTGAACGTCTTGACGGTACCTTGGCCTTTTGTAATATGGGGCATTAATATGATCGGCGAGATCGGACCTACGACATCCAACGGACATTGCTTCATCCTAGTAGCAATTGATTATTTTACAAAATGGGTTGAAGCAGCTTCCTTTGCTACCATAACCAAGAACGTCGTGGCACGGTTCATTCGGCACAATCTGATATATCGATATGGTGTACCAGAGAGGATCATTACGGACAATGGTACCAATCTCAACAACAAGATAATCACCGAGCTATGCGAGAAATTCAAGATACAGCATCACAACTCTTCCCCCTACCGGCCGAAGATGAATGGGGCTGTCGAAGCAGCTAATAAGAACATTAAGAAGATTGTGCTGAAGATGACGGTGACATACAAAGACTGGAACGAGATGTTACCATTTGCTCTTCATGGGTACCGTACCTCAGCACGGACGTCAACAGGGGCAACACCCTATTCCTTGGTATATGGTATGGGGGCAGTCCTGCCCATTGAAGTTCAGATACCCTCCCTCTTAATCATGAAGGATGCAGGTTTGAGCGAAGATGACTGGATTCAGACCCAGCTTGATCAGCTGAACCTAATCGACAAAAAGAGACTTACTGCTATTTGTCATGGTCAGACGTACCAAAAACGCATGATCAAGGCATTTAACAAGAAAGTTAGACGATAAGAGTATCAAGTTGGGGACTTGGTTATCAAGCGCATTATCTTACCTCAAGGTGATCCCATGGGAAAATGGACCCCTACGTACGAAGGGCCATTTGTGGTTAAAAACATTTTCTCAGGAGGAGCTATGATTCTAACCACCATGGATGGTGACAACCTTCCTCACCCTGTCAATGCAGACATAGCGAAAAGATACTACGCATAAACAAAGACCCGCTAGGTTGACTGGCCTAGGCAAAAATAAGGGCTTCCCGGCGAACCAAAAGGGTTCGGGAAAAAATAAGGGAAGAAAATAAAAAAATAAAAAATAAAAAATCTCTGTACACCCGGCAAGTCGAAAACCTGAAAAGGCAGCTTGGGCAAAAAAGGGTATCTCGGTGGACTGAAAACCCGAAAGGGCGGTCCAGGCAAAAATTAGGGATCAAAGCGTAACACTATGTCTCATTGGATCACCTTGCATCCAGACTTCGGTATCGACTATCAAGCTCGGACGACACTAATCAATCTGATCTACCTTCAATCAAGTAGCAAAGTGATGAGATGCTCGAAGACATAAGGGAAATAGCAGAGTTGGAACCCAGTGGGATTATTCACATGGCTGTTTTGTTTAGTTTTTCACAAATTGTGTAAATTCTATTGTTCGGCCGGCGTTTTCTTACTAGGACGTCAGCCTCTTGTACAAAAACGCCTATTTACAGGCCAAACTTCAAAATCAATACAAATTCATTTTCATACAAATTTCAAACTGTTTTTCCTTTATCTGTTTTGTTTTTCAAAGAACGTCCAATGTTCATTTTTGATATATGCATTTGACATTAATTGTTGCTCATAAATATTTACATGCGAAACAAAAGATGAATTACTGGTAATAGCAGAAACAGGGGCAATAAGAATTGTCCAAACTATATAGTTTCTTTGTCCCCCAGGTACAAGGTAAATTTAGCTGAAGAATATGACCAGGATACCTTCACTCCCATCAGAGTAAGACAATAATGGTAGCTCTCCCCAGTTGAGACTTACATCTATGAACAAATCAACAGCTCTCCCCAAGCAGAGTTGATCTACCATCAGCACTAAAGAGGCTTGATATCCCCGACAGTCTTAATATTCCCCAACGGAGTATAAGAATGTTCCCCGGCAGAATACAAGATGCCCCCAGTGGAGTCAATATTTTCCCAGCACAGTCTGAAAAAGCTTCCCCAACGGAGTTGAAGCATCGTCCCTGGTAGACTCTGGAAGTTTGTCCCCAGCGGAGTACAAAATAAATCTCCCCAACAAAGTTCAAAGGATCATTCCCAACAGAACTCATAGATTTATCCCCACAAAAGTCTAACAGGGTTATCCCCAGCAAGCCATAACTGAAAGATCATCCCCAACGAAGTTCTTTCCTTTCTCAAACAGGAATTCAATCCTCAATAGTTTCAATATCACCAGCAACGGTAGTCCATCCCCAGTGGAGCTTA
Organism: Vicia faba; assembly: GCA_948472305.1. Classification (NCBI taxonomy): domain Eukaryota; kingdom Viridiplantae; phylum Streptophyta; class Magnoliopsida; order Fabales; family Fabaceae; genus Vicia; species Vicia faba. Next base: position 1,355,301,497 of record OX451740.1, read on the forward strand.
TCAGTGGAATCCTCAGCAGAGTATCCCTTCCCCACAGAGTAACCTCCTCATCAGTTTACTCCCCAACGGAGTTTTCTTCTCCTGCAGGTTTATCACCTTCGTTCACCCTCCCCAGCGGAAGAGAAGAATTCAACTCTGTCTCTAGCAGCTACCTGGGATTTACTTTCCCCAGCTAAAACATTACATTTCCATACATCATGATACATGCATATACACATCATACCAAACATTCTCATTTATTTTGAGAACATCATTGCTTGAACCATATCATGCATTGCATACAACTGACCTTTACCTTTCAGGAAAGATGCAGTTAAATTCTCAACTATGTGGAAGACCTTGTCTGGTCCAGTTAAATCGATTCCTAAAGATTTCTCTGATGCCGATCCAGTTGAAGTTATTCCAAGACCTTGTCTGGTCAAGTTAAATCGATTCCTAAATATTTTTCTGATGCAGATCCAGTTGAAGTTATTCCAAGACCTTGTCTGGTCCAGTTAAATTGATTCCTAAAGATTTTTCTGATGCCGATCCAGTCAAAGGCCTTCTCTGGTCCAGTTAAATCAATTCCTAAAGATTTTTCTGATGCCGATCCAGTTGAAGTTATCCTAAGACCTTGTTTGGTCCAGTTAAATCGATTCCTAAAGATTTTTCTGATGTCGATCCAGTGAAAGGCCTTCTCCGGTCCAGTCAAATAGATTCCTAAAGATTTTTCTGATGCCGATCCAGTTGAAGTTATTCCAAGACCTTGTCTGGTCTAGTTAAATCGATTCCTAAAGATTTTTCTGATGCCGATCTAGTCAAAGGCCTCGTCTGGTCTAGTTAAATCGATTCCTAAATATTTTTCTGATGCCGATCCAGTTGAAGTTATTCCCAGACCTTGTCTGGTCCAGTTAAAACGATTCCTAAAGATTTTTCTGATGTCGATCCAGTCAAAGGCCTTCTCTGGTCTAGTCAAATCAATTCCTAAAGATTTTTCTGATGCCGATCCGGTTGAAGTTATCCCAAGACCTTGTCTGGTCCAGTTTAATCGATTCCTAAAGATTTTTCTGATGCCGATACAGTCAAAGGCCTTCTCTGGTCCAGTCAAATCGATTCCTAAAGATTTTTATGATGTCGATCCAGTTAAAGTTATTCCAAGACCTTGTCTGGTCCAGTTAAATCGATTCCTAAAGATTTTTCTGATGCCGATCCAGTCAAAGGCCTTCTCTGTTCCAATCAAATCGATTCCTAAAGATTTTTCTGATGCCGATCCAGTTGAAGTTATCCCAAGACCTTGTCTGATCCAGTTAAATCGATTCCTAAAGATTTTTCTGATGCCGATCCAGTCAAAGGCCTTCTCTGGTCCAGTTAAATCGATTCCTAAAGATTTTTATGATGCCAATCCAGTTGAAGTTATTACAAGACCTTGTTTGGTCCAATTAAATCGATTCCTAAAGATTTTTCTGATGCCAATCCAGTCAAAGTTAATCCAAGATCTCCTCTGGTTCAGTCAGATCGCCGATAAGATCTCCCTGATTCGTATTCCAGCCGAATTTCAGATCACCTATCAACAACCTCCGAATGGAATCTATAAGCCCATTCCCGACATCACATTGCTGATACCACTTCATGCGAGTGCAAATTTCTGGGCATTCTAGTGTTCAATCATCTTCCACCTTCGGATCACGAAAAGCTCGAAAGCCAATATATATCCTCAGGTTTAAGAAAATTGAATAGGGGAAGCTGTTGTACCCCAAAATTTGCCCTCCCATATTTCTCAAAAACATTGCAAGAATAATCTCCAAGTTGCTCAAGATTGCTCAAGAGTTGGACAGTCAAATCATCTCCTAAGGCAGTCAACCTCAAATTAGGGTTTTGTGTTGCATCAAGGTCCTTGCATCCAAATGGCCTTGAGTGATCCCCAATATCCTAATAAGTTCTCAAGCTCATCCATGTCAAATTTCAAGCCTTGCAGAGGATGTTTGGTCAGTCAATTGCTCAAGAGGCCCAAAAATCGACTATGCTAGGGCAAAAGTCAACGTGTGACCTATAAACAGTCAAACTTCAAGATTTTTTGTCAACAATGTCATTTGGAAGGATATTTCATCATTTTATCAAGGGTTGATCATGATTCATCAAGGATTTCTCAAAATTCATAAAGACTCAAAAGTTGCTAAATTAGGGTTTTGTAGGAAAAGTCAAACCAACTTTGACCAAGCATAACTTTCTCATACTTTATGATAAATCACCCATCCAAAGCTCATTTTGAATAGGATGCAATTTCCTACAATTCATATTCATACCCCAATATTAAGAAATGCACTCACAAGAAGTTGTAAATTTGGACATTATAGGTCATTTTTGAAAGTCAACAAAAACACCTTTTTTTACAAAGCTTATAACTTGCTGATGGAATATCAAAATGAGATGAGACCAAAAGGGTTGGTTAGAGGACATTTAAAGGTTTCTAAAAAGTCTAAGAACACCTCAAAAGGTTAAAAATTGAAGAAGTTATGCATTGTTGAAGCCTTAATTGTCATCATGGACATGATCAAACTCGTATCTCACCATATCATGAACAAATATTGGATTTTTGGACAAAATTGGAAAGAATTTAATGGAGGATCAAGCCATATCTTCTAGAATTGATTTACAAAGATTCAAAGTCCAAAACTTGACCTAATACAATTCATTATACATATACAAGGCAGGAGGCACGAATTGGAGACCTAGAAGCTGCATAAACATCAAAACAAAACTTGAAAAAAACTTGGAAAAAAAAACTTCGAAAAGCTTGAAACTAAAATCTGTCTTAGAGGTGTTTTCAACGCGAAATCTCGACACTATTCTCTTGCTGGACATCCATTGAGTGAGAAGCAATTAAAATCAAGCTCTCTCCTCCCCTCAATCGCTCTGAAAACCGCTCAACACTTGAAATCGTATTCTCATATTCAAGCGTTTTTTTGGCAAAATCTTTACACATTCATGCTTATCATTCCATTTAGAAACTTTCTGCATTATTTGATTGTGTTTTTATAGCCTGTAACCCCCTAGCCGATTCTAGGGTTCTTGGTTCTTGTTTTTGGGCATTTTAATTGCAGGCCAAATTGATGCGAATAATGGACATGGACGTAATCAGTAGAAGAAGACGAGCACAACCATATGCTTGGACTTGATTTTCGTGGCCTAGAACTAGTTTTAGGATGAACCTATGGATTTAGCTGCTGATGTAAATCCGCAGGTAAATAACCAGGCTTAAACGAGGAAGACGATGACGTGTCTCCCCCTGATTGGATGTTTCAAACTGCGCGCGTTTTTATTCTGGCATATGATTTGATTTCCAATATTATTATTGTTGTCTAATACACTAACAATAAAAGCATAGTGGCGCAGTGGCCAGGTGAACGTTCAAAATCCAATGGCACCTGGGTTCGAATCCCAGGTCCCCCAAGTGCATTTGTGTTATTTTTCTTCAGGTGATTCTATACAATCCCAGGCGTACATCACACCATACACCACCATTCCAATGCTTTCCAGATGGCCCCAGGCCAGATCTGGTGTTCCATATTGGACGTCCATCATAAGACCAAGTCAAAGGCGTACAGGGAATCATGGAAAGTTAAACGAGGCTTGCATAAATGGGCCTCTGAATTGCCAGTCTCACTTCTAATCTAGGCCCAAAACCCCCCTTTGGTTATTTTTATCTTTTTATTTTATTTACTTATTTGATTAATTATTTTTATTGTTTAATTAACCAATTAATCTTTTTCTTAATAAAATCAAAAACCAAAAAATGTATTTTATTTATTAAAATTAAATTCAGCACTTTATTTTTGTAAATAAATATTAATATTAATTTAGTTTAATTAGGTATAACTTTTAATATTTTTGCAATAATTAAAATTAATTTAGATAATTAGGTTTTTATTAATATTAATCAAATTTGTTTGTATTTCTTTAAATATCCAAAAAATCCAAAAAAAATATATTTTTCTTAAATAATTAATTAATTTATTTAATTAACTTAGCTTATTCCCTCTTAATTCAAAAATAAACCAAAAAATGCTTTCTTTCAAAAAAGGGTCAAAACCCTAAAAAATGCATTCGATTTAATTTTTCGCACGCGATCCAGTTTGCCATATTAATGTAATTGTTTCCCGAAATGTAATAGTTAAATAGGACCTTTAAATTATTTTACCGCTTTATTTACTTTCTACATTTTAATTTCAAGGGTTGTTTTTGGCGATGTAAATACCCGACACCTTGTAATAGTTTAGATTTAATTTCCGCAATTTAATTTCCGCAACTTATAAACTGTTAGATGTTTGGTAATAGGGAATGCATGACAAAATCGAATGTATGAACCTAAAATCAACATAGCTCACCCATGACATGTACAAAGACAAAATTAACTGAAAACGACACACTCGCACATGCGCACTCTTAGGGTACACCCTACTTGGTTGCCTTTGTAACATGGTCATTGAGTATAGGTCACTTTAGAGGTCGCCCTCTTGTCCAAAGATCATAGTTGCCTCGAAACGGTTTCCTCTTATAAAATGATCCAAGACATTAGGGTTACCGCTAAGGCATCCTAACATTGCTTTAGTGACCGAACGTCCCTAAAATCGAATTGACCCTTAAACTCCAACGACGGTGCTACCCACTCATCAATTGTAGGATAGCATTGTCTAAAGGAAGATAGCATAGAACGATTCTTTTTTCGAGTAGGTAGATGGTTCTTAAGTACTTGCTCTTTCAAAAACAAAATCTTTTTTCACACTTACACCTTTCAAACAAAAACTTCTTCAAACCCACAAACTCAAAGAAAAGCAATTTTGAAAACAATTGAGCAAGTACCTAAGAGCCCGTGGATAACCACGGATAGAAAGGGTGCTAACACCTTCCCTTTCTATAATCTACCCCCCGGACCCGAGAAACATCTCGAAAAAAGAATTTTTCTGTGCTTTTTTCCTTTCCTTGTTGGATAAAATAAAAGACGGTGGAGACTCTTGCTTACCGCGACATTTTGCGAACATAAACACAAAACGCGAACCAGCATTCTAAAAAACAGTCAGTTCTCTCCCACCGTATCATATATGTCATGATATTTATTTGGGACATTCTCACTAAAGCTTTAAATGGAAATCTATTTAAAATACTAAGTATGCCCTTGGTATATCCATCTTTCAGAGTCCATAGCAATCAAAGATAGATAGATGTGTTAAAAGAGAAAATTAATTTCTCTCCTAAGAGTACTCTGACACACAAAATAAGGAAGTTTACTTAGTTATATTAGAAGTGTATAACTCGACTGGTGTTACTTGCAAGAAAAACATATATCTTGCTTTATTCCTCTCTCAGAATACAGATCGTTCTCTCAACACGAATCCGGATCAAGCTGGTGAGAGAAAGCTTATCTAAGCGATTGGGGCTTCAAAGGAAATTATTGATATGCTGGAGTTATGGTTGAACAAAGCCAAGGAATCTTTTCTTTTGTTTTTTAGTAAAGGCTCTATAGCCTTCTGAGACTAGTTATGTAATAATGTTCTGCCTCTTTTGATGTTGACTTGGTGTTTTTCTCTCATGATCTGGTTGTGTATGTTCTAACATACTATCCTTGCATGACTGAACTTGTGCATGTTATCCTCTAAGCATGCCGACTTCTTTGAAAAACTAACCATTTTCCAAAATTATGGGGAAAATGAGGAGTAATGAGGAGAAGTGGTGTAGCTTCTATATGAAGGTAAGCCTGGTGATTATTTAGTACTAATTGTTCAAGAAGTACTAAGGTTCTGCTCTATGATGGAGCATCGGGAAGGACACCTAGCCCTTGTATCTGTGCAAATATTTCTAAAAGTTAATTTACTTGTAATAGTAGATTCTACATATCCTAATTATTAACTACTAATTGTTTATGTTGTGCGTGTCTAGTTATGAATAATTTCATACTAAATATGGTTAGTTAGTAGGATCATATGCTACTAACTATGTGTTAACATGGTACATGCATGACAAAGTCTACGAATGGTTGCATATTGGATTGTCTGTTAGGTCTCTACTATTCTGTCTTAGAAGAATCTCTATCAAAGATTGGATAACAATTTATTGTTATTAAGTTAACATTATAATCATATGATTTATTGGACAACAGTGAAGATCAAATCAAATTTAAAGAGATTTAAATTTGAATTTGTAAGAAACCAAATCATATCTTTTTGTTGGAGATATTCAAGGAACGAATAAAAAATCCAACTAATTTAGCAATATTTCTGGATAACTTCAAATCTCACATCCATGAAAAAAATCCTAGAAGAATTGTTATATAATGAGGACACAAACAACATTGGGACTCAAGCACTCAAACGTCTAAATTTAATATCTATAGAGGTCTAGGTTTTGTGTGTTGTATTCCATTCTAATTCCATAATAGGATTAGTGTAGAATTGGCATATAAGGTTTGTCTACTTGAGTTGTAAAATTCAACATCATTCATCTTGTTGATTGAAGTTTTTCACTAGGGTTTAGTGGTTATAACATCTTATCACGGATTGTGTGATAGAGAAAGAAAGTGGGTGGATTCTCATATTAAGGGGGAGGCTCTAAATAGAAAATCATCGGGTAGTTCTAGGAAAAGGCATTGAAAAACAAGAATTGTTGTTTCCTATAACTTTAAATGTACTAAGCTACTAATAGTGGATTTTCTTTCTTTGGGTTGTGTATTAAACCTTCCATACATAGGTGTGGTTTCACCAAATTGGGTTACCAATATTCTGTGTTATTTATTATTTTTCATCCCCATCAACTTGAACAACTTATATTGTCATATATATGTTTGTTCTGGTATAATTTGTTGAACCTTCTATTGGAGATTCGTGTTCGACATCTCTATCTTGAGGAGCACAATTTCACACTATAGTTGAACATGAGGTGTTGAAAATTTTACATGGTGCATGGATAATTATTAAATGCTCTAAAATGTATGAGTTATATATTTTAGATGGTTCAATTGTAATTTGGCATGCATCATTAGCTAGTAAAGACTTTCATGACCAAAAAAGTATGTTATTTGATATAAGGGCGGGTTAGTGAAATAATAACTAACAAAGGCCTGGAGAATTTTTTTAGAAAAGTGAAATTCTGGAACTAGTACACACATATTTATACCGATGTTTCCAACATCAGAATATGATATAAGGAAAAATGTTACGACATCTGTAGACAGTCTGAACAACAATATCAAAATGAAATACTATACAAAATTTAAATACAACATGATAAAGAACACAATCAATTGTTAACACAGTTTCGTGCAACATCACCTACATCTGGGGGAAACCAAGCTAGGAAGTAAATCCATTATAATAGTATCATTTCAAAGCCTAAACAATCCAAGTTTACAATTTCTCTCTTAATTACTACACCGTACAACTTCTACCTAGAAATCACCCTCTAGATATGAGAATTCCCATTTCACATACAATTACCGTAGTGATATACCTACTGCCACAAACCTTGTGACTAAACTTAAACCAATAACAATCACTGTGATGGTATAAAAGAAAAACCAAGAGAATATTACACTTGAAATCAACAATACTTAGTTAAGACTATTAACTAAGAACAATACTTAGTGTTTCTTAGAAGCTTCAAACAAGAACGCTACTTAACTCATTACGTAAGGCTTATGAGTGAGAATATTACGTCTACCACAACTATCAAAAGGGTACAAGGGTGACTTACAAACACAAGAACATAAGACACTCTCAAAACCTAAGAATTATACTTCTCCTAATTTTACAATTGTGAAAATTTCTTTTTAATTAGGTCTAGGTCTTCTTTTAAATACTCCTTAGTGATCCATGGGCCTTCAATCCTCGCCCAGATGTTGCTTGTTGTTCAAGCTGAGGGCTGCACCAATTGTGTAGAAAAATCTCCTTAAATCTTGGAACAAAATCATCAAGTTTCCTAAATTGTCTCGAAGCCCACTTTAGTAACTTGTGTACAACTGGAGATAAAATCAACTTTTATAAATTAAATATTGTTTACAGCAAAAATAAGTGAGATAAATCCAAAAGGAATCTCACAAAATCAATTTAAATTTCTCAAGAATAAACACATCCTGTATTGATGTTCTGTTACAAGATGTCACAACATCTCTGAGAATATTTTCCTTCAAATGAACCTGACTTGCATGTTAAAACATCTTCTATAACATCATGCTGCAAACCGTGTTTTAGAAAAATTCTATGGTACTAACAACCTCCCCCTATGGAAAATTTTCCCTAAAACAATCAAAGGCCAATTAATATGAAGAGATGAATAAAACCACAAAGGAATAAGACAACAAACAAATAAAGGGTATCAAAAAATATATATCAGAGTTACAACAACAACAAAAATAGATAGGTTCAGAACTCCCCCTGTCACACATAATAAGTTCTTCCCATCAAGGAAAAACCCACGCCACAAGAGGAATACAAATGATTCTCAAGACACACCACACAGGATGTTGGAGCATCAATTAAGACATCCTCATTCTGCACAACAGACTACATCAGTAACAGGAAGCAGAAGCCCACAAAAATAACAACATGAAACTATCATTCTAAACCTAAATAATTGCATCCATTAAACAACAACACTACCTACTCCCCCTTAGTAGTAGCATGTCCTATCACAATATTAATCAGCATGTTAAGATATGTGATAAAAAATCAGGACACACACACCAAATACAACACTTTACTATCACTTTTTAGCCATAATTTTGACAAAAACTGGAGTAAATGTATACAATTGAAACAAATGAAATACAAATGGAAGCATAAATGAAAACCAAACAAAAAGAAACACACAGGTGGAAACACACATTGGGTTGGAAACAAACAACTTCATTGATGAAACCACATTGTTCAGAATTACAGGAATAATATAAAAGCGCACACAAACAAAATGTGTCATAAGCCCTTACAGAACGATTTTAAAGCATACAAATACAAGTAATGGAGACAGAGCTACAAAAATCTTATGAAACATACACATTTTTGGTTATCTTCAAGAGTTCCTTCGTCGGTTCCTAGTATTTCATAGTCATCTATAAACATGATGTCTTCATCTAGAAAATCAATCTTCATTGGTTGATATTCCGCCAATGGTATTGGCTGATGAGCCAGGTGATAAGCTATTACACCACCCTTGATAGCCTTTTGAGTAACATATTGGATGTCATACTCGGATAACAATATCTGCCATCGAGCAATTCTTCTTGTAAGAGTTGGTTTTTCAAACACATACTTCAGAGGATCCATTCTTTCTATTAACCATGTGGTGTAAGTTAACATATATTGTCTCAGTCGTTTAGTAGCCTAGGCTAAAGCACAACAAGTTTTATCAACTAGTGAGTACCGAGTTTTGTAGTTAGTGAATTTCATGCTCAACTAGTAGATGGCGTGCTCTTTTCTACCTGTTTCGTCGTGTTTCCCCAATACACATTCCAAAGATCCTTCAAGTACTGTTAAGTACATAATACGTGGTCTTACAGGAACTTGTGGCATCAAGGTTGGTGGCTCTTGTAAATACTTTATGGTTTCGAAGGTTGTCTGACAGTCATCATTCCAATCCACTAATTTATCTTTTCAAATTAATTTAAATATAGGACCGCACACAACAATTAGGTAGTATATAAACCTTGAGATGTAGTTCAATCATCCTAAGAAACCACAAACTTCTTTGTCTGTTCTTGGAGTTGGCATTTCTTGTATGGCCCTCACCTTGTCGTGGTCCACTTTAATACCTCGTTGGTTTACAATAAAACCCAATATTTTCCTGACCTGACACCAAATGTACATTTGTTCAGATTCAACCTTAGTCTGAATTTTCATAGACGTTCAAATAACTTCTGTAAGTGGATGTTGCAATCCTCCTCCATGTGAGATTTGGAAATCATATCATCCACATTAACCTCGGCTTCTATGTGGATTATGTCATGAAATAACGTGATCATTGCCCATTGATAAGTTTCCCATGCATTCTTTAGAACGAAGGGCATTACTTTAAAAAAAAGTTCCCCAAGGAGTTATTAAAGTAATTCTTTTTATATCCTCGGGTGCCATCTTGATTTGATTATATCCTAAGAAATTGTACATGAAAGAAAACTGAAGCTTCGGCTATATTGTCCACCAAAACATCTATGTGAGGTATCAGGAAATTTTCTTTAGGACTTCTTCTTGATTTTTGTACGACATGTCTAAACGAGTTCTTCTGAGCTTTTCTCTGACAGGAGAACAACCTTCTTTCAGATTTAGCTTATGCACCACGATATCTATATCCAAAACTGAGATATCTCTGTAAGACCAATAAAATATATCAACAGACTCATGTAGGAGCTTGATCAGCCTTTCTTTAACACTTTCTTCTTAGGTTGCACTTAGCTTGATTTCTTTTGGGTCCTTTTCGGTCCCAAGATTGATGGTCTCAGTAGATTTCTGGTAGGGTTGAATGTTATTTTCTTTTGGCTCTAGTAACCTCGCCAATTCTTCAAAGATTTCAAGATCTTCCTTATCTTTCTCTCTAGTTTGGTTAATTGGTACATCAAAATCATATTGGATCACAGCAGTATCATTATCAATGACTTTAGATGTTGATTTTCATATTTTAACATGTTTTTGTGATTTTTAGAACGTGAATTTGGAAAGTGCATATGAATAAAATTATTTCCATTTTGAAAAATAAAAGAGGAATGCAATATAAAGACAAAGATCTTAATTGACTGCAAACAAAACTTTAATTAATTGAAAATATTGTTTGAAAATAAATGGGGGCCTTTACAAGCTACCCGTATGCCTCTGGAAGGTTATAGGTTCTTTTAAAAAAAGAAAAATTACTTTGGAAAGAAAAAGATCTCTAGAATCTCAACAGTTGTATGATTTTAGAGCACTTCACCTGGAGCATATTCTCGGATGGGGTTAGTGAAGAAGTGAAAAACACAAGAAGGGGGGGTTGAATTGAAAATTAAAAATCAAAAGCAATAGAAACAATTATTTTTATCCTAGTTCACTTGATCTCAAACTACTCCCGTCCACCCGCCAAAGTAATTTCGCCTCTCTCCAACAAGGACTTAATTCACTAATCAAACTGATTACAATTCTACTTTGACAACTGCCAAAGTCTTCTTGAGTACAACCACAAACCGGTTCATCTCAAGGAAATTCACTTAATCAAAAGAAGAAATTCACCGTGTACTATATGTTTTTATTTACAAAAATTGTATCACTACTGTGATATATTACACGAATTTGGAGTATAGTATGAATATAAATTTTGCATCTTTTTGAGATTGTTTGGAGCAGTAGTGTAAATTCGTAAACGATTTAGCGTTTTAGCTTGTTTATATAGGCGTGGCAATCCGTCCAAATGGAAACATGATAATGGACACTTAATGCACTTTCCATACAGAGAAGATCTATGTCTGATTGTAGCAGTTGTAAATGATATTGCCTTGATGGAAAAGTAACGCTTCAGAACTTAGGAATCTTACACGCTGCTTTGCTTCAGAACATGGGAAGTCAGAAACATAAGGTTCTGTTAGTGTGTTAGACTTCCATTTAGAATCAAGATATCTTTCTCTTTAGCGCAGATTCTGATCATCATACTTCAGAACATTCTCATTACTCAGCTTGAGTGCTTTTGTGGCTTAACTTCTGATGCAGTTTCAGTCATAACTTATGTACAACATAGAGCACAAATTTAGAGTGCATATTTGTTCTTTGTGTTTGTTATAATCAAAACTCTTATGAGGGTTGTAGAATCAAACTATGTTCTTACAATCTCCCCCTTTTTGATGATCACAAAAACTAGGATTTTCAATAAACAAATATACAGAACAAAAAGCTTAAGAGAGTCTCCCCCTGAGTTGAGTACTCAGATAGAGATGAAGTACTTCCCTGAAGTTCCTTCTTATTAGAGCTTTTGATGCTTCTCCTTCTGTCTTTATCGGAATTTTTTCATGTTTATGCTTTCAGAAAAAAAATAAGAAGTTAAGATATTCAGAATGTTGGAGACTTAGTCCCGGTAAACTGTTATTGAAAATATCTTACGTTCTCCCCCTTTTTGGAAGGTATCAAAAAGCAATATAACCATAAATTATCAGAGTCAAAGATGATTTGTATTAAAAACAGATTGCAATGACATTTTTCAGAAACAGAGAAGATAAGATGAAGAATACAGAAATCAAGTTAAAAAATCTAAGATGGAGGGGGAAGTCGTGTGAACAACGCTTCCAGCAAGCTCTTAATCTGAGTTCTTGATTCTTCTTGCTTTCCCAGCATATCCTTGATTTCTTTGGTTGTGTCTTCTTGCTTATCCAATATATCCCTGATTTCTTTATTTGTGTCTTCTTGCTTATCCAATCTTATGTGGATTATAGCATTCTCCTTCTTCAGCTCTTCCAGAGTTTTCATGACCAGAGACGTGGTTGGTGTTTCCTCAGAGGTTGCAAGTCGTTCAGAACACTCTGCAACATCTTCTGATTCAACTACTTCTTCAGTTTCATTTTCCTTTTCTTGATCAGTAGCCAGAGGGTGACTATCAGAACATGGTTCAGTGGCTTCTGAAGGTTGGTGCTCTTTCCAGGGAGCATTTTCCAGCAAAAGAATTTCTTTCTTGTCCCAGTGACTTAGAACTTGGTCTTTGAAGGTTTCCAGCTGATCATTGAAGTTCTGCTGAGCCATTACATAACTTAATTCTTTCATCCTTTGGGATTAAGAGTTGAACCATTTTCTGAATCGACCCCAAAGAGAATCAGAAGCAGTAGGATTAGAATTCTCTTGACTTGATTGCTTCATAGAATTAACCCATTCTTGTATTTCTGTTTCAAAAATAAACAATTTTTTACCAACATCTGTTTTGGTTAAGGTTTGTTTAGGTTTGGGAATGACAATTTTATTTATGGTTGAAGCTAGATGGTCCAGTGCTTCTAAATCAATGTAGTTCTGAGGTGATCAGCTGGACGGTTAATTGGAAAAGGAGTGGGAAAATCAGAAATTAGGATTGGTGAACGAGGAGTGTTTGGTGGTGTGGAATGGTATGGTGAATGTATTTCTAGAATATTAAGTATGGAGAGAGGTTGACGAACCATAAGAGGTTTTTTTATTCTAGGAATGAGGGTAGTTGTATTAGAGTTTGTAAAAGAGTCTTCTGATTGGTTTGCGGTAGCGTGTTGATTTTCTGGTTCAAGGGTTTTAGAATTCGGATTTTCATTATGGGGGGTGAGAGGGTTTTCATTTTTTGGTTGAGGAGAATGGAGGTTTTGATGTTCTGGTTGTGGAGAGTGAAGGTTGGGATTTTCTGGTTGTTGGGAATGGAGGTTTGGATTTTCAGGGATTGGTGAATGAAAGTCTTGATCAAACAGTTCAATATCAGAAAGAACTCTTGCAAGTTCTGGTTGATTTTGTTCTAGATTTGGATTAGGGGAGTGAGGTTCATTTAGGAAGATGGCAAGAGTTACAGAAGGATCTAACTCTATGTAAAAATCCTCAAATGTTTTATGGTGAGGGATCTTCTATTGGTCGAGGGGGAACTGTTTCAGATGTTGGAAAAACTATAGATTCTACAGCAGAAACAAAAGATGTGTAACCTTTATTTTTAGAAGCTTTGGGTGTCCTCTGAGAGGATCCTTCTCCTGTTGCCTTTCTCTTTCTAGATTTCTTCGGAACATCATCTAGAGCTGGCTTGTGCATATCACGAATAGTTCCATCTTCCTTGCAAGCTTCAAGGTATCTGACCATAATCTCTGGAGAAGCATCCATCTCAGAAAATAATGTAAAATCTTTCAGAGGGATTCTCCTAGATGTGATGACTTCATGAGAAGCAACTGTTGTTTCCTTCTTAATGCTTTCAATAATCTTCAGATTCTTGGCATTTAGTGGTTTTCCAGCACTTGCCTCTAGAGTGTTGATCTCCAGAGCCTCTGTCAGATGCTCTATCAGCCTGTTTTCCATCAAAATGTCAGAAAGCAATCTTCCCAGAGGAATCCAATTCCTCTTTGTCCTTTCTTCTTCCCTTGTTTCCTTCATGCTTGGTCTCAGATGATTGAAGAGCAAGCGTGGAAGGATTATTTTAGTCTTCTTTGAAATAAAGTACAACAAGAACTGCTTGTCATTGTTGATGTAGTCAGGAGAGCTTATAGGCTTCCTGTGATTTATACATCCCAGAATCATCCTGGCCCAAATTCTGTAATAATCTTTCAAGTCTTTTATCTTGCTGGATGGCGGTCCAGAAGTGAAAATGACCCTAACAATAGATTTTAGGTCAGAACACTTATCATCCATGTCAATGCACATGGCTCCTCCGCCATTGTATCCAATAAGTTTCCCAATCAAGTCTTCTGTAATCACTATCTTCTTTCCCATAACGTATTATGTAACCTAATGATTGGATGAAGTAGCATGGATCCAGATTTCCTTAACAAGAATGGGGAATATTGGACCTAGTAGACGATCAAAGTATTTGTTCTAGCCCTGAGCCATTACATCTTCATACAAATCAAAACTATTTTCCTTTAAGCTCTCAAAATTAATGATTAACTCACATAGCACTTCAAGATTATCGACTAGAGTGAGCAACATTCTTATGGGTTCCTCATACTATTCTATTGAAGAAGAACTATGAGCACTATGGAGATTTTTTATGCTTGATGAGGATGCCATTGTTCACACGGATTTGTTTTGAAAAATATTGAGAAATGGGATTTTGCAAAATGAGAGCAAGAGAGAATAATAGATGCAGTAAGAAGTGAATGAAATAGTGAATTTGAATTTATAAACACTTTTGAAAACTTAATCAATAAGAAAGAGAAAATAAGTAATGATTATACTGTAATTATGAAACCTGAAATTGAGGGATTGCGTGTAGATACTGAACAATTACCATTGACAAGTGTCTCAATGCACTAAATTAGATTCTTAGATCCTTCATAATTTGAACGTGTGTTCAGCCTCAAAAGGTAGCTTGTGAGAGGATGACAGATGTTTGATGGTGTGAACTTCACGCCTCTATCTTTGAAATGAAAGGTTCAGATCTTCATAGATAGATTCTGAAACAACTGCACTCCTAACTTCTGAAGACACGTTGATCAGATGTTCACAGAAAGAAAATAAAGTTCTGAGGGTTACAAAATATGCAAATAAAACTTCTTATTTTGGACATACTTTCATGCTGAAATGCTTCAGAATGAAATTAAATCTATCTTCAGAAAGGGGTTTTGTAAAAACATCAGCCCATTGATGGTCTGTGTCAATAAATTTTAAAATGAGAATTCCTTTCTGAATATAGTCCCTAATAAAATGATGTTTTATTTCTATATGCTTAACCCTAGAATGTAAAATAGGATTTCTGGATAAACAAATTTCATAAGTATTATCACATAAAATAGGGATGTTACTCTCAAATATGTTGAAGCCTTCAAGCTGACTTTTAATCCAGAGCATCTGTGTGCTGCATCTAGCAGCTGCAATGTATTCATCTTCTGCTGTTGACAATGCAATTATGGACTGCCTCTTGATGGTCCATGAGATCAGATTGTCTCCCAGAAATTGGCAGCTTCCAGAAGTACTTTTACGTTCTACTCTATCTCCAGCAAAATCAACATCACAGTATCCTACTAAACTGTATTCATTGGATTTTCTATAAAACAAACCCCAGTTAGTAGTACCTTTCAGATACTTGAAAATTCGCTTAACTGCTGTTAAGTGAGATTCTCTAGGATCTGATTGGAATCTAGAACATAAACAAACATTGTATAAAATATCAGGCCTTAAAGTTGTCAAATAAAGAAGAGAACCAATCATACCTCTTTAGATCTTCTTCTCTACCTTTTTACTTACCTCTTCCTTTTCCAGAATACACGTGGGATGCATTAGAGTCTTTGATGCCTTACATTCTGAGAGGTCAAATTTCATCAGAAGTTCTTTAACGTATTTGCTCTGGTGAATGTAAGTTCCTTCTGGAGTCTGATTGATCTGAATGCCCAGAAATAATTTAAGTTCTCTTATCAAGCTCATCTCAAACTCTACCTGCATGCACTTAGCAAATTCCCTTCCCAGAGAAGGTTTAGTAGATCCAAATATAACATCATCTACATAAATCTGACAAACTAAAATGTCATTCTTAAATGTCATACAAAATAAGGTTGTGTCCACTTTCCCTGTGGTGAATTCCTTTTCTAATAGAAATTTACGTAGTCTTTCATACCAAGCTCTGGGAGCTTGTTTCAGACCATAAAGTGACTTCTTTAGTTTGAAAACATATTTTGGGTGTTTGGAATTTTCAAACCCAGGGGGTTGGTGCACATAAACCTCTTCATCAATGTAACCTTTTAGGAATGGACTTTTGACATCCATCTAATACAGAGTGATGCCATTATTTACAGTAAAAGAGATTAAGAGGTTGATAGATTCTAACCTGGCGACTGGAGTAAAGGTTTCTGTATAGTATATACCCTCTTGCTGACTATAAACTTGTGCAACCAGTCGTGCCTTTTTTCTGATGACTTCTCCTTGCCCATTCAATTTATTTCTGAACACCCACTTTGTTCCAATGATGTTGAATCCTTTTGGTTTTGGAACCAGATCCCATACATCATTTCTGGTGAATTGGTTTAACTCCTCCTGCATTGCCAGAATCCAGTCATTTTCTAGAAGAGCTTCATCAATTGTTGTTGGTTCAATCAGAGATACCAATCCCATGAGGGATTCTTCATAATCTATGAATGTTAATCTTGTTTAGATTGGATCATCCTTCTTTCCCAGAATCTTATCTTCGGGGTGAGCTATGCTGCTTCTGGATAACTTTTTCTGGAGTTGTTCAATAGAGGTTGTTGGAGTGGTTGTGACATTTCCTTATGATGTTGTTGGAGCGTCTCTGTTGGGAGCTTCTGATGAGTTTCCTTCAGCACCTGTGAATTCTACTTCTATATCCGCAAAAGATTCATTGTGCTTTGACTTTTGAGGGTCAAGCTTATCATCAAATTTGACATTGATTGACTCTTCAACAATCTATGTTTTTGTATTGTATACTTTGTACCCTCTTGAGCATTCAGAGTATCCTAACATAATACACTTTTGTGCTTTAGAGTCAAACTTGTTCAGATGTTCTTTAGTGTTCAAAATAAAACATGTACATCCAAAAGGATGGAAATAAGAAATGGTTGGCTTTCTATTCTTCCATAATTCATAGGGATTCTTTTCCAGAATAAGTCTTATAGAGATTCTATTCTGAATGTAACACACTGTGTTAATTACTTCTTCCCAGAAGATCTTAGCAATGTTAGTCTCATTGATCATGGTTCTGGCCATTTCTTACAATGTTCTGTTCTTTCGTTCTACAAATCCATTTTGTTGGGGAGTTCTAGAACAAGAGAAATCATGCAACATTCCATTTTCATTGAAAAATATTTCAAATTTTTTGTTTTCAAACACTCCACCATGATCACTTCTGACTTTGACAATTCTAAGATCCTTTTCATTCGGTACTTGGGTACAGAAAGCAACGAACAGAGAATGTGACTCGTCCTTGTGTCTTAAGAACTTTACCCATGTCCATCTTCTATAGTCATCTACAATCACTAACCCATACTTCTTGCCACTAACAGACACAGTTTTTACTGGTCCAAATAAATCTATATGCAGAAGTTCTAATGGCCTATAGGTAGAAACAACATTTTTAGCTTTAAAAGCAGGTTTTGCAAATTTGCCTTTCTAACATGCTTCACACAGAGCATCTGAGATGAACTTCAGATTAGGAAGTCCTCTGACCAGATTGACTTTGTTAATCTGAGATATTCTTCTCATACTAACATGCCCCAATCTTCTGTGCCAAACCCATTGCTCATTGTTTATAGAAAGAAGGCATTTTACATTCTGACTCTTTAGTTTAGAAAGTTTTATCTTATAAATATTGTTTTTCCTCTTTCCATTAAACACGATAGTTCCATCTTTCTGACTAACAACTTTGCATGAATTTTAATTAAAGATTATATCATAAACGTTATCACTTAATTGACTTATGGATAACAGGTTATGCTATAATCCATCAACTAACAACACATTATTAATAGAAGGAAGGTTACCATTACCTATTATTCTAGAGCCAATGATCTTCCCTCTTTGATTGCCTCCAAACCCACGTAGCCTCCAGGTTTAAGTTCCAGGCTTTGGAACATATGCTTTCTTCCCGTCATGTGTCGAGAGCATCCAGAGTCCAAGTACCGTGAATGGTGTTTTAGCCTTGCTGCTAAAGATATCTCTTATGTGTCTGATTATGAGTCTGATCCAGATGTTTCGTTGTCTTCTAATGTTGTCATGAGACTTTTCTTCTTCTCCTTTAAGAACTTATTTTTGGGCTTATCCTTCTGAAGCCTTGGACAATCACTTTTATAGTGCCCTTGTTCATTGAACTTATAGCAGATGATGTCTCTATTGTTTGAATTTTTGTGACCAGAAGAAGCTTCGTAACTTTTGTGTCCAGAAGAAGGCTCAAACTTTATGTATCCGGATGAGGATTAATTCTGATTCCCTAATCTTCTGGAGTTTTTGAATTTTCTTTGCCTCTGCTTCCACAGATAATTGATCCTTCTGGAGAGAAGATACAATTTGTCTTCTTCTGATGAGGATCTATCAGAGGTTTCTTCCATAGCCTGCAAAACTTTAGACTCATGTTTTTTGTAAAATTTTAATGCTAAAGGCTTACCTTGCTTATGAGGCTCATCATCTTCAAGCTCTATCTCATGGCTTCTAAGGGAGCTAACAAGTTCCTCCAGAGATATCTTGTTGAGATCTTTTGCCATCTTGAGAGCAGTGACCATTGGCCTCCATTTCTTATGTAAACTTTTGATGTTCTTCTTTACGTGTTCACCAGTAGAATACCCTTTATCAAGAATTCTGAGCCCAACAACTAGAATCTGGAATCTTGAGAACATTGCTTCTATGGATTCTCTTTCTTCCATCTTGAAGGATTCATATTTCTGAATGAGCGCAAGGGCCTTTATTTCTTTAACTTTTAAGTTGCCTTCATGCGTCATTCTTAGAGAGTCAAACATGTTTTTGGTTGCCTCTCTGTTTTAGATCTTCTCATACTCTGAATATGAGATAACACTGAGAAGATTTGTTCTAGCCTTATGATGGTTTCTAAAGTCACGCTTTTGTTGGTCAGGCATTCTTTTTCTATCTATCTTCTGACCACTTTCATCCACGAGATGCTTGTATCCATCAATTACCATATCCCATAAGTCCGAATCATGAGCCAGAAAGAAGCTCTCAATTCTATCATTCCAGTAGTCAAAATTTTCTCCATCAAAGACTGGAGGTTTGCCGCTGATTCTGTCCTCATCATCATGATAGTCATTGCTGACGTTTGGACTTGGTCCCACCATAGTGTTTTTATAAAGCTTGGATCTTGTACTAACACGGTTAAGTGTATGAACTCAGAACCAGGCGCTCTGATGCCAATTGAAGAAGTGAAAAACACAAGAAGGGGGGGGGGGGGGTTGAATTGAAACTTAAAAATCAAAAGCAATAGACACAATGATTTTTATCCTGGTTCGCTTGACAACTGCAAAAGTCTTCTTGAGTACTACCACAAACCCGTTTATATCAAGGAAATTCACTTAATCAAAAGAAGAAATTCACTGTGTACTATATGTTTTTCGTTACAAAAACGGTATCACTATTGTGATGTATTACACAAATTTCGAGTATATTATGAATATAAGTTTTGCAGCATTTTGAGATTGTTTGGAGCAGTAGTGTAAAATCGTAAACGATTTAGCCTTTGAGCTTGTTTATATAGGCGTGGAAATATGTCCAAATGGAAACATGATAATGGACACTTAATGCACTTTCCATACAGAGAATATCCTTGTCTGATTTTAGCCGTTGTAAATGATATTTCCTTGATGGAAAAGTAACGCTTAAGAACTTAGGTATCTTACATGCTGCTTTGCTTCAGAACTTGGGAAGTCAAAAACATAAGGTTCTGTTAGCGTGTTAGACTTTCGTTCAGAATCAGGATATCTTTCTCTTTAGCGTAGATTCTGATCATTATACTTCAGAACATTCTGATTACTCAGCTTGAGTTCTTTTGTGGCTTAACTTCTGATGCAGTTTCAGTCAGAACTTCTGTACAACATAGAGCACAAATTTAGAGTGCATATTTGTTCTTTGTGTTTGTTATCGTCAAAAATCTTATGAGGGTTGTAGAATCAAACTATGTTCTAACAGTTATATGAACCTTTATTGTTGCCTTTGTTTGATATCATCGATACTTGTCCACCATTCTTTATTCCTTTGCTGACGAAGGTTTTCTGGATGGGAGGAAATTTCCCTTTGCCTTTCTCAGTACTCTTCGACGATTGATAACCCAAACCAAAGTGATCTTTCTTCTCTGGTATCTCCACAAGTTTGCCCTAACCTTTGGATGTTTGATCCACCAAACCTATTTACAAGTATCTCCATGATGACATAGGGGTTCCAGGTTTTGAGATTTTCTCTACTGGGAGCATATACACTGTAGCCACTTCCAAGAGTTGGAACGGTGTCTCCACACAATCTTCATCCACACTGATATATATGTAGGACTCCAAATGAATAACAAATATGTCTTCTTCTCCTTAAATTATCACCAACTTTCCTTCAACGAGGAACTTCAATTTATGATGTAGGGTTGAGGTGACAACCTCTGCAGCGTGAATCCAAGGTCGCCCGAGCATGCAAGTATATGCTGGTTCTATATACATCACTTGAAAAGTAATGTAGAACATATGCGGACCGATCTTTATAAGGAGATCCACCTCTCTAAACATTGTGCTTTGAGAACCATCAAAAGCTTTTATCACACTAGAACTTAGTCTTATCACAATGTCGTCCATTGTTAACTTCGTTAGGCTGGCCTTTGGTAGCATGATTAGGGAAGAACAAATATTCGTGAGTACTCTAGATAGGTTAGTTGTTCCTATATGAATTGAAATGTGTAGTTCCTTGTTGTGAGCTCTACTTTGCGGAGGTAACTCACTATTATTGAAGCCTAGGATTGACCCTGATGTTAGATTAGCCACAACTCTGTCAAATTGGTTTATCGTGATCTCCTTTGTAACGTGCGCATAGCTTAGAATTTTCATCAGAGATTCTCGATGTGCTTCTGAATTGATTAGTAGTGAGTATTGAAATCTTATCCAGAGTTTGGTGTTGTTGATCTACCACCCTATAGTCAATCTTCTTAATCATTTTTAAGAATTTGTCAGCCTCTTGATCACTGAATGTCCGACTCGGAGATTCTGACTCTAGACTAGCTTTAGCCACATCTTTTCCCTTATGTTGAACCACATTATTATCCTTTCTTTTGTTGTTGGGGACCATATATCCTACCACTACGGGTCATGGCCCATGTCCCTGCTATATTTGTAACTGCGGGTCCTTGGCTTGTTAATGGTTCACATTCTTATTTTAGACCATTGACCTAGACAATAGTATCATATTTCCATTGTACAACTTTTTCATTTTCATAAGGGGTGGGAGACAGACCCCTAATCACCACCATACTCTTCAGAAGCACTTGTATTATTACTAGTACCTTTGTTAAGCTTGGCTCTCCATATGGAATGACAAGTGGATTCTTTGCAGAACTTAGACCTTGGCAAGGAATCACCAACGGTCTTCTTGTACTCCCATTAATTGCAGCTACATATCTTTCTTAAGGGTAATGCCCGAATTAGACTATCCCTTGATCCACTAATTTCATGAAAGTGTTTTCTAAGGCATCATTGTGTTTCAAGATAAAACCATATTCCAAGAGATTTTCCTTCAAGATATCTATCAGAGCTTTTACTTGTTGGGTCTCTCCAAGATTAGTGACTATCTCAATTGCGTTCACAGTTGGACCACCATGTTTTGGCATGGGGTCTGTTTTGATATTTGGTTTGTCAAAAGTGATATCTTTGGAATCTAACAAATCTTGAACCTTATGTCTAAAGGCCCAATATTTCGCTATAGTATGCCTTGGTGAATTGGCATGATACTCACACCTCGCATTTGCATCATATTTTGGTGGGAGTGCCCCAATTGGAGGACCAAGTGGCTTCATCTCTACCAAGGATTCCTTGAGTAAGTGTTGTAGTAATTAACTGTGTGGCATATGGAGAGAATCAAATCTTCTCTGAGGCCTTTCGAACCTATTTTGGGGTTGTGTTCTCATGGGATCACAAATGGTTGTTGTGCCCTTGGATGTGCTACGACAACATTAGTTTCTCCTTCCTTCTTCTTTGAGAATTTCAAAGTATGCTTCTTTGGATTATAAATAGTACTGGATGATGCCCCTTGTATCTTGCCACTTTTCACACCTTCTTCAATTCTTTCTCCAATTGTCAGCAAATAATAAAATCCAGAGGAGACGCTACCTACCAGTTTATCATAATACAGACCTTGTAGTGTACCCATGAACATATCGACCAATTATTTTTCAAGGAGTGGTGGTTGTACTCGGGCTTCCATCTTTCTCCATCGTTGAGCATATTCTTTGAAATATTTTTCCTTCTTTTGGGACAAATTTTGAACCATTAAATTTAATAAGAAAATAACTCTATTGATGAATTCATGAATTCAATACCATTACAGAATCAAATCAGGGACACCCCCTAGCATTAGGGCGATTAACTACTCATAATACTGTTCAAAAGAATTTCAAGATGAAAATTAGACATTAGAAGAATTTGGATAACTTCAATCTTCAATTGTTATGCTCATGAGAAGCTTCTGCCTTCCAATAACCTTGTTCTCTCCAATCTTCAATTCTAAGATATCTTCCTGTGGCAAGAAGTACCCTAATTCATTGTGGACACTCATCTAAATAGAAAAAACTCCCTTAAGTTTGTTGGAAGTACCTAAAAGTCCCCCACAACTTAACATATGGGCAAAATAGAAAAAACACCATTAATCAGCGTCACAGGCCAACACGGCTCGTATTGGGAAACACGGCTGCCTGTGTTGGCACTCAAACTTTTAATTCTCCAATTCAAGTCCCAGGGGTTGTAACACAGCCCGTGTTGGGCAACACGACCGCTCTTGTTGCACCCTTGACTTCCCATATTTTCCAACGAGCCCAAGGTATCCCTCCATACACAGCCCATGTCTGGCGACACGGCCACCCGTGTCAGTCCTCCTGTAACGTTATTTCTGTATTTCTTCTGAAACTCTGAGTTTTGCAGTGAATCGTCCCGTTTTATTCCTTTGAACCTAAAAATATTAAAACACACAATGAATGCATAAAAATGGTAAAATGAAATAAAACACGCGACAATAAAAACAAAAGATAATTTAACTTAACAGTAAATAACCGTGTAAAAACCACTGGTCAAACTCCCCCAAACATAAATTGTTGCTTGACCTCAAGTGACTGTTACAAGAACTCATGAAAATCACAATATCACGATACTCATATGTGATACATCTTCTCAAATTGATCAAAAGGCAGTTTGTCAGATGTTCACGTGACACGAGGAGTTTGTGTAAGAACCTTTAAATCTTGAGCTTCTTCTTCATGTACATCTCTAACTACGCTTTGTAATTAAGTCTTTTTCTGATTTTCATCCTTTATCATTTGGACAGTCAAAATAAGACAATGAGAATTTTCGATGATTATCACACGCACAAGATTAATCAAGAAAATATTTGTTTAGACACTAATTACGCAACTTTTTCTCCTTTTTATTTTCAGATGAAATTTTCAAAACTTTTCAGTTTATATATTGTCCTTTTGGACGATATTTGGGGATCAACCCCCTTTGGGATGAAAACTAGGTGACGGCTACCCAACTTAGCGAGCTTGTTGCCTTTTATCGTGTTTTCATCATTTTGTGCCTCCTTTATTTTTTTCTCAACCAATCCTAACTGCATCTGAATATATATTATGCTAGACTGTAAAGATAAACTACTCAAGGAGTACTTCTCAGGATTCAAGCACTATGGTACAAATCTACACGTTATACTCATATCATTGTCACGTTATTCTAAACTTCCTACCCTTAAACACTCATCCCTTTGTCTCTATACACTATTCTCGATCTCTATGAAATACAAGCTCTTGAGCAAAACAAAATAAAACAAAACAAAACTTTTTCGGTCAAAATTTGCGAAGGACTTTAACTCATGGACTTACACAACAATTACCATAAAACCAACAAATAACTCGAAAATAAAAGCAGTAAACCCCTCACCCCCCATCCCCCTTACCCCCCCTAAACTTGAATTAAACATTGACCCCAATGTTTCAGAACATGCTCAAGAAATGTGACTCAGAGAGGGTAATGCAACACCAGCTGCTTCCTTCTAGCTTTCACCAGTATGAATCCATATTTATTACCTGCATACAAAATGAAATAAACAAAAAAAGAAAAACTAAGTTATTAAAAGTGTGGGTTGCCTCCCACAAATCTTTTTGTTTAACATCACATGTCTCAAAGACTCATCCCCTTATGGTAGGTACCTCCTGTTCCACACCTTGTTGCTTGTCCTTTCCGCAATCCATAACTCATTCATATCAAAAGTATGACTCACTTTGTGCTACAAGTCAGTTCCAAATTCCATCTTCTCACCTCAGTGTTCCTTCTTTTTTCTCTTTTTGACTTCTTGACTGAAATTGGGAATTTTTATTGACGCCACCTTAGAGATTAGGCCTGAGACTTCTTCTGGGAGAGATTTTGAAATATTGCATTCTCCTTCTACTTTGATCATACCGACTAAATATTTATTCTTTCCACCAGCACCTTGCTTCTTGATTTCCAACTCCTTCAGGGTTATCTCCTTATCAAATGATTTTAATGGCAAATTACCTATCTAGATTTCAAAAGTGCACTGACTAGTCAGTAGAAATGGTCGACCAAGAATGATAGGAGTCTCTTCATCTTCATAAATATCCATGATCTGGAAAGAAACTGGAAAGACAAAAATTTCAATTTCCACCAATACATCTTCAACTATCCCATATGAAAGCTTGATGGTGTGATCAACAAATTTTAATTTTGTCCCGTTACCCCTTATCTTTTCAATACCAAGCTTTTTAAAGATAGATAATGGCATTAAACTCACACTAGAGCCATAATCAATTAGAACCCTCTTGAAAGTTCTATCTTTTATGGTGTAGGGTATTGCAACTGACCCTAGATCCTTCTACTTGACATGTATTTTTCTCTTAAGCGTAATTGCACGCAATTCCTCATCATCAGGTACCGATCCCTCTCTTGTTGATCTTTTCTTTTATAGTATCTCCTTCAAGAATTTCTGATACAAAGGCATTTTCTCAAGTGCTTCAAATAACAATATATTGATCTCCAACTTTTTGAACAACTTGACAAATTTATCAAAGTCTTTCTCTTTTGTGTCCTTCTTTTCCACTCGAGAGGGGTATGGAAACTTGATCACTAGTTTAACATTCTTTGCACTCCTCTCTTCAGTTGGCTTCGCAATTGATACCACTTCTTCCTGCTTTTTCTTGCTCTCTCTCTCTCTCTCTCTCTCTCTCTCTCTCTCTCTCTCTCTCTCTCTCTTCCAAATCAACTTCTATGATACTATCATCAAATTTAACCTTATTTTCTTTCTCTTTAGCAACTTACTGACTCCTTGTTGTAACAACAATAACAATCTCATGATTTTTCTGATTTACTTCTACTTGCAGAGCTACTTGTTGTACAATCTGTCCCATTTGAACTTCCAAATTTTTCATGGCAGATGTGGTATTCCTGTGATTGCTCCTTGTCTCCTCTAGGAATTGAGAGGTGTGGGCAGTCATCCTTTCAATAGCTACCTCTCATTCTGCTTTTTGTGGAGCTTCTTGCTAATTTTATTTCTAGGAGAAGTTTGGATGATTCTTCCACCCCAGATTATAGGTGTTTGAATACATATTGTTTTGCTTCAGAAACATGATCTCTTCAATTTTTCATGGAGTAGCAAGGCAATGTGCAGTGTGTTGAGATCCACTACAGATATCACAACTGATAGTCTGAGCAAGTTGGACTTGGGATACAGTTTGGGTACCTAAGTTCATAATGTTCAGCTTTTTCTCAAATTCAAAGATAATTTGATCTTCTATCTTCACCCCTTGACTTGGTTTCAAGTCAATCACTCCCTCTAGTTTACTCACACTCCTGTCATGTAATTCCAGGTGTTCCTATGCAGTAATGGCTTCAATGATCTACTTAATACCACTGGCTGTTGTAAGGTTGGATGAGCCACTGGAAGTTGTGTCAATAAGATACCAACAACCTCTTGAACCTATTATAAGAATCCCCTAGGGACTCTTCTTCTTTCTACTTAAAACTCATAATATCTTATCTCTTTCGAATATAAACAGAAGCAGGAAAGTATTCATCTAGAAAAGTTTTCTTCATCTGTTCCCAAGTAATAATACTCCCAATAGGTAATGAGTAAAACCACTCTCCAGCGTCTTCAAAAAGTGTGAACGGAAACATTCTTAATTTCTTGGCTTCTTCAAAGTGCCCCTTAATATTCAAAGAAGTTCTCATAATGAGGAATCTCTGCAAGTACTTATTTGCATCTCCATTGATCTTTCCAATGAAAGATCTGTTCTAAAGCTGTCAGATTGTTGAGAGGTGCAGTTGAAAACTTGCAATAGTTACCAGTTGATTCACAATAGTCAATTGACCTGTTGGAGTATTTTCTCCTCCATATTCCCCAAAAAAACTCTTAGGTGATGGTGGATCTTCATCCATTTGTCTTTCCTTATTGGACTCTAAACCTGAATGATCTGATGAAAATTTTATTTCCAGTCTAACTACTCGAGCTTGTCTGTGCCTTGCATGAAAAGTTCTTTCAATTTCAGCGTCAAAAGGAAATTCAGCTGAGGGCTTTCCATGCATACAAGGGTTAGACACAAATCAGTAATAACGAAAAATATAAAAATAACATAAAATATATATTTAGTTGCAGAGCAACAAAATCTTAATTGATCTAAAATTGAACATTATAATTTGGTAGTCCCCGACAACGACGCCAAAAACTTGATCGGGAAAATAGAAAGTGTATTATTTTTCCTCTAGTAATAATAGGGAAAATTCCATGAATGTCGATCTCAAGGACAATTCAGAATTGTTGAGTTTAATTTGTGGTCCAATTAAAAAAAAACATTAAATGGGGGTTTAGTTTGGAAATAATCACTTAGTGATAATTAAAAATAAGCAGTAATGTAAATTGTATTTTTTAACAAATATAAAGAGCATGCTAGGGTAAAGTGTATAATTTTCTTTGTGATAACCTTGAATCCTAATCTTTTCAACAAGTTCATAACATTCAATTACTAGCTATTTAGATTATTTTCCCCTATGTATGTAGTAAGAAAACCTTTAACCATTCATCCTAAATCCTAAGTCCTTAGAGATTTATGATGGAGTCAAGTCTTTGTTTTATCAAGAGTTATCTGGTACTATAGGGTATCCCTAGTCCATGGTGATATCTACTATAGTCTAATCGTCCAAAAACCTTAACAACCGCGATCCAGCAAATTGTTAACCGTAAATCTATCCTTGTTTGTCTGACAAAGAAAGAATAAGTATGTTGTACAATTAAATTAAATAAGAAAACAAATCTATTGATGAACTCAAGAATTCAATATCATTACAAAATCAAATCAGGGATACCCCCTAGCATTGGGGGGTTTAGTTACTCATAATATTGTTCAAAATAATTTCAAGATGAAAATTAGACATTACAAGAATTTGGATATCTTCGATCTTCAATTGCTTCCTCACATGAGAATCTTCTTCCTTCCAATAACCTTGGTCTCTCCAATCTTCAATTCTCTAAATTCTTCCAGTGGCAAAAAGTCTCTTAATTCATTATGGAAACTCATCTAAATAGATAAAACTCCCTTAGGTCGGTTAGGAAACACGGCCGCACGTATTGGCCCTTAAACTTTTAATTCTCCAACTCAAGTTCAAGAGGTTGCAACACGGCCTCCCGTGTTGCACCCCTGATTTCCCATATTTTCCAATGCACCCAAGAAAACTCTCTTGACACAACACGTGTCAAGTTACACGACCAGCTATGTCAGGTGAATCGGCCACCCGTGTCAGGCCTCCTGAAATGTGTGTTATACCCCAATTTTTGCCCCTAAGATTTCTCATCATCTCACTTTTATCAATACAACAAGATCACATATTAAGGTTAATTCTCCCTATATTCATCCTATCTTTAAGTTTGCTCTTGAGGGATCACCAAGCACCTTGAAGTGTGTATCTTGTACATTTGTTCTTTAAATTATTATTAAAATATGTCTATATGTTTCTTTGAATGTTCATATTGTAGGTGGTGATACAATTGCATTCATATCGCCATCTAACCTAGGGTTTGAAGGTTTGTTCTTAATCAAATGATTCTAGAACGGATTGAAAGATCTAAAGTTCCAAGGCTATATCCATAATATCAAATATTTGTGGTTCAAATAGTTCTCTCACGTTATTTAGGTCAATTTTTCCTCAAAGTTGGTGTTTACATTCGTAAATAAGATATGTTCATGTGTTTATTTCCATGCCTTCTTCAACAAGATTTATTGAGACTTAAGATCCATATTTGAGTGTGCTTTATAAAAATATCATTTAAAGACCAATTATGAATCATCATTCTTTATATTGCCAAGAAAGATTAAAATATTCAGGGTTGGTTCAACAAGTTTGACCTAATTGAGCAAATGCTTATTTTATTGATCACAAGTGCATAACTCTCTCAATTTTCAACATTTTGAGTTTTCTCTTTTCTCTATGGATTGTTATCATCAACAACAAACACCTCTATTTACATGACATGATTCAATTGTGAAATAAAAATCATTAAATGTTGAAAGGGGTTTCAAGTCATTTTGACACTCTCTGGGCTACGGTTTATTGACTTCTGAGGACCATATCTTGCTTATTTTTTGAGATTTTTGAGTGACTAGAAATCCATTATTCTCTTTGAACGATTCTTAACAAGCACTCTTCATAATTCTAAGGCTAATTTTGAATGGAAGATCATTAATGATTGAGAAAGATTACAAGTCACTTTGAAAGGCCTTTAAATTTTAAGGGCTTGACTTCAAATGATCATAACATGGTCAATTTTTATCACCTTGAGCCCATTATTTTTTCACAATGATCTTAGGAGTATAAACTTTACCTCTTATTTTATGTGAAAAGCTTTAAAATGGTTATAAGATGCCTTAAGAGCTCAAAATATATAGGTCACTTCATGGATTTTCATCAACTTCACAAAGTCATAACTCTCCCAATTTTTGGATTTTTTGGATAATTCAAGTTTCACAATGTTCTTTAAGAAGACTACATGCCATCTTCATTTACCAAAACCTAAATTTGAGTGGAAGGCCATGTTTGAAGGGAAGAGATTATGGGTCCACAAGTTAGCGTGTTTTTCACGATTTCAATTGACCATAACTTTTTCCTCAAGCATCCAAATGCTACCTTTCTTGGCACATTGTGAAGTTTGTGGTCAGATCTTGCCATTGCAAAAATAATGAGACCATAAAGCCCTTGATTTGTATGCACCATGGATTCTACGCTGACATCATGAAATCGAGTTTTTACTTGCAGTCAGTTAGCAATTTTCATGTTGTGGCTTCTAATGACCATTTTGTTGCATGTTTTTTATTTAAACACGTTGAATTAAGTTCCAAAGCATGTTTAGATCATTGAAATGTAAGAATTAGCTGAGTTTTGACAACTTGCAAGTCACACTTTTGTCATGATCAGGGTGTGCACGAGTTCAACTTGAATGGCATCATTCACCCCCTATCTCTATCCAATTCACTTCCCTATAAATAAAGGGACGTATTGCACTAATTTTCCCAAGCTTTGACAACCAGAATTACCTTGCCAGACTCTCTCTGTAACTCACTTTTTTTTCCAGTTTTCAGATTCATCTTTTCTCCACTTCTCAATCCAATTTCTTTGTTCATTCTCAATCCTTGAACTTCCCTGAACCTACCGCAACAAGAATCAAGCATTGAGGAGTCCTAAATCATGCTGTAAAAGTCCAGTTTCATATAAACTTTCTCATACTTCGTTCAGGTAGATTACTCATTCATTTTGCATCAAATAAGTTCCTAACCTACTCTTATCATCTCTTTGAATCTCACACTTTTTACAGTTTTCGTTTTCGTTGAGAATTGAAGATGTAATCTTGAACTCAGTGCTCGCTACTTTTTATGTTTTTTGCAAGTAAACATTGTACAATTTATATAAATTTTTCGTGAGGCCATGGTTGAGTTCGTCTCAGTGACACACTTTGAGTGGAAATGGTCTGGCTTGCTAATTTTACAGTTTTAAAGATCACGATTTGAGTTTGGCTGGAGGTTGAAGACGATGGCATGTCCGTCTTCAACTAATCACACTTAGCCACGTTATTAGTTTGAAATATATTTGGTGTTTCGCTTTACCATGCGCGCGTTTCATGAGCCCTTGGATTTGATTACTTAAGTGAGTCAGACTCCATCCAACGCGCCACATTTAATGTTGCTTTTTATTTTTATTTATTTAATAAATACTGATCCTATGTAATTTTCAAAAAGGACCCATATCAAGCACATTGCTCCAGGTCATTTGGATTTTTTTACTAATGCGCTTTGACTATGATAAAATGGTTCACATTATTTTGACATTATTTTTATTTTCTGATTTTTTATTTAATTGTTTTTAACTTAAAAGATTCATATAAAAATTATTTCAACTTCTAAAATTTTGAAAATATTGACAAAAATACTTTTGATCTTTCTCTTTCTAATTTTAATTTTTCACAATTTTATATTATGATTTGATTTTTTTTTCACTTTATTTGACATCTTTTAATTGATTAAAAATACTTTTCTTGATTTTAAAATTCTGGAAAAATTCTATAAGGATCCAATGACCTCTTGACAAATATTAGTGACCACATTTTATTTTTATTTTTGATTTTAATATTTTTCACAATTTTTGGTTTATCTTTCATATTTGTTTAAATTTTAAAAATAGTTTCTGACATTAAAAATTCCAAAAAAAAAAATTGTCAACACTTATTAACTCATGTTTGACTTCTGACTATTCTTTGATCCAATAACCTTGGAGTTCATGGTTAGGAGGCTTTGATCTACTTAATCCTCTAATAAACTTCATGAATTTTGGTTTAAGTGAATCATTTAAACATCGTTAATCATATGGGGATTATCTTGAGCATTTTAAATGAATGATATACTTGACAAAAAGCAAATGAAACTTGTTGTTGCAAAGAATTGATTTTATCAATCTTCTAATGAGTTTGCAAATGCAAGTTTCAAGATGGTCATTCAACTAAATGTTAACTTCTAATTCGTTAACAATTTACTTTTACTTTGTACTTTAAATTTATGCCCTTTATTTTATGCCTTTACTTTTATGCTCAATTTACTTTAACATTTACATTTCATACTATTGTTATCTTTTCTCACTTTAGCATTTATCTTTATCACATTTTTATTTTGCTCACTTGAGCTTTTATTTTCTTTTTGAAGACACGTAATAATCAACTTGAACATTAAAAAACTTTAAGGTTACATGGACTATTTGGTTACTATCCTTGGCATTATGGAGTTATGGACCTATTGGACTTAGAATGAAAATCCTTGACTACCCTTGGGACCTTGTGAATATGTCGTTATTTTGTCTGGAGTTCTTGGGGTTTACCCTGCTGTACCCCAAATTTTGACCTAAGATACCATCTCCCATCTGCATCATTACATTGCAAGGGTTTTGACCTATTTTTATCAACTTTCACAGCGGATTTTAAATTCATAACTTTTTCAAGTCGAGAGCTGTTTATTTTTTGAACGCTAAATTTATTAATCGATCAATGCTAAAACAATGTTTATTTAATTATTTATTATTCTGAATTTAAATAATTGGAACTTATTTTTCAGTTATTATTAAAGAATTATAAATAGTAAGGTAAATATTTGGAACGAAGGTTATTAATTGATCAAACAATGTTTATTTAATTATTTATTATTCTAGGTTTAAATGATTGAAATTTTATTTTCAGTTATTATAATTTAGAAGAATTATAAATAATGAAGTAAATAATTGAAGATAAGTTAATTGATCAATGATAGTTATTTAATTATTTATCATTCTAAATTTAAATAATTGGAATTGATTTTTAGTTATTATATAATTTAAAGAATTATAAATGATAAAATAAATAATTGCAAAGAAGGAAAGAATTATTTGGTAAAATATTGGAGTTTTATTCATTTTATTCTAATTGTTACAATTGTTGTTTAAATACCGTATTTATTTACAACGTATTTACAATGATAATTTTTACAATGTTTAAAATGAAATAAAAACTATCCTAATTTTTTTCCTAAGTTCTAAATCTTCATCTTCTATCCAATGCTCATTTGATTTTACCTGCAAAGAATTAAAAGAAAAAGTCAGAAATAAATATAATTAAAAGCGGATAATTAATTTAGCGTTCATCATTAAAAGCAAACGGCTGGAATCAGTTTTTACCCTTTTTGCAAATCACGGGATTTCTCCCGGTTCACAAAAAGGGATGAATTTTATTGATAAATATGAATGCACAAGTTAAAAATATGCACAAATTCATTTTTTGTCAAAAATTCAATATTTCAAAGTAAACTGCATAGTTCAAAACCATATGCACAAATTCAATTTTTTGTCAAAACTGCATATTTCAAAATCAACATCATATGCATAGTTCAACAACATATGCAATTTTCAACACAAGCCAATATGTAACGTAAACTACCCAAGGTAGGAAGAGGCCAAAAACACAAGGCTCCATGCTGTACATACAGTTGACAAAGAGAAATGTGCAGTTTTAAAACCAAATATGCAAGCAATATATTTCCTAATTACATCATTTTCCAGCTTATGCTTTTTCAGAACCAAGTACATAACATCACATTTTAATGTCAAACTGTACTAAGGAGAGAGAAGAGAGAAAGAGTGTGGGTTTACAGGTTTTGGCCTTAGGCAGAAAAGGATACAAACAGAACAACAGTAACACAATAAGAAAAGGAAAGCATAGAAAAAGAATATGGACAAACTAAATAAAACAGTATAGTATGCAGAGGTATCAGAGAAATATAGTAAAAATATTCAAAACCTGAGCCCTCAAGAATAAGAGGCCAGCCAACTATTATAACAACAACAAAATTCTTCAAAAAAATTCATAGTTCAAAACCTGTGAAAGGCATTAAGTCAAAAACTGTCAAACAAAATAACCAAGCCAATTCTCAAGACCAAAAGCCTCAAGAACCTGCCGTCCAGCCAAAGCACCACCCTTTCAAAACGATAACCAGCATACCCTGTCAAACCATGAAAGCCATGGCCAACAACATAAACCACAAAACTGTAAGACAAAGCAAAATATACAAAAACTGCACCCGTCTCTAAACCTTGAGACAAACTGTCAAAAAGCCCTCCAGACCCATAACCTGCAAGCTTAAACAACCATAACCTGTTGAAACCTGTAACAACCTTAAGCCCTCAAATGACACAAGCCATAAACTAACAAATCATGCCCAGTTAAAAACCAGTAAGCTCATCAAAGGCCAAACCTGAAGCAAACCCAGCCAAAAACACCATCAATCTTAAACCACTGTCAATCAAACCAAAGCAAAAAAACAGAATACCAAATAACACAACTCATCAAACCAATGTCAAGCATCAAGCCTCAGAGTTATTACATCATAGGCGAATAAAAGCAACTGAAGCACAACAAAGAAGAAGAAGAGGAAAAAGCATACAAATGAAGACAGAAGCAAAGCATCAAGGCAGTTGTTCAAGGCAAACGTTCAAGGCAACAGGCTAGAAGAAAAGAGGAAAAGAATCAAATATACCCAAAAGCCTCAGAAGATTCATCACAGGGCAGTGAAAAAGGCAAATCAGAAGGCATCCAACACAAGCATACAGGAAAGGCATCAAGACAGCAAGAGGAGAAGAAAAAGAGTTTAAATCCAACAAAGAAGAGAGACAAAGAGTACAGAGTACCAGGGTTACCAAAGAAGCTCGCAACGCATCACCTTTTCTTCCGCCCTTGGCCGCCCTGTTTCCCCCAACCTTCCTCCTCCGTCTCCAAAGGTAACATTTCTCCTTCTCTTTCTTTCAAAATACCTCAAATAATCATAATAATTTGAAGTCAGAATCAAATGGATGAAAGACCATAGCATGCAGTACAAAAAACCTAATGAATAAAAATTGAAAAGTTTACCTTGAATCTGTCGCCCTGGCATTCTCGTTGGAGGGAAGAGGAGGTTGAGGACGCCGGTGGCCTTTGGGCAAGGGAGAACTCAGGCGAAGGTGGGAGAACGCACAAAGAAGACGAAGGTGAATCAAGATCAAAGAGCGCAGCTCTGTCCCCTTTTGGCCTAACCCTAACGCAAACTAAAACAAAATGTGTTTAACCCTAATTTTGTTTCAATAATTGGACTAAACCCGTTTCCTTACTAAAGCCCAGCGAATTCCTTAGAACACCCCCCATCCTTTTTGATTACCCCTGATTAGGCCCTTTAGAAACCATTTATCCCATGCAATGATTTATTGTTTACCCCCCTTTTGATTCTCGATACTTTTTTTTCTATTTTTGATTTCCTTATCCCTTTTTTTAGAATTATTATTAATTTAGTTAAATTATTAAACTTAATCAAATAGAGATAATTTAATTAAAACAAATTTTAAATAATTTGACCATTTTTATTAAGTTTAACTTTAAGATTAATTTAGTAATTGTTAGTTTTCTTTTTTAATTAGATTTAAATTAATAACTCTTAAGTTTTAATTTAGTTTAATTATTTAATAAATCTTAAAAATAATACTTTATATTAATATTAAAAAACATAAAAATAGAAACTTAATTAAAATGTTTTTGTTTTCTTTAATTTATTCTCTTGCTTTATCCATATAAAAAATAAAAAATATAAAATGCATGTTCACGCCATTTAGGTCTGTTTATTCAATCGTTGTTATGATCATATATCACTTAGCTACTTAATCATTATCTGCATAATTTTCTGTTTAATTATTTTGTATTTACATGGTTATTCTGTTTACCTCTAAATCCAAGAGAAAAATGATTAAATTTGTTGACTTCATGTCCTCAAGTCCAATCACGCGAATATCTTCATCTCATTAAAACTTAAGACAATTTTTCCTCAAATATTCAATCTTTTCAAAACTTATACCTTTTAAGCCAAAACTTGGACATTAGGTCGTCGTACCTTCAAAAACCCGTCCATACCCCTTTTCGGCCAAAACAATTTATTTTTAATCAAACGAACATTTTAATAAACAAATATTTCAAAAGGTTCCTATAGAATACTATAGATACATTGGGTGCTAATACCTTCCCATTGTATAACCAACCCCCGAACCATAGACCTCTTTTTTTCAAAAACGCCTTGTATTTTTATTACTTTTAGAAAGTATTATTTTACATTGCATGCTTTAGGGTTTTATTTCTCTCTTTTCCCTTTTCCCTTGGAAATAATAAAGCGTGATGGCGACTCTTGCTTTTTTGTGAGACGAATTAATCAATAATTCGATCTCCGATTTACCCCGCTACATTTTTTATCGCTACAGAATTGGCGACTCTACTGGGGAAAGATTGACCTTTTGCTGGTCCATCCCTAAGTGGGTTAAGCCTAGTTTGTTTTATCTGTTTTATTATTACTTGATTTGTTTGATTATGTGTTTAAATTGGGGTTGTTTGGGTTTTTTGCAAAGGACGAATCCTATACCCGGATTAAGTAACACTTAAGGAATAGGACGGGCGGTACAGTCATGTTAACTTTGAGGGAGTAATCCCGAAGAAGGAGGCATGAGATCCCCCACTCAATGGAAGGCCCTCTTGAACATAATATTTGTTTACCGAGTAATCGGGAAGACATTATTATTTTCGACCTGGGAGCCAGAGAAATTGAGAACCGTAGAACCCTAACCCATCTTGGCCTTTTTAGGTGTAGCGCGGAGACTATAACAGAGTAATTCGGAAGTAGTTGTTACGCGATGCTACGCTCGGATGAGTTTCTCTTGAGAATATTGCTAATCATTGAGTAATCAAGACGTTGGCAATATCCGAAGGAGGAATGTAGACTCTGGGAACTTTTAGAACCTTGTCTTACAGGTGTGATTGAACCGTTAGTACATACCTTTGGGTGGGCTTTACCCTCGACTCCATGCTGAAACGTTGAACTTTTGAACCCCATGTTTGTGAACTTGTGTGTAACTGTTGCATTATCATTCATTCATGCATTCATCAACATTTTTTGTAAAAAACTTGTTTTTCAAGGAACTTAGAAATGATTTTCGCAGACACCTCAGGTATTATTATTATGGAATTTGGAAGGAGAAACACTCGAAGTTTTAGTTTTAAGGAGCCCGAGATTGAAGAACTGAAGAGTTTGATTCCTAAGATCAAGAACCCGACGGATTTTAAGAAAAAGTATGGGTCCATTATATCTCTCATGAAGCGCAAGATGAAGGAAGGCATCCTTAATACGTTGGTCCAATTCTACGATCCTTTGTACCGATGTTTTACCTTTCCGGATTACCAGTTGATGCCCATCTTAGAAGAATACTCCTACATACTAGGCTTGCCGATCACCGACTGTGTTCCTTTTTTTGGCTTAGAAGAGGAACCCAAATCTCACGAGATAGCAACCATCACCCACTTGAAGAAATCAGAGGTAGAGGAGAACATGACTACAAAAGGGGGAATCCGAGGTTTG
Source organism: Vicia faba (assembly GCA_948472305.1). Classification (NCBI taxonomy): domain Eukaryota; kingdom Viridiplantae; phylum Streptophyta; class Magnoliopsida; order Fabales; family Fabaceae; genus Vicia; species Vicia faba. The sequence continues at coordinate 1,355,338,292 of OX451740.1, forward strand.
TCTGTGCAGTTTTTGTTGAGGAAAGCTCGTCATTTCGCTGAGATAAAGATACTATTGCCTTTGAAGACGTCTTTGCTTTACTCGCTTATGGTCTATTCTTGTTCCCTAAAGTTGATAAGTTTGTGGATATCAACGCCATCAGACTTTTCTCGAGTGGAAATCCGGTCCCTACGCTGCTCGGAGATACCTACTACTCCATCCATCTTCGAAACTCTTATCAAGGAGGAAAGATTATTTGTTGTGCAACGTTGCTATATCAGTGGTATGTTTCTCATCTACCTAGGTCTGATGTTTTCTAGGATCTCGAGAAGGAGCCGCGATGGGCGCCAAAAATTATGGCTCTCACTCATTTCGACATTGATTGGTATAATCGAGCTTACTATGACGTGAAGATCATCGATAGCTGTGGTGCTTTTCGTAACGTGCCTCTTCTTGGTACGAAAGGTGGAATTAAATATAACCCTGTTCTCGCGCGCCGTCAGTTTCGATACCCGATGAGGGACAAGCCAAACAACATCCATGTGAGTGGTTTCTTTTTACAAGAAGGACAAGATCACCAGGCAGTTAAGAGGGAGATCGAAGGAGCTTGGCGCCACATCCATAGGAAAGGGAGAGACATGTTAGGACATAGGGGTGTCGTTTCTTTGGAGCCTTATCTACAATGGGTCCGCACTAGGGCTTGTGCTCTCAAGATGCCCTATAAACCTGAGAAACCTTTATTCCCTACCGTTGCATCATCATCTGTTGATATCCCTATCGAGAATATGGGAGAATACCAAGGAAATCTGGCTAGGATGAAGTCCGAGAGAGATGCTTGGAGAGAAAAGTATAATATGTCTGAATATGAGAATCGGGTCCTGGCTCGACAACTAAAGGAAAAGGAGGATTTTCTATTTATTCAAGACGGCTGGTTCATTGATCATGATGAGAAGCTTCGTCAAAAGGATGCTTTACTGAAGAAGTATGCTAATGAAAGGAAGAGAAAGAAGGAAGGTTCGGTAAGCGTTGCTCTCGTTCCTAATCCACAAAAGGAAATCGTTGATCGACTGGTAGCTGAGAAGAAAGAAATGGAAGACTTTTATGAAGATAAGATCAGGAAGCTCCGGTTACAGTTGGCATTTGGTCCTTCATCTGATGATTCTGAGTGATCTTTAGTTCTTAGTTTTATTTTACTGATGTCATTTTGTAAAACTCTGTAAAAGGGCTTCATGTTCCGAAGTTGTAATTTACTGCTTTTATCATGGGCTTCATGTTCCGAAGTTGTAATTTACTGCTTTTATTATGGGCTTCATGTTCCGAAGTTGTAATTTACTGCTTTTATTATGGGCTTCATGTTCCAAAGTTGTAATTTACTGCTTTATTATTGGGTTGTTATCCCAAAGTTGTAATTTATTGTTTTGTTGTTCCAAAGTTGTAAGTTGTAATTTATCGCTTTTGATTAATGGACTGAGTTTTTGTTGTTCCAAATTCCTATACCATTGATGTGTGCAAAATTATCGAAGTTCCTTGAAAAACTATTAAAATGAATTATCAGTTGCATCACATATCACGCATCATCCAACATTCCACTTCACATGTTTTCTAGAGTCTTATCCTTGTTTCTTTTTCCACTCCGATAGATTGTCAAGCTGTCTCATCGATACGATACTCGAGCCAATCGTCAGAGGAAAATGGAAGATCTGGAACAGGAAAACCACGAGCTTCGCGAGGAGGTCGCTACCCTTCGTGTTGGTATGGAAAAGTTAATTGCGCTAGTGGAAAGTTTGATGGCTGCTCAGAATCAGCCATCGACTACGGCTGCTGAGATTCAGACTTCAACTACTGTGGTTTCCGAGATTGTCACCGTTCCAACATCTGTGACTCAAATCAAATCTCCGCTTCAACATCTGATGCCAAAAGGTTTTCCGTGGGGAATGCCTTACAACATTGTGCCAGAGGGGTATCAGCCTGTCGTACAGCCTTTGTTTCAACCTACTTTGTCTCTTCCTCAACCAGAGACAACTGCCATGCCGCCGGTAATCCCGTCTGTAACACCTTTCCCGCAACCGGTAATGACGACTGTCGCTCCTGTGGTTCACTCCGTGCCATACTTGAATGAACCTACTTATCCTGCCGAGCCTGCTGAAAGTTTGGGTCTTTTTGATAGAATGGAAGAATTTCAAGACCAATTCCAAGAAATGCAGAGGGAGCTCAGAGCGTTAAAGGGGAAGGATTTGTTTGGAAAGAACACTCATGACCTTTGTTTAGTTCTGAATGTCAAGATTCCAGCAAAATTCAAAGTGCCAGACTTTGAAAGATATAAGGGTGATTTGTGTCCTCGGAGTCACTTGACTATGTACGTGAGAAAGATGTCTACGTATTCTGATGATCATGACTTGTTGATTCACTATTTTCAAGACAGTTTGACGGGTGCTGCTCTAAAGTGGTATATGGGTTTAGACAGCATTCGGATCCGCAACTTCAACGATCTTAGCGAAGCTTTTGTTCACCAGTATAAGTACAACGTTGACTTGGAGCCGGACAGGGATCAACTCCGGGCGATGTCCCAGAGAGACAGAGAATCTTTTAAGGAATACGCCCAGAGGTGGCGTGAAATTGCTGCTCAAATCTATCCTCCTCTTGAGGAGAAAGAGATGACGAAGATATTCTTGAAGACTTTAGGTTCCTTTTACTATGAAAGAATGATCGCCAGCGCACCCAGTGACTTCACCGAAATGGTAAGCATGGGCATGCGGTTGGAGGAAGGGATTCGTGAAGGGCGTTTGGTTAAAGAAGGAAGTTCGTCTAGCAGTACTAAGAAGTTTGGAAGTGTTTTCCCAAAAATAAAAGAGCAGGATGTCAGTGCAATCTTCCCAGGGAGACCGAGGAGAGGTTACTCACACGTTGCGGCAGTCACTCCGGCTGTCCGCCCAGCTTTGATGACCCCAGCTCATCAAACCCCACCAACTCAACAACGGCCATTTCAGCAGCAGCCTCGACAACAGGCTTATCCATTCAACAACCAGAACCGTTCACCAAGAAAACCGCAATTCGATTCCATTCCTATGACTTATACTGAATTGTTCCCTGCTCTTATCAGAAAGAACCTCATAACGACAAAACCTCCTCCTGTCGCACCAAACAGTACTTCTCCGTGGTACAAGGCGGATCAGTTTTGTGAATATCATCAAGGGTCGCCGGGGCACAACCTTGAGTATTGTTTTGCTTTAAAGGAGGACGTGCAGAGGTTGATTAAGAATGGTATCTTGTCTTTCAAGGATGTTAACCCAAATGTTAGAGATAATCCTTTGCCTCAACATGGGGCAGCATCAGTGAATATGGTGGAAGGTTGTCCAGGAAAGTTTCGAGTTTTTCAAGTTGAACACATAAGAGAGTCGTTAATCAGGTTACATCAGAGCTTAAGAAGACTTGCCTTTGTTAGGCATCAGCATGATTATGATGTTTGTGAATTTTGTTCAAGAGAGGTTGATTGCCCTATTATGAAGGGGATATTCAAAAGTTGTTAGACCAGAGGGTTATCACTATTACATATGACAGAGATCCGGAGGATGAAGTGAATGTTATAATAAGCACAATTCAATTTTCCTGAATCAGTAGAGATCGTTTACGACAGTCAGACTGCACTTGTTGCTCCTTTGATCATTTATCCACCTGGTCTTGTGCCTTACAACTCAGACCAAGCTATACCGTATAAGTATAATGCCACAATGATTGAGAATGGGGTAGAAGTCCCTATACCGACAAGGCCGTCTTTTGTTAACATCGCTGATGTGAGTAGAGTTACGAGAAGCGGGTGTGTCTTTGCAGTAGTACCTTTGAAGAGACCAGAAGTTCAAGTCAGGAGGCCCATACCGGCAGAAATTCCAGCGAGAAATGTTGAACCAAGGGTTGAGATAGGCCGATCCAATGAACCTATCCCTCATCCTGAGGATGATGAGATTCTGAAGCTTATCAAGAGAAGTGAATATAAGATTGTGGACAAACTTTTGCAAACTCCTTCCAAGATTTCTTTGCTTGCTTTACTGAGAGATTCTGGTGCCCATAGAGAAGCTTTGATGAAGGTCTTGGACCAGGCATTCGTGGATCATGATGTGACGGTTGACCAATTTGATGGAATTGTGGGAAATATTACTTCGTGTAACAATCTTGGTTTCAGTGATGAAGAACTCCCGGAGGAGGGAAGGAACCATAATATGGCTCTGCATATCTCCATAACTTGTGGAAATGATACTTTATCAAGTGTGTTGGTAGATACAGGTTCGTCGTTAAATGTAATGCCCAAAACTACATTATCTCGACTCTCATATCAAGGTGCTCCCATGAGACCTAGTGGAGTAATTGTCAAAGCGTTTGATGGTTCTAGGAAGACTGTCATTGGTGAGGTGGATCTTCCTATAGTAATTGGTCCTCATACTTTTCAGATCACTTTTCAAGTAATGGATATTCGTGCCGCCTAGAGTTGCCTATCGGGTCGTCCATGGATCCATGATGCAAGGGCAGTCACTTCCACGCTCCATCAAAGATTGAAGTTTGTAAGGCATGGAAAGCTAGTAATGATTGGTGGAGAGTAGGATATGGTGGTAAGCCATTTGTCATCTTTCTCTTTTATTGATGCTGATGAGGATGTTGGAACCCAATTCCAAGCTCTATATGTTGCTAATAATGAAGTGAAGAAGCAAGGGACATCTATTTCTTCTTTTGAGGATGCGCGACGGGTGGTTGAAAGTGGTTCGGCTGAAGGTTGGGGTCAGGGGTTGACTTTGCCTGAGAACAAGTCTGGAGAAGGTCTTGGTTTTCATCCCGTGTCTACAAGAGTCAAGCAGGAAGTAGTTACTCGTCCGATACAAGAGGTTTTCCTAAGCGCATGTTTTATCCATCCGACTCCTCCTGAAGTTGATGCTGTAATAGGAGACGATTCTGAAGAGGATTTACCCGATTTTGTAACGCGTGGAGTGGTTTGCCAGAACTGGATTGCTGTTGATGTTCCTGTTGTGATGCACATTTCTGAGTAATGTTTTGTTTTATTTTTGAAAAAAATTTCGCTCTGCCCAAGGCGAAAAGTATTTGTGTCGGGCTATGTTGAAAATAAATCCTTTTGCTCTGCCCAAGGCAAAAGAGAAATGTCTGGGCTCTTTGTTTCAAGTATTTCCCTTCATGAATAAAAATGTTATTTTGTCCACTACTGTTTTATTTTTCACTTTTTCTGGGAAATAGTAATGAAAATTAATTAGTAGTAATAGGAAATATAATAACCTTTTGTTTTATTTGCACAAATCGATTTCTAAAATAAAGCATAATCATATGTGCAGATTAATCCATGACTTAACCATTGAAAACAATGATCCTATGCCCTCTCCCAACTTTGAATTCCCTGTGTACAGAGTCGAAGAAGAGGATAGTGAAGAGATTCTTGTTGAAATTTCCCGTTTACTTGAGCACGATGAAAAGACTATTCAGCCGTTTGAAGAACCTATAGAGTTGATCAATTTGGGTGATGAAGAAGATAAAAAGGAAGTCAAGGTCGGAGCATTGCTTATCCCAGAGGTCAAAGAGAAAATGTTGGAGCTTCTCAAAGAGTATGTTGATGTGTTTGCTTGGTCCTACCAAGATATGCCAGGTTTGGACAACAATATTGTGGAGCATCGTTTACCGTTGAGACCTGAATGTCCGCCGATTAAGCAGAAGTTGAGAAGGACTCGTCCCGATATGGCTGACAAGATCAAAGAAGAAGTTCAAAAGCAAATTAATGCAGGTTTCCTTGTTACATCGGTCTATCCTCAATGGTTAGCCAATATAGTGCATGTTGCTAAGAAAGATGGCAAAGTTCGAATGTGTGTAGACTATAGAGATTTGAATAGAGCTAGCCCAAAGGATGACTTCCCATTACCGCACATTGACGTATTGCTTGACAGTACCGCCAAATTCAAAGTCTTCTCTTTCATGGATGGTTTCTCTGGTTACAATCAAATCAAGATGGCACCAGAAGATATGGAGAAGACAGCTTTCATTACACCGTGGGGAACATTTTGTTATCGGGTTATGCCGTTTGGTTTGAGGAATGCTGGTGCAACATACCAAAGGGCCATGACTGCTTTGTTCCATGACATGATGCATAAAGATATAGAAGTGTATGTAGATGACATGATTTCCAAATCACAAACTGAAGAAGATCATTTGGAACATTTATTGAAGTTATTCCAGCGTTTGAGAAAGTATAAACTCCGCCTGAATCCCAACAAGTGCACTTTTGGTGTTCGTTCTGGAAGACTTCTGGGTTTCATTGTCAGTCAGAAAGGTATTGAGGTAGATCCTGATAAAGTCAAAGCTATTCGAGAAATGCCCGCACCCAAGACGGAAAAACAAGTAAGAGGATTCCTTGGGAGACTGAACTACATTTCTAGATTTATATCTCATATGACTGCTACCTGTGGGCCGATTTTCAAGCTTCTCAGAAAGAACCAAGGATGTGTGTGGACAGAAGATTGTCAGAGAGCTTTTGATAGCATCAAAGAATATTTTCTTGAACCTCCCATTTTGATTCCTCCAGTGGAAGGAAGACCTTTGATTATGTACCTGACTATATTGGAAGATTCCATGGGATGTGTGCTTGGTCAACAAGATGAGACTGGAAGAAAGGAACATGCCGTATATTATCTGAGTAAGAAATTCACAGACTGTGAGTCTCGATACTCATTGCTTGATAAAACCTGTTGTGCTTTGGCTTGGGCTGCTCGCCATCTGCGCCAGTATATGATTAACCACACCACTTGGTTGATCTCCAAAATGGATCCGATCAAGTATATCTTTGAGAAACCCGCCTTATCTGGAAGAATAGCCCGTTGGCAGATGTTGTTATCCGAATATGACATTGAGTATCACACTCAGAAAGCAATCAAAGGGAGTATTTTAGTCGACCATTTGGCTCACCAACCAATTGACGATTATCAATCCATCAAGTTTGACTTCCCAAATGAAGATGTTTTGTACTTGAAAGCTAAAGATTGTGAAGAGCCGTTACCTGAAGAAGGACCTGATCTCGAATCCCATTGGGGTTTAATATTTGACGGAGCTGTGAACTCTTATGGAAATGGAATTGGGGCAATCATCGTCACCCCCCGAGGTACTCATATCCCGTTCACAGCGAGATTGAAGTTTGACTGCACGAACAACATGGCAGAATATGAGGCATGTATTATGGGTCTCGAAGAAGCAGTGGATCTAAGGATTAAAATTCTTGATATTTACGGAGATTCGACATTGGTAATTAATCAAATCAAAGGAGAATGGGAGACTCGTCATCCTGGTTTGATCCCTTACAGAGACTATGCTAGAAGATTGTTAACGTTCTTCAACAAAGTGGAATTACATCATATCCCTAGAGATGAAAACCAAATGGCCGATGCTTTAGCTACTTTGTCTTCAATGTTTCAAGTGAATGGTTGGAACGATGTGCCTACAATCCGGGTTATGCGCCTTGATAGACCTGCTCATGTGTTCTCAGTAGAAGAGGTTACCGACGACAAACCATGGTTCTATGACATTAAACGTGTTCTTCAAACTCAAGAGTACCCGCCTGGAGCATCCAATAAAGATAGGAAGACGTTGAGAAGATTAGCAAGCAGTTTCTTCCTCAATGAAGAAGTTTTGTATAAGAGGAATTACGACATGGTCTTACTCAGATGTGTAGACAGACATGAAGTAGACATGCTGATGCAAGAAGTATATGAAGGATCCTTTGGCACTCATGCCAACGGACATTCGATGGCTAAGAAGATGTTGAGAGCTGGTTACTATTGGATGACAATGGAATCTGATTGCTGCAAATATGTGAAGAAATGTCATAAATGCCAGATTTATGCGGACAAGATACATGTGCCACCGACCCTCCTCAACGTTATCTCTTCACCTTGGCCTTTCTCTATGTGGGGCATTGATAAGATTGGAATGATTGAACCCAAAGCTTCAAATGGTCATCTTTTCATCTTGGTAGCGATCGATTATTTTACTAAATGGGTGGAAGCAGCATCTTATGCTAATGTAACCAGACAGGTGGTAGTCAGATTTATCAAGAATCAGATCATTTGTCGATACGGTATCCCGAGCAAGATCATCACTGATAATGGTTCGAATTTGAATAACAAGACGATGAAAGAGCTTTGTGAGGAGTTCAAGATCGAACATCATAATTCTTCTCCTTACAGACCGAAGATGAATGGGGCTGTTAAGGCTGCTAACAAGAACATCAAAAAGATTGTCCAAAAGATGGTGGTAACTTATAAAGATTGGCATGAAATGCTTCCGTTTGCTTTACATGGATACCGTACTTCAGTTCGAACTTCAACGGGCGCAACCCCTTTTTCCCTAGTTTATGGTATGGAAGCAATACTCCCCGTGGAGGTGGAGATTCTGTCTTTGAGAGTGTTGATGGAAGCTAAACTTTCTGAGGCTGAATGGTGTCAAAGTAGATATGATCAGTTGAATTTAATTGAAGAGAAGAGATTGACAGCTTTGTGTCACGGTCAATTATATCAGCAGAGAATGAAGAAGGCTTTTGATAAGAAGGTTCGACCACGCGAGTTCAGAGAAGGTGTCCTTGTGCTCAAGAAGATATTATCTTTCCAACCTGACTCTAGGGGCAAGTGGGCTCCGAATTATGAAGGATCGTATGTCGTTAAGAAAGTTTTCTCTGGAGGTGCCTTGATTCTCACCAATATGGACGGTGAAGAGCTCCCGCGCTCCATGAACGCCGATGCAGTCAAGAAGTATTTCGCTTAGGTTTGAGTTGACAATTTTCTAATTTGAAAACCCGAAGGGGCGGCTTAGGCAAGCTTTTGGTCAGACCAGTCCTGACATTTGAACACATGTCGGAATTCAAAGATGTTAGGGAGAATAGTGATCATTGTTTTGTGTAACCTTTTTCTTCCATGTACTATTTCCCAAACTTTTGTAAACCGTTGGAGTCGCGTTGTTAGCGAACTACCATCTTATTAATGAAATTTGAGCGTTTACCTTTTGTGGGCAAAATTTTAATTTTTACGACAATATTTGAAACAAAGTATTTAAAGTATTCTTATTTTTAAAATGTGTCGTGAATAATGAAAGGAATATTAACAGTTGTTCCGAGGATGGTCAAGCCATGAAATGCAAAACAGTACAGTAATTTATCCTTGCATGATGAACATGTTTCGTTTCAAAATCGTCATGAGGTGTTGGTTGTGTTAAACTTGCGTTTCTCGTGGTACTAAGTTTGGTGACTCCCCAGCTGTTCCAGTTAAGCGTTGTTTTGGTTATCTTTATTTGAGCAATTTCTGAAGTGTGGTACGCTTTGTCTCATGCCAGTAGTCTATTGGTGTTAGAAGATTGGATTTGAATACTTTTCTCCTCAGAAGACTTGAACCTTGTGGCGTGCTACGCTCCGACGTTACTTTGGGGTTCCAGTTCCAGTTATTTTCCATCTTTTTAAGATTGGCCGAGTATCTATTATGTCGTGACATCTTATTGTATTCAAGTTATTCCATCTATTCGTTTTGTCAGCATAACATTCATTTATTCATTTACACTTATATCACGCATGCATATTCACCTTTGCCGTTGATTTTGGGTTGTATACTTTGTTTTTAATACAATGTACACTTTCTTTCCAAGTAGAAGGTTAACTTAGGCAGAAAATGTGTTTCCTTTCTAAATTCCCCAACCGAGCTAATCCTCGTGGATGTTTTTTGATTTAGCCTACCTTGTCCATTTTTGGATAGGATGAACCCCCAATCGAATTACTTTCTCATTGGGTGGAGTCTTGTTGACTGTCTTCTCTCTGGTTTATTCCTGGAGGGAGTTGTTGCCTCTTGCATAGGCTATCTCATGATTTTTCCCAATGAAGTCGCGACCTAGACGAATGGTGCATTTATTTTGCACATTTAAGTATGTGATCTCCTCGGGAAGGATTGATTCATGTTTCTCTTTGACGAAGATTTTATTCTCTGCCAGTATCATCGCAATTTCCTTCTGAATTATTTTTGGAAAGCGACAAGCGGCAGTCTCTTCATGACAACTTGTACGTTATTATTTTTGGAAAACGACAAGCGGCGGTCTCTTCATGAGCAACTTGTACGTTATTATTTTTGGAAAACGACAAGCGGCAGTCTCTTCATGAGCAACTTGTACGTTATTATTTTTGGAAAACGACAAGCGGCGGTCTCTTCATGAGCAACTTGTACGTTATAGACATCGTTAGAAAACGACAAGCGGCGGTCTCTTCATGAGCAACTTGTACGTTATTATTTTTGGAAAACGACAAGCGGCGGTCTCTTCATGAGCAACTTGTACGTTATTATTTTTGGAAAACGACAAGCGGCGGTCTCTTCATGAGCAACTTGTACGTTATTATTATTTTGGAAAAAGGCAAGCGGCAGTCTCTTTATTTGAGCAACTTGTACGTTATTATTATTTTGGAAAACGGCAAGCGGCAGTCTCTTTATTTGAAAAACTTGTACGTTATTATTTTTCTGGAAAACGGCAAGCGGCAGTCTCTTTATTTGAGCAACTTGTACGGTATTATTTTTCTGGAATACAGCAAGTGGCAGTTTCTTTATTTGAACAGCTTGTATGTTATTGACATCCCTGGACGACAGCGAGTGGCAGCTTCTTTATTTGAGCGACTTGTATGTCATAGTATTTTTTTGGAAGACAACAAGTGGCAACTTCTTTATTTGAGGCAACTTGCGTATCTACAATCTTATTATTATCTCAACATTAATGAGTATATCTCCGGAAATCTCGCAGAGAAGTTTGTTATGAATCTTTACCTTCAGAAGTCGGTAATCCGTCGCCAGCAAAATTGATACTTTTTGTCTATCTTTGACCTTGAGTTGTGAACTCACTGTTATTTTGGGTCAATAATCTGTTTTATGGCCTATGCAAGATGCCTTCTTTGTTAGGGTCAGAGGTCGTATTCCCTCAATTTTATGCGCCGTCAAGAGTCTGTTACTTGAAGTCGATGGCTCGCTTCCCCAGTAGTGTATAATCCATGTCCCTGTGTTTTGTTGGTGTTTGATTTCTCCAGCATTGTCTTGTTTCATACAAAATCTTTCTTTGTGAATTCAATTACTACATTCATATCAAACATAATGGCGGTATCTTAGGGCAAAAATTTGTGTATTATGTATTTAAGTACCTTCAATCTCGTCGAGACGAAGATTTTAATCTTCATATCTCCGGATAGAAGAAACTTAAATAGGGGCAGCTGTTGTACCCCAAATTTTGACCTAAGATACCATCTCCCATCTGCATCATTACATTGCAAGGGTTTTGACCTATTTTTATCAACTTTCAAAGCGGATTTTAAATTCATAACTTTTTCAAGTCGAGAGCTGTTTATTTTTTGAACGCTAAATTTATTAATCGATCAATGCTAAAACAATGTTTATTTAATTATTTATTATTCTGAATTTAAATAATTGGAACTTATTTTTCAGTTATTATTAAAGAATTATAAATAGTAAGGTAAATATTTGGAAAGAAGGTTATTAATTGATCAAACAATGTTTATTTAATTATTTATTATTCTAGGTTTAAATAATTGAAATTTTATTTTCAGTTATTATAATTTAGAAGAATTATAAATAATGAAGTAAAAAATTGAAGAGAAGTTAATTGATCAATGATAGTTATTTAATTATTTATCATTCTAAATTTAAATAATTGGAATTGATTTTCAGTTATTATATAATTTAAAGAATTATAAATGATAAAATAAATAATTGCAAAGAAGGAAAGAATTAATTGGTAAAATATTGGAGTTTTATTCATTTTATTCTAATTGTTACAATTGTTGTTTAAATACCATATTTATTTACAACGTATTTACAATGATAATTTTTACAATGTTTAAAATGAAATAAAAACTATCCTAATTTTTTTCCTAAGTTCTAAATCTTCATCTTCTATCCAATGCTCATTTGATTTTACCTGCAGAGAATTAAAAGAAAAAGTCAGAAATAAATATAATTAAAAGCGGATAATTAATTTAGCGTTCATCATTAAAAGCAAACGGCTGGAATCAGTTTTTACCCTTTTTGCAAATCACGGGATTTCTCCCGATTCACAAAAAGGGATGAATTTTATTGATAAATATGAATGCACAAGTTAAAAATATGCACAAATTCTTTTTTTGTCAAAAATTCAATATTTCAAAGTAAACTGCATAGTTCAAAACCATATGCACAAATTCAATTTTTTGTCAAAACTGCATATTTCAAAATCAACATCATATGCATAGTTCAACAACATATGCAATTTTCAACACAAGCCAATATGTAACATAAACTACCCAAGGTAGGAAGAGGCCAAAAACACAAGGCTCCATGTTGTACATACAGTTGACAAAGAGAAATGTGCAGTTTTAAAACCAAATATGCAAGCAATATATTTCCTAATTACATCATTTTCCAGCTTATGCTTTTTCAGAACCAAGTACATAACATCACATTTTAATGTCAAACTGTACTAAGGAGAGAGAAGAGAGAAAGAGTGTGGGTTTACAGGTTTTGGCCTTAGGAAGAAAAGGATACAAACAGAACAGCAGTAACACAATAAGAAAAGGAAAGCATAGAAAAAGAATATGGACAAACTAAATAAAACAGTATAGTATGCAGAGGTATCAGAGAAATATAGTAAAAATATTAAAAACCTGAGCCCTCAAGAATAAGAGGCCAGCCAACTATTATAACAACAACAAAATTCTTCAAAAAAATTCAGAGTTCAAAACCTGTGAAAGGCATTAAGTCAAAAACTGTCAAACAAAATAACCAAGCCAATTCTCAAGACCAAAAGCCTCAAGAACCTGCTGTCCAGCCAAAGCACCACCATTTCAAAACGATAACCAGCATACCCTGTCAAACCATGAAAGCCATGGCCAACAACATAAACCACAAAACTGTAAGACAAAGCAAAATATACAAAAACTGCACCAGTCTCTAAACCTTGAGACAAACTGTCAAAAAGCCCTCCAGACCCATAACCTGCAAGCTTAAACAACCATAACCTGTTGAAACCTGTAACAGCCTTAAGCCCTCAAATGACACAAGCCATAAACCAACAAATCATGCCCAGTTAAAAACCAGTAAGCTCATCAAAGGCCAAACCTGAAGCAAACCCAGCCAAAAACACCATCAATCTTAAACCACTGTCAATCAAACCAAAGCAAAAAAACAGAATACCAAATAACACAACTCATCAAACCAATGTCAAGCATCAAGCCTCAGAGTTATTACATCATAGGCGAATAAAAGCAACTGAAGCACAACAAAGAAGAAGAAGAGGAAAAAGCATACAAACGAAGACAGAAGCAAAGCATCAAGGCAGTTGTTCAAGGCAAACGTTCAAGGCAACATGCTAGAAGAAAAGAGGAAAAGAATCAAATATACCCAAAAGCCTCAGAAGATTCATCACAGGGCAGTGAAAAAGGCAAATCAGAAGGCATCCAACACAAGCATACAGGAAAGGCATCAAGACAGCAAGAGGAGAAGAAAAAGAGTTTAAATCCAACAAAGAAGAGAGACAAAGAGTACAGAGTACCAGGGTTACCAAAGAAGCTCGCAACGCATCACCTTTTCTTCCGCCCTTGGCCGCCCTGTTGCCCCCAACCTTCCTCCTCCGTCTCCAAAGGTAACATTTCTCCTTCTCTTTCTTTCAAAATACCTCAAATAATCATAATAATTTGAAGTCAGAATCAAATGGATGAAAGACCATAGCATGCAGTACAAAAAACCTAACGAATAAAAATTGAAAAGTTTACCTTGAATCTGTCGCCCTGGCATTCTCGTTGGAGGGAAGAGGAGGTTGAGGACGCCGGTGGCCTTTGGGCAAGGGAGAACTCAGGCGAAGGTGGGAGAACGCACAAAGAAGACGAAGGTGAATCAAGAACAAAGAGCGCCGCTCTGTCCCCTTTTGGCCTAACCCTAACGCAAACTAAAACAAAATGTGTTTAACCCTAATTTTGTTTCAACAATTGGACTAAACCCGTTTCCTGCCTAAAGCCCAGCGAATTCCTTAGAACACCCCCCATCCTTTTTGATTAGGCCCTTTAGAAACCATTTATCCCATGCAATGATTTATTGTTTACCCCCCTTTTGATTCTTGATACTTTTTTTTTCTATTTTTGATTTCCTTAGTCCTTTTTTTAGAATTATTATTAATTTAGTTAAATTATTAAACTTAATCAAATAGAGATAATTTAATTAAAACAAATTTTAAATAATTTGACCATTTTTATTAAGTTTAACTTTAAGATTAATTTAGTAATTGTTAGTTTTCTTTTTTAATTAGATTTAAATTAATAACTTTTAAGTTTTAATTTAGTTTAATTATTTAATAAATCTTAAAAATAATACTTTATATTAATATTAAAAAACATAAAAATAGAAACTTAATTAAAATGTTTTTGTTTTCTTTAATTTATTCTCTTGCTTTATCCATATAAAAAATAAAAAATATAAAATGCATGTTCACGCCATTTAGGTCTGTTTATTCAATCGTTGTTATGATCATATATCACTTAGCTACTTAATCATTATCTGCATAATTTTCTGTTTAATTATTTTGTATTTACATGGTTATTCTGTTTACCTCTAAATCCAAGAGAAAAATGATTAAATTTGTTGACTTCATGTCCTCAAGTCCAATCACGCGAATATCTTCATCTCATTAAAACTTAAGACAATTTTTCCTCAAATATTCAATCTTTTCAAAACTTATACCTTTTAAGCCAAAACTTCGACATTAGGTCGTCGTACCTTCAAAAACCCGTTCGTACCCCTTTTCGGCCAAAACAATTTATTTTTAATCAAACGAACATTTTAATAAACAGATATTTCAAAAGGTTCCTATAGAATACTATAGATACATTGGGTGCTAATACCTTCCCATTGTATAACCAACCCCCGAACCATAGACCTCTTTTTTTCAAAAACGCCTTGTATTTTTATTACTTTTAGAAAGTATTATTTTACATTGCATGCTTTAGGGTTTTATTTCGCTCTTTTCCCTTTTCCCTTGGAAATATTAAAGTGCGGTGGCGACTCTTGCTTTTTTGTGAGACGAATTAATCAATAATTCGATCTCCGATTTACCCCGCTACATTTTTTATCGCTACATACCCCAAGACATTGGGATGATTTTATTTGTGTGCAGGTTATTCTGATTATATGCTTTGTCTG
Source organism: Vicia faba (assembly GCA_948472305.1). Taxonomy (NCBI): domain Eukaryota; kingdom Viridiplantae; phylum Streptophyta; class Magnoliopsida; order Fabales; family Fabaceae; genus Vicia; species Vicia faba. The sequence goes on from OX451740.1 coordinate 1,355,353,504, forward strand.
TGATTGTCAATTTCTTTGTATAAAACGGTTACTCTACCAATTTTTTTTTGAAGACTTAATGCATCTGAAGCTTGGTATTTGTAAGAGGTTTAGTATCTTTGCTTGCTTGGTTACAATTTAAAGGATAGAAATTCTACATTGACTTCTTTATGTCAAGTTTTAACTTCTTGTTTGTTAGACGGTTCTTTTCCTTAGCTTTTACCTTATGCTTTAGGATAGTCCCTTAATCTCTTCCTATCTTCTTTAATTTCAAAAATACTTTCCCTCATTTTCAAAACTCTTTTGTTTTCTAACTTGAACAGCTTTCACAATAAACTTGGACTTAAGTCCATGCATTTTTAAAAATATTTTTGTAATTAGACTTTAACCAACTTAATCTTACTTTGACATTTTTTTTAGAATAATAAAAGTCAACCAACCTCATTGAAACCATTTTTTCCACTTTGGCTTTTTACTTTAAAATTTTCTCAAAATATTAGACTCTTGTCAATCCTTATAGTGATGCGAGCTACTATACTTCTACGATATATAGTTAAGTGAGATATTTTCCACTTGGATGTTGAGAGATGATTTGTTGATTTTAAAATCCAAGCCATATCATCCATTGAGATGATGCAAATTCTCCTTTCTCATAATCATGGATAGTAAGTATGTTTTCCATTCAGATGTAACAATGATGTCTCTTTTCTTAAAATGTAGAAGACGATGAGATCTGGTCTCTTATGTTTTAAAGATGTTGGTCCTAATGTGAAGGATAATCCACTATCCAAAAATGGAGGTGGAAATGTTGTAAATATGGTTGCTAGTTATCCTAGGGACTTCCGGATTTTTGATATGGTTAGAGGTGATTTAGTGAAGATGCATGTTGATCTATGTGAATTTAGCTATTATACGCATGACCGTGCTAGTTGTAGTATTTGTAGTAAAAATATCCATGGATGACTATGTGAGAGTTGATCTTCATGAAATGATGGATGAAGGTCTTATCCACATAATTAGACCAAGGGATTAATATGAAGAAGACGTGAATATGCTTTATGGATGTCACGATCAATTCCAGATTTTTTATGTGAATTACATGAATGATGATTTGGTACAGTTGCATGCTACATTTTGTCACATGAATGGACAAGAATATCATCATTATGGGTCCTATAAGATCTTCTATATGGATTCTCAGGATTGTTCTATCTTAAGAATAGGTTTTGAATTGTTGTTAGATAGTGGTACTATCATAATCACATGCAACAAGGATGATTAGAATAGAGTTAATGTAATTGAAGATTACTCTGTTAAGGCCATATCTGATGATGAATATTTTTCTTCCGATGAGTTCTTTTCTCTAGATGAAGGCATGTTCTCCGATAATTATTATGCAATGACTAAATATTCTGAAGAAGTGAGGGTGAATGTCATTGTGTCGCGTTTTGGTGTTCCCGCTCCTGTGATACGGTGGGAGAACTTACTTGGGATGTTTTGCATTTTATCGCAAATGTTGCGGTTAGCAAAAGTCGCCACTTACTTTTATTTTATCCAAAAGGAAAGGCTGAAAAGAACAGGAAAGACCTTTGAGATTATTTCTTGAGTTCAAGGGGTAGATTATGAAAAGGGAAGGTATTAGCACCCTTTTCATCCATAATTATCTATGGGTTCTTAGTTGCTTGCTAGATCACGTGCTTTTGTTTGAAAATGTACTTTGTGTGGTTTTTGAAAGTATTTTAAAAAGGCGCATTCGTTTAGGCAAGCTTTGTAATAGTTCTCGTTCATAAGAAAGTATACAAAGTGTTGGTCTTTTGAAAATATTTCATGTTTGGAAAATGTTTTGAAAGTGTTTTTGAAAGTGTTTGGTGTTTGTTTTGAAAAATAAGCAAGGATGTTTGTTTTGAAAATGAGCAAGCAACTCGGAACAATCTACCTACTCAAAAGTCTTTGTTTATTTCTTCCTTTCCTTTGATATTGCTATCTTACCATTGTTTTGGTAATAAGCCTTATCTTTGGATGTAAGGGACGGGCATGGGTCATCGTATAGCCATTATAGAAATGTTGTGAAATATCTTAGAATTTCTCTTTGAGGGACTAAGATCATTTTGAAATGCAACATTTTATAGCGTCATCGAGGGACTATGATCTTGTATTTTTATTGCTTTTGCTAAGATATCCCACACGCATAACATGGCCATTTTTTTGAGGCAACAAAGTGGAATTACCCTAAGGGTGCAAGTGTGCAAATGTGTTTGATTTACATGCATTGTTTATCTTGGATTAAGGTTTGCTACTTGTTGATTTTATCTTTCCATACAAACCCTAATTACTCGCATTATTATAAAGTGATAAATTGTGAAAAGTAAAATTACTACGCTATTACATTGATGGGGGAGGGGGGATACAAATTTACAAATGGAGATTGCAAGAAAATGAAACCTAATTATCTATTACAACCATATTGAATATTGTACAAAATTGATAAGAAATCAATGCAAGAATGTAAATGGAAAAGGAGTGATTTTTGTTTGGTTTTAATGAAAGGGGTTTAGTTTTGACCTAATGATTAAAAAGGAAAAAATATTTAGTTAAAGATAAATAAAATTAAACCCAAATTAATTAAGAAAATAAATTAGGGTAAAAAGTATTTTTTAGGGTTTTTTATGAAAAGGTTTTTAATTAATAAAAATAATATGAAAGTTAATAATTAAAAGAAACCTAAATTCTAAGTTAATTTTAATTTAAAAGAAAATAAAATAATAATTAAACCTAAATCTAAATATTAATTAATTAAAAAAAAGAAATTAATTTGTTTAAGAAAATGTTTTTGTTCCTTTTTGTTTTATAAAGAAAGTAAATAAATAAGTGTGAAAATAATAATAATAATATTTTTGGATTTTTTATTAATAAAGATAATAATAATAATAATAATAATAATAATAATAATATTAATAAAAATATAATAAAGAAAAATGAACCAAAATAAAAGAAAAAAAGAAAATGATATGATAAAAGAAAATAATTGGTTCAGGGATGCAAAAGCAAATGGCAGGGTGAAAAGTTAGCAAAAATAAAGGCCCAACAGCTTGAGGCCCAGCGCTGCATGTTTGTAACCAAAAAAAAAAAAGAGGTAAATGTTGAACAATTGCACAAAAGGTAGCGCTGGGTGTTGAACACCTGACCTCTAACACAAACGCGCACTACCTTTTCCACTAGGGTGGCTGTACATCCATTAACTTATATCAAACCATAAATATATATTACAAATCCAATCCATGGCCTGAACTTCATCTTCAACCTCACGCCTAGCCAGACAACCTATATCTTGCTCGTTTCTCAATGAAAATTAAAATTGCAAACATGAAAATTGTTCCATTTTTTCTCACAAATCCAACCATGTAAATAACTAAAGCTATAAATCAAAGATGAATGAGAATTTCGTTGGACGTAAGTTGAACCCTAAATTTTCCAGAAACTTCAATCTTAAAATTCTATATGCTCAAGCCATATAAATGAAATCTATGTATATGTACAGTTTCAGGGCAATGATATCTACATTTTGTCTTTGAAAATGCAAGCCTAACAATGCCTAAATAATGAGATGAAAAGTCAGAAAACTCACCTTGCAGATGGAGATCGTGTTTTGAGTTAGATCTTGATTCAAGTTGTTGTGATGATCAAATCATCTTCCTCAAGATCCCAGGAAGCTATTCCAATAATTACTTTGAGCTGGAAGTGTATGAATCGTTCTGGAGAAGTCCAAGTGCAAGCTTCTGATTTTGGTTATGGAGGATGAAGGAAATTGTGTTACAGAACTGTAAGAGGTGTTGGGATGAATTATATTTTAGGTAAGGAAGCTTTTGAAATGGTTTTGCCAAGAAACACATGAGTGAAATGGAAGTTTGATATGTAATGTCAGAATTTGCACAACAATGGTGGTTTGAGGAAATTTTTGGCTTGAGGGAGTTTGAGGGAGTTTCAAGGCTTGTACAATCGTGTCCTAAGTTGCATAATAGTGTCTCAATTTATAGGAAAAGGTTTTGAGAGCTTGTGGTGATCAGAAGTACAAGTTCATATGTTATGGCTCTTTGGATTCTTTTTGAAGAAAGCTTGATACACATTATCCCAATGCAAAGTACAAGGCTATCTAGAGTGGTTACAAGATTTAAACATGTTTATATGACTTTGTATGTTGAGTGTGTGCTGAACAAACAAGTTATAAGCTCAAGACAAGTTGACTTTGTGATTAAAGCAACTTTTCAAGAATTGAATGGTAACTTTGTGCCATAAATGGAAATGAAACTTGGATAATGGCTCAAATGCTTGGACAATGGCTCTATAAGTTGTGTAAACATTTAATTATTGAGTGATTAGAAAGTTTGAAGACTGGAAAGCAAGATTTATAGAACATGCTTGAAGATTGGATCAAGTGTTCTTCACAAATTTGCCTTGCAAAACAAGAATGAAACCCTAACTTCTTGCCTTAGATTCTCCTTGATCAAGTATGATCTCAATGACTTCTTGGCCATTTTGGAAAGCTTGCAACATCCTCTACAACCTCTATGTTGGACAAAATCCTGGGTCAAAACCTGCCTAAACTAGGGCAAAAATTCACTAAGTTTTCAAGTTTCATGAACATGTCTTCTTAAAATCATAACTTGAAATCCATGCATTTCTAGAAAAAGTTGTGTTCTAAAATGTTTTATATCTCATTGAGATCTACAATTTTCATGTTGGAAGTCTCCTTTGAATCATCTTGCATAATGGTGAAAATTTGGCTCAAAGTTATGAAAAAAATGTGAATTTCCAACACTTAGAAAACTTTCTAAGTTTAGAAATTTTGACTTTTCAAAATGAAATCTTGTCTTTTTGATTTCTTGATGAACAAGATTCATATTTTGACATGTCTTGATGAATTGTGATCTTTGATACTTGATTTTGATCAAAAAGTCAAAGTTTGACTTTTCAGTGTATAGTTGACTTTTCATCAGTTAACTAAAAATCAACTATCAATCAGTTGAACTTGAAGAATTTTTTGAGCCATGCCATTAGGTCAAAATGATGCATTTGAATCTTTGAGATCATGTCTCAAACCAATAAGTCATTTTCTAGGTCAAAAATCAGAAATTGCACCTTCTCAATCAAAACCCTAATTTTGACCAATTTGCCCTTTTGATGATCTAATCAAATTTCTTGAGGAATTACGATCCAAACTTGATAAAATGACATATAAAAGTTCATAATTTTGATAAGGATAAAAGATTATGAAGTTTGATTGTAAATTGACCACATTTGACTTTTTCCTCAATACAATTGATTTTAGGTCAACTAATCAGTTGATTGGGCAAAAATGTGATCCAAGACTTGAAAATTGACATGAGAAATCTTGAGTGTCCAAAATGATCCATGAAAGTCAAATAAGGCATTAAGAGTCTATCTGTCCTTTCGCAAACTCAAACCTTAATTTTCATGCCTCAGTGCTAGAGGAGATGTCTTGAGCTGATCAAACCTTGTGCAGTATTGAATCCAAGGAGATCTTGTGAGATATTACTTGAGAAATGAGAGGGAAAATTTTGGGGTGCAACAACTTCCCCTGTTCAATCTTCTTAAACCTGAAGAGTTAGATTGGCGGATCCGCCATTCGTGACTTGAAGGTGGAAGATGATTGAACACTAGAGTGCCCAGAAATTTGCACTCGAAGATGGACTAGGAATGGGATTATATATGCCATTTGGAGGAATGATGGTAAATACTTGAAGAAGTATCAGCACAAATCTTTGGTCTATTTATACTAAACTTGTTGTTTTACCTGTGGGAAAAAGGGTTAGTAAAATGCAGATGTATGTGTGATGTTCACAAGATGAATGGGATTGTGCTAAATGTATTTAGTATGTATGTGCTATGATATATGAATGTGGGATGCATATTTGTACGGGAAAATAAATCCCTGGCTACTGCTGAGGAGTTCCTGGGAAGTTGAATCCCGGATTGCTGTTGGGGATGAAGAATATACATATCTTTAACCTTTGTTAGCAGAATGCTTCCGGTGGGGAATATCTCTTGAATGCTAGTTGTTATTTGGTCGGATCCAGGCTTCATGACTTATTGAGGATAAGGAAGTCAACTACTATCTGGTTGGATTCAGGCTTCATAGTAATTAGAAGTGGTAACTACTATTTGGTCAGGTCCAGGCTTCATAGTTTTTGAAAAGTTATACTATTATCTGGTCGGGTCCAGGCTTCATAGTGTCTTGCTGGGGATTGTAGCTAGTTGTTATCTGGTCGGGCTCCTAGCTTCACAATAACTTGTTTGAATAGACGGAGTTGAACTGATATCTGATCGGATCCATGCTTCACAGATTTTGAAGTGGATGAAGTTAATTGTTATCGGGTCAGGTCCAGGCTTTAACATAAACTTATCTGAAGAGATAAGGTTGAACTGATATCTCTCCGAGTCCAGGCTTTATAGTAACTTGATTGGAGCTTAGTTGTTATCTGGTCGAATTCCAGGTTTCACAACGACCTTTTGGGGGGAAATGTTATCTGGTCGGATCCAGGCTTCACAATATCATTCTTAAAAAGATGAAGTTGAAAACTGATATCTGGTCTGATCCAGGCTTCACAGTAACTTGTTGGGGTAGCGGAAAACTCTAACGGGGAAAAGAAGTTAAACCCTGGTCTGGTTGAGTCCATGTTCTTTTATATCTTGAAGAGTTAAATTATTATCTGGTCGGGTCCAAGTTTCATAGTATTTATAAGTTGTACTATTATCTGGTCGGGTCCAGGCTTCATAGTAGCTTGTAGGTTGTCACTATTATCTGGTCGGATCCAGGCTCTATAGTGACTTAAGAAGTTGACTACTATCTGGTCGGGTCCAGGCTTCATAGTAGTTTGAAAGTTGTACTAATATCTGGTTGGGTCCAGGTTTCATAGTATCTTTTGGAGATATTGAAGGCTTTGTTGATGACTTTACTGGGGATTAGGGGTTGTGGCCCTATGATTTGTAGTAGTCTGAAAGGCAAACTCAAGTTGGAGAATGTAGACTCAGTCGGAGAAGACAAACTCAGCTTGAGAGGATATAGTCATCTTGGGGAGGATATACTTAGCTTGGGATAATAGACTCAGCTTGGGAAGTGATAACGAGAAATCGTATCGTATAATTGCTACGTTTTAAGTCTGTTTTCATAATGAATTAATCCATTTAACTCCCGATTGTTCCGAGTTTTTATGTACTTTCACAGGTACAACATGTCTCAAGTCAATTTAGTGTAAAAAGATCATATGAAGAAAGTTAACATGAAAACCAGAAGAAAAGGAACAATTCTGCAAAGTTCTGTAGTTTTTGATGTTGTGACGGTCGTCACACATCACTTATGAACGTAACACGCTGTTAAGCGTCTTACGCCCGTCACCTTGGTGTTACGACCGTAACACGCTTATTACATGAAGAATGCCCGTAACACAGTTGTGGCAACCGTTACACGCTTAATCCAACTTTATGAAGAACGTGAGGTGAAGACGTGGAGACGTGGGCAACAAAAAGAAAGGAGTCTTCAGGTTCTACTACAATCTCTCAACCTCAACAATGCCCAGTCTTCCTGGTTTTTCTCCACAACTGAAGTGCAAAGCCCACATTCTTGTATTTTTTTAACTGTCAATTTCTCCTCTATAAATACGAGAGATTTCGATGAAGAGCGAACATAGTTTTATTTTCACAAATTTCTTGCGGAAGCTCTGCCGAATTTACGAACCATTTCCCAGTTTGAATTTTTCCTGCTGTTCTTGATTTTATTTCCCTTTTACCATTTAATAGCCATTTCCAACATTAGGAAATTGCTATCTTAGTTAGAATTTGTTTTTAGCCTTAGACTTCGTTTCGAGTTTCGGTTCTGAAGGTTCCAATCTTGCCGATTTGTGGAAGAGGGAGCTTGAGGAATAGTATTATTATTCAGGTTTTAATCGCATTTAATTTAATTTTAAGTACAATTTGTTTACGTTCAATTACTATTATTTATTTATCATGAATGTTTCATTGCTTTCTAATTATATTTCCTGTCTGTCTGTTTCAAGTACCATGGCTAGCTAAATTTATAGAGTCGTGATGTGATAATAGTAACTGAATGGATTAAATTGTTCCTAAGCTAAAATCCAAATTAACTTAATTTCTGGCTGTGACTTTTTATAATTAAAATCAATCTTTTTGTTACGAGAGTAAAAAAAGTATAATAGGTTAGGATCAAGACCACAAGAGTGTGAGGTTTTAACCGGATAGCTAAAGTTAGGCATTTGATTTAAATACAACAAGAGCGCTTTAAAACGAATTAGACTTTATTAAGTTTTCAAAGAGTATTTTCTAAACACTTATGGGCTAGCGAGAGCAGGCATAGGGCTTTAATGGTATAATCCGAGATAAGACCACGAGAGTGTGAGTTGAGGGTTTTTAAAATGATAATTTCTACAGAACCATTTAAGTTAAACATCTTTATATGCTTAGGTTCGATTAAATCCACTTAGGTTCAGTATATTACATACCGACCGCTTTATTATTATTATTTACTTAGTTCGATTTAGTTTTCCTCTACTTTAACTTCTAAAAACCAAATGTGACAACATCCGCCTTAGCTAAACTAGCAAACCTTTATAGAACTAGAGTGATTACAAAGTCCCTGTGGGTCCGACATCTTTTTATTACTACCGTGATAGGCTGTGCACTTGCAGTTAAGATACCGTTAGACATATTAGGTCGATCGCACATCAAGTTTTTGGCGCCGTTTCCAGGGACTTTGATTTAGTCACTACTGCACTCATAAAGTAGCACTGTATAGACTAAGGCAACTATTTATTTTCCCTCTGTTGTATGCCAAATACTCGCTCCCGAAGTGAGCCCGTGCATCTACAAATCAATGATATCAAGCATTATCTCAGAGTAAGACGCCGAATTCAAGAATACCGTGATCTCAACAATATTCCTCCGACTAAGTTTCCTGATATCCCAATCCCTGAGTTAATTGAAGAATCAAAGATGGCTGACGCACCAACTCCACCTCGTCCTCTTAAGGATTACGCAATTCCTTCTCAAGCGGAACCTCACAACAGCATTGCCACTCTTGCTATCACTCGAAACGATTTCGAGCTGAAACCTTCACTTCTATCCGCCATTCAGCAGAACCAATTTTCTGGATCTCCTACTGACGACCCAAACTTGCATCTGTCAGTGTTTGTGCAGTACGCAAACACTGTAAAAGCGAATGGTGTAAACCCCGATGCGATACGATTGCGCCTATTTCCTTTTTCTTTAAGAGACAGAGCTCGAGCATGGCTCCAATCTCTTCCACCAAACTCAATCACCAAATGGGATGAGTTGAAGAAGGTCTTTTTGGCTAGATATTTCCCACACGGCAAAACTGCTATGCTCAGAGCCAACATCAATGGTTTCAGACAAAAATATAACAAATCACTTTTCGAAGCATGGGAACGCTATAAGGACATGATTAGACTTTGTCCTCATCATGGTTTAGAAGAATGGCTGATCATTCATACGTTCTATAACGGTCTCTTGTACAACACAAGATTGACTATAGACGCTGCTGTTGGTGGTGCATTGATGGATAAACCGTATACCGAAGCAAATCAACTTATCGAAAGCATGGATCAGAACCATTATCAATGGGGAAGCGAAAGAGCTAATATGGAAAAAACAATCAAAAGGTGGCATGGTTGAAGTGAATAGTCTGGATCAAGTCAACGCTAAAGTGGAAGCCCTTACCCAAAAGCTAGAAAATCTTACCACCGCTCCCGCAGCTACCGTAGCTGCAGTAGCTCAAACTTACGATCTATGTGGTCTTCAATCACATCCTGCTCCAGAATGCCCACTTCTAACAGGTGTTCCAGCAGAACAAGTGAATTACGTACAGGGAAACCCTTATAGTAATACCTATAACCCTGGTTGGAAGAATCATCCGAATTTTTCGTATAAAAGCAACAATGCATTGTACGCACCTGGACATGCTCCTGCCATGCCACCTGGCTATCCAAAAGCTATCCCAAATAACCCTAATAATGGACCTAATACATCCAATTTCCCTAGGAAATCTAATCTTGAAATCATGATAGAACACTTCATTGCTTCTCAATCTCAGACTAATAAAGATGTTCTAAATAAGAATTTACATACTAATGAGCAGATTAAACAATTATCTAGTAAAGTTGACGCTTTAGCTACCCATAACAAGATGCTTGAAACTCAAATTTCATAGGTAGCTCAACAACAAGCACCTACTGCTGCCCCAGCTGGAATTTTCCCTGGTCAACCACAACCTAACCCAAAAGGACATGCTAACGCTGTGATACTGAGAAGTGGAAAAGAACTTGACGGACCTGTTGATCCAAGACTCGAAAATCTAGCCATGTACCAAAAGTAGAACAAGCCAACTGAAAATGAGAATGAACCAAAGGAAAACGAAAACGAAAACCAAGAGGAAGTGGAGAAAGAGAAGCCTTATGTGCCTCCACCACCCTATAAACCGCCGATTCCGTAACCTCAGAGACTTACCAATTCCAAAACGATGGGCCAATTCAAGAAATTCGTTGAACTTTTGAAACAACTGAATATCACAATACCGTTTACAGAAGCTATCACTCAGATTCCCTCGTATGCTAAATTTGTCAAGGAAATCCTATCTAACAAGAAAAAGATAGAAGACAACGGAACAATTACACTTACTGCTGAGTGTAGCGCTATTATTCAAAATGATATGCCCCCTAAGTTAAAAGATCCAGGTAGTTTCTCTATACCTTGTAACATGGGAAAGTTTGTCATAGACAAAGCTCTATGCGACTTTGGAGCAAGTATCAGTGTCATGCCCCTATCTATTTGCAAAAATATGGAGATAGGAGAACTTAGACCCACAAAAATGTCCATTCAATTAGCAGACCGATCAGTTAAATACCCTGTAGGTATACTAGAAAACGTTCCAGTTAGAATAGGTCAATTCTATATCCCGACCAATTTCATAATCATGGACATTACCGAGGACCCAGTTGCTCCTATCATATTAGGATGACCCTTCCTATCCACAGCTGGAGCTATAATTGGCGTAAAGAAGGGAAGACTAACATTCGAAGTTGGAGAGGAAAAAGTGGAATTCATCCTCACTCAATTATTACAAGCACCAGTCATGAATGACACATGTTATCTAATCGATGTTATAGACGAGTGCGTAAGAGAGATGGAAGCAGAATAGACCACATACTCTGAAATAATGAAAATCTAAACCCCTATGATATTCGAAGACGATAATTGGTGTGAACCATATCAAGATGATAGTCTAAGCGAAAGTCTAGCACTTACACCTGATCACATGCCATGTCCAAAGAAACCAGGTTTAGAATTAAAAACCTTACCCAGGAACCTCAGATACGAATTCCTAGATACCGAATGTACGCGACCAGTAATAGTTAATTCCAGTTTAGGAACGCTCGAAACTAAGAAACTTTTAGAAGTCCTAAGGAAGTACCCGACTGCATTAGGTTATAACATATCCGATTTGAAAGGAATATGTCCTTCAATTTGTATGCATCGTATTATGCTAGAAGAAGATTGCAAAACCTCTAGAGAACATCAAAGAAGGATTAACCCATTCCTTAGCACTGTAGTCAGAGATGAAATTAAGAAGCTATTGGAAGCAGGAATCATATATCCAATATCCGACAGTAAATGGGTTATCCTAGTACACGTTGTACCGAAGAAAGGAGGTATCACTGTTGTGAAGAACGCAAAAGGCGAACCGATAACACAAAGAGTGGTTAATGGGAATAGAGTGTGCATTGATTGTAGAAAACTAAACAAAGCTACTCTAAAAGACCATTTTCCTATACCCTCCATAGATCAAATGTTAGAGCGATTAGCCAAACATTCCTACTTCTGCTATCTAGATGGTTATTCCGGATTTTTCCAAATTCTTATTCCGGATTTTTCCAAATCCAAATTCACGTGTCCCTATGGAACGCTCGCTTACATACGAATTCCCTTCGGATTGTGCAATGCCCCAGCAACCTTTCAACGATGTATGATGTCAATCTTTGCAGATTTCATCGATAACATCATGGAAGTGTTCATGGACGACTTCTCTGTGTGCGGGCAATGTTTTGAAGGATGCCTATCAAACCTAGAAAAGGTTTTAGAAAGATATGTGAAAGTAAACCTCGTGCTTAACTTGGAAAAATGCCATTTCATGGTAAGAGAAGGAATCGTACTAGGACATGTTATATCTAATAAGGGAATTGAAATTGATAAAGCTAAGATAGAAGTCATAAAAGAACTTCAACCACCTAAGACCGTTCGAGAAATACGAAGTTTTTTAGGACACGTTGGTTTCTACCGACGATTTATCAAAGATTTCTCAAAGATCACTAAACCACTTACCGGTCTATTAATGAAAGACGCTGAGTTCATATTCGTTGAAGATTGTCTTAAAGCGTTTGAAACTCTAAAATCAGCCCTTATCACCGCGCCAATCATGCAACCACCCGATTGGAGATTACCTTTTGAAATCATGTGCGATGCGAGTGACTATGTTGTAGGTGCAGTTCTTGGACAAAGGAAGGACAAGAAACTTCACGCAATCTACTATGCCAGTATAACGCTAGACTAAGCTCAAATGAACTACGCCACAATTGAGAAAGAGCTGTTAGCAGTTGTCTTTGCGCTTGACAAATTCTGTTCTTACCTAGTAGGAGCGAAGATAATCATTTACAAAGACCACGCTGCTATCATATATCTACTAACCAAGAAGGATGCAAAACCAAGACTCTTCAGATGGATCCTACTTTTGCAAGAGTTTGATCTAGAGATTAAGGATAAGAAAGGAACCTAAAACGTCATAGAAGACCACTTGTCAAGATTAGAAGGTATAAAACCCGAACAAGTACCGATTAACGACGATTTTCTGTATGAACAACTAATAGTGCAAATAAGAAGCGATCTAGCTCAACTGGATCTAAACAAACCAAAAGCCAAGTAAGCCGTGGAAGTAATCCATACAAGCATGGGACTGACATGCTATGCTGACATAGTCAACTACTTAGTTGCAGGCGCACTCCCACCGAACTTATCTTATCAACAGAAAAAGAAATTCTTCCATGATCTCAAATATTATTATTGGGATGAACCTTTATTACTTAAAAGAGGACCGGACGGAATTCTCCGCCGATGCATACCTGAAGAAGAAATAGAAGATGCTATTTCTCACTGTCATTCATCTCCCTATGGCGGACATGCAATCACTTCCAAAACCTGTGCAAAGATCCTACAAGCCGACCTATTCTGGCCTAATCTATGGAAGAATGTCCACATTGTTGTTAAAAACTATGATCGGTGTCAACGCACCAGTAATATTTCAAGACGCGATGAAATGCCTCAAAGAGGAATACTAGAAGTAGAAGTCTTTGATGTTTGGGGAATCGATTTCATGGGACCTTTCCCATCTTCTTTCGGAAACAAGTATATACTCGTAGCTGTCGGTTATGTTTCAAAATGGATTGAGGCTATAGCCTCTCCTACAAATGACACACGAGTAGTAATTAAGCTCTTTAAAAACACAATCTTTCCAATATTTGGTATGCCTAGACTTGTCATTAGTGACGGTGGCTCTCATTTCATTTCGAAGATATTCGATAAATTATTATCTAAGTATGGAGTTAAACACCGCATAGCAACACCGTATCATCCACAAACCAGTGGACAGGTCAAAGTCTCGAACAGAGAAATTAAATAAATCCTAGAGAAAATTGTCGCCATATCTAGGAAAGATTGGTCATCTAAGCTTAACTAGGCTTTATGGGCTTATAGGATAGCCTACAAGACTCCTATAGGAACTACACCCTTCAAGCTTGTGTACGGAAAGTCCTGTCATCTCCCGGTAGAATTAGAGCACAAGGCATATTGGGAAATCAAAATGCTCAATATAAACTACACTGCTGCTTGAGAGAAGCGAATCCTCGACTTAAATGAACTGGAAGAGTTGAGATTAGACACTTATGAGAACTCTAAGATATACAAGGAAAGAACCTAAAGATGGCACGATAAGCGCTTATCCCGGAAAGAATTCAGTGTGGGAGACGTTGTGCTACTATTCAACTCTAGACTTAGGCTCTTTCTTGGAAAACTAAAATCCAGATGGTCTGGTCCTTTTGAAGTTACAAAAGTATTCCCTAGCGGAGCAATAGAAATTAAGGATAGGAATAGTGACCCGTTCATAGTGAACGGACAGCGATTAAAACAATATCATCACATTGAGAATAGAGACTATGCGAATAGTCTAAAACTTTTAGAATTACCCACTATTTCCCCTAAATGATCTACTGCTAAGCACTATGTCAGGCTTATGACGTTAAAAACAACGCTTAGTGGGAGGCAACCCACCTATTTGTTTTTGTTATTGTTTCCGTTTGTTTCTATTTATTACTTTTGATTTTCTTTTCCATTTGTGCATTTATTTCTTTTAAAGCCTTATTTTCATTATTTTCTTTTCCATTTTTCTAAAAATCTTTATAAAACTGCTACTGATTTTGAAACAACTTTACTTGCTATAGGATTTCTGAAAAGTCTTTTTCTATCTTACCTTCTCCCCTGATTTGTTTCCCCATTTAACATTTACTATGGAACCACAACCACAGAACTTTATGGAAACCACTTTTAGAGGAAGGGACCAAATGAGGAGATTTGAGGAATTGTCACAAAGGAACATCGGTATGACTTCGTGGAGCCACCAACCAACTCTCCGATGAAGGTGTCCACCTTCGTGTGCCACCAAACAATCATGCAAGCTCTTATGACCACCTCAACGCCACCCATATCCATAATCCAGCCATCATATATTTTCGCCGCATCCTTTACAACACCATCTTCACCAGATATAGCAACCACAAGCTCAACTACAAGGAGCTTTTCTTCATGCACTGTGCATTTACCGGCCAAAAGATCAACGCCGCTCCATTTCTATTGGCCAATATTCACTCCATCTGCACTAGAGGCGGGAAACCCTTCTATTTTGGAGGGATTGTCACTTCTCTTGCTTTAGCTTTGAATCAAGGTGCCGCTCTCACTGGTATGCCTTCTATGGCACCGACATTGCTTACTCTGGACCACTGCAAGTCTGCCCATCTCATCCATGAGCGGGAAGATGGAAAATTCTGAAGGGGTGAAAAACACAAGAAGGGGGGGTTGAATTGTAAAACTGGAAACTTTAAAGCAAATGACAAGGTATTTTTATCCTGGTTCGTTTGATCTCAAACTACTCCAGTCCACCCGTTCAAGGTGATTTCGCCTCTCTCCAACGAGGTCTTAATTCACTATATTCAACTGAATACAAATCTGCTTTAGCAACTGCTAAAACCTTCTTGATTCAAACCACAATCCGGTTTGTCAAGGCAACACTTTCTTACAAAGGAATGAACAAGTGTGTATGAATGTTTTCTACAAAAACTATATCACAACTGTGATGTTTACACAAATGAAGCTTAGAATACTAAGATGCTAAACGCTAATAGAGTATCAGAGTTTGGTGGTTTAGCAAAACTTGTAGAGTGAAGATTACTGTTCAGCTTTGTGCGTGTAGAGAGTTTGGAAGCATTAGCCGTGATAATCTTCAAAGCTTGGTTTATATAGCACTTTGAGAAGATGAACGTTGAAGCAAATATTCTTGATTCAATGCTATTTACAAGCTTTCCTTTTTGAGCAGATCTTGTCTTAGAATGATGCCGTTGGTATTGATTAGCTTTCAATGCACAGTACCGTTGCTTCTTCAATGCACGATCTGGCTTGGCTCATTCTGATTCTGCTTCGCTGCTGATGAACTAATTTGTTTCTGTATCAGAGTGTTTTACGCGCAGTTCTGTTCATCAAGCTTCAGCATGTGCAAGCGTTGATCATCTGATCTTGACGTTCTGATTCAGCAACTTCTGATGCTGATGTGCAAACTCATATTCTGATGCTGAAAACGTTATCTTGCTTATTTTAATCAGCATATCTGCAAGTCAGAGCATAGTAATTTTAGGCAGCATATAATTCAATCATAAAATATTTAACTACTATATCTTTTCACTTTGTTATCATCAAAACTTAAATATAGGGTACTAGATTCAAACATTGTTCTAACAATCTCCCCCTTTTTGATGATGACAAAAACTAGATATTTTAAATAAAAAATAACGTGAAAAGTTATCAGATCTATGTATCAGAATAAGAAGTACGGAGAAGTCAGAGTTAAGAGATACTCCCCCTGAGTTTGTTACTTCCCTTTGATATGTGTGTTCTTCAGAGTCAGATCTTTTTCTATCTTTGAGCATCAGATTATAAGTCTTTGACTTATCAGAGAGCAGAGCTTCAGAGCTTTTCCTGTCAGAGCTTTGCTTCGGATCAGAGTGTTAGGTCGATCAGAGCTTCATATATCAGAACTTCATATTTGATCAGAGCAACATGAGCTTCTACATTTTGATCAGAGCTTCTAGTCTTCATTGTGCCTGTAGACTTAAAGACAAAACAGAAAAACATTTCAAGTAATAGAGTTAGAATGTTTGAGAATTTCTGTCTAGTTAGCCGTTATTGATTTTAAATATCATTCTTGTTCTCCCCCTTTTTGTCAGCAATCAAAAAGTGCTGGTGATGTGCTAGAATGATTTAGATCAGAAAAACTAATAATATTAAAGATAGTTCAGAATCAGAGCAAAATAGCATTACAAACCATAGTCAAAACATAGTCAAAAGTACATCAGAAAATGAAGAAAATATGGAGAATGTCATGCATGAAAAAAATTTCAAGGTTGTGGGGGCATGCGTGAGAACAGGCTTTCCAGCATTGCCTGAATCTTTTCAGAAGTTGCATTCTGCTTCTGAACCATGGTGACAACAGAATCAATCTTGCTGATTTTGGGGGATTTGAGAAAGATACTTAAAAACGGTTACCAGACATGTGTCTCAATGCACCCAATCAGCGCTTTCCTTTCTCAGAAGCGTGCACGCGTTCTGCTTCAGGAATTTGCTGATGATTGGATGACACTTGTTTGATGTAGTGATCAGCACGTCTGTATTTGAGATTAGACTCTCAGATCTTTAGATTTGCCTCTGATACAATCTGCATGTTCTTACTTTCTGAAAGAAGATTGATCAGAAGTTCACAGTAATATAAATACATTCTGAAAGATAAAAATATGGAATTAAGGCATTTTCATTCTGGGCATACTTTCATGCTGAGATGTTTCAGAATGAAATTAAACCTATCTTCTGAAAGGGGTTTTGTAAAGATATCAGCCCATTGATGGTCTGTATCTATAAATTTCAAGTTTAAAATTCCTTTCTGAATATAGTCCCTAATGAAATGATGTTTTATTTCTATATGCTTAGCTCTAGAATGTAAAATAGGATTCTTACTTAAGCAAATAGCAGAAGTATTATCACAAAGAATAGGAATGTTACTCTCAAAAATCTGGAAGTCTTCAAGCTGACTTTTCATCCAGAGCATCTGTGTGCTACATCCAGCTGCTGCTATGTACTCAGCTTCTGCTGTTGACAGAGCAATAGTTGATTGCCTTTTGCTGGACCACGAGATCAGATTTTCTCCCAGAAACTGGCAGCTTCCAGAAGTACTTTTGCGTTCCACTCTGTCTCCAGCAAAATCAGCGTCGCAGTAGCCTACTAAACTGTAATCACTAGATTTTCTATAAAACAAACCCAGATTAGTAGTACCTTTCAGATACTTGAAAATTCGCTTAACAGCTGTTAAGTGAGATTCTCTAGGATCTGATTGGAATCTAGCACAAATACATACGCTGAATAGAATATCAGGTCTTGAAGCAGTCAGATAAAGGAGAGAACCAATCATACCTCTGTAGACCTTCTGTTCTACGCTTTTGCTTACCTCTTCTCTTTCCAGAATGCACGTGGGATGCATTGGAATCTTTGATGGCTTACATTCTGAGAGGTCAAATTTCTTCAGAAGATCTCTGATGTATTTGCTCTGATGAATGTAAGTTCCCTCTGGAGTTTGATTGATCTGAATTCCTAAAAAGAACTTCAGTTCCCCCATGAGGCTCATCTCAAATTCTGCCTGCATACACTTAGCAAATTTTCTTCCAAGAGAAGGATTAGTAGAACCAAAGATTATATCATCAACATAAATTTGACAGACTAAAATGTCACTCTTAACTGTTTTACAGAATAGAGTGGTGTCCACTTTCCCTCTGGTGAACTCATTTTCAAGCAGAAAGTTACTTAGCCTTTCATACCAAGCTCTGGGAGCTTGTTTCAGACCATACAGTGACTTTTTCAGTTTGAAAACATGTTCTGGATGTTTTGTATTTTCAAAACCTGGGGGTTGGTGAACATACACTTCTTCTTCTATATAACCATTTAAGAATGCACTTTTGACATCCATCTGATACAGAGTGATGCCTCTGTTAACAGCAAATGAAATTAAAAGTCTGATAGATTCTAACCTGGCGACTGGGGCAAAGGTTTCTGTATAGTCTATCCCCTCTTGCTGACTATAACCTTGTGCAACCAGTCGTGCCTTGTTTCTGACGACTTCACCTTGTTCATTGAGCTTGTTTCTGAACACCCATCTTGTTCCAATGACGTTGAATCCTTTTGGTCTTGGAACGAGATCCCAAACGTCGTTTCTGGTGAATTGATTCAGCTCTTCTTGCATTGCCAGAATCCAGTCATTGTCCAGAAGTGCTTCATCAATAGAAGAAGGTTCAATCAGAGACACAAGTCCCATCAGAGTTTCTTCAGAGTTTCTGAAGCTTGCTCTTGTTCTGATTGGATCTTCCTTTCTTCCTAGGATAGTCTCTTCTGGGTGATCCAAACTGCTTCTGGGTAATCTCTTCTGAGGTTGATCAGCAGCAGTTGTGGGATTTCTAGCATTGCTTCTTTCAGACGTTGAAGGAGTGTCTGTGTTGAGAGCTTCTGATGACCTGTCTTCAGAACCTGCAAATTCAATTTCTATACCTGCAAGATTTTCATTCTGCTTTGACTTTTCAGAGTCAAGCTTGTCATCAAAACGAACACTGATTGATTCTTCCACAATCTGTGTTTCTGTATTGTATACTCTGTACCCTCTTGAGCGTTCAGAGTATCCTAACATACTACACTTCTGTGCCTTAGAATCAAACTTGTTCAAATAATTCTTAGTGTTTAACATATAGCAAGTACATCCAAATGGATGAAAATACGAAATGTTGGGCTTTCTGTTCTTCCACAATTCATATGGAGTTTTTTTCCAGAATAGGTCTTATTGAGATTCTATTCTGAATGTAGCACGCTGTGTTTATTGCCTCTGCCCAGAAAGTCTTAGCAACGTTTGTCTCGTTGATCATGGTTCTGGCCATTTCTTGCAATGTTCTGTTCTTTCGTTCTACAACTCCATTTTGTTGGGGAGTTCTAGGACAAGAGAAATCATGCAGAATGCCTTTGTCATTAAAGAATGACTCAAAATCTTTATTTTCAAATTCTCCACCATGATCACTTCTGACTTTAACGATTCTAAGATCTTTTTCATTCTGAACTTGGTTACAGAAGGTAACAAACACAGAGTGTGACTCGTCCTTGTGTCTTAAGAACTTTACCCATGTCCATCTGCTATAGTCATCTACGATTACTAACCCATACTTCTTGCCACTGACAGAAGCAGTTTTAACTGGTCCAAATAAGTCAATGTGCAGAAGTTCTAATGGCTTAGAGGTAGAAACAACATTTTTGGATTTAAAAGAGGGTTTTGCAAATTTGCCTTTCTGACATGCTTCACACAGAGCATCTGAATTGAACTTCAAATTTGGAAGTCCTCTGACCAGATTGAGTTTGTTAATCTGAGATATTCTTCTCATACTAACATGTCCCAATCTTCTGTGCCAGATCCATTGCTCGTTGTTAACAGACAGAAGACATTTTACGTTCTGACTCTTAAGTTCAGAAAGTTTGATTTTGTAAATGTTGTTTTTCCTCTTACCATTAAATAGGATAGTCCCATCTTTCTGACTAACAGCTTTACATGATTTTTGATTAAAGATTATATCATAACCGTTATCACTTAATTGACTTATGGATAACAGGTTATGCATCAATCCATCAACAAGCAGAACATTATTAATAGAGGGAAGATTTCCGTTACCTACAGTTCCAGAGCCAATTATCTTTCCCCTCTGATTGCCTCCAAAGCCAACGTGGCCTCCAGGCTTAAGTTCCAGGCTTTGGAACATATGCCTTCTTCCCGTCATGTGACGTGAGCAGCCAGAGTCCAGGTACCATGACTGGTGTTTCTGACTTGCTGCTAAAGATATCTGCAACATGTATTATTTTATCCTTAGGTACCCAGATCTTCTTGGGTCCTGATTTGTTAGTTTTACCAAAACTCTGGTTGAATTTTGGTTTCACAAAGTGATTACTACTAGTATATTTGATGTCATGTGTGTGACCATACACAAAGTGTGAATTTAGAGGAGTGTATTTAATTGTTAAATCCATGACATTTTTAGGTGTAGGAACCTTACCTAGGTATCCTATTCCTTTCCTGCCGTTTCCGCTAACTCCATAGATCATTGAAGCCATTCTGCTTCTATCTATGCTTTTAGCAAGGAACTTCTGGAAACTATGATCATACTCCTTGATGATCTCATCAGCGTTGCTGGGAGTTTCAGAAATTGGTACCTTCTGAGAGTTTTGTAAAGAGTTTTCTAATTTTAAAATTTTATCTCTCAGCTCAGAGTTTTCCAATTTGAGACTCTCAGACTTATTAGAGTCAGATTCAAGAGTCCTTTTCAGGTCTCTGAATTTACCTCTAATCTGCTGATAACGTTCCAGAATTTCATTTAGGCTTTCAGCAAGTTCAGCCTTTGTAAAATTAACAGCGAAGTTAGGGAATACCTCTTCTGTGTCTGATTCTGAGTCTGAGTCAGAGGCTTCACTGTCATCTGGAATGTTAGCCATAAGCGCTATGTTCGCCCTTTCATCATCTGATTCTGAGTCAGCTTCAGACGAGTCAGAGTCATCCCATGTGGCCATGAGACTTTTCTTCTTCTCTCTTCCAAACTTCCTTTTTGGCTTTTCCCTCTGAAGCTTTGGGCAGTCACTCTTGTAGTGACCTTGCTCATTGCACTTGTAGCAGATGATGTCTTTTGTATTTGGCTTCTTGCTACCTGAGGAGCCTTCAGATCTTCTGTATCCAGAGGAAGAGTCTGTTCTTCTGTATCTGGAAGAAGACTCGTTCTGATCAGATCTTCTGGGATTCCTGAATTTCTTTTGTCTTTGCTTCCACAGTTGATTTACTCTTCTGGAGAGAAGAGAAAGCTCGTCTTCTTCTGATGAGGATCCATCAGATGTTTCTTCAACTGCCTGCAAAACTTTAGATTCAGATTTTCTGTTAGATTTTAAAGCTATAGGCTTACCTTGCTTCTGAGGCTCGTCAGCTTCCAGCTCTATCTCATGACTTCTGAGGGAGCTTATAAGTTCCTCCAGAGTGATTTTGTTGAGATCTTTCGCCAGCTTCAGAGCAGTAACCATAGGCCTCCACTGCTTGGGTAAACTTCTGATTATCTTCTTGACATGGTCAGCAGTAGAGTACCCCTTGTCCAGAACTTTGAGACCAGCTACCAGAATCTGGAATCTGGAGAACATAGTTTCAATGGATTCAGATTCTTCCATTTTAAACGCCTCATACTTCTGAATGAGCGCCAGAGCCTTTGTTTCCTTGACTTGGACGTTGCCCTCATGCGTCATTCTGAGAGAATCAAAGATGTTCTTAGCTGTGTCTCTGTTGGAGATCTTCTCATACTCAGTATAGGAGATAGCACTGAGGAGGATGGTTCTGGCCTTATGGTGATTCTTGAAATCACGCTTTTGTTGATCAGTCATTGATTTTCTATCAATCTTCTGACCAGTTGCATTAACAGGGTGCGTGTATCCATCTGTCACCATATCCCACAGATCAGCATCATGTGCTAGAAAGAAGCTTTCAATTCTGTCTTTCCAGTAGTCAAAGTTTTCTCCATCAAAGACTGGAGGTTTGCCGCTGAATCTGTCTCTATCCTCATTGTTGTCATTGCTGAAATGAGAGTTGTTTCCTGCCATAGTGTTTTTCTGACGCTGGATCTTTTACTGACACGGTTAAGTGTTTTAGCTCAGAACCAGGCGCTCTGATGCCAATTGAAGGGGTGAAAAACACAAGAAGGGGGGGTTGAATTGTAAAACTGGAAACTTTAAAGCAAATGACAAGGTATTTTTATCCTGGTTCGTTTGATCTCAAACTACTCCAGTCCACCCGTTCAAGGTGATTTCGCCTCTCTCCAACGAGGTCTTAATTCACTATATTCAACTGAATACAAATCTGCTTTAGCAACTGCTAAAACCTTCTTGATTCAAACCACAATCCGGTTTGTCAAGGCAACACTTTCTTACAAAGGAATGAACAAGTGTGTATGAATGTTTTCTACAAAAACTATATCACAACTGTGATGTTTACACAAATGAAGCTTAGAATACTAAGATGCTAAACGCTAATAGAGTATCAGAGTTTGGTGGTTTAGCAAAACTTGTAGAGTGAAGATTACTGTTCAGCTTTGTGCGTGTAGAGAGTTTGGAAGCATTAGCCGTGATAATCTTCAAAGCTTGGTTTATATAGCACTTTGAGAAGATGAACGTTGAAGCAAATATTCTTGATTCAATGCTATTTACAAGCTTTCCTTTTTGAGCAGATCTTGTCTTAGAATGATGCCGTTGGTATTGATTAGCTTTCAATGCACAGTACCGTTGCTTCTTCAATGCACGATCTGGCTTGGCTCATTCTGATTCTGCTTCGCTGCTGATGAACTAATTTGTTTCTGTATCAGAGTGTTTTACGCGCAGTTCTGTTCATCAAGCTTCAGCATGTGCAAGCGTTGATCATCTGATCTTGACGTTCTGATTCAGCAACTTCTGATGCTGATGTGCAAACTCATATTCTGATGCTGAAAACGTTATCTTGCTTATTTTAATCAGCATATCTGCAAGTCAGAGCATAGTAATTTTAGGCAGCATATAATTCAATCATAAAATATTTAACTACTATATCTTTTCACTTTGTTATCATCAAAACTTAAATATAGGGTACTAGATTCAAACATTGTTCTAACAAATTCCACCATGTGATCCGAAACATCATTTATAATAACATTATTTTGCCTTGCAGGGACCGAATTGATCCTCAAAACAGAGCCAATTGGCTATTTGATCCTACGGCTCCCGAGGGCCATGTTCTTATTCATGAAGAACGGCCTGATGCCCCCCGCGGACGAGATACAAGAAGAGTTGGACCGAGCTGCCCCCGTTCATGACATTCCGGAAACTTCATCTGCACTACCTCCTATCACTCTTGAAGAAATTCTCCGAGCCATCCACCAGCAGAATCAAATGGGTGCAGCACTTGCAAGAAAACAACAGGACCAGTATGACAGTTTATGTGCACAGAATGCTCAGATTTTGAGTGGCTAGCAGAGCATGAACGAGAAGTTAGACGAGGCCTTGTCTGAACCAAACACTTTAAGGATGGACGTCAGCACTCTTGGCTCCCATGACACTGATTCCGAAGCCACGCCTACCAGGCGATCACGCACCAGGAGCAGAGGACGTGGACATCAGTAGTCTTTATTCTTAATTAGTTTGCTTTTGTTGTTTCTTTTTGTATTTCTATTCCCCTGCTATTATACCATAACATTGAGGACAATGTTTGATATAGTGTGGGATAGGTACCTTTCCCTTTCTGAATTTTCCATTAAACAAGTAATTTTTACGATATTTCTCAGTTTCAATTCTTCCCCGCTTTATTTAGCCATACCGAAATTTTTTGCTTTATCTTCGCATAGCCCGACATACCTACCTTAACGAAATCCTAGTTAGGAAGCCGAGAACGATTCAACAAGATCGATACGGTTATGACACCTTAGACTTCCTACTTACACGATCCGTTTCAATAACTGTTATACCTATATCTTGAGTTTTAGTTCTAAAGTAACCCCTAGTAGTTTATACTATCAGTCAGCACCGTCTAGACACAAACCACGTGGGGATCCGATGAATATAAGTTTTTGATGCATAATCAATGAAATATCCTTCTTATCTCGCTGCTAAAAAGGAAAATTTGCACCAAAGTACAAGGTCGCATATAAGAGATGAGAAAATAATGAAGGAGTCCATTGTTGGTTGGTTCAGAGGTATCTGGTTCGGAACTTGGTCGGGCGTGCTACAGCTCGATCCCCCATAACCTCCAATTTGGATAATATGTGTAGGGTTGCCACATTCGTGTACCAGACCCCGTGCCAAAAAGGATCAAAGTCACTAACCGGTTACTCCACTACGTGTGTGCTAAGACAAAGGGCTTAATGTGATTGCGCTAGAACAAACCGGGTGAAATAGGTACAAGAGACTCTGGGTAAAATTATAACAGAATTATTGGACAATTTGTTTAAAATGGAAGTCCATGACTTCGCTTGTTCCTTGTGTCATTAGTGTATCATTAGTGTTTTACTTAAGTATTGATCGAACTAACGATTGATTTCCCGTAATTGTTTTGAAAACCAAAGGTATGTTATGCATGTGCGTTTGATAAAACTTGTCTGATCTTTCTAAATGATTATTTGTTTGAGGATAAGCAAAAATTTAAGTATGGGGGAATTTGATAACGAGAAATCATATCGTATAATTTCTACGTTTATAGTCCGTTTTTAAACTGCATTAATCCATTTAACTCCCGATTGTTCCGAGTTTTTATGTCTTTTCACAAGTACAACATGTCTCAAGTCAATTTAGTGGAAAAAGATCATATGAAGAAAGTTAACATGAAAACCAGAAGAAAAGGAACAATTCTGCAAAGTTCTGCAGTTTTTTATGCTGTGACGGTCGTCACACATCACTTACAAACGTAACGCACTGCTAAGCGTCTTACGTTTGTCACCTTGGTGTTATGACCGTAACACGCTTATTACATGAAGAATGCTCGTAACACACTTGTGGCGACCGTTACACGCTTAATCCAACTTTATGAAGATCGTGAGGTGAAGACGTGGAGACGTGGGCAAGAAAAGAAAGGACTCTTCATATACTTCTACGATCTCTCAATCTCACCAACGCCCAGTCTTCCTGGTTTTTCTCCACAACCGAAGTGCAAAGCCCATGTTCTTGTTTTTTTTAACTATCAATTTCTCCTCTATAAATATGAGAGATTTAGATGAATTACGAACAAAGTTTTATTTTCAAAAATTTCTTGCAGAAGCTCGGCGGAATTTATGAACCATTTCCCTTTTACCATTTAATAGCCATTTTCAACATTAGGAAATTTCTATCTTAGTTAGAATTTGTTTTTAGCCTCAGACTTCATTTCGAGTTTCGATTCCGAAGGTACCAATCTTGCCGACTTGTGTAAGAGGGAGCTTGAGGAATAGTATTATTATTCAAGTTTTAATCGCATTTAATTTAATTTTAAGTACAATTTCTTTACTTTCAAATACTGTTATTTATTTATCATGAATGTTTCACTGCTTTCCAATTATATTTCTTGTCTGTCTGTTTCAAGTACCATGGCTATCTAAATTTCTAGAGTCAGGATGTGATAATAGTAACTGAATGGATTAAATTGTTCCTAAGATAAAATATAAATTAACTTAATTTCTGGCTGTGACTTTTTATAATTAAAATCAATCTTTTTGTTATGAGAGTAAGAAAAGTAGAATAGGTTAGGATCAAGACCACGAGAGTGTGAGGTTTTAACCGGATAGCTAAAGTTAGGAATTTGATTTAAATATAGCGAGAGCGCTTTAAAACAAATTAGACTTTATTAAGTTTTCAAAGAGTATTTTCTAAACACTTATGGGCTAGCGAGAGCAGGCATAGGGCTTTAGGGGTATAATCCGAGATAAGACCATGAGAGTGTGAGTTAAGGGTTTTTAAACTAATAATTTCTATAGAACCATTTCAGTTAAACATATTTATATGCTTAGGTTCGATTAAATCCGCTTAGGTTCACTATATTACATACCGACCACTTTATTATTATTATTTCCTTAGTTCGATTTAGTTTTCCTCTACTTTAACTTCTAAAAACCAAACGTGACAACATCCGCCTTAGCTAAACTAGCAAACCTTTATAGCACTAGAGTGATTACAAAGTCCCTGTGGGTTTAACATCTTTTTATTACTACCGCGATAGGCTGTGCACTTGCAGTTAAGATACCGTTAGACACATTAGGTCGATTGCACGTCAGGAAGATAGACTATGCTGGGGAAATTTGTTTATTGTTGTTTGTTGGGGAAATAAACCTTGTTGATGAATACTTGATGAACTACTGATGAGGTGATTTCTTTGAGGAAGAGATCCACAAGGTTTCTACTTGTAGGATCAACTTAGCTAGGGAGAGAGTTTCTTAGAGATTGAGACTCTTGGTTGGAGATCAGTCTATGCAAAGAGATTTTTTGAGTAACTTTGTTGAGGATTGGTTTATCATAGCTGGTCTCGTGGGGATAATGCTAATGAAATAATTTTGTGGGGATATTCCTTATACATTAAAGAGATGCTCGCTGCTGCTTAGCAGGACACATGTGTCAAATAGTTTTAATTATGTTCATATGCATAGGTTTGTTCAATTTTAGTCATTGGACAACTTTGCATTCAAAATAAAACAAAACGTTTACACTTTAAAGTATATTTGTATTAATATTTTTCCCATGAATAGGTGTTTTTGTACAAAGAGACGAAGATCCTAGTAAGAGATAATCGTCGGAAGGAAAATAAAATTGAAAACAAAAATGATATCCATGTGAAATGATCTCATTGCACTCTAACTCTACTATTTCCCCAATGTCTTCGAACCCCCCTTGTCGTTGACATAAGTTGATTGGATTGATCTTGGATCATTTGAACTTGGACCTTGGTGATAAAGTTCACTGTGGTGATTCCACGAGACATAGTCATAAGCTTTCAATTCTTATCTTTTGCCTGGACCGCCCTTTCGGGTTTTTAGCCCACCAGGATACCCATTCTTTCCTAAGTCGCCCTTTCGGGTTTTCAACTTGCCGGGTGTACAATATTTTGCATATAACCCTAATTTTTTCCCAAACCTTTTGGTTTGCCGGGATGCCCTTATTTTGCCTAGGTGTCTCAACCTAGCGGGTCTCTTATGCATAGTATTTTTTAACTATGTCCGCATTTATAGGATGTGGGAAGTCTTCACCATCCATGGTAGTCAACATCATGGCGCCGCTAGAGAAAACTCTCTTGACAACAAATGGCCATTCGTAGGTGGGAGTCCATTTGCCCCTGGGGTCGCCTTGTGGCAGAATGATGCGTTTTATCACCAAGTCACCAACTTGATATACTTAAGGCTTAATATTTTTGTTGAAAGCCTTCAACATACGCTTTGGGTATGTCTGACCATGACAAACAACAACCAGTAGGTTTTCATCGATCAAGTTCAATTGATCCAATCTTGTCTGAATCCACTTGTCTTCTCCTAGACCTACTTCATTCATAATCCTTAATGAGGAAATCTGAACTTCCACAGGCAAAACAGCTTCCATGCCATAGACTAAGGAAAAGGGAGTTGCCCAAGTTGATGTTCTAGCTGAAGTAGGGTAGCCATGTAGAGTGAACGATAACATCTCATGCCAATCCTTGTATGGTACTACCATCTTCTGCACAATCTTCTTAATGTTTTTGTTGGCCGCTTCGACCGCGCCATTCATTTTAGGTCTATATGGATAAGAATTGTGATGCTTGATTTTGAACTGAGTGCAAAGTTCGGTAATCATAGCATTGTTAAGGTTAGTCCCATTGTCGGTAATGATCCTTTCGGGGATACCATAGCGGCAGATGAGGTTGTGTTTGATGAATCTAGCTACCATGCTCTTTGTGACTAAGGCAAAAGAAGAGGCGTCGACACATTTGGTGAAATAGTCGATAGTGACAAGAATGAAGAAATGTTTGTTGGAAGCAGTGGGCTTGATTTCTCCAATCATGTCAATACCCCACATTGCAAATGGCCACAGAGCGGTCACGACGTTCAAAGGGATAAGAGGCATATGGACCTTGTCAGCATAGATTTTGCATTTTTGATAAGTTCTTGAATGTTGATGGAAATCAGTCTCCATTGTTGATTTTGTACCCCAAAATTTGCCCTCTCATTTTACTCAAGACATGCCTCTAGAGGTCCTCAATTGCTCAAGGATGACTAAGGATTGACCAGACAAATCCTCCTCATAAGGCAACAAGGTTCAAACCAGGGTTTCACTCCTCATCAAGATGTGTGAAATTCAAAAGTCCCAAATGCTTTCCATGGTCCTAATATGTTATCAAGATCATCCATGTCAAGTTTCATGCCTTGCATAAGAAGTTTGCTCAGTCAATTGCCTAGATGCCTGAAAATCAACTGTACTAGGTCAAAAGTCAATTGTGCTCCACATACAGTCAAACCTCAATATTTTTTATCAACATCAACATTTTTAAGTAATATCCATCATTTGATCAAGGGTTGATCATGATTCCTCAAGGAATGCCCCAAATTCATCAAAACCCAAATGTTGCTAAATTAGGGTTTCTCAGGAAAAGTCAACCAAACTTTGACCAGGCATAACTTTCTCATACTTTATCATAAATTTCCCATACAAGGCTCATTTTGAATAGGATTAAATTACCTACAACTCATCTCCAGCCCTCAAGTTCAAGAAATGCATTCATGAAAAGATATAAATTCAGACATTATATGTCATTTCAAAAAGTCAACAAAAACACCTTTTGGGACAAAGCTTCTTACATGAATATGGAAGACCCAATTGAGCTGAAATTAAAAGGGTTGTTTAGGGAACATCCTAATCTTTCTAAAAAGTCCAAGAACACCCTCTTAGGGTTAAAATTGAGGGAGATATGTATTGTCAAAGTTTACCAAGTTTTGGAAATGTGAATGAAGTTAACATTGATCAAAATGTCTTTTTTCCAAATGGGCCCATGTTTTCTTGTTTGAAACTTGTTCCTAAGATGGCCCACGACCCTTGAGCTTAACCACCTATTTTTTTTATTTTTTTTATTATTTATTTTGATTTTTTATCCATTTAAATCAAAATAAATCATTTTAAATAGTAGAATAATCAAATAAAATCAAAGATTTGATTTTATGAGCATATTATGAGTCCATGAACAGCTAGCAAATCAAAAAATTTGTGCAAGAGCTAATTGATTGGAAAAGATCTTAATTTGGTCTATTTTGGAAACAAATCATACAAGGAAAAGAATGAAATCAAATCTCCATAATTTGCAAAGATATGATCAGTTTTTGTTGACATAAATCATTCTATGATATATACACAAAATTTCCAAAGCATAAGGAAGTTTTTTGGGTCGTGAAAACAAGGAGGCCAACTTCAATTTTTGTCAAAAAAAGTGCTGATCACAAATTCCTCCATAGACTGATTCAAGCAATTCCAAGGCCAGCAATCCGTTCCTGGATATTTTCTGAAGTCATTCCAATCATCCTCAAGCCTTAAAACTTTCAGAAATCACGCCTCACAGTGCCACAGTTTGCATCTTTTTTCAAGATTCGTTTTCAATAATTTATCCATCATAAACATGTTTTGATCATATATCCATGCTTGCTATCATATTTGAAATTTTTTTGATTGGTTTGATTGAAGTTTAAGTGCAGGAATGGCATGATGCAATTGTTAGGGTTTTAAGGTCCCAAATTGGGAATTCCATATAGAGGAAAAATTGGACAAAATCAGGGGTAATATCATGCTTAGAAGATGATTTGTAATTGATCCATGTCTTTGGTTTGAATTTGATCTACTTGTACTGTGTTTTTGAATTTTACAGGTTTATGGCTACGAACAAAATTCATCACTATAGCTTTTAGTGACGGAAACGACTGTAGGTAAAAGTGTGGCCAAAAACAACAATTATAGGGAAGAAGACAATTAGGTGGCAGAATCCCATTGGGTGATTTAAATCACGCGCGCGTTTGGGAAAGACCACTTTATTTCCTTTATATTTTATTTATGTTATTATATTTACAACTAAACATCCTAGCATTTTATTATTTTCTTAACATTTACATGCAGATCTTGTGCACAGCCCATTCCAAGCGCCCACTATACACCCTAATCTCAACCATTGGATTCATCATCAATCCAGATCCAACGCCCAATGCTCAAGTCATACCATAGACCATCAGAAAGAGTATCACACTGAATCAGGCGCAAGGATTGGGTTGACCATCTATTGGACCTAAATAATTCAACATTGCACCCCCTGGATTTCTTGCTAAACAGGCCCAATTTTTCTCTTTTCTTTTTATTTCTTATTTTTATTATTTACTAATTATCTTTTTTCACAAAATAACACAAAATCATTTTTTAACATTAAATAAAAAAATCACAAAAAACATAAAAATCTTTTTTCATAAAAATATTTTATTTCTTTAATTAATTAGTTTAATTAAATTAGGGCAATTAAATTTTATTTTTCATAATTAAAAAATAATTAGAATTAGGGTTTAATTTTGTACATAACCTAATTTTTTCTCAAAAACTAACCTAAATATTTTTCAATTAGATTATTTAGGTTTCCTAATTTATTCTCGCATTTAACTCGCCGCGCGCATTTTTTAATTTCCTTTTTATTATTATTGTAATTGCTCCGAGTTTGTAATAGTAATTAGGGTTTCAATTGCGCATCTTTATTTTCAGTCCAAAATAATTATGTATCTGCAAAAGCCTTGTAATAGCTAGGACTTTAACTTTCTCGCTTTAATTTCTGCAAACTATAAAATGCTTAGATGTATGTTAATAGGATTGTATGGAAATAAAAACTGAAAATTAATACAGTAGAAAACCCTAAATGTGCAAAGATAAATAAACTGAAAATTACACTCGCACATGCTCACTCCTAGGGTTTACTCCACTCCGGTTGCCTTCGGTAAACGATGATGAAGTATAAGGTTTGTTAGTGGTTGTCCTCTAGCCCGAAAAGATCTAAAATGACCCATTCGGATGTTTCCTCGGAAAAAGATCTTTGAGGATTTAGGATGATTACTAACATTTACTAACATTGCTTTTATGATCGTATTTGTCCCTTCGAATGTCCCTAAAAAAATCCAACGACGATGCTAACTATTTCTCAATAATGGGATAGCATTGTCTAAAAGGAAAACGAACAGACTTTTTTCAAGTAAGTAGATTAGTTCCTAGGTACTTGCTCAAACAAACAAATTTTTTTCACACAAACACTTTCCAAACAAAGTTTTCAAAAACAACTCTGTAACACTCTTGAGGAAAGAAACAAGGGTTAAAATGAAGTAAAACAAAAATGTTCAAAGCAAGCACACACAAGCAATTTTCAAAATGAGCAAGTACCTAAGAGCCCGTGGAAAACCACAGATAGAAAGGGTGCTAACATCTTCCCTTTCTATGATCTACCCCCCGTAATCAGAAACATCTAGAAAAAGGTTTTTTATGTTCTTTTTCCTTTTCCTTGTAAGATAAAATAAAAGTCAGTGGCGACTCTTGCTTACCGCGACATTTGCAAACAAAAAATGCAAACCAGTATTAACAATTGGTTCTGCCACCGTATCACAGTTGACTAATAGTAAGCTCTCAGGATTTTCTTAGCCATCATATGTCTCTTTGAGTGAGTGCCAAAGAGACCATCGTGCATGTCTTCCATAATTTCCTCTGCCTCCTTGTTGTCTACACATCGGAGTAGAGTAGATTCATGGTTGCGCTTGTACAATATTCCGTTACTTAGGAAGAATTTGGCTGAAAATCTTTGTAAGAACTTTCTGTCATTGATGGATGCTCCCTCGGGATACTCTTGCGTTTCAAGGTATCTCATCACCTCATGGTACCTTGGATTTTCTACGCCAGTCTCAAGCTCACAGCAGTGCACAGGTTCCTCGAATCTTTAAATTGTAATCATAGGGGCTTCGTTGTCCCATCTGACCTTGACCATTGAAGACATTGTTGCCAAGGCGTCATCCAACTGATTTTCTTCCCTAGGGAAGTGCTCAAAGGTGATCTCTTTGAAATAAGGAATTAGCGATAGCACAAGTTCCTTGTAAGGGATGAGATTAGGATGTTTAGTGTCCCAATATCCTTTTACATGGCTAATCACTAAAGCAAAATCCCCAAACACATTTAAATGCTTGATCCTCAAATCAATAGCAACCTTCAGTCCCAAAATGCACGCTTCATACTAGGCCATGTTGATCGTCCAATCGAAGCATAATCTGGCAGTGAAAGGAGTGTGGCAACCTTCGGCGGATAAGATCACAACACCAATTTCGTTACCCAAGGCGTTGGAAGCCCCATCGAAGTCCATAGTCCATCGAGATCCTTGTACAGGTCAGTCAAACGGTCCAGGTTTCACATAATCGGTCACCAGCATGATGTTTTCATCTTGAAAGTCAAAGATCATGGACTGATAATCATCAACAACTTGATTTTCCAAATGATCTTTAAGTACGCTTCCTTTGATGGCCTTTTGTGTTGTGTATTGAATGTCGTACTCAGTCAAGATCATTTGCCATCTGGCTATCCGTCCGGAAAGAACAGGTTTCTCGAAGATGTAATTGATTGGGTCCATCTTAGAAATCAACAGAGTGGTATGAGTCAACATATACTGTCTTAGCTGGCGAGCAGCCCATGCCAGAGCGCATCAAGTTTTCTCGAGAAATGAATATCTGGTTTCACAGTCTGTAAACTTTTTGCTCAGGTAATAAATAGCATTCTCTTTTCTGCCAGATTCATCATGTTTGCCCAAAACACACCCCATAGAATTCTCTAGTACTGTCAAATACATGATCAAGGGTCTACCTTCAACTCGAGGCATGAGAATAGGAGACTCTTGTAGATATTCTTTGATTTTGTCAAAGGCATCTTGGCATTCATCATTCCATCTGACTACCTGGTCTTTATTCAAGAGTTTGAAGATTGGCTCACAAGTAGCAGTCAAGTGAGACATGAAGCGGGTGATGCAATTGAGACGACCTAAGAATCCTCTAAATTCCTTTTCAGAGTGGGGGACTGGAATTTCTTTGATGGCCTTTACCTTGGCAAGATCAACTTCTATGCCTTTATTGCTGACAACAAAACCTAGAAGCTTTCCAGATCATATTCCAAATGTGCACTTGTTAGGGTTTAACCTCAACTTGTACTTTTTCAGTCTTTCGAATAGCTTGTATAGGTGATTGAGATATTCCTCTTTAGTTTGTGATCTTACAATCATATCATCCACATATACCTCTATTTCATGATGGATCATATCATGAAATAAAGCTACCATAGCCCTTTAATATGTTGCCCCTGCATTCTTCAATCTGAACGACATGACCTTGTAGCAAAAGGTGCCCTATTGCGTAACGAAAGTTGTCTTCTCCATGTCTTTGGGATCCATCCTTATCTGATTATAGCCGGAGAAACCATCCTTGGGGCTTGTCCTATTCAGATCCCTATAGTCTACGCACATGTGAACTTTTCCGTCTTTCTTCGGCACTGGCACCACATTTGCAACCCATTGAGGATAAGATGTCACAGCTAGGAACCCTGCATCAAATTGTTTCATCACTTCAGCTTTTATCTTTTCAGACATGTCAGGCTTCATGCAACAAACCTTTTGTTTGACAAGAGGACAATCTTCTTTTGTCGGCAGATGATGAACTACGATGTCGGTATCCAACCCTGGAATATCTTCGTACAACCAAGCAAACACTTCCACATAGTAATGCAACATTAAAACCAACCTGCTCTTGAAACTGTCTTCTAAGTTATCATCGATCTTATCCTCTTTATTGTCCGTCTCGGTACCCAGATTGATGACTTCAACTGACTCTTCGTGCGGCTGAATAGCTTTTTCCTCTTGTAACAGAAGTCTTGCTATTTCTCTTAGTATTTCACAATTTTCCCCGCCTTCGTCTTCAACTTGGTTAATTGGACATTCAAAGTCATAGTCGGCAATAGTAGAGTCATTGGCAATAAGATCCATAGTAGATGAGTACCTGCAAGTGTATGTGTGTGTGCATGTAATATACATGGCTATTTTGAAAAATGTAAGAAAGGAAAGGCAATGAACACAAATATTTGAATGCAAAAGAGTATAATGGTTTGTATTGAATGATCATATGATTAGATGAACATAAATAAAACCATTGACAAATGGACCAAAGTGCCCCAGGCCAGGCACATGGCTTACAAGTCATTGTTAAATATTACGGACAAAATGTTCTTGAATTAATGAGCAGCAATAAACAAGTAGATTACTCCTCAATGAAGGAGATAGGCACGAAGTCCTTTGCATGCCAATTATGGAGCTCCATTGTAGTAGGATACACCCATTCTTCAATTGCAACTTCATCATCAGAATCACCTACAGCATTGACCTCATGGCTCCCAATACGGAGAGGTGGCTATCCTGCACGGGCGCGCCTCACCTCCTTCTGAGCCTTGACGGTGAAACCGAAACCAAACTTGTCCGCTTTGAATGGGATATCAAGGAGTTTCCCCTAAGTATCACGACTTCCTTCTTCAATTGCAGTGCGGACATCTTTGATTGAAACCATCTTCGGCATGGCCTTGATAGCTTTAGATACATCAGAGGAACATCTGGTAGCAATAACCATTGGTGGCACAACTTCAAAGGCTTGACACGGGGTCTCAATGAATTCTCCATCCATCTCTACATACTTGAAAGAGTTGAGGTGGCTTACCATAGACTCTTCTTCTCCACAGATGGTGACAATTCTTCCCTTGACCGGATATTTGAGTTTTTGATAGAGGGTTGAGGTTACTGCCCCAGCTTTATGGATTCAAGGGTGACCTAACAAACAAGAATAGGCAGGAGAGATATCCATGATGTAGAAGGTGGATTGAAGATTTGTGAGCCCACCTTGATTGGAAGATCTACCTCCCCATGAAATGTCCTTTTTGATCCATCGAAGGCCCTCACGATGATATCACTTGGTTTCCAGACTAAACCTCCACAGTCTAAACGGTCTAATGCCCCCTTGGGTAGCACGTTCAAAGAAGAACCAGTGTCGACCAGAACATGTGCTAAGGTAGTCCTTTTGCAGTCGACGGAAACATGTAGAGCTTTATTGTGGTTCTTCCCAAGCGGTGTTAGGTCAACATCGGAGAACCCTAAACTGTTATCAGCCGTCAAGCTCGCCATGCAATTCTCAAACTGGTATGTTGTGGTCTCATGAGGGACATGAGCCTTCTTCAAGAATTTGATTAATGTCTGAGCATGGGCATCAGAACAGAGTAGCAATGACAACATGGAAATCTTAGAAGGGGTTTGCCCCAACTGTTCCACAATCTTGAAATTGCTCCATTTTATTATTTTCAAGATTTCGTCCATCTCACGAGCGAAAGGTTCTCCACCAGCCATGTACTTTGCAGGTATTTCTGTCAAGACCAGTTCAACAACTTTCTCCTTCCCTCTTGTATCGGTACTTGGCTTAGTGACAGCGATGCAGACATGCGCCTTTGTAACAACTGGTGGTGATATATTGGGTGAAAATATTCTCCCAGTTCTGGTCACTTTTCTTGAGCCAGTTATGTTACCAACATCATCAGCTTTTTCTTCTTCGATCCAAGCGTCTTGCTTTATCCCATGGTAAAACACCTCAACACCATAGTTCTATGGCACTGCTTTGTTTGAAGAGTAGGGAATTGGTCCAGGATTGGTAATTATTAAGGGTGCAACAGTTGGTTCATTTGAAATCCTGATAGGACCCTTGGAGGAGATCCTAAGAGGCTTATTTGAGATGGTGATAATGGAGAGATCTTAACATTTATTAGTCAAACTTTCGGCAGGAAGAGTCTTCTCAAATAGGATATCATTGTTATCCATTAAGTGTTGAATGTCTTCCTTCAGCCATTCGCATCCATCGAGTTATTTGGCACAACAGACACAGTCTTTCATATAGCCAAGTAAAATTCCGGCTTTCAACAGATTCTTTTTTATAATACTCAGCGGAGTATTCAAGTCTTCAATAGAAGTAACAAAAATTGTATCCTCAACAACATTGACACCCTTTCCATGGTTTGACATAAGTGTGGTGATTACATTCGGAGTTGGAGGAGGATCAAATTCAATAGTCTTGTTATCGATCAAATCCTGAATTTTATTCTTCAAGGCCCAACATTGGTCAGTCTCATGCCCGGGGCTACTTGAGTGGTAAGCACATTTGGTGTTCGGGTTATACTTTGGTGAAAAGGTATCTGGATTGGCAGGAGGATTGCGCAATGTCACTAAATTAGCCTTTAGCAAGTGTTGTATGGCTTGGTATAGTGACATTCCTATCCTCGTAAATTGTCTTCTCAGAGTTTCAAAACATTGGTGATTAGAAGATGGTCTTTGAGCAGGAGTTGGGTTGGAGATTCAGACAACATTAACAGACAGATGATCATTCTTCTTGGTACGGGCCCTTGCCTCATACACAACATTGATTTCCTTCTTTCTAACAAAAGGTTTCTTTACAGGGTTAGAAGTGGAGGCAGATGCCATGGAAATCTTCCCATTTTTAATGCCTCTTTCAACTCTTTCACCGGTTAAGATTAATTCAGTGAAACCAGAAGAAGAAGAACAACCAACCAACAAGTTAAAGAATGGACCAAATAAAGTGCCCATAAATATGTCAATGTGCTCTCCATCAGTCAAAGGTGGTTGAACCCTACTGGTGAGGTCTCTCCACTTTTGCGCATATTCTTTAAATCCTTCGTTTTTCCCCATGGTCATATCTTGCAACTGAATCCTTTTTGGTGCCAAGTCGGTGTAATATTGGTACTGTTGGTAGAAGGCGATAGCTAAGTCCTGTTAAGTATTGATACGGGAACCATCCAACTGGTAGAACCATTCTAGTTGCGCTCCGATAAAGCTCTCTTGAAAAAAGTGAACCCAGAGTTTCTTATCAGCGATGTGTGGCTATATCTTGCGCACATAATATTTCAAGTGAAGTTTTGGACAAGAAACTCCATCGTACTTTGCAAAGACTGGTATTTTGAATTTATGGGAACTGACAACCCTAAAGATCAAACCCAAATCATCAAAATCTAAACCGGGGATGGCTGGAATCTCAACAAACTTCAATCTGTCTTCTAACTGCTTATACTTGACATCGGCGGGTGGATACTTCTATTCAAAATAATAATCATCAGACGCTTGATCATTAATATAGTCAGCCTGGGTACTCTTAACCTCACCAATTTGATTCTCGTCTTCTTCATATGAGTCTTCCACTACCGGGATCTGACGAACGACTCTTTGAACCCTCTGCCCATGTTGACCAGGGCTCTCTTCTTGGGTTTCTTCTTAACTTCCAATAATGTCATTATGTCTTGTTGCCCCTTGTCTAGGGCCAGTAGAGTCTCTAGTAATTAAGAGTTTTGTGCCTGAAGATCCTTCACAGTTTTCTCTAGATCCATCATGCTGAAATAAACAGCAGAAAGATAAGGAAACCTGTTATGTGAAAACCTATCATGTTATGATGCATGTAATATGTATATGCAAATGATTTCAAGGATTTATGAAATTTAAATTTATATAGACAAGGAATGAACAAACGTAAATTTTCATTAATTAGTTCAAAATGATTACAAAATGCCTCTTAGGCTTACAAAATAACTCTCTAAGATAAAAAGACTGAACACATACTCTTCGACGCAAGATAGGCGTTCACATTTTACTCTTCTTGTAGCTGCTTTGTAAGCTCCAAGACCCTCTTCTCAATAGCGTATAATTGAGCTTCGAAAGTATCTCGTTATTCCTTTATCTAAATCCAAACTTTTTGCAAGTATTCAAGAGAAGTAGGAATGTCAAGATGCAGGACAGTGTAGGGAACATCTACTTCAACCACAGGCTCCATCATAACTAGAAAGATGAAGGGATAAGGCATCACAGGTTTCTGAGCACGAGCTCGTACCCACCCAAGATAAGGTTCAAGTGGAATGGAATTCTTGTGTCCCAGCATCTTGCTATCCACTTAGCTCACCATCCTCCATGCTCGGATAAACCTATGACGGTAACTTTGATCGTCACTCTAGTAGTCGAACACCACTCCTTAGATGAGCATCTCATGTGGGCCATCCCTTCTGGCATAACCAAACTGACATAAGGCTAAACAAGAGTTGTAAGTGATACCTCCCCTAATTCCAAGTAAAGAGACATTAGGGAATTCCCCACAACTCTTGATAACAGTAACATTCTCCAATAATAGAGAACACCAATTAACATCTGAATGTCTGAGTGTTATCAACCTATAGGACCACCTCAAATCTTGCTCGTTCTTAAACACAGATCGGGGAAGATGCAAAATAAACTATCTTACCAAGAGAGGAGTGCAACATATGAGGATCCCTCTCTTCCTCATAGTGCGAGAGTGAAAAGAATGTAGGATATCCCCGAACAGAGTAGGCACCGGATTCCGAGACATGAAGATTTTGACATCATTTACATCTACGAGTTGGTCAGGGTTTGGAAACAAAACCATCCCATAGATGAGAAGGGCCAATATTTCTTCAAAATCTTGTAAGTCCAAAGAGTTCCAACAATCTTGAGCTTTCTCGAATAAGAACTTGGCTAAGAAACCTTTAACACCACTCCTTGTTTCCCAATTAGTTGTGATATCAGATTGTTGCAAGTGTAATGCTTAGGAAATCTCTTCTGGTTTTGGATCTTTTTTTGTACCTTTGAAAGGTAGTTGATTGAGAATAGGAATCCTCAAGAGTTGAGAGAATTCCTCCAGAGTTGGTATAAGCTGATAATCGGTAAAAGTGAAGCAATGGTGTAGAGGTTCAAAGAATTGGAAAATCAACTTCATCATATCTTCATCAGTGTTGGAGGTAACCAAGTTTAAGAGGCGACCATGTGTTTCAGTGAATGGAGAATTCTCAGGTACCCTTGATGCTAACTCTTTGAGTTGAGGAGGAATTCTTACGAGATTGACTTGGATAGTATTCCTGCTGATATAAGCCATATCCTACAAAATAGAACAAAAATAATCCCCAAAAATCCTTGAAATGGTTAGTGAGAATGAGTATGATGTTATGATGTTTATGATGTCATGTACAAGTAAGTATATACAAACAAGGAAAACAAGTCATTAGGTTTAGGCTTGCATGGAGTCTCATAGATAAGTACCCTCTTGAAGTTTAGTTGGCTCAAACATGTCCTAGAAATAGTAACCAGGTTCTATGGGATCTCAACATCACTGATCTGTCTTATCGGGCATTGTTTCAGTTCAAGCCTCTTTCGCGATGACCGGAATATCCCGAGAAGTTAAACCTCAATGAGTGTAGTATCGAGTATCAACCAACTTCATACTGCACCAAAGCCGGTTATCTCACTACGTCCTAATGACCAAGTTGGTCAAGTAAAGGTTCTAAAAGTCAGTTACTGCTTCATGACACCACACAGCGGCCCCGTATTCTCCTTGACTACTCAAGGGCTACCGATACCCACAAATGTGTCACACTAACATAGCTATTGCTTAGACCATGTCGGTATACCCCACACAGTTTCCACAATGTATTACTACTTACCTATAAGGTATCCCAAATCTGGGTAGAGGATTTAAAACAAGCCCAAACAAGGAACCAAAATGTAAAGCAAACAAGTCAAACAATGAAAGCAAGTAAAGGTGATCTATCCCTAAGGTAACCCCACTTTTAAGAATATTCCCCAGCAGAGTCGCCAATTCTGTGATACGGTGGGAGAACTGACTTGGGATGTTTTGCGTTTTATCGTAAATGTTACGGTTAGCAAGAGTCCCCACCGACTTTTCTTTTATCCAAAAGGAAACGCTGAAAAGAACAGGAAAGACCTTTGAGATTATTTCTTGAGTCTGAGGGGTAGATTATAAAAAGGGAAGGTATTAGCACCCTTTTCATCCATAGTTATCTATGGGCTCTTAGTTGCTTGCTAGATCACTTTCTTTTCTTTGAAAATATGCTTTGTGTGGTTTTTGAAAGTATTTTGAAAAGGCTCTTTCGTGTAGGAAAACTTTGTAATAGTTCTCGTTCGTAAGAACGTATACAAAGTGTTGGTCTTTTGAAAATGTTTCATGTTTGAAAAATGTTTTGAAAGTGTTTTGTGTTTGTTTTTAAAAATAAGCAAGGATGTTTGTTTTGAAAATGAGCATGCAACTAGGAACAATCTACCTACTCAAAAGTATTTGTTCATTTCTTCCTTTCCTTTGATATTTCTATCTTACCATTGATTTGGTAAGAAGCCTAATCTTTGGATGTAAAGGTACGGGCATGGGTCATCGTATAGCCATGATAGCAATATTGTGAAATATCTTAGCATTTCTCTTTGAGGGACTAAGATCATTTTGAAAGGAAACATTTTATAGCGTCATCGAGGCACTATGATCTTGTATTTTTGATTGCTTTTGCTAAGATATCCCACATGCATAACATGGTCATTTTTGTAAGGCAACAATGTGGAATTACGCTAAACGTGCAAGTGTGAATTGTGTGCTTGATTTGCATGCATTTAATCTTTGATTAGGGTTATCTACTTGTTGATTTTATGTCTTGCCATACTAACCCTAGTTAGTAGCATTTATATTTGAAAGCGATAAATTGCGGAAATGTAAAGTCCTACGCTAATATATCATTTAGGGTACAATTTAAAATGGGGATGAAGTAGGAACTTAAAAATTACAACCATATCGAATAATCATGAAGGAAACGTAAAAACAGTGTAAAAAGAAGGAAAAAATGCATTTCCGTGATTTAAATTGTACCCTAAATATGATATAATAGCGTAGGACTTTACATTTCCGCAATTTATCGCTTTCAAATATAAATGATAGTAACTAGGGTTTGTATGGAAAGACATAAAATCAACAAGTAGGTAACCCTAATCAAAGATTAAATGCATGCAAATCAAGCACACAATTCACACATGCACCCTTAAGGATACCTCCACTTGTTGCCTAAAAAATGGTCATGTTATGCATGTGGGATGTCTTAGTAAAAACAATCGAAATATAAGATCATATTCCCTCGAAGACGCTATAAATGTTGCCTTACAAATGATCTTAGTCCCTCAAAAAAGAATGCTAAGATACCTTGCAACATTGCTAATCATGGCTATACGATGACCCACGCTCGTCCCGCTTACATCCAAAGATAGGGTTGCTTACCAAATCAATGGTAAGACAACAATGTCAAAGGAAAAGAAGATGAACAAGAAAGACATTTGAGTAGGTAGATTTCTCCTAATTAGTGGCTCCATATCAAAACAAACATCCTTGTTATTTTCAAAACAAACACCAACATTTTCAAAAACACCTTTCAAACTTGAAAACATTTTCAAAAGATCAACACTTTGTATACATTCTTACGAACGAGAATCATTACAAAGTTTGCCTAAACGATGGCTCCTTTTCAAAATACTTTCAAAAAACCACACAAAGCACAATTTCAAACAAAAGAAAGTGATCTAGCAAGTAACTAAGAGCCCATGGAAAACCATGGATGAAAAGGGTGCTAATACCTTCCCTTTTCATAATTTATCCCCCGAACTCAAGAAACAATCTCAAAGTTCTTTCCTATGCTTTTTCACCTTTCCTTTTGGATAAAATAAAAATCGGTGGCGACTCTTGCTAACCGCAACATTTGCGATCAAACGTAAAACACCCAAGTCAGTTCTCCCACCGCACTATAGAACTGGCGACTCTGCTGGGGATAATTAGTTTTTATCTAAAAGTGGGGTTACCTTAGGGTTAGATCACATTTACACGCTTTCATTGTTTGACTTGTATGCTTTACATTGTGGTTCTTTGTTTGGGTTTGAATCCTCCACCCAGATTTGGGATACCTTATAGGTAAGTAGAAATACGTTATGGAAACTGTGCAGGGTACACCTATATGGTCTAAGAAATGTCTACGTTCGTGCGACATATT
The DNA here is from genome assembly GCA_948472305.1 of Vicia faba. Classification (NCBI taxonomy): domain Eukaryota; kingdom Viridiplantae; phylum Streptophyta; class Magnoliopsida; order Fabales; family Fabaceae; genus Vicia; species Vicia faba. The sequence goes on from OX451740.1 coordinate 1,355,395,459, forward strand.
TGTGGGTACCGGTAGCCCTTGAGTAGTCAAGGAGAATACGGGGCCGCTGAGTGATGTCATAAAGCACTAATAAACTTTTAGAACCTTTACTTGACCAACTTGGACTTTAGGACGTAGTGAGATGACCAGCTTTGGTGTAGTCTGAAGTTGTTAGATACTCGATACTACACTTATTGAGATTTGGGTTTTTGGGATATTTCGGTCGCCATTAAAGAGGCTTGCGCTGAAACAATGCCCGAGAAAATAAACCAGTGATATTGAGCTCCTTAGAACCCAATTACTATTTCTATGACAGGTTTGAGCCAACTAAACTTCAAGAGGGTACTTACCTATGAGACTCCATGCAATCCTAAACATAAGAACTTGTTTGCTTTGTTTTTATATATTTACTTGTACATGACATCATAAACATCATAACATCATACTCATACTCACTAACCATTTTAAGGATCTTGGGATTTATCTTTGTTCTGTTTTGTAGGACATGGATTCTCTTCGCAGGAAAACTATTCAAGTCAACCTTGTAAGGATCCCTTCTCAACTTAAGGAGCTAGCTTCAAGGATTCCTGAAACTTCTCCATTCACCGAGAGACATGGTCGCTTACGAAACTTGGTTACCTCCAACACTGATGATGACATGATGAAGGTGCTCTTTCAGTTCTTTGATCCCTTACACCACTGCTTCACTTTTCTCGATTATCAACTTGTGCCAACTTTGGAAGAATTCTCCCAACTCTTGAGGATTCCCATTCTCAATCAACTACCTTTGAGCGGTACGGAAAGATATCCAAAGCTAGAAGAGATCGCTCAAGCTCTACACTTGCAACCATCTGATATCACAACTAATTGGGAAACAAGGAGTGGTGTCAAAGGCTTCCTAGCAATGTTCTTATTTGAGAAAGCCTAAAACTGTTGGAACTCTTTGGATTTGCAAGCCTTTGAGGAAATTGTGCCTCTCCTCATCTATGGTATGGTTTTGTTTCCAATTCCTGACCAACTCATAGATGTGAACACCGTCAAAATTTTCATGTCTCGTAACCCGATGCCTACTTTGCTAGGGGACATCCTACATTCCTTTCACACTCTCACTTTGAGGAATAGAGGTATCATTATGTGTTGTACTCCTATCTTGGAAAGATGGTTTCTTTCACATCTTCCCCAATCCGTGTTGAAGAATGAGCAAGGTTCAAGGTGGTCACAGAGATTGATGGTACTCAGATATTCAGATATTCATTGGTGTTCCCACTCTTTGGAGAATGTTACCATCATCGACCGTTGTGGAGAATTCCCTAATGTCCCTTTACTTGGAATTAGAGGGGGTATCACTTACAACCCTTGCTTATCCCTAAGACAGTTTGGTTATGCCCGGAGGGATTGCCCCCATGAGATGCTTATCCAAGGATTGGTATTCGACTACGAGAATGACAATCAAGGTTACCGTCAGAGGTTTATCCGAGCATGGAGGATGGTGAACAAGGTGGATAGAAAGATACTAGGACACAAGAATTCCATTCCCCTCGAGCCTTACGTTAAATGGGTATGAGCTCGTGCTCAGAAACTTGTGATGCCTTATCCGTCCATCTTACCAGTCATCGTGGAGCCTGTGTTCGAAGGAGATGTTCCCTACACTATCCACCATTCTGGTATGCCTACCTCTCTCGAAGACTTACAAAAGGGTTGGATCCAGCTTTGGGAAGAACGAGATACTCTCGAGGCTCAATTCTATGCTAGTGAAAAGAGGGTCTTGGAGCTTACGAAGCAGCTACAAGAAGACCAAAGTGTGGACACTTATCTCGCGCCAAAGAGGATACGTTCGGTCTTTTTATCTTAGAAAGTTATTTTGTAAGCCTAACAGGCATGATGTAATCTTTCTTATTTTGTCTAATGAGAATTAACGTTTGTTCATTCTTTTGTCTATACAAATATAAATTTCATTAATCCTTGAAATCATTTTCATATACATATTTCATGCATCATAACATGACAGGTTTTCACATAACAGGTTTCCTTATCTTTCTCCTGTTTATTTCAGAAAGATGGATCTAGAGAAAACTGTGACGGAACTCCAAACCCAGAATTCTCAGTTTCCGGAAGCTCTACTCGCCCTAGCCAAGGGGCAGCAAGATATGATGGCTTTGCTGGCAGTTATGAAGAAGCAAAAGAAGAAAGCTCTACTCAACATGGGTAGAAGGTTCGAGGAGACAATCCATCAAATCCCAGTAGGAGGAGACTCATCTGAAGAGGACGAGAACCAGATCGGTGAGGTCAAGAGTACTCAGCCTGAATGTGCTAATGATCAAGAATCTGATGATGATTATTTCAAAGTGCAGTATCCACCCGCTGATATCAAATACAAGCAGTTAGAAGACATATTGAAAGTTGTTGAAATCCAAGCTATCCCCGATTTAGATTTTGATGATTTGGGTTTGATCTTTGGGGTGATCATTCCCCACAAATTCAAAATACCAATATTTGCAAAGTACGATGGGGTTTCTTGTCCCAAACTCCATTTGAAATCTTATGTACGCAAGATACAGCCACGCACTGCTGATAAGAAGCTTTGGGTTCCATTTTTCCAAGAGAGCTTGTCTGGAACAAAACTTGAATGGTTTTATCAGTTAGATGGTTCTCGTATCAACACTTGGGAGGATCTAGCTACTGCCTTCTACCATCAGTATCAATACAATGCCGACTTGGCGCCAACAAGGGTTCAGTTACAAGATATGACAATGGGAAAGAATGAAGGATTTAAGGAATATGCACAAAAGTGGAGAGACCTTGCTAGTAGAGTCCAACCTCCCTTGACTGATAGAGAGCACACCAACATGTTCATGGGAACTTTATCTGGTCCTTTCTTTAATCTATTGGTTGGATGCTCTTCTTCTAGTTTCACTGAATTAATCTTAACCGGTGAAAGAGTTGAAAGTGACATCAAAAGTGGGAAGATCTTTTTGGAATCTACCTCCACCATCAATCCTATCAAGAAACCTTTTGCTGCAAAGAAGGAAGTTAATGTTGCGTATGGGGAAAGGGCCCATATCAAGAAGAATGATCATCCGTCTGTCAATGCTCTCTGAATCTCCAATCCAACTCCTACTCTAAGACCATTTGCAAATCATCAGCGTTTTGAAAATCCAAGAAAAAATTCACAAGGTTAGGCATGTCACTATCTCAAGCCCTTCAACATTTGCTCAAGGCTAATTTAGTGACGTTGCGCGATCCTCCTGCCAACCCAGACACCTCATCACCAAACTATACTCCAACCGCTAAATGTGCTTACCATTCAAACAACCTTGGGCACGAGATTGACCAGTGTTGGGCCTTGAAGATCAAAATCGAGGATTTGATTGACAACAAAACTATTGAATTTGATCCCCCTCCAACGCCGAATGTAATTACCGCTCCAATGCCGAAGCATGACAAAGGTGTTAATGTTGTGGAAGATACAATTTTTGTTACCTCTGTTGAAGATTTGACTACTTCGCTAAATATAATCAAGAACAATCTATTGAAAGCTGGGATCTTCCCTGGCTGTGAAAAAGACTGTGTGTGTTGTACAAGACGACTCGATGAATGTGAAGGGCTTAAGAAAGGCATACAACGCCTGATGGATAGCCACAAAATTCTGTTTGAAAAGACTCCATTTGCCAAGAGTTTGATTAAAAAATGTGAAGACCTCTCCATTATTACCATCTCAAACAAACCTATTAGGATCACCTCCAAAGGTCCTATTAGGATTTCAAATGAACCCACCATTGATCCATTAATCATTACCAATACCGGACCGATTCCTTACTCTTCAAATAAAGCGGTACCATGAAATTATGGTGCTGAGGTGTTCTATCTTGGGATTAAACAAGATGCCTGGATTAGAGAAGAAAAAGATGACGATGTCGGCAACATAGCTGGCTCAAGCAAAGTAACTAGAATTGGGAGAATATTCTCACCCAATATCTCACCTCTAGTAGTTACAAAGACGCCCATCCGCATTACTGCCGCCAAGCCAAGTACCGAGACAAAAGGGAAAGGGAAGGTTGTTGAGCCTGATGTGATTGAAGTACACTCCAAGGACGTAACTAATGAAGAACCCTCCGCTCGCGAGATGGACGAGATTTTAATGATCATAAAAAAAAGTGACTTCAAGATTGTAGAACAGTTGGGGAAAACCCCCTCTAAGATATCAATGTTGTCATTGCTATTTTGATCTGATGCCCATGCTCGAACATTAATCAAGTTCCTAAAAAAAGCTCATGTCCCCCATGAGACAACAACATACCAATTTGGGAATTGCGTGGCTAGCCTGACAGCTAATAATGGCTTGGGGTTTTCAGATGCTGATTTAACACCTCTCGGGAAGAATCACAATAAAGCTTTACATGTTTCTTTCGAGTGCAAAGGGACTACCTTATCACATGTGCTAGTCGACACTGGTTCTTCTTTGAATGTGTTACCCAAAGGGGCATTAGACCGTCTTGACTGTGAAGATTTAATCTTGAAGCCAAGTGATATCATCGTAAGGGTGTTTGATGGATCAAAGAGGAATGTTCATGGGGAAGTAGATCTTCCAATCAAAGTGGGCTCCCAAATCTTCAACTCCACCTTCTATATTATGGATATTCTCCCTGCCTATTCTTGTCTGTTAGGTCGCCCATGGATTCATAAAGTTGGTGCAGTGACCTGAACCCTCCATCAGAAACTCAAATATCCAGTCAAGGGCAGAATAGTCACCGTCTATGGGGAAGAAGAGTTTATGGTGAGAAACCTTAACTCTTTCAAGTATGTAGAGATGGATGGAGAATTCATTGAAATGCCATATCAAGCCTTTGAGGTTGTACCACCGATGATTGCTGCTACTAAATGTTCTTCTGATGAGTCCAAATCTGTCAAGGCTACACCGAAGATGGTTTCAGTCAAGGATGCCCATGCGACAATTGAAGAAGGAAAATGTGATACTTGGGGGAAACTCCTCGATATCCCATTTAAAGCAGACAATTTTGGTTTGGGATTCACCGTTAAAACTCATAAGGAAATGAGGCGTGCTCGAGCTAGAAAGCCACCTCTCCGCATTGGAAACCATGTAGTCAACGCCGTGGGTGATTCTGAAGAAGAGACTGCATTTGAAGAGTGGGTGTATCCAACTACTATGTAGCTGAAGAATAGGCATACAAAGGACTTTGTGCCCATCTCCTTCATTGAGGAGTAATCTACTTGTTATTGCCTTTCTTTCAATTCAAGAACATGCTGTCTATAATATTTTAACAATGGCTTTTCAGCCATTTTCCTGGCCCAGGGCACTTTGGTCCATTTCTCAAGGGTTTTATTTATGTTCATCTAATCATATGATCATTCAGTACATTGGACTCTTTTGCATTCAAATATTCGTGTTCATTGTCTTTCTTTTCTTGCAAATACATTTTCAAAAAAATAGCCATGTATCTTACATGCACACACACACACACTCTTGCAGGTCCACATCCACTATGGATCCTATTGCCAATGACTTTACTATTTCCGACTATGACTTTGAATGTCCTATCAACCAAGAAGAAATCAAAAGTGAGGAAGATTGTGACATACCGAGAGAACTAGCCAGACTTCTATTACAATAGGAAAAAGCTATTCAACCACACGAAGAGTCAGTTGAAGTTATCAACCTGGGTACTAAGGAAGATAAGTAGGAAATCAAGATTGGCGCTAACTTGGAAAGCAATGTCAAGAGCAGGTTGGTTCAAATTTTGCATGATTATGTGGAATTTTTTGCTTGGTCTTATGAAGATATTCCTGGGTTGGATACCAACATCATAGTTCATCATCTGCCGACAAAAGAAGATTGTCTGCCTGTCAAGCAAAAGGTTTGTCGCATGAGGCCTGATATGTCTGAAAAGATAAAAGTTGAAGTGATGAAACAGTTTGATGTAGGGTTCTTAGCTATGAAATCCTATCCTCAATGGGTTGCCAATGTGGTGCCAGTGCCAAAGAAAGACGGGAAAGCTCGCATGTGCGTAGACTATAGGGATCTGAATAGGGCAAGCCCCAAAGATGATTTCCCTCTACCACATATTGACGTCTTAGTTGATAATACTGCTCAGCATAAAGTCTTCTCTTTCATGGATGGCTTCTCAGGATATAATCAAATAAGGATGGCTCCAGAAGACATGGAGAAGACTACTTTCATTATACAATGGGGCACCTTCTGCTACAAGGTCATGCCGTTCGGACTAAAGAATGAAGGGGAAACATATCAAAGGGCTATGGTAGCTTTACTTCATGACATGATTCATCATGAGATAGAGGTATATATAGATGATATCATTTCTAGATCACAAACCGAAGAAGAAAATATCGATCACCTGCACAAATTGTTCGAGAGGCTGAAGAAGTACAAGCTAAGGTTAAACCCTAACAAGTGTACGTTTGGAGTATGATCTGGAAAGCTTCTAGGTTTCGTCGTCAGAAATAAAGGCATTGAAGTTGATCCTACCAAGATAAAGGCCATCCAATAAATGACAGTCCCTTATTCTGAAAAAAAAAGTCAGAAAATTCTTGGGTTGTCTCAATTACATTGCCCGTTTCATATCTCACTTAACTGCTACTCGTGAGCCACTCTTCAAACTCTTGAAGAAAGATCAGGTAGTCAGATGGAACGATGAATTCCAGATTGCTTTTTACAAAATCAAAGAATATTTATAAGAATCTCCTATTCTCATGCCTTCAGTTGAAGGAAGACCCTTGATCATGTACTTTACTGTACTAGAGAACTCTATGGGGGTGTGTGTTGGGCCAACATGACAAGTCTGGCTGAAAAGAGTATGCTATTTATTACCTGAGCAAAACTTTTACCGACTGTGAAACCAAATATTCACTGCTCGAGAAAACTTGTTGCACTGTTGTATGGGCTGCTTGTCGGCTAAGACAGTATATGTTGACTCATACCACTTTGTTGATTTCTAAGATTGACACAATCAAGTACATCTTTGAGAAACCTGCCCTTTCCGGACGGATAGCCAGATGGAAAATGATCTTCACTTAGTACGACATTCAACACACGACTCAAAAATACATCAAAGGGAGTGTACTAGCAGATCATTTGGCCCATCAAGGTTTGGATGATTATCAGTCAATGAACTTTAACTTCCCTGACCAGAACATCATGTTGGTAACCGACTGTGCGAAACTTGGACCGTATGACGGACCTGAACAAGGATCCCAATGGAATATGGTATTCGATGGGGCTTCCAACGCCTTAGGTAACAGAATTGGTGTTGTGAACATATCTCCTGAAGATTTCCACACTCCTTTCACTTCCATACTATGCTTCGATTGTACAAACAATATGGCTGAGTATGAAGCATGCATCTTAGGTCTAAAATATGCTATTGACTTAATGATCAAGCATTTGGATGTGTTTGGAGATTCCGCCCTGGTGATCAGCCAAGTAAAAGGAGATTGGGACACTAAACACCCTAATCTTATCCCTTACAAGAAACTTGTGCTATCCCTAATTCCTTACTTTGAAGAGATCACGTTCGAGCACTTCCCTAGGGAAGAAAACCAGTGGGCTGGCGCTTTGGCAACCATGTCTTAAATGTCCAATGTCATATGGGACAACGAAGCCTCTATTATAATAATTGAAAGATTCGATGAACCTGCACATTGCTATGAGCTTGACACTGATGCAGAAAAGCCATGGTACCATGAGGTGATGAGATACCTTGAAGCAAAAGAGTATCCTGAGGGGGCATCTATCAATGACAGAAAGTTCTTGCGAAGATTTACAGCCAAATTCTACCTAAGTAACAGGATATTGTACAAACGCAACCATGATTTGACTCTACTCCAATGTCGGGACAAGAAGGAGGCAGAGGAAATTATGGAAGACATGCACGATGGTCTCTTTGATACTCACTCAAGTGGGCATATGATGGCTAAGAAAATCTTAAGAGAAGGTTACTATTGGTCAAAGATAGAGACCGATTGCCATCAACATTCAAGAACCTGTCACAAATGCCAAATCTATGCTGACAAGGTCCATGTGCCTCCTATCCCTCTGAATGTCATGACCGCTCTGTGGCCATTTCCAATGTGGGGAATTGACATGATTGGAGAGATCAAGCCCACAGCTTCCAACGGACATCGCTTCATTCTTGTTGCTATCGACTATTTTACCAAATGGGTCGAAGCCGCCTCGTTTTCCTCAGTCACCAAGAATGTGGTAGCCAGATTCATCAAATAAAACCTCATCTGCCGTTATGGTATCCCCGAAAGGATCATCACCGAAAATGGGACTAACCTCAATAATGCTATGATTACTGAACTTTGAACTCAGTTTAAGATCAAGCATCACAATTCTTCTCCATATAGACTAAAAATGAATGGCGCAGTCGAAGCGGCCAACAAAAATATCAAGAAGATTATGCAAAAGATGGTAGTAACCTATAAGGATTGCCATGAGATGTTGCTGTTTTCTCTACATGGCTATCGTACTTCAGCTAGAACCTCAACTGGGGCAACTCCCTTTTCCTTAGTTTATGGCATGGAAGCTGTTTTGCCAGTTGAAGTTAAGATCCCCTCGCTAAGGATTATGAATGAGGCAGGCCTAGGAGAAGACAATTGGATTCAAACGAGATTGGATCAGCTGAACTTGATTGACAAAAAACAATTAGCTGTTATTTTCCATGGTCAGACGTATCAAAAACGGATGATCAAGACTTTCAACAAAAAGGTCAAGCCTCGAGTATATCAAGTTGGTGACTTGGTGATAAAACGCATCATTTTACCACAAGGAGACCCCAGATGCAAATGGACTCCCACCTATGAAGGACCATTTGTTGTCAAGAGAGTTTTCTCTGGCGGTGCCATGATGTTGACTACCATGGATGGCGAGGATTTCCCGTATCCCATAAATGCGGACATAGTTAAAAAATACTACGCATAAGAGACCCGTTAGGTTGACACACCTAAGAAAAATAAGGGCATCCCGGAAAGCGAAAAGGTTTGGGAAAAAATTAAGGATATATGGAAAAGATTGTACACCCGATAAGTTGAAAACCGGAAAGGGCGACTTGGGCAAAAAAGGGTATCCTGGTGGGCTGAAAACCCGAAAGGGCAGTCCAGGCAAAAGTTAAGGATTAAAAGCGTATGACTATGTCCTGTGGAATATATATAGTCAATTTTATTATCAAGGTCCAAGTCCAAATAGTCGAAGATCAATCCAATCAACTTCGATCAACGACAAAGGACATTCAAAGACATTGGGGCAATAGTAGAGTTGAAAGGAAATGAGATCATTCCACATGGCTATTTATTTTTCATTCTCAATTTTGTTTTCCTTTCGACAATTTCTTCTTACTAGGATCTCTGTCTCTCTGTACAAAAACGCCTATTCATGGGAAAAATATCAATAGAAATACACTTTGAAGTGCAAAATTTCTGTCTTTGTTTTGAATGCAAATTTGTCCAATGACTAAAATTGAATGACCATATGCATATGAACATAATTAAAAACTACTTGGCACATATGTCCTGCTAAGCAGCAGTAAGCATCTCTTTAATGTATATGAAATATCCCCGCAGAGTTATAACATTGTCATTATCCCCACAAGGACGGCTGCAATAAACCGTTCCCCAACAACAAGTTTTATTTCCCTAACAATCATCGAGGAACCACATAACTCCCCAGCCGAGTTCAAATTTCCCCAACATACAACAATCAAGACACCATAATGTTCCCCAGCTGAGCCTATCTTCCCCAGTTGAGCATATCTTCCCCAGCCAAGGCTATTATCCCCAAGCGGAGTTTATCCTCCCCAATTGAGTGTATCCTCCCCAAGTTGAGTTTATCCTACCCGACTAAGTCTACACTCTCTAGTTTGAATTTTCTTTCGGATTGTTGCAAATCATAGGGCCACAACCCCTGATCCCTTGTAAAGCCAACAGAAAAGCCTTTACTATTTTAAAAAAAAAAGATACTATGAAGCCTTGACCCGACCAGATATTAGCACAATTTTCAAGTAATTGCTGAAACCTGGACCCGACCAGATAACAGTTTGAATATCTGAAACCTAGACCCGACAAGATAACAGTTGATCTCAATTTCAAGATTCTATGAAACCTGGACCCGACCAGATAGTACCCTAACTCTTCAAAGATATAGAAGAACCTGGACTCAATCTGACTAAGGTTTAACTTCTTTTCCCCAGTAGAGTTTGCCTCTTCCCCAACAAATTACTGTGAAACCTGGATCCGACCAGATATCAGTTTTCAATTTCATCTTTTCAAGAAAGTTATTGTGAAGCCTGGATCCGACCAGATAGCAATTACCCTCAGAGATTCATTGTGAAACCTGGAAACCGACCAGATAAAAACTAAATCCCCAAACAGTTTATTGTGAAACCTGGACCCGACCAAATAGCAATTGACCTCATCAACCTCACAAATCAGCAAAGCTTGGACCCGACCAGATAACAGTTTTTTAAACAGTTTATTGTGAAGCCTGGAGCCCGACCAGATAACAATTAACTGTAATCCCCAGAGATGCACTATAAAGCCTGGACCCGACAAGATAATAACACAAATTTCCAAAAACCATGAAACCTGGACCCAACCAGATAGTAGTTACCACTTCAAGTTACTGCGAAGCCTAGATCTGACTAGATAACATTTAACCTCTGTATCCCCAGAAAGTTGTTGTGAAGCATGGATCCTACCAGATAACTAATCAATTTCAAGAAATTTTCTGCGAAGCCTAGAATCCGACCAGATAAAAGTTAATTTGTCTCTTCCCCCAGTAAGTTACCGTGAAGCCTGGATCCGACCAGATAGATGTTGACTACTTCATCCCCAGTAAATTGTGAAGCCTGGATCCAACCAGATAACAATTGACATTCAAGAGATATTCCCCAGAATTTCCATAGCTGCAATCAGGGATTTTATTTTCCCGGATAGAAACATACATCTCACATTGATACATCATATCATGTACATACCCTATGCATTAATCATAATACTACATTTGGTGAACATCATGCATGCATCTGCATTTTACTAACTCTTTTTCTCACAGGTAAAACATCAAGTTTTATTATAAATCCACAAGACATTTGTGCTGATATTTCTTCTAATGTTTATCAACTTTCCTCCAAATGGAATCTATAAGCCGATTCACCTTCAAGTCACGAGTGGCGGACTCACCAATCTAACTCTTCAGGTTTATGAAGATTGAACAGGGGAAATTGTTGTACCCCAAAATTGGCCCTCTCATTTCTCAAGGATTCTCTCACAAGATCTTCTATGACGTCAAGTTTGCAGCACTCATACATCAATTTAGGCTTGGAATTGGCACACGGGAAAAAGGGTCAATTGCATACTGGAAAGTCAAATTTTGATTTTTTCGGTCAACATCACATTCCAAAGATCAAATTTCATCTAGAAATATAAGAATATCAGGCTTGACCATCAAGAAGTCAAGAAAGTCAAAAGTCAACTTGAAAAGTCAAGATTTCCAAGACTTAGAAATTTTCTAAGTGTTTTTATACATGATAATTTCATCACTTCATGTCATTCGTTCACCAAGATGCAAGACAGTTCAAGGGAAATTTTCAACATGAAAGTTGTAGGTCTCCATGATATCTACAACATTGCTTTACACAACTTCTTCTATAAGTGCTTGGATTTTGAGTTATAAATTCATGAAGTCATGACATTTTCATTTAACACAGAGAAATTTTTAACAGATTTTATTCAGGATTTTATCCCAACTTCTTAGCATTTTTTCACATAGTTACAATATGGTTTTGTCAAAATGGCCAACATGAAAGTTATAGAGGATATTTCAAGCTTTCCCAAACATCCAAGAGCATAAATTTATCAAACTTGAGCTAGGAGATTCAAGGGCTTGATGTTGGCCATCCATCTTTGAATTGCAAGTCATTCTAAGTGAAGAACACATAACAAAACTCTCATGATTTGCTACATAATCTTATGTTGCATGCTTCTTTTCTTGCAAATCTCATCATAATTTAATGCTTACACCCACTCTTGAGCTATTACCAAAGTGTTTAAACCATTGTCCAAAAGATCTTTCCATTTATGGCATAAAGGCACCATTGTAATTCTTGAAAAGCAAGCTTTTTGTAAAAAGTTTGTCTTGAGCCCATACCTTGCTGGTTGCTGATTATACTTCACCATAAATCATGGGAAATAGCTCCTCAATACCAGAAACTTTGGTACTTCATCTTGGGACTATGGATTACTTGACTTAGTTTGATCTTTGTAATCCAACAAAACCATAACATTGTGTCTTAAAAACCTAATTAGATCATATGCACAAACCCCTCTCCTATAAATAGAAGAAGCATTTTCAAGAGAAAGAGGTTGGAAAAAGGATAGAAAAATAGAGATAAAATCCAGAAGTCTTGTTGTAAACTAGCCATCAAAAACCATAACTGTCCAAGAAAGCTTCCACTTTTGAGTTTTAAAGTCCAAACCTTTGAACCTCTCATACCGTGAAAATTTTGTCCAACCATCTAAAAAGCTCACATACATCACCTAGAAATTGTTCAAACTCAAGAACAAGCTTCTACAACACTTCTATTTTCTTTTCCAAGTTCAAGAGCAGTCAATACAACAACTTAAGCTCAGAGTATAAGATCCAGCTCCAATGTAAGTTTCTTAACTTTAGTTCTTCATTTCAAGCATCACTAGTAATTCATTTTTGAAGACAAAGTGTAGTAAATGTTGTCCTTGAAGCTAACCTTTTGTTTATCTTCCATTCTTTTCATTATGTGTTGATAACTAACCCATGTATGCAGCAAGACAATGTTGAAGTAGAAAAAATGATAGTATGAGTCGACATATAGCCTTATGAGTCGATACATACTGCTTTACAGGCCCAAAACAGAAGGAAAAACAATGTATGAGTCGACAAAAAGCACGTATGAGTTGACACATGCAGTGTATGAGTCGACACATACCATTATGTATCGAATCATACTGAGTTGATTTGGCAATACAGGGGCAAGGAAAGTTATGTGTCGATGCATATGAGCTTGTGTCGACACATAATAGTTCAAAATGCATTTTTCCTTCTTTTTACACTGTTTTTACGTTTTCTTCATGATTATTAGATATGGTTGTAATATTTAAGTTCCTACTTCATCCCCATTTGTAAATTGTACCCTCATCCGCTAAATGATATAATAGCGTAGGACTTTACATTTTCGAAATTTATCGCTTTCAAATATAAATGCTAGTAACTAGGGTATGTATGGCAAGACATAAAATCAACAAGTAGATAACCTTAATCAAAGACTAAATGCATGCAAATCAAGCACACAATTCACACATGCACCCTTAAGGTTAACTCCAATTATTGCCTAAAAAATGGTCATGTTATGCATGTGGGATGTCTTAGCAAAAACAATCGAAATACAAGACCATAGTCCCTCGATGATGCTATAAATGTTGCCTTACAAATGATCTTAGTCCCTAAAAAAAGAATTTTAAGATACCTTGCAACATTGCTAATCATGTCTATACCATGACCCACGCCCGTCCTGCTTACATCCAAAGATAGGGTTGCTTACCAAATCAATGGTAAGACAACAATGTCAAAGGAAAGGAAAACGAACATGAAAGACATTTGAGTGGGTAGATTGCTCCTAATTACTTGCTCCATATCAAAACAAACATCCTTGCTATTTTCAAAACAAACACCAACATTTTCAAAAACACCTTTCAAACTTGAAAACATTTTCAAAAGATTAACACTTTGTATACATTCTTACGAACAAGAATCATTACTAAGTTTGCCTAAACGATGGCGCCTTTTTAAAATACTTTAAAAAAACCACACAAATCATAGTTTCAAACAAAATCAAGTGATCTAGAAAGTAACTAAGAGCCCATGGAAAACCATGGATGAAAAGGGTGCTAATACCTTCCCTTTTAATAATTTACCCCCCAAACTCAAGAAACAATCTCAAAGGTCTTTCATGTGCTTTTTCACCTTTCCTTTTGGATAAAAGAAAAGTCAGTGGCGACTCTTTCTAACCGTAACATTTGCAATCAAACGTAAAAAACCCAAGTCAGTTCTCCCACCGCACCACAGACATCATTTCATCTTAGTGGCAATTGATAACTTCACCAAGTGGGTGGAATCAGCTTCATATGCTAATTTCACCAAGCAGGTGGTAGTACACTTTATCAAGAATAATCTTATATGTCTCTATGGCATGCTAAGTAAGATTATCACTGACAATGGATCAAATCTGAATAACAAGATGATTACAAAACTTTGTGAAGAATTCAAGATTGTCAACCATAATCCGTCTCCTTATAGGCCTAAGATGAATGGGGCTGTTAAAGCTGCTAAAAAAACATTAAGAAGATCATCCAGAAGATGGTTGTTACATATAAGGTTGACATGATATGCTCCCTTTTTCTTATCACGGGTATCGTACATTCGTCCGCACTTCAACAGGGGAAACCTCGTTCTATCTTGTGTAAGGTATGGAAGCAGTGCTCCCCGTCGAGGTTGAGATTCCCTCTTTGCGTGTGATAATGGAAACCAAATTGTCAGAGGCTGAATGGGTCTAGAACTGGTTGACCAATTTAATTTCATTTAAGGAAAAGGAATTACGCGTTTATGTCATGGTCATTTATATCATAAAAGAATGAAGAAAGCTTTTGATAAGAAGGTCAAGCCTCGTGAATTCAGAGAAGGAGACCTCGTTCTCAGAAAGATCATGTCTTTTAACACTAATTCTAGGGGCAAGTGGACTGCCAATTATGAAGGCCCATATGTTGTCAAGAGAGCCTTCTCTGAAGGTGCACTAATTCTAGAAACAATGGATGGCTAGGAGTTCCCATGTCCCATGAATGCTGACACAGTCAAGAAATACTTTGCCTAAAGAAATAAAAGAATAACTTGTTAAGTTGAAAACTCGAAAGGGCGACTTAGGAAAAAAAAGTGTTTGGGTAGGCTGAAAACCCGAAAGGATGGTCTATGTAAAAGTAGGAGATACAAATAGAATAAACTTTCCTGCTAGGTTGAAAACCCTGTGGGAAACCTAGGAAAAATTTAGGGATTTCGTGGCAAGTAACTGCGTCAGACAAGACTTGATCATTGAAGCAACAATCTTCTCAGATTCTCAGTAAACTTCTACTGGATCCTCTGCTCAGGAGTTCGAAGTTGTTAGAGAGAATAGTGTTCATTGTACTTCAATGTATCTTTTCCATATATTTACCATTTTCCAAAATTTGTAATAATCCATGGAGTCTCGCCATTCGCAGACTACCATTCTATTAATAAAGTTTGAGCCTTTACCCAATTCTTTGTAGTTCTCATTTTATTCTGTTTGCAAAGATTTCATTTATTATTGATAGTAATTTTCAAAACAGAAATACTTAATAATAAAAATGTTTTTGAAAAGAATTTACAAATTACTTTTTACTGCAGATTTTGTGATTCAAGTAGAACAAAAATAGTGATTCCAAGGATGGACAAACTCCAAAGTTTTGAAAAGATTCCCCATGAAAAATTTCCTAGGTTACTCTTGCTGATGTGTGCATAGTCCACTTATATTTCATTCTTTGGATAGTTAGATTTTATGCCAATCAATATATGGCGCAATGTTGGGCATGTGATCTCATTTTCCCCAGTTAAGTCTTGGTTAATATTTTTCTCCAGGTTGATTATTTGGTTTTGGATGGTTTGATTCATCTATCCCATATTCCCTAGTCAGGTCTTGTCACGGGATATCTCCAGTTGAGTGTGATTCTTCCCTAGCCAGGTGGTGATCAGAAAGAAATTGAAAAAGCTATGAAACCCTTGCTCACTTGATGGAGTTCTCTCTCCCTTTGTGTGTTTAGAATTAATATGGAATCTCCTGTGGAGCATCACTTTCTTCAGTTATAAGATTGATTATTGTTGTGTGCCCCTCAACTAGCTAGATAAGTGCAGTATCTTTCCTAAGAAGTGTTGAAACAATTGTCAACTTTTTGGCTTTTCTCTCGCCAAGTGTTGAGTTTGATTTAAAATCCCCATAATTTTGATTTCTTGATGAATTGTTAAATTTCTTAGATCCCTAAATGAAGTCGATATGATGCTTCTCTCTGAAAGTTGTTATCCCCGGAAGTTTCATAATTTCTCCCCAGAAAAGTTTTCACAACCATTACTTTTGATATTAAAGAATGTATTTGGGCTCCCCTCGACAATGTGGTGTTGTTTTTCTCATTGAAGTCAGTTCAGAATCCCTAGTTGGAGTCTATACGATGTTGTTGTTATTTTCCCTAAAGAAGTCTGTATGATTTTCCCTGGTGAAGCATGGAGGAGGATATTTTATCTCTGCATATTAGTTTATTTCTTTAAGATTTGTTGCTTTGATTATTTTTTAAGTCATGTTTCTTCCCAGTGGAGTCAACCCGTGAAGTACGAATTTGTTTCCTCAGTAGGTGCTTACTCTTTTATGGAATCTTCATCCTAGATGTGATTTAGCTGAGTGTTGACTTTACCGAAATTGGTTTTGTCTGGTTATTCCCAGTGTTGTTTGACTGTTTTGTCAACGTATACATGATAGCATTCATACATTCATACATAAATCATGCATAGATGAATTAAAATTCATTGCTTATTTTCATTCATTAATGTTTTTGTTGGCATATTACCCTCTTTGCAGAGTTATGTTACCCTCTCTCCAATAGATTGGCAACCTTAAGCAGAAAGTGTATATCCGTTCAATTTCCCCACTGAGTTATTCTTCATGGAAGAATTTTTCTTTAGCCTTCCTATTCAGCTCATTATCTAGATGGAATGTGATCCCCTTTTGAGCTTATTTCTTATTGGGTGCTGTATTGGTTGACGTTTCACTCCCGTTTATTCTTTGTTTGAATCTGTAGTCCCCGACAATATTGTTACTTTGATTTCTCTAGGCTTTGAAACCTAGATTGAATGTGCATTTATTTTGCACGGGAAGACATTTCCTCCTCAACAAGAATGTATTGGTACTTCCCCAGGAAGTCAAGATTCATTTCCCCACAGTGTTATCACAATCTTCTATGTAAACAGCAAGTGACAAGTCTCTTTATTTGAGCAACCTGATCTTCCCAATAAGTCTGTTAATTCCAGACATGTTGTTTTACTCCGATGAATGGTAGTCTCATCATTATGGGAGATAGTTCATTGTTGAGATTTGTTCTCTAATGAATGGTAGTCTCGTCATTATTGTAGATAGCTCGTTTTTGAGGTTTTTACTCTGATGAATGGTAGTCTCGTCATTATGGGAGATAGTTTGTTGTTGAGATTTTTACTCTGATGAATGGTAGTCTCGTCATTATGGGAGATACTTTGTCGTTGAGGTTTGTACTCCGATGGATGGTAATCTCATCATTATGGGAGATAGTTCATTGTTTAGATTTGTACTTCGATGGATGGCAGTCTCATCATTATGGGAGACAGTCCATTGTTGATATTCACTTTTCTCTATTAGAGTTGATTTGTTTCCAGTTATAAGTACTAATGTCAGTCATTCATTACCTACCTCAGTGTCAATGTTTACCGTCATCTCTAAGCCAGTATTATCTTACCTTTTCCATTTTCATCCTTTGAGTTGTTTATTCCTGATCCCTTGTGAGTCGATAATACTCTCTATTTTTTCTATCTCCCATATGATTGGATAGTTCATAGTTATCTATCAATCGTTGTTATCTTTTTCTCTTTCCTCATTTATTAAGGTGATGATACTTTATCTCCTCCTTGGGATCATCCTAGCGAAGTTGAGTCTTCTGTTCCCTAGCGATTTATTTTCCTGGTTGAACTCTCTTTCTGATCCTTTATTTTAATGCCCACATCCCCAGTGGTGTCCTGTGTCACCTTTGGATTTGTTTGTTATGGTCATAAGCATTTAATGGCATCTAGGGGCCAAAAATAGGGCTTGTTTTATATTTAAGTATCTTCAATCACGTCGAGGCGAAGATTTTAACCTTCGTATCTCCAGATAGAATACACTTAAATAAGGGCAGATATTATACCCCAATTTCCCCCCCTAATATTTCTCATCATCTCACTTTTATCAATACAACAAGATCACATATTAAGGGTGGTTCTCCCTATCTTCATCCTATCTTTAATTTTTCTCTTGAGGGATCACCAAACACCTTAAAGTGTGTATCTTGTACATGTGTTCTTTAAATTAACATCAAAATATGTATATACGTTACTTTGAATGTTCATATTGTAGGTGGAAATTCAATTGCATTCATCTCACCATCTAACCTAGGGTTTCAAGGTTGGTTCTTAATCAAATTATTCTTGAATGGATTACAACAGATCAAGTTCCAAGGCTATGTCCATGATATCAAAGATTTGTGGTTCAAAGACTCCTCTCACCTTATTTAGGTCAAACTTTCCTCAAAGTTGGTGTTGACATTCATCAAAGAGATAGCTTCATGTGTTTATTTCCATGCCTTATTCAATAAGCTTCATTGAGACTTAAGCTCCATCTTTGAATATGCTTCATCATGCTTTATCTTGCCAAGAAAGATCAAAAGATTGAAGGCTAGTTCAACAAGTTTGACCTAATTGAGAAAATTCTTAATTCAGTGATCACACATGCATAACTCTCTCAATTTGCAACATTTTGAGTTGGTTCTTTTTGTTATGGATTCTGATCATCATCAACAACAACCTCTCTTCACATGACAAGATCCAATTGTGCAAGAAAAATCATCAATAGTTGAAAGGGGTTTCAAGTCATTATGACACTCTCTAAGCTAGGGTTTGTTGACTTCCAAGGACCGTATCTTGCTCATTTTATGAGATTTTTGAGTGACTCCAAAGCCATGATTCTCTGTAAAGGATCTTGAACAATCTCTCTTCGGAAATCTAAGGCTAATTTTGAATGGAAGATCATTAATGATTGAGAATGATTACATGTCCCTTTGAAAGGTCTTTAAATTTTTAGGGCTTGACGTCAAATGATCATAACTTGGTCAATTTTATCACCTTGAGTCCATTATTTTTTCACAATGATCTTAAGAATAATAAATTCAACTCTTATTTTATGTGCAAATCTTGAAAATGGTTAGAAGATGCCTTAAGAGATCAAAAGATTATAGGTCACTTTATGGATTTTCATCAACTTTACAAGGTCATAACTCTCTCAATTTTTGGAGTTTTGGGATGATTCATGTTTCACAGTGATCTTTAAGAAGTCTAGTTCATGCCATCCTCAGTTACCAAAACATAAGTTTAAGTGGAAGGCCATGTTTGAAGGCAAGAGATTATGGGTCACTTTTGATCATAACTTTTTGCTCAAGCATCCAAATGCTACCTTTCTTGGCACATTGTGAAGTTTGTCGTGAGATCTTGCCATTGCAAATAAAAATGAGATAATAAAAGCCCTTAAGTTTTGTGCATCATCGATTCAAAGTTGACATCATGAAACTAAGCTTTTGCTTGCAGTCAGTTTGAATTTCCATGTTGTGGCTTATAATGACCATTTTGTTGTGCGTTTTTTATTTAAACATTTTTAATAAAGTTCCAAAGAATGATTAGAGCAGTGAAATGCAAGAATTAGTTAAGTTTTGACAACTTGCAAGTCACATTTTTGTCATGATCAGGGTGTGCACGAATTCAACTTGAATCGCATCATTCACCCCCTATCTCTATCCCATTCACTTCCCTATAATAGAGGGACGTATTGAACTCATTTCCCCAAGCTTTGACAAACAGAACTACCCTTCTAAACTCTCTTTGTAACTCACTTTTTTGAGTTTTCGAATTCATCTTTTCTCCACTTCTCAATCCAATTTCTTTGTTCATTCTCAAACCTTAAACTTCCATGAACCTACCGCAACAAGAATCAAGCATTGATGAGTCCTAAATTGTGCTATAGAAGTCCAGTTTCAGAGCAACTTTCTCATACTTTGTTCAGGTAGATTACTTATTCATTTTGCCTCAAAAAAGTTCCTAACCTACTCTCCTCGTCTCTCTGAATCTCACACGTTTTACAGTTTTTGTTTTCGTTGAGAATTGACCATGTAATCTTGAAATCTCAATGCTCGCTATTTTTTGTGTTTTTTGCAAAGTAAACATTGTACATTTTATATAAATTTTTCATGAGGCCATGGTTGATTTCGTCTCAGTGAGACTCTTCTAATGGTATCAGTATGGCTTGCTAAGTTTACAATTTTAAAGATCACGAGAAGAGGTTGGCTGGAGGTTGAAAATGATGACATGTACGTCTTCAACCAATGACATTTAGCCACATTACTTTTTTGAATTAAATTTGGTGCTTCGCATTACCATGCGCGTGTTTCATGAGCCCTTGGATCTGATTACTTAATTGAGTCAGAATCCATTCAACGTGTCACATTTAAAGTTGTTTTTTATTTTAATTTATTTAATAAATACTAATCTTGTGTAATTTCAAAAGGGTCCATATCAAGCACATCACGCCAGGTCATTTGAATGTGTTTATTAATGCGTTTTGACTCTGATCAGATGGTCCACATTATTTTGACATTATTTTTATTTTCTGATTTTTTTATTTAATTGTTTTAAAATTTTAAAATTCATAAAAAATTCATTTCAACTTCTAAAATTCTGTAAAATTTCACAAAAATACTTTAGATTTTTCTCTTTCTGATTTTTATTTTTTCACAATTTTATTTTATGATTTGATATTTTTTACCATTTCTCACTTTATTTGACTTCTTTTACTTAATTAAAAATTTTTTTCTTGATTTTAAATTATGGAAAAATTATAGAAGGGTCCAATGACCTCTTGGCAAATATTGATGACCTTATTTTATTTTTATTTTTTCTTTAATATTTTTCACAATTTTTGGTGTATTTTACATATTTCTTTAAATTTTAAAAATAGTTTCTGACTTTAAAAAAATCTAACATAAATTGTCAACACTTATTAACTCATGTTTGACTTCTGACTATTTTTTGGGATTTTTATTTGTTTTTTTAAAATACTTTGTATATTTTACCAATTATTTCCCTTTTATTATTCATTTAAATATAGTTTTATTAAATGTAATTTTGTTATTTGTTTAATCTTGATTTGGATCTTATTTTGGGACAAGTTCCTCAACCTCATTGAATCTTGGGTGCTCATAGGTTGAAAATCCTAATCCACCAAAATGGAAGAAAGATGATAATATTTGAAACCCTAATTTCATCTGATATATTCCCTCCTTCTTCATCTTATCTTTTTCTTACTTGTGCTACATGTTGTTGGAGAATGATCTACATATCATTTATTTAACATGTGGTACATAGATTGCTATTGACCAACCTCAAAATAGGTGTGACTTCTACATAAGTTCACTTATGATTTCTTGACATAGCGCTAAATTTGTCCCAATTAAAAAAATGATCATTCGGGGCCCAAACCTATATTTGCAAGCCCAAGTATGTATAATTTGAAACCTTTGATCCAATAACCTTGGAGTTCATTGTCAGGAGGCTTTGATCATATCAATCCTCTAATGAACTTCATGAATTTTGGTTTAAGTGAATCATTTAAACATCATTGATCATATGAGGATTGCTTTGATCATTTGAAATGAATGATATACTTGACAAAAAGCAAATGAGACTTGTTGTTGAGAAGCTTTGATTTTATCAATCTTCTAATAAGTCTTCAAATGTCATTCAACTAACCTTTAACTTCTAATTCACTAACAATTAACTTTTACTTTGTGCTTTTACTTTATGCCCTTTATTTCATGCCTTTACTTTAATGCATAATTGACTTTAGCATTTACATTTCATGCTATATTTATCTTTACTTACTTGAGCAGTTATATTTATGTAATTTTTATTTTTATCACTCGAGCTTTTCTTTTCTTTTTGAAGACACGTAATAATCTACTTGAACATTAAAAAACTTTAAGGTTACTTGGACTATTTGGTTACTATCTGTGGCATTATGGAGTTGTGGACCTGTTGGACTTAGGATTATAAGCCTTGACTACCCTTGGGACTTTGTGACTCTGTTGTTATTTTGTCTTGAGTTCTTGGGGTTTTACCAAAGACATTGGGTTGATTTTCTTTGTGTGTAGGTTATTCTGATTATATGCTTTGTCTGTGATAGATAATTCCTCTGTATACAATTGTTACTCTGCTCAATTTTTGTGAAGACTTAATGCATCCGAAGCTTGGTATTCTTAAGAAGTTTAGTATCTTTGCTTTCTTGGTTTTAATTCAATGGATAGGAATTCTACATTGACTTATTTATGTCAAATGATGGCTTCTTATTGGTTAGACAGTTCTTTTCCTTAGCTTTTACCTTATGCTTTAGGATAGTCTCTTCATCTCCTCCTATCTTCTTTAATTTCAAAAATCTTCTCCCTCCTTTTCAGAACACTTCTTGTTTTATAACTTGAACCGCTTTCACAATAAACTTGGACTTAGGTCCATGCATTTTCAAAATTATTTTCTTAATAAGACTTTAACCAACTTAATCATACTTTGACATTTTTTGTAATAAGAATAAAAGTCAATCAACTTCATTCAAACCATTTTTGCCACTTTGGCTTTTACTTTAAAGTTTTTCAAAAGATTAGATTCTTGTTAATCCTTGTAGTGATGTGAGCTATTATACTTCTATGATATGTAGTGAAGTGAGATATTTTCCACTTGGGTGTTGAGAAAGGCTTTGTTGATTTTAAAATTCAAGCATATCCTCCACTTTGAGATGATGCAAATTCTCCTTTCTCATAATCGTGGGTAGTAAGTATGTTTTCCATTCAGATATGACGATGATGTCTCTTTTCTTAAAATTAACCAACACACTTGTGTTTTAAATTTTTTTAAAGGTGAATTACTTGTACCCTGGTCCCCTATTGCACAGAAGGTGGTACGTAGGAACTAAAGGTTCCAACCGCATCGGATATAAAAATTGAAAAAAATACTTCTTTTCTCATACCCACCATCTATTTTTGTGTACAACATTTATAGCCAAAATACACAAATTTTCAAAGATGTTCCTGCGTAGTACCATAGATGTTTAGGGTGCTAATATCTTACCTTTTGATAACCAACCCCTGTACCTAATATTCTCTCCCTCTTTGTTTTTAGGTTATTCACTTTTTTCCCATTCCTCTGGAAATAATAAAGCGTGGTGCCGATTTTTATTTGATCTATGCGTATTATATTGATCTGTGGAATTTTTATTTTTATATGACCAAAGTGTGAGTAAACCGGAGGGAGTGATTGACTTGTAAATTGAATGTCAAGGGGTGAAGATAGAAGATCAAATTTTGGCTGAAGTTAAGAAAAACTAAAGACAATGAATTTAGCTACCCAAGTTGTAGCCCAAGCCCAACCTGCTCAGACTGCCAGTTTTGAAATTTGTAGTGGACCTCATGACACTGCACATTGCCTTGTTGCTCCATAAAAAATTGAAGAGATCAAGTTACTGAAGCAGAATAATCTGTATTCTAACACCTATTATCCTGGGTAGACCATTTTTTCTTACTAGAAGTAATAAACCTTCAGTCGGTATGCTCAAACTAGAAGGAGGAAGTAGAATTTAAAAACTACTCCTAGAGGAAGTCTCAGGGATAAACTCTCAGATGGCATGAATCAAAATTCCTAATCTCAGTTAGGAAGGCTCAAAGAGAAGAAAAGGAGCATTGAGGTGAGAAAATGTATGTTTGAAGTGTCTTGAAGAACAAATTGGTTTATACATTTGATCGAGATGAGTTCTCGTTTGCAGAAAGGACACACAACAAGGTGTGAAATAGGAAGTACCCCCCATAATAAAGGTGATGAACTATCGATCCATGCGATATTAAATGAAGCGTGTCATGGGAGGAAACCCACACTTTTAATAACTTAATTTTCTTTTTTGTTTTATTTTATTTTCAAGTAATAAAAAGGGGGTCTTTCTAGAGAAAGCTAGGAGGCAGCAGTTAGTATTACATCACCCTCTGTGAGTCATCCCTCTCGATCTTGTTTGAAACATTGAGGCTAATGTTTAGTTAAAGTTTGGCGCGGGGGGGGGGGGGGGGGGGTGTGTGGGGGGGAGGGCAATTTACTGCTTTGATTTGGGATTTATGTTTTTTTAATGATATTTGCTTTGTAAAACCACGCGTTAAAGGGATGATTGTTTTAGGGTAGATAGTTTGGAATAATTTGAAAGTGATACGAGTCTAACGTTTAGATTTGTACCATATTATTTGAATCCTGAGAAGTACTCCTTGAGTAGTTTATTTTGACAATCTGGAATAATCTATATTCACATGCACGTATGTTGGTTAAGAAATAAATAATTTTGGCACCAAATGATGAAAAGGCCGTAAAAGGAAACCGGCTCGCTAAGTTGGGTAATCCTCACCCGTTTATTCAGCCCAAAAGGGGTTGATCCCAAACATCGTCCAAATAAGGACAATATATAACTACAAAGTTTTAAATTTTCATTGATAATTAAAAGTAACAAATGTTGCTCATTTGGTACCTAAGCAAAAAAATTCCTGATTAGTCTTGTGCATTTGATGATCATCATAATTCTCATTTCTTTAATTTGATTGCCCATATTAAAGAGGTGGAAAATCAGAGACTTAATTACAAAGCATAGTTAGATAGGTATTCAAAGAGGGAGCTTTAGATTAAAAGGTTCTTACAAAAACTCTTTGTGTCATGTGAACACTCGATATAATATCTCTTGATCAATTTGAACAGAAGTCTCATGTATGAGTACATGTATGTTTAGAATGTCATGAGCTCTTGTTTTTGTAGCTTGAGGTCAAGAAACGGTTCATGTTTGGGGGAGTTTGATCAGTTTTTTTGACGCAGTTATTTATCATTGATTTTACTTATCTTTTATGTTTATTGTCAAGTGTTTAATTTCATTCTTCTATGTTTTATGTGTTGGTTGTGTGTTTTTTTATTTTTAGGCTCAGAGGAATCAATCGGGACAAATTAGGGAGAAAAAGGGCAAAACTCGGAGTTTTGGAGGAAGTGAAAATACCAAGCCACAGGAGGTCTGAAACGGACACCCGTGTCACCTGATATGGGTCGTGTAAGGAGGAGAACATGGAGAAAGTGCCAAGTTAGGGGTGCAACATGGGCGGCCTGTCACCTGTCATGGGCCGTGTTGCACACCCTGGGACTTAAAACATAAAATAGAGAAACCAGAAGGCCAAAACGAGCGACCATGTCGCCTGACATGGGCCATGTTGGCCTGTGATGCTAATTTCCTTACTTTTTTCTTATTTTGTCAACATTTAAGATGTGGGGGCGTTTTAGGTACTTCCAACTGATCTGAATGATGGATGACAATTTGAGATGAGTTTTCACAAGAAATTAGGGGACTTTTTGGCGAGAGGAGAAGTTTGAGGATTGAAAGGGAAGCATATGAGATTATTGGAGGACGAAGATTTTTCAAGAACGAAAGAGATTGAAGTTCAAAGTTCATCAGTATCTATAATGTTTATTTTTTATATTATTGAAATTCTCTTGAAAATTATGAGAAGCTAAACCCCCCAATGCTAGGGGGTGTCCCTGATTTGATTTTTGTAACCACAATGAATTCCTAGTTTTCATCAATATATTTGTTTTCTTATTTAATTTAATCGTTCAATATTCTAATGCCTTTCATATTGGAAAAATAGTGATTCATTTAAAATTAACGATTAACTGGACCGTAGTTGTTAAGATTTTCATCGATTAGACTATAGTTAATATCACATAGGACTAGGGATACCCTATAGTTACAAGTTAAATCTTGATAAAATATATACTTGATTTCATCATAATTCTCTAAGGACGTAGTGTTTATGATGAATGTTCAAAGGTTTTCCCATTAAAGACTTAGGGGAAAACAACCTAAAGATCTGTAGTTGAATATCATGAACTTGTTGAAGAAATCAGGATTCAAGGTTCTTACAAGACAAATCACACACTTACCCTAGCATACTCCTCATATATGATAAAAAACCCAATTTATATTTCTACTAATTTTACAGTGACAATAACAAAACAAAACCCCAATTTAAAGTTTTTGTATAATTGAACCACAAATTGAACTTGATACTTTTGCGAAGTCCTTGAGAACGAAATTCAAGGAATTTTCCTTATTATTACAAGAGGAAAAATAGTACACTTGCTATTTTTCTGATCACTTGTACAACCAGACAGATTGGCACTCCATTTGTCATACATAATAGGTTCTCCCCCTCAATGGAAAAATCCACACCAGAGCACTTGTAGCCGAATAGTAGAAGCATCAGCAGAAACTTCAGCACACACAAGCATGAACACACATGCTCCCTCTCAATGATTGCATGAGCAACCATACACACAACTACTCTCATAGAAGCAGTAGCACAAAATCCTATAACAATGCTACATCAACATGTCAAGACATGTGATTTAACATCAGGACAAATCACTTTACTCCCCTTTTTAAGCCAAAATATTGACACAAAGATATAGACTAAGTGTACATAATGGAAACACACATAACACTTAAGAATATATTGCACTTATAAATACCACGGATGGAAACACACAGATGGAAACACAACTACTTCATGGCCAGCTTTAGGTTGTTTGCCACCTCTTACCCTTGTCAAAGAGCCTCATGCCTCTATCAAAGAGCTTTTTACATTCCCTGGTGCTGTAGCCAACCCCAATGTCTTGCAGAATACCTTTCTTCCAGCCAATAACCCCAACAATAGGCTTGTCATTCCCCAGAACATAGAGGAAAGATGTAGTATAAGTTGCATTCCCTCTTTTCTGTAATTGTTATAACTCTTCAATAGTACAAATTCCAATCCCATTGTTTTTTATAACAAAAATCTATTCCTTGTTGTCCATATGCTCCAAAGTATCATTCTTTCCTTCAACAAGATTCTCGATCAGTTGCTTACAACTACCAATATCCTTGTACCAGTCATGTTGAATAGGATATTTAAAACACTTCAGATCTTCATTGTGAAATCATGACATATTTCTTGACATCATACCTCCTTAACATCAATTTAGATATATTCCGTATGTATTTGATATATTATTTTTCCCTAAAGGAAACACATCCAAATGTATTTGATATATTCTATTTAAATTCTATGATGTTACCTCTATTAGGGTGACTAGTAATCAAATTCCAAGTTTTTTCTATCTGCCCCTCAGTATATAGAGTTGTGCTAGATTGAGAATTCACTGGTTAAATGTTTGTGAATTCACAAGTCTCCTCTCCTAGTGTTTCATCAGTTTGCACATAAGATGTTCCAACATTATCTCCGACATCCTCCTTTTCTTCCATAATTGAATCATCAATTCTTAGATTAATAGATTACATAGCCATACAGTTCTGGAATTATAAATCCTATATGCTCTTCTTCTTGAAGAGTAACCCATAAATATTCCTTCATTCCATATGGAACTCATCTTATCCACTTGATCTTTACCAACAATGATCTGAAATTTACTTCCAAAAATATGAAAGTATTTGACTTTAGGTTTCCTTCCTTTCCATAGCTCTTTAGGAGTAGAGACAATACCTCCCCTCAAAGTGATCATGTTATAAATATAGCAAGCAGTATTCATAACTTCAACCCAAAACTCAAATGGAAATTGCTTAGCACTAAGCATCACTCTAGCCGATCCTTATATTGCTCTAGTATTTTTCTCAACAATTCCATCTCCCATAGTTTTCCAGGAATAAAAGAACTCATGGCTTATTCTTTCAAAATCACAAAATTCAGAAAATTTTGCATACATAAACTCCTTGTCATTGTCATTTCTAATTTTGACAATCATACTCGTATTCTCCTCTTGAATTCTTTGGCACAGATCTTTGAAGACTTTAAAGGAATATGATTTTTCTATATTAAAATTCATCCAAGTATAGCCAGAATAATCATCAAAAACCATAAAGACATACCTTTTTCCTCCTAGGTTGTCTAAGAAAAAATCAAATAAGTACTGTTAGTGCATAGGAAAATAAATAATAAAGAAAATAAATTAAGATAAAATGTAGCCTTGGATGTAATTCGAATCAGTCATGTAGTACTCCAATTGTTTCTAAACAGAACTACTTATGGGGCACTATTTTCTACTTTGAGAAGAATTAATTTAATAGGAAATGTCATTTTCGCGTATTCAGAACCGAGTTTACTCTCTAATTAATGCCTTCCATTGTCGCTTATGAAAGGTGTTTGTCGCGTTAAAGTAGTAAATCTATTTTTAAGAAATTAAACTCTTGACTTAGTTGAAAATTGAATTTCATTTGGAATGTTTAACTTAAAATGGATCCATGACTTTCGATCAAGGAACCCGATTTTAAACCTATAACCACGTCCAAAAATAGTTTCAAAATTGTTTTCTAATAGTGTTAAAAACTCCTAATTAACCAGATAAAGTGATTTTTCTATCTTTGACCAGTTAAAACTAACCAAGTTTATCTTTAAGAATTAGACGACTTTCGATCTTACCCAACTACACCTCGGCTCTACTTTCGTACTTACCAATCAACTAAATACTAAAAACTTGTATTAAAATCAAAATAGCCCCTAAAGCATTTCTACAGATACAACATGTGGAGTACCATCATAACCATGATCCTTAAATCCTATTCTTTAAAGTTTTATCCAGACACGAAAACAGAAATCAACATAGCAGAATAAATCATAATGAAAATAAGTGCTACGTGTGCGGATGGTTTTCAAATATAGACAGCGGTAAATAAAATGCTTTGAAGATAAAGGTTTTTGGTAAAACTTAACAAGCAAGTAAATCGTGCAAGACAATAAATAAATAGACAAAGACAAAGCAAGGAATTCAATAAAGTAAAGCAAGTGCAAGGTAAGTAAAATGTAAATGCGAAAACATGAATTAGAAACCTGCTCCAAATTAGAGACTTTAATCTGGTACAATTGGAAAGTAGACTTTAAACTGGCACACTTTAAAGTAACCTTGACTGAAAAATAAAATGGCGGAAAGTTTACAAGTACAGTTATCCAACCTAACTACAACTAAGGTGCGATAATCCTCCGATTTGATGAATTAGCGCTTTTACAATTGTGAGTTTAGGCTTAGTGTTGCAAACTATGTTGTATGAAAGGAAATGAAGAAAAGGAAAGCATATTTATAAAAAAGGAAATCTTCAAGAAATAAACATCGCCCTTGCTCCATCATGGGAGGTGGTTCCAAAATCTCTTGAGTATGACGAATTTAGAGAAGATCACTCCCTCCATCCCTTCTTGGCGGCCGCCATACGAGCACATGGACAAGATCATGGTTGCGTGGCAGTTTACTCCTATTTGACATCTTACACATCATGGTGCAATACCCCAAAATTTTCCTACCCCTTTTACTTTTATCTGGCTTATGCATCTCGCATTTTACTCATATACATAACTCCCATTATGTCATTTAACAATGCCATTCATTCATTAATCAATAATTTGGCATGGGATCAGAGATCTTCAAGGATTAGGGTTTTACAGTGGTTAAGGCGTTCATATCCAATAAAGGTCGATTCCTTTTGCAAAGGAATTAAGGTTGTGATTTGTGGTTATTGAGATTTCTTTCTCCTTAAGCTACAAAGCTATTATTTCCATATCAACAACAGGTCGCAGGGTTTTCCTCTTTAGAGCTATGAATCTAGGGTTTATATCCTATTTTACTCGGGTTTGTCAACATTTTTACTGGATGTTTGATGGATAAAAAAACATGATAAAAGGAGGGTGTTGTGAATTCATTGTGATCAAGGCATTATTGTCCTCTCAATTTCGTATTGCTTGTAGAGCAATATAATATGGATTTGAGATCGAGGTTAGGAGTTTTGACAGGAAGGCAAGTTGATTTAGGTTTTTGTTTGTTAAGAATTAAAGTCAATTTGGATTCATTGAAACTACTAATTGTGCTCAAGATTAATATTAGCTCAAGGTCTCAATTTCATGATGTGGCAATGGTTGATTCAAGATAAAGTTAGAAGATTCGTTCATGTGGTTCTCTTGGTGTACAAGTTACGGATTTGAAAAGAATCACAAGTCATAACATCATTCAAGGTTATTCATTTAGTTTTGTTCATCAAAACTCATAAAGATCCAAGGGTTCACGTTCATTCAATGATATGATCTTTACAAGTTCTAAACATCACAAATGATTTGTCAAATGGTTATCCAACTTCATTCTCGTTCATTCAAAGTCATAACCATGCAATTTACAAGCTATGTTACTGGAGCATTACAAGAGAAAGTTACAAAGGCCATTTACATCCAAAATGACTAAATCAAAAAAAAAATTTACACTAAATCTTCAAGTGGCCTAAACCTAAAGATTCCCAAATTCCGGGTCTCCATCATCCATTTCTAAGCTTTGTTCGTTTTCTAGACATTATCTTCCAAGACTGCTTTATGCCCACTTGGTTATGTCCAAGCCTTAGTCCATGTTTCTTTCCAAAAGAAAACCTGCAAAAACAATCATAAACAAAAGCAATTAAGCATCACAAATCTATGACCAAATTCCAGATCTGCATTCGTCAATAACCAAAGAAAAAAAGAAAAAAAATAATTGAGTCGGAGGGAATCAACTTGTACCATACCCTACAACCCAAACTCAACCAGCACACATTCAAAACAAAAATCGGTTCCTGCATTAGCAAATTTCCCTGCACACCAAAAAAGAGGGAGTTAACACCAGCGATTCATTTCACCAACTAAAACCTATCATATTGACTTCCTAATTCATTAACCCTCAGTTTTAACCACGCAACTTGCTAACTATTTTCAACCAATCCCTAACAGAATTTCCAACAAATATAAGAAAGTTTCCTCACTGATTCATGGAGATTGATTCATTATGCCCACAAAAATTTGAACATTGATTATTCACGCAACATATCACACAGAGGAAAATCACGAGAAACGTGTAGATGGAAAGAGGAAATTATGAAAATAGAGAAAGCAGAGGAAATAAACAGAATCTCAGTCCAGTTCTAATTAACCCATAACAAAAACCTAACTCTAACTAACTTCTAATAGAAGAACCTATAACCAACTCCTCATAAACCCCTAACTGTTTTTATAATAATAAAAACTAACATGTAATTAATTCACAAACTTCTAACCATAACTCTCTAGGTCTCTAACAAACTTTCGAGCTGTTTCTAACAAAAAATAGATAGTCTGCATAACAGATAAATAACAGAAATAGCAAAAATAGCAGTCTAGCTATCAGAATTCCCTAACTGTTTTCATAACCAACTTCCCAAACAGAAAACTGATGTAACAGAATCTCTAACTACCCCTAACCAATTACAGAAAAAACTAGCAGAAGCTCCATAACAGAATTCCTAACTAACTTATAACAGATATAACAGAAATCAAAAGAGGAGAAAGGGAGGATAGAATATATTCACAAAAGATAACTCACCAATCATCTTGACTCTCTCTCTGAGTTTCATCTTCATCTTCCTCACACCACTCCATCTTCAACCTTCACCTTCTTTGCACCTTAAACCACAAAAAAGCAACACTTCTTCAATCTTCCCTCTGCTCCATAACTGAATTCTTGAACATCACCTCACCCTCACTGATTCGACACCAGCCTCACGTGAAGCCACCGGCAGAAAACACAGAGCCGCCACCAAACTTTATTTATCCCGAAGGAAGGGGAAATATCGATAAAACCACAAGGAAATGGATAAGATGGTCTTGCAACAAAGAGAAAGGGTAAGGGAGTCGGTTATGTGAGGGGAAGGTATTAGCACCCCTCGCATCCGTTGTACTCAACGAGATCCATTTTGTTTGTTTGTTCTTAAAGAGTGTGTTTATCTACAACTATGTTTGCTTGAGGGGAAATGAATGGTTTTTATTATTGCGTTCATGAGGGTTTCGCGACCCTTTTCCTACGTATCCAATGAAGGAATCAGAACATCGTAGTTCCTCTAGAAAATGTTTGTTTGTTGGTGTTTTTTAGTGGGCGATGTTAGTGCACGCATTCTAGCAATAGGCACAACCTGTATCGTTGTAGAATGGAGATAACATGCCATTTTGATTTTTGAATTTGTTGTGTGTTTTTGTTAAGTATGGAAAGAGTTTGAATAATGATTAAGTGTTTTTTGGTTTTTGATTAAGGAAAGAAATTTTAGTTTTATTTAGAAAGGATGCAATGCAATAGAAAAGTCTAAGGGGACTTGAACTTTAATGTTGTCATGTACAATGATGGACTTAAGATTGAGTTTTTTTTTAAAAGAGCGTCTTGACTAATGATGTTATCGTGCATAGTTTGATTCTAAAGTTTAATTCAACACAAAATGTTCAAAAGGAAATTAATCACTTCACGAAATCACTTGAGGGAACATGTAAAGAAATCAACCATACAATCAACCACAAATAAACTCTAATATATTTTTTAGCATTTTTCTTATGTTCAGAAATTAAAATCAAACTCACGAATGTACAAACACATTCTAAGTTTTTTTGTTGTCATTTTTTATCATGTAAAGAAAATAACTAAAAGCTCATGCATGTGTTAAGGTGAAATCAAATAACTGAATAAGCAATTAAACAATTAAAAGATCAATATACAAAATTAATTAAGTTAAATAAAAATATTTAATAAAACTATAAAAAATAGTTAAATTAAATAAAACCAATTAATGAAATAAATTAACATGTTAACACAAACTAATTAACATAAAAGAAATAAAACTAATTCACATATAGAAATTAGAAACGAAAAGGGTCTTGGACTGAAACAAACAGCAACATGAGGGGTGCAACATATGATTTTTACTGGGCTGTGGGGTAGACCTAATAGCAAACATAATAATATGAAAATAAAAACAAGTAAAAAAAAACTGGGCTGAAGAGAGAAAAAATAGTAGTTCGGTTGAGCTGAGTTGGGAAATTCGGATCGGGTCAAGGGAATTAAGGCCCAAACAAAATATTGAGAGGGGAAAAGAAACGAAACCCTAGGTTTACTAAGAGTCAGCCACTGCCTTGGAATAGAAAAAGGGTCCAACATTATCTTCCAATTAAATATTCCCAATGAAATCTCAATTAAAAGCAAAATATCACAATTCTCCTAACGTTCCAATTCTCACAATATCTCTCAATTAAATAAATCATTAAAGTGACATTGGAAATAAAAGAAAATTATTTGCAGAAAAAATTTCTCTTTCCATAACAACTTTTTCTCTCTCTATTCTATTCTCCCGCTTATCTCTTATATTCATTTGTTCAACACTTAACCTCTTTTATCTTTCAATCCTGTTCATTCAAGACAAACAAACACCTCTCATCTAATTCACTCTCTCATGGCTCTACATCGATTCTCTCTCTCTCAACCGAACATCATGACATACAACAACAACAACACTCGGTTATCTCTCTCTATCTCGATTAAACAACACAATAGCAAAACTCTCATAGAAACTTCTCAAACTCTGGTGAATATCTCACACCGGTTTCAACCATGAGCGATAGAACAAAAACAAGAAATCAACACACACAAGAAAAAAATTGATAGGCAGAGGAAATTAATGTACAACAAACACAGTATTAAAGATGTAATGACATAAGGATTACATACGGAGACGAGAATCTCTGCGATAACGCCTCAGAAATTCATTCAGGTGCATACTCGCCTTGCTCAGGTGCTCTTCTTCTCCGTCTTTTTCTTCCGGGAATCTGGAGTTACTATTGTTGCTTTCAAACTACGTTTCATTATTGTTGAGTGCGATTCATGGTTCTGTACTTTCTGTTATTCTATTTGTTGAATCTTGAAGTCTATGCAGAAGCTTGAAGGATGGATTTGAGGATGCATATTTGATGGGTTAGAGGCTGCTTTGCGTATGGTAAGGTATGAAGTGAGGTTTTTTGGAGGTTGTGGTTTTCTGAGTAAAGGGTGATTTTGACGGAAGTGTGATAAGGTTTGTATGAATATTTATGAGTTGTAGTTTGTATTAATATTGAGAATGATGCAAAGAGTTTACTTTGTTACAGGGCTATTGTTAGGATGATGGTGATGATAAGGAGTTGGTTGGTGTGATTGTGATGGTTCCCAGCTATTCTCTTTGATAGATGTTGAATGGTGAAGTATTGGTCTTGGAATATTCTGAGTTGAAAGCCCAGATGCAGTAAAGGTTAGCAAGGTGCAAAGTTTATTAGACTTGTGAAGTGTATGGCTAATGGATTTGTGAAGGTTGTAGCTTGGAGAAAGGTAATGACAGTATTGGTTTTTGAGAGAGTGAAGAGGATTGTGTTTTTGTAGAGTTTTTACTCTTCTATCTTTTTTGCGTTGTTTCTGGTTAGTTCCGAATTGGGAGAGTGTATTGGAGTATCCTTTTCTATGAGTTTTTTTGTGTGTTTTATTGCAACAGAGAGGTGGAAAATAGGGGGAAATTTCATAAGTTCAAACATATGTGGTATGCTGACTTTTCTGCTTTTGCGATGCAGGTTTATGTTGTTTTATTTTGATATTATTTTGGGTTTGTTTTGGGCAGGTTTAGGGTTGGCTTTACAGGGCAGGCTACTTAGACATTTTTATTTGGGGGTTATTATGTAGAATTCTGGCTTGTTGTTTTGGTTGTTTATGCAGGGATAAGGACTGGTTATGCAGTATGCAGGTTTTAGTCAGTTTTGGACAACTGCAGTTTACTTTTTATTGGACTGTTTTTTTGTGGTTTTATTCAAGGATGTTATGGTGGTTTATGGAAAGTTTTGTTCTATGATGCAGAGCTGCACATGACTGCTTTAAAAGCAGGGTGTTTGGGCTGTTTTAACAGGTTTTTTGGACTAGTTTTGGTGGTTCACAACAAGGCCAAACCCTATTATTTTTTCTCTTTTTCTCTCTATGATATAAAGCTAATTTGCTTTTTATTCCAATAAATATGAAGGGTTTGCCATTAGGAAAATGATGGCAGGGTCTTGAGCTAGCTTGCTGTTTTTTTTTAATGAATTGTTGTTATTTTTCATTTGCTGATTTTGGGTTACTTGCTAGTCTTGCTACGTTGGGCTGCTGCTATTTTTTTCCGGCAATTGCGGTTTTGTTTGCAGCTTTACTTCCATACTTGCAGCTCGTGGTTTTAGTTGCTGCTATTTGCTTTGTTACAGACCTGTTTTTAACTTTATTTGGCCGTTGTTTCTGCTATGTCTTGTTTGCTTGTTGCTGCTGTTTAGCAGGGTTGCTTTAGTTTGGCAGCTTGGCTGTTTTGCTTTAGCAACAAGAAAATGTTTACAATTTTTCTTTCTCCTTTTTTGTGAACCAAAAAGGAACAAACTTTTTGTGATTTTGAATTGGGAGAAAATGGCTCATGATTAAAAATAAACCCTCTTATTTCTGATTCCGAATGCAAACCCTTATGATGAAATTAGAAGAAAAATTGCTTGGCACTTCTTGATTAACTTTCAATTAATTAACCAACTCTTATTTGTTTTTTCTTTTCAAGCAAGATGGAAGGTGAAAAGTCAAGGCAAAGCAAGGATGAAAGATGAAGAAAAATTCATGGCAAGGAGTGAGGACAAGTCACTTTAAGAGGAAGTAAAACATTTAATTCTTTTTGTTTGGTTTTGTAAACTGCAATTGTACTTGTGATTTCAGGCCTTGTAACTTGTATCAAAGAGATGTAATGAACACAAAATTGAATGAATTTATTAATGATGAAATTTGTTGTAGGAATCAAATAACTCTTGAATCTTGTTTGAACTTTGAAATTCTCTCTTGAATAATTTGAATGCACATCTTGACTTTGTAGCTTAAACTTCAAGAAATCATGAACAATTGTTGTAACTTGTATTTCAAGCAATCATGCGCCTTATCTTTCAAAATCCAATCAAACTCTCAAACAAAATAAATGCTTAAGAATTTAATTCCACTTTGTTAATTCAAACCCAAAACAACAGTCACTTAAACCTTAATCTTCATGTCACGCCTGAACCAAACTTTCACTTCTTAAACAGAACTTTAACTTTGACACTCACATCACAAGTAACTTGTAACTTAAGCAACCAAAACATGTCTTAATGGTCATGAACCCCCAAACTTATTTCTCATGCCCAAACATCACAGTCGTCAACTTAAACTTCAAACTCTCGAATCAGTGACTTAGAGACTTTTAAGAAGAAAGCTTGAAATGAGAGGAGATGAACTCCTTGACCTAATGCACTGAACTTTGAGGTATCTTTGAGGCAGGCGAAAGAAACATCTTCATAGAAACCAAGGACCCAAAACCTTAGCCTCTTGACCAACAAATAGGGAAATAAACCCTAATCCAGGTTCATATAAATTCGAGCAAAAATCAACCTTGAAATGTGATGAAAAAATTTATTCCATGATCCACTAATCGAGAACCAGAAGAATTTCCCTTTCACCTGATAAGAGAACTTCAAAACAAAATTAGACATAAAGAGGGTGCAACCCTAATACCTCAAACCAAGGCGCTTGATTCCATGAGATGCGGGGTATGCAAATGACTGAGTAAAAAAATGGTGCAAATGGGATGCAAAGTTCAAAGCCAGACAAAAGTAAAGGAGATAGGGAAAATTTGGGGTACGACAGCTTCCCTTATTTAATCGTCTTAAACTTGAATGTGAGATCAGCGTCAGCCTTTCGAAAGTTAAAGGTGGAAGATGATTAAATACAAGGACACAAAATTTTTCCTGGAGAGATGGTGTGAGTGTCATTCATTGGTGTGAGTGTCTGCTGGGGAAAGGAAAAATGGTCTCCTGGTGGACTGGTCATGATGGGTAAACATGGTTGAACAGTGGTAGCTCGTATTGGGGTAACGGTGCCAATACAAAGGTTCTTGTGGGAGTGGGTGGTAGAGTGATTGAAAGGATATGGTTGACAATGTTGCGGTGACTAAAGGTAGGATTCATAAGAAAATTTAAAGATAACACGAGGGTAAAGCCTGCGGAAGACTTATGAGCCTAAAAGATAACGCGAGGGTAAGACCTACAAATGATCCAGAACCCTAAGAGAGATATAGCGAGGGTTGGATCTACTGATGATCTTAGACCTTAAAAACAAGATGAGGAGAAGGTAAAGCGAAGGTAAGATCTACGGACGATCTACGACCCCGAAAATATACTGCGATGGTAAGATCTACGGACGATCTACAACCCTAAAAATATAACGCGATGGTAAGATCTATGGACGATTTACGACCCTAAAAATATAACGCGATGGTAAGATCTACAGACGATCTACGACCCTAAAAACAAAATGAGGAGAGGGTAAAGTCTACGGACGACCTACGACACTAAGAGAGATAAAGTGAATGTAAGATCAATGGACGATCTACAAACCTAAAAATATAACGCGATGGTAAGAGCTACGGACGATCTACGAACCTAAAAACAAGATGAGGAGAGGGTAAAGCCTACGGACGACCTACGACCCTAAGAGAGATAAAGTGAAGGTATGATCTATGGATGATCTACGACTCTAAAAATATAACGCGATGGTAAGATCTACAGATGATATACGACCCTAAAAATATAACACGATGGTAAGATCTACGGACGATCTACGACCCTAAAATGAGAAGGTAAGATCTACGGACGATCTACGACCCTAA
Source organism: Vicia faba (assembly GCA_948472305.1). Taxonomy (NCBI): domain Eukaryota; kingdom Viridiplantae; phylum Streptophyta; class Magnoliopsida; order Fabales; family Fabaceae; genus Vicia; species Vicia faba. Next base: position 1,355,433,009 of record OX451740.1, read on the forward strand.
AATGAGAAGGTAAGATCTACGGACGACCTACGACCTTAAAAATAAGAGGAGGAGAGGGTAAAGTCTACGGACGACCTACGACCCTAAGAGAGACAAAGTGAAGGCAAGATCTATGAACGACCTATGACCCTAAAACGCGAAGGTAAGATTTACGGATGACCTACAACCTTAGGAAATGATAATGTGATGGTAAGATCTACGGATGATCTACGACCCTAAAAATATAACACGATGGTAAGACCTACGGACGATCTACGACCTTAAAATGCGAAGGTAAGATCTACATACGATCTACGACCTCGAGAGAGATAAAATGAAGGTAAGATCTACGGACGACCTACAACCTTAGGAAAAGATAACATGAGTATTGAGAGTTGGGGAGCATGACGTACTTACACCGTGGTTTATTTTAGTTGGTAGTGTAATGACAGATGTTAACTGGGAATTATGAGGATCATATTCTTTGTGAGGATGTTTTATTGATTTGGGATTGATCTGGCTCACGCTTCATATGCATTTGAAGTGTGACATGATAATCCATGGATGTGATATGCGTTTGAGGATGCAATGCAATATGCCGTGATGATTATTGTATGCAAAGTGCCAAAAGCTCATCGGGGGATTAAATCTTGCTGAAGAGAGATGACTTGATCTGACTTCCGTCATGTGTTGGACTTTTTGCGAATAACTGAAAAAGGGCGTGGATCTTATCAAATGCCCCAAGTCTCTCTGTTGTAACTTTCTACCTGCACAAGAAGAACAGACGTTTGAACACCGTGGCATTCCCTTAGGATGCCTTAATATCCATGTAATGTAGTGTTTCACATCTTAGCTTGTGAGTATTATCGACTTATTGTTTTCAATGCAATTCTTAACAAAGAGTTTAAATCACGATTCACATACGAAAAATAAAGTAAAAGAACATGACAAAGATTTTTTAATGGAAGGGCAAATTTTTATTAATGAGTTTGGCCCGTGAATGGGCATTCATACACAGAAACAACTCCTAAATGAGGAACTTGCGGAGAAGAAAAGAAATACAACGAGTAAAATAGCAATAAGAAAATCTCGAACTTCCGTTAAAACTGATATGGCTATAGTTCTCGTATCCTGGGTCGTCATAGTGTCGTGCTTCCAAAGGATAATAGCTAGATTGATCCATCCCGCATTAGGAGGGTGTACGTGAAGAGTCTTCATACTGCAGCCTCCCGCTTTAATTTTGTCCCTAACATTTTCCTAGATCGCCCTTTCGAGTTTTCAATCCACCGGGACACCCATTTTTGCCTAAGCCGCCCTTTCAGGTTTTCAACTTAGCGGGTTATTCCTTTTTTTCTCTTTTTTATCCCTAACTTTTTCCTAAGCCACCCTTCCAGGTTTTCGACTTAGCGGGTCCTTTTATGCGTAGTATTTTTGACTGAGTCTGAATTGACTGGAAGTGGAACGTCTTCCCCATCCATGTTTGTCAGGATTAGAGCACCTCCTGAGAAAGCTTTCTTCACGATGTACGGTCCCTCATAGTTGGGAGTCCACTTGCCTCTTGGATTAGTGTGGATTGGGAGAATCTTCCTTACGACCAAGTCACCTGCGTGGAACTCTCGAGGTCGAATCTTCTTGTCAAATGCTCTCTTGAGACACTGTTGTTATAACTGACCGTGACAAATGGCTGCCAGGGGCTTTTCTTCGATGACATTGAGTTGGTCGAGTCTCGTTTGAATCCATTCAGCTTCATCAAGCTTAGTATCCATCAGAACCCTTAAGGAAGGAATCTCCACTTCGACCGGGAGTACCGCATCCATACCATAGACTAGTGAAAACGGAGTTTCCCTAGTGGAAGTATGCACTGAAGTTCGATAGCCAAGCAGGGCAAAAGGCAACATCTCATGCAAACCTTTTTATGTTCTCACCATTTTCTAGACGATCTTATTTATGTTCTTGTTAGCGGCTTCAACTACCCCATTCATCTTCGACCGATAACGTGATGAATTATGGTGCTCGATCTTGAACTTTTCACACATTTCCTTCATCATCTTGTTGTTGAGATTTGACCCGTTATCAGTGATGATCTTGTTAAGAGTTCCATAACGATAAACGATCTCTCTTTTAATGAAACGAGTGACAACTTGCTTGGTCACATTCTTGTACGAAGCCGCTTCTACCAACTTGGTGAAGTAGTCAATAGCAACAAGGATAAACCTTTGTCCGTTTGAAGCGCTAAGCTCGATGCGTCCAATCATATCGATTCCCCACATTGCAAAGGGCCTTGGTGAAGTCATCACATTCAAAGGAGTGAGAGGAACATGTATCCTGTCTGCGTAAACCTGACATTTGTGGACCATTTTGGCATATACACCACGGTCACTTTCCATCGTCATCCAGAAATAACCTGCTCGTAGGATTTTCTTGGCCATGGAATGCCCACTGGCATGAGTCCTAAAAGATCCCTCGTGTATTTCTCGTATAATGGATTCCACTTCGTGTCTATCCACGCATCCGAGCAGAACCGAATCAAAGTTTCTCTTGTACAGAACGTCTCCTGATAGTAAAACCTTAGACGCCAGCCTTCTAAGAGTCCGATTATCACAAATTGTAGCACCTTCGGGGTACTCTTGCTTGTCAAGATATCTTTTGATGTTGAATTACCGCGACCTTTCGTCTGATACATCTCCACTTGTGAGACAATGAGCAGGGAAATTGTGTGCTGGCTCCTTGTAACGATAGATCCTTATATTGGGTGCATGATATGGGTAACTGAATTTAAACATTGCTGCTAAAGTGGCCAGAGAGCCTTCCAGTTGATTTCCTTCTCTAAGAATGTGCTCAAAGGTGACCTCATCGAAAGCGGGCAACAACTCTAATATGTAATCCTGATATGGAACTAAATTAGGGTGCCGTGTATCCCAATCACCCCGTACTTGATGTATCATTAAGGAAGAGTCCCCAAAAACTTCAAGAATCTTGATCTTCAAATCAATGGCTGTTTCAAGGCCCATCACAAAAGCTTCGTATTCTGTGACATTATTCGTGCAATCAAAACATAATCTGGCAGTGAAAGGTGTGTGAGTGTTGCGTGGAGAGGTCAGAACTGCCCCAATGCCGTGACCCATAGCATTTGACGCACCATCGAACGTGAGAGTCCATCGCTCCCCTGGTTCAGGTCCTTCATTATCATCAAGTTTCATAATATCCTCGTCTGGAAAATCAAACTTCATGGGTTGATATTCTCCCAATGGTTGGTGAGTGTAATACGGTGGGAGAACTGACTTGAGGGTTTTGCGCTTTATCGCAAATGTTGAGGTTAGCAAGAGTCGCCACTGACTTTTCTTTTATCCAAAAGGAAAGGTGAAAAAGCACAGGAAAGACCTTTGAGATGTTTTCTTGAGTTCGGGGGGTAGATTATGAAAAGGGAAGGTATTATCACCCTTTTCATCCATGTTTTCCATGGGCTCTTAGTTACTTGCTAGATCACTTGCTTTTGTTTTGAAATTGTGCTTTGTGTGTGGTTTTGAAAGTATTTTGTAAAAGAGGCCATTGTTTTGGCAATCTTTGTAATGATTCTCGCTCACAAGAATGTATATAAAGATGTTTGTCTTTTTTGAAAATGTTTTCAATGTTTGTAAAATGTTTGGAAATGTGTGTGTTTGTTTTGAAAATATAAAGGATAGTTGTTTGGAAATGGAGAAAGTAACTAGATGTAATCTACCTACACAAATGTCTTTCTTGTACATTTTCTATTCCTTTGACATTATTGTCTTACCATTGATTTGGTAAGCAACCCTATCTTTCGATGTAAATGGGACGGGCATGGGTCATCGTATAACCATGATTAGCAATGTTTGCAAAGTATCTTAGCATTTTTGAGGGACCAAGATCATTTTGTAAGGTAACTTTGAATAGCGTCATCAAGGGACTATGATCTTATATTTTTTTGTTTTGCCAAGATACTTTGCATGCATAATATGGCTATTTTTGTATAAGGCTACTAAGTGGAGAAACCCTTAGGGTGCTTGTGTGCAAGTGTGTTATTTTCATGCTTTGATTTTATCTTGCATTAGGTTTTTCTAATTGTTTTGTTTTGATCTTACCATACAAACCCTAATTACTAACATAGCATGTAAAGCGGTAAATTACGTAATGTAAATATTACTAAGCTATTACAACCATTTATGGGAGGGGAGAATACAAATTTGAATGGGAATTTGCAAGAATGTAAATCTAAATAAATTATTACAACCAAATCGAATTTGTACGAATATTAGAATAAACAATATATAATATTTAAATGTGCCATATTATGTACATATAAAGAGATTTTGTTTTGTTTTTTGTGTAAAAAGAGTTTTAACCTAAATCCCTAATAATTTTAAGGAAAAAAGAAATTAAACTTGAAAAAAGAACAAAGTTAACCCTATAAAGAAAATAATGTTTTAATGGATTATTTTTTTGTGTATTTTTTTCATATTAAAATAATAAATAATATTGTATAAAAATATAAAGTTTTTATATGTTAAAATAAATATTTACAAGTATATATATATAAATATAAAAGAATAGATAATAATATATCTAACTTTATTTTTTACAAATTTATTTAAAAAAATAGTTAGTATATATTGAAGATAAAATATATATTTTATGTGAAAAATAAAATAAAATAAAAAAGTGCAATATTATCATATTTATATTTTTTAAGATTTTTATATATTAAAGAAAATATTTAATAAACAAAAATGAAAACAAAAATAAATATATAAAATGTATGGAAACAGTTGGGCCAGGGGTGCTGTAAGGAAACTGCGAGTAATATGTTAGTAAAAACGCTCAGGCCCAAAGAAACAAGCCCAATCCTGCAAAAACAACAAAAATGGAAAAAATGGAAAAGTGTAAAAAACAAAAGGTAGTGCCAAGGTTCGAACCTAGGACATGGGTCTCACCAGTGAGCTACCTTGCCACTGGGGTGGCTATACATCCGTTGATTAATGTGAAACAAAAATAACATAACATGAAACGCTTCCATGGCCCTGTACTTCGTCTTCTTCCTCTAGTCGACCAGATGCTCTGTATTTTTCTCATTTCTCCATGAAATTGAAAACTCATAACATGAATGTTGTAGCATTTTGTCTCACAATTCTAACCATATAAATCATGTAAGCTAACAATCAAAGATCAAGATGAATTTTAAAAGCCCTAAATCTAAACCTAATTTTTACAGGAATTTGAACTTCAAAATTCTCTCAACCCAGGCCAAATAAATGCAAGATATATACATGTACAACTTCGTAGCAATGAGGTCTACATTGTTTATTCACAAATCGTGGCAAATGGATGCTTGTATGAAGAGATATAAGTTGAGATTTTTACCTCTTTCAGTTAAAGTCGTGGATGGATTTGGAGTGAGTTTTATGAATGCCTGATGATTGCTTGAGCTTTCTTGAACCTCCGTGAGTGTGTTCCAATCCTTGCCTTACTTTGGAAGTGCCTGGAACTCTCTATCCAAGTCAACCTGCAAGCTTTGAAAACAAAAATGGAAGATGATGGATAAGGGGTTACAGTACATGGTTTAGGGTATGAATCAGTTAGATCTCATGTAGGTAAAGTGTTTTGATGATTGAAACTTGAAACGCACGAGTCAAATGATGGATTGCTATGCTTATGCAAAAACTGCAAGTTTTGACAGTTTTTTGGTGAAAGGGAGTTTGAGAGTGTTTCAGGCCTCTAGCAATCTTGTTTTTTGTTGTAATGTCTTTGTATATTAGTATGGGATATGTTTCAAGTTAGCTCCTCCACAGGTTTTTTCAATCCTAGCCTTTTTGCACACTTTCTTGCTTTTGAAGCAAAGTGAAGGGACAAGGCTTCACATTCTTGTACTGGCTTGCTTAGGGTTGGTATAATTCTTGTACAATTTGCTTTAGGCCTGTAAGACTTGTATGTGCAAAGGAGACATGTTCAATGGTCAATAATTGGAAAATTGCAAAAGTGAACCTTTTCCAAACTAGTAATGGCCACTTTATGCCATTTATGGAATTACAATTTGGACAATGGCTATAGGGCTTGGATTAAAGCTTTGTCAACTGAGTAAGCATTAAACTATGGAGTAAGAAACAAGTTTTGGACCTGTAAATCAAGGATTAGGCAGCATAGGTACTGATTTGAAATTTGTTCTTCATGAAATGGCTTGAATAAAAAGTGAGAAATTGCCAACTTCATCTCTTCGATTCTCCCTACTAAAAAATGATCTTGAGGAGTTCTTTGACATTTTAGAAAGCTTGAAATGTGTTCTATAACTCAGCTTTGAAATTACTTTAAAGAATCCTCTTGGAACTAGGTTAAAAATATCCATGAAGTTGGGTCAAAAAACTGCCTAAATTAGGGCAAAATTTCACTAAGTTATTTAGTTCATGAGCATGTATTCACAAAATTATATCTTGAGATCCAAGAATATTTAGGGAAAAGTGTGTGAGGAAAATTTGTAGATTTCATGGAGGTCTAAAACTTTCATGTTGGGGACTTCCTTTGAAACATCTTGTATCATGGTGCAAAAATGGCCTAAAGATGAGAAAAAATAAGAAATTTTCTATACTTAGAAAAATTTCTAAGTTAAGAAAATTTCCTATTTTAAACCCTAATCTTCAATCCTTGATTTCTTGATGAACAAGTTTCACATTTTGACATGCTTTGATGAATTGTGACCCTTGGCACTTGATTTTGACCAAAAAGTAAAAGTTTGACTTTTCAGTGTACAGTTGACTTTATATCAGTTGACTGCAAATTTCATCTGTCTATCCAATGGATTTGCAATGTTTTGAACCATGTACTTAGGTAAAGATGATAAAAATGAACCTTTGAAATCATGCTTTAACTCAATTGGTCATTTTCTAAGTAAAAAAATCAGAAATTGCCCTTCCTCAGCCAAAACCCTAATTTTAACCATTTTTCCCTTTTGATGATTTGATCAATTTCTTGAGGAATTGTGATCCAAACTTGATCAAATGATACATATGATTCTAAAATGTTGATATTGATAAAAAAATATGAATTTTGACTGTAAATTGGCAATGGTTGACTTTTTCCCCAATACAGCTGATTTTTAGGTCAACTGTCCAATTGACTGATCAAAAATGTGGTTCAAGGATTGAAACTTGTAATGAGTAATCTTAGGGGTCCATAATGATGTTTTAAAGTCATATGGAGCATTGATAGTTCAAAAATCCTTATGCAATCTTAAACCTTAATTTTGGGTCATCAGTGCATGATGAGATGTCCTGACCTGACCAAACCCTAATCCAGTCTTGAGTCAAAGAGATCTTGTGAGAAAAGTCTTGATAAGTGAGAGGGAAAATTTTGGGGTACAACAGCTGCCCCTGTTCAATCTTCTTAAACCTGAAGAGTTAGATTGACGAGCTTTTCCATTCGTGACTCAAAGGTGAGAGAATGATTGGACATTAGAGTGCCTATAAATTTGCACTCGGCAATGTGATGATAGGAGGAATGGGCTTAAAGATTCCATTTGGAGTGGTGGTAGAATCTTGTTGGAGATGGGCTTGTAGATTCCATCCAATAATACTTGATGAATTGTAATTTGTAAGCTGAAAGAATAAGTATCAGAATGGCGTCTGTGTATAGAGCGTATCTGAACTGTATCTGAAAGTTGATTTTGACTAAGTATCAGAATGGCATCCGTGTCTGGAGTGTATGTGAAGGTTGAAATTTGAATGAGTAACAGAATGGCATCCGTGTTGGGAGCATATCTGTATTGTATCTGAAAGTTGAAATCTGAATGAGTAACAAAATGGCATCCGTGCCTGGAGCGTATCCGTACTGTATCTGAGAGCTGAATATGAATGAGCATTACTATGGCATCTGTGTCTGGAGCATATCCGTACTGTATCTGAAAGTTGAAATCTGATTGAGTATCATAATGGCATCTGTGTCTGGAGTGTATCCGTACTGTATCTGAGAGCTGAATCTGAATGAGCATTAGAACGGCATCCGTGTCTGGAGCGTATTCGTACTGTATTTGAACTTGAAATCTGAATGAGTATCAGAATGGAATCTGTATCTGGAGCGTATCTGAACTGTATCTGAACTTGAAATTTGAATGAGTAACAGAATGACATCTGTGTCTGGAGCGTATTCGTACTGTATCTGAATGAGTAATAGAATGGCATCCGAGTCCGGAGCATATCTGTATTGTATTTGAAAGCTAAATCTGGATGAGTAACAGAATGGCATCCGAGTCCGAAGCATATCTGAACTGTATCCTGATTTCATATTGTTAATGGTAGCTGTTTAATGTTATCCTTAAAATGGTAAAATGTTAGCTGAAACAAAGTTATATTGCATGAAATGTATGATGCAATGTATTTGCTTCATCAATGTTTATGATATATGGATGCAATGTATGCATATGTAAGTTGATTTGTTGTATTGCTGTCTGATTGAGGAAAATAAATCCCTGAATGCTGGCGAGGATATGTGAATTTTCAATGTCTTTGAAGTTGGAACACTGACGAACTCTTGTTGAGAGAAGTAAATTTTGTTGTGAGGGTAACGCCATGTACTGCTTGTAAGATCTGTTTTGGGGAATCTTGAGAAATTTGATGATTTCTATTGGGGATTAACAATTTGAAATTTGTTCCGCTGGGGATTTAAATGACGTACTGTGGGGATTTCCTATGGAATAGCCTAGAGACGTTTTCCTATCCTTCCAACCTATCAGAAATTATCTTTCTCATTTTGTTTATTTGTAAACAGTAATTATGTTCAAATGCATATGTTAATCAATGAATCATTGGACGTTTTTGCAAACAAAAGAAAAAAGAAAAGACAGACAGTTTTTGCACTTTCAAAGAGATATCTTATTATTGACTTTGAATAAGTATTTTGTACAAAGGAGACAAACATTCTAGTAAGAGAATGGCGCCATAAAACAAGAAAAATTTATACAAAGAAAGATATCTATGTCTAATAATCCCATGGGGTTCCCATTCTACTATAGCCTTCATATCTCTGAATATCTTGTCTATTTGTGGCTTCGTCCGAAGATGATTGAATTGATCAGAAACTCTGAATTTGTCAGTGGAAGCCAAAGGTTGTCCGTAAAGTGATCCGTCGGGACATAGTCATACGCTTTAATTCCCTAACTTTTTCCTTGACTGCCATTTCGGGTTTTCAGTCCACCGGGAAACCCTTTTTTGCCCAAGTCGCCCTTTCGGTTTTTCAACTTTCCGGGTGTACATATTTTTTTTATTTTATCCCTAATTTTCCCCCCAACCTTTTTGGTTCACCGGGATGCCCTTGTTTTGCCTAGGTATGTCAACCTAGCGGGTCTCTTATGCGTAGTATCTTTTGTCTATGTCCGTGTTCGCAGGGTATGGCAGGACGTCGCCGTCCATGGTGGTCAAGATCATTTCCCCACCGAAAAATATGCTCTTGATTACAAATGGTCCTTCATAGGTAGGAGTCCATTTGCCCCTGGGATCATTTAGTGGTAAGATGATACGTTTGATCACTAAATCTCCAATTTGATATACTTGGCGCCTGACTTTCTTGTTGAAAGCCTTGATCATCCGTTTTTGATACATCTGACCATGGCAAATAGCAGTAAGTCTCTTTTCATCAATTAAGTTCAGTTGATCAAGTCGAGTCTGGATCCAATCGTCTTCACTTAGACCTGCATCCTTCATAATCCTTAGAGAGGGGATCTGAACCTCAATAGGTAAAACAACCTCCATGCTGTAAACCAAAGAATAGGGTGTTTCTCCAGATGATGTGCGAGCCGTGGTACGATATCCGTGAAGAGCGAATGGTAGCATCTCATGCCAGCCTTTGTATGTGACTATCATTTTCTGTATGATCTTTTTAATGTTTTTATTTTCAGCTTCGACAACACCATTCATCTTTGGCCGATAGGGAGAAGAATTGTGATGCTGAATCTTGAATTTCTCGCACAAAGCGGTGATCATAGTGTTGTTAAGATTTGTACCATTGTCAGTGATGATCCTTTTGTTAGAACAAAGTTTGAATCTACTACCCTAAGTTTAAGTTTTGATGATAACAAAATGCAAAGATATATTAATTGTATGATTCATGTAAGACATATATGCTGCCTGAAAAATTACGTTCTGTTTTACAGAAACTCTGATGGGTATCAGCAAAAGAACATCATCATCAACATCAGAAGATGAGATATCAACATCAGCATCAGAAGATGTTATATCAGATGCCAGAATCAGAAGATCAACTTGTGCTTACGCTGAAGCTTGATGAACATATCTGCACTTAACCATCTGATCTCTGATCTAGACAACAACAGTTCATCAGCACCTAAGCAGCGTCAGAATGAGCCAAAGCCAGAACACGCTTAAGTGGCAACGGTACCGTGCATTCAAGATGCTTTATTACTAACGGCATCTTTCCAGACAAGATCTGCTTAATAAGGAAAGAATGTTATTGGAATTGAAACGGAATTACTACTCCAACGTACCTTATTTCCAATGCTATATAAACTAGTCAGTGAAGATTGAATTGGCTAATGCTCTAAAACCTTATACACGCCTAAAGCTATTCATCATCTTCCTCACTCTCAGTTTGCTAAAGATCTCAAATTCTTTATTCAATTACTTCAGCACTCTAGTTCTCATAAGCTTAAATTGTGTAGTATCACAGTTGTGATAAATAGTTTTTGTAGAAAACATTCAACACTCTTAGATTTCAATTATCTGTAAGAAAGTATTTCCTTGAGAAACCGGTTTGTGGTTTGACTCAAGAAGGCTTTAGCAGTTGTTAAAGCAGTTGTAATATTCAGTTGAATATAGTGGATTAAGACCTCGTTGGAGAGAGGCGAAATCACCTTGACGGGTGGACTGGAGTAGTTTGAGATCAAACGAACCAGGATTAAAATACCGAGTTGACTGCAATTGATTTCCAGTTTTTACAATTCAACCCCCCTTCTTGTGTTTTTCACTTCTTCAATTGGCATCAGAGCGCCTGGTTCTGAGCTAAAACACTTAACCGTGTCTGTACAAGATCCAGCGTCAGAAAAACACAATGGCAGGAACTTATCAACACACCAGCAATGACAACAATGAAGACAGAAACAGATTCAGCGGCAAACCTCCAGTCTTTGATGGAGAAAATTTTGATTACTGGAAAGACAGAATTGAAAGCTTCTTTCTGGCACATGATGCTGATCTGTGGGACATGGTGACAGATGGATACACACACCCAGTGAATGCAAGCGGTCAGAAGATTGACAGGAAAGCAATGTCTGACCAACAAAAGCGTGACTTCAAAAATCACCACAAGGCCAGAACCACTCTTCTCAGCGCCATCTCTTACGCTGAATATGAAAAGATATCTAACAGAGACACAGCAAAGAACATGTTTGACTCACTCAGAATGACGCATGAAGGAAACATTCAGGTCAAAGAAACTAAAGCTCTTACGCTCATTCAAAAGTATGAGGCATTCAAAATGGAAGAAAGTGAATCCATTGAAACAATGTTCTCAAGATTCCAAATTCTGGTGGCTGGTCTCAAGGTTCTGGACAAAGGATACTCTACTGCTGATCACATCAAGAAGATCATCAGAAGCTTACCAAAGCAATGGAGGCCAATGGTTACAGCTCTGAAGCTAGCTAAAGATCTCAACACAATTTCTCTGGAGGAACTTATCAGCTCCCTCAGAAGTCACGAGATAGAGCTGGAATCTGATGAACCTCAGAAGCAAGGTAAGCCTTTAGCATTAAAATCTAACAAAAAATCTGAGTCTAAAGTTTTGCAGGCAGTTGAAGAAACATCTGATGGATCCTCATCAGAAGAAGACGAACTTTCCCTCCTCTCCAGAAGAATGAACCAACTATGGAAGCAGAGGCAAAGGAAGTTCAGGAATCCCAGAAGATCTGATCAGAATGAGTCTTCTTCCAGATACAGAAGGACAGATTCTTCCTTTGGATACAAAAGATCTGAAGGCTCCTCAGGAAGCAGAAAGCCAAACACCAAGGACATCATCTGCTATGAATGCAATGAGCAAGGACACTACAAGAGTGACTGCCCAAAGCTTCAGAGGGAAAAGCCCAAAAAGAAGTTTGGAAGAGAAAAGAAGAAAAGTCTCATGGCTACATGGGATGACTCTGACTCGTCTGAAGCTGACTCAGAATCAGATGATGAGAGAGCAAACATAGCTCTCATGGCCAACATTTTAGAAGACAGTGAAGCTTCTGAATCAGACTCAGAATCAGATACTGAAGAGGTATTTCTTGACTTTGCAATTAATTTTACTAAGGCTGAACTTGCTGAAAGCCTTAACGAAATTCTGGAAAGGTACCAGCAGATTAGAGTTAAATTCAGAAACCTGAAAAGGAATCTTGAATCTGACTCTGATAAGACTGAGAGTCTTAAATTGGAAAATTCTGAGCTGAGAAATAAAATTTCAAAATTAGAAAATGTTTTACAAAATTCTCAGAAGGAACCAATTTCTGAAACTCCCAGCAGCGCTGATGAGATCATCAAGGAGTATGATCATAGTTTCCAGAAGTTCCTTGCTAAAAGCATAGATAGAAGCAAAATGGATTCAATGATCTATGGAGTTAGCAGAAACGGCAGAAAGGGAATAGGATACCAAGGTAAGGTTCCTACACCAAAGAATGCCATGGATTTAACCATTAAACACACTCCTCTGAACTCACATTTTGTGTATGGTCACACACATGATATTAATTACACTAGCAGTAAGTATTCTGTGAAACCAAAATTCAACCAGAGTTTTGGTAAATCTAACAAATCAGGACCCAAGAAAATCCGGGTACCTAAGGATAAAATAATACATGTTGCAGATATCTTTAGCAGCAAATCAGAAACACCAGTCATGGTACCTGGACTCTGGCTGCTCGTGACACATGACGGGAAGAAGGCATATGTTCCAAAGCCTGGAACTTAAGCCTGGAGGCCACGTTGGCTTTGGAGGAAATCAGAGGGGAAAGATCATTGGCTCTGGAACTGTAGGTAATGGAAATCTTCCCTCTATAAATAATGTTCTTCTAGTAGATGGATTAATGCATAATCTGTTATCCATAAGTCAATCAAGTGATAACGGTTATGATATAATCTTTAATCAAAAATCATGTAAAGTTGTTAGTCAGAAAGATGGGACTATCCTTTTTAATGGAAAGAGGAAAAACAACATCTATAAAATCAAACTTTCTGAACTGAAAAGTCAGAATGTAAAGTGTCTTTTGTCTGTTAACAATGAGCAGTCGATCTGGCACAGAAGATTGGGGCATGTTAGTATGAGAAGAATATCTCAGATTAACAAACTCAATCTGGTCAGAGGACTTCCTAATCTGAATTTCAATTCAGATGCTCTGTGTGAAGCATGTCAGAAAGGCAAGTTTGAAAAACCTTCTTTCAAATCTAAAAATGTTGTTTCAACCTCTAAGCCATTAGAACTTCTGCACATTGACTTATTTGGACCAGTTAAAACTGCTTCAGTCAGTGGCAAGAAGTATGGGTTAGTAATCGTAGATGACTATAGCAGATGGACATGGGTAAAGTTCTTAAGACACAAGGACGAGTCACACTCTGTGTTTGTTACCTTCTGTAACCAAGTTCAGAATGAAAAGGATCTTAGAATCGTTAAAGTCAGAAGTGATCATGGTGGAGAGTTTGAAAACAAAGATTTTGAGTCATTCTTTAATGACAAAGGCATTCTGCATGATTTCTCTTGTCCTAGAACTCCCCAACAAAATGGAGTTGTAGAACAAAAGAATAGAACATTGCAAGAAATGGCCAGAACCATGATCAATGAGACAAACGTTGCTAACATCTTCTGGGCAGAGGCAATAAACACAGCGTGCTACATTCAGAATAGAATCTCAATAAGACCTATTCTGGAAAAGACTCCATATGAATTGTGGAAGAACAGAAAGCCCAACATTTCATATTTTCATCCATTTGGATGTACTTGTTTTATGTTAAATACAAAAAATTATTTGAACAAGTTTGACTCTAAAGCACAGAAGTGTATTATGTTAGGATACTCTGAACGCTCAAGAGGGTACAGAGTATACAATACAGAAACACAGATTGTGGAAGAATCAATCAGTGTTTGTTTTGATGATAAGCTTGACTCTGAAAAGTCAAAGCAGAATGAAGTTTTTGCAGGTATGGAAGTTGAATTTACAGGTTCTGAAGACAAGTCATCAGAAGCTCTCAACAAAGACACTCCTTCAACATCTGAAAGGAGCACTGCTAGCAATCCTACAACAGCTGCTGATCAACCTCAGAAGATACTACCCAAAAGCAGCTTGGATCACCCAGAAGAAACTATCTTAGGAAGAAAGGAAGATCCAATCAGAACAAGAGCCAGCTTCAGAAACTCTGAATAATCCCTCATGCGACTTGTATCTCTGATTGAACCTTCTTCTATTGATGAAGCACTTCTGGACAACGACTGGATTCTAGCAATGCAAGAAGAGCTTAATCAATTCACCATAAATGACGTATGGGATCTTGTTCCCAGACCAAAAGGATTCAACGTCATTAGAACAAGATGGGTGTTCAGAAACAAGCTAAATGAACAAAGTGAAGTTATCAGAAACAAAGCACGACTGGTAGCACAAGGTTATAGTCAGCAAGAGGGAATAGACTATACAGAAACCTTTGCTCCAGTCGCCAGGTTAGAATCTATCAGACTTTTAATTTCATTTGTTGTTAATAAAGGCATCACTCTGTATCAGATGGATGTCAAGAGTGCATTCTTAAATGGTTATATAGAAGAAGAGGTTTATGTGCACCAACCTCATGGTTTTGAAAGTACAAAACATCCAGAACATGTTTTCAAACTAAAGAAGTCACTATATGGTCTGAAACAAGCTCCCAGAGCTTGGTATGAAAGACTAAGTAACTTTCTGTTAGAAAATGAATTCACCAGAGGGAAGGTGGACACTACCTTATTCTGTAAGTCAGTTAAGAATAACATCTTAGTCTGTCAAATTTACGTAGATGATATTATTTTTGGATCTACTAATCCTTCTCTTGGAAGAAAATTTTCTAAGTGTATGCAGGCAGAATTTGAGATGAGCCTCATTGGAGAACTGAAATTCTTTCTGGGAATTCAGATCAATCAAAACCCAGAGGGAACTTACATTCATCAGAGCAAATATGTCAGAGAACTTCTGAAGAAATTTGACCTCTCAGAATGTAAGCCATCAAAGATTCCAATGCATCCCACGTGCATTCTGGAAAGAGAAGAGGTAAGCAAAAAGGTAGAACAGAAGGTCTACAGAGGTATGATTGGTTCTCTCCTTTATCTGACAGATTCAAGGCCTGATATCTTATTCAGCGTATGTATTTGTGCTAGATTCCAATCAGATCCTAGAGAATCTCACTTAACAGCTGTTAAGCGAATTTTCAAGTATCCGAAAGGTACTACTAATCTGGGTTTATTTTATAGAAAATCTAGTGATTAAAGCTTAGTAGGCTACTGCGATGCTGACTTTGCTGGAGACAGAGTAAAGCGTAAAAGTACTTCTGGAAGCTGCTAGTTTCTGGGAGAAAATCTGATCTCTTGGTCCAGCAAAAGGCAATCCATAATTGCGCTATCAACAGCAGAAGCTGAGTACATAGCAGCAGTAGGATGTAGCACACAAATGCTCTGGATGAAACGTCAGCTTGAAGACTTCCAGATTTTTGAGACAAATCTCTGAAGCAGAACACGCGTGCACGCTTCTGAGAAGGCAAAACGCTGATTGGGTGCATTGAGACACATGTCTGGTAACCGTTTCAAGTATCTTTCTCAAATCCCCCAAAATCAGCAAGCATTAAATGCACGTAATCATGTTTTAATATGTAATCATGAAATAATTCTCTTTCTTAAAACCGTTTACGTTTTCAAAAATCATTTTGAAATCTATTTAAGCACATTAACATCATTCATTAAACTTTTACCGTTTCTTACAATCATCCAAAGATTTTCTGCATTTTTACTTGTGTAATCATCCTTCTCAAAAGAAACCCTTTTTCTCAAAACTTTTTCTCAGAAAACCCTAAGAGTGAACATGGCAACCTCTAGCAATGTTTCTGCAGGTTCTCAGAAGGAGGCTTCATCTGAACAATACCAAGTTCCCTTCAGAACACTCCTTACACCAGTGAAGAATTTGGAAGTGCTGTCTGAACTGATTGTTGATTTCTCCAGTCTGAAAGAAAATGGATTCGACTTGATAGAAGAAGTTAGGGCTCAAGGATGGGAGAGATACTTTGATAGGTTGGTGGGTCCAACTTTCCCTGTATTGGTCAAGGAATTCTGGATTCATGCGTCTTCATCAACACATCAAGTTACCTCCTACATAATGGGAAAGAAGATTGTGATCACTGAGGATCGCATTGCTAGACTTATTGGATACAACGGTGGTGGCATCCGCTGTATCGACATGGCAGAAAGATGCTTAGATGTTGTTGTCATTGCAAGAGAGATTTTCACCCATGGGGTTCCCAGCAGCAAAATCAGAGACTTAAAGGATCAACACAGAATATGGGCGAAGATTATTCTGGGGTGCTTCAATCATAGGAAGCCCACCAGCTCTCCTGATTATATAAACATAGATCATTAGTTTCTGATCTATTTTATTAATCAGAAGGTAAAGATTAACTTGGCTCATCTTCTGTTTAATCACCTCATGACCAGCGTCAAGGAGACAAGAGAGGAAGAAAGGACAAAAAGGGATTGGATACCCTTTGGCAGGTTAATATCAGATATTCTGACTGAGAATAGGCTGATAGAACACCTTACAGAAGCTCAGGAATTAAGTTCTATTGAACCTACTGTTGGCAAGCCTTTAAACGCCAAGAATGTGAAGAAAATAAAACTGATAGAGAATATCAGAAAGGAGCCCAGCGTCACTCCTCTTGCTGACATCACCAGCAGAAGAGTCCCTCTGGACTACTTTCCAATATTATCTGAGATTGACTCTACACCAGTCATTATTCTCAGATACTTGGACGCTTGCAAGGTTGATGGCACAGATCCCACTCTGAACATAAAAGATCTGCACCAGCAAAATCCAGAAGTTACTGTGAAGAAGATGAAGAAAAGAAAGGCTACTTCAGAAGGACCATCCCAGCAGACCCCTAAGAAGAGAGGTAATCTATCTGCTGCTAATGTTTTAAATTCTTCTTCTATTCCAACATCAATCCCAACCCCAGCTTCACATGAACTTCCAATCCCCATACAACCATTGATGAAACCGAACCAGAGGCTGACCCTTCTGAGTCACTGACTCTCAGGAGATCCTGCACCAAATCCCAAACTCCAAAACCCACAACATCAACAAAATCAGAACTTGACAAAGTTCTTTCTGAAATTGATCAACATTCTTCCGCTCCCCTCTCAGAAAATCCAAACACTCAACCAGAAATTGCCCACTCTCCTCAAACAGAACATACTCTTTCACCCATACCAGAACAACCAGAAATTCCACCTCCTTCTCCAAAACCAGAAATTCCACCTCCCTCTCCTCAACAAGAAATTCATCCACTTTCACCTCAACCATCACCTCCACAACCTGAGTTTCAACACTCTGAAACTCCATCACCTGAACCTCAAACCCCTGAACCTCATTCTCCTCAATCCTCTGAGCCACAACCCTTGGCAATTCAGCTGCCATGTGGTACAATTGTAAACATGGCCCAACTGCCATCCTCACCAGAAACTACCCCTCCAAATACTCCACACAGTCCAATAATCATTTCTGATTCTCCCACTACATCTCCCAAACAAAATACTGAAGACCACAGTAGGACCTTTATTGATTTAACAAGCCTTAACCGTCTTGCTGACCTTAAACACAAAATAGCCATCCCCAAACTGAAACAACTAGATGTTGGTGCTGGCATTTTGAATTTTGAAACAGGCTTGCAGAATTGGATTGCTTCTCTAAAGCAGGTTTGTCCTAGAATGATTGACCCTGCCGCTTCATTCCATCTCTGGACTCAATTCAGAAAGTGGGTACGCGCTGAATCCCTCAAGCTACAAGACATCAATTATGAACAGGCACAACAGAACTTCAGCAAGCTGCTGAAGGAAGTTGAAAGTCAGCTGCCACAGGATGAAGTGCTCTTTCTGGATAGTGAGCCATTGTATGAGAAGCGTCCAACATCAAAAGTTCAGCAAGCAGAAGATCAGACAATTCAAGCAGAAGATGTTAGTCAAGCTGAAGATGTTGCAGAAAGCTCTAAGAAGCATCCTGCTTCTGATGTTTCTCAAGCTGCCTTGGACAGGCAGACTCTGGAAGAGCTGAAGCAGAATGATATTCGTCTGTAACAAAGAATGGATGAGAATGGTCAGAAGATGAAGGAAAGGATGGATGTGCAAGATAGCAAGATTGATACAGTAGTCAGCATGGTGCACAAGCAGAATGAAACTGCTGATCAGATTAAGACAATGCTAGAGACTCTGTTCACACGCCTTCCACCCCAACCTTAGTTTTTCATTCTTGATGTTTTCATTGTTTTCTTTGCATATCATCTGTACTGTTTGTCTGGCTCTGAATTAAATATAACAGTTTTTCTTCTCTGATCGTTTTAGCTTATATTACTTACACTTTTTGATTGTTGACAAAAAAGGGGGAGAACAATAATGATATTTTTCAATAACGGATTACTGAGACAAATAGTCTCAAACATTCTAACACTCTGATACTTGAATTTTTCTGTTTTGCATAAGCTTACAGGTACAAGAAGTTAATCATCTCTGATACACTGAAGCTCTGATATACTGATCTGAAGCTCTGATATTCTGATATTCAAAGAAAGTCAATAAAGATCTGATCCTGAAGAACTTTTGGAATTAAAAAGGGAAGTAATAAATTCATGGGGAGTATCTCCGATCTAAACTCTGATATCTCTTTATCCCTTATCTTTGATAACTTCCTATTTAATTCTGATACAACTTATTATTTAGTTATCTCTGATACTTTTCACGTTAATTTTCAATTAAAAAATATCTATTTTTTGTCATCATCAAAAAGGGGTAGATTGTTAGAACAAAGTTTGAATCTACTACCCTAAGTTTAAGTTTTGATGATAACAAAATGCAAAGATATATTAATTGTATGATTCATGTAAGACATATATGCTGCCTGAAAAATTACGTTCTGTTTTACAGAAACTCTGATGGGTATCAGCAAGAGAACATCATCATCAGCATCAGAAGATGAGATATCAACATCAGCATCAGAATATGTTATATCAGATGCCAGAATCAGAAGATCAACTTGTGCTTACGTTGAAGCTTGATGAACAGATCTGCGCTTAACCATCTGAACTCTGATCTAGAAAACAACAGTTCATCAGCACCTAAGCAGCTTCAGAATGAGCCAAAGCCAGAACACGCTTAAGTGGCAACGGTACTGTGCATTCAAGATGCTTTATTACCAACGGCATCATTCCAGACAAGATATGCTTAATAAGGAAAGAATGTTATTGGCAATGAAACGGAATTACTACTCCAACGTACCTTATTTCCAATGCTATATAAACTAGTTAGTGAAGATTGAATTGGCTAATGCTCTACAACCTTCTACACACCTAAAGCTATTCATCATCTTCCTCACTCTCAGTTTGCTAAAGCTCTCAAATTCTTTATTCAATTACTTCAGCACTCTAGTTCTCATAAGCTTAAATTGTGTAGTATCACAGTTGTGATAAACAGTTTTTGTAGAAAACATTCAACACTCTTAGATTTCAATTATCTGTAAGAAAGTATTTCCTTGAGAAACCGGTTTGGGGTTTGACTCAAGAATGCTTTAGCAGTTGTTAAAGCAGTTGTAATATTCAGTTGAATATAGTGGATTAAGACCTCGTTGGAGAGAGGCGAAATCACCTTGACGGGTGGACTGGAGTAGTTTGAGATCAAACGAACCAGGATAAAAATACCGTGTTGACTGCAATTGATTTCCAGTTTTTACAATTCAACCCCCCTTCTTGTGTTTTTCACTTCTTCACCTTTCCGGGATACCGTACCGGCAAGTGAGGTTTTGCTTGATGAAGCGGGAAACAACATTCTTAGTAACGGAAGCGAAGGAAGCTGCTTCCACCCACTTTGTAAAATAGTCGATGGCCACTAGAATGAAGTGGTGTCCATTGGAGGTTGTAGGCTTGATCTCCCCAATCATATCAATTCCCCACATAGCAAAGGGCCAAGGATCCATCAAGACATTCAGAGGAACCGGAGGTACGTGCACCTTGTCAGCATAAATTTGACACTTATGACAGGTCCAAGAGTGTTGATGGCAGTCTGCTTCCATGGTAAACCAATAATAGCCTGCCTGTAATATTTTCTTCGCCATCGTATGCCCACTGGAGTGAGTTCCAAAAGTACCTTCATGTAATTTGGCCATGATCTTTTCTGCATCAATCATATCCACGCACTGAAGCAGAATGAAGTCATGATTATGTTTGTACAGGATGCCATTACTAAGAAAGAAATTCGCAGAGAATCTCCTTAAGAACTTCTTATCATTGATTGAAGCTCCTTCTAGGTATTCTTGAGCCTCGAGATACCTTTTGACTTCGTGAAACCAGGGCTGGTCCATTACCTCTTCAGTATTAATCTCGTGACAATGTGTTGGTTCATCCATTCGTTCGATGGTGATCTAGGGAGCTTCGTTATCCAAATTAAGTTTAAACATAGATGACATTGTGGCTAAAGCGTCTGCTAGCTGATTTTCTTCTCGCGGGAAATGCTCGAAGGTAATCTTCTCAAAATGTGGTAGCAATGCCAAAATATGTTCTTTGTAAGGGATAAGGTTTGGGTGTTTAGAGTCCCATTCCCCTTTGATCTGACTGATGACCAAAGCCGAATCTCCAAATACATCTAAGGATTTGATTCCCAAGTCTATGACAGCTCTGAGACCAAAGATGCATGCTTCGTACTCCACCATGTTGTTTGTACAATTGAAGCAAAGTCTAGCAGTAAAAGGAGTATGCCACCCTTCTTGAGATATGAGTACAACGCCGATACCATTACCAAGTGCATTGGATGCCCCATCAAAGAACAGGGTCCATCGGGATCCTTATTTAGGTCCGTCATATGGCCTGGTTCCTTCACAATTGTCTAATGTCATAATGTCTTCATCAGGGAATTCAAACTTCATGGACTAATAATCTTCTACAGCTTGGTGAGCAAGGTGATCAGCCAATACACTTCCCTTTATAGATTTCTGGGTAGTATATTGTATGTCATATTCTGTTAGGATCATCTGCCATCTAGATATCCTCCCAGACATAGCAGGCTTTTCGAAGATGTATTTTATCGGATCCATCTTAGATATCATCAAGGTAGTATGAGTTAGCATATACTGTCTTAGCCGGCGAGCAACCCATTCCAGAGTGCAACAAGTTTTCTCGAGCAGTGAATATTTGGTTTCACAGTCGATAAACTTTTTGCTCATGTAGTAAATAGCATGCTCTCTTCGGCCAGACTCGTCATGCTTCCCTAATACACACCCCATTGAGTTCTCTAAAACAGTCAGATACATGATCAGTGGTCTTCCCTCGACCGGTGGTATCAAAACATGAGGCTCTTGTAAGTACTCTTTGATCTTGTCAAAAGCAATCTGGAATTCATCATTCCATCTGACTACTTGATCTTTCTTCAATAGTTTGAAGTTTGGCTCACAAGTAGCTGTTAGGTGAGAAATAAATCTGGCAATATAGTTCAAGCGTCCCAGGAATCCTCTGACTTCCTTCTCAGTACGACGAGCAGGCGTTTCTTGTATCAGTTTAACCTTGGAAGGATCAACCTCAATGCCTTTGTTACTGACGACAAAACCTAAGAGTTTACTCGACCGGACTCTGAATGTGCACTTGTTTGGGTTCAACCTTAGCTTATACTTCTTCAGTCTCTCAAACAACTTTTGCAAGTGATCAAGGTGCTCTTCTTCTGTTTGTGACTGGGCTATCATATCGTCTACGTAGACCTCTATTTCATGATGTATCATGTCATGAAACAAAGCTACCATGGCGCGCTGATAGGTTGCCCTAACATTCTTCAGTCTGAATGGCATCACTTTGTACCAGAATATGCCCTACTGTGTGACAAATGTAGTTTTCTCCATGTCTTCAGGTGCCATTTTGATTTTGTTGTAACCCGATAATCTGTCCATGAAGGAAAACACTTTATGCTGGGCCGTATTGTCAACCAGGATGTCTATGTGAGGAAGTGGAAAATCATTTTTAGGGATGGCCCAATTTAAGTCTCTATAGTCCATGCACATTCGTACTTTGTCATCCTTTTTAGGCACGGGAACAATGTTGGGAACCCATTGGGGATAGGAAGTGACGGCCAAGAATCCGACATTGAATTAATTTGATGATCATCATAATCCTCATAAAGATGATCATCATAATCCTCATTGCCTTAATTTGATTGCTCAGATTAAAGAGGTGGAAACTCAGAGACTTAATTACAAAGCATAGTTAGAGAGGTATTCAAAGAGGGAGCTTAAGATTAAAAGGTTCTTACAAAAACTCTTTGCGTCATGTGAACACTAGATGAAATATCTCTTGATCAATTTGAACAGAAGTCTCATGTATGAGTACATGTATGTTGAGAATGTCATGAGCTCTTGTTTTTGTAGCTTGAGGTCAAGAAACGGTTCATGTTTGGGGGAGTTTGATCAGTTTTTTTGACGCAGTTATTTATCATTGATTTTACTTATATTTTATGATTATTGTCAAGTGTTTAATTTCATTCTTCTATGTTTTATGTGTTGGTTGTGTGTTTTATTGTTTTTAGGCTCAGAGAAATCAATCGGGACAAATTGGGGAGAAAAAGTGAAAAACTCAGAGTTTTGGAGGAAGTGAAAATACCTAGCCACACGAGGTCTGACACTGACACCCATGTCACCTGATATGGGTCGTGTTAGGAGGAGAACATGGAGAAAGTGCAAATTTAGGGGTGCAACACGGGTGGCCGTGTCACCTGTCATGGGCCGTGTTGCACACCCTGGGACTTAAAACAAAAAATAGAGAAACCAGAAGGCCAACACGAGCGGCCATGTCACCTGACATGGGCCATGTTGGCCTGTGATTCTAATTTCCTTACTTTTTTCTTATTTTGTCAATATTTACGATCTGGGGGAGTTTTGGGTACTTCCAACTGATCTGAATGATGGATGACAATTTGAGATGAGTTTTCACAAGAAATTATGGGACTTTTTGGTCAGCGGAGAAGTTTGAGGATTGAATAGGGCAGCATATGAGATTATTGGAGGACGAAGATTTTTCAAGAACGAAAGAGATTGAAGTTCAAAGTTCATCAGTATCTATAATGTTTATTTTTTATATTATTGAAATTCTCTTGAAAAGTATGAGAAGCTAAACCCCCTAATGCTAGGGGGTGTCCCTGATTTGATTTTTGTAAGCACAATGAATTCCTAGTTTTCATCAATATATTTGTTTTCTTATTTAATTTAATCATTCAATATTCTAATGCCTTTCATATTGGAAAAATAGGGATTAATTTACAGTTAACGATTAACTGGACCGCAGTTGTTAATATTTTCATCGATTAGACTATAGTTGATATCACCTAGGACTAGGGATACCCTATAGTTACAAGTTAAATCTTGATAAAACAAATACTTGATTTCATCATAATTCTATAAGGACTTAGTGTTTATGATGAATGTTCAAAGGTTTTCCCACTAAAGACTTAGGGGAAAATAACCTAAAGATCTGTAGTTGAATATCATGAACTTGTTGAAGAAATCAGGATTCAAGGTTGTTACAAGACAAATCACACACTTACCCTAGCATACTCCTCATATCTGATAAAAAAGCCAATTTATATTTCTACTAATTTTACAGTGACAATAACCAAACAAAACCCCAATTTAAAGTTTTTGTATAATTGAACCACGAATTGAACTCGATACTTTTGCGAAGTCCTTGAGAATGATTTCGGGGAATTTTTCCTATTATTACAAGAGGAAAAATAGTACACTTGCTATTTTTCCGATCACTTGTACAACCAGACAGGTTGGCACTCCATTTGTCATACATGATAGGTTCTCCCCATCAATGGAAAAACCCACACCATAGCACTGGTAGCCGAATAGTAGAAGCATCAGCAACAAATTCAGCATACACAAGCAAGAACACACATGCTCCCTCTCAATGATTGAATGAGCAACCATACACACAACTACTCTCATAGAAGCAGTAGCACAAAATCCTATAACAATGCTAAATCAACATGTCAAGACATGTGATTTAACATCAGGACAAAGCACTTTACTCCCCTTTTTAAGCCAAAATATTGACACAAAGATATAGAGTAAATGTACATAATGGAAACACACATAACACTTCAGAATAAATTGCACTTAGAAATACCACAGATGGAAACACACAGATCGAAACACAACTACTTCATGGCCAGCTTTAGGTTGTTTGCCACCTCTTACCCTTGTCAAAGAGCCTCATGCCTCTATCAAAGAGTTTTTGCATTCCCTGGTGTTGTAGCCAACCCCAATGTCTTGCAGAATACCTTTCTTCCAGCCAATAACCCCAGCAATAGGCATGTCATGCCCCAGAACACAGAGGAAAGATGTAGTAGAAGTTGCATTAGCTCTTTTCTGTAATTGTTATAACTCTTCAATAGTACAAATTCCAATCCCATTGTTTTTTATAACAACAATCTATTCCTTGTTTTCCATATGCTCCAAAGTATCATTCTTTCCTTCAACAAAATTCTCGATTAGTTGCTTACAACTACCAACATCCTTGTACCAGTCATGTTGAATAGGATATTTAAAACACTTCAGATCTTCATTATGAAATTTCATGACATATTTCTTGACATCATACCTCTTTAACATCAATTTAGATATATTCATATGTATTTGATATATTAGTTTTCCCTTAAGGCAACACATCCAAATGTATTTGATATATTCTATTTAAATTCAATAATGTTACCTCTATTAGGGTGACTAGTAATCAAATTCCAAGTTTTTTCTATCTGCCCCTCAGTATGCAGAGTTGTGCTAGATTGAGAATTCACTGGTTCAATGTTTGTGAATTCACAAGTCTCCTCTCCTAGTGTTTCATCAGTTTGCACATAAGATGTTCCAACATTATCTACGACATCCTCCTTTTCTTCCGTAATTGAATCATCAATTCTCACATTAATAGATTCCATAGCCATAAAGTTCTGGAATTATAAATCCTATATGCTCTTCTTCTTGAAGAGTAACCCATAAATATTCCTTCATTCCATATGGAACTCATCTTGTCCACTTGATCTTTAGCAACAAAGATCTGGCATTTACTTCCAAAAATATGAAAGAATTTGACTTTAGGTTTCCTTCCTTTCCATAGCTCTTTAGGAGTAGAGAAAATACCTCCCCTCAAAGTGATCATGTTATTAATATAGCAAGCAGTATTCATAACTTCAACCCAAAACTCAAATGGAAATTGCTTAGCACTAAGCATCACTCTAGCCGATCCTTATATTGCTCTAGTATTTTTCTCAACAATTCCATCTCCCATAGTTTTCCAGGAATAAAAGAACTCATGACTTATTCTTTCAAAATCACAAAATACAGAAAATTTTGCATACATAAACTCCTTGTTATTGTCATTTCTAATTTTGACAATCATACTCGTATTCTCCTCTTGAATTCTTTGGCACAGATCTTTGAAGACTTTAAAGGAATATGATTTTTCTCTAATAAAATTCATCCAAGTATAGCCAGAATAATCATCAAAAACCACAAAGACATACCTTTTTCCTCCTAGGTTGTATAAGAAAAATCAAATAAGTACTTTTAGTGCATAGGAAAAGAAATAATAAAGAAAATAAATTAAGATAAAATGTAGGCTTGGATGTAATTCGCATCAGTCACGTAGTACTCCAATTGTTTCTAAACAAAACTACTTATGGGGCACAATTTTCTACTTTGAAAAGAATTAATTTAATAGGAAATGTCGTTTTCGCGTATTCAGAACCGAGGTTACTCTCTAATTAATGCCTTCCATTGTCGCTTATGAAAGGTGCTTGTCGCGTTAAAGTAGTAAATCTATTTTTAAGAATTAAACTCTTGACGTAGTTGAAAAGTGATTTTCATTTGGAATGTTTAACTTAAAATGGATCCACGGCTTTCAATCAAGGAACCCGATTTTAAACCTATAACCGCGTCCAAAAATAGTTTCAAAATTTTTTTCTAATAGTGTTAAAAACTCCTAATTAACCAGATAAAGTTCTTCTTCTATCTTTGACCAGTTAAAACTAACCAAGTTTATCTTTAAGAATTAGACGACTTTCGATCTTACCCAAATACACCTCGGCTCTACTTTCGTACTTACCAATCAAACTAAATACTAAAAACTTGTATTAAAATCCAAATAGCCCCTAAAGCATTTCTACAAATACAACATGTGGAGTACCATCTAAACCATGATCCTTACATCCTATCCTTTAAAGTTTTAGCCAGACACGAAAACAGAAATCAACATAGCAGAATAAATCATAATGAACATAAGTGCTACGTGTGCGGATGGTTTTCAAATATAGACATCGGTAAAGAAAATGATTTGAAGATAAAGGTTTTTGGTAAAACTTAACAAGCAAGTAAATCTTGCAAGACAATAAATAAATAGACAAAGACAAAGCAAGGAATTCAATAAAGTAAAGCAATTGCAAGGTAAGTAAAATGTAAATGCGAAAACATGAATAAGAAGCCTGCTCCAAATTATAGACTTTAATCTGGTACAATTGGAAAGTAGACTTTAAAATGGCACACTTTAAAGTAATCTTGACTGAAAAATAAAATGGCGGAAAGTTTAAAAGTACGGTGATCCAACCTAACTCCAACTAAGGTGCGATAATCCTCAGATTTGATGAATTAACACTTTTACAATTGTGAGTTTAGGCTTAGTGTTGCAAACGTTGTTGGATGAAAGGAAATGAAGAAAAGGAAAGCATATTTATAGAAAAGGAAATCTTCAAGAGATAAACATCGCCCTTGCTCCATCATGGGAGGTGGTTCCAACCGCTCTTTAGTGGGACGAATTTAGAGAAGATGGCGCCCGCCATCACTTCTTGGCGGCCGCCATACGAGCACATGTAGAAGATCATGGTTGCGTGGCAGTTTACTCCTAGTTGACATCTTACACATCATGGTGTAATTCCCTAAACTTTTCCTACCCTTTTTACTTTTATCTGGCTTACGCATCTCGCATTTTACTCATATACATAACTCCCATTATGTCATCTAACAATGCCATTCATTAATTAATTAATAATTTGGCATGGGATCAGAGATCTTGAAGGATTAGGATTTTACAGTGTTTAAGGAATTCATATCCAATAAAGGTCGATTCCTTTTGCAGAGGAATTAAGGTTGTGATCTGTGGTTATTGAGATTTCTTTCTCCTTAAGCTACAAAGCTATTATTTCCATATCAACAACAAGTCGCATGGTTTTCCTATTTAGAGCTATGAATCTAGGGTTTATATCCTATTTTACTCGGGTTTGTCAACATTTTTACTGGATGTTGATGGATAAAAAAATATGATAAAAGGAGGGTGTTTTGAATTCATTGTGATCAAGGCATTATTGTCCTCTCAATTTCTTATTGCTTGTAGAGCAATATAATATGTATTTGAGATCGAGGTTAGGAGTTTTGACAGGAAGGCAAGTTGAGTTAGGTTTTTGTTTGTTAAGAATTAAAGTCAATTTAGATTAATTGAAACTACTAATTGTGCTCAAGATTAATATTAGCTCAAGGTCTCAATTTCATGATGTGGCAATGATTGACTCAAGATAAAGTTATTAGATTTTCTCATGTGGTTCTCTTGGTGTACAAGTTACGGATTTGCAAAGAATCACAAGTCATAACATCATTCAAGGTTATTCATTTAGTTTTGTTCATCAAAACTCATCAAGATCCAAGGGTTCACGTTCATTCAATGATATGATCTTTACAAGTTCTAAACATCACAAATGATTTGTCAAATGGTTATCCAACTTCATTCTCGTTCATTCAAAGTCATAACCATGAAATTTACAAGCTATGTTACTAGAGCATTACAAGAGAAAGTTACAAAGGCCATTTACATCCAAAATTACTAAATCAAAAAAAAAATTACACTAAATCTTCAAGTGGCCTAAACCTAAAGAGTCCCAAATTCCGGGTCTCCATCATCCATTTCTAACCTTATTCATTTTCAAGACATTATCTTCCAAGACTGCTTTATGCCCACTTGGTTATGTCCAAGCCTTAGTCCATGTTTTGTGCCAAAAGAAAACCTGCAAAAATAGTCATAAACAAAAGCAATTAAGCATCACAAATCTATGACCAAATTCCAGATCTGCATTCGTCAATAACCAAAGAAAAAAAAACAAAAAAATAATTGAGTCGGAGGGAATCAACCTGTACCATACCCTGCAACCCAAACTTAACCTTCACACATTCAAAAAAAAATATCGGTTCCTGCATTAGCAAATTGCCCTGCACACCAAAAAAGAGGTAGTTAACACCAGCGATTCATTTCACCAACTAAAACCTATCATACTGACTTCCTAATTCATTAACCCTCAATTTTAACCACGCAACTTGCTAACTATTTTCAACCAATCCCTAACAGAATTTCCAACAAATATAAGAAAGTTTCCTCACAGATTCAGGGAGATTGATTCATTATGCCCACAGAAATCTGAACATTGATTATTCACGCAACATATCACACAGTGGAAAATCATGAGAAACGTGTAGATGGAAAGAGGAAATTATGAAAATAGAGAAAGCAGAGGAAATAATAAGAATCTCAGTCCAGTTCTAATTAACCCATAACAAAAACCTAACTCTAACTAACTTCTAATAGAAGAACTTATAACCAACTCCTCATAAACCCCTAACTGTTTTTATAACCAAAATAAACTGGCATGTAATTAATTCACAAACTTCTAACCATAACCCTCTAGGTCTCTAACAAACTTCCGAGCTGTTTCTAACAAAAACTGTAACAGACTTTATGGAGGATATAACAAAAAAGAGATAGTCTGCATAACAGATAGATAACAGAAATAACAGAAATAGCAGTCCAGCTATCAGAATTCTCTAACTGTTTTCATAACCAACTTCCAATCAACATTCAAAATAGAAAACTGATGTAACAGAATCTCTAACTACCCCTAACCAATTATAGAAAAAACTAGCAGAAGCTCCATAACAGAATTCCTAACTAATTTCTAACGAATATAACAGAAAGCAAAAGAGGAGAAAGGGAGGACAAAATAGATTCACAAAAGAGAACTCACTAATCCTCTTGACTCTCTCTCTGAGTTTCATCTTAATCTTCCTCACATTACTCCATCTTCAACCTTCACCTTCTTCTCACCTTAAACCACAAAATAGCAAAACTTCTGCAATCTTCCCTCTGCTTCATAACTGAAGTCTTGAACATCACCTCACCCTCACTGATTCAACACCAGCCTCACGTGAAGCCACCGACAGAAAACACAGAGCCGCCACCGAACTTTATTTATCCCGAAGAAAGGAGAAATATCGATAAAACCACAAGGAAATGGATAAGATGGACTTGCAACAAAGAGAAAGGGTAAGGGAGTCGGTTATGCGAGGGGAAGGTATTAGCACCCCTCGCATCCTTTGTACTCAACGAGATTCGTTTTGTTTTTTTATTCTTAAAGGGTGTGTTTATCTACAACTATGTTTGCTTGAGGGGAAATGAATGGTTTTTATTATTGCGTTCATGAGGGTTTCACGACCCTTTACCTACGTATCCAATGTAGGAATCAAAACACTGTAGTTCCTCTAGAAAATGTTGGTTTGTTGGTGTTTTTAGTGGGCGATGTTAGTGCATGCATTCTAGCAATAGGCACAGCCTGTATCGCAGTAGAATGGAGATAACATGCCCTTTTGATTTTTGAATTTGTTGTGTGTTTTTGTTAAGTATGGAATGAGTTTGAATAATGATTAAGTGTTTTTGGGTTTTTGATTATGGAAAGAAATTTTAGTTTTAATTAGAAAGGATGCAATAGGGGACTTGAACTTTAATGTTGTCATGTACAATGATGGACTTAAGATTGAGTTTTTTTTAAAAGAGCGTCTTGACTGATGATGTTATCGTGCATAGGTTGATTCTAAAGTCTAATTCAACACAAAATGTTCAAAAGGAAATTAATCACTTCACGAAATCACTTGAGGGAACATGTAAAGAAATCAACCATACAATCAACCACAAATAAACTCTAATATATTTTTAGCATTTTTCTTATGTTCAAAAATTAAAATCAAACTCACGAATATACAAATACATTCTAAGTTTTTTTTGGTCATTTTTTATCATGTAAAGAAAATAACTAAAAGCTCATGCATGTGTTAAGGTGAAATCAAATAACCGAATAAGCAATTAAACAATTAAAAGATCAATACACAAAATTAATTAAGTTAAATAAAAATATTTAATAAAACTATAAAAAATAGTTAAATTAATTAAAAACAATTAATGAAACAAATTAACATGTTAACACAAACTAATTAACATAAAAGAATTAAAACTAATTCACATATAAAAATTAGAAACGAAAAGGTTCTTGGACTGAAACAAACAGCAACATGGGAGGTGCAACATATAATTTTTACTGGGCTGTGAGGGAGACCTAATAGCAAACATAATAATATGAAAATAAAAAACAAGTAAAAAAAACTGGGCTGAAGAGAGAAAAAAAAAGTAGTTTGGTTGAGCTGAGTTGGGAAATTCGGATCGGGTCAAGGGCATTAAGGCCCAAACAAAATATTGAGAGGGGAAAAGAAAAGAAACCCTAGGTTTACTAAGAGTCAGCCACTGCCTTGGAATCGAAAAAGGGTCCATCATTATCTTTCAATTAAATATTCCCAATGAAATCTCAATTAAAATCAAAATATCACAATTCTCCTAACGTTACAATTCTCACAATATCTCTCAATTAAACAAATCATTAAAGTGACATTGGAAATAAAAGAAAATTATTTGCAGAAAACACTCAGTTATCTCTCTCTATCTCGACTAAACAACACAATAACAAAACTCTCATAGAAAATTCTCAAACTCAGGTGAATATCTCACACCGGTTTCAGCCATGAGCGATAGAACAAAAACAAGAAATCAACACACACAAGAAAAAATTGATGGGCAGAGGAAATTAATGTACAACAAACACAGTATTAAAGATGTAATGGCATAAGGATTACATACGGAGACGAGAATCTCTCTGGTAACGCCTCAGAAATTTATTCACGTGCGTACTCGCCTTGCTCAGGTGCTCTTTTTCTCCGTCTTTTTCTTCCGAGAATCTGGAGTTACTATTGTTGCTTTCAAACTGCATTTCATTGTTGTTGAGTGCGATTCGTGGTTCTTTACTTTCTGTTATTCTATTTGTTGAATCTTGAAGTCTATGCAGAAGCTTGAAGGATGGATTTGAGGATGCATATTTGATGGGTTAGAGGCTGCTCTACGTATGGTAAGGTATGAAGTGAGGTTTTTTGGAGGTTGTGGTTTTCTGAGTAAAGGGTGATTTTGACGGAAGTTTGATAAGGTTTGTATGAATATTTATGAGTTGTAGGTTGTATTAATATTGAGAAATAATGCAGAGAGTTTACTTTGTTACAAGGCTATTGTTAGGATGATGGTGATGATAAGGAGTTGGTTGGTGTGATTGTGATGGTTCCCAGCTATTCTCTTTGATGGATGTTGAATGGTGAAGTATTGGTCTTGGAATATTCTGAGTTGAAAGCCCAGATGCAATAAAGGTTAGCAAGGTGCAAACTTTATTAGATTTATGAAGTGTATGGCTAATGGATCTGTGAAGGCTGTAGCTTGGAGAAAGGTAATGACAGTAGTGGTTTTTGAGAGAGTGAAGAGGTTTGTGTTTTTGTAGAGTTTTTACTCTTCTATCTTTTTTGCGTTGTTTCTGGTTTGTGCCGAATTGGGAGAGTATATTGGAGTATCCTTTTCTATGAGTTTTTTGGTGTGTTTTATAACAACAAAGAGGTGGAAAATAGGGGGAAATTTCATAAGTTCAAACATATGTGGTATGCTGACTTTTCTGCTTTTGGGATGCAGGTTTATGTTGTCTTATTTTGATGTTATTTTGGGTTTGTTTTGGACAGTTTTAGGGTTGGCTTTAAAGGGCAGGCTACTTAGACATTTTTATTTGGGGGTTATTATGTAGAATTTTGGCTTGTTGTTTTGGTTGTTTATGCAGGGATAAGGACTGGTTATGCAATATGCAGGTTTTAGTCAGTTTTGGACAACTGCAGTTTGCTTTTTATTGGAGTATTTTTTTGTGCTTTTATTCAAGGATGTTGTGGTGGTTTATGGACAATTTTGTTCTATGATGCAGGGCTGCACATGACTGCTTTAAAAGCAGGATGTTTCGGCTGTTTTAACAGGTTTTTTGGACTAGTTTTGATGGTTCACAACAAGGCCAAACCCTACTTTTTTTTTCTCTTTTTCTCTCTATGATATAAAGATAATTTGGTTTTTATTCCAATAAATCTGAAGGGTTTTCCATTAGGAAAATGATGACAGGGTCATGAGCTAGCTTGCTTTTTTTTATGAATTGTTGTTATTTTACATTTGTTGATTTTGGGTTACTTGCTAGTCTTGCTACGTTGGGATGCTTCTATTTTTTTTCCTGCAATTGCTACTTTGTTTGCGGCTTTGCTGCCATGCTTGCAACTCGTAGTTTGAGTTGCTGCTATTTGCTTTGTTACAGGCCTGTTTTAGCTTTATTTGGCTGTTGTTTCTGCTATGTCTTGTTTGCTTGTTGTTGTTGTTTAGCAGTGTTGCTTTAGTTTGGCAGCTTCGCTGTTTTGCTTTGGCAACAAGAAAAATGTTTGCAATTTTTTTCCTCCTTTTTTGTGAACCAAAAAGGAACAAACTTTTTGTGATTTGCAATTGGGAGAAAATGGCCCATGATTAAAAATGAATCCTCTTATTTCTGATTCCGAATGCAAACCCTTATGATGAAATTAGAAGAAAAATTGCTTGGCACTTCTTGATTAACTTTCAATTAATTAACCAATTCTTATTTGTTTTTTCTTTTCAAGCAAGATGGAAGGTGAAAAGGCAAGGCAAAGCAAGGATGAATGATGAACAAAATTCCATGGCAAGGATTGAGGAAAAGTCACTTGAAGAGGAAGCAAAACATTTAATTCTTTTTTTTTGTTTTGTAAACTGCAATTGTACTTGTGATTTCAGGCCTTGTAACTTGTCTCAAAAAAATGTAATGAACAGAAACTTGAATGAATTTATTAATGATGAACTTTGTTGTAGGAATCAA
The DNA here is from genome assembly GCA_948472305.1 of Vicia faba. Classification (NCBI taxonomy): domain Eukaryota; kingdom Viridiplantae; phylum Streptophyta; class Magnoliopsida; order Fabales; family Fabaceae; genus Vicia; species Vicia faba. Next base: position 1,355,466,357 of record OX451740.1, read on the forward strand.
ATAACTCTTGAATCTTGTTTGAACTTTGAAATTCTCTCTTGAATAATTTGAATGCACATCTTGACTTTGTAGCTTAAACTTCAAGAAATCATGAACAATTGTTGTAACTTGTATTCAAGCAATCATGCGCCTTATCTTTTAAAATCCAATCAAACTCTCAAACAAAATAAATGCTTAAGAATTTAATTCCACTTGGTTAATTCAAACCCAAAACAACGGTCACTTAAACCTTAATCTTCATGTCACGCCTGAACCAAACTTGCACTTCTTAAATGGAACTTTAACTTTGACACTCACATCACAAGTAACTTGTAACTTAAGCAACCAAAACATGTCTTGATGGTCATGAACCCCCAAACTTATTTCTCGTGCCCAAACTTCACAGTCGTCAACTTAAACTTCAAACTCTCGAATCAGTGACTTAGAGAGTTTTAAGAAGAAAGCTTGAAATGAGAGGAGATGAACTCCTTGACCTAATGTACTGAAATTTGAGTTATCTTTGAGGCAGGAAAAAGAAACATCTTCACAGAAACCAAGGACCCAAAACCCTAGCCTCTTGACCAACAAATAGGGAAATAAACCCTAATCCAGGTTCTGATAAATTCGAGCAAAAATCAACCTTGTAATGTGATGACAAAATTCATTCCACGATCCACTAATCGAGAACCAGAAGAATTTCCCTTTCACCTGATAAGAGAACTTCAAAACAAAATTAGACATAAAGATGGCACAAACCTAATACCTCAAACTAAGGCGCTTGATTCCATGAGATGCGGGGTATGCAAATGACTAAGTAAAAAATGTTGCAAATGGGATGCAAAGTTCAAAGCCAGACAAAAGTAAAGGAGATAGGGCAAATTTGGGGTACGAAAACTGCCCCTATTTAATCGTCTTAAACTTGAATGTGAGATCGGCGTCAGCCTTTTGAAAGTTCAAGGTGGAAGATGATTAAATACCAGGACCGGAAATTTGCCCTGGAGAGATGGTGTGAGTGTCATTCATTATTGTGAGTGTCTGCTGGGGAAAGGAAAAATGGTCTCCTGGTGGGTTGGTCATGATGGGTAAACATGGTTGAACAATGGTAGCTCGTATTGGGGTAACGGTGCCAATACAAAGGTTCTTGAGGGAGTGGGCGGTAGAGTGACTGAAAGGATATGGTTGTCAATGTTGCGGTGAATAAAGGTAGGATTCATAAGAAAGTTTAAAGAAAACATGAGGGTAAAGCCTGTGGAAGACTTATGAGCCTAAAAGATAACGCGAGGGTAAGACCTACGAACAACCAACAACCCTAAGAGAGATATAGCGAAGGTAGGATCTACGGATGATCTTCGACCATAAAAACAAGATGAGGAGAAGGTAAAGCGAAGGTAATATCAATGGACGATCTACGACCCCGAAAATATAATGCGATGGTAAGATCTACAGACGATCTACGACCCTAAAAATATAACGCGATGGTAAGATCTACGGACGATCTACGACCCTAAAAATATAACGCGATGGTAAGATCTACAGACTATCTACGACCCTAAAAACAAAATGAGGAGAGGGTAAAGTCTATGGACGACCTACGACCCTAAGAGAGATAAAGTGAAGGTAAGATATATGGACGATCTACGACCCTAAAAATATAACACGATGGTAAGATCTACGGATGATCTACGACACTAAAAACAAGATGAGGAGAGGGTAAAGTCTACGGACGACCTTTAACCCTAAGAGAGATAAAGTGAAGGTAAGATCTATGGACGATCTACGACCCTAAAAATATAACGTGATGTTAACATCTACGGACGATCTACGAACCTAAAAATATTTTGCGATGGTAAGATCTACGGACGATCTATGACCCTAAAATGAGAAGGTAAGATCTACGGACGATCTACGACCTTAAAAATAAGAGGAGGAGAGGGTAAAGTCTACGGACGACCTACGACCCTAAGAGAGACAAAGTGAAGGTAAGATCTATGGACGACCTATGACCCTAAAAACAAGATGAGGAGAGGGTAAAGTCTACAGACGACCTACGACCCTAAGAGAGATAAAGTGAAGGTGAGATCTATGGACGATCTACGACCCTAAAAATATAACGCGATGGCAAGATCTACAGACGATCTACGACCCTAAAAATATAACGCGATGGTAAGATCTACGGACAATCTACGATCCTAAAATGCGAAGGTAAGATCTACAGACGATCTACGACCTTAAAAATAAGAGAGGGAGAGGGTAAAGTCTACGGACGACCTAGGTCCCTAAGAGAGACCAAGTGAAGGTAAGATCTATGGACGACCTATGACCCTAAAACGCGAAGGTAAGATCTATGGACGACCTACAACCTTAGGAAATGATAATGCGATGGTAAGATCTACGGACGATCTACGACCCTAAAAATATAACGTGATGGTAAGACCTATGGACGACCTACGACCATAAAATGCGAAGGTAAGATCTACAGACGATCTACGACCTCGAGAGAGATAAAATGAAGGTAAGATCTACGGACGACCTACAATCTTAGGAAAAGATAACATGAGTATTGAGAGTTGGGGAGCCTGACGTACTAACACCATGGTTTATTTTAGTTGGTAGTGTAATGACAAATGTTAACTGGGAATTATGAGGATGATATTCTTTGTGAAGATGTTTCATTGATTTGGGATTGATTTGGGATTGATCTGGCTCACGCTTCATATGCATTTGAAGTGTGACATGATGATCCATGGATGTAGTATGCGTTTGAGGATGCAATGCAATATGTCATGATGATTATTGTATGCAAAGTGGAAAAAGCTCATTGGGGTCTGTTGCCCGTCATCTCGAGGTACTAATATGGACTGGTGCTTGGAATTTGAGAGAAAAGGGTTGGCCTTGCCGAGTTCACCGGGGGATTAAATCTTGCTGACGAGAGTTGACTTGATCTGACTTCCTTCATGTGTTGGACTTTTTGCGAATAACTTAAAAAGGTTGTGGATCTTATCAAATGCCCCAAGTCTCTCCATGTGGGAGAATTGGGCGCTCGGTCGACCGTAGGGGGGCGACGAGGATGAGAGCTTTGTCGAGGCGACCGTTGTAACTTGCTACCTGCACAGGAAGAACAAACGTCTTAACAACGTGACATTCCCTTGGGATGCTTCATATCCATGTAATGTAGTGTTTCACATCTTAGCTTGTGAGTATTATCGACTTATTATTTTCATTGCAATGCTTAACAAAGAATTTAAATCACGATTCGCATACGAAAAATAAAGTAAAAGAACATAACAAAGATTTTTTGATGGAAGGGAAAATTTTTATTAATGAGTTTGGCCCGTGAATGGGCATTCATACACATAAACAACTCCTAAATGAGGAAGTTGCGGAGAAGAAAATAAATACAATGAGTAAAATGAAAATAAGAAAATCTCGAACTTCCGTTAAAACTGATATGGCTATAGTTTTCATATCCTGGGTCGTCAGACGACCGTGCTTCCAAAGGATAATATCTAGGTTGATCCATCCCGCATTAGGAGGGTGTACGTGAAGAGTCTTCAAACTGCAGTCTCTCGCTTTTATTTTGTCCCTAACTTTTGCCTGAATCGCCCTTTCGGGTTTTCAATCCACCGAGACACCCATTTTTTCCTAAGCCACCCTTTCAGGTTTTCAACTTAGCGGGTTATTACTTTTTTTCTTTCTTTTTTAGCCCTAACTTTTGCCTAAGCTGCCCTTTCGAGTTTTCGACTTAGAGGGTCCTTTTATGCGTAGTATTTTTGATTGAGTTTCAATTGAATGGAAGTGGAACGTCTTCCCCATCCATGTTTGTCAGGATTAGAGCACCTCCTGAGACAACTTTCTTCACGATGTACGGTCCCTCATAGTTGGGAGTCCACTTGCCTCTTGGATTAGTGTGGATTGGGAGAATCTTCCTTAAGACCAGGTCACCTGCATGGAACTCTCGAGGTGGAATCTTCTTGTCAAATGCTCTCTTGAGACGTTGTTGGTATAACTGACCGTGACAAATGGCTGCCAGGCGCTTTTCTTCTATGAGATTGAGTTGGTCGAGTCTCGTTTGAATCCATTCAGCTTCATCAAGCTTACTATCCATCAGAACCCTTAGGGAAAGAATCTCCATTTCAACCTGGAGTACCACATCCGTACCATAGACTAGTGAAAATGGAGTTGCCCTAGTGGAAGTACGCACTGAAGTTCGATAGCCATGCAGGGAAAAAGGCAACATCTCATGCCAATCTTTGTATGTTCTCACCATTTTCTGGATAATCTTATTTATGTTCTTGTTAGCGGCATCAACTGCCCCATTCATCTTCGACCGATAAGGTGATGAATTATGGTGCTCGATCTTGAACTCTTCACACATTTCGTTCATCATCTTGTTGTTGAGATTTGACCTGTTATCAGTGATGATCTTGTTAAGAGTTCCATAACAACAAATGATCTCTCTTTTGATGAAACGAGTGACAACTTGCTTGGTCACATTCTTGTACGAAGCCGCTTCTACCCACTTCGTGAAGTAGTCAATAGCAACAAGGATAAACCTGTTTCCGTTTGAAGCGCTCGGCTTGATGCGTCCAATCATATCGATGCCCCACATTGAAAAGGGCCATGGTGAAGTCATCACATTTAAAGGAGTGGGAGGAACATGTATCCTTTCTGCGTAAACCTGACATTTGTGGCACATTTTGGCATATACACCACAGTCACTTTCCATCGTCATCCAGAAATAACCTGCTCGTAGGATTTTCTTGGCCATGGAATGCCCACTGGCATGAGTCCCAAAAGATCCCTCGTGTATTTCTCGTATAATGGGTTCGCTTCGTGTCTATCCATGCATCCGAGCTAAACCGAATTAAAGTTTCTCTTGTACAGAACGTCTCCTGACAGTAAAAACTTAGACGCCAACCTTCTAAGAGTCTGCTTATCACAAATTATAGAACCTTCGGGGTACTCTTTCTTCTCAAGATATATTTTGATGTCGAAGTACCACGGCCTTTCGTCTGATACATCTTCAGTTGTGAGACAATGAGCAGGGAAAATGTGTGTTGGCTCCTTGTAACGACATATCCTTATACTGGGTGCATGATTCGGGTAACTGACTTTGAACATTGCTGCTAAAGTGGCCAGAGCATCTTCCAGTTGATTTGCTTCTCTAGGAATATGCTCAAAGTTGACCTCATCGAAAGCGGGAAACAACTCTAATATGTAATCCTGGTATGGAACTAAATTAGGGTGTCGTGTATCCCAATCACCCCGTACTTGATGTATCACTATGGAAGAGTCCCCATAAACTTCAAGAATCTTCATCTTCAAATCAATGGCTTCTTCAAGGCCAATCACACAAGCTTCATATTCAGCGACATTATTCGTGCAATCAAAACATAATTTGGCAGTGAAAGGTGTGTGAGTGTTGTGTGGAAAGGTCAAAACTGCCCCAATGCTGTGACCCATAGCATTTGACGCACCATCGAACGTGAGAGTCAATTGCTCCCCTGGTTCAGGTCCTTCATTATCATCAAGTTTCATAATATCCTCGTTTGGAAAATCGAACTTCATGGGCTGATATTCTTCCAATGGTTGGTGAGTGTGATACGGTGGCAGAACTGACTTGAGGGTTTTGCGCTTTATCGCAAATGTTGCGGTTAGCAAGAGTCGCCACTGACTTTTCTTTTATCCAAAAGGAAAGGTGAAAAAGCACAGGAAAGACCTTTGAGATGTTTTCTTGAGTTCGGGAGGTAGATTATGAAAAGGGAAGGTATTAGAACCCTTTTCATCCATGTTTTCCATGGGCTCTTAGTTACTTGCTAGATCACTTGCTTTTGTTTTGAAATTGTGCTTTGTGTGTGGTTTTGAAAGTATTTTGTAACAGAGGCCATTGTTTTGGCAATCTTTGTAATGATTCTCGCTCGCAAGAATGTATACAAAGATGTTTGTCTTTTTTGAAAATGTTTTCAATGTTTGTAAAATGTTTGGAAATGTGTGTGTTTGTTTTGAAAATAGGAAGGATAGTTGTTTGGAAATGGAGCAAGTAACTAGAAGTAATCTACCTGCTCAAATGTCTTTCTTGTACATTTTCTATTCCTTTGACATTGTTGTCTTACCATTGATTTGGTAAGAAACCCTATCTTTGGATGTAAACGGGACGGGCACGGGTCATCGTATAACCATGATTAGCAATGTTTGCAAAGTATCTTAGCATTTTTGAGGGACCAAGATCATTTTGTAAGACAACTTTGATTAGCGTCATCGAGGGACTATGATCTTATATTTGTTTGTTTTGCCAAGATACTTCGCATGCATAATATGGCTATTTTTGTATAAGGCATCAAAGTGGATAAACCCTAAGGGTGCTTGTGTGCAAGTGTGTTATTTTCATGCTTTGATTTTATCTTGCACTAGGGTTTTCTAATTGTTTTTTTTTTATCTTACCATACAAACCCTAATTACTAACATAGCATGTAAAGCGGTAAATTGCGTAATGTAAAGATTAGTAAGCTATTACAACAATTTATGGGAGGGGGGAATACAAATTTGAATGGGGATTTTCAAGAATGTAAATCTAAATAAATTATTACAATCAAATCGAATTTGTATGAATATTAGAATAAACAATATATAATATTTAAATGTGCCATATTATGTACATATAAAGAGTTTTTTTTTGTGTGTAAAAACAGTTTTAACCTAAAACCCTAATAATTTTAAGGAAAAAAGAAATTAATTCTTGAAAAAAGAACAAAGTTAACCCTAAAAAGAAAATAAAGTTTTAATGCATTATTTTTGTGTGTATTTCTTTATATTAAAATAATAAATAATATTGTATAAAAATATAAAGTTTTTATATGTTAAAATAAATAGTTACAAGTATATATATATATAAATATAAACGAATAGATAATAATATATCTAAGTTTATTTTTTACAAATTTATTTAAGAAAAATAGATAGCATATATTGAAGATAAAATATATTTTAAATGTGAAAAATAAAATAAAATAAAAAAGTGCAATATTATCATATTTATATTTTTTAGGATTTTTATATATTAAAGAAAATATTTAATAAACAAATATGAAAACTAAAATAAATAAATAAAATGTATGGAAATAGTTGGGCCAGGGCGTGCTGTAAGGAAACTGGGAGTAATATGTTAGTAAAAACGCTCAGGCCCAAAGAAACAAGCCCAATCTTGTAAAAACAGCAAAAATGGAAAAAATGGAAAGGTGTAAAAAACAAAAGGTAGCGCCAAGGTTCGAACCCAAGACATGGGTCTCACCAGCGTGCTACCTTGCCACTGGGGTGGCTATACATCCGTTGATTAATGTGAAACAAAAATAACGTAACATGAAATGCTTTCATGGCTCTGTACTTCGTCTTCGTCCTCTAGCCAGCCAAATGCTTTGTAACTTTCTCAATTCTCCATGAAAATGAAAACACATAACATGAATGTTGTAGAATTTTGTCTCACGATTCTAACCATATAAATCATGTAAGCTAACAATCAAAGATCAAGATGAATTTTAAAAGGCCTAAATCTAAACCTAATTTTTACAGGAATTTGAACTTCAAAATTCTCTCAACTCAGGCCAAATAAATGCAAGATATATACATGTACAGCTTCGTAGCAATAAGGTCTACATTGTTTATTCATAAATCACGGCCAATGGATCCCTGTATGAAGAGATAGAAGTTTAGATTTTTACTTATTTTAGTTGAAATTGTGGATGGAGTTGGAGTGAGTTTTATGAAGGCCTGATGATTGCTTGAGCTTGCTTGAACCTCCCTGAGTGTGTTCCAATCCTTTCCTTGCTTGGGAAGTGCATGGAACTCTCTATCCAAGTCAACCTGCAAGCTTTGAAAACAAAAATTGCAGATGAAGGAGAAGGGGTTATACTACAGGGATGAGGGTCTGAATCAGTTAGATATCAAGTAGGTAAAGTGTTTTGATGATTCAAACTTTAAACGCACGAGCCAAATGATGGATTGATATGCTTATGCAAAAACTGCAAGTTTTGACAGTTTTTTGGTGAAAGGGATTTTGAGAGTGTTTCAGGCCTCTAGCAATCGTGTTTTTTGTTGTAATGTCTTTTTATATTAGTATGGGATATGTTTCAAGTCAGCTCCTCGACAGGTTTTTTCAATCCTAGCCTTTTTGCACACTTTCTTGCTTTTGAAGCAAAGTGAAGGGATAAGGCTTCACATGCTTGTACTGGCTTGCTTATGGTTGGTATAAGTCTTGTACAATTTGCTTTACGCCTGTAAGACTTGTATGTGCAAAGGAGACAGGTTCAATGGTCAAGAATTGGAAAATTGCAATAGTGAACCTTTTCCAAACTAGTAATGGCCACTTTATGCCATTTATGGAATTACAATTTGGACAATGGCTCTAGGGCTTGGATTAAAGCTTTGTCAATTGAGTAAGCATTAAATTATGGAGTAAGAAACAATTTTGAGACCTGTAAAGCATGGATTAGGCAGCATAGGTACTGATTTGAAATTTGTTCTTCATGAAATGGCTTGAATCAAAAGTGTGAAATTTCCAGCTTCATCTCTTCGATTCTCATTACTCAAAAATGATCTTGATTAGTTCTTGGACATTTTAGAAATCTTGCAATGTGCTCCATAGCTTATCTTTGAAATGAATTTAAAGACACCTCTTGGAACTAGGTGAAAAATCGCCATGAAGTTGGGTCCAAAAACCGCCTAAATTAGGGCAAAATTTCACTAAGTTATTTAGTTCATGAGCATGTATTCACAAAATTATATATTGAGATCCAAGCATATTTAGGGAAAAGTGTGTGAAGCAAATTTTTATATTTCATGGAGGTCTACAACTTTCATGTTGGGGACTTCCTTTGAAACATCTTGTATCATGGTGCAAAAATGGCATAAAGTTGAGAAAAAATAAGAAATTTTCTATACTTAGAAAAATTTCTAAGTTAAGAAAATTTCCTATTTTAAACCCTAATCATCAATCCTTGATTTATTGATGAAAAAGTTTCACATTTTGACATGCTTTGATGAATTGTGACCCTTGGCATTTGATTTTGACCAAAAAGTCAATGTTTTGACTTTTCAGTGTACAATTGACTTTATATCAGTTGACTGCAAATTTCATCTGTCTATCCAATGGATTTGCAATGTTTTGAACCATGTCCTTAGGTCAAGATGATACAAATGAACCCTTGAAATCTCTTTAACTCAATTGGTCATTTGCTAAGTCAAAAATCAGAAATTACCCTTCCTCAGTTAAAACCCTAATTTTGACCATTTTGCCCTTTTTATGATTTGATCAAATTTATTAAGGAATTGTGATCCAAACTTAATCAAATGATACATATGAGTACAAAATGTTGATGTTCATAAAAAATTATAACGTTTGACTGTAAATTGGCCATGGTTGACTTTTCCCCAATATAGTTGATTTTTAGGTCAATTGTCCAATTGACTGATAAAAAATATGGTTCAAGGTTAGAAACTTGTCATGAGTAATCTTATGGGTCCATAAAGATGTTTGAAAGTCATATGGAGCATTGATAGTTCAAAAATCCTTGTGTAATCTTAAACCCTAATTATGGGTCATCAGCGCATGATGAGATGTCCTTACCAGACCAAACCCTAACCCAGTCTTGAGTCAAAGAGATCTTGTGAGAAAAGTCTTGATAAGTGAGAGGGAAAATTTTGGGGTACAACAGCTACCCCTGTTCAATCTTCTTAAACCTGAAGAGTTAGATTGGAGAGCTTTGCCAATCGTGACTCGAAGGTGAGAGAATGATTGGACATTAGAGTGCCCATAAATTTGCACTAGGGGATGCGATGATAGGAGGAATGGGCTTAAAGATGCCATATGGAAAGGTGATAGAATCTTGTTGGAGATGGGCTTGTAGATGCCATCCAAGAATGCTTGTTGAATTGTAATTTGTAAGCTGAAAGAATGAGTATCAGAATGGCGTCTGTGTCTAGAGCGTATCTGAACTGTATCTAAAAGTTGATTTTGACTAAGTATAAGAATGGCATCCGTGTCTGGAGTGTATGTGAAGGTTGAAATCTGAATGAGTAATAGAATGGAATCCGTGTCGAGAGCGTATTTGTATTGTATCTGAAAGTTGAAATCTAAATGAGTAACAGAATGGCATCCGTGCCTGGAGCGTATTCGTACTGTATCTGAGAGCTGAATCTGAATGAGCATTACTATGGCATCTGTGCCTGGAGTGTATCCATACTGTATCTGAAAGTTGAAATCTGATTGAGTATCATAATGGCATCCGTGTTTGGAGCGTATCTGTACTGTATCTGAGAGCTGAATCTGAATGAGCATTAGAATGGCATCCATGTCTGGAGCGTATCCGTACTGTATCTGAACTTGAAATCTGAATGAGTATCATAATGGAATCCGTATCTGGAGCGTATCTGAACTGTATCTGAACTTGAAATTTGAATGAGTAACAAAATGGCATCCGTGTATGGAGCGTATCTGTACTGTATCTGAATGAGTAACAGAATGGCATCCGAGTCTGGAGCATATACGTATTGTATCTGAAAGCTGAATCTGGATGAGTAACAGAATGGCATCCGAGTCTGGAGTGTATCTGAACTGTATCCTGATTTCATATTGTTAATAGTAGTTGTTTAATCTTATCCTGAAAAGGGTAAAATGTTAGCTGAAACAAAGTTATATTGCATGAAATGTATGATGCAATGTATTTGCTTCATCAATGTTTATGATATATGGATGCAATGTATGCATATGTAAGCTGATTTGTTGTATTGCTGTCTGATTGAGGAAAATAAATCCCTGAATGTTGTTGAGGATATATGAATTTTCAATGTCTTTGAAGTTGGAACACTAACGAACTCTTGTTGAGAGAAGTAAATTTTGTTGCGAGGGTAACGCCATGTACTGCTTGTAAGATCTGTTTTTGGGAATCTTGAGAAATTTGACGATTTCTACTGGGGATTAACAATTTGAAATTTGTTCCGCTTGGGATTTAAATGACGTACTGTGGGGATTTCCTATGGAATATCCTAGAGACGTTTTCCTATCCTTCCAACCTATCAGTAATTGTCTTTCTCATTTTGTTTATTTGTAAACAGTAAGTATGTTCAAATGCATATGCTCATCAATGAATCATTTGACGTTTTTGCAAACAAAACACAAAAGAAAAGACAAATAGTTTTTGCACTTTCAAAGAGATATCTTTGTATTGACTTTTAATAAGTATTTTGTACAAAGGAGACAAACATTCTAGTAAGAGAATGGCGCCATAAAACAAGAAAAATTTATACAAATAAAGATAGCTATGTGTAATAATTCCATGGGGTTCCCATTTTTCTATAGCCTTCATATCTATGAATATCTTGTCTATTTTTTGCTTCGTCCGAAGATGATTGAATTGATCAGAAACTCCGAATTTGTCAGTGGAAGCCAAAGGTTGTCCTTAAAGTGATCCGTCGGGACATAGTCATACGCTTTAATTACCTAACTTTTTCCTGGACTGCCCTTTCGGGTTTTCAGTCCACCGGGAAACCCTTTTTTGCCCAAGTCGCCCTTTCGGGTTTTCAACTTGCCGGGTGTACAAATTTTTTTATATTTTATCCCTAATTTTTGCCCGAACCTTTTTGGCTCGCTGGGATGCCCTTGTTATGCCTAGGTGTGTCAACCTATCGGGTATCTTATGCGTAGTATCTTTTGACTATGTCCACGTTCGTAGGGTGTGGCAGGTCGTTGCCGTCCATGGTGGTCAAGATCATTGCCCCACCAGAGAATATGCTCTTGATTACAAATGGTCCTTCATAGGTAGGAGTCCATTTGCCCCTGGGATCATTTTATGGTAAGATGATACGTTTGATCACTAAATCTCAAACTTGATATACTTGGCCCCTGACTTTCTTGTTGAAAGCCTTGATCATCCGTTTTTGATACATCTGACCATGGAAAACAGCAGTAAGTCTCTTTTCATTAATTAAGTTCAGTTGATCAAGTCGAGTATGGATCCAATCGTCTTCACTCAGACCTGCGTCCTTCATAATCCTTAGAGAGGGGATCTGAACCTCAATAGGTAAAACAGCTTCCATGTTGTAAACCAAAAAATAGGGTGTTGCCCCATGCTGTAAACCCGTGGAGAGCGAATGGTAGCATCTCATTCCAGTCTTTGTATGTGACTATCATTTTCTGTATGATCTTTTTAATGTTTTTATTTGCAACTTCGACAACACCATTCATCTTTGGTTGATAGGTAGAAGAATTGTGATGATGAATCTTGAATTGCTCGCACAAAGCGGTGATCATAGTGTTGTTAAGATTTGTACCATTGTAAGTGATGATCCTTTCCGGGATACCGTACCGGCAAATGAGGTTTTGCTTGATGAAACGGGAAACAACACTCTTAGTAACGTAAGCGAAGGAAGCTACTTCGACCCACTTTGTAAAATATTCGATGGCCACTTGGATGAAGCGGTGTCCATTGGAGGCTGTAGGCTTGATCTCCCCAATCATATCAATTCCCCACATAGAAAAGGGCCAAGGAGCCGTCAAGACATTCAGAGGAACCGGAGGTACGTGCACCTTGTCAGGATAAATTTGACACTTATGACAGGTTCAAGAGTGTTGATGGCAGTCTGCTTCCATGGTAGACCAATAATAGCCTGCCCATAAGATTTTCTTCGCCATCGTATTCCCACTTGAGTGAGTGCCAAAAGTACCTTCATGTAATTCGACCATGATCTTTTCTACTTCAATCTTATCCACACACCGAAGCAGAATGGAGTCATGATTACGTTTGTACAGGATGCCATTACTAAGCAAGAACTTCACAAAGAATCTCCTTAAGAACTTCTTATCATTGATTGAAGCTCCTTCTGGGTATTCTTGAGCCTCGAGATACCTTTTGACTTCGTGAAACCAGGGTTGGTCCACTACCTCTTCAGTATTAATCTCGTGACAATGTGCTGGTTCATCCATTCGTTCGATGGTGATTTGGGGAGCTTCGTTATCCCAATTGAGTTTAAACATAGATGACATTGTGTCTAGAGCGTCTGCTAGCTGATTTTCTTCTCGTGGGAAATGCTCGAAGGTAATCTTCTCAAAATGTGGTAGCAATGTCAAATCATGTTCTTTGTAAGGGATAAGGTTTGGGTGTTTAGTGTCCCATTCCCCTTTGATCTGACTGATGACCAAAGTTGAATCTCCAAATACATCTAAGGATTTAATTCAAGTTTATGGTAGCTCTGAGACCAAAGATGCATGCTTCGTACTCTGCCATGTTGTTTGTACAATTGAAGCAAAGTCTATTAATAAAAGGAGTATGACACCCTTCTGGAGATATGAGTACAACACCGATACAGTTACCAAGTGCATTGGATTCCCCATCAAAGAACAGGGTCCATCGGGATCCTTGTTTAGGTCCGTCATATGGCCTGATTCTTTCACAGTTGTCTAATGTCATGATGTCTTCATCCGAGAATTCAAACTTCATGGACAGATAACTTCTACAGCTTGGTGAGCAAGGTGATCAGCCAATACACTGCCCTTTATAGCTTTCTGGGTAGTATAATTTATGTCATATTCTGTTAGGATCATATGCCATCTAGCTATCCTCCCAGACAGAGCATGCTTTTCGAAGATGTATTTTATTGGATCCATCTTAGATATCAACAAGGTAGTATGAGTCATCATATATTGTCTTAGCCGGCGAGTAGCCCATGCTATAGCGCAACAAGTTTTCTCGAGCAGTGAATAATTGGTTTCACAGTCGGTAAACTTTTTGCTCAGGTAGTAAATAGCGTGCTCTTTTCGGCAAGACTCGTCATGCTTCCCTAATACACACCTCATTGAGTTCTCTAAAACAATAAGATACATGATCAGTGGTCTTCCCTCGATCGGTGGCATCAAAATAGGAGGATCTTGTAAGTACTCTTTGATCTTATCAAAAGCAATCTGGCATTCATCATTCCATCTGACTACTTGATCTTTCTTCAATAGTTTGAAGATTGGCTCACAAGTAGCTGTTAGGTGAGAAATGAATCTGGCAATATAGTTCAAGCGTCCCAGGAATCCTCTGAATTCCTTCTTAGTACGGGGAGCAGGCATTTCTTGTATCGCTTTAACCTTGGCAGGATCGACCTCAATGCCTTTGTTACTGACGACAAAACCTAAGAGTTTACCAGACCAGACTCCGAATGTGCACTTGTTTGGGTTCAACCTTAGCTTATACTTCTTCAGTCTCTTAAACAACTTTTGCAAGTGATCAAGGTGTTCTTCTTCTGTTTGTGACCGGGCTATCATATCGTCTATGTAGACCTCTATTTCATGATGTATCATGTCATGAAACAAAGCTACCATGGTGCGCTAATAGGTTTCCCCAGTATTCTTCAGTCCGAATGGCATCACTTTGTTGCAGAATGTGCCCCACTGAGTGACAAATGTAGTTTTCTCCATATCTTCAGGTGCCATTTTGATTTGGTTGTAACCTAAGAATCCGTCCATGAAGGAAAACACTTTGTGTTGGACCGTATTGTCAACCAGGATGTCTGTGTGGGGAAGTGGAAAATCATCTTTAGGGCTGGCCCTATTCAAGTCTCTATAGTCCACGCACATTCGTACTTTGCCGTCCTTTTTAGGCACGGGAACAATGTTGGTAACCCATTTGGGATAGGAAGTGATGGCCAAGAATCCAGCATTGAATTGTTTCATGACTTCCTCTTTGATCTTTTCTGACATGTCAGGCCTCATGCGGCGGACTTTTTGTTTTACTGGTGGACAGTCTTCTCTTGTTGGCAGATGATGTACCACGATGTCTGTATCAAGTCCTGACATATCTTCATATGACCAAGCAAAGATCTCAACATAATCATGCAACAGCTGAATCAGACGTTCCTTGACCCTAGGCTCCAGATTGGCACCCACCTTGACTTCTTTTTTATTCTCCTCGGTACCCAAGTTGATTGTATCCACCAGTTTTTCATGAGGCTGAATAGCTCTTTCTTCTTGTTGTAGTAGTCTAGCCAATTCCCCTGGTACCTCACAATCTTCCTCACCTTCGTCTTCGGCTTGGTAGATTAGATCCTCAGAGTCACAAAAGGCCATAACAGTATCGTTATCTATGGGATCCGGAATGGAGGGGTACCTGCATTTGTGAGTGACGGTGTGTGCAAGGGTATAACCATCCTTAAAAATAAAATGAAAAATAAAAACAATGAGCACAAAAAGTTTGTATGTGAAAAAACGTCCATGATTCATTGAATGTCATATGAAGATGAAATAAAAACCCTTACAAATGGACCATTGTGCCTCGGGTAAGACACAAGGTTTTAAATGTGCGAATTGTTTGTGAATATTACAAGTCCAAAAGAAATGTATTAGATAAATTACTGAGGGATGAGAGTTATTGGGACAAAGTCTCTGGCTTCCCAATTGCGAAGTCCTCCGTTGACAGTAGGAAATATCCAATCCTCCAAGCTGCAATCCTCTTCACCATCTTCCACTGCATTGACCTCTCGTTTGCTGATCTTTAGGGGTGGCCCTCCGGCACGGGAACGACGCACAGCCTTCTGAGCACTTGAAGTGAACCCTAAGCCAAACTTGTCATATTTATACAGAATATCTGGAAGTTTCCCCCAGATGGTGCATCCACCCTCCTCTACTACTGCTTTAGCGTCCTTCAGAGATGACATTTAGAGCGGAGGTCTTGTGATCTTGGGGATCTGGGACACCGTCTTGGTTACTGCTACCTCTTGAGATACTTCTTCAAAATGTTGAAAATGGGTTTCAATGAACTCGCCGTCCAATTCCATATATCGAATAGAATTAAGGTGGCTAATCATATACTACTCCTCTTCGTGGACAGTGATAATCTTTCCATGGACCGGATATTTCAGCATTTGGTGCAGTGTAGAGGTGACAGCACCGGCATTATGGATCCATGGTTGTCCTAAAAGACAGGAGTAAGAGGGGCGGATATCCATTACATAGAAGGTTGAGTTGAAAGTATGGTTCCCAACCTTTATGGGGATGTCCACTTCCCCG
Organism: Vicia faba; assembly: GCA_948472305.1. Classification (NCBI taxonomy): domain Eukaryota; kingdom Viridiplantae; phylum Streptophyta; class Magnoliopsida; order Fabales; family Fabaceae; genus Vicia; species Vicia faba. The sequence continues at coordinate 1,355,482,372 of OX451740.1, forward strand.
TGAACCATCCTCTTTGAGCCATCAAATCCTCTCACGACTATGATACTGAGTTTCAACGTCAGTCCTTCGCAGTCCAATCTGTCGAGAGCTTTCTTCGGTAAAACATTCAAAGATGAGCCAGTGTCCACCAAGACATGGGCCAGAGTTGTTCCTCTACATTCCACGGAGATATGCAATGCCTCGTTGTGCTTTCTCCCCCTTGGTGTCAAAGCAGCATCAGAGAAGCCTAAGCCGTTATCCGCCGTCAATGTCTCTTTAGGATCATGGGTTGTCTTCAGAAACTTCACCAGAGCTTTCGCATGTGCCTCTGAACACAGTAACAATGCCAGCATGGAAATTTTGGAGGGAGTTTGACCCAACTGTTCGACTACGTCGTAGTCGCTCTTCTTTATTATTCTCAAGATCTCCTCCATATCCTTCTTGGAGGCTTCTGGGATAGTCAGTGGTTGAGCCTTCGTCCGGACAGGCTCTTCTTGAATACTTTTTCCTCGAATTTCAGCAGTAGGATTGTTGGTAGGGATAACAACAGGGGTTGTGTCGTCTTTGTCAATAGGAGCACTTGCAGATACGATTATTGGTATGGAGGTAACCTTTGAAGCAACCACGGGTCCAAAAACTACCTTTGGAGGGGCAATTTCTGGAGAGAAGATTCTACCTCTAGGGGTAATCTTACTGGTTCCAGCAATATTGCTAATGTCGGAGTCTTCTTCTTCGAAGCTTATCTCTTCGGCGGACAGCCCATCTTGTTTGATACCATGGTAGTAGATATCTCCACCGTAATTTCACAACACTGTTTTGTCTGATTCATACGAGACCGGCCCGGGCATTGTGATTATAAGAGGAGTAGTTTTTGGAACCGATGTAATCCTAACGGGTCTTTTGGGGACCCTGGAAGGATTGGCGGAGATGGTTATGATTGAAACGTCTTCAACAGGAACGAGTGAAACAGGAGCACTTTCAAACAGAATCTCTTGGTTATTTATCAAGCGTTGAATTCCTGTCTTCAACAAAGGGCAAACAGTTGGTAAGGATATGCAAAGATGGAAGTCTTCATTACAACCCGAGAATACACCAGCTTTAAACAAGTTTATCTTAATGATTGGGAGTGGAGTCAAGAGTTCGTCAAATTTGGTAACAAACAAATCTTCCTCGATAACTTTAGTGTTATGGCCATGTCTAGGCATGGGAGCAGAAATGACGTTTAGCTTCTCGTGTGCATCAAACTCAATCTCTTTTGCATCAATAAGGTCTTGAATTTTGTTTTTCAGGGCCCAACAGTTCTTAGTATCATGACCCGGACTCTCGGAATGATATGCGCATCTAGAATTTGGGTGATAATGAGGGGACACAGTGTTGGGTTTCTTTGGAGCTTCCTTCAGAGTTGTCAAATTAGATTTCAGAAGATGTGGTAAAACCTGGGCTAGAGTCATATTAATTCTAGTGAATTTCCGGACTGGCCTTTCCACCCTTGGTTGATTATTTCTTGGTTGATCAGATGTAGGCTTTGGGATCATAACGGCCCCACCATTGGTCGGCGCTCGGCTCTCCCTTGGTTCCTTTGTGGATAAACAACAGATACCTCCTTTTTTCCCAATGAAAGGCTTTCTCACAGCTGTAGAGGAAGATGAATCCTTCTGAATCTTTCCACTTTTTATGCTAGCTTCCATTCTCTCTCCAGTTAGTATTAACTCAGTAAATCCTGCAGATGAGCTTCCAATCAGATGGTTGAAGAAATGGACTGATAGAGTGCCTAGGAACATATCCACCAACTTCCTTTCAGACAGAGGGGGTTGAACTCTCCCAGCTAGATCTCTCCACTTCCGCGCATAATCCTTGAAATCCTCATTTGAAGCCATAACCATACTCTGAATTTGAGTACAGGTAGGTGCCAAATCTGCATTATACTGGTATTGCTTATAGAAAGTTATGGCAAGGTCTTCCCAGTTGTGGACGTCGGCCCTTTCCAATTGGTAAAACCAATCGAGTTGTGTTCCAGATAAGCTATCCTGGAAAAAATGCACCCACAGGTCTTTATCGGCGAAGTGCGGCTGAATCTTTCTCACATATGATCGGAGGTGCATCTTAGGATATGACACCCCATCATATTTTGCAAACAAAGGCACTTTGAACTTCGGTGGGATCACAATTCATGACACTAGTCCCAATTCTTCAAAGTCTAGACCTGGCACCTTCTATATTTCCATATCGTTCAGACGCTCTTCAAGATGTCTGTATTTATCATCTGCTGGAGGATATTGTTCCTCTGAGTAGTCTTCCTCTTCTTACTCCTCTTCCGATTCTGAAGGAACCACTGTTTCTTTTCCTTTTCTTTCTCTTTTCCTGGAAGTTGTTGCAAAATTCAAGGTTCTTCTAGTCTGTCCCTGAAACCTTCTCCCCATGTTCAAAACCCCAGTGGCTTTCTTTGTTTTCTTCTTTCTTTCTTCAGCTAACAGAGTCTTCAACTCAACTTTCCCCTTGGCCAGGGTCATGAGTAACTGTTGAAACTGCGTGTTTTGAACTTGAAGATCTTTGACCGTCAGTTCGAGATCCATCTTACTGAAATAAACAGTAGAGAGATGAGGAATCCTGTTGCAAAAGACCTGTTTATGTCATGATGAATGATGTGAGCATATGTAATGTTTTCAAGGATTTTAAAAGATTCAAGTTCGTTTTAGACAAAAATAAACACATGTTATATTAATAAGATAGAGTTTGAATACATCAATGGCCTTTGGGAAAAATAATACAAAACTCTAAGATAAAAAAGTAGTGCGCATCCTCTTTGGTGCAATGTAGGCATTTAGAGTCTGCTCCTCATAAAGTAGCCTAGTGAGTTCCAAAACCTTCTTCTCGCTTGCGTAGAATTGGGCTTCGAAAGTATCTCGCTTTCCTTTAAGCTGTATCCAATCCCTTTTTAGGTCTTCAAGAGATGTTGGCATGTCAGGATGTAGGATAGTGTATGGAACTTCTCCTTCCTTAACATGCTAAATGATCACCGGGAGAATGGAAGGATAAGGCATCATAAGACTTTGAGCGCGGGTTCGTACCCACTTGAGGTAAGGCTCATAGGGGATGGAATTCTTGTGTCCCAAAGTCTTTCTATCCACCTTGTTTAGCATCCTCCAAGCTCGGATGAATCTCTGGTGAAGACCTTGATCGTCATTGTTGTAGTCGAATATCAAGCCTTGAATCAGCATCTCATGTGGGCCATCCCTTCGGGCATAACCAAACTGTCTTAGAGCTAAGAATGGGTTGTAGGTGATGCCTCCCCTAATGCCAAGTAGAGGGACATTAGGGAATTCCCCATAATGGTCAACAATGATAACATTCTCTTTGGATCGAGAGCACCAATGAATATCTGAATGTTTGAGCGTCATTAACCTTTGTGACAACCTTAACCCTTGCTCATTCTTTAAGACTGATTGGGGAAGATGAGAAATAAACCATCTTTCCAGGAGAGGAGTGCAATACATAAGGACACCTCTTTTCCTCATTGTGGGAGTGTGAAAAGAGTGTAGGATATCCCATAGCAATGTAGGCACCGGATTGCGTGACATGAAGATTTTGACAGCACTCACATCTATGAGTTGGTCAAAATTGGGAAACAAAACCATCCCATAGATGAGGAGAGCCACAATTTCCTCAAAGGCTTTCAAGTCTAGGGAATTCCAACAGCTTTGGGCTTTCTCAAACAGAAACTTTGCTGAGAATCCCTTGACACCACTTCTAGTTTCCCAATGAGTTGTGATGTCAGATGAGTGCAAGTGCAGAGCTTGAGCAATCTCTTCTGGCTTTGGGTCTCTTTCCGTACCGTTGAAAGGTAGTTTATTGAGAATGGGAATCCTCAAGAGTTTAGAGAAATCTTCCAAAGTAGGCACAAGGTGATAGTCGGGAAATGTGAAGCAATGGTGCAAAGGATCAAAGAACTGGAATGGAACCTTCATCATATCCTCCTCTGTGTTTGAGGGGACCAAGTTGAGTAGACGACCATGTCTCTTAGTGAATAGAGAGTTCTCAGGGATCCTTGAAGCTAGCTCCTTGAGTTGTAGAGTAATTCTTACAAGGTTGACTTGGATAGTTTTCCTACGAAGTGAACCCATATCCTACAAAACAAGAACAAAGAGGAATCTCCAAAATCCTTGAAATGATTAGTGGATGCATATGATGCTCATGATGTCCATGATGTTATGTACAAGTATGCATATACAAGAAAAACAAAAAATTCTTAGTTTAGGCTTGCATGGGGTTTTCCAGGTAAGTACCCTCTTGAAGTTTAGTTGTCTCAACCTGTCCTAATAATAGTAACTGGGTTCTAAGGAGCTCAATATCACTGGATTGTTTCCTTGGTCATTGTTTCAGCTCAAGCCTCTTTAATGGCGACCGAAATATCCCAAGAAACCAACCCTCAATGAGTGTAGTATCGAGTATCTACCAACTTCAGACTGCACCAAAGTCGGTCATCTCACTACATCCTAAAGGCCAAGTTGGTCAAGTAAAGGGTTCTAGAAGTTCATTAGTGCTTCATGACATCACTCAGCGGCCCCATATTCTCTTTGATTGATTCAAAGACTACCGGTACCCACAAATATGTCACACTAACATAGCTATTGCTTAGACCATGTCGGTATACCCCGCACAGTTTCCCAAATCCGAGTGGAGGATTCAAACCCAAACAAAGAACCATAATGTAAAGCAAACAAGTCAAACAATGTAAGCAAATAGATGTGATCTAGCCCTAAGGTAACCCCACTTTTATAATAGATCCCTAGCAGAGTCGCCAATTCTGTGATACGGTGGGAGAACTGACTTGAGGGTTTTGCGTTTTATCGCAAATGTTGCGGTTAGCAAGAGTCGCCACCGACTTTTCTTTTATCCAAAAGGAAAGGTGAAAAAGCACAGGAAAGATCTTTGAGATGTTTTCTTGAGTTCGGGGGGTAGATTATGAAAAGGGAAGGTATTAACACCCTTTTCATCCATGTTTTCCATGGGCTCTTAGTTACTTGCTAGATCACTTGCTTTTGTTTTGAAATTTTGCTCTGTGTGTGGTTTTGAAAGTATTTTGTAAAAGAGGCCATTGTTTTGGCAATCTTTGTAATGATTCTCGTTCGTAAGAATGTATACAAAGATGTTTGTCTTTTTTGAAAATGTTTTCAATGTTTGTAAAATGTTTGGAAATGTGTGTGTTTGTTTTGAAAATAGCAAGGATAGTTGTTTGGAAATGGAGCAAGTAACTAGAAGTAATCTACCTACTCAAATGTCTTTCTTGTACATTTTCTATTCCTTTGACATTGTTGTCTTACCATTGATTTGGTAAGCAACCCTATCTTTGTATGTAAATGGGACGGGCGTGGGTCATCGTATAACCATGATTAGCAATGTTTACAAAGTATCTTAGCATTTTTTAGGGACCAAGATCATTTTGTAAGGCAACTTTGAAGGGCGTCATCGAGGGACTATGATCTTATATTTGTTTGTTTTGCCAAGATACTTCGCATGCATAATATGGATATTTTTGTATAAGGAAACCAAGTGGAGAAACCCTAAGGGTGCTTGTGTGCAAGTGTGTTATTTTCATGCTTTGATTTTATCTTGCATCAGGGTTTTCTAATTGTTTTATTTTGATCTAACCATACAAACCCTAATTACTAACATAGCATGTAAAACGGTAAATTTCATAATGTAAAGATTACTAAGCTATTACAACAATTTATGGGAGGGGGGAATAAAAATTTGAATGGGGATTTGCAAGAATGTAAATCTAAATAAATTATTACAACCAAATCGAATTTGTACGAATATTAGAATAAATAATATACAATATTTAAATGTGCCATATTATGTACATATAAAGAGATTTTGTTTTGTTTTTTGTGTAAAAAGAGTTTTAACCTAAAACCCTAATAGTTTTAAGGAAAAAAGAAATTAATTCTTGAAAAAAGAACAAAGTTAACCCTAAAAAGAAAATAAAGTTTTAATGCATTATTTCTTTGTGTATTTTTTTTATATTAAAATAATAAATAATATTGTATAAAAATATAAAGTTTTTATATGTTAAAATAAATATTTACAAGTATATATATATATATATATATATATATATATATATATATATATATATATATATATATATATATATATATATATATATATATATATATATATATATATAAAAGAAAACATAATAATATATCTAAGTTTATTTTTTACAAATTTATTTAAGAAAAATAGTTAGTATATATTGAAGATAAAATATATTTTTTATGTGAAAAATAAAATAAAATAAAAAAATGCAATATTGTCATATTTATATTTTTTAGGATATTTATATATTAAAGAAAATATTTAATAAACAAAAATGAAAACAAAAATAAATAAATAAAATGTATGGAAATAGTTGGGTCAGGGGGTGCTGTAAGGAAACTGGGAGTAATATGTTAGTAAAAACACTCAGGCCCAAAGAAACAAGTCCAATCCTGCATAAACAGCAAAAATGGAAAAAATGGAAAAGTGTAAAAAACAAAAGGTAGCGCCAAGGTTCGAACCCAGGACATGGGTCTCACCAGCGCGTTACCTTGCCATTGGGGTGGCTATACATCCATTATTAATGTGAAACAAAAATGACATAACATGAAACACTTCCATGGCCCTGTACTTCGTCTTCTTCCTCTAGCCATCCAGATGCTCTGTAACTTTCTCATTTCTCCTTGAAAATGAAAACTCATAACATGAATGTTGTAGCATTTTGTCTCACGATTCTAACCATATAAATCATGTAAGCTAACAATCAAAGATCAAGATGAATTTTAAAAGCCCTAAATCTAAACCTAATTTTTACAGGAATTTGAACTTCAAAATTCTCTCAACTCATGCCAAATAAATACAAGATATATACATGTAAAACTTCGTACCAATGAGGTCTACATTGTTTATTCACAAATCGTGGCCACTGGATACCTGTATGAAGAGATAAAAGTTTAGATTTTTACCTCTTTCAGTTGAAATTATGGATGGAGTTGGAGTGAGTTTTATGAAGGCCTGATGATTGCTTGAGCTTGCTTGAACCTCCCTGAGTGTGTTCCAATCCTTGCCTTGCTATGGAAGTTCCTGGAACTCTCTATCCAAGTCAACCTGCAAGCTTTGAAAACAAAAATGGCAGATGATGGAGAAGGAGTTATAGTACAGGGATGAGGGTCTGAATTAGTTAGATATCAAGTAGGTAAAGTGTTTTGATGATTGAAACTTGAAACACACAAGCCAAATGATGGATTGTTATGCTTATGCAAAAACTGCAAGTTTTGACAATTTTTTGGTGAAAGGGAGTTTGAGAGTGTTTCAGGCCTCTAGCAATCGTGTTTTTTGTTGTAATGTCTTTTTATATTAGTATGGGATATGTTTCAAGTCAGCTCCTCCACAGGTTTTTTCAATCCTAGCCTTTTTGCACACTTTCTTGCTTTTGAAGCAAAGTGAAGGGATAAGGCTTCACATGCTTGTACTGGCTTGCTTAGGGTTGGTATAAGTCTTGTACAATTTTCTTTAGGCCTATAATACTTGTATGTGCAAAGGAGACAGGTTCAATGGTCAAGAATCGGAAAATTGCAAAAGTGAACCATTTCATACATCTTGCTTACATACATGATAAAGTGCATACAACACTATCTCATGTTGAACATCATGACATGATGCATATCATACATCATGACATTGCATACAACTTATGTTTTTGCCTTTTCAGGGAAGAAGACAATCCCAAAGACAACTACCTTCAACTGTCACAATTCCAAATTCGATACCTGTATCTAGCCAGGGCACATCTGAGAGTGATCAGTTTCCAGACTCGACTCCTGTATCTAGCCAGGGCACATCTGAAGAGTTTGAAGATTCGATTCCTGTATCCAGCCAGGGCACATCTATCAACTACAACATTTCGATATTCGACTCATGTATCTAGCCAGGGCATATCTGTTGACCACATTTCCAGATTCGATTCCTGTATCCAGCCAGGGCACATCTGAAGAGTTTGAAGATTCGATTCCTGTATCCATCCAGGGCATATCTGTTGACGACTAATTCCAGGTTCGATTCCTGTATCCATCCAGGGCACATCTGAAGAGTTTGAAGATTCGATTCCTGTATCCAGCCAGGGCATATCTGTTGACGACTAATTCCAGATTCGATTCCTGTATCCAGCCAGGGCACATCTGAAGAGACTGAAGATCAACCCCTGTAACAGGTCAGGAAATTGTCTTTCTTTCTCAAATACACAAGTTTTCGCTAACGAATCTCTTATGCGATCAATATTTCAAAATAGCATCTATAAGCCCATTCCCGACAAGTTTCTGTCACATCTCCAGATGGCATCTATAAGCCCATCTCCCTATCCACCATCTCTCCAAATGGCATCCATAAGCCCATTCCCGACATCACATTGCTGATACTTCAACATGCGAGTGCAAATTTCCGGGCACTCTAGTGTCCAATCTCCTTTTACCCTCAAGTCACGAAAGGCAAACTTGCCAATCTAACTCTTCAGGTTCAAGAAGATTGAACAGGGGCAACTGTTGTACCCCAAAATTTGCCTTCCCATTTCCTCAACATTTTCTCATCACAAAACCCTTGGAGCTCAAGATCCAGTTAGGGTCTCCTCTGCTCAAGACTTCTCCTTGCACTGTGGACTCAAATTAGGGTTTGTGTTTGAACAAAAATGTTTTGACCTAAAATGCCTAAGATGACTTTCATGCTTCATATTGAACTCCCAAGTTTATCCATACCAAGTTTCAAGTCTTGATTCCATGTTTTGCCCAGTCAATTAGACAGTTGACCTAGAAATCAACTGTATTGGGGAAAAAGTCAACTTTGGCCAATTGACAGTCAAATCTCATGAAAATTGACCCACATCAACATTATGAACTCATATGGACTATTTGATCAAGTTTGGATCACAATTCCACAAGAAATTTGATCAGATCACCAAAAGGGCAAAATGGTCATTTTTAAGGTTTTGACTGCACAAAGGCAATTTTTGACTGTTTGACCTAGCCAATGGCAAACCAAGATCACATATGGACTCAAGGACCCCATGGAATTGTCTTGACATGCTCAACAAACTCAAAAGATCCCAAGTACACAAGATTGATAGTTGAATTTCCCAGTCAATTGATCAATTTTGACTGTATACTGAAAAGTCAAACTTTGACTTTTTGGTCAAAATCAAGAGTCAAGATTCATCTTTCATCAAAACATGCAAAATCATGAAACTTGTTCACCAAGAAACCAAGAAATGCAAATTAGGGTTTGAAATGGAATTTTTCATAACTTAGAATTTTTCTAAGTTATGGAAAACCCTAATTTTTTCCCAACTTTGCCCCACTTTTTCACCAAGATTCATTTGGATTCAAACAAAAGTCAAAACATGAAAGTTGTAGCTTGTTGCATAATATAAAACTTTGATTCACAAAGTTTTCCCAAATGAGGCTTGAATCTCAAGTTACAAATTTTTGAATAAGGGCACTAAACCATTCATAACTTAGTGAAAATTTGACCTATTTTGACAAGGTTTTTAACCTAACTTCAAGACCATTTTCCATACACTTCCACTTGGAATTTCAATTTGCATTTCAAAGATGGATTGTAGTACACATTCCAAGCTTTCCAAAATGTCCAAGAACTTCTCAAACAACCTCATGGTTAGGGAGAATCGAATTTTGCAAAATGGCAAAAACTAACTTTGTTCATGACCAAGTTACATGTCCATAACCTTGCAATTTGAACTCAGCATGCCTTAAGCTAGATTACAGGTCTTTTATCTCATCTACACTCCATAATTTAATGCCAATCCTTTGTGCCAAGGTGTTGTTCTATGAGTTTGGACATTGTATGCAAGATTAATCCATTTATAGATAAAGCATAATATCCATTCTTGAAAAGTTGCACTTTATGTCAAATTGAAAATCCAACAAGTACATTGCAAATCTGATTGGCATAAGATTATGAGCATAACACACTGATCAAGAGAAGCTTTGCAGCAGGATTAGGGGTCCTCTACTGACCTAGAAACACAAGTTGCCTTTGTTTGCTTAAGAGTGAAGAAAAGTACCATAACTCACACCAACTTCCATCTCAGCTTACACACACTTAGACAAAGTTATCAAACACATTCCAAAGATCAGAACCAAGATTTTGCACGACCCTTGCACCTCTCAAACACTCCCCTTGCCATAATCACTCTCAAACTGCAAAAACAGGGCAGGCCCTGCAGTTTGAGTACCATCTCTCATTTCTCTCAAGCTTTCTTGCCCAAACCAGTTCACACACCTTCCATACCATCTATGCAAGCTAACCAAAAGCAAAAGCACGACCTGTAATCACTCTAACCACTTCCACCATTTTCACATTTCTGACTTGCAAGTGAAGTTCTCTAGCTCGATTCAGAAGCTTTCAAGACAAAGTAAACATTGGAATAGCATCCCTGGACCTCAAGGAAGCTTTTCCAATCATCACCTTGCATTGAAAGTTCCTACATTTCCAGATAGAACTTCAACTGAACAGGTAAGTTTTTGAATTCGTATCTCTCTTATTAGGCATCATTAGCTTTAAGTTTGTGAATAAACAATGTTCTACTCATGCCACTGAACATGCACATTCTTTTACTTTTCATTTCTTTTACCTGAGCTGTGAGAATTTAAGGTTTGAAAATGGTAGAAAACTTAGGTCAGGATTTGGGATTGTTAAAATTCTCTCTCATTTCTGAGAGTTAGGAGATGTTCTTTATATATTTGGAATCGTGGTTTCATGATTAACATCTTTTGTGTTGGAAGTTTGTTCAAAAAATCAAAGAATCAGGGTATTCAAATGAAGCTTCTTGCGCGTGTTTTTGAACAAGTTTTTGTTCAGAGGTTGAAGAAGATGTCTATTGGGCTGGGCTTGCCTCATATTTCTTATTCACACCATGATTTTTGTTTTGCACCCCCTGAGCCCATTTCATTCATTTTTTAATATTTTTGACTTTTGTTTTTTTTTATTGGTTCATTTATTTTTCCGCAGCATATTAAAAACATAAAAATATTTTTCTCATCATTTTTTGAATTTATTGAGTATTTATTTGATTATTTCTTTTGTTTGTACATAAATAAATAAACATATATATATACTTTTTGTTTGAAATGTTAAGATAATACAAAATATATTTTTATACACATTTTTATCTTATTTTTACTCCCTGAAAATATTATAAAAAAAATATACTTTTTATTTAAATATTAAATATTATTAATTAATATATATAATATATGTTTTGTAAATAATATAAATATATAGGTATATATTAAATACTTAGGATAAAAATACCAAAAAATGTACATATTTTATTTTTTAATATTTAATACTAAAAAATACCCTTTTTACAAATATACTATATTTTATTTTATTTTTGTATATAAATAATAATTATTATGTAAATTAAATAATTAATGTCCTTTTTTTAAAAATTAGGGTTTTACCCTAAAATTGAAAATACTTCAAAAATAACACCTTTTTATTTTCCTTTTTATTTTACATAAATAATACTTCTTTTCATACATATACAAAACATTTTTGCATCTTACATATTTATTCTATTTTTATTTAATTATTGTACATTAATTATCTTGTAAATAATTCAAATCTTGATGTAATAGTTTTAGGTTTAAATTTCTTGTCAAAATCCCCATTTGAAACATTGTACCGCCCTCCCTATATTATTGTGTTGTAATAGTGTAGGAGTTTAAATTTCGCACTTTATCGCTTTCTAAATATACAATGCTAGAATTAGGGTTTATATGCGAATAAAATGAACAAAATAGTTATGACCTAATCTCAAGACAAACAAGCATGAAAATGGACACACAAATCACACTTGCACCCCCTAGGGTATTCCACTTTGTTGCCTTCAAATAAATGGGCCATATTGCATGTTAGGTCTCTTTGGGCAAAATAAACAAATCAAATGATCATAGTCCCTCGATAACACTTTTCAAAATGTTGCCAAACAAATCATCAAGTCCCTTAAAGAAAATGCCCAAAGATACTTGGCACCATTGCAATTATGGTCCAAACGATGACCCGCGCCCGTCCCTTTCACATCCTAACATGAGATTGTCCACCAAATACAATGGTGGAACAAACTTATGAAAAGGGTTAAAACATAGCAATAGTCTTTGAGAAATTTAGGAGTAGATAAACTCTTAGTTACTTGAATCAAACTTGCAAAAACAAAACACTTGCCTATTTTCTAAAAAAAACACACCTCACAACACTTTCAAAACAACTTTCAAAAACAAATAAAAACCTTTTCAAAAGACATACACCTTTGTATACATCCCAACATGGATCATTACAAAGGTTTCCACCACATTGGCTTCTTTTCAAAACATTTTCAAACCCACACACACAAGCACCATTTCAAACAATTGAAAAATAAGGTAAGTTGATCTAAGCAAGTAACTAAGAGCCCATGGATAACCATGGATAGAAAGGGTGCTAATACCTTCCCTTTCTATAATCTACTCCCCGAACCCAAGAAAAATCTCAAAGGTTTTTGCTGTGCTTTTTAAACCTTTCCTTAGGATAAAATAAAAAGTCGGTGGTGACTCTTGCTCAACTGAAACATTTGCGAAAACAAGCGCAAAACCATAGTAAGTTCTCCCACCGTATCACAGGAAGCATAGGTACTAATTTAAAGTTTGTTCTTCATGAAATGGCTTGAATCAAAAGTGAGAAATTTCCAGCTTCATCTCTTCGATTCTCTTTACTCAAAAATGATCTTGAGTAGTTCTTGGACATTTTAGAAATCTTGCAATGTGCTCCATAGATCATCTTTGAAATGAATTTAAAGACACCTCTTGGAACTAGGTGAAAAATTGCCATGAAGTTGGGTCCAAAAACTGCCTAAATTAGGGCAAAATTTTACTAAGTTATTTAGTTCATGAGCATGTATTCACAAAATTATATCTTGAGATCCAAGCATCTTTAGGGAAAAGTGTGTGAAGCAAATTTTTATATTTCATGGAGGTCTACAACTTTCATGTTGGGGACTTCCTTTGAAACATCTTGTATCATGGTGCAAAAATGGCATAAAGTTGAGAAAAAATAAGAAATTTTCTATACTTATAAAAATTTCTAAGTTAAGAAAATTTCCTATTTTAAACCCTAATCATCAATCCTTGATTTATTGATGAACAAGTTTCACATTTTGACATGCTTTGATGAATTGTGACCCTTGGCATTTGATTTTGACCAAAAAGTCAAAGTTTGACTTTTTAGAGTACAGTTGACTTTATATCAGTTGACTACAAATTTCATCTGTCTATCCAATAGATTTGCAATGTTTTGAACCATGTCCTTAGGTCAAGATGATACAAATGAACCATTGAAATCATGCTTTAACTCAATTGGTCATTTGCTAATTCAAAAATCAAAAATTACCCTTCCTCAGTCAAAACCCTAATTTTGACCATTTTGCCCTTTTGATGATTAGATCAAATTTATTGAGGAATTGTGATCCAAACTTGATCAAATGATACATATGAGTCTAAAATGTTGACGTTTATAAAATATTATGAAGTTTGACTGTAAATTGGCCATTGTTGACTTTTTCCCCAATACAGCTGATTTTTAGGTCAACTGTCCAATTGACTGATCAAATATGTGGTTCAAGGCTTGAAACTTGTCATCAGTAATCTTAGGGGTCCACAATGATGTTTAAAAGTCATATGGAGCATTGATAGTTCAAAAATCCTTGTGCAATCTTAAACCCTAATTATGGGTCATCAATGCATGATGAGATGTCCTGAGCTGACCAAACCCTAATCCAGTCTTGAGTCAAAGAGATCTTGTGAGAAAAGTCTTGATAAGTGAGAGGGAATATTTTGGGGTATAGCAGTGAGAGAGATGATCATCAAGAATACTACCTTTGATAGCCATTTGTGTGAGGTAGTGGATTTCATACTCAGACAAAAGCTTTTGCTATCGAGCCAATCTTCCTGTAAGTGCTGGTTTTTCGAAGATGTACTTTATCGGATCCATCTTAGATTTCAGAAGTGTAGAATGTGTCAACATATACTGCCTCAAACGTCGAGCTGCCCACGTAAGAGCACAACAAGTCTTCTCAAGTAAGGAATACCTTGATTCACAATCAGTAAACTTCTTACTTAGGTAATAAATGGCGTGTTCTTTTCGTCTAGTATCATCGTGTTGTCCGAGCACACAACCCATAGATCCTTCAAGCACAGTAAAATACATAATGAGAGGTCTCCCGGGAACTGGTGGTATGAGTATTGGTGGTTCTTGAAGATACTTCTTAATCTTCTCGAAAGCTTCTTGACAACTCTCATTCCAACGGACATCCTGATTCTTGCGTAACAATTTAAAGATGGGTTCACAGGTAGAAGTAAGATGGGAAATGAACATGCCTGCATATCCTGTATTGCTTTTACCTTGTCTGGATCTACTTCAATTCCTCGTTGGCTCACGATAAAACCAAGTAACTTGCCTGATCAGACCCCAAAGGTGCATTTGTTGGGATTAATCCTTAACCTGAACTTTCGCAAACGATCAAACAACTTCTGCAAATGGACCAAATTTTCTTCCTCAGTCTGTGACTTCACAATCATGTCGTCCACATACACCTCGACCTTTTTATGAATCATGTCGTGAAAGAGAGCCACCATAGCTCGCTGATATGCCGCACCAGCATCTTTAAGACATCTTTATCTGATTGTAGCCAGAGAACCCATCCATAAAGGAGAACACCGAAGACTGAGCAGTGTTATCAACCAACATATTAATATGAGGCAACGGGAAATCATCCTTCAGGCTTGCTCTATTCTAGTCTCGGTAGTCGATACACATGCGTACCTTATAATCCTTCGTAGGTATGGGCACAATGTTAGCAATCCAAGGCGGGTAATTTATCACAGATAGGAAACCTGCTTCGAGTTTTTTCTGAACCTCTTCTTTGATCTTCAAAGCCATGTCGGGTCTGGTCCTTCTTGGCTTCTACTTTACAGGAGGACATTCTGGCTTGAGCGGCAATCTATGCATTACTATATCAGTGTCTAAGTCGGGCATGTCTTCATATGACCAGGCAAAGATGTCAGCATACTCTTGAAGCAACTCAATCAACCCTTTCATTTCTTCGCTTTGCAAGGCGGCCCCTATTTTGACTTCTCTCTTTACCTCTTCAGTATCGAGATTGACGACTTCTGTTTCTTCTTGATACGGATGGATGACCTTCTCTTCCTATCTCAAGAGCCTGGCTAGTTCTTCAGGGACTTCACAATCTTCCTCACTATCCTCGTTAGCATGATCAACTGAATTCTCAAGGATATAAGGAGCCAAAGCATTATCATTTCCAACGGAGTCCGAGACGTATCTGCATGATCGATGATTTTGTGTTTTATTTTTAGAAAGTGCAAAATAATATTTAGAATATGAAAAGAAAAGTATTGCCATTTTTATTTTGAAAAAGTAAAAGTAAAAGAAAAGGCAGGGAACAAAATTGTATGCGAAAGTGCGATTTTTCATTCAATTTTAAACGAAGATTGAAACATAAGGGCCCCCTTCTACAAGCTGTCAGTATGCCTTGGGCAGGACATACGAATTAAATGGAAACAGAAAATTACACATCAAGGAAAACAACATCAGGGATGTCCACGACAGTCTAATTGCTGAGCTCCTGGTCTGGCGCAACTTGATAGATAAATCTTGAAACATATTCATCATCACCTTTAACATTTGTGGAGAGTACTTGTCCTTCTTTGCCTACATCATCACTGACGAACACTTCAGAAATGGGGGGAACCTGCTATCCTTTGAGAGGAATCCAACCATCTTGCACAGAGGATGATGGTTGATACCCAAGACTGAAACAATCTTTCTTCTCTGGCACTTCAATAAATTTGCCCCAACTGTCATGGGGAGGTCTAGCTTCTATGAGGGATTTGGCATCCTTCAAAGAGGCCAAGGGTGTCTCAGACTTCTTATGTTCCATGATGGGGAACTTGTCAATAGTAACAATCTCCAGAGCTTGAAAGGGCAACTCCTTCACCTCGCCTTCCACTTCCACATAACGGTAGGTAGTCAGATTATTAATCATTACGTCTTCTTCCCCGCAAACGATGAAAACTTGATCATTCGCAATGAACTTAAGGCATTGATAAAGAGTAGATGTCACAGCTCCTGCTACATGAATCCATGGACGACCCAAAAGGCAAGTATAGGATGGACGAATGTCCATAACATAGAATGACAAATAGAAAGTGTGGGGACCAATCTTAACAGGAAAATCCACTTCTCCATCCATAGATCTTCTCGAACCATCAAACGCTCGAACATTTAGAGTGGAGGGCCTCATCATTACTCCGTCCATATTCAGCTTAATCAAAGTAGCCTTAGGCATCACATTGAGGGAAGAACCTGTATCCACTAAAACTCGAGATAAAATAGTGTCCAAAAACTTCATAGAAACATGCAGCGCTTTATTGTGGGCTCTGCCTTTAATTGGGATTTTATCATCACAGAAACCCAAACAATATTGGTGACGATTCCTTCAAACTGGGCCAAAGATGTCTTAGGTAACATGAGCGGAACATAATGTCTTTAATAAGTCGTTGCAGTGGGCCTCTAAACAAAAAAGGAGAGACAAGATGGAAATCTTTGATGGTGTCTGGTTGAGTTGATCCACTACTTTCTAATCACTTCGCTTGAGAATTCTCAAAAGATGCTCTACCTCTTGTCCTAAAGAAGGTTCGGGTTGATTATCCATCACTTGCTTTCCCCTGGCCTGAGCTAGTGCTTCATTATTAGTTTCTTTAGGAGGCGGTGGTGGAGGAGAAAAGATCTGACCACTGCGAGTCATGTTACCGGTTCCTGCAATGTTGGTAATATTCTTATCAACAACTGGAGGACACTCATACTTCTTTCCATGAATATAGACCACATTATACTCCCATGGAACTGCCTTCGAGTCGTTGCTTGTAGGAGGAATAGGAGCTTGAATCACTATGGGGGTAGTAGGAACCTGAATTGTTAACAAAATACCAGGGGTTACTGAGAAGCTTCTAGGGTAGTATGGGATTTCCAAGACATCAATCTCTTCTTCTCGGACTTTTTTCTCTATTTGTAGGACACCTTCATCGATCACTTGTTGGATGGCCATCTTCAAATCAACACACTCTTCAGGTTTGGAGGAACATGTTAAGCAGAAGTCATGGAGTTCTTGTAGCACCTCATGCTTCAAAAAATGTTCTCTGATAGTTTCTAAAGATATCTTAATTTCGTCCACCTTGGATACCAAAACCCGTTTATTAACTTCTTCAATAGCATTGACTGTTCCCTCTTGATGAGGAGGCATGGGATTATTTTGAATATTTGGACCAACAGGGTTGAAGTTGATGGCTTTTGCATCAATGAGATTTTGAACTTTGCACTTGAATGCTCTACAATTTTCAATTGTATGTCCTGGGGCGCAAAAATGAAATTCACAATGAGCGTTAATATCGTACCCCCTAGGGAGAGGATTTGGCGGTGGACCGAGTTCTTGCAATTGAACCAATTGACTAGCAAGTAACTGTGGGAGAAGCTAAGTGTAGAACATAGGAATGAGATCAAATCTTCTTTCAGGGGCTCTTTGTCTTTGAGGAGCTTTCGGGCCTTGAGGTTGTTGATTCGGTTGTTGATAAGTTGGAGGAGGTGAAAATTGTTGTTGCGGAACATAATGTGGTTGCAAAGAGAAAGGCTACTGTTGAGCCATCCAGGGTGCTGGAGTTGTAGCAGCATATACTTGAGGAACAAATTGGTTGGGCACAGCAGCAGGTGTAGGAAAATAAGGGAATCGTACTTGAGGAAATGCAGGAGCTCTTCCTTGGCTGATGGTGACAGCACTAGTCTCGCCATCTTTCTTGACAAAACCAGAAAAAGGTTTTGTACTAATGCCCGCATTGTTGTTAACAATGTTAGGAACACCTTGAATTGTTCCAGCCTTAATGCATGTCTCAACGCATTCACCAATAATGACCATATCAGAGAAAGAAGTAGAAGTACTACTGAGCATATGTTAAAGATAAGGACCTCGTAGAGTACCCATAAAAAAACCAATCAATTCACGATCCAAGAGAGGAGGTTGGACCCTTGCAGCCAGTTCACGCCACCTCTGAGCGTACTCTTTGTAAGACTCTTCAGCATTTTGTACCATCCCTTGGAGCTGAGTACGGCTAGGAGCCATGGCAGTATTGTAATGGTAATGTTTCAAAAAAGCATCAGCAAGTTCTCCTCAAGTACTGACATGATATCTTTCCAATTACATATACCAATCCAATGGTGACCCAGTCAAGCTATCTTGAAAGAAGTATATGAGTAATAGTTCATTTTCAGCATAGGCAGCCATTTTGTGACAATAGGAATGCAGATGAGTCTCTGGGCACGAAGTGCCTTTGTATTTGTCAAAATCTGGGACTTTGAACTTGGGAGGAATAACTACACCAGGCACAAGGCACATTACAACAGTATTGAATCCGGAAGCCTTGATACCCTCCATGGCTCTAATTCGCTCTTCGAGAGCATGATACATTTTCGCAGTTTTGGCAACTCCGGAAGCAAGATTCACTTGGGGTTCATCAAGATCAATAACATCATGATGATCATCGACATCATTCTTAGGAGCACTGGTAGGAGCCTCAACATTTACTTTGTCATTCCTCCAATTAGCATAAGTGGAGGGAGCAACAATATTAAGCTTGGCAACACTTTAATGTAGTTCTTCTTGACCCTTGATCACGGCATGAAGGGTTTCCATAATTTGATCCATGCGAGTACCCATGGTGTCCATATCCCGATGGATTGCATTCTCGTTCTCATCAAAAAGATCCATTAGCCTTTGCTGGTTGCCTCTGGTACGGTAAGGATGTGGAGAAGTCGTCTTTACTGTTCACTGAAGTCTGAGAAAAGGGACCCCAATGAGTTTTTGTTGCGAAAAATGAATGCATGGTATTATGGATGAATGCTTTATCTTCATTTCCGAGGAAACCCAAAGACTCGTCTATCTTTTAAAATTTTCCTTTCCCTTTTTTTTTTGAAAAGCTACATCAACGAGACTTGTCTTTGGATTCCCCTAGATATGAGATATATATACATGATGATATGATGCCATGGTATGTTATGGCATGAAGTCTCAGCTCCACATATTCTGGATAACCATTGCATAGTCCGTTGCACAGGCTGAAAGTAATAGGATCAAAAGTCTGACGTCACAGGCATGGAGCCAAAGTAACCACCTGTGAGGTATGTACTAGGGGTTTATCACCTGCCGAACAAGGTTCTAAAGAGTTCTCAAAGTCTACGCTCTTCCTTTGGATATTATCGACGTCCCAATTACTTAGTAATCATTAATATTCGCAGGAAAAACTCGTCTGAGTGCAATATCGCGAGACAACTACTTCCAGATTACCCCGTTATAGTCTCCGCACTGCACCTAAAAGGCTAGGATGGGTTAATGGTTCTACGGCCCTCAGCTTCTCGATTTCCCAGGTCGAAAGCAATGACGTCTTCCTGATTACTCGGTAAACATCACTACTTTCAAGGGGACCTCCACTGAGTGGGGGATTTTCATGCCTCCTTCTTCGGGATTACTCCCTCAAAGTTAACATGACTATACCGCCCGTCCTAATCCTATGTGTAACCCAAGTCCGGGTATAGGACTCATCAAAATTAATCACCAAACCCAACATCACAATGTATCCAAAATATGTGAGTAGCAACAATATATGCAATATATACAAATAAAGCAATAATAAAACAGTAAAGAAAAATCAAGCAAATAAATAAACACCCAAAAAGACAAATAAATAAAACTACGAGAGACTCGTGAATTTTCCCCAGTAGAGTCTCCAGCTGAAGCCACCGGAAGAAAACACAGAGCCACCACCGAACTTTATTTATCCCGAAGGAAGGGGAAATATCGATAAAACCACAAGGAAATGGATAAGATGGTCTTGCGACCAAGAGAAAGGGTAAGGGAGTCGGTTATGCGAGGGGAAGGTATTAGCACCCCTCGCATCCGTTGTACTCAACGGGATCCATTTTGTTTGTTTGTTCTTAAAGGGTGTGTTTATCTACAACTATGTTTACTTGAGGGGAAATGAATGGTTTTTATTATTGCGTTCGTGAGGGTTTCGCGACCTTATGCCTATGTATCCAATGAAGGAATCATAACACCGTAGTTCCTCTAGAAAATGTTGGTTTGTTGTTGTTTTTTAGTGGGCGATGTTAGCGCATGCATTCTAGCAATAGGCACAACCTGTATCGCAGTAAAATGGAGATAACATGCCTGTGATCGGTGGAAATAGAACTGACTGTTTTGGAATGCTGGTTCGCGTTTGTGTTTGTTTTTGCAAAATTTCGCTGTAAGCAAGAGTCGCCACCGTCTTTTATTTTACCCAACAAGGAAAGGACAAAAGCACAGAAAAATTCCTTTTCGAGATGTTTCTCGGGTTCGGGAGGTAGATTATAGAAAGGGAAGGTGTTAGCACCCTTTCTATCCGTGGTTATCCACGGGCTCTTAGGTACTTGCTCACTATGTTTTCAAAAATTTGCTTTTCTTTGTGATTGTGGGTTTGAAAAGAGTTTTTGTTTGAAAAAGAGTGTAGGTGCGAAAAGTTTTGTTTTTGTTTTAAAAGGAGCAAATACTTAAGAACATCTACCTACTCAAAAGGGAATTAAACTGTGCAAATCTCCTTTAGACAGTTCTATCCCACTATTGAGGAGTAGGTAGCACCGTCGTTGGAGTTTTCGGGTCAATTCGATTAAGGGACATGTGGTCACTAAAGCAATGTTAGGACGCCTTAGCGGTAACCCTAATGTCTTAGATCATTTTATCTGAGGCAACCGTTTCGAGGCAACTTATGATCTTTGGACAAGAGGGCGACCTCTAAAACTTCCTATACTCAATGACCATGTTCGAGGCAACCAAGTAAGGCGTACCCTAGGAGTGGCATGTGCAAATGTGTCAATTTTCAGTTATGTTATCTTTGTACATGTTATGGTGAGCTACGGTTGATTTTAAGTTAAGATAGATCTTGTCATGCATAGCCTATTGGCATACATCTAGCAGTTAATGGTTGCGGAAAATAAAACTAAGTTATTACAAGGCGTCGGGTATTTACATCGCCAAAAACAAACCCTTGAAAAAGTAAATGCGAAAAGGTATATAAAAGCGGTAAATAATCCTAAGTTAAAGCTCTTACATCCTCGGAGCAATTACAATTATATGGATCAAAAAATAATACGCGCGAGAAAAATTGAATCAGAGAGTTTTAGGGTTTTGACCCCTTTTTAGGAAAGAAAGAGATTTTTTTTGTTATTTTGAATTAAACGGAATTAAACCTAAGTTAATTAATTAATTAAATAAAAAAGGATATTTTTTGGGTTTTTAGAATATTTAAGGAAATAAAAATAAAAATGATTAAAATTGTTAAAAAACCCTAATTCTACATTAATTTTATTTTATTGCAAAAAACATTAAAATTATACCTAATTAGAAACTAAATTAATTGATTAAAGTTTATGTACAAAGATAATGAAATAGTGAAATTAATAAAAATATTATTTTTTAGGTTTTCTGATTTTATTTGGAAAATATTAATTATTTTAGTTAGTAGTTAATTAAGAATAAAAAATAAATCAAGTGAACAAATAAAATATAATGGAAGAAAATAAAAAAAGGCAAACTCAGGGGGTTTGGGCCCAATTTTGGAGGTAGAATCAGCAATTTTCCAGGCCCATTATGCTTCAGCCTCGTTGGACATTTGTGGTTCAGTGCATGCTTGTTGACCAAGGAGCATGGTGATCCTTCATTCATGACCACTGGATCTAGGTTTGGAGCCATCTGGCACACTGAGATTTGAAATGTATGGTGGACCTCCCTTTGAAAACTGCGCATGAATACCTGAAGAAGAAAAATAAACAAGGTTTTGGGGGACCTGGGATTCGAACCCAGGTCCCAATGCTCATTGTATATGCGCTCAACCACTCCACCAACCTGCCTCATTCTTTATAATAATACCAAACAAAAAATATATGGAAAAACATTTTACTATGCCTGGAAAATAAAAGAATTTGGCGCGCTGTTTAAACCGGCCAATGGGAAGAGGATGCGTAGTCGTCTTCTTTGTTGAAAATAACCAGGTTTTTACCTGCGGATTTTATCCGCAACTAAATTCCTAGGTGTGTCCTAAAACAAATTACAGGCCATGTAAACGCAAACGGAGATCACCATCTTACTCGTCTCTTCCCCCTGATTTCATTTATGCAAGGATCAAGAATATGCCAACGTTTTTTCAAAAAGATGCAGGAACAAAAGATCACGATTCCATGTCCAGGGCGCAGTTTCAAGCGACATACAGTGCATTTGGAGGTGATTCAGGGCTCGTGAGCGATTGCTTTAGCTTCAGTGAATGGCTAGCAAGAAGATAGCGTTGAGCTTTTGCCTTGAATTGGTCTCCAAACAAGATTTCGATCTTCACTTTTTCCAAGCTTTTTCAGTTTTTGGTTTGGCCGTTTGTGCAGTTCTTAGGGCGTGTTATAGGTTTGTGAGGCTTGCTTGCATATAAGGGAATGATTCTAGGTCAAAACATGGGCCAATATCCTTGTGTATTGAAGAATTAGGATTTGATTTTGATCACCATAACCATGTTTCCAAATATAGGCAAGATCTGATTTTTTGTGTTTGAATGAGCCTTGGCACGAGTTGGTTGGTTGTCACATGATATTTGCAAGCTGTACAAATCACAAAGATCCCTTTACATCAATATTTGGATTTTATTTGATTTAATATTGATTAATAATGAATTAAATCAATAAATATGAAATAAAATAAAAAATAAATGTTTGGTCATGAAATTAAAGATGGGACACGTGTGTGGCATGAAAAGACTAAATCAAGTGGAAAAAAGTGGGCCCTTTTGTCAAAAATTGGAGTTTTGAGGATAGTTGACTTTTGGCAATTTTGGAAAAATGCCCAACTTCAACAATGCATAACTTCTTCAATTTTGAACTTTTGGAGGTGTTCTTGGACTTTTTAGAAACCTTGAGGTGTCCTATAATCAACTCTTTCTGTATCATCGCATTTTGATCTTCCATTTTCAAGTTATAAGCTTTGGCAAAAAAGGTGTTTTTGTTGACTTTCAAAAATGACCTATAATGTCCAAATTTGTAACTTTTTGTGAGTGCATTTTTTGATCTTGGGGTATGAATATGGATTGTGGGAAATTGCATCCTCTTCAAAATGAGCTTTGGATGGGTCATTTCTCATAAAGTATGAGAAAGTTATGCTTGGTCAAAGTTGAGTTGAGTTTTCCTACAAAACCCTAATTTAGCAACTTTTGAATATTTATGAATTTTGAGCAATCCTTGATGAATCATGATCAAACCTTGATCAAATGATTAATTATCCTAAAAATGAGAATGTTGACAAAAATCTGGAGGTTTGACTGTATTTAGGTCACAGTTGACTTTTGCCCTAGTACAGTCGATTTTTGGGTCTCTTGAGCAATTGACTGACCAAATTTTCTCTGCAAGGCTTGAAATTTGTCATGGATGAACTTAAGAACATATTAAGACATTGGTAAGCACTTGAGGCCATTTGGATGTAAGGACCTTGATTCAACACAAAACCCTAATTTTAAATTGACTGCCTTAGGAGATGATTTGACTGTACAACCCTTGAGCCATTTTGAGCAATTTGAAGATCATTCTTGACAAATCTTGAGGAATATGGGAGGGAAAATTTTGGGGTACCACAATGCCCTTTTGATTTTTGAATTTGTTGTGTGTTTTTGTTAAGTATGGAATGAGTTTGAATAATGATTAAGTGTTTTTGGGTTTTTGATTAAGGAAAGAAATTTTAGTTTTAATTAGAAAGGATGCAATGCAATGGAAAAGTCTAAGGGGAATTGAACTTTAATGTTGTCATGTACAGTGATGGACTTAAGATTGAGTTTTTTTTTTAAAAGATCATCTTCACAAAATGTCTAATTCAACACAAAATGTTCAGGTGAAGTGAATAGGTTGATTCTAAAGTCTAATTCAACACAAAATGTTCAAAAGGAAATTAATCACTTCACGAAATCACTTGAGGGAACATGTAAAGAAACCAACCATACAATCAACCACAAATAAACTATAATATATTTTTTATCATTTTTCTTAGGTTCAGAAATTAAAATCAAACTCACGAATATACAAACACATTCTAAGTTTTTTTTGTCATTTTTTATCATGTAAAGAAAATAACTAAAAGCTCATGCATGTGTTAAGGTGAAATCAAATAACCGAATAAGCAATTAAACTATTAAAAGATCAATACACAAAATTAATTAAGTTAAATAAAAATATTTGATAAAACTATAAAAAATAGTTAAATTAAATAAAAATAATTAATGAAACAAATTAACATGTTAACACAAACTAATTAACATTAAACAAATAAAACTAATTCACATATAGAAATTAGAAACGAAAAGGGTCTTGGACTGAAACAAACAGCGACATGGGGGGTGCAACATATGATTTTTACTGGGCTGTGAGGGAGACCTAATAGCAAACATAATAATATGAAAATAAAAAACAAGTAAAAAAATAGGGCTGAAGAGAGAAAAAAAAGTAGTTCGGTTGAGCTGAGTTGGGAAATTCAGATCGGGTCAAGGGCATTAAGGCCCAAACAAAATATTGAGAGGGGAAAAGAAAAGAAACCCTAGGTTTACTAAGACTCAACCACTGCCTTGGAATAGAAAAAGGGTCCAACATTAACTTCCAATTATATATTCCCAATGAAATCTCAATTAAAAGCAAAATATCACAATTCTCCTAACGTTCCAATTCTCACAATATCTCTCAATTAAATAAATCATTAAAGTGACATTGAAAATAAAAAAAATTATTTGCAGAAAAAAATTTCTTTCTGTAACCACTTGTTCTCTCTCTATTCTATTCTCACGTTTATCTCTTATATTCATCTGTTCAACACTTAACCTCTTTTATCTCTCAATCCCCTTCATTCAAGACAAACAAACACCTCTTATCTAATTCACTCTCTCATGGCTCTACTCGGATTCTCTCTCTCAATCGAACATCACGACATACAACAACAACAACACTCAGTTATCTCTCTCTATCTCGACTAAACAACACAATAGAAAAACTCTCATAGAAACTTCTCAAACTCTGATGAATATCTCACACCGGTTTCAGCCATGAGCGATAGAACAAAAACAATAAATCAACATACACAAGAAAAAATTGATAGGCAGAGGAAATTAATGCACAACAAACACAATATGAAAGATGTAATGGAATAAGGATTACATACGGAGACGAGAATCTCTCTGGTAACGCCTCAAAAATTCATTCAGGTGCGTACTCGCCTTGCTCAGGTGCTCTTCCTCTCCGTCTTTTTCTTCCGTGAATCTGGAGTTACTATTGTTGCTTTGAAACCGCATTTCATTATCGTTAAGTGTGATTCATGGTTCTGTACGTTCTGTTATTCTATTTGTTGAATCTTGAAGTCTATGCAGTAGCTTGAAGGATGGATTTGAGGATGCAAATTTGATGGGTTAGAGGTTGCTCTGCGTATGGGAAGGTATGAAGTGAGGTTTTTTGGAGGTTGTGGTTTTCTGAGTAAAGGGTGATTTTGATGGAAGTGTGATAAGGTTTGTATTGAATATTTATGAGTTGTAGGTTGAATTAATATTAAGGAATGATGCAGAGAGTTTAATTTGTTACAGGGATGTTGTTAGGATTACGGTGATGATATGGAGTTGGTTGGTGTGATTGTGATGGTTCCCAGCTTTTCTCTTTGATGGATGTTGAATAGTGAAGTATTGGTCTTGGAATATTCTGAGTTGAAAGCCCAGATGCAGTAAAGGTTAGCAAGGTGCAGAGTTTATTATTTTTGTGAAGTGTATGGCTAATGGATCTGTGAAGGCTGTAGCTTGGAGAAAGGTAGTGACAGTGGTGTTTTTTGAGATAGTGAAGAGGTTTGTGTTTCTGTAGAGTTTTTACTCTTCTATCTTTTTTGCGTTGTTTCTTATTTGAGCCGAATTGGGAAAGTGTATTGGAGTATCCTTTTCTATGAGTTTTTTGGTGTGTTTTATAACAACGGAGAGGTGGAAAATAGGGTAAAATTTCATAAGTTCAAACATATGTGGTATGCTGACTTTTCTGCTTTTGGGATGCAGGTTTATGTTGTCTTATTTTGATGTTATTTTAGGTTTATTTTGGACAGGTTTAGGGTTGGGTTTATAGGGAAGGCTACTTAGACATTTTTTTTGGGGGTTATTATGTAGAATTCATGTTTTTGTTTTGGTTGTTTATGCAGGGATAAGGACTGGTTATGCAGTATGCAGGTTTTAGTCAGTTTTGGACAACTGCAGTTTTCTTTTTCTTGGACTGTTTTTTTGTGGTTTTATTCAAGGATGTTGTGGTGGTTAATGGACAGTTTTGTTCTATGATGCAGGGCTTCACATGACTGCTTTAAAAGAAGGGTGTTTGGGCTGTTTTAACAAGTTTTTTGGACTAGTTTTGGGGGTTCACAACAAGGCCAAACCCTATACTTTTTTCTCTTTTTCTCTCTATGATATAAAGCTAATTTGCTTTTTATTCCAATAAATCTGAAGGGTTTGCCATTAGGAAAATGATGACAGGGTCTTGAGCTAGCTTGCTGTTTTTTTTTATGAATTGTTGTTATTTTACATTTGCTGATTTTGGGTTACTTGCTACTCTTGCTATGTTGGGTTGCTGCTATATTTTTCCTGCAATTGTTGTTTTGTTTGCAGCTTTGCTGCCATGCTTGCAGCTCGTGGTTTTAGTTGCTGCTATTTGCTTTGTTACAGGTATGTTTTTAGCTTTATTTGGCTGCTGTTTCTGTTATGTCTTGTTTGCTTGTTGCTGCTGTTTAGCAGTGTTGCTTTAGTTTGGCAGCTTGATTGTTTTGCTTTAGCAACAAGAAAATGTTTGCAATTTTTCTTTCTCCTTTTTTGTGAACCAAAAAAGAACAAACTTTTTGTGATTGGAAATTGGGAGAAAATGGCCCATGATTAAAAATAAACCCTCTTATTTCTGATTTCGAACGCAAACCCTTATGATGAAATTTGAAGAAAAATTGCTTCGCACTTCTTGATTAACTTTCAATTAATTAACCAATTATTATTTGTTTTTTCTTTTCAAGCAAGATGGAAGGTGAAAAGGAAAGGAAAAGCAAGGATGAAATATGAAGAAAAATCCATGGCAAGGAGTGAGGACAAGTCACTTGAAGAGGAAGCAAAACATTTAATTTTTTTTTGTTTTGTAAACGGCAATTGTACTTGTGATTTCAGGCCTTGTAACTTGTCTCAAAAAAATCTAATGAACAGAAAGTTGAATGAATTTATTAATGATGAACTTTGTTGTAGGAATCAAATAACTCTTGAATCTTGTTTGAACTTTGAAATTCTCTCTTGAATAATTTGAATTCACATCTTGACTTTGTAGCTTAAACTTCAAGAAATCATGAACAATTGTTGTAACTTGTATTTCAAGCAATCATGCGCCTTATCTTTCAAAATCCAATCAAACTCTCAAACAAAATAAATGCTTAAGAATTTAATTCCACTTGGTACACCTCACTTGGTTGCCTCGAACGTGGTCATTAAGTATAGGATGTTTTAGAAGTTGTCCTTTTGTCCCAAGATCATAAGTTGCCTCGGAAAAATGATCTAAGACATTAGGATTACCACTAAAGCGTCCTAACGTTGCTTTAGTGACCACACGTCCCTTAAACCGAATTGACCCGAAAAACTCCAACGACTGTGCTACCTACTCCTCAATAGTGGGATAGCACTGTCTAAAGGATAGTTGCACAGTTTAATTCCTTTTTGAGTAGGTAGATGTTCTTAAGTACTTGCTCTCTTTTAAAACAAAACAAAACTTTTCGCACTTACACCTTTCGAACAAAGTTTTCAAAAACACTTCATACACTCTTGAGGACAGAAGCAAGAGTTAAAATGAAGTTTCAAACAAAACTCTTTTCAAAACCCACAATCACAAAGAAAAGCAAACTTTTGAAAACATAGTGAGCAAGTACCTAATAGCCCGTGGATAACCACGGATAGAAAGGGTGCTAACACCTTCCCTTTCTATAATCTACCTCCCGAACCCGAGAAACATCTCGAAAAGGAATTTTTCTGTGATTTTGTCCTTTCCCTTGTTGGATAAAATAAAAGACGGTGGGGACTCTTGCTTACCGCGACACTTTGCGAAAACAAACGCAAACACGAACCATCATTCAAAAAACAGTCAGTTCTCATTCCCACCGACCACAGAACTGGCCACTCTGCTGGGGAATCCTTAATAAGTGAGGTATACCTTGGGATTAGATCACTTGTGTTTTCAATTGTATTTCTTTGTATGCTTTTAATTTTGTGGGCTTGTATCGGAGTTCTATAGATCCTAACCCAGATCTGGGGGTACCCTTTTTAGGTAAGTAGCAACAAACTGTGAGGGAACTGTGCGGGGTATACCGACATGGTTGAAACAGTAGCTACATTGATGTGGCACTTTGGTGAGTACCAGTAACCCTTGAGTTAAGTCAAGGAGAGTACGGGGCCTCCGCGTGGTGTCGTGAAGCATCAATTAACCTTAGAACCTTACTTGACCATCTTGGCCTTTTTTAGGGGTAGTGAGATGACCGACTTTGGTGCAGTCCGAAGTTGGTAGATACTCGATACTACACTCATTGAGGGTTGTTTTCTTGGAATATTTTGGTCGCCTGTTAAGTGGCTAAACCAAAACAATGAACATAGAAAACAATCCAATGATATTGAGCTCCTTAGAACCCGGTTACTATTTATAGGACAGGTTTTGAGCCAACTAAACTCAAGAGGGAAATACCTATGAAACTCCATGCCAGCCTAAACTTAAGGCTATTTGTGTGACTTGTGTGCCTTCAAATCTGAACTACTTGCACATTCTTGTTATCTGACAACATGAGTTCCTTGCAGATTTTGTTTACAGTCCTTATCCAATAATTTGGACTTATTGCAGGGCTTACTTACATCACCTCACACTTTTGCATACCTGTACATAACATCATAACATCATACCATAGCATTTTTCCTTAACCATTTCAAGGATCTCAAGGGTCTGTAATGTAGATTATGGTAAATCAAATGTCCAGCAAGGGGCAAATGGGATTTATTTTCCTCTAACCAAGTTTGTCTAGAAATCCAAGCATGATAAATTGAGTCAGGAGCTATGACCCACTCGATATGGTGAGCTTGACTCTTGAAGAAGGACTCTCAGCAACATGAAGTTCCTTCAATCAAGCTACCAGATTCAGATTCTAACAGTTTCTTGTTTACCCCACGAGATCCTTGAAAATATTGCATACATATATCATACATATCATAACAGGTCTTCCAATACAGGTCTCTCATGTTCTCGCTGTTTATTGCAGCAATGGCTTTCCAACCAGACAACCAAGATCTTCGGGCTCAAAACGCCCAACTTCAAGAAATGTTCTTGAACCTATCCCAGGGGCAAGAAGAAATAAAAGCTCTCCTCACAAGGGGCTTTGTCCTAGGGAATCCAGGAGGCATCAGGAATGATCAGTTGGAAGGGCTACAAATTGAGTTGGCAACAATGAAGATCCAGGTGATGGGACAACTGGTGGGCCAGATGGCTCTCATTCAAGACTTAGCTCAAAGACAAGAAGAGCTCAGGGTCCTCGTCAACAAGCTTCTTCAAAATAACCGAGTGGGGCAAACAACTAGGGTTGAAGATCAAGTCATCATTCAACCACCTTTGGGGCAAGAAGACAAGGGAAAAGCTCCTCAGCTTGCTTCAGGGTCACAAGCCCAGCATCAACTTCACCAAAAGCAACGGGTTGACCGAAGGCAATTTACCAAGCTCAACATGCCGCTGTCTCAAGCTTTACAACACCTATTAAGATTGAATTTGGTGTCATTAAGGGACCCTCCTAAGAATCCCAATACAGCCCCCCCAAGGTACAATCCTGATGCAAGGTGTGCATACCATTCTGACAGTCCTGGACATGACACCGACGACTGTTGGACTTTGAAGAACAAAATTCAAGACCTGATTGATGAGGGAGCATTGGAATTCACACAAGATGGTCAGGCTGAGTTCTTCTACCATCCCTCCAAGGTTCACCATTTGAAGTGACAAGTACTGAGACGAGAAGACTTTTGTTCATTTGAAATTTCAAGTTGTAATCTCTTTGTTATTCAAACAATTATCCATTAATGCCAAACTTTGTTTCATTAATGCATCGCATATGTTTGTTTTGATTTGATCCAATCATTTTCATTACATTTAAACTATGTTTTTTACTCACTTTATGACATTCAACTCTTGCTAAAAGTTACATGCCTTTAGAGGGAGGATGACGAAACAATGCCATAATCTCATACAGTATGCTTTTGGACAGACCTTGCTGACGATGTACAGGCATTTCTTTCAAATCCTAAACACTAGAGTTATAAGGAAGATAATCCCTAGTCAACCCCTTTGAGCCAAAGAAGTAGGAGTTTTATGTTTTTAAACAAATTGAAACCTTTGATTTAAACCTGGGGCAGGGTAGTCTCTCAGTTAATTCAAAAGATGTGCATTGAAGTCGCAAAACTCTCAGTTCATAATATAACGAACGACATCAAAAGCATTCCTCTGGAATCAAAAGACAGTGGTGGTTCCTTATCTCATAGGCAGTCAATCTCTCAAAATAGAAAAGCCCACTGAGCCAAAATCTATAAAGGAGGATTAAGAAAGCTGGGGCATCCCGCTGACTGTAATCTCGAAAACAAGAACATTCAGGCAAAAGTTAGGGATAACAAATCAAAAGAACGAGGTCTCTAAAAATCCTCAATAACATGAAAAAATGTTGCAAAAATGTCTGCCTTCCAACAAATTCAACTTGTGTGAACCATCACCAAAAACGTCGTTCCAGACTCATTTGGAGTTCAAATGCACAATTAACTAAGTTTAGGATTGAAGAACATCACGAAGAATGGGTGGGTACAAATATACTTTGAGCCTTTATCTTTTATTTCTTAAACCGTGAACCAAGCCACGTTACAACCCTTCAAAAGTCCTAACTGAAGCATGGGTTAGTTCGAAAGCATACTGTTACAAAAGGTATCCTGACTCCTATAAGGCTTTGCCCTAAATCTTGTGTTGAATTTGTCTTATAAAAAAAAGAGTTTTCTGCTAAAAAACACACTTTTCAAAACTTCGAGACAAGCATAAACTTTGCATTATTTGAATATCACTATTTGCATTTGGCTATTTGTTTGACAGCGGAGAAATTCACACAACGAATATCTGATGAACGAAAACCCTCTCAGTGAACAAAATCACTTCAAAAAGGATGACACTTCCAATCAAGGGGCGTGGCATGATCATTGTCCATCACCTGGGGCAGTCCAATCAAGATTCCAGGACATCTCTGAAGAAGTGAGTAACCAGGGGCAAGTCTCCATCTCCGTCACTTGGGGCATTGAACGTCAATCTTAGTGAAAGGTTACGTACAGTCAAACATTTCCTGGCAGTGTCGCAAACACTCGTTGCTAGGGGCAATGACAAATCTCCCCAGATCCTTCTCATAGGATGACTCCTAGCAAGGGTTTAATCTCTAAAAACCTTTCCCCAACTAAATCCACCTCAAGAATCCTCGAAGACTTCCCCCAACGAAGATGTCACCTCTCTAGCAGACTGGCGACATCGTTTATTTCCCCAACAACACCAGGACTCCCCAGCTTGAGTTTGCCTCCCCGACTACTACAAATCAAAGGACCACAACTCCTCTTCCCTAGTAGACTACTCTGCAATCCCCAGCAAGTTACTATGAAACCTGGACCCAACCAGATGTCAGTTTAACTTTGACTCCCCAGTAGAGCAACGGACAACCGGGACTCCTGAACTTGTTCCCCAAGAACAAATCAATACTCTCCATAGAGTTCACAACATTCCCCAACGGAGTTCTCCTCAACAAAACAAGGATCCTCAGCGGAAACATTCTAAGCAAAGTTTGAAGACATACCTACTCTTCAACAGCAGTCCGGGATTTAATAACTCCCCAACGCTTGTCAAGAATTTATTCTCCAAGACAAAATTACATTTCAACAACATTCATAACATGTGCATACAAAATGCATATAACATAAATCTCATTTATTTTGAGAACATCATTACACAATGCATACATCATGACATTGCATACAACTAACTCTTTACCTTTTCAGGAAAGATCGATCAACAGATAAAAGTCATTACCTTTTAGAGTAGCAGTCGTCAAAGATTCCTTCACCATCTCGTTGAGGTAGTAATCATCCAAGATTCCTTCATCATCCTGCTGAGGTAGTAATCGTCCAAGATTCCTTCACCATCCCGTTGAGGTAGTAATCGTCCAAGATTCCTTCATCATCTTGCTGAGGTAGAAGTCATCCAAGATTCCTTCATCATGCCGTTGAGGTAGAAGTTATCCAAGATTCCTTCATCATCCCGTTGAGGTAGTAATCGTCAAAGATTCCTTAACCATCCCGTTGAGGTAGTAATCGTCCAAGATTCCTTCATTATCCCGTTGAGGTAGTAATCGTCCAAGATTCCTTCATCATCCTGCTGAGGTAGTAATCGTCCAAGATTCCTTCATCATCCTGCTGAGGTAGAAGTCATCCAAGATTCCTTCATCATCCCGTTGAGGTAGAAGTCATCCAAGATTCCTTCGTCATCCCATTGAGGTAGAAGTCATCCAAGATTCCTTCATCATCCTGTTGAGGTAGTAATCGTCAAAGATTCCTTCACCATCCTGTTGAGGTAGTAATCGCCCAAGATTCCTTCACCATCCCGTTGAGGTAGTAATCGTCCATGATTCCTTCACCATCCCGTTGAGGTAGTAATCGTCCAAGATTCCTTCATCATCCTGCTGAGGTAGTAATCGTCCAAGATTCCTTCATCATCCTGCTGAGGTAGAAGTCATCCAAGATTCCTTCATCATCCCGTTGAGGTAGAAGTCATCCAAGATTCCTTCATCATCCTGTTGAGGTAGTAATCGTCAAAGATTCCTTCACCATCCCGTTGAGGTAGTAATCATCCAAGATTCCTTCACCATCCCATTGAGGTAGTAATCATCCAAGATTCCTGCATCATCCTGCTGAGGTAGAAGTCATCCAAGATTCCTTCATCATCCCGTTGAGGTAGTAATCGTTAAAGATGCCTTCACCATCCTATTGAGGTAGTAATCGTCCAAGATTCCTTCATCATCCTGCTGAGGTAGTAATCGTCCAAGATTCCTTCATCATACTGCTGAGGTAGAAGTCATCCAAGATTCCTTCATCATCCCGTTAAGGTAGAAGTCATCCAAGATTCCTTCATCATCCCGTTGAGGTAGTAATCGTTAAAGATTCCTTCACCATCCCATTGAGGTAGAAGTCATCCAAGATTCCTTCATCATCCCGTTGAGGTAGTAATCGTCAGAGATTCCTTCATCATCCCGTTGAGGTAGTAATCGTCAAAGATTCCTTCACCATCCCGTTAAGGTAGTAATCGTCCAAGATTCCTTCACCATCCCATTGAGGTAGTAATCGTCCAAGATTCCTTCATCACCCTGCTGAGGTAGAAGTCATCCAAGATTCCTTCATCATCCCATTGAGGTAGTAATCGTCAAAGATTCCTTCACCATCCTGTTGAGGTAGTAATCGTCCAAGATTCCTTCATCATCCTGCTGAGGTAGAAGTCATCCAAGATTCCTTCATCATCCCGTTGAGGTAGTAATCGTCAAAGATTCCTTCATCATCCCGTTGAGGTAGTAATCGTCAAAAATTCCTTCATCATCCTGTTGAGGTAGTAATCGTCCAAGATTCCTTCACCTTCCCATTGAGGTAGTAATCATCCAAGATTCCTTCATCATCCTGCTGAGGTAGAAGTCATCCAAGATTCCTTCATCATCCTGTTGAGGTAGTAATCGTCAAAGATCCCTTCACCATCCTGCTGAGGTAGTAATCGTCCAAGATTCCTTGATCATCCTGCTGAGGTAGAAGTCATCTAAGATTACTTCATCATCATGCTGAGGTAGTAATCATCCAAGATTCCTTCATCATCCTGCTGAGGTAGAAGTCATCCAAGATTCCTACATCATCCCACATTTGTAGTAATCGTCCAAGATTCCTTCATCATCTGTTTGGAGTAGCAATCATCTCAGAT
This sequence comes from Vicia faba, assembly GCA_948472305.1. NCBI lineage: Eukaryota > Viridiplantae > Streptophyta > Magnoliopsida > Fabales > Fabaceae > Vicia > Vicia faba. Next base: position 1,355,516,647 of record OX451740.1, read on the forward strand.
TCCTTCATCATACATCATTATTAAAAAAGACCTCCTCTGGTTAGATTTATTTCTCCCAGTTAATGACAGGCAATCGGAGACCTTCAAATAATAGTCCAGATACGATCCAGATTCGGATGTAATTCTGTCACTCATTCAAATACAGTCCAGCAATCGCCCCTGGATGGCATCTTTAAGCCCATCTCCAATGACTATCCATCGCCTCTCCTGCAGATGGCATCTATAAGCCAATCCTCCTACCAACCATCTCCAAATGGCATCTGTAAGCCCATTCCCGACGTCACAATGCTGATACTACACCATGCGAGGGCAAATTTCTGGGCACTCTAGTGTTCAATTATCTTCCACCTTCGGATCGTGAAAGGCTAGAAAGCCAATCTATATCCTCAGGTTTAAGAAAATTGAACAGGGGAAACTGTTGCACCCCAAAATTTGCCCTCTCATGTTTTCCAAAGTCTTCCCCCTGCCTGGTTGATCACAAACTCTTGCCTAAGGAAAAAGAAGATTTTTGAGTGGTACTTCAAATACCTTTCGATTGGCATCCTGAAAGACACTTCGATTGACATTCCGGACAAGCATTTCGACTGGCATCCTGAAAGACCCTTCGATTAGCATTCTGAAGGAGTATTTCAATTGGCATTATGGACAAGCATTCGATTGGAATTATGTCAAGGAAATTTCGACAGGCATGTCAACCATGTCCTTCGATTGGCATGAACAACACCTTTTGATTGGCCTGTTAGCAGAGCCTTTCAATTGGAATCCTTCAATTGATATTTGGGCCAGGCCCATTCGAAGGGTACGTAGGGAGTCCATTCAAAAGAGGCAAATCAGGACTAATCGAAGAGCATGGCCTAAAAGCATTCGAAATCCAAGCATCCAGGTTCATTCAAGGGACACGAATGTTTCAAAAGAGGAAATAATTTAATGTGTTTGATTTTTATCCAGAGCGTTAAAGGCCTGTTTTAATGGCTGTCCCTTGCCATTAATGCACCCTCACACCCCTATAAATACAGAGGCCAGCATACATTACCAAAACGGAAAAATCACACGAAAATCATAGAACGAAAATTATACACACACAAAAAAAATCTGCAGGAGAACAAAACATTGGAGAGACGCTGCCCAGAATTTTCCAAGCCAAAGCAGTCCCTCAGATCGAAGGTGCCTACGCCCAGAAGCCCTCACATCAAAATTGCCTAAATCCAGGAAGTGCCCAGATCGAAAGTGCCTACATCCAGGAAGTGCCCAGATCGAAAGTGCCTGCGCCCAGAAGTGCCCAGATCGAAACTGCCTGCGCCCAGAAATCCCAGATTGAAAGTGCTCCCATCCAGCCAGTGCCCAAATCGAAGACTCAATCTGCAGGTAAGAAAGGGTAAATTGTCCAACCTTACATTTGCATAAACACATTATTACTTGTTGTTACCTTTGATTTTCCATCTTAGACATGATCGAAAGGCCTGGGTTTGGCACCCAGGTAACATTTTTCGTGTGCTAACATTTGCTACAGATTTAGCCTGAAGAGACCCCAACAAGTGCAGGATCGAAGGGCCTGGGATTCAATACCTAGGCCCTGCATTTTTGTTTCGCTCACATACTTTTGCAGGTATAACATGCAAGATCGAAGGAGAGCCCTTCTCTGGATCGAACCCATTAGCGTGCTGGATCGAAAGAGGCATCTCATCCTTGGATCGAAAGCCATGACCTCCATGATCGAAGGGCAATCCTCTTCCCTGGATCGAAGGCTACTCACGCCTTACTGTCTGGCCCAATCGAAAGGACCAGGACCCTCTCTGGACCGAAGCAGTCCATTCCCTCCCTAGGTCGAAACTCCTTTTTTCCCTGGATCGAAGGATCCCTCCTGCACTTTATTTTTTTTGTTTTTATTTTCATAGACTTCTTTTTATCTTTTTAATTAACATTAAAATAAATAAAAAATCACAAAAAACATTAGGTTAGTTTTTATTCAAATTAAATTTTGTAAACAAATTAATTAATTATTTTAACTTCATTTTATCAATTTAAAATAAACTAGGCTTAGGAGTATTTAATTCAAATATCTTCTTAATCAAAAACAACCAAAAAGATTTTCTTATTTACTTATAAATCTCTTAGACGTCTATTTTCCTTGTTTTACGCACGTTTATTTTATTGTAATTGCCTATTGGGATGTAATAGCTTAACTAAGACCCTTTACTGCTTTATTCCCCCCAATTTTGGACATGTAAATAATCCCCCTCCCCGAAAGCCTTGTAATAGCGTAGGATTTACAATTCCCGCACTTTGAATTAATGTACATATATTAACTGCTTTGATGTATGCTAACTAGGATTGCATGACAAGATTAACTCTTAACTTAAAATCAACAGTAGCTCACCATGACATGCAAGAATAAAATAACTGAAAATTGACACACTTGCACATGCAACTCTTAGGGTACACCTCACTTGGTTGCCTCGAACGTGGTCATTAAGTATAGGATGTTTTAGAGGTCGTCCTTTTGTCCCAAGATCATAAGTTGCCTCGAAACGGTTGCCTCAGAAAATGATCTAAGACATTAGGATTACCACTAAAGCATCCTAATGTTGCTTTAGTGACCACACGTCCCTTAAACCGAATTGACCCGAAAAACTCCAACGACGGTGCTACCTACTCCTCAATAGTGGGATAGCACTGTCTAAAGGACAATTGCACAGTTTAATTCCTTTTTGAGTAGGTAGATGTTCTTAAGTACTTGCTCTCTTTTAAAACAAAACAAAACTTTTCGCACTTACACCTTTCGAACAAAGTTTTCAAAAACACTTCATACACTCTTGAGGACAGAAGCAAGAGTTAAAATGAAGTTTCAAACAAAACTCTTTTCAAAACCCACAATCACAAAGAAAAGCAAACCTTTGAAAACATAGTGAGCAAGTACCTAAGAGCCCGTGGATAACCACTAATAGAAAGGGTGCTAACACCTTCCCTTTCTATAATATACCTCCCGAACCTGAGAAACATCTCGAAAAGGAATTTTTCTGTGCTTTTGTCCTTTCCCTTGTTGGATAAAATAAAAGATGGTGGCGACTCTTGCTTACCGCGACACTTTGCAAAAACAAACGCAAACGCGAACCAGCATTCAAAAAACAGTCAGTTCTCGTTCCCACCGACCACAACTACCAACGTTCACTGAAGGTAGAAAGAGAAAATATATCATATCACCGCCGTTCACTGACGATGAAAGAGAAAATATATCATATCACCGCCGTTCATTGACGATGAACTATCAACATTCACTGAAGATAGCAAAAAGATAAGAAACACCGACATTCACTACCGATGTACTACCAACGTTCACTGAAGGTAGAAAGAGAAAATATAAAGTTTCCCCAAGATTCTGGTGTTTTGCCGAGAATGGGTCCCAACTTCTTCTTTAACCAAGGAGATCTGCCTGGAAAGTGTAATACATAATCTGTCTCAAATAAAGAGACTTCCACTTATTGTCAAAGGGCAATTGCAAAGAGAAATGACTTTCTAGGAATAACGATATGACTTCCCGGGAAAGTGCCACGATATTCCTGCTGAAGAGATAAGGTCATCCTTGTGCAAACTAAATGCACGAACCAAAACTCAAAGGTTTCAGAGATCCATAAATCCAATTCAGAAATAAACTGGAGCAAGACGGACAATGTAGATACATCCTTTGAGAAATAAACTCAAGAGGGACAACCAAAATCAACTGAGCCAAGAACGCTGCAGAAAAGGTCAGAATACAATGCTAATGAATGATGGTTTTTAGTTATGCATGATGCATGTATGAATGTATGAGCGCTATCGTGCATATGCTGATAAAAGGATATATAATAAGCGCAAACAAAAAAAACCGCCTCAAGTACTAACAACAATAGGCTAATTTCAACCAGAAAGATCAATCCCAGAAAGGTAAAAACAACTGCGGAAACCAAACCCACTGTCTGCCTTAACTTTATTGAGGAGAAACATAATCCAGATGTAGCCAAATCAAACAGATATCGGGATAAGACATCCTTCTTCCGGTTTCATCTGAGAAAAAGGGTTTCCAAATGAAACATGCCTACTGGAGATTGCAAGACCAAACTCGAATAAAGTAGATTGACGCCGACACAACCGAACTTCATTGGGGGATTCAAGCCTACCTCCCTGGAAAAAACTTTCATCACGAATACTCATTACCGACAAGAAATGCCCTGGGATAACTTTCCTGGGAAATCAAGACTCGACTGGGGATAGTGGGGTCACAAACCCAATATTGCATATTGCACCCACTGATACCTTCTTTAACTATCTGAGAAACCACAAAGATTGCGCACCAGCAAAATGACCTGAGAAAACCTTTGTGAAGGGAGTAAACTTTCTTAAAACAACTGGAGTTTGTTCATTCTTAGGATCACCATTTTTGTTGTCGTTATTTCATCACAAATCCCAAAGTAGATTGAATTGTAAAGATCTCTTCTCTTTTCTTTTGAAAAGTCAATTTTGCTTTTTAATCTCTTTGCTTTAACAGTTATTATCAGTAATAAATGATGACTTTGCAAACTAAATAAAAGTAAGAACACAAAAAGTTGAGCAAAAGCTCGAATTTCATTAATAGAATGGTAGTCTGCGAATGGCGAGACTCCACAGATGATTACAAAGTTTGGGAAATGGTAATACATAATGGAAAAGATACATTAAGATACAATGACCACTATCCCCCCTAACAACTTTTGAAATCCTGAGCAACACCTTTTTGTTGAAGTATGGTGAGGATCTAAGCAGATTGTTGCTTCAACGATCAAGTCTCGTCTGACATAGTTACTTGCCAAGAAAGTCCCTAACTTTTTCCTAAGCTTCCCTTGCGGATTTTCAACTTAGCGGCAAATTTATTCTGTTTATGTCTCTAATTTTTGCCTAAACTGCCCTTTCGGGTTTCCGGCCTACCGAGACGCTCTTTTTTGCCTAAGACGCCCTTTCGGGTTTTCAACTTAGCGAGCCGTTCTTTTATTTCTTTAGACGAAGTATTTCTTGACTGCGCCAGCATTCATGGGACGTGGGAACTCCTCGCCATCCATAGTTTCAAGAATTAATGCACCACCAGAGAAGGCTTTCTTGACAACATATGGGCCTTCAAAATTGAGAGTCCACTTTCCCCTAGAATCAGTGTTTAAAGACATGATTTTCCTGAGCACGAGGTGGCCTTCTCTGAATTCACGAGGTTTGACCTTTTTATCAAAAGCTTTCTTCATTCTTTTCTGATATAACTGCCCATGACACAAAGCTGTCATTCTCTTATCTTCCATAAAATTCAATTGGTCAAACCTGTTCTTGACCCATTTAGCCTCTGTCAACTTTGCTTCCATTATCACATGTAACGAGGGAATCTCTACCTCGACTGGGAGTACAGCTTCCATTCCATACACTAGGGAAAACGGGGTTGCTCCTTTTGAAGTGCGAAGAGATGTTAGATATCCATGCAGAGCAAAAGGGAGCATTTCATGCCAATCCTTATAGGTGACAACCATTTTCTGGATAATTCTCTTGATATTCTTATTAGCAGCTTCAACAGCCCCATTCATCTTTGGCCTGTATGGAGATGAATTATGATGGACAATTTTGAATTCTTCGCACAGTTCTGTCATCATCTTGTTGTTCAAATTCGAGCCATTGTCAGTGATGATTCTACTCGACACACCATACCGGCATATAAGATTGTTTTTCATGAAACGCACAACCACCTGTTTGGTAACATTGGCATATGAAGCAACCTCTACCCATTTGGTAAAGTAGTCAATTGCTACCAAGATAAAATGGTGTCCATTCGAAGGCTTGGGTTCTATCATCCCAATCATGTCAATACCCAACATAGAGAAAGGCCATGGGGAGGAAATCACATTGAGAAGTGTCAGAGGCACATGGATATTATCCGCATAAATCTGGCATTTATGGCACTTCTTTGCAAACTTATAACAATCAGATTCCATTGTCAACCAAAAATAACCTGCCCTTAGCATCTTTTTAGCACTTGAATGTCCATTAGCATGAGTTCCAAATGAACCTTCGTGAATCTCATGCATCAACATGTCTGCTTCGTGTCTATCCATGCATCTGAGCAAGACCATGTCAAAATTTCTCTTGTATATCACATTTTCACTGAGGAAGAAACTGCCTGCCAACCTTCTCAATGTATTTCTATCTTTCTTTGATGCACCAAACGGGTATTCCTGAGTCTGAAGAAAATTCTCAATATCATAATACCAAGGTTTTTCATCTAATACCTCCTCTGTCAAAAACACATGAGTGGGCCTATCGAGCCGTCGAACTGTAATTCATGGTATATCATTCCAAGCATTTACTTGGTACATGGAAGCCAGAGTTGCCAGAGAATCTGCCATTTGATTTTCATCCCTAGGAATGTGATGGAATTCAACTTTATTGAAGAAGGGTAATAATCTTCTAGCATAATCTTTGTAAGGGATCAAGCCAGGGTGACGAGTATCCCATTCTCCTTTAATCTGATTTATTACCAATGCTGAATCGCCATACACATCTAGAATTTTGATTCTGAGATCAATAGCTTCTTCAAGACCCAAGATGCAAGCCTCATATTCAGCCATATTATTAGTGCAATTAAATGTTAACCTTGCAGTAAAAGGAATGTGTGATCCATGAGGAGTAACAATCACAACACCAATTCTTTTACCATAAGCATTCACAGCTCCATCAAATATTATACTCCAACGAGATTCAGGATCGGGGCCCTCCTCAGGAAATGGTTCATCACAATCTTTCACTTTCAAGAACATCACATCTTCATCGGGGAATTCACATTCTGCAGACTGATGATCTTCCACCGGCTGGTAAGCAAGGTAATCTTCCAACACACTACTTTTGATAGCATTTTGAGTGCGGTACTCGATATCATATTCATATAACAACATATGCCAACGGGAAATTCTCCTAGTAAGAGCAGGCTTTTCAAAAATATACTTGATTGGATCCATTTTGGACATCAACCAAGAGGTATGATTCAACATATACTACCACAAATGCTTTGCCGCCCGGGCCAAAGCACAACATGTTTTTTCTAGCATGGAATACCGTGACTCACAATTAGTGAACTTTTTTCTGAGATAATAAATGGCGAACTCTCTCTTTCCCGTTTCATCCTGTTGTCCCAGAATACAACCCATGGATTTATGTAACACTGTTAGATACATAATCAATGGTCTTCCTTCTACGGGAGAGAGCAAGATAGGAGGTTCAAGAAGATACTCTTTAATACTTTCAAATGCCCTTTGGCAGTCAACTGTCCACACACAACCTTGATCTTTCTTTAACAACTTAAAGATTGGTTCACACGTTGCAGTCATATGGCAAATAAATCTGGAGATATAATTCAATCGCCCAAGGAAACCCCTGAATTGCTTTTCAGTTCTTGGTGATGGCATTTCTTGAATTGCTTTGACTTTATCAGGGTCAACTTCAGTTCCTTTCTGGCTAACAATAAAACCTAATAATTTCCCCTGTCTAACTCTGAAGGTGCACTTATTTGGATTCAAGCGGAGACGATACTTCCTCAAACGCCGAAACAACTTCAACAAATCTTCTATATGCCCTCCTTCAGTCTTGGATTTGGAAATCATGTCATCAACATATACTTCGATTTCTTTGTGCATAATATCATGGAATAGGGTTGTCATAGCCCTTTGGTACATTGCACCAGCGTTCTTCAACCCGAAGGGCATCACTCTGTAATAGAATGTTCCCCAGGGTGTGATAAACGTTGTTTTTTCCATGTCCTTTAGAGCCATTATTATTTGATTATACCCGGAAAATCCGTCCATGAACAAGAATACCTTGAATTTTTCTGTGCTATCCACTAACATGTCAATGTGAGGCAATGGAAAATCATTTTTTGGACTAGCTTTATTTAGATCTCTATAATCTACGCACATGCAGACTTTTCCATCTTTTTTCGGTACTGGGACAATATTGGCAATCCATTGGGGATACACTGACGTCACAAGAAAACCAGCATTAATCTTCTTTAGAACCTCCTCTTTGATCTTTACTACCATATCTGGGTGGGTTCTTCTCAACTTTTGTTTAACTGGCGTACACTCTGGCTTCAACGGTAAACGATGCTCGACAATGTGTGTATCTAGACCAGGCATATCTTGATAAGACCAAGCAAAGATGTCCACATATTCTTTCAGCAGCTCAATCAACCCGCTCATTACATCAGGATGCAACGATGCTCCAATCTTAACTTCCTTCGGATCTTCTTCTGAACCCAAATTAATCACTTCCAAAGGCTCCTTATATGGCTAAATGGTATTTTCCTCGTGCTCAAGCAAACGTGAGACCTCTTTTGGAATCTCAGCATAATCTTCTTCTTCAGCCCCAAACACAGGAAAATCAAAGTTGGGAGAGGGTGCAGGGTCATTGTATTCAACAGGTTTTTTAATTAATCTGCACATGTGATTTATGATTTCTTTTAGAAACTAACACATATAACAAGTGAGCATGTAGATTAATTTTTAGTTATTATTTATTTTGAAAAGGTTTTTTTATTATTATTACCATTTCCCAAGAAAAAGGGAGAAAATAAATGACATAATTTGGAAGCAAAGACAACTTTTATTAATGATCTTAACAGTTATAGCAAACAAATAAGCCCTACAACATCAATACTTCCACCTTGGGCAGAGTGAAAGCTTTTCAAAAGAAAGAAACAGATTAACAAAACAAATTACTTTGAAATATGTATGCAAGAAGGAACATCAATGGTGACCCAATTCTGAACTCGGACTCCATGCATCACATAATTATGTACTTCCTTCTCTGCTTCATCCTCTTCAATAACATTAATTCCAGAAACAATCGGATGGAGGTAGCCTCCATTACGGAAAACATCATGATAACTGCTCGCAGAAGATTTTGACTTTAAACTTTCACTTTTGTCATTCCTCGAAGAGAAACCCAAACCAGTTATGTTCTTGTTCACGGGTGGATCCACAAGTCGTCCCCAAACTGCATTATGACCATTGCGCACAACCTGCTGCACATCCTTCAGTTAGACCACATAATTCTCATTTTTCCTTATGTTGTCAATAGATAAGGCTTGGAACTGGGTTCCAACAGCCGCCTCATCCGCTTCTACAATGCTTAAAGAGGATAGATGGGATATCAACAACGCCTGCTCCCCATTTATGATCACTACCTTCCCTTCACGCACAAATTTTAGCTTCTGATGCAGAGTTGAAGTGACAACCCCTGCTTCATGTATCCATGGTCGTCCTAACAAACAACTATACGCGGGAATAATGTCCATTACCTTGAAAGTTATCAATAACAAATGTGGTCTTATATGGATGGGCAAGTCCACTTCGCCGATGACAGATTTCCTTGACCCATCAAAAGCCTTCACAATGATTCCACTCGGGCGCATAGGAGTTCCTTGATACTTTAACTTCATGAGGGTAATTCTTGGTATAACATTCAACGCGGATCCGTTATCAATTAGCACATTGGACAGAGAATCATTCTTGCAATTCATAGATATGTGGAGGGCCAGATTGTGATTCCTCCCTTCATCTGGAAACTCATCATCGCAGAAACTCAAGTTGTTACATGATGTAATGTTTCCAATTACGCTGCTGAATTAATCTAACTGCATATCATTCTCTACAAAAGCTTGGTCGAACACTTTCATCAGTGAATCCCTATGAGCGGAGGAATTCATCAGTAATGCCAGGATGGATATCTTTGAAGGAGTCTGCAATAGTTGATCTACAATTTTGTAGTCGCTCATCTTAATTATCTTCAAGATATCACCCACCTCCTTCTCTAATGTGGATCCACTATTCTCTCCTGCAGCCTTCTTAAGCTCATCGTTCTCAGCAATTTTCTTTCCAGCAACAACATCTGTTCGAATAACTGGCGCAAACACACGACCACTACGGGTCACCCTGCTATTATCAGCTATATTTCCAACATCTGGCATTGGCTGGATGGGAACTTCCACCCCGTCTTCTAAGATTGTAGCGTTGTATTTGTAAGGAACAACCTTATATGATTTATAGGGAACAAGACCTGGTAGACTGATTACCAATGGGGTAACAGCTGGTTTGCTATGGTACTCCACCTCAAGGTGAGCGGGTGCACCAAAACAAGGTACAATGACATTTACATCTTCCTCAACACAACCAACCCTCAAAAGATCACTTCCGACAAACAAATATTCGTCTGAAGAGAAATACTCATCCGCGGAGGCATATTCTTCTTCTGACGCTTCTCCCATCAAACAAACTTCAACCATGTCAATCTTGTGATAATCATCTCTCTGACCTGTGATCTTGATAGTCCCATTGTCTAACAGCAATTGAACACCCTCTCTCACAATAGAACATCCTCGGGGGTCTCGATAGCAAACTACACAAGACCCATATTGGTGTTCCACCTGACCAGCAGTACTATAGAAAGTAGCATGCAACTGTACGAGATCTTCATTCAAATGCTCTACATCAAAAATTATGAATTCACCCGAACATCCAGAAACCATATTCACTTCCTCTTCATATTCTGCCCTAGGCCTGATTATATGGATTAAACCTTCGTCCATCATCTCCTGTAGATCAGCCTTTATCTTCCTGCAAACCTGGATATTTGTACTGCAGATAGCACAATCGGCGTGGTCATGCGTGTAATAAATGAATTCACAGAGGTCTGCGTGCATCTTCACCAAATCTCGTCTAACCAAATTAATGTCAAAAATCCGTAAGTCACCTGGACAACCGGCCACCATATTCACAACATTCATTCCCCCGTGCTTGGGTAGAGGATTGTCTTTCACATTAGGTCCCATGTCTTTGAAGGATAAAATTCCAGACTTCACCAATCTTTGCACTTCAGTCTTCAAAGGATAACAATTTTCAACATTATGCCCTGATGCTCCCTGATGAAAGGCACATATCTGGTTTGCTTTGTAATACCAAGGTAATAGAGATGGTATTGTTGGAGGTGGTCGTGTCTGTACCAACTTCTTCTGAATCAATGCTGGTAGTATCTCTGCATAACTCATGGGAATATGGTCATAGTTCTCTCTTCTCTGACTATTCCCTTGGTTCCCTTGCTGGGATTGTCTTTGATAAGCAACGGTAGTTGGAGAGGTATTAAAAACAGGAGTCACTGAAGCAACTTTCTGTTGACGCTGATAATTCCTTCTAGGAGCATTCACTCTCCTCTCTTCTATGGCAACATTGGTATCTCCCTATTTATTCTTTGTAAACCCATAAGATGGTTTCTTCACACCTCCGAATCCTTTACCCTTTGTCAAACGAGCTTCTCTTACTGCCTCTTCTAGGCGGACACCCATTCCTACCATCTCTGTAAAATCACTCAGGGCACTTGCTACCATTCTTTCGTAGTAGAAAGCACTCAGTGTCTTCAGAAATTTTTTAGTCATTTCTTTCTCTTCCATAGGAGGAATCACTTGTGCTGCCACTTCGCGCCATCTCTGTGCATACTCTTTGAACGATTCTCTATCTTTCTGAACCATGGCCCTAAGCTGGTCACGGTCGGGTGCCATGTCCACATTGTACTTGTATTTTTTTATAAATGCTTCCCCCAAATCATTAACGGTATGGATGTTGGCACTGTCAAAACTCATGTACCATTTCAACACTGCGCCAGTCAAACTATCCTAGAAAAAGTGAATCAGCAAACGCTGATCATCGGTGTGGGTTGACATTCTCCTTATATAAATCACCAAGTAAGCACGAGGGCAAGTGTTTCCTTTGTACTTCTCGAACTCAGGGACCTTGAACTTAGCAGGCACTCTAACATTCGGGACCAAACACAGCTCATTCACATTCTGCCCAAATAACTCTTTTCCCCTAAGAGCCTTCATTTCTCTTTGCATTCTATCAAACTGCTCTTGGAAATCATCCATTCTGTCATAGAGACCCAAGTCTTCACTCGGCAGAGGGAAAGGACGACACACATCTTCATTAACAATCGGAACTAGATTTACCGAAGGAGGTGCAGCAGGAACAATATGCACCACAGGAGGTGCTGGAGTAACAACATTTGGAACCACTAGAGCATCTTGGGAGCCAAAATTGAAACCTTCAGGTGCAACATTCTCCAAAATTCCCCACGCATAACCTTGAGGCATACGGTTCTGAACAACAGTAGGAGTAGCGGATACAGGAACAGCAGGAACTTCAGCATTTGCCCTTGTTGGTTGAGGTTGAACACTCGATGGCTGATTCTGAGCAACCACCAAAGCTTATATCAGAGTAGTCAAATTGGCCAAGCCAACCTTCAAAGCAGAAACTTCTTCGTGTAGCTCGCGATTCTCCTGTTCCAAGTTGTCCATTTTATTTTTGAAATTAGCTTGAGTGTTGTAGTGATGAGTCATCTTGCTGAACGAAGTAAAGAAGCTGGGTAAGACACCTGGATATGCATAACAAATGCAAGAAATATGTGCAATATGATGCGTGATATGCAATGCATATGACTAATTTTACTTTATCATTTAATATTTCAAGGGATTTAACGTTTATAGACATATTGCAAACATCAAAATAATAACGCATTCGAAATACTAAATTTTTTTATTATAATAACTTAAAAATTGGTTACAAGTTTCAATGATCCCAAGTACAAGATGAAAATACAATCTAAAATCCTGAGAAAAGGAATTGATAGAGATCAATCGGTACACTGGCGCTTCCCTGTGAGCCTGGCAATCTGAGCCCTTAACCTCTGGTTTTCTTCCACCTGTCTGATGGCAACCTCCTTCCAATCATCTGACGCAGGAAGTGAGTAATCAAAACCTGTTTAAGGCTTCGGGGAAAATAAATCCCCTTGCCTCTCCATAGACTCTACTGCTCGACTCTCAAGGTTCTCGATCAAATCATTTTTCTCCTTCAAGTATGCTCTATAAGAACTCTCTAAAGTCTGGAACTTGTTCTTCAAAGCATCCTTTTCCTATTGCATCCTAACCAAAGCAAGCTGCATCTCTTCTAGATCATCTAATAAAGGAGGAGTGGTCTTCACAAACAGATCAGGCATGGGTGTCTCCCGAGTATACGGCATCTTCAACTGGATGGCTCTCGATCGGACCCACTGAAGATATGGCTCCAAAGAAACAACACCCCTAGGTCCCAAATCCATCTTACTCTTCTTATGAACGTGACGCCAGGCCTTTGCAATCTGCTCCCTAGCTTCCCGGTGGTCTTCTCCCTCCTTCAGAAAGAAACTACTCAAATTAATACTGTTTGGTTTATCCCTCATCGAATAACCAAGCTATCGCCATGCAAGAACAGGGTTATAGTTAATTCCTCCCTTTGTACCAAGAAGAGGTACATTGGGGAAACTACCACAACTGTCAATAATCTCTATATCCTGATAAGCTCGATGATACCAATCAACATCCGAGTGAGTAAGTTCCATGATCTTAGGAGCCCAACGAGGTTCCTTCTTGACATCCCACTGAGGCATATGAGAGATGAACCACCGGTACAACAAAGGCGTGCAACAGATAATCATTTCCCCATGATAGGAACTCCGAAGATGAACAGAGTAATAAGCATCACTCAATAGTGTAGGAACTGGGTTTACAATCATGAAAATCCTAATGGCGTTAATGTCGACACACTTGTCCACATTAGGAAATAAGAATAATCCATAAGATAGTAAAGCAAAGATGGCCTCAAAGGCAACCATACTCTTCAATCTGGAAAAGTAACGAGCTTTCTCCAATAAGAACTGAGCTGGTAATCTTCTAATCCCTCCTTTGGTAGTCATATGGGCTTCCACCTCAGACTTACCCAGATGAATCAAAGTAGAAATCTCATGTGGTTTTGGCTCACTCTCCAAACCAGTAAAAGGAACACGATTGGTAACAGGTAAATCCAATAGATAGGAATACTCCTCCAGTGTAGGCATCAACTGATAATCGGGAAAAGAAAAGCAGTGATACATCAAATCATAGAACTAGACCAAGGTCGATAGAATACCCTCCTTCATCTTCAGCTTCATGAGAGGAATAATGGATCCATACTTCTTCCGAAAGCCTGCTAAACACTCGATCTCTGGAATTAGACTAACCAACTCATCTATCTTAGGATTCTTGAAACTGTATTTCCCGGTATTTCTCTTTCCAGAATCCATGGTTAACAGTACCTGAGATGTTCACAAATAGACAACCTTTAAATCCCTTGAAATATTATTTTTCTTCAAAAGATGCTTATGAGTGCATAGATGCATGATGCAACAATCACACATAAAATCACACATATAGGGTTCATAGGTTCAACGTCACGAGCATGAGGTCGAAGGTATTACCCATAAGGTGTTGGTCTAAGAGTTATCACCTGCCGAACAAGGTTCTAGAGGTTCCCAGAGTCTATATCCTTCCTTCCGATATTACCAACTTCCTGATTAACTCGGTAATTAGTAATATTCTAAGGAAAAACTCGTCCGAGCATAGTATCGCGTGACAGCTACTTCTGAATTACTTCCTCATAGCTTTCGTACTACACCTAAATGGCCAAGATGGGTTAGGTAATTTATGGTTCTCAGCTTCAGCAGTCTCCCAGGTCGAAAGCAGTACGTCTTCCCGATTACTCGGTAAATGACACTACAATCAAAGGGGCCTCCACTGATTGGGGGATCTCATGCCTCCTTTTTTGGGATTACTCCCTCAAAGTTAACATGAATATACCGCCCATCCTATCTTAATGTTTTTCCGAGTCCGGGTATAGGATTTATGAGTAATCACCAAGCACCCTGAAAACCAGGAAAATCCATACAAACATATATACCAAAAAATATAACACATAAACACAATAACACATATACAGATATAAACAAAGATAGGCTCAACCCACTTAGGGATGTACCAGCAAGAGGTTAATCGTTCCCCAGTGAAGTCTCCATTTTTCTGTAGCGGTAGAAATGTTAAAGACTAAGCCATTGGATTGACTAGACTTTATACAAATCAAAAATAGAAATCGCCACCGCGCTTTATTCTTTCCAAAGGAATGGGAAAAGAGCGAGTAACCCAAAAGATGGGGGAAAATTCAAGGTAAGGGGGTTGGTTATGCAAAGGGAAGGTATTAGCACCCTAAACATCTATGGTACTCCGTAGGAACCTCTTTGTAAAATCTGTATATTTTGGTTATAAAACGTGTTAGATATAAAATGGATGGTGGTGGTGAGGAAAGAAATATTTTTTATGATTTTTGCACCCGCCGCGGTTGCGAACCTTTAGTGCCTACGTACCAACTTTCGTGCAATAGGGGATCAGGGTACACGTAGTTCCTCTTTTAAAAGAATGAAGCATAAGTGTGTTGGTTAATTTTAAGAGATAAGACATCATCGTCATTGTCCGTGTGGAAAAAAATACTTACTACCCACAATCATGAGAAAGGAGAATTTGCAGCATCTCAAAGTGGGGGATAAGGCTTGGATTTTAAAATCAAGAATGCCTCACTCAACACCAAAATGCGAAATATCTCACTTTACTACATATTGTAGAAGAATAGCTGTTTGCATCACTACAAGGATTGACAAGAATCTAATCTTTTATGAAAAGTTTTAAATATAAAATCCGAAGTGGCAAAATGGTTTGAAATGAGATTGGTTGACTTTTAGTCTTCTCACAAAAATGTCAAAGTATTACTAAATTGATTGGAGTTTATTTATGAAAATATTTTGAAAATGCATGGACATAAGTCCAAGTATACTATGAAAGAGTTTAAATTTCAAAACGAAAAAGGTTTTCAAAAGAAGGTAGAAGATTTTTGAAATTAAAGAAGATGGGAGGAGAAGAAGAGTCTATCCTATAGAATAAGGTAAAAGCTAAGGATAAGAACCATCTAACCAACAAGAAGCCAAAACTTGACATTATGATCCAAGATAGAATTCCCATTCTTTGGATTGAAACCATGCAAGCAAAGATACTAGACCTCTTAAAATGTATTAAGTCTTCACAAAAATTGGGCATAGTAACGACTGTATACGGGTGAATTCTAGATTACAGATAAAGTATGCAATCACAAAAGAACATGCACACAAAAAAAACAAACAAGCAACCCAATGTCTTGAGGTAAGCCTCAAGAGTTATAGACAAAATAATCAAATAAGATCACAAGGTATCCAAGATAGGCCAAGGTTTCTAATCCTAAGTCCAAGAAAAAGTCCACTGGTCCATCATGCCAAGGATAGTAACCAAATAGTCCAAGAATCATTAAGCGTTTTTTAGGGTTTAAGTTGGTTATTAAGTATCTTAGGAAAAGGAAAAAGAAAAGCTCAAGTGAGCAAAGTAAAAATGACAAGAAAATAAATGCTCAAATGAGCAAAGATGAAAATGGCATGAAATGTAAATGCTAGAAAAAATATTTTAAAAAATAGTGCATAAAGCATAAAAGAATAAAAGTATGAAATAAACAAGTCAATAATTAGTGGTTAGTTGTGTGACCATCTTGAAACTTGCAGTTGGAACTCATTAGAAGATTATTGAAATTAAAGAAGATGGGAGGAGAAGAAGAGTCTATCCTATAGCATAAGGTAAAAGCTAAGGATAAGAACCATCTAACCAACAAGAAGCAAAAACTTGACATTATGAGCCAAGATAGAATTCCCATTCTTTGGATTGGAACCATGCAAGCAAAGATACTAGATATTTTAAACTGTATTAAGTCTTCACAAATATTGGGCATAGTAACGACTGTATACGGGTGAATTCTAGATTACAGATAAAGTATGCAATCACAAAAGAACCTGCACACAAAAAAAACAAACAAGCAACCCAATGTCTTAAGGTAAGCCTCAAGAGTTATAGACAAAATAATCAAATAAGATCACAAGGTATCCAAGATTGGCCAAGGTTTCTAATCCTAAGTCCAAGAAAAAGTCCACTGGTCCATCATGCCAAGGATAGTAGCCAAATAGTCCAAGAATCATTAAGCGTTTTTTAGGGTTTAAGTTGGTTATTAAGTATCTTAGGAAAAGGAAAAAGAAAATCTCAAGTGAGCAAAGTAAAAATGACAAGAAAATAAATGCTCAAATGTGCAAAGATGAAAATGGCATGAAATGTAATTGCTAGAAAAAATATTTAAAAAAATAGTGCATAAAGCATAAAAGAATAAAAGTATGAAATAAACAAGTCAATAATTAGTGGTTAGTTGGGTGACCATCTTGAAACTTGCAGTTGGAACTCATTAGAAGATTTTTGAAATTAAAGAAGATGGGAGGAGAAGAAGAGTCTATCCTATAGCATAAGGTAAAAGCTAAGGATAAGAACCATCTAACCAACAAGAACCAAAACTTGACATTATGAGCCAAGATAGAATTCCCATTCTTTGGATTGGAACCATGCAAGCAAAGATACTAGATATTTTAAACTGTATTAAGTCTTCACAAATATTGGGCATAGTAACGACTGTATACGGGTGAATTCTAGATTACAGATAAAGTATGCAATCACAAAAGAACCTGCACACAAAAAAAACAAACAAGCAACCCAATGTCTTAAGGTAAGCCTCAAGAGTTATAGACTAAATAATCAAATAAGATCACAAGGTATCCAAGATAGGCCAAGGTTTCTAATCCTAAGTCCAAGAAAACGTCCACTGGTCCATCATGCCAAGGATAGTAACCAAATAGTCCAAGAATCATTAAGCGTTTTTTAGGGTTTAAGTTGGTTATTAAGTATCTTAGGAAAAGGAAAAAGAAAATCTCAAGTGAGCAAAGTAAAAATGACAAGAAAATAAATGCTCAAATGTGCAAAGATGAAAATGGCATGAAATGTAAATGCTAGAAAAAATATTTAAAAAAATAGTGCATAAAGCATAAAAGAATAAAAGTATGAAATAAACAAGTCAATAATTAGTGGTTAGTTGGGTGACCATCTTGAAACTTGCAGTTGGAACTCATTAGAAGATTTTTGAAATTAAAGAAGATGGGAGGAGAAGAAGAGTCTATCCTATAGCATAAGGTAAAAGCTAAGGATAAGAACCATCTAACCAACAAGAACCAAAACTTGACATTATGAGCCAAGATAGAATTCCCATTCTTTGGATTGGAACCATGCAAGCAAAGATACTAGATATTTTAAACTGTATTAAGTCTTCACAAATATTGGGCATAGTAACCACTGTATACGAGTGAATTCTAGATTACAGATAAAGTATGCAATCACAAAAGAACCTGCACACAAAGAAAACAAACAAGCAACCCAATGTCTTGAGGTAAGCCTCAAGTGTTATAGACAAAATAATAAAATAAGATCACAAGGTATCCAAGATAGGCCAAGGTTTCTAATCCTAAGTCCAAGAAAAAGTCCACTGGTCCATCATGCCAAGGATAGTAACCAAATAGTCCAGGAATCATTAAGCGTTTTTTAGGGTTTAAGTTGGTTATTAAGTATCTTAGAAAAAGGAAAAAGAAAAGCTCAAGTGAGCAAAGTAAAAATGACAAGAAAATAAATGCTCAAATGTGCAAAGATGAAAATGGCATGAAATGTAAATGCTAGAAAAAATATTTAAAAAAATAGTGCATAAAGCATAAAAGAATAAAAGTATGAAATAAACAAGTCAATAATTAGTGGTTAGTTGGGTGACCATCTTGAAACTTGCAGTTGGAACTCATTAGAAGATTTTTGAAATTAAAGACGATGAGAGGAGAAGAAGAGTCTATCCTATAGCATAAGGTAAAAGCTAAGGATAAGAACCATCTAACCAACAAGAAGCCAAAACTTGACATTATGAGACAAGATAGAATTCCCATTCTTTGGATTGGAACCATGCAAGCAAAGATAATAGATATTTTAAACTGTATTAAGTCTTCACAAATATTGGGCATAGTAACGACTGTATACGGGTGAATTCTAGATTACAGATAATGTATGCAATCACAAAAGAACCTGCACACAAAAAAAACAAACAAGCAACCCAGTGTCCTGAGGTAAGCCTCAAGAGCTCTAGACAAAATAATCAAATAAGATCACAAGGTATCCAAGATAGGCCAAGGTTTTTAATCCTAAGTCCAAGAAAAAGTCCAATGCTCCATCATGCCAAGGATAGTAACCAAATAGTCCAAGAATCATTAAGAGTTTTTTAGGGTTTAAGTTGGTTATTAAGTATCTTAGGAAAAGGAAAAAGAAAATCTCAAGTGAGCAAAGTAAAAATGACAAGAAAATAAATGCTCAAATGAGCAAAGATGAAAATGGCATGAAATATAAATGCTAGAAAAAATATTTTAAAAAATAGTGCATAAAGCATAAAAGAATAAAAGTATGAAATAAACAAGTCAATAATTAGTGGTTAGTTGGGTGACCATCTTGAAACTTGCAGTTGGAACTCATTAGAAGATTTTTGAAATTAAATAAGATGGGAGGAGAAGAAGAGTCTATCCTATAGCATATGGTAAAAGCTAAGGATAAGAACCATCTAACCAACAAGAAGCCAAAACTTGACATTATGAGCCAAGATAGAATTACCATTCTTTGGATTGAAACCATGCAAGCAAAGATACTAGACCTCTTAAAATGTATTAAGTCTTCACAAAAATTGGGCATAGTAACGACTGTATACGGGTGAATTCTAGATTACAGATAAAGTATGCAATCACAAAAGAACCTGCACACAAAAAAAAAAACAAGCAACCCAATGTCTTGAGGTAAGCCTCAAGAGCTCTAGACAAAATAATCAAATAAGATCACAAGGTATCCAAGATAGGCCAAGGTTTCTAATCCTAAGTCCAAGAAAAAGTCCACTGCTCCATCATGCCAAGGATAGTAACCAAATAGTCCAATAATCATTAAGAGTTTTTTAGGGTTTAAGTTGGTTATTAAGTATCTTAGGAAAAGGAAAAAGAAAAGCTCAAGTGAGCAAAGTAAAAATGACAAGAAAATAAATGCTCAAATGAGCAAAGATGAAAATGGCATGAAATGTAAATGCTAGAAAAAATATTTAAAAAAATAGTGCATAAAGCATAAAAGAATAAAAGTATGAAATAAACAAGTCAATAATTAGTGGTTAGTTGGGTGACCATCTTGAAACTTGCAGTTGGAACTCATTAGAAGATTTTTGAAATTAAATAAGATGGGAGGAGAAGAAGAGTCTATCCTATAGCATAAGGTAAAAGCTAAGGATAAGAACCATCTAACCAACAAGAAGCCAAAACATGACATTATGAGCCAAGATAGAATTACCATTCTTTGGATTGAAACCATGCAAGCAAAGATACTAGACCTCTTACAATGTATTAAGTCTTCACAAAAATTGGGCATAGTAACGACTGTATACGGGTGAATTCTAGATTACAGATAAAGTATGCAATCACAAAAGAACCTGCACACAAAAAAAAAACAAGCAACCCAATGTCTTGAGGTAAGCCTCAAGAGCTCTAGACAAAATAATCAAATAAGATCACAAGGTATCCAAGATAGGCCAAGGTTTCTAATCCTAAGTCCAAGAAAAAGTCCACTGCTCCATCATGCCAAGGATAGTAACCAAATAGTCCAATAATCATTAAGAGTTTTTTAGGGTTTAAGTTGGTTATTAAGTATCTTAGGAAAAGGAAAAAGAAAAGCTCAAGTGAGCAAAGTAAAAATGACAAGAAAATAAATGCTCAAATGAGCAAAGATGAAAATGGCATGAAATGTAAATGCTAGAAAAAATATTTAAAAAAATAGTGCATAAAGCATAAAAGAATATAAGTATGAAACAAACAAGTCAATAATTAGTGGTTAGTTGGTTGAACATCTTGAAACTTGCAGTTGGAACTCATTATGTGGATTAGGCCCTCATCCATCATCTCTTGTA
Source organism: Vicia faba (assembly GCA_948472305.1). Lineage (NCBI taxonomy): Eukaryota > Viridiplantae > Streptophyta > Magnoliopsida > Fabales > Fabaceae > Vicia > Vicia faba. The sequence goes on from OX451740.1 coordinate 1,355,537,484, forward strand.
AATCAACCTTTATCTTATCGCAACCCTATATGTCTGTACTGCAAATAACACAACTCATATGGTCATCCGTATAGTAGCTAAATTCACAAAGGTCTGCATTCATTCTCACCAAATCTCCTCTAACCAGATTAATATCAAAAATGCAGATGTTTCCGGGACAACCGACAACCATATTCACAGCATTTACTCCCCCATGCTTGGGTAGAGGATTGTATTTCACATTAGGTCCCACATCCTTGAAAGATATAACACTAGACTTCACCAACTTCTGCACCTCAGTCTTCAAAGAATAACAATTCTCATAATTATGCTCTGGTGCTCTCTGATGAAAAGCACATGTTTGATCTGCTTTGTAGTACCAAGGCAATGGTGATGGTACGACGGGAGGTGGTCGGCTCTGAACCAGATTCTTCTGAATTAATGCTGGTAGTAACTTTGTATAGCTTATAAGAATATGGTAATAACTCTCCCTTCTCTGATTATACCCTTGATTCCCCTGCTAGGATGGTCTTTGATAAGCAACAATAGTTGGAGCTGCACCCACAACTGGAGTAACTGGGGCGACATGCTGATGACGCTGATAATTCCTTCTAGGAGTATTAACCCTCCTCTCTTACATAAAAGCATTTGCATCCCCTTCCTTCTTCTTGGTAAACCCATAAGATGGTTTCTTCACACCTCCATAACTTTCACTCTTTGTTAAGCGGACCTCTCTTACATCCTCTTCTAAAGGATACCCATTCCTACCATTTCAGTAAAGTCACTTTGCGCACTTGCCACCTTCCTTTCTTAGTAGAAAGCACCCAGCGTTTTCAATAAAATCTTAGTCATCTCCTTCTCTTCCATGGGAGGAATCACTTGGGCGGCTACCTTACACCATCTATGTGCATACTCTTTGAATGATTCCATGTCTTTCTGAACCATGGCCCTGAGTAGATCACGGTCAAGCGCCATGTCCATGTTGTACTTGTATTTTTTTATGAATGCTTCTCCTAAATAATTGAAAGTATGGATATTGGCGCTGTCCAAACTCATATACCACTTCAGCGCAACACCTGTCAAACTATCCTGAAAAAAGTGAATCAGCAGACGCTGATCATCAGTCTGGGTAGACATTCTCCTCACGTACATCAACACATGAGCACGATGGGAAATGTTGCCCTTGTACTTCTCAAACTCCGGGACCTTAAACTTAGCAGGTATCTTAACATTCGGGACCAAGTGTAGCGGTAGAAATGTTCAAGACTAAGCCATTGGATTTACTAGACTTTATACAAATCAAAAATAAAAATCGCCACCGCGCTTTATTGTTTCCAAAGGAATGGGAAAAGAGCAAGTAACCCAAAAGAGGGGGGAAAGATTCAAGGTAAGGGGGTTGGTTATGCAAAGGGAAGGTATTAGCTCCCTAAAGATCTACGGTACTCCGCAAGAACCTCTTTGTAAAATCTGTATATTTTGGCTATAAAATGTGTTAGATATAAAGTGGATGGTGGAGGTGAGGAAATAAATATTTTTTATGATTTTTGCACCCGCCGCGGTTGTGAACCTTTAGTGCCTAAGTACCACCTTTCGTGAAATAGGGGATCAAGGTACACATAGTTCCTCTTTTAAAAGATTGAAAAATAAGTGTGTTGGTTAATTTTAAGAGATAAGACATCATTGTCATTGTCCGTGTGGAAAAAATACTTACTACCCACAATCATGAGAAAGGAGAATTTTCATCATCTCAAAGTGGAGGATATGGCTTGAATTTTAAAATCAACAATGCCTCACTCAACACCCAAGTGGAAAATGTCTCACTTTACTACATATTGTAGAAGCATAGTTGTTTGCATCACTACAAGGATTGACAAGAATCCAATCTTTTAAAAAAAGTTTTAAAGATAAAAGCCGAAGTGGCAAAATGGTTTGGAATGAGATTGGTTGAATTTTAGTCTTCTCACAAAAATGTCAAAGTATTATTAAATTGATTGGAGTTTATTTATGAAAAGATTTTGAAAATGCATGGACATAAGTCCAAGTTTATTATGAAAGAGTTTAAATTTCAAAACAAGAAAGGTTTTCAAAAGGAGGGAGAAGATTTTTGAAATTAAAGAAGATGGGAGGAGAAGAAGAGTCTATCCTAAAGCATAAGGTAAAAGCTAAGGATAAGAACCATCTAACCAACAAGAAGCCAAAACTTGACATTATGAGCCAAGATAGAATTCCCATTCTTTGGATTGAAACCATGCAAGCAAAGATACTAGACCTCTTAAAATGTATTAAGTCTTCACAAAAATTGGGCATAGTAACGACTGTATACGGGTGAATTCTAGATTACAGATAAAGTATGCAATCACAAAAGAACCTGCACACAAAAAAAAACAAACAAGCAACCCAATGTCTTGAGGTAATCCCCAAGACCTATAGACAAAATAATCAAATAAGATCACAAGGTATCCAAGATGGGCCAAGGTTTCTAATCCTAAGTCCAAGAAAAAGTCCATTGCTCCATCTTGCTAAGGATAGTAACCAAATAGTCCAAGAATCATTAAGAGTTTTATAAGGTTTAAGTTGGTTATTAAGTATCTTAGGAAAAGGAAAAAGAAAAGCTCAAGTAAGCAAAGTAAAAATGACAAGAAAATAAATGCTCAAATGAGCAAAGATGAAAATGGCATGAAATGTAAATGCTAGAAAAAATATTTTAAAAAATAGTGCATAAAGCATAAAAGAATAAAAGTATGAAATAAACAAGTCAATAATTAGTGGTTAGTTGGGTGACCATCTTGAAACTTGCAGTTGGAACTCATTAGAAGATTTTTGAAATTAAATAAGATGGGAGGAGAAGAAGAGTCTATCCTATAGCATAAGGTAAAAGCTAAGGATAAGAACCATCTAACCAACAAGAAGCCAAAACTTGACATTATGAGCCAAGATAGAATTCCCATTCTTTGGATTGAAACCATGCAAGAAAAGTTACTAGATCTCTTAAAATGTATTAAGTCTTCACAAAAATTGGGCATAGTAACGACTGTATACGGGTGAATTCTAGATTACAGATAAAGTATGCAATCACAAAAGAACCTGCACACAAAAAAAACAAACAAGCAACCCAATGTCTTGAGGTAAGCCTCAAGAGCTCTAGACAAAATAATCAAATAAGATCACAAGGTATCCAAGATAGGCCAAGGTTTCTAATCCTAAGTCCAAGAAAAAGTCCACTGTTCTATCATGCCAAGGATAGTAACCAAATAATCCAAGAATCATTAAGAGTTTTTTAGGGTTTAAGTTGGTTATTAAGTATCTTAGGAAAAGGAAAAAGAAAAGCTCAAGTGAGCAAAGTAAAAATGACAAGAAAATAAATGCTCAAATGAGCAAAGATGAAAATGGCATGAAATTTAAATTCTAGAAAAAATATTTAAAAAAATAGTGCATAAAGCATAAAAGAATAAAAGTATGAAATAAACAAGTCAATAATTAGTGGTTAGTTGGGTGAACATCTTGAAACTTGCAGTTGGAACTCATTAGAATATTTTTGAAATTAAATAAGATGGGAGGAGAAGAAGAGTCTATCCTATAGCATAAGGTAAAAGCTAAGGATAAGAACCATTTAACCAACAAGAAGCCAAAACTTGACATTATGAGCCAAGATAGAATTACCATTCTTTGGATTGAAACCATGCAAGCAAAGATACTAGACCTCTTAAAATGTATTAAGTCTTCACAAAAATTGGGCATAGTAACGACTGTATACGAGTGAATTCTAGATTACAGATAAAGTATGCAATCACAAAAGAACCTGCACACAAAGAAAACAAACAAGCAACCCAATGTCTTGAGGTAAGCCTCAAGAGTTATAGACAAAATAATAAAATAAGATCACAAGGTATCCAAGATAGGCCAAGGTTTCTAATCCTAAGTCCAAGAAAAAGTCCACTGGTCCATCATGCCAAGGATAGTAACCAAATAGTCCAAGAATCATTAAGCGTTTTTTAGGGTTTAAGTTGGTTATTAAGTATCTTAGGAAAAGGAAAAAGAAAAGCTCAAGTGAGCAAAGTAAAAATGACAAGAAAATAAATGCTCAAATGTGCAAAGATGAAAATGGCATGAAATGTAAATGCTAGAAAAAATATTTTAAAAAATAGTGCATAAAGCATAAAAGAATAAAAGTATGAAATAAACAAGTCAATAATTAGTGGTTAGTTGGGTGACCATCTTGAAACTTGCAGTTGGAACTCATTGGAAGATTTTTGAAATTAAATAAGATGGGAGGAGAAGAAAAGTCTATCCTATAGCATAAGGTAAAAGCTAAGGATAAGAACCATCTAACCAACAAGAAGCAAAAACTTGACATTATGAGCCAAGATAGAATTACCATTCTTTGGATTGAATCCATGCAAGCAGAGATACTAGACCTCTTAAAATGTATAAATCTTCACAAAAATTGGGCATAGTAACAACTGTATACGGGTGAATTCTAGATTACAGATAAAGTATGCAATCACAAAAGAACCTGCACAAAAAAAAAGAAGCAACCCAATGTCTTGAGGTAAGCCTCAAGAGCTGTAGACAAAATAATAAAATAAGTTCACAAGGTATCCAAGATAGGCCAAGGTTTCTAATCCTAAGTCCAAAAAAAAGTCCACTACTCCATCATGCCAAGGATAATAACCAAATAGTCCAAGAATCTATAAGAGTTTTTTAGGGTTTAAGTTGGTTATTAAGTATCTTAGGAAAAGGAAAAAGAAAAGCTCAAGTGAGCAAAGTAAAAATGACAAGAAAATAAATGCTCAAATGAGCAAAGATGAAAATGGCATGAAATGTAAATGCTAGAAAAAATATTTAAAAAAATAGTGCATAAAGCATAAAAGAATAAAAGTATGAAATAAACAAGTAAATAATTAGTGGTTAGTTGGGTGACCATCTTGAAACTTGCAGTTGGAACTCATTAGAAGATTTTTGAAATTAAATAAGATGGGAGGAGAAGAAGAGTCTATCCTATAGCATAAGGTAAAAGCTAAGGATAAGAACCATCTAACCAACAAGAAGCCAAAACTTGACATTATGAGCCAAGATAGAATTACCATTCTTTGGATTGAAACCATGCAAGCAAAGATACTAGACCTCTTAAAATGTATTAAGTCTTCACAAAAATTGGGCATAGTAACGACTGTATACGGGTGAATTCTAGATTATAGATAAAGTATGCAATCACAAAAGAACCTGCACAGAAAAAAAAAACAAGCAACCCAATGTCTTGAGGTAAGCCTCAAGAGCTCTAGACAAAATAATCAAATAAGATCACAAGGTATCCAAGATAGGCCAAGGTTTCTAATCCTAAGTCCAAGAAAAAGTCCACTGCTCCATCATGCCAAGGATAGTAACCAAATAGTCCAATAATCATTAAGAGTTTTTTAGGGTTTAAGTTGGTTATTAAGTATCTTAGGAAAAGGAAAAAGAAAAGCTCAAGTGAGCAAAGTAAAAATGACAAGAAAATAAATGCTCAAATGAGCAAAGATGAAAATGGCATGAAATGTAAATGCTAGAAAAAATATTTAAAAAAATAGTGCATAAAGCATAAAAGAATAAAAGTATGAAACAAACAAGTCAATAATTAGTGGTTAGTTGGTTGACCATCTTGAAACTTGCAGTTGGAACTCATTATGTGGATTAGGCCCTCATCCATCATCTCTTGTAAATCAGCCTTTATCTTATCGCAACCCTATATGTCTGTACTGCAAATAACACAACTCATATGGTCATCCGTATAGTAGCTAAATTCACAAAGGTCTACATTCATTCTCACCAAATCTCCTCTAACAAGATTAATATCAAAAATCCAGATGTTTCCTGTACAACCGACAACCATATTCACAGCATTTACTCCCCCATGCTTGGGTAGAGGATTGTATTTCACATTAGGTCCCACATCCTTGAAAGATATACACCAGACTTCACCAACTTCTACACCTCAGTCTTCAAAGAATAACAATTCTCATAATTATGCTCTGGTGCTCTCTGATGAAAAGCACATGTTTGATCTGCTTTGTAGTACCAAGGCAATGGTGATGGTACGACGGGAGGTGGTCGGCTCTGAACCAGATTCTTCTGAATTAATGCTGGTAGTAACTTTGTATAGCTTATAGGAATATGGTAATAACTCTCCCTTCTCTGAGTATACCCTTGATTCCCCTGCTAGGATGGTCTTTGATAAGCAACAATAGTTGGAACTGCACCCACAACTGGAGTAACTGGGGTGACATGCTGATGACGCTGATAATTCCTTCTAGGAGTATTAACCCTCCTCTCTTACATAAAAGCATTTGCATCCCCTTCCTTCTTCTTGGTAAACCCATAAGATGGTTTCTTCACACCTCCAGAACTTTCACTCTTTGTTAAGCGGACCTCTCTTACATCCTCTTCTAAAGGATACCCATTCCTACCATTTCAGTAAAGTCACTTTGCGCACTTGCCACCTTCCTTTCTTAGTAGAAAGCACCCAGCGTTTTCAAGAAAATCTTAGTCATCTCCTTCTCTTCCATGGGAGGAATCACTTGGGCGGCTACCTCACACCATCTATGTGCATACTCTTTGAATGATTCCATGTCTTTCTGAACCATGGCCCTGAGTAGATCACGGTCAGGCGCCATGTCCATGTTGTACTTGTATTGTTTTATGAATGCTTCTCCTAAATAATTGAAAGTATGGATATTTGCGGTGTCCAAACTCATATACCACTTCAGCGCAACACCGGTCAAACTATCCTGAAAAAAGTGAATCAGCAGACGCTGATCATCAGTATGGGTAGACATTCTCCTCACGTACATCAACACATGAGCACGATGGGAAATGTTGCCCTTGTACTTCTCAAACTCCGGGACCTTAAACATAGCAGGTATCTTAACATTCGGGACCAAGTGTAGCGGTAGAAATGTTCAAGACTAAGCCATTGGATTTACTAGACTTTGTACAAATCAAAAATAAAAATTGCCACCGCGCTTTATTGTTTCCAAAGGAATGGGAAAAGAGCAAGTAACCCAAAAGAGGGGGGAAAGATTCAAGGTAAGGGGGTTGGTTATGCAAAGGGAAGGTATTAGCTCCCTAAAGATCTACGGTACTCCGCAGGAACCTCTTTGTAAAATCTGTATATTTTGGCTATAAAATGTGTTAGATATAAAGTGGATGGTGGAGGTGAGGAAATAAATATTTTTTATGATTTTTGCACCCGCCGCGGTCTTGAACCTTTAGTGCCTAAGTACCACCTTTCCTGAAATAGGGGATCAAGGTACACATAGTTCCTCTTTTAAAAGATTGAAAAATAAGTGTGTTGGTTAATTTTAAGAGATAAGACATCATCGTCATTGTCCGTGTGGAAAAAATACTTACTACCCACAATCATGAGAAAGGAGAATTTTCATCATCTCAAAGTGGAGGATATGGCTTGAATTTTAAAATCAACAATGCCTCACTCAACACCCAAGTGGAAAATGTCTCACTTTACTACATATTGTAGAAGCATAGTTGTTTGCATCACTACAAGGATTGACAAGAATCCAATCTTTTAAAAAAAGTTTTAAAGATAAAAGCCGAAGTGGCAAAATGGTTTGGAATGAGATTGGTTGACTTTTAGTCTTCTCACAAAAATGTCAAAGTATTATTAAATTGATTGGAGTTTATTTATGAAAAGATTTTGAAAATGCATGGACATAAGTCCAAGTTTATTATGAAAGAGTTTAAATTTCAAAACAAGAAAGGTTTTCAAACGGAGGGAGAAGATTTTTGAAATTAAAGAAGATGGGAGGAGAAGAAGAGTCTATCCTAAAGCATAAGGTAAAAGCTAAGGATAAGAACCATCTAACCAACAAGAAGCCAAAACTTGACATTATGAGCCAAGATAGAATTCCCATTCTTTGGATTGAAACCATGCAAGCAAAGATACTAGACCTCTTAAAATGTATTAAGTCTTCACAAAAATTGGGCATAGTAACGACTGTATACGGGTGAATTCTAGATTACAGATAAAGTATGCAATCACAAAAGAACCTGCACACAAAAAAAAACAAACAAGCAACCCAATGTCTTGAGGTAATCCTCAAGAGCTATAGACAAAATAATCAAATAAGATCACAAGGTATCCAAGATGGGCCAAGCTTTCTAATCCTAAGTCCAAGAAAAAGTCCACTGCTCTATCTTGCTAAGGATAGTAACCAAATAGTCCAAGAATCATTAAGAGTTTTATAAGGTTTAAGTTGGTTATTAAGTATCTTAGGAAAAGGAAAAAGAAAAGCTCAAGTAAGCAAAGTAAAAATGACAAGAAAATAAATGCTCAAATGAGCAAAGATGAAAATGGCATGAAATGTAAATGCTAGAAAAAATATTTTAAAAAATAGTGCATAAAGCATAAAAGAATAAAAGTATGAAATAAACAAGTCAATAATTAGTGGTTAGTTGGGTGACCATCTTGAAACTTGCAGTTGGAACTCATTAGAAGATTTTTGAAATTAAAGAAGATGGGAGGAGAAGAAGAGTCTATCCTATAGCATAAGGTAAAAGCTAAGGATAAGAACCATCTAACCAACAAGAAGCCAAAACTTGACATTATGAGCCAAGATAGAATTCCCATTCTTTGGATTGAAACCATGCAAGCAAAGTTACTAGATCTCTTAAAATGTATTAAGTCTTCACAAAAATTGGGCATAGTAACGACTGTATACGGGTGAATTCTAGATTACAGATAAAGTATGCAATCACAAAAGAACCTGCACACAAAAAAAACAAACAAGCAACCCAATGTCTTGAGGTAAGCCTCAAGAGCTCTAGACAAAATAATCAAATAAGATCACAAGGTATCCAAGATAGGCCAAGGTTTCTAATCCTAAGTCGAAGAAAAAGTCCACTGCTCCATCATGCCAAGGATAGTAACCAAATAGTCCAAGAATCATTAAGAGTTTTTTAGGGTTTAAGTTGGTTATTAAGTATCTTAGGAAAAGGAAAAAGAAAAGCTCAAGTGAGCAAAGTAAAAATGACAAGAAAATAAATGCTCAAATGAGCAAAGATGAAAATGGCATGAAATGTAAATTCTAGAAAAAATATTTAAAAAAATAGTGCATAAAGCATAAAAGAATAAAAGTATGAAATAAACAAGTCAATAATTAGTGGTTAGTTGGGTGACCATCTTGAAACTTGCAGTTGGAACTCATTAGAATATTTTTGAAATTAAATAAGATGGGAGGAGAAGAAGAGTCTATCCTATAGCATAAGGTAAAAGCTAAGGATAAGAACCATCTAACCAACAAGAAGCCAAAACTTGACATTATGACCCAAGATAGAATTACCATTCTTTGGATTGAAACCATGCAAGCAAAGATACTAGACCTCTTAAAATGTATTAAGTCTTCACAAAAATTGGGCATAGTAACGACTGTATACGGGTGAATTCTAGATTACAGATAAAGTATGCAATCACAAAAGAACCTGCACACAAAAAAAAACAAACAAGCAACCCAATGTCTTGAGGTAATCCTCAAGAGCTATAGACAAAATAATCAAATAAGATCACAAGGTATCCGAGATGGGCCAAGGTTTCTAATCCTAAGTCCAAGAAAAAGTCCACTGCTCCATCTTGCTAAGGATAGTAACCAAATAGTCCAAGAATCATTAAGAGTTTTATAAGGTTTAAGTTGGTTATTAATTATCTTAGGAAAAGGAAAAAGAAAAGCTCAAGTAAGCAAAGTAAAAATGAAAAGAAAATAAATGCTCAAATGAGCAAAGATGAAAATGGCATGAAATGTAAATGCTAGAAAAAATATTTTAAAAAATAGTGCATAAAGCATAAAAGAATAAAAGTATGAAATAAACAAGTCAATAATTAGTGGTTAGTTGGGTGACCATCTTGAAACTTGCAGTTGGAACTCATTAGAAGATTTTTGAAATTAAAGAAGATGGGAGGAGAAGAAGAGTCTATCCTATAGCATAAGGTAAAAGCTAAGGATAAGAACCATCTAACCAACAAGAAGCCAAAACTTGACATTATGAGCCAAGATAGAATTCCCATTCTTTGTATTGAAACCATGCAAGCAAAGTTACTAGATCTCTTAAAATGTATTAAGTCTTCACAAAAATTGGGCATAGTAACGACTGTATACGGGTGAATTCTAGATTACAGATAAAGTATGCAATCACAAAAGAACCTGCACACAAAAAAAACAAACAAGCAACCCAATGTCTTGAGGTAAGCCTCAAGAGCTCTAGACAAAATAATCAAATAAGATCACAAGGTATCCAAGATAGGCCAAGGTTTCTAATCCTAAGTCGAAGAAAAAGTCCACTGCTCCATCATGCCAAGGATAGTAACCAAATAGTCCAAGAATCATTAAGAGTTTTTTAGGGTTTAAGTTGGTTATTAAGTATCTTAGGAAAAGGAAAAAGAAAAGCTCAAGTGAGCAAAGTAAAAATGACAAGAAAATAAATGCTCAAATGAGCAAAGATGAAAATGGCATGAAATGTAAATTCTAGAAAAAATATTTAAAAAAATAGTGCATAAAGCATAAAAGAATAAAAGTATGAAATAAACAAGTCAATAATTAGTGGTTAGTTGGGTGACCATCTTGAAACTTGCAGTTGGAACTCATTAGAATATTTTTGAAATTAAATAAGATGGGAGGAGAAGAAGAGTCTATCCTATAGCATAAAGTAAAAGCTAAGGATAAGAACCATCTAACCAACAAGAAGCCAAAACTTCACATTATGACCCAAGATAGAATTCCCATTCTTTGTATTGAAACCATGCAAGCAAAGTTACTAGATCTCTTAAAATGTATTAAGTCTTCACAAAAATTGGGCATAGTAACGACTGTATACGGGTGAATTCTAGATTACAGATAAAGTATGCAATCACAAAAGAACCTGCACACAAAAAAAACAAACAAGCAACCCAATGTCTTGAGGTAAGCCTCAAGAGCTCTAGACAAAATAATCAAATAAGATCACAAGGTATCCAAGATAGGCCAAGGTTTCTAATCCTAAGTCGAAGAAAAAGTCCACTGCTCCATCATGCCAAGGATAGTAACCAAATAGTCCAAGAATCATTAAGAGTTTTTTAGGGTTTAAGTTGGTTATTAAGTATCTTAGGAAAAGGAAAAAGAAAAGCTCAAGTGAGCAAAGTAAAAATGACAAGAAAATAAATGCTCAAATGAGCAAAGATGAAAATGGCATGAAATGTAAATTCTAGAAAAAATATTTAAAAAAATAGTGCATAAAGCATAAAAGAATAAAAGTATGAAATAAACAAGTCAATAATTAGTGGTTAGTTGGGTGACCATCTTGAAACTTGCAGTTGGAACTCATTAGAATATTTTTGAAATTAAATAAGATGGGAGGAGAAGAAGAGTCTATCCTATAGCATAAAGTAAAAGCTAAGGATAAGAACCATCTAACCAACAAGAAGCCAAAACTTCACATTATGACCCAAGATAGAATTACCATTCTTTGGATTGAAACCATGCAAGCAAAGATACTAGACCTCTTAAAATGTATTAAGTCTTCACAAAAATTGGGCATAGTAACGACTGTATACGGGTGAATTCTAGATTACAGATAAAGTATGCAATCACAAAAGAACCTGCACACAAAAAAAACAAACAAGCAACCCAATGTCTTGAGGTAATCCTCAAGAGCTATAGACAAAATAATCAAATAAGATCACAAGGTATCCAAGATGGGCCAAGGTTTCTAATCCTAAGTCCAAGAAAAAGTCCACTGCTCCATCTTGCTAAGGATAGTAACCAAATAGTCCAAGAATCATTAAGAGTTTTATAAGGTTTAAGTTGGTTATTAAGTATCTTAGGAAAAGGAAAAAGAAAATCTCAAGTAAGCAAAGAAAAAATGAAAAGAAAATAAATGCTCAAATGAGCAAAGATGAAAATGGCATGAAATGTAAATGCTAGAAAAAATATTTTAAAAAATAGTGCATAAAGCATAAAAGAATAAAAGTATGAAATAAACAAGTCAATAATTAGTGGTTAGTTGGGTGACCATCTTGAAACTTGCAGTTGGAACTCATTAGAAGATTTTTGAAATTAAAGAAGATGGGAGGAGAAGAAGAGTCTATCCTATAGCATAAGGTAAAAGCTAAGGATAAGAACCATCTAACCAACAAGAAGCCAAAACTTGACATTATGAGCCAAGATAGAATTCCCATTCTTTGGATTGAAACCATGCAAGCAAAGTTACTAGATCTCTTAAAATGTATTAAGTCTTCACAAAAATTGGGCATAGTAACGACTTTATACGGGTGAATTCTAGATTACAGATAAAGTATGCAATCACAAAAGAACCTGCACACAAAAAAAACAAACAAGCAACCCAATGTCTTGAGGTAAGCCTCAAGAGCTCTAGACAAAATAATCAAATAAGATCACAAGGTTTCCAAGATAGGCCAAGGTTTCTAATCCTAAGTCGAAGAAAAAGTCCACTGCTCCATCATGCCAAGGATAGTAACCAAATAGTCCAAGAATCATTAAGAGTTTTTTAGGGTTTAAGTTGGTTATTAAGTATCTTAGGAAAAGGAAAAAGAAAAGCTCAAGTGAGCAAAGTAAAAATGACAAGAAAATAAATGCTCAAATGAGCAAAGATGAAAATGGCATGAAATGTAAATTCTAGAAAAAATATTTTAAAAAATAGTGCATAAAGCATAAAAGAATAAAAGTATGAAATAAACAAGTCAATAATTAGTGGTTAGTTGGGTGACCATCTTGAAACTTGCAGTTGGAACTCATTAGAATATTTTTGAAATTAAATAAGATGGGAGGAGAAGAAGAGTCTATCCTATAGCATAAGGTAAAAGCTAAGGATAAGAACCATCTAACCAACAAGAAGCCAAAACTTGACATTATGACCCAAGATAGAATTACCATTCTTTGGATTGAAACCATGCAAGCAAAGATACTAGACCTCTTAAAATGTATTAAGTCTTCACAAAAATTGGGCATAGTAACGACTGTATACGGGTGAATTCTAGATTACAGATAAAGTATGCAATCACAAAATAACCTGCACACAAAAAAAAACAAACAAGCAACCCAATGTCTTGAGGTAATCCTCAAGAGCTATAGACAAAATAATCAAATAAGATCACAAGGTATCCAAGATGGGCCAAGGTTTCTAATCCTAAGTCCAAGAAAAAGTCCACTGCTCCATCTTGCTAAGGATAGTAACCAAATAGTCCAAGAATCATTAAGAGTTTTATAAGGTTTAAGTTGGTTATTAAGTATCTTAGGAAAAGGAAAAAGAAAAGCTCAAGTAAGCAAAGTAAAAATGAAAAGAAAATAAATGCTCAAATGAGCAAAGATGAAAATGGCATGAAATGTAAATGCTAGAAAAAATATTTTAAAAAATAGTGCATAAAGCATAAAAGAATAAAAGTATGAAATAAACAAGTCAATAATTAGTGGTTAGTTGGGTGACCATCTTGAAACTTGCAGTTGGAACTCATTAGAAGATTTTTGAAATTAAAGAAGATGGGAGGAGAAGAAGAGTCTATCCTATAGCATAAGGTAAAAGTTAAGGATAAGAACCATCTAACCAACAAGAAGCCAAAACTTGACATTATGAGCCAAGATAGAATTCCCATTCTTTGGATTGAAACCATGCAAGCAAAGTTACTAGATCTCTTAAAATGTATTAAGTCTTCACAAAAATTGGGCATAGTAACGACTGTATACGGGTGAATTCTAGATTACAGATAAAGTATGCAATCACAAAAGAACCTGCACACAAAAAAAACAAACAAGCAACTCAATGTCTTGAGGTAAGCCTCAAGAGCTCTAGACAAAATAATCAAATAAGATCACAAGGTATCCAAGATAGGCCAAGGTTTCTAATCCTAAGTCGAAGAAAAAGTCCACTGCTCCATCATGCCAAGGATAGTAACCAAATAGTCCAAGAATCATTAAGAGTTTTTTAGGGTTTAAGTTGGTTATTAAGTATCTTAGGAAAAGGAAAAAGAAAAGCTCAAGTGAGCAAAGTAAAAATGACAAGAAAATAAATGCTCAAATGAGCAAAGATGAAAATGGCATGAAATGTAAATTCTAGAAAAAATATTTAAAAAAATAGTGCATAAAGCATAAAAGAATAAAAGTATGAAATAAACAAGTCAATAATTAGTGGTTAGTTGGGTGACCATCTTGAAACTTGCAGTTGGAACTCATTAGAATATTTTTGAAATTAAATAAGATGGGAGGAGAAGAAGAGTCTATCCTATAGCATAAGGTAAAAGCTAAGGATAAGAACCATCTAACCAACAAGAAGCCAAAACTTGACATTATGACCCAAGATAGAATTACCATTCTTTGGATTGAAACCATGCAAGCAAAGATACTAGACCTCTTAAAATGTATTAAGTCTTCACAAAAATTGGGCATAGTAACGACTGTATACGGGTGAATTCTAGATTACAGATAAAGTATGCAATCACAAAAGAACCTGCACACAAAAAAAAACAAACAAGCAACCCAATGTCTTGAGGTAATCCTCAAGAGCTATAGACAAAATAATCAAATAAGATCACAAGGTATCCAAGATGGGCCAAGGTTTCTAATCCTAAGTCCAAGAAAAAGTCCACTGCTCCATCTTGCTAAGGATAGTAACCAAATAGTCCAAGAATCATTAAAAGTTTTATAAGGTTTAAGTTGGTTATTAAGTATCTTAGGAAAAGGAAAAAGAAAAGCTCAAGTAAGCAAAGTAAAAATGAAAAGAAAATAAATGCTCAAATGAGCAAAGATGAAAATGGCATGAAACGTAAATGCTAGAAAAAATATTTTAAAAAATAGTGCATAAAGCATAAAAGAATAAAAGTATGAAATAAACAAGTCAATAATTAGTGGTTAGTTGGGTGACTATCTTGAAACTTGCAGTTGGAACTCATTAGAAGATTTTTGAAATTAAAGAAGATGGGAGGAGAAGAAGAGTCTATCCTATAGCATAAGGTAAAAGCTAAGGATAAGAACCATCTAACCAACAAGAAGCCAAAACTTGACATTATGAGCCAAGATAGAATTCCCATTCTTTGGATTGAAACCATGCAAGCAAAGTTACTAGATCTCTTAAAATGTATTAAGTCTTCACAAAAATTGGGCATAGTAACGACTGTATACGGGTGAATTCTAGATTACAGATAAAGTATGCAATCACAAAAGAACCTGCACACAAAAAAAACAAACAAGCAACTCAATGTCTTGAGGTAAGCCTCAAGAGCTCTAGACAAAATAATCAAATAAGATCACAAGGTATCCAAGATAGGCCAAGGTTTCTAATCCTAAGTCGAAGAAAAAGTCCACTGCTCCATCATGCCAAGGATAGTAACCAAATAGTCCAAGAATCATTAAGAGTTTTTTAGGGTTTAAGTTGGTTATTAAGTATCTTAGGAAAAGGAAAAAGAAAAGCTCAAGTGAGCAAAGTAAAAATGACAAGAAAATAAATGCTCAAATGAGCAAAGATGAAAATGGCATGAAATGTAAATTCTAGAAAAAATATTTAAAAAAATAGTGTATAAAGCATAAAAGAATAAAAGTATGAAATAAACAAGTCAATAATTAGTGGTTAGTTGGGTGACCATCTTGAAACTTGCAGTTGGAACTCATTAGAATATTTTTGAAATTAAAGAAGATGGGAGGAGAAGAAGAGTCTATCCTATAGCATAAGGTAAAAGCTAAGGATAAGAACCATCTAACCAACAAGAAGCCAAAACTTGACATTATGAGCCAAGATAGAATTACGATTCTTTGGATTGAAACCATGCAAGCAAAGATACTAGACCTCTTAAAATGTATTAAGTCTTCACAAAAATTGGGCATAGTAACGACTGTATACGAGTGAATTCTAGATTACAGATAAAGTATGCAATCACAAAAGAACCAGCACAAAAAAAAAACAAGCAACCCAATGTCTTGAGGTAAGCCTCAAGAGCTCTAGACAAAATAATCAAATAAGATCACAAGGTATCCAAGATAGGCCAAGGTTTCTAATCCTAAGTCCAAGAAAAAGTCCACTGCTCCATCATGTCAAGGATAGTAACCAAATAGTCCAAGAATCATTAAGAGTTTTTTAGGGTTTAAGTTGGTTATTAAGTATCTTAGGAAAAGGAAAAAGAAAAGCTCAAGTGAGCAAAGTAGAAATGAAAAGAAAATAAATGCTGAAATGAGCAAAGATGAAAATGGCATGAAATGTAAATGCTAGAAAAAATATTTAAAAAAATAGTGCATAAAGCATAAAAGAATAAAAGTATGAAACAAACAAGTCAATAATTAGTGGTTAGTTGGTTGACCATCTTGAAAATTGCAGTTGGAACTCATTAGAAGATTTTTGAAATTAAATAAGATGGGAGGAGAAGAAGAGTCTATCCTATAGCATAAGGTAAAAGCTAAGGATAAGAACCATCTAACCAACAAGAAGCCAAAACTTGACATTATGAGACAAGATAGAATTACCATTCTTTGGATTGAAACCATGCAAGCAAAGATACTAGACCTCTTAAAATGTATTAAGTCTTCACAAAAATTAGGCATAGTAACGACTGTATACGGGTGAATTCTAGATTACAGATAAAGTATGCAATCACAAAAGAACCTGCACACAAAAAAAAAACAAGCAACCCAATGT
The DNA here is from genome assembly GCA_948472305.1 of Vicia faba. Classification (NCBI taxonomy): domain Eukaryota; kingdom Viridiplantae; phylum Streptophyta; class Magnoliopsida; order Fabales; family Fabaceae; genus Vicia; species Vicia faba. Next base: position 1,355,554,119 of record OX451740.1, read on the forward strand.
CTTGAGGTAAGCCTCAAGAGCTCTAGACAAAATAATCAAATAAGATCACAAGGTATCCAAGATAGGCCAAGGTTTCTAATCCTAAGTCCAAGAAAAAGTCCACTGCTCCATCATGCCAAGGATAGTAACCAAATAGTCCAATAATCATTAAGAGTTTTTTAGGGTTTAAGTTGGTTATTAAGTATCTTAGGAAAAGGAAAAATAAAAGCTCAAGTGAGCAAAGTAAAAATGACAAGAAAATAAATGCTCAAATGAGCAAAGATGAAAATGGCATGAAATGTAAATGCTAGAAAAAATATTTAAAAAAATAGTGCATAAAGCATAAAAGAATAAAAGTATGAAACAAACAAGTCAATAATTAGTGGTTAGTTGGTTGACCATCGTGAAACTTGCAGTTGGAACTCATTATGTGGATTAGGCCCTCATCCATCATCTCTTGTAAATCAGCCTTTATCTTATCGCAACCCTATATGTCTGTACTGCAAATAACACAACTCATATGGTCATCCGTATAGTAGCTAAATTCACAAAGGTCTGCATTCATTCTCACCAAATCTCCTCTAACCAGATTAATATAAAAAATCCAGATGTTTCCTGGACAACTGAAAACCATATTCAGTGCATTTACTCCCCCATGCTTGGGTAGAGGATTGTATTTCACATTAGCTCCCACATCCTTGAAAGATAGAACACCAGACTTTACCAACTTCTGCACCTCAGTCTTCAAAGAATAACAATTCTCATAATTATGCTCTGGTGCTCTCTGATGAAAAGCACATGTTTGATCTGCTTTGTAGTACCAAGGCAATGGTGATGGTACGACGGGAGGTGGTCGGGTCTGAACAAGATTCTTCTTAATTAATGTTGGTAGTAACTTTGTATAGCTTATAGGAATATGGTAATAACTCTCCCTTCTATGATTATACCCTTGATTCCCTTGTTGGGATGGTCTTTGAAAAGCAACAATAGTTGGAGCTGCACCCACAACTGGAGTAACTGGGGTGACATGCTGATGACGCTGATAATTCCTTCTAGGAGTATTAACCCTCCTCTCTTACATAATAGCATTTGCATCCCCTTCCTTCTTATTGGTAAACCCATAAGATGGTTTCTCCACACCTCCAGAACTTTCACTCTTTGTTAAGCGAACCTCTCTTACATCCTCTTCTAAGCGGATACCCATTCCTACCATTTCAGTAAAGTCACTTTGTGCACTTGCCACCTTCCTTTCTTAGTAGAAAGCACCCAGCGTTTTCAAGAAAATCTTAGTCATCTCCTTCTCTTCCACGGGAGGAAACACTTGGGCGGATACCTCACGCCATCTATGTGCATACTCTTTGAATGATTCCATGTCTTTCTGAACCATGGCCCTGAGTAGATCACGGTCAGGCGCCATGTCCATGTTGTACTTGTATTGTTTTATGAATGCTTCTCCTAAATAATTGAAAGTATGGATATTGGCGCTGTCCAAACTCATATACCACTTCAGCGCAACACCGGTTAAACTATCCTGAAAAAAGTGAATCAGCAGACGCTGATCATAAGTATGGGTAGACATTCTCCTCACGTACATCAACACATGAACACGATGGGAAGTGTTGCCCTTGTACTTCTCAAACTCCGGAACCTTAAACTTAGCAGGTATCTTAACATTCGGGACCAAGTGTAGCGGTAGAAATGTTCAAGACTAAGCCATTGCATTTACTAGACTTTATACAAATCAAAAATAAAAATCGCCACCGCGCTTTATTGTTTCCAAAGGAATGGGAAAAGAGAAAGTAACCAAAAAGAGGGGGGAAAGATTCAAGGTAAGGGGGTTGGTTATGCAAAGGGAAGGTATTAGCTCCCTAAAGATCTACGGTACTCCGCAAGAACCTCTTTGTAAAATCTGTATATTTTGGCTATAAAATGTGTTAGATATAAAGTGGATGGTGGAGGTGAGGAAATAAATATTTTTTATGATTTTTGCACCAGCCGCGATTGTGAACCTTTAGTGCCTACGTACCACCTTTCGTGAAATAGGGGATCAAGGTACACATAGTTCCTCTTTTAAAAGATTGAAAAATAAGTGTGTTGGTTAATTTTAAGAGATAAGACATCATCGTCATTGTCCGTGTGGAAAAAATACTTACTACCCACAATCATGAGAAAGGAGAATTTTCATCATCTCAAAGTTGAGGATATGGCTTGGATTTTAAAATCAACAATGCCTCACTCAACACCCAAGTGGAAAATGTCTCACTTTACTACATATTGTAGAAGCATAGTTGTTTGCATCACTACAAGGATTGACAAGAATCTAATCTTTTAAAAAAAGTTTTAAAGATAAAATCCAAAGTGGCAAAATGGTTTGGAATGAGATTGGTTGACTTTTAGTCTTCTCACAAAAATGTCAAAGTATTATTAAATTGATTGGAGTTTATTTATGAAAAGACTTTGAAAATGCATGGACATAAGTCCAAGTTTATTATGAAAGAGTTTAAATTTAAAAACAAGAAAGGTTTTCAAAAGGAGGGAGAAGATTTTTGAAATTAAAGAAGATGGGAGGAGAAGAAGAGTCTATCCTAAAGCATAAGGTAAAAGATAAGGATAAGAACCATCTAACCAACAAGAAGCCAAAACTTGACATTATGAGCCAAGATAGAATTCCCATTCTTTGGATTGAAACCATGCAAGCAAAGATACTAGACCTCTTAAAATGTATTAAGTCTTCACAAAAATTGGGCATAGTAACGACTGTATACGGGTGAATTCTAGATTACAGATAAAGTATGCAATCACAAAAGAACCTGCACACAAAAAAAACAAACAAGCAACCCAATGTCTTGAGGTAAGCCTCAAGAGCTCTAGACAAAATAATCAAATAAGATCACAAGGTATCCAAGATAGGCCAAGGTTTCTAATCCTAAGTCCAAGAAAAAGTCCACTGCTCTATCATGCCAAGGATAGTAACCAAATAGTCCAAGAATCATTAAGAGTTTTTTAGGGTTTAATTTGGTTATTAAGTATCTTAGGAAAAGGAAAAAGAAAAGCTCAAGTGAGCAAAGTAAAAATGACAAGAAAATAAATGCTCAAATGAGCAAAGATGAAAATGGCATGAAATGTAAATGCTAGAAAAAATATTTAAAAAAATAGTGCATAAAGCATAAAAGAATAAAAGTATGAAATAAACAAGTCAATAATTAGTGGTTAGTTGGGTGACCATCTTGAAACTTGCAGTTGGAACTCATTAGAAGATTTTTGAAATTAAATAAGATGGGAGGAGAAGAAGAGTCTATCCTATAGCATAAGGCAAAAGCTAAGGATAAGAACCATCTAACAAACAAGAAGCCAAAACATGACATTATGAGCCAAGATAGAATTCCCATTCTTTGGATTGAAACCATGCAAGCAAAGATACTAGACCTCTTAAAATGTATTAAGTCTTCACAAAAATTGGGCATAGTAACGACTGTATACGGGTGAATTCTAGATTACAGATAAAGTATGCAATCACAAAACAACCTTCACACAAAAAAAACAAACAAGCAACCCAATGTCTTGAGGTAAGCCTCAAGAGCTCTAGACAAAATAATCAAATAAGATCACAAGGTATCCAAGATAGGCCAAGGTTTCTAATCCTAAGTCCAAGAAAAAGTCCACTGCTCCATCATGCCAAGGATAGTAACCAAATAGTCCAAGAATCATTAAGAGTTTTTTAGGGTTTAAGTTGGTTATTAAGTATCTTAGGAAAAGGAAAAAGAAAAGCTCAAGTGAACAAAGTAAAAATGACAAGAAAATAAATGCTCAAATGAGCAAAGATGAAAATGGCATGAAATGTAAATGCTAGAAAAAATATTTAAAAAAATAGTGCATAAAGCATAAAAGAATAAAAGTATGAAATAAACAAGTAAATAATTAGTGGTTAGTTGGGTTACCATCTTGAAACTTGCAGTTGGAACTCATTAGAAGATTTTTGAAATTAAATAAGATGGGAGGAGAAGAAGAGTCTATCCTATAGCATAAGGTAAAAGCTAAGGATAAGAACCATCTAACCAACAAGAAGCCAAAACTTGACATTATGAGCCAAGATAGAATTACCATTCTTTGGATTGAAACCATGCAAGCAAAGATACTAGACTTCTTAAAATGTATTAAGTCTTCACAAAAATTGGGCATAGTAACGACTGTATACGGGTGAATTCTAAATTACAGATAAAGTATGCAATCACAAAAGAACCTGCACACAAAAAAAACAAGCAACCCAATGTCTTGAGGTAAGCCTCAAGTGCTCTAGACAAAATAATCAAATAAGATCACAAGGTATCCAAGATAGGCCAAGGTTTCTAATCCTAAGTCAAAGAAAAAGTCCACTGCTCCATCATGCCAAGGATAGTAACCAAATAGTCCAATAATCATTAAGAGTTTTTTAGGGTTTAAGTTGGTTATTAAGTATCTTAGGAAAAGGAAAAAGAAAAGCTCAAGTGAGCAAAGTAAAAATGACAAGAAAATAAATGCTCAAATGAGCAAAGATGAAAATTTCATGAAATGTAAATGCTAGAAAAAATATTTAAAAAAATAGTGCATAAAGCATAAAATAATAAAAGTATGAAACAAACAAGTCAATAATTAGTGGTTAGTTGGTGACCATCTTGAAACTTGCAGTTGGAACTCATTATGTGGATTAGGCCCTCATCCATCATCTCTTGTAAATCAGCCTTTATCTTATCGCAACCCTATATGTCTGTACTGCAAATAACACAACTCATATGGTCATCCGTATAGTAGCTAAATTCACAAAGGTCTGCATTCATTCTCACCAAATCTCCTCTAACCAGATTAATATCAAAAATCCAGATGTTTCCTGGACAACTGACAACCATATTCAGTGCATTTACTCCCCATGCTTGGGTAGAGGATTGTATTTCACATTAGGTCCCACATCCTTGAAAGATAGAACACCAGACTTTACCAACTTCTACACCTCAGTCTTCAAAGAATAACAATTCTCATAATTATGCTCTGGTGCTCTCTGATGAAAAGCACATGTTTGATCTGCTTTGTAGTACCAAGGCAATGGTGATGGTACGACGGGAGGTGGTTGGGTCTGAACAAGATTCTTCTGAATTAATGCTGGTAGTAACTTTGTATAGCTTATAGGAATATGGTAATAACTCTCCCTTCTCTGATTATACCCTTGATTCCCCTGCTGGGATGGTCTTTGATAAGCAACAATAGTTGGAGCTGCACCCACAACTGGAGTAACTGGGGCGACATGCTGATGACGCTGATAATTCCTTCTAGGAGTATTAACCCTCCTATCTTACATAATAGCATTTGCATCCCCTTCCTTCTTATTGGTAAACCCATAAGATGGTTTCTTCACACCTCCAGAACTTTCACTCTTTGTTAAGCGGACCTCTCTTACATCCTCTTCTAAGCGGATACCCATTCCTACCATTTCAGTAAAGTCACTTTACGCACTTGCCACCTTCCTTTCTTAGTAGAAAGCACCCAGCGTTTTCAAGAAAATCTTAGTCATCTCCTTCTCTTCCACGGGAGGAATCACTTGGGCAGCTACCTCACGCCATCTATGTGCATACTCTTTGAATGATTCCATGTCTTTCTGAACCATGGCCCTGAGTAGATCACGGTCAGGCGCCATGTCCATGTTGTACTTGTATTGTTTTATGAATGCTTCTCCTAAATAATTGAAAGTATGGATATTGGCGCTGTCCAAACTCATATACCACTTCAGCGCAACACCGATCAAACTATCCTGAAAAAAGTGAATCAGCAGACGCTGATCATCAGTATGGGTAGACATTCTCCTCACGTACATCAACACATGAGCACGATGGGAAGTGTTGCCCTTGTACTTCTCAAACTCTGGGACCTTAAACTTAGCAGGTATCTTAACATTCGGGACCAAGTGTAGCGGTAGAAATGTTCAAGACTAAGCCATTGGATTTTCTAGACTTTATACAAATCAAAAATAAAAATCGTCACCGCGCTTTATTGTTTCCAAAGGAATGGGAAAAGAGAAAGTAACCCAAAAGAGGGGGGAAAGATTCAAGGTAAGGGGGTTGGTTATGCAAAGGGAAGGTATTAGCTCCCTAAAGATCTACGGTACTCCGCAGGAACCTCTTTGTAAAATCTGTATATTTTGGCTATAAAATGTGTTAGATATAAAGTGGATGGTGGAGGTGAGGAAATAAATATTTTTTATGATTTTTGCACCCGCCGCGATTGTGAACCTTTAGTGCCTACGTACCACCTTTCGTGAAATAGGGGATCAAGGTACACATAGTTCCTCTTTTAAAAGATTGAAAAATAAGTGTGTTGGTTAATTTTAAGAGATAAGACACCATCGTCATTGTCCGTGTGGAAAAAATACTTACTACCCACAATCATGAGAAAGGAGAATTTTCATCATCTCAAAGTGGAGGATATGGCTTGGATTTTAAAATCAACAATGCCTCACTCAACACCCAAGTGGAAAATGTCTCACTTTACTACATATTGTAGAAGCATAGTTGTTTGCATCACTACAAGGATTGACAAGAATCTAATCTTTTAAAAAAAGTTTTAAAGATAAAAGCCGAAGTGGCAAAATGGTTTGGAATGAGATTGGTTGACTTTTAGTCTTCTCACAAAAATGTCAAAGTATTATTAAATTGATTGAAGTTTATTTATGAAAAGATTTTGAAAATGCATGGACATAAGTCCAAGTTTATTATGAAAGAGTTTAAATTTCAAAACAAGAAAGGTTTTCAAAAGGAGGGAGAAGATTTTTGAAATTAAAGAAGATGGGAGGAGAAGAAGAGTCTATCCTAAAGCATAAGGTAAAAGCTAAGGATAAGAACCATCTAACCAACAAGAAGCCAAAACTTGACATTATGAGCCAAGATAGAATTCCCATTCTTTGGATTGAAACCATGCAAGCAAAGATACTAGACCTCTTAAAATGTATTAAGTCTTCACAAAAATTGGGCATAGTAACGACTGTATACGGGTGAATTCTAGATTACAGATAAAGTATGCAATCACAAAAGAACCTGCACACAAAAAAAACAAACAAGCAACCCAATGTCTTGAGGTAATCCTCAAGAGCTATAGACAAAATAATCAAATAAGATCACAAGGTATCCAAGATGGGCCAAGGTTTCTAATCCTAAGTCCAAGAAAAAGTCCACTGCTCCCTCATGCCAAGGATAGTAACCAAATAGTCCAAGAATCATTAAGAGTTTTTTAGGGTTTAAGTTGGTTATTAAGTATCTTAGGAAAAGGAAAAAGAAAAGCTCAAGTGAGCAAAGTAAAAATGACAAGAAAATAAATGCTCAAATGAGCAAAGATGAAAATGGCATGAAATGTAAATGCTAGAAAAAACATTTAAAAAAATAGTGCATAAAGCATAAAAGAATAAAAGTATGAAATAAACAAGTCAATAATTAGTGGTTAGTTGGGTGACCATCTTGAAACTTGCAGTTGGAACTCATTAGAAGATTTTTGAAATTAAATAAGATGGGAGGAGAAGAAGAGTCTATCCTATAGCATAAGGTAAAAGCTAAGGATAAGAACCATCTAACCAACAAGAAGCCAAAACTTGACATTATGAGCCAAGATAGAATTCCCATTCTTTGGATTGAAACCATGCAAGCAAAGATACTAGACCTCTTAAAATGTATTAAGTCTTCACAAAAATTGGGCATAGTAACGACTGTATACGGGTGAATTCTAGATTACAAATAAAGTATGCAATCACAAAAGAACCTGCACACAAAAAAAAAACAAGCAACCCAATGTCTTGAGGTAAGCCTCAAGAGCACTAGACAAAATAATCAAATAAGATCACAAGGTATCCAAGATAGGCCAAGGTTTCTAATCCTAAGTCCAAGAAAAAGTCCACTGCTCCATCATGCCAAGGATAGTAACCAAATAGTCCAAGAATCATTAACAGTTTTTTAGGGTTTAAGTTGGTTATTAAGTATCTTAGGAAAAGGAAAAAGAAAAGCTCAAGTGAGCAAAGTAAAAATGACAAGAAAATAAATGCTCAAATGAGCAAAGATGAAAATGGCATGAAATGTAAATGCTAGAAAAAATATTTAAAAAAATAGTGCATAAAGCATAAAAGAATAAAAGTATGAAATAAACAAGTCAATAATTAGTGGTTAGTTGGGTGACCATCTTGAAACTTGCAGTTGGAACTCATTAGAAGATTTTTGAAATTAAATAAGATGGGAGGAGAAGAAGAGTCTATCCTATAGCATAAGGTAAAAGCTAAGGATAAGAACCATCTAACCAACAAGAAGCCAAAACTTGACATTATGAGCCAAGATAGAATTACCATTATTTGGATTGAAACCATGCAAGCAAAGATACTAGACCTCTTAAAATGTATTAAGTCTTCACAAAAATTGGGCATAGTAACGTTTGTATACGGGTGAATTCTAGATTACAGATAAAGTATGCAATCACAAAAGAACCTGCACACAAAAAAAAAACAAGCAACCCAATGTCTTGAGGTAAGCTTCAAGAGCTCTAGACAAAATAATCAAATAAGATCACAAGGTATCCAAGATAGGCCAAGGTTTCTAATCCTAAGTCCAAGAAATAGTCCACTGCTCCATCATGCCAAGGATAGTAACCAAATAGTCCAATAATCATTAAGAGTTTTTTAGGGTTTAAGTTGGTTATTAAGTATCTTAGGAAAAGGAAAAAGAAAAGCTCAAGTGAGCAAAGTAAAAATGACAAGAAAATAAATGCTCAAATGAGCAAAGATGAAAATGGCATGAAATGTAAATGCTAGAAAAAATATTTAAAAAAATAGTGCATAAAGCATAAAAGAATAAAAGTATGAAACAAACAAGGCAATAATTAGTGGTTAGTTGGTTGACCATCTTGAAACTTGCAGTTGGAACTCATTATGTGGATTAGGCCCTCATTCATCATCTCTTGTAAATCAGCCTTTATCTTATCGCAACCCTATATGTCTGTACTGCAAATAACACAACTCATATGGTCATCCGTATAGTAGCTAAATTCACAAAGGTCTGCATTCATTCTCACCAAATCTCCTCTAACCAGATTAATATCAAAAATCCAGATGTTTCCTGGACAACTGACAACCATATTCAGTGCATTTACTCCCCCATGCTTGGGTAGAGGATTGAATTTCACATTAGGTCCCACATCCTTGAAAGATAGAACACCAGACTTTACCAACTTCTGCACCTCAGTCTTCAAAGAATAACAATTCTCATAATTATGCTCTGGTTCTCTCTGATGAAAAGCACATGTTTGATCTGCTTTGTAGTACCAAGGCAATGGTGATGGTACGACGGGAGGTGGTCGGGTCTGAACAAGATTCTTCTGAATTAATGCTGGTAGTAACTTTGTATAGCTTATAGGAATATGGTAATAACTCTCCCTTCTCTGATTATACCCTTGATTCCCCTGCTGGGATGGTCTTTGATAAGCAACAATAGTTGGAGCTGCACCCACAACTGGAGTAACTGGGGCGACATGTTGATGATGCTGATAATTCCTTCTAGGAGTATTAACCCTCCTCTCTTACATAATAGCATTTGCATCCCCTTCCTTCTTATTGGTAAACCCATAAGATGGTTTCTTCACACCTCCAGAACTTTCACTCTTTGTTAAGGGGACCTCTCTTACATCCTCTTCTAAGCGGATACCCATTCCTACCATTTCAGTAAAGTCACTTTACGCACTTGCCACCTTCCTTTCTTAGTAGAAAGCACCCAGCGTTTTCAAGAAAATCTTAGTCATCTCCTTCTCTTCCACGGGAGGAATCACTTGGGCGGCTACCTCACGCCATCTATGTGCATACTCTTTGAATGATTCCATGTCTTTCTGAACCATGGCCCTGAGTAGATCACGGTCAGGCGCCATGTCCATGTTGTACTTGTATTGTTTTATGAATGCTTCTCCTAAATAATTGAAAGTATGGATATTGGCGCTGTCCAAACTCATATACCACTTCAGCGCAACGCCGGTCAAACTATCCTGAAAAAAGTGAATCAGCAGACGCTGATCATCAGTATGGGTAGACATTCTCCTCACGTACATCAACACATGAGCACGATGGGAAGTGTTGCCCTTGTACTTCTCAAACTCCGGGACCTTAAACTTAGCAGGTATCTTAAATTTCGGGACCAAGTGTAGCGGTAGAAATGTTCAAGACTAAGCCATTGGATTTACTAGACTTTATACAAATCAAAAATAAAAATCGCCACCGCGCTTTATTGTTTCCAAAGGAATGGGAAAAGAGCAAGTAACCCAAAAGAGGGGGGAAAGATTCAAGGTAAGGGGGTTGGTTATGCAAAGGGAAGGTATTAGCTCCCTAAAGATCTACGGTACTCCGCAGGAACCTCTTTGTAAAATCTGTATATTTTGGCTATAAAATGTGTTAGATATAAAGTGGATGGTGGAGGTGAGGAAATAAATATTTTTTATGATTTTTGCACCCTCCGCGATTGTGAACCTTTAGTGCCTACGTACCACCTTTCGTGAAATAGGGGATCAAGGTACACATAGTTCCTCTTTTAAAAGATTGAAAAATAAGTGTGTTGGTTAATTTTAAGAGATAAGACATCATCGTCATTGTCCTTGTGGAAAAAATACTTACTACCCACAATCATGAGAAAGGAGAATTTTCATCATCTCAAAGTGGAGGATATGGCTTGGATTTTAAAATCAACAATGCCTCACTCAACACCCAAGTGGAAAATGTCTCACTTTACTACATATTGTAGAAGCATAGTTGTTTGCATCACTACAAGGATTGACAAGAATCTAATCTTTTAAAAAAAGTTTTAAAGATAAAAGCCGAAGTGGCAAAATGGTTTGGAATGAGATTGGTTGACTTTTAGTCTTCTCACAAAAATGTCAAAGTATTATTAAATTGATTGGAGTTTATTTATGAAAAGATTTTGAAAATGCATGGACATAAGTCCAAGTTTATTATGAAAGAGTTTAAATTTCAAAACAAGAAAGGTTTTCAAAAGGAGGGAGAAGATTTTTGAAATTAAATAAGATGGGAGGAAAAGAAGAGTCTATCCTAAAGCATAAGGTAAAAGCTAAGGATAAGAACCATCTAACCAGCAAGAAGCCAAAACTTGACATTATCAGCCAAGATAGAATTCCCATTCTTTGGATTGAAACCATGCAAGCAATGATACTAGACCTCTTAAAATGTATTAAGTCTTCACAAAAATTGGGCATAGTAACGACTGTATACGGGTGAATTCTAGATTACAGATAAAGTATGCAATCACAAAAGAACCTGCACACAAAAAAAACAAACAAGCAACCCAATGTCTTGAGGTAAGCCTCAAGAGCTCTAGACAAAATAATCAAATAAGATCACAAGGTATCCAAGATAGGCCAAGGTTTCTAATCCTAAGTCCAAGAAAAAGTCCACTGCTCCCTCATGCCAAGGATAGTAACCAAATAGTCCAAGAATCATTAAGAGATTTTTAGGGTTTAAGTTGGTTATTAAGTATCTTAGGAAAAGGAAAAAGAAAAGCTCAAGTGAGCAAAGTAAAAATGACAAGAAAATAAATGCTCAAATGAGCAAAGTTGAAAATGGCATGAAATGTAAATGCTAGAAAAAATATTTAAAAAAATAGTGCATAAAGCATAAAAGAATAAAAGTATGAAATAAACAAGTCAATAATTAGTGGTTAGTTGGGTGACCATCTTGAAACTTGCAGTTGGAACTCATTAGAAGATTTTTGAAATTAAATAAGATGGGAGGAGAAGAAGAGTCTATCCTATAGCATAAGGTAAAAGCTAAGGATAAGAACCATCTAACCAACAAGAAGCCAAAACTTGACATTATGAGCCAAGATAGAATTCCCATTCTTTGGATTGAAACCATGCAAGCAAAGATACTAGACCTCTTAAAATGTATTAAGTCTTCACAAAAATTGGGCATAGTAACGACTGTATACGGGTGAATTCTAGATTACAGATAAAGTATGCAATCATAAAAGAACCTGCACACAAAAAAAACAAGCAACCCAATGTCTTGAGGTAAGCCTCAAGAGCACTAGACAAAATAATCAAATAAGATCACAAGGTATCCAAGATAGGCCAAGGTTTCTAATCCTAAGTCCAAGAAAAAGTCCACTGCTCCATCATGCCAAGGATAGTAACCAAATAGTCCAAGAATCATTAACAGTTTTTTAGGGTTTAAGTTGGTTATTAAGTATCTTAGGAAAAGGAAAAAGAAAAGCTCAAGTGAGCAAAGTAAAAATGACAAGAAAATAAATGCTCAAATGAGCAAAGATGAAAATGGCATGAAATGTAAATGCTAGAAAAAATATTTAAAAAAATAGTGCATAAAGCATAAAAGAATAAAAGTATGAAACAAACAAGGCAATAATTAGTGGTTACTTGGTTGACCATCTTGAAACTTGCAGTTGGAACTCATTATGTGGATTAGGCCCTCATTCATCATCTCTTGTAAATCAGCCTTTATCTTATCGCAACCCTATATGTCTGTACTGCAAATAACACAACTCATATGGTCATCCGTATAGTAGCTAAATTCACAAAGGTCTGCATTCATTCTCACCAAATCTCCTCTAACCAGATTAATATCAAAAATCCAGATGTTTCCTGGACAACTGACAACCATATTCAGTGCATTTACTCCCCCATGCTTGGGTAGAGGATTGAATTTCACATTAGGTCCCACATCCTTGAAAGATAGAACACCAGACTTTACCAACTTCTGCACCTCAGTCTTCAAAGAATAACAATTCTCATAATTATGCTCTGGTGCTCTCTGATGAAAAGCACATGTTTGATCTGCTTTGTAGTACCAAGGCAATGGTGATGGTACGACGGGAGGTGGTCGGGTCTGAACAAGATTCTTCTGAATTAATGCTGGTAGTAACTTTGTATAGCTTATAGGAATATGGTAATAACTCTCCCTTCTCTGATTATACCCTTGATTCCCCTGCTGGGATGGTCTTTGATAAGCAACAATAGTTGGAGCTGCACCCACAACTGGAGTAACTGGGGCGACATGCTGATGACGCTGATAATTCCTTCTAGGAGTATTAACCCTCCTCTCTTACATAATAGCATTTGCATCCCCTTCCTTCTTATTGGTAAACCCATAAGATGGTTTCTTCACACCTCCAGAACTTTCACTCTTTGTTAAGGGGACCTCTCTTACATCCTCTTCTAAGCGGATACCCATTCCTACCATTTCAGTAAAGTCACTTTACGCACTTGCCACCTTCCTTTCTTAGTAGAAAGCACCCAGCGTTTTCAAGAAAATCTTAGTCATCTCCTTCTCTTCCACGGGAGGAATCACTTGGGCGGCTACCTCACGCCATCTATGTGCATACTCTTTGAATGATTCCATGTCTTTCTGAACCATGGCCCTGAGTAGATCACGGTCAGGCGCCATGTCCATGTTGTACTTGTATTGTTTTATGAATGCTTCTCCTAAATAATTGAAAGTATGGATATTGGCACTGTCCAAACTCATATACCACTTCAGCGCAACGCCGGTCAAACTATCCTGAAAAAAGTGAATCAGCAGACGCTGATCATCAGTATGGGTAGACATTCTCCTCACGTACATCAACACATGAGCACGATGGGAAGTGTTGCCCTTGTACTTCTCAAACTCCGGGACCTTAAACTTAGCAGGTATCTTAAATTTCGGGACCAAGTGTAGCGGTAGAAATGTTCAAGACTAAGCCATTGGATTTACTAGACTTTATACAAATCAAAAATAAAAATCGCCACCGCGCTTTATTGTTTCCAAAGGAATGGGAAAAGAGCAAGTAACCCAAAAGAGGGGGGAAAGATTCAAGGTAAGGGGGTTGGTTATGCAAAGGGAAGGTATTAGCTCCCTAAAGATCTACGGTACTCCGCAGGAACCTCTTTGTAAAATCTGTATATTTTGGCTATAAAATGTGTTAGATATAAAGTGGATGGTGGAGGTGAGGAAATAAATATTTTTTATGATTTTTGCACCCTCCGCGATTGTGAACCTTTAGTGCCTACGTACCACCTTTCGTGAAATAGGGGATCAAGGTACACATAGTTCCTCTTTTAAAAGATTTAAAAATAAGTGTGTTGGTTAATTTTAAGAGATAAGACATCATCGTCATTGTCCTTGTGGAAAAAATACTTACTACCCACAATCATGAGAAAGGAGAATTTTCATCATCTCAAAGTGGAGGATATGGCTTGGATTTTAAAATCAACAATGCCTCACTCAACACCCAAGTGGAAAATGTCTCACTTTACTACATATTGTAGAAGCATAGTTGTTTGCATCACTACAAGGATTGACAAGAATCTAATCTTTTAAAAAAAGTTTTAAAGATAAAAGCCGAAGTGGCAAAATGGTTTGGAATGAGATTGGTTGACTTTTAGTCTTCTCACAAAAATGTCAAAGTATTATTAAATTGATTGGAGTTTATTTATGAAAAGATTTTGAAAATGCATGGACATAAGTCCAAGTTTATTATGAAAGAGTTTAAATTTCAAAACAAGAAAGGTTTTCAAAAGGAGGGAGAAGATTTTTGAAATTAAATAAGATGGGAGGAAAAGAAGAGTCTATCCTAAAGCATAAGGTAAAAGCTAAGGATAAGAACCATCTAACCAACAAGAAGCCAAAACTTGACATTATGAGCCAAGATAGAATTCCCATTCTTTGGATTGAAACCATGCAAGCAATGATACTAGACCTCTTAAAATGTATTAAGTCTTCACAAAAATTGGGCATAGTAACGACTGTATACGGGTGAATTCTAGATTACAGATAAAGTATGCAATCACAAAAGAACCTGCACACAAAAAAAACAAACAAGCAACCCAATGTCTTGAGGTAAGCCTCAAGAGCTCTAGACAAAATAATCAAATAAGATCACAAGGTATCCAAGATAGGCCAAGGTTTCTAATCCTAAGTCCAAGAAAAAGTCCACTGCTCCCTCATGCCAAGGATAGTAACCAAATAGTCCAAGAATCATTAAGAGTTTTTTAGGGTTTAAGTTGGTTATTAAGTATCTTAGGAAAAGGAAAAAGAAAAGCTCAAGTGAGCAAAGTAAAAATGACAAGAAAATAAATGCTCAAATGAGCAAAGTTGAAAATGGCATGAAATGTAAATGCTAGAAAAAATATTTAAAAAAATAGTGCATAAAGCATAAAAGAATAAAAGTATGAAATAAACAAGTCAATAATTAGTGGTTAGTTGGGTGACCATCTTGAAACTTGCAGTTGGAACTCATTAGAAGATTTTTGAAATTAAATAAGATGGGAGGAGAAGAAGAGTCTATCCTATAGCATAAGGTAAAAGCTAAGGATAAGAACCATCTAACCAACAAGAAGCCAAAACTTGACATTATGAGCCAAGATAGAATTCCCATTCTTTGGATTGAAACCATGCAAGCAAAGATACTAGACCTCTTAAAATGTATTAAGTCTTCACAAAAATTGGGCATAGTAACGACTGTATACGGGTGAATTCTAGATTACAGATAAAGTATGCAATCACAAAAGAACCTGCACACAAAAAAAAACAAGCAACCCAATGTCTTGAGGTAAGCCTCAAGAGCACTAGACAAAATAATCAAATAAGATCACAAGGTATCCAAGATAGGCCAAGGTTTCTAATCCTAAGTCCAAGAAAAAGTCCACTGCTCCATCATGCCAAGGATAGTAACCAAATAGTCCAAGAATCATTAACAGTTTTTTAGGGTTTAAGTTGGTTATTAAGTATCTTAGGAAAAGGAAAAAGAAAAGCTCAAGTGAGCAAAGTAAAAATGACAAGAAAATAAATGCTCAAATGAGCAAAGATGAAAATGGCATGAAATGTAAATGCTAGAAAAAATATTTAAAAAAATAGTGCATAAAGCATAAAAGAATAAAAGTATGAAATAAACAAGTCAATAATTAGTGGTTAGTTGGGTGACCATCTTGAAACTTGCAGTTGGAACTCATTAGAAGATTTTTGAAATTAAATAAGATGGGAGGAGAAGAAGAGTCTATCCTATAGCATAAGGTAAAAGCTAAGGATAAGAACCATCTAACCAACAAGAAGCCAAAACTTGACATTATGAGCCAAGATAGAATTACCATTCTTTGTATTGAAACCATGCAAGCAAAGATACTAGACCTCTTAAAATGTATTAAGTCTTCACAAAAATTGGGCATAGTAACGTTTGTATACGGGTGAATTCTAGATTACAGATAAAGTATGCAATCACAAAAGAACCTGCACACAAAAAAAAACAAGCAACCCAATGTCTTGAGGTAAGCCTCAAGAGCTCTAGACAAAATAATCAAATAAGATCACAAGGTATCCAAGATAGGCCAAGGTTTCTAATCCTAAGTCCAAGAAAAAGTCCACTGCTCCATCATGCCAAGGATAGTAACCAAATAGTCCAATAATCATTAAGAGTTTTTTAGGGTTTAAGTTGGTTATTAAGTATCTTAGGAAAAGGAAAAAGAAAAGCTCAAGTGAGCAAAGTAAAAATGACAAGAAAATAAATGTTCAAATGAGCAAAGATGAAAATGGCATGAAATGTAAATGCTAGAAAAAATATATAAAAAAATAGTGCATAAAGCATAAAAGAATAAAAGTATGAAACAAACAAGTCAATAATTAGTGGTTAGTTGGTTGACCATCTTGAAACTTGCTGTTGGAACTCATTATGTGGATTAGGCCCTCATCCATCATCTCTTGTAAATCAGCCTTTATCTTATCGCAACCCTATATGTCTGTACTGCAAATAACACAACTCATATGGTCATCCGTATAGTAGCTAAATTCACAAAGGTCTGCATTCATTCTCACCAAATCTCCTTTAACCAGATTAATATCAAAAATCCAGATGTTTCCTGGACAACTGACAACCATATTCAGTGCATTTACTCCCCCATGCTTGGGTAGAGGATTGTATTTCACATTAGGTCCCACATCCTTGAAAGATAGAACACCAGACTTTACCAACTTCTGCACCTCAGTCTTCAAAGAATAACAATTCTCATAATTATGCTCTGGTGCTCTCTGATGAAAAGCACATGTTTGATCTGCTTTGTAGTACCAAGGCAATAGTGATGGTACGACGGGAGGTGGTCGGGTCTGAACAAGATTCTTCTGAATTAATGCTGGTAGTAACTTTGTATAGCTTATAGGAATATGGTAATAACTCTCCCTTCTCTGATTATACCCTTGATTCCCCTGCTGGGATGGTCTTTGATAAGCAACAATAGTTGGAGCTGCACCCACAACTGGAGTAACTGGGGCGACATGCTGATGACGCTGATAATTCCTTCTAGGAGTATTAACCCTCCTCTCATACATAATAGCATTTGCATCCCCTTCCTTCTTATTGGTAAACCCATAAGATGGTTTCTTCACACCTCCAGAACTTTCACTCTTTGTTTAGCGGACCTCTCTTACATCCTCTTCTAAGCGGATACCCATTCCTACCATTTCAGTAAAGTCACTTTGCGCACTTGCCACCTTCCTTTCTTAGTAGAAAGCACCCAGCGTTTTCAAGAAAATCTTAGTCATCTCCTTTTCTTCCACGGGAGGAATCACTTGGGCGGCTACCTCACGCCATCTATGTGCATACTCTTTGAATGATTCCATGTCTTTCTGAACCATGGCCCTGAGTAGATCACGGTCAGGCGCCATGTCCATGTTGTACTTGTATTGTTTTATGAATGCTTCTCCTAAATAATTGAAAGTATGGATATTGGCGCTGTCCAAACTCATATACCACTTCAGCGCAACGCCGGTCAAACTATCCTGAAAAAAGTGAATCAGCAGACGCTGATCATCAGTATGGGTAGACATTCTCCTCACGTACATCAACACATGAGCACGATGGGAAGTGTTGCCCTTGTACTTCTCAAACTTCGGGACCTTAAACTTAGCAGGTATCTTAACATTCGGGGCCAAGTGTAGCGGTAGAAATGTTCAAAACTAAGCCATTGGTATTTCTAGACTTTATACAAATAAAAAATAAAAATCGCCACCGCGCTTTATTGTTTCCAAAGGAATGGGAAAAGAGAAAGTAACCCAAAAGAGGGGGGAAAGATTCAAGGTTAGGGGGTTGGTTATGCAAAGGGAAGGTATTAGCTCCCTAAAGATCTACGGTACTCCGCAGGAACCTCTTTGTAAAATCTGTATATTTTGGCTATAAAATGTGTTAGATATAAAGTGGATGGTGGAGGTGAGGAAATAAATATTTTTTATGATTTTTGCACCCGCCGCGATTGTGAACCTTTAGTGCCTACGTACCACCTTTCGTGAAATAGGGGATCAAGGTACACATAGTTCCTCTTTTAAAAGATTGAAAAATAAGTGTGTTGGTTAATTTTAAGAGATAAGACATCATCGTCATTGTCCGTGTGGAAAAAATACTTACTACCCACAATCATGAGAAAGGAGAATTTTCATCATCTCAAAGTGGAGGATATGGCTTGGATTTTAAAATCAACAATGCCTCACTCAACACCTAAGTGGAAAATGTCTCACTTTACTACATATTGTAGAAGCATAGTTGTTTGCATCACTACAAGGATTGACAAGAATCTAATCATTTAAAAAAAGTTTTAAAGATAAAAGCCGAAGTGGCAAAATGGTTTGGAATGAGATTGGTTGACTTTTAGTCTTCTCACAAAAATGTCAAAGTATTATTAAATTGATTGGAGTTTATTTATGAAAAGATTTTGAAAATGCATGGACATAAGTCCAAGTTTATTATGAAAGAGTTTAAATTTCAAAACAAGAAAGGTTTTCAAAAGGAGGGAGAAGATTTTTGAAATTAAAGAAGATGGGTGGAGAAGAAGAGTCTATCCTAAAGCATAAGGTAAAAGCTAAGGATAAGAACCATCTAACCAACAAGAAGCCAAAACTTGACATTATGAGCCAAGATAGAATTCCCATTTATTGGATTGAAACCATGCAAGCAATGATACTAGACCTCTTAAAATGTATTAAGTCTTCACAAAAATTGGGCATAGTAACGATTGTATACGGGTGAATTCTAGATTACAGATAAAGTATGCAATCACAAAAGAACCTGCACACAAAAAAAAAACAAGCAACCCAATGTCTTGAGGTAAGCCTCAAGAGCTCTAAACAAAATAATCAAATAACATCACAAGGTATCCAAGATAGGCCAAGGTTTCTAATCCTAAGTCCAAGAAAAAGTCCACTGCTCCCTCATGCCAAGGATAGTAACCAAATAGTCCAAGAATCATTAAGAGTTTAAGTTGGTTATTAAGTATCTTAGGAAAAGGAAAAAGAAAAGCTCAAGTGAGCAAAGTAAAAATGACAACAAAATAAATGCTCAAATGAGCAAAGATGAAAATGGCATGAAATGTAAATGCTAGAAAAAATATTTAAAAAAATAGTGCATAAAGCATAAAAGAATAAAAGTATGAAATAAACAAGTCATTAATTAGTGGTTAGTTGGGTGACCATCTTGAAACTTGCAGTTGGAACTCATTAGAAGATTTTTGAAATTAAATAAGATGGGAGGAGAAGAAGAGTCTATCCTATAGCATAAGGTAAAAGCTAAGGATAAGAACCATCTAACCAACAAGAAGCCAAAACTTGACATTATGAGCCAAGATAGAATTCCCATTCTTTGGATTGAAACCATGCAAGCAAAGATACTAGACCTCTTAAAATGTATTAAGTCTTCACAAAAATTGGGCATAGTAACGACTGTATACGGGTGAATTCTAGATTACAGATAAAGTATGCAATCACAAAAGAACCTGCACACAAAAAAAACAAACAAGCAACCCAATGTCTTGAGGTAAGCCTCAAGAGCACTAGACAAAATAATCAAATAAGATCACAAGGTATCCAAGATAGGCCAAGGTTTCTAATGCTAAGTCCAAGAAAAAGTCCACTGCTCCATCATGCCAAGGATAGTAACCAAATAGTCCAAGAATCATTAACAGTTTTTTAGGGTTTAAGTTGGTTATTAAGTATCTTAGGAAAAGGAAAAAGAAAAGCTCAAGTGAGCAAAGTAAAAATGACAAGAAAATAAATTCTCAAATGAGCAAAGATGAAAATGGCATGAAATGTAAATGCTAGAAAAAATATTTAAAAAAAATAGTGCATAAAGCATAAAAGAATAAAAGTATGAAATAAACAAGTCAATAATTAGTGGTTAGTTGGGTGACCATCTTGAAACTTGTAGTTGGAACTCATTAGAAGATTTTTGAAATTAAATAAGATGGGAGGAGAAGAAGGGTCTATCCTATAGAATAAGGTAAAAGCTAAGGATAAGAACCATCTAACCAACAAGAAGCCAAAACTTGACATTATGAGCCAAGATAGAATTCCCATTCTTTGGATTGAAACCATGCAAGCAAAGATACTAGACCTCTTAAAATGTATTAAGTCTTCACAAAAATTGGGCATAGTAACGACTGTATACGGGTGAATTCTAGATTACAGATAAAGTATGCAATCACAAAAGAACCTGCACACAAAAAAAAAACAAGCAACCCAATGTCTTGAGGTAAGCCTCAAGAGCTCTAGACAAAATAATCAAATAAGATCACAAGGTATCCAAGATAGGCCAAGGTTTCTAATCCTAAGTCCAAGAAAAAGTCCACTGCTCCATCATGCCAAGGATAGTAACCAAATAGTCCAAGAATCATTAAGAGTTTTTTAGGGTTTAAGTTGGTTATTAAGTATCTTAGGAAAAGGAAAAAGAAAAGCTCAAGTGAGCAAAGTAAAAATGACAAGAAAATAAATGCTCAAATGAGCAAAGATGAAAATGGCATGAAATGTAAATGCTATAAAAAATATTTAAAAAAATAGTTCATAAAGCATAAAAGAATAAAAGTATGAAACAAACAAGTCAATAATTAGTGGTTAGTTGGGTGACCATCTTGAAACTTGCAGTTGGAACTCATTATTTGGATTAGGCCCTCATCCATCATCTCTTATAAATCAGCCTTTATCTTATCGCAACCCTATATGTCTGTACTGCAAATAACACAACTCATATGGTCATCCGTATAGTAGCTAAATTCACAAAGTTCTGCATTCATTCTCACCAAATCTTCTCTAACCAGATTAATATCAAAAATCCAGATGTTTCGTGGAGACTCGACAACCATATTCACAACATTTTCTCCCCCATGCTTGGGTAGAGGATTGTATTTCACATTAGGTCCCACATCCTTGAAAGATAGAACACCAGACTTCACCAACTTCTGCACCTCAGTCTTCAAAGAATAACAATTATCATAATTATGCTCTAGTGCACTCTGATGAAAAGCACATGTTTGATCTGCTTTGTAGTACCAAGGCAATGGTGATGGTACGACGGGAGGTGGTTGGGTCTGAACCAGATTCTTCTGAATTAATGCTGGTAGTAACTTTGTATAGCTTATAGGAATATGGTAATAACTCTCCCATCTCTGATTATACACTTGATTCCCCTGCTGGGATGGTCTTTGATAAGCAACAATAGTTGGAGCTGCACCCACAACTGGAGTAACTGGGGCGACATGCTGATGACGCTGATAATTCCTTCTAGGAGTATTAACCCTCCTCTCTTACATAATAGCATTTTCATCCCCTTCCTTCTTCTTGGTAAACCCATAAGATGGTTTCTTCACACCTCCAGAACTTTCACTCTTTGTTAAGCGGACCTCTCTTACATCCTCTTCTAAGCGGATACCCATTTCTACCATTTCAGTAAAGTCACTTTACGCACTTGCCACCTTCCTTTCTTAGTAGAAAGCACCCAGCGTTTTCAAGAAAATCTTAGTCATCTCCTTCTCTTCCACGGGAGGAATAACTTGGGAGGCTACCTCACGCCATCTATGTGCATACTCTTTGAATGATTTCATGTCTTTCTGAACCATGGCCCTGAGTAGATCACGGTCAGGCACCATGTCCATGTTGTACTTGTATTGTTTTATGAATGCTTCTCCTAAATAATTGAAAGTATGGATATTGGCGCTGTCCAAACTCATATACCACTTCAGCGCAACACCGGTCAAACTATCCTGAAAAAAGTGAATCAGCAGACGCTGATCATCAGTATGGGTAGACATTCTCCTCACGTACATCAACGCATGAGCACGATGGGAAGTGTTGCCCTTGTACTTCTCAAACTCCGGGACCTTAAACTTAGCAGGTATCTTAACATTCGGGACCAAGTGTAGCGGTAGAAATGTTCAAGACTAAGCCATTGGATTTACTAGACTTTATACAAATCAAAAATAAAAATCGCCACCGCGCTTTATTGTTTCCAAAGGAATGGGAAAAGAGCAAGTAACCCAAAAGAGGGGGGAAAGATTCAAGGTAAGGGGGTTGGTTATGCAAAGGGAAGGTATTAGCTCCCTAAAGATCTACGATACTCCGCAGGAACCTCTTTGTAAAATATGTATATTTTGGCTATAAAATGTGTTAGATATAAAGTGGATGGTGGAGGTGAGGAAATAAATATTTTTTATGATTTTTGCACCCTCCGCGATTGTGAACCTTTAGTGCCTACGTACCACCTTTCGTGAAATAGGGGATCAAGGTACACATAGTTCCTCTTTTAAAAGATTGAAAAATAAGTGTGTTGGTTAATTTTAAGAGATAAGACATCATCGTCATTGTCCGTGTGGAAAAAATACTTACTACCCACAATCATGAGAAAGTAGAATTTTCATCATCTCATAGTGGAGGACATGGCTTGGATTTTAAAATCAACAATGCCTCACTCAACACCCAACTGTAAAATGTCTCACTTTACTACATATTGTAGAAGCATAGTTGTTTGCATCACTACAAGGATTGACAAGAATCTAATCTTTTAAAAAAAGTTTTAAAGATAAAAGCCGAAGTGGAAAAATGGTTTGGAATGAGATTGGTTGACTTTTAGTTTTCTCACAAAAATGTCAAAGTATTATTAAATTGATTGGAGTTTATTTATGAAAAGATTTTGAAAATGCATGGACATAAGTCCAAGTTTATTATGAAAGAGTTTAAATTTCAAAACAAGAAAGGTTTTCAAAAGGAGGGAGAAGATTTTTGAAATTAAAGAAGATGGGAGGAGAAGAAGAGTCTATCCTAAAGCATAAGGTAAAAGCTAAGGATAAGAGCCATCTAACCAACAAGAAGCCAAAACTTGACATTATGAGCCAAGATAGAATTCCCATTCTTTGGATTGAAACCATGCAAGCAAAGATACTAGACCTCTTAAAATGTATTAAGTCTTCACAAAAATTGGGCATAGTAACGACTGTATACGGGTGAATTCTAGATTACAGATAAAGTATGCAATCACAAAAGAACCTGCACACAAAAAAAACAAACAAGCAACCCAATGTCTTGAGGTAAGCCTCCAGAGCTCTAGACAAAATAATCAAATAAGATCACAAGGTATCCAAGATATGCCAAGGTTTCTAATCCTAAGTCCAAGAAAAAGTCCACTGCTCCATCATGCCAAGGATAGTAACCAAATAGTCCAAGAATCATTAAGAGTTTTTTAGGGTTTAAGTTGGTTATTAAGTATCTTAGGAAAAGGAAAAAGAAAAGCTCAAGTGAGCAAAGTAAAAATGACAAGAAAATAAATTCTCAAATGAGCAAAGATGAAAATGGCATGAAATGTAAATGCTAGAAAAAATATTTAAAAAAATAGTGCATAAAGCATAAAAGAGTAAAAGTATGAAATAAACAAGTCAATAATTAGTGGTTAGTTGGGTGACCATCTTGAAACTTGCAGTTGGAACTCATTAGAAGATTTTTGAAATTAAATAAGATGGGAGGAGAAGAAGAGTCTATCCTATAGCATAAGGTAAAAGCTAAGGATAAGAACCATCTAACCAACAAGAAGCCAAAACTTGACATTATGAGCCAAGATAGAATTCCCATTCTTTGGAGTGAAACCATGCAAGCAAAGATACTAGACCTCTTAAAATGTATTAAGTCTTCACAAAAATTGGGCATAGTAACGACTGTATACGGGTGAATTCTAGATTACAGATAAAGTATGCAATCACAAAAGAACCTGCACACAAAAAAAAAAAAACAAGCAACCCAATGTCTTGAGGTAAGCCTCAAGAGCTATAGACAAAATAATCAAATAAGATCACAAGGTATCCAAGATAGGCCAAGGTTTCTAATCCTAAGTCCATAAAAAAGTCCACTGCTCTATCATGCCAAGGATAGTAACCAAATAGTCCAAGAATCATTAAGAGTTTTTTAGGGTTTAAGTTGGTTATTAAGTATCTTAGGAAAAGGAAAAAGAAAAGCTCAAGTGAGCAAAATAAAAATGACAAGAAAATAAATGCTCAAATGAGCAAAGATGAAAATGGCATGAAATGTAAATGCTAGAAAAAATATTTAAAAAAATAGTTCATAAAGCATAAAAGAATAAAAGTATGAAACAAACAAGTCAATAATTAGTGGTTAGTTGGGTGACCATCTTGAAACTTGCAGTTGGAACTCATTATTTGGATTAGGCCCTCATCCATCATCTCTTATAAATCAGCCTTTATCTTATCGCAACCCTATATGTCTGTACTGCAAATAACACAACTCATATGGTCATCCGTATAGTAGCTAAATTCACAAAGGTCTGCATTCATTCTCACCAAATCTTCTCTAACCAGATTAATGTCAAAAATCCAGATGTTTCATGGACAACCGACAACCATATTCACAACATTTTCTCCCCCATGCTTGGGTAGAGGATTGTATTTCACATTAGGTCCCACATCCTTGAAAGATAGAACACCAGACTTCACCAACTTCTGCACCTCAGTCTTCAAAGAATAACAATTCTCATAATTATGCTCTGGTGCTCTCTGATGAAAAGCACATGTTTGATCTGCTTTGTAGTACCAAGGCAATGGTGATGGTACGACGGGAGGTGGTCGGGTCTGAACCAGATTCTTCTGAATTAATGCTGGTAGTAACTTTGTATAGCTTATAGGAATATGGTAATAACTCTCCCATCTCTGATTATACACTTGATTCCCCTGCTGGGATGGTCTTTGATAAGCAACAATAGTTGGAGCTGCACCCACAACTGGAGTAACTGGGGCGACATGCTGATGACGCTGATAATTCCTTCTAGGAGTATTAACCCTCCTCTCTTACATAATAGCATTTGCATCCCCTTCCTTCTTCTTGGTAAACCCATAAGATGGTTTCTTCACACCTCCAGAACTTTCACTCTTTGTTAAGCGGACCTCTCTTAGATCCTCTTCTAAGCGGATACCCATTCCTACCATTTCAGTAAAGTCACTTTACGCACTTGCCACCTTCCTTTCTTAGTAGAAAGCACCCAGCGTTTTCAAGAAAATCTTAGTCATCTCCTTCTCTTCCACGGGAGGAATAACTTGGGAGGCTACCTCACGCCATCTATGTGCATACTCTTTGAATGATTCCATGTCTTTCTGAACCATGGCCCTGAGTAGATCACGGTCAGGCGCCATGTCCATGTTGTACTTGTATTGTTTTATGAATGCTTCTCCTAAATAATTGAAAGTATGGATATTGGCGCTGTCCAAACTCATATACCACTTCAGCGCAACACCGGTCAAACTATCCTGAAAAAAGTGAATCAGCAGACGCTGATCATCAGTATGGGTAGACATTCTCCTCACGTACATCAACGCATGAGCACGATGGGAAGTGTTGCCCTTGTACTTCTCAAACTCCGGGACCTTAAACTTAGCAGGTATCTTAACATTCGGGACCAAGTGTAGCGGTAGAAATGTTCAAGACTAAGCCATTGGATTTACTAGACTTTATACAAATCAAAAATAAAAATCGCCACCGCGCTTTATTGTTTCCAAAGGAATGGGAAAAGAGCAAGTAACCCAAAAGAGGGGGGAAAGATTCAAGGTAAGGGGGTTGGTTATGCAAAGGGAAGGTATTAGCTCCCTAAAGATCTACGGTACTCCGTAGGAACCTCTTTGTAAAATATGTATATTTTGGCTATAAAATGTGTTAGATATAAAGTGGATGGTGGAGGTGAGGAAATAAATATTTTTTATGATTTTTGCACCCTCCGCGATTGTGATCCTTTAGTGCCTACGTACCACCTTTCGTGAAATAGGGGATCAAGGTACACATAGTTCCTCTTTTAAAAGATTGAAAAATAAGTGTGTTGGTTAATTTTAAGAGATAAGACATCATCGTCATTGTCCGTGTGGAAAAAATACTTACTACCCACAATCATGAGAAAGGAGAATTTTCAACATCTCAAAGTGGAGGATATGGCTTGGATTTTAAAATCATCAATGCCTCACTCAACACCCAAGTGGAAAATGTCTCACTTTACTACATATTGTAGAAGCATAGTTGTTTGCATCACTACAAGGATTGACAAGAATCTAATCTTTTAAAAAAAGTTTTAAAGATAAAAGCCGAAGTGGCAAAATGGTTTGGAATGAGATTGGTTGACTTTTAGTCTTCTCACAAAAATGTCAAAGTATTATTAAATTGATTGGAGTTTATTTATGAAAAGATTTTGAAAATGCATGGACATAAGTCCAAGTTTATTATGAAAGAGTTTAAATTTTAAAACAAGAAAGGTTTTCAAAAGGAGGGAGAAGACTTTTGAAATTAAAGAAGATGGGAGGAGAAGAAGAGTCTATCCTAAAGCATAAGGTAAAAGCTAAGGATAAGAACCATCTAACCAACAAGAAGCCAAAACTTGACATTATGAGCCAAGATAGAATTCCCATTCTTTGGATTGAAACCATGCAAGCAAAGATACTAGACCTCTTAAAATGTATTAAGTCTTCACAAAAATTGGGCATAGTAACGACTGTATATGGGTGAATTCTAGATTACAAATAAAGTATGCAATCACAAAAGAACCTGCACACAAAAAAAACAAACAAGCAACCCAATGTCTTGAGGTAAGCCTCAAGAGCTCTAGACAAAATAATCAAATAAGATCACAAGGTATCCAAGATAGGCCAAGGTTTCTAATCATAAGTCCAAGAAAAAGTCCACTGCTTCATCATGCCAAGGATAGTAACCAAATAGTCCAAGAATCATTAAGAGTTTTTTAGGGTTTAAGTTGGTTATTAAGTATCTTAGGAAAAGGAAAAAGAAAAGCTGAAGTGAGTAAAGTAAAAATGACAAGAAAATAAATGCTCAAATGAGCAAAGATGAAAATGGCATGAAATGTAAATGCTAGAAAAAATATTTAAAAAAATAGTGCATAAAGCATAAAAGAATAAAAGTATGGAATAAACAAGTCAATAATTAGTGGTTAGTTGGGTGACCATCTTGAAACTTGCAGTTGGAACTCATTAGATGATTTTTGAAATTAAATAAGATGGTAGGAGAAGAAGAGTCTATCCTATAGCATAAGGTAAAAGCTAAGGATAAGAACCATCTAACCAACAAGAAGCCGAAACTTGACATTATGAGCCAAGATAGAATTCCCATTCTTTGGATTGAAACCATGCAAGCAAAGATACTAGACCTCTTAAAATGTATTAAGTCTTCACAAAAATTGGGCATAGTAACGACTGTATACGGGTGAATTCTAGATTACAGATAAAGTATGCAATCACAAAAGAACCTGCACACAAAAAAAAAACAAGCAACCCAATGTCTTGAGGTAAGCCTCAAGAGCTGTAGATAAAATAATCAAATAAGATCACAAGGTATCCAAGATAGGCCAAGGTTTCTAATCCTAAGTCCAAGAAAAAGTCCACTGCTCCATCATGCCAAGGATAGTAACCAAATAGTCCAAGAATCATTAAGAGTTTTTTAGGGTTTAAGTTGGTTATTAAGTATCTTAGGAAAAGGAAAAAGAAAAGCTCAAGTGAGCAAAGTAAAAATGACAAGAAAATAAATGCTCAAATGAGCAAAGATGAAAATGGCATGAAATGTAAATGCTAGAAAAAATATTTAAAAAAATAGAGCATAAAGCATAAAAGAATAAAAGTATGAAACAAACAAGTCAATAATTAGTGGTTAGTTGGGTGACCATCTTGTTACTTGCAGTTGGAACTCATTATGTGGATTAGGCCATCATCCATCATCTCTTGTAAATCAGCCTTTATCTTATCGCAACCCTATATGTCTGTACTGCAAATAACACAACTCATATGGTCATCCGTATAGTAGCTATATTCACAAAGGTCTGCATTCATTCTCACCAAATCTTCTCTAACCAGATTAATATCAAATATCCAGATGTTTCCTGGATAACCGACAACCATATTCACAACATTTACTCCCCCATGCTTGGGTAGAGGATTGTATTTCACATTAGGTCCCACATCCTTGAAAGATAGAACACCAGACTTCACCAACTTCTGCACCTCAGTCTTCAAAGAATAACAATTCTCATAATTATGCTCTGGTGCTCTCTGATGAAAAGCACATGTTTGATCTGCTTTGTAGTACCAAGGCAATGGTGATGGTACGACGAGAGGTGGTCGGGTCTGAACCAGATTCTTCTGAATTAATGCTGGTAGTAACTTTGTATAGCTTATAGGAATATGGTAATAACTCTCCCTTCTCTGATTATACACTTGATTCCCCTGCTGGGATGGTCTTTGATAAGCAACAATAGTTGGAGCTGCACCCACAACTGGAGTAACTGGGGAGACATGCTGATGACGCTGATAATTCCTTCTAGGAGTATTAACCCTCCTCTCTTACATAATAGCATTTTCATCCCCTTCCTTCTTCTTGGTAAACCCATAAGATGGTTTCTTCACACCTCCAGAACTTTCACTCTTTGTTAAGCGGACCTCTCTTACATCCTCTTCTAAGCGGATACCCATTCCTACCATTTCAGTAAAGTCACTTTGCACACTTTCCACCTTCCTTTCTTAGTAGAAAGCACCCAGCGTTTTCAAGAAAATCTTAGTCATCTCCTTCTCTTCCACGGGAGGAATCACTTGGGCGGCTACCTCACGCCATCTATGTGCATACTCTTTGAATGATTCCATGTCTTTCTGAACCATGGCCCTGAGTAGATCACGGTCAGGCGCCATGTCCATGTTGTACTTGTATTGTTTTATGAATGCTTCTCCTAAATAATTGAAAGTATGGATATTGGCGCTGTCCAAACTCATATACCACTTCAGCGCAACAC
This sequence comes from Vicia faba, assembly GCA_948472305.1. Taxonomy (NCBI): domain Eukaryota; kingdom Viridiplantae; phylum Streptophyta; class Magnoliopsida; order Fabales; family Fabaceae; genus Vicia; species Vicia faba. The sequence continues at coordinate 1,355,583,215 of OX451740.1, forward strand.
CGGTCAAACTATCCTGAAAAAAGTGAATCAGCAGACGCTGATCATCAGTATGGGTAGACATTCTCCTCACGTACATCAACGCATGAGCACGATGGGAAGTGTTGCCCTTATACTTCTCAAACTCTGGGACCTTAAACTTAGCAGGTATCTTAACATTCGGGACCAAGTGTAGCGGTAGAAATGTTTAAGACTAAGCCATTGGATTTACTAGACTTTATACAAATCAAAAATAAAAATCTCCACCGCGCTTTATTGTTTCCAAAGGAATGGGAAAAGAGCAAGTAACCCAAAAGAGGGGGGAAAGATTCAAGGTAAGGGGGTTGGTTATGCAAAGGGAAGGTATTAGCTCCCTAAAGATCTACGGTACTCCGTAGGAACCTCTTTGTAAAATATGTATATTTTGGCTATAAAATGTGTTAGATATAACGTGGATGGTGGAGGTGAGGAAATAAATATTTTTTATGATTTTTGACCCTCCGCGATTGTGAACCTTTAGTGCCTACGTACCACCTTTCGTGAAATAGGGGATCAAGGTACACATAGTTCCTCTTTTAAAAGATTGAAAAATAAGTGTGTTGGTTAATTTTAAGAGATAAGACATCATCGTCATTGTCCGTGTGGAAAAAATACTTACTACCCACAATCATGAGAAAGGAGAATTTTCAACATCTCAAAGTGGACGATATGGCTTGGATTTTAAAATCATCAATGCCTCACTCAACACCCAAGTGGAAAATGTCTCACTTTACTACATATTGTAGAAGCATAGTTGTTTGCATCACTACAAGGATTGACAAGAATCTAATCTTTTAAAAAAAGTTTTAAAGATAAAAGCCGAAGTGGCAAAATGGTTTGGAATGAGATTGGTTGACTTTTACTCTTCTCACAAAAATGTCAAAGTATTATTAAATTGATTGGAGTTTATTTATGAAAAGATTTTGAAAATGCATGGACATAAGTCCAAGTTTATTATGAAAGAGTTTAAATTTCAAAACAAGAAAGGTTTTCAAAAAGAGGGAGAAGACTTTTGAAATTAAAGAAGATGGGAGGAGAAGAAGAGTCTATCCTAAAGCATAAGGTAAAAGCTAAGGATAAGAACCATCTAACCAACAAGAAGCCAAAACTTGACATTACGAGCCAAGATAGAATTCCCATTCTTTGGATTGAAACCATGCAAGCAAAGATACTAGACCTCTTAAAATGTATTAAGTCTTCACAAAAATTGGGCATAGTAACGACTGTATACGGGTGAATTCTAGATTACAAATAAAGTATGCAATCACAAAAGAACCTGCACACAAAAAAAACAAACAAGCAACCCAATGTCTTGAGGTAAGCCTCAAGAGCTCTAGACAAAATAATCAAATAAGATCACAAGGTATCCAAGATAGGCCAAGGTTTCTAATCCTAAGTCCAAGAAAAAGTCCACTGCTTCATCATGCCAAGGATAGTAACCAAATAGTCCAAGAATCATTAAGAGTTTTTTAGGGTTTAAGTTGGTTATTAAGTATCTTAGGAAAAGGAAAAAGAAAAGCTCAAGTGAGTAAAGTAAAAATGACAAGAAAATAAATGCTCAAATGAGCAAAGATGAAAATGGCATGAAATGTAAATGCTAGAAAAAATATTTAAAAAAATAGTGCATAAAGCATAAAAGAATAAAAGTATGGAATAAACAAGTCAATAATTAGTGGTTAGTTGGGTGACCATCTTGAAACTTGCAGTTGGAACTCATTAGAAGATTTTTGAAATTAAATAAGATGGTAGGAGAAGAAGAGTCTATCCTATAGCATAAGGTAAAAGCTAAGGATAAGAACCATCTAACCAACAAGAAGCCAAAACTTGACATTATGAGCCAAGATAGAATGCCCATTCTTTGGATTGAAACCATGCAAGCAAAGATACTAGACCTCTTAAAATGTATTAAGTCTTCACAAAAATTGGGCATAGTAACGACTGTATACGGGTGAATTCTAGATTACAGATAAAGTATGCAATCACAAAAGAACCTGCACACAAAAAAAAAACAAACAACCCAATGTCTTGAGGTAAGCCTCAAGAGCTGTAGACAAAATAATCAAATAAGATCACAAGGTATCCAAGATAGGCCAAGGTTTCTAATCCTAAGTCCAAGAAAAAGTCCACTGCTCCATCATGCCAAGGATAGTAACCAAATAGTCCAAGAATCATTAAGAGTTTTTTAGGGTTTAAGTTGGTTATTAAGTATCTTAGGAAAAGGAAAAAAGAAAAGCTCAAGTGAGGAAAGTAAAAATGACAAGAAAATAAATGCTCAAATGAGCAAAGATGAAAATGGCATGAAATGTAAATGCTAGAAAAAATATTTAAAAAAATAGAGCATAAAGCATAAAAGAATAAAAGTATGAAACAAACAAGTCAATAATTAGTGGTTAGTTGGGTGACCATCTTGTTACTTGCAGTTGGAACTCATTATGTGGATTAGGCCCTCATCCATCATCTCTTGTAAATCAGCCTTTATCTTATCGCAACCCTATATGTCTGTACTGCAAATAACACAACTCATATGGTCATCCGTATAGTAGCTATATTCACAAAGGTCTGCATTCATTCTCACCAAATCTTCTCTAACCAGATTAATATCAAATATCCAGATGTTTCCTGGATAACCGACAACCATATTCACAACATTTACTCCCCCATGCTTGGGTAGAGGATTGTATTTCACATTAGGTCCCACATCCTTGAAAGATAGAACACCAGACTTCACCAACTTCTGCACCTCAGTCTTCAAAGAATAACAATTCTCATAATTATGCTCTGGTGCTCTCTGATGAAAAGCACATGTTTGATCTGCTTTGTAGTACCAAGGCAATGGTGATGGTACGACGAGAGGTGGTCGGGTCTGAACCAGATTCTTCTGAATTAATGCTGGTAGTAACTTTGTATAGCTTATAGGAATATGGTAATAACTCTCCCTTCTCTGATTATACACTTGATTCCCCTGCTGGGATGGTCTTTGATAAGCAACAATAGTTGGAGCTGCACCCACAACTGGAGTAACTGGGGCGACATGCTGATGACGCTGATAATTCCTTCTAGGAGTATTAACCCTCCTCTCTTACATAATAGCATTTTCATCCCCTTCCTTCTTCTTGGTAAACCCATAAGATGGTTTCTTCACACCTCCAGAACTTTCACTCTTTGTTAAGCGGACCTCTCTTACATCCTCTTCTAAGCGGATACCCATCCTACCATTTCAGTAAAGTCACTTTGCGCACTTTCCACCTTCCTTTCTTAGTAGAAAGCACCCAGCGTTTTCAAGAAAATCTTAGTCATCTCCTTCTCTTCCACGGGAGGAATCACTTGGGCGGCTACCTCACGCCATCTATGTGCATACTCTTTGAATGATTCCATGTCTTTCTGAACCATGGCCCTGAGTAGATCACGTTCAGGCGCCATGTCCATGTTGTACTTGTATTGTTTTATGAATGCTTCTCCTAAATAATTGAAAGTATGGATATTGGCGCTGTCCAAACTCATATACCACTTCAGCGTAACACCGGTCAAACTATCCTGAAAAAAGTGAATCAGCAGACGCTGATCATCAGTATGGGTAGACATTCTCCTCACGTACATCAACACATGAGCACGATGGGAATTGTTTCCCTTGTACTTATCAAACTCCGGGACCTTAAACTTAGCAGGTATCTTAACATTCGGGACCAAGTGTAGCGGTAGAAATGTTCAAGACTAAGCCATTGGATTTACTAGACTTTATACAAATCAAAAATAAAAATCGCCACCGCGCTTTATTGTTTCCAAAGGAATGGGAAAAGAGCAAGTAACCCAAAAGAGGGGGGAAAGATTCAAGGTAAGGGGGTTGGTTATGCAAAGGGAAGGTATTAGCTCCCTAAAGATCTACGGTACTCCGCAGAAACCTCTTTGTAAAATCTGTATATTTTGTCTATAAAATGTGTTAGATATAAAGTGGATGGTGGAGGTGAGGAAATAAATATTTTTTATGATTTTTGAACCCGCCGCGGTTGTGAACCTTTAGTGCCTACGTACCACCTTTCGTGAAATAGGGGATCAAGGTACACATAGTTCCTCTTTTAAAAGATTGAAAAATAAGTGTGTTGGTTAATTTTAAGAGATAAGACATCATCGTCATTGTCCGTGTGGAAAAAATACTTACTACCCACAATCATGAGAAAGGAGAATTTTCATCATCTCAAAGTGGAGGATATGGCTTGGATTTTAAAATCAACAATGCCTCACTCAACACCCAAGTGGAAAATGTCTCACTTTACTACATATTGTAGAAGCATAGTTGTTTGCATCACTACAAGGATTGACAAGAATCTAATCTTTTAAAAAAAGTTTTAAAGATAAAAGCCGAAGTGGCAAAATGGTTTGGAATGAGATTGGTTGACTTTTAGTCTTCTCACAAAAATGTCAAAGTATTATTAAATTGATTGGAGTTTATTTATGAAAAGATTATGAAAATGCATGGACATAAGTCCAAGTTTATTATGAAAGAGTTTAAATTTCAAAACAAGAAAGGTTTTCAAAAGGAGGGTGAAGATTTTTGAAATTAAAGAAGATGGGAGGAGAAGAAGAGTCTATCCTAAAGCATAAGGTAAAAGCTAAGGATAAGAACCATCTAACCAACAAGAAGCCAAAACTTGATATTATGAGCCAAGATAGAATTCTCATTCTTTGGATTGAAGCCAAGAAAGAAAAGATACTAGACCTCTTCAAATGTATTAAGTCTTCACAAAAATTGGGCAGAGTAACAGCTGTATACGGGTGAATTCCAGATTACAGATAAAGTATGCAATCACAAAAGAACCTGCACACAAAAAAACAAACAAGCAACCCAATGTCTTGAGGTAAACCTCAAGAGTTCCAGACAAAATAATCAAATAAGATCACAAGGTATCAAAGATAGGCCAAGGTTTCTAATCCTAAGTCTAAGAAAAAGTCCGCTGCTCTATCATGCCAAGGATAGTAACCAAATAGTCCAAGAATCATTAAGAGTTTTTTAGGGTTTAAGTTTGTTATTAAGTATCTTAGGAAAAGGAAAAAGAAAAGCTCAAGTGAGCAAAGTTAAAATGACAAGAAAATAAATGCTCAAATGAGCAAAGATGAAAATGGCATGAAATGTAAATGCTAGAAAAAATATTTAAAAAAATAGTGCATAAAACATAAAAGAATAAAAGTATGAAATAAACAAGTCAATAATTAGTGGTTAGTTGGGTGACCATCTTGAAACTTGCAGTTGGAACTCATTAGAGGATTGGTAGAACCAAAGCCTCCACACAACAAGTTGCATTTGCTTTTTGTCATGTATATCACCCATTTGGAATTCTCATAAGTATTACTTAATATTCAACGATGTTTAAGTGATCCGTGTTGACCGAAGGTATTGTAGATACAATAGAGGATTGGTAGAACCAAAGCCTCCACACAATGAATCTCAACGTTATTGGATCAAAGAGATCAAATTAACATACTTGGGCTTGCAATCATAAGTTTGGGCCAGGAGTGATCATTTATTCGAATCGGGACAAAATTTAGCGCTATTTTAAGCAATCGTAAGTGGACTTATATAGAAGTCGCACCTATTTTGAGTCCAGTCAATAGCAATTTATGCACCATTTGTTTTGAGACATGATATAGAGATCATGTTCCAACAACATTTAGTGCAAGAAGAAGGGGATAAGATGAAGAGGAATTATGGTAAAAAGGAAATCCACGTTTGAATTAATATTTAATCAAACTATTATTAAAATCATCCATCCATTTTTGTGGAGTTAAACTCAACACCATGGATCCAATGATGTTAATAAAGTCATGACCAAAATATCAACCCAAGACAGCCAGAAAATATGCACAAAAATGATATAATATTTAATATATATTAAAGGATGTAAAATTTTAAAATAAACTAAAAAAATAATGGGGAAAATATCAATAGTATTCAAATTAATCAAGAAATGAAAAACAAAACCATAGAAAAATCAGAAATGGGTCCAAATATTTTTATAAAAATTTGGGAATTTTTAAATGTCAGAAACTATTTTTAAAAATAAAAATAAATGAGTAAAATAAAAAAAAATGGTAAAAAATAGTAAAGTCAGAAACAAAAATAAAATAAAGTCACCAATATTTGTCACAATATTATTGGATCAGTCCATAATTATTTTAGAATTAAAAAATGTGAAAAAGTATTTTTAAACATTTTAAACAAATCAAATAAGTGTAAAATTCATAAAAAATACAAAAACAAAAAAATAAATTGTGAAAAAATAAAAATCAGAAAGAGAATAAACAAAAATATTTTTCATAATTTTTTCAGATTTGTTTGACTAAAAATGAATTTTCTATGATTTTTTGAAATTTAAAACAATAAAAATATATAAATCAGAAAAAGAAAATAAAAGAAAAAGATGTGGACCATTGGATGAGAGTCAAAACGCGTTAGTAATCAAATCCAAAGGATCTGGCGCGCTGTGCATATCATGGTCTTTAATGAATAATGTACAGAATTATTAATAAATCAGATTTTTGAAAATACCAAATGTCATGCTTTCATTGGTTAGAAGATGACACGTTGGTCATCTTCAACCTCTAGCCCTCAGAATTGCAGGTCTCTCTAACTGTAAAATTAGAAGCTCAGACCTATGCCATTCACTTCGTCTCTTCAAGATGAAGACAACCATACCCTCGCGCCATTTTTATATAAATTGTAACTCAAGCAATTTGGAAAGAAAGTTTTGAAAGGGGATTTGAAAATTCATGATCAAAACGTGCTTCCAGATGAAAGTAAATCTTGCGACTAGAACCAGGGCAATGAGAGCAACACAATGATGTCAAATTTTTGAAGAATTGATGAAGGAATCTACCTATTGAAGTTGAGTTGCATAACTCTGAAATTGGACTTCTATGGAGCAATGTAGGGCACGATTCTTGAATGTAATGGTACGGTTAGGTTCAGGGAAGATCAAGGAAGGTGAATTGATGGAGAAAATGGATTGAAAAAGGCTTGAGAATAGGATTCGAAGTAGCTGAATTCTAAGTTGGGAAGCAAGTTTGGCAGGGTGATTCTGGCTATCTAAGCTTGGGAATTTGAATGGGGGATGACCCTCTATTTATAGGAATCAAATGGGATGCTCAAGCGTGTGGAATGATGCAAATTGGAGGGAAATCGTGTGAACCTGATACACGAGCGAAGTGTGATATGATTTGCAAAAATCTCATCAAATCCTTGTGTTTCAAGGCTCTAATCCACTTTGGCAACTTGGTTAAACATGTTTAGATCACAAACGTGTGTTAATTTGATGTTTAAAGGCCAAAACATGGATTTCAAATTCTGACTTATGGAGAAACTTCAGTTCCAAGTTACCAAGTTCAATCCAATGGCATTTCCACCTCAGGGAGTCTTAGGGAAAGATTATTGATGCTTTTGAAAGATGAGGTAACAAGCTTTGCAATGGAAAAAGAATGGAATCAAATGGATTCTTGAGCTGAAAGTTACATGGAGTCAAAGATAAGGAAATAGAGTTGACTTTCCATACTTAGGAATATTTCAAATTCTTCTTTAAAAATGACCTATAATCTCTTGCCTCCAAACATGGCCTTGCACTTGGAATTTGCTCTTGATCAAAAAAATATGGAATGAAGTAGACTTTTTGAATGACATTTTGCAATTTGAACCAAACAAAATCTCCAAAATTTGAGTAAGTTATGACTTGTTGAAGTTGGCCAAAAATCATTAAATGACCTATAATATTTTGCATTCTTAAGGCAACTTCCATCCATTTTCTTACTTTGCACATAAAATAAGGCATGAAGTACACATCCTTAAGATAAGCATGGAAAAACAATGGGCTCAAGGTAATAAAAATTGACCATGTTATGATCATTTGAAATCATATATGGAAAAATGGGGATTCATCTGGGTGACTTGTAATCTTTCTTCTTCATTAAATTCCTTCCACATGAAAACTCTTTGGAAATTTTGAAGTGATTTATAGGTAACCCATTAAAGAGAAGAATGTTTTTGAAATCACTCAAAAGTACCAAAAGATGAGCAAGATATGCCCCTTTGAAGTCCAAAACCCTAGCTACTAGATCAAGAAAATGCTTGGTGGAACTTTGCCAAGTTTGAACAAACTTTTTGTGCCAATTATCTTATTTTGTGAATAGAGATTGTTGAGGGTGATGATTAGTACTCATGGCCACAAAAAACACTTTCATATCCCTTCCAAAACAAACTTCACGGTGAGGTTTGAAACCCTCAAGCTTTTACTAGGGCATGTAAATAAACTCATGAACCCATGATACAACTTGCTAATCCTCATTGCCTTTTCCTACATTATTAGTAAGTAAGACAAAACAGTATTGCACTTTGTTAATTAGAGATAAAATCAAAGCAAAATGTCCATGATCAAAGGAGAAAACAATTAAGGTGCTTGGTAATTCCTCAAAGAGAAAAGATAAAGATATGGAGAAGAATCAAAAGCCTTAATGTGATTTTGTGGTGATTGAAACAATATGGTTTGATGAAGGGATCTTAGAGGCAAAAATTAGGGTACAACACCAAGCATAACTCATTCATATTATTCCCAAATAGCTCTTTTGCCCAGAGGGCTTTCATCTCTCTTTGCATCTTGTCAAACTGCTCTTTAAAATCATCCATTATGTCATAAAGACTATAGTCTTCACCCAGTGGAGGGAACGGATGACACACATCATCATTAACAAACAAAACCATATTCACCGAGGGAGGTGCAGCAGGAGCAGCATGCACCACAGGAGGTGCCAGAGTAACAATAGTCTAAACAATCGGAGTATCTTGAGGACCAAGGTTAAAACCTTTAGGTGAAAAATTCTCTGGCATTCCCCATGGATAACCTTGAGGCATGCGATTCTGAACAGCAGCTGGAGTAGCAGATACGGGAACAGTCGGAGCTTTAGTAGTTGCCCTTGTTATTTGAGGTTGAACACTCAGTGGCAGATTCTGAGCAGCCACCAGGGCTTCCATCAGAGTAGTCAGATTGGCCATGCCGGCCTTCAAAGCCGAAACCTCCTCGCGCAGCTCGCGATTCTCTTGTTCTAGGTTGTCCATCTTCTTTCTGAAATTAGCTCGAGTGTTGTAGTGGTGAGTCAGCCTGCTATACGAAGTAAAGAAGCTTGGTAAGACACTTGGATATGCATAACAAATGCAAGAAATATGTACAATATGATGCATGATATGCAATGCACATGATTTTATTTAATATTTCAAGGGATTTAAAATGTGTGGACATATTGCAAATATCAAAGTAATAACGCATTTGAAATACTGAAAAGTTTTATTATAACAATTCCAAAATGGATTACAAGTTTCAATGATCCCAAGTACAAGATGAAATAAAAATCTAAAACCCTGAGAAGTAAAATTGATGGAGATCACGCTATACGCTGGCGCTTCCCAAGGATCCTGGAAATTTGAGCCTTCAACCTCTGGTTTTCTTCTGCATGTCTTATGGAATCCTCCTTCCAATCACCTAAATTAGGAAGTGAGTGATCGGCATCTGATTGAGGTTTAGGAGAAAATAAATCCCATTGCCTCTCCATAGTCTCTACTGATCGACTCTAAAGGATCTCAACCAAGTCGTCTTTCTCCTTCAAGTCTTCTCTATAGGAAATCTCTAAAGTTTGGAACTTGTTCTTCCAAGTGTCCTTTTCCTGTTGCATCCTAACCAAAGCAAGTTGCAGCTCTTCTAGATCATCTAATAAGGGAGGAGTGGTCTTCACAAATAGATCAGGCATAGGTGTTTCTCTAGAATACGACATCTTCAACTGAATAGCTCTCGTTTCGACCCTCTGAAGATATGGATCCAAAGAAATAACACCCATAGGTCCCAAATCCTTCCTACTCTTCTTATAAGTGTGACGCCAGGCCTTCGCAATATTCTCCCTAGCTTCCCTATGGTCTTCTCCTTCCTTCAGAAAGAAACTACTCAAATAAATAATATTTGGTTTATCCCTCATCGGATAACCAAGCTGTCGTCGTGCAAGAACAGGGTTATAGTTAATTCCTCCCTTTGTAGCAAGAAGACGTACATTGGGGAAACTACCATAATTGTCAATAATCTCAATATCTTGGTAAGCTGGATGATACCAATCAATATCCGAGTGAGTAAGTGCCATGATCTTAGGAGCCCAACGGGGTTCTTTCTTGACATCCCAAAAAGCATCAGACTGGGGCATATGAGAGATAAACCACCGGTATAACAGAGGCATGAAACAGATAATCATCCCCCGTGATAAGAATTCCGACGATGAATAGAGTAATAAGCATCACCCAACAAGGTAGGAACTGGGTTTCCAATCATGAAGATCCTGATAGAATTAATGTTAATAAACTTGTCCACATTAGGAAATAAGAACAATCTGTAAGCAAGTAGACCAAAGATGGCCTCAAAAGCGACTGTACTCTTCATCCTGGAAACATAACGAGCTTTATCCAATAACAACTGAGCTGGTAATCCTATAACCCCTCCTTTAGTAGTCATATGGGCTTCCAACTCAGACTTCCTCAGATGAATCAAAGCAGCAATCTCATGTGGTTTTGGCTCACTCTCCAAACCAGTAAAAGGAACATGATCGGTAACAGGTAAATCCAATAAATAAGAATACTCCTCTAGTGTGGGCATCAACTGATAGTCGGGAAAATTAAAGCAATGATACATCGGATCTTAGAACTGGACCAAGGTCGAGAGAATACCCTCCTTCATCTTTAGCTTTATGAGAGGAATAATGGATCCATACTTATTCCAAAAGTCTTCAGAATAATCGATCTCAGGAATTAGACTGATCTTTTCATCTATCTTGGGATCCTTGAAATTGTACTTCCCAGTCTTTCTCTTTCCATAATCCATGGTTAAAAAGTACCTGAGATATTCACAAATGGTCAACTTTTAAATCCCTTGAAATAAGATTTCTCCAAAAGATGCTTATGAGTGCATGGATGCATGATGCAGCATTCACACACAAGAACACACATATAGGGTTCATAGGTTCAACGTCACAAGCATGAGTTCAAAGGTACTACCCATAAGGTATTGGTCCAAAAGTTATCACCTGTCGAACAAGGTTCTAGAGGTTCCCAGAGTCTACATCCTTCCTTCAGATATTACTAACTTCGCGATTAACTAGGTAATTAGTAATATTCTCAAGAAAAACTCGTCCGAGCATAGTATCGCGTGACAACTATTTCTGGATTACTCCGTCATAGCTTCCGCACTACACCTAAAAGGCCAAGATGGGTTTGGTGTTCTACGGTCCTCAGCTTCAGCAGGCTCCTAGTTCGAAAGAATTACATCTTCCCGATTACTCGGTAAACGACACTACAGTCAAAGTGGCCTCCATACAGTGGGGGATCTGATGCCTCCTTTTTGGGATTACTCCCTCAAAGTTAACATGACTATAGCGCCCGTCCTATGTTAAAGTCTTCCCAAGTCTGGGTATAGGACTTATAAGTAATCACCAAGCACCCTAAAAACCAGGAAAATCCATACAAACATATATACAACATATAACATAAAAACAATAATAATACATATACAAATATAAAAAAAGATAGGCTCAACCCACTTAGGGATGGACCAGCAAAAGTTCAATCTTTCCCTAGTGAATTCGCCATTTTTCTGTAGCGGTAGAAATGTTTAAGACTAAGCCATTGGATTGACTAGACTTATACAAATCAAAATAAAAGTCGCCACCGCGCTTTATTGTTTCCAAAGGAATGGGAAAAGAGCGAATAACCCAAAAAGAAGGGGAAAGATTATAGGTAAGGGGGTTGGTTATGCAAAGGGAAGGTATTAGCACCCTAAACATCTACGGTACTCCACAGGAACCTCTTTGAAAAATCTGTATATTTTGTCTATGAAAAATGTTGTATAAAATAGATGGTGGAGGTGGGAAAAGAAACATATTTTTTATGATTTTCGCACCCGCCGCGACTGCGAACCTTTAGTGCCTACGTACCACCTTTTCGTGCAATAGGGGATCAAGGTACACGTAGTTCCGCTTTTAAAAAATTTAAAACATAAATGTGTTGGTCAATTATATGAGATAAAAATCATCGTCATTGTCCGTGTGGAAAACATACCTACTACCCACAATGGAGGATATGGCTTGGATTTTAAAATCAACAATGCCTCACTCAACACCCAAGAGGAAAATATATCTCTTTACTACATATTGTAGAAGTATAGTTGTTTACATCACTACAAGGATTGACAAGAGTTCAATCTTTTGAGAAAAGTTTGAAGATAAAAGCCAAAGTGGCAAGATGGTTTGAAATGAGATTGATTGACGTTTAGTCTTCTCACAAAAATGTCAAAGTATTATTTAGTTTATTGGAGTTTATTTATAAAAATGTTTGAAAATGCATGGACCTAAGTCCAAGTTTATTATAAAAGTAATTCCAGTTTAATACAAGAAGAGTTTTCAAAATGGGGGATAAGATTTTTGAAATTAAAGAAGATGGGAGGAGAAGAAGAGGCTATCCTAAAGTATAAGGTAAAAGCTAGGGATAAGAACCATCTAACCAACAAGAAGCCAATACTTGACACTATGAGCCAAAATAGAATTCCCATTCTTTGGATTGAAACCAAACAAGCAAATGATACTAGACCTCTTGGGAAAACCAAACTTCAAGTGTATTAAGTCTTCACAAAATTTGGGCAGAGTAACGGCTGTATACAGGTGTATTCCAGATTACAAACCAATGGTATAATCACAATAACATGCACACAAAACAAACAAACAACCCAATGTCTTGAGTTAAACCTTAAGAGCTCCAAACAAAATAATCAGATAAGATCACAAGGTCTCCACTCACAGGCAAGGTTTCTAATCCTAAGTCCAAAAAGTACAATGCTCCATAATGCCAAGGATAGTAACCAAATAGTCCAAGTATCATTAAAGATTTTTAGGGTTTATGTTGATTATTAGATGCTTTGAAAAAAAAGAAAAGTAAAGCCCAAATGAGAAAAAATTAAAATGACAAGAAAGTAAATGCTCAAATGAGCGAAGATAAAAAATGGCATGAAATGTAAATTCTAAAAAAATAAATAGTGCTTAAAAATAAAAGGGGAATATAAAAGAATAAAGGATAAAGTCAATTATTATTGATTAGTGGTTAGTTGGATGATCATCTTGAAACTTGCATTTGGAACTCATTAGAGGATTGGTAGAACCAAAGCCTACACACAACAATTTGCATTTGCTTTTTGTCAAGTATATCATTGATTTGGAATCCTTATGAATATCATTTAATGATCAACGATGTTTAAGTGATCCGCGTTGACCAAAGGTGTTGTAGATCCATTAGAGGATTGTTAGAACCAAAGCCTCCACATAAAAAATCTCAAGGTTATTGGATCAAAGAGATCAAATTAACATCCTTGGGCTTGCAAACATAAGTTTGGGCCACGAATGATCATTTATTCGAATCGAGACAAAATTTAGTGCTATGTTAAGCAATCGTAAGTGGACTTATATAGAAGTCGCACCTATTTTGAGGTTGGTCAATAGCAATCTATGCACCATTTATTTTGAGACATGATATAGAGATCATGCTCCAATAACATTTAGTGCAATAAGAAGGGGATGAGATGAAGAGGGATGGGAGAGAATATACAAACCACTTTTGAATTAAATTTAATCAAACTATTATTAAAATCATTCATCCGTTTTTGTGGAGTTAGACTCAACACCATGGATCCAATGATGTTAATATCAAAAATTTAATCCATGATCATCCAGAAAATAATCACAAGATAATATTCCATTTTAATATATACAAAAAGGTTTAAAAATAATGTTTAAAAATAGAAATAAAAGAGAAAAATATCAACTATGTCCAAATTAATCAAGAAATAAAAACTAAAACCATAGAAAAATCAGAAATGAACTAAAATAATTTTATAAATTTTTTGGAATTTTTTTAAAGTCAGAACCTATTTTTAAAATTAAGAGAAAGCGGTAAAATGAACCAAAAATGATAAAAAATAGCAAAGTCAGAAACAAAAATAAAATAAGGTCACCAATATTTGTCCCAATATCATTGGATCATTCCATAATTTTTTCAGAGTTTAAAAATGCATAAAAGAATTTTTAAACATTTAAAACAAATCAAATAAAGTGTAAATTTATAAAAAAATACCAAAACACAAAAGTAATTTGTGAAAAAATAAAAATCTGAAAGAGGATAATCAAAAATATTTTTCATGATGTTTTCAGATTTTTTGGACTTAAAATGAATTTTCTATGATTTTTTGAAGTTTAAAATAATTAAAAATAAAAAATCAGAAAAGGAAATAAAAGTCAAAAATTTGTGGACCATTGGATGATAGTCAAAACGCGTTAGTAATCAAATCCAATGGATCTGGTGCGATATGCATATCATGGTCATTAGTGAATAAAGCACTGAATCAATTATTAAATCAGAATTCAAAAATAACAAGTGGCGTGCCATCATTGGTTGGAAGATGACACGTTGCTCATCTTCAACCTCCAACCAACGTGAATTGCAGGTCTCTCAAACTTTAAAATCAGAAGCTCGGACCTATGCCATTCGCTTCGTCTCTTCAAGACGAAGACAACCACACCTTTTCGCCAAATTTATATAAATTGTAGCTCAAGCAATTTGGAAAGAAAGTTTTGAAAAGGGATTTGAAATTTCATGGTCAAAATGTGTTTCCAGTAAAAAGCAAGTGTTGCGACTAGAACCAAGGCAATGAGAGCATCATAATGATATCAAAGTTTTGAAGAATTGGTGAAGGAATCTACCTATTGAAGTTGAGATGCAGAGCTCGAAAACTGGACTTCTATGGAGAAATATAGGGCATGATTCTTGAATGTAATTATATGGTTAGCTTCAGGGAAGATCAAGGAAGGTGAATTGATGAAAAAATTGGATTGAAAAAGGCTTGTATATCGATTACGAAGTTGCTGAATTCTGAGTTATGGAACAAGTTTGGCAGGGTGACTTTGGCTATCCAAGCTTGAGAAAATGAATGGGATAGTTCATGTATTTATAGGAGAAACAAATGGGATCAAATGGAAGAGTGAATGATGCATTTTGGAGGGAATTCGTGTAAACATGATGCACGAGTAAAGTGTGATCTAATTTTCACCAAAACTCATCCAATCCTTGGGTTTTGAGGTGCTAAACACTTCTGGCAAGTTTGTTAATCAAGTTTAAATAAAAAACGCGTGTAAATATTGTGATTTAGAAGCCAAAACAAAGATTTCAAACTTCTGACTTGGTGAAAAATTCAATTTCAAAATGCCAACTTCTGACCAATGGCATTTTCAGCTCAAGGGGTCTTAGTGCATGATTCTTGATGCTTCAGAAAGATGAGGTTACAAGCTTTGCAATGGAAAAAATGGAATCAAATGGATGCTTGAGCTGAAAGTTGTGTTGAGTCAAAGTTGGAGAAAAATGTTGACTTTCAATACTTAGAAATATTTTAAATTCTTCTTCAAAAGTGACCTATAATGTCTTGCATCCAAAGATAACCTTCTACTTGGAATTTGTTCTTGACCAAAAAAGATGGCATGAAGTAGATCTCTTGAATAACATTTTGGAACTTGAACCATTCAAAATCTCCAAAAATTAAGAGAGTTATGAATTGTTGAAGTGGGCAAAGAATTATGAAATGACCTATAATCCTTTGTATCATTAAGGAAATTTCCATTCATTTTCTCACTTTGCATATAAAATAAGGCATAAAGTTCACATCTTCAAGATCATTATGGAAAAAGACTGGGCTCAAGGTGATACAAATTGACCAAGTTATGATCATTTGAAGTCACACATGAAAAAATGGGGATTCATCTAGAGGACTTGTAATCTTTCTTCTTCATCAAGTTTCTTCCACATGAAAACTCCTTATAACTTTTGAATTGATTTGTTGATAACCCTTTAAAGATAAGGATTTTTTTGGAATCACTCAAAAATACTAAAATATGAGCAAGATATACTCCTTTGAAGTTGAAAACCCTAGCTCCTAGATTAAGGAACATGCTTTGAGGAACTTTGACAATTTTGAACAAACTTCTTGTACCAAAAAAAATGCTTTGTAAATAGAAGTTGTTGACGATGATAATGTGAATGCATAGCAACCACAACCTCTTCTATATCTTGAGAATTGAGATAAATATGCACTTGTGATCAATGGGAACAAGGCCTTGTCCAAGCATGATAACTCCTTCAATCAACCCCTTATACTTTTGAATCAATCTTGATTATTTGGAAATGTAGTGAACCAAAATAACCTTGCCATGCCATCCCTTTAAAAACAACTTCCATGGTGAGGTTTGAACTTCTCAAGCTTCATTGACTAGATCATGGAAATAAACTCATGAACACATGGATCAACTTGCTAAGCCCCATTGCCTTTACCTGCATTGTTGACAAGTAAGACAAACCAACATTGAATTTTTTTAATTGAAAGGAAAGTCAAAACAAAAACACGAATGATTACACAAGAAAAACAATTCAAGGTGCTTGGTGATTCCTCAAAGATAAAAGCTAAAGAAAGTCAAAGTATTTGTTCCATCCCTGAGCCGTCACATCATACAAATCAAACACATTTTCCTTTAAACTCTCAAAATCAATGATCAACTCACATATAACTTCAACATTATCTACCGGCGTGAGCAACGTTCTTATAGGTTCCTCATATTGTTCTGTTGAAGAAGAACCAGGAGAACTGTTGAGATTTTTGATGCTTGATGAGGATGCCATTGTTCACACAGATTTGTTGAAGAAAACTGAGAAAAGGGGTTTTTGCAAAAACGAGAGCGAGAGAAAATAATGGA
The DNA here is from genome assembly GCA_948472305.1 of Vicia faba. NCBI lineage: Eukaryota > Viridiplantae > Streptophyta > Magnoliopsida > Fabales > Fabaceae > Vicia > Vicia faba. The sequence goes on from OX451740.1 coordinate 1,355,600,078, forward strand.
TGCAGTAAGAAGTGAATGAAATAGTGAAATAGAATTTATAAGCACTTTTGAAAACTTAATCAGTAAGAAAGAGAAAATAAGTAATGATTATACTGAAATTATGAAACATTAAATTAGGGGATATCGTGTAGATACTAAACAGTTACCATTGACAGGTGTCTCAATGCATCCAATTAGAGCCTTAGACCCTTAAGAATTTGAACGCATGTTAAGCCTCAGAAGGTAGCTTGTGAGAGGATGACAAATGTTTGATGGTGTGAACTGCACGTCTCTATCTTTGAAATGAAAGTTTCATATCTTCATAGATAGATTCTTAAGCAATTGTACTCCTAACTTTCTCAAATATGTTGAAGTCTTCAAGATGACTTTTCATCCAGAGCATTTGTGTGCTACATCCAGCAGCTGCAATGTGTTCAGCTTCTGTTGTTGACAACGCAATTGTGGACTGCCTCTTGCTGGTCCATGAGATCAGATTGTCTCCCAGAAACTGGCAGCTTCCAGAACTACTTTTACGTTTTACTCTGTCTCCAGTAACTCAGCATCACAATATGCTGCTAAGTTGTTGTGATACGGTGGCAGAACCGACTGTTATACTGGTTTGTGTTTTGTATTTGCAAATGTCGCGGTAAGCAAGAGTCGCCACTGACTTTTATTTCATCCAACAAAGGAAAGGAAAAAGAACAGAAAAAAACCTTTTTTCGAGATGTTTCTGAGTACGGGGGGTAGATTATAGAAAGGGAAGGTGTTAACACCCTTTCTATCTATGGTTTTCCATGGGCTCTTAGGTACTTGCTCATTTTTATAATTTCGTGTGTGTGTTTGTTTTGAGAAGCTTTGAAAATTCCTTAGTGTGGTGTTTCACTTTATGATAACCCTTGTATCAGTCCTCAAGGGAGTGATAAAGTGTTTTGAAAACTTTGTTTGAAAAATGTTCGAAAGTGTCAGTGTGAAAAATTGTTTGTTTTGAGCAAGTACCTAGGAACTATCTACCTACTCGAAAAAAGTTTGTTCGTTTTCCTTTAGACAACGTTAGCCTACTATTAAGGAGTAGGTAGCTTCATCGTTGGAGTTTTAAGGGACATTCGAAGGGACGAAATGGTCACTGAAGGCAACAAGTAAGGATACCTTAGCATTTCGAAGGGACGGTCGTCATTAAATCATTTCTCATTGGCAACTCGAGGGACAATGAGGGACTGTGATCTTTATGAAGACTTTGAATTGCGGGTCATTGCTAAGGTATCCATACGTTCGAGGGACATGACCATTGATGTAAAACCCTAGGAGTGAGCATGTGCAAGTGTTTAGTTTCAGTTTCATTTATCTTGCGCATTTAGGGTTTTCTACTGTTTTAAGTTGATTTATCTTGCCATTCAATCCTATTATCCATACATCTAGGCAGTTTATAATTGCAGGAAGTAAAGTGCGAGAAATAAAACTCTAACTATTAAAAGGCTTTGGGGAGGGGATTACATAATCAAAAACCGTGGAAGATAATAAATGCGAAATAGTAAACCTAATTAACTATTACAAACTCGGAGCAGATACAATAATTAATAAAATAGGGAAAAAGAATGCGCGCGACAAAATTAAATACAGGGAACTAATGTCAGGTTTAGAAACAATTAATTTACGAACAAAGAAAATATATCTTTTGGATTTTTATGAAAAATATATTTAACTTTGCAAATTAACCTAATTTCTATTAAATTCTAATTATGGAAAAAAATTTAAGTTAACCTAATTTCTATTAAATGTTAATTACAAAAAAAGATTTAATTTAACCTAATTAAACTAATTAATTAATGCAAATAAATATTATTATGAAAAAAACTAAACCTAATACTTTTTGTAATTTCCTGATTTTATGATTTAATAATAATAATAAAAAAAATGATTTTATAAAAAAAAATAATTAAGACAAATAATAAAATATGAAAAATAAAAAAAGAATTAGAATTAGGCATGGTATGATGAGCAATTGGGGGGTGCAGCGTTGAAGTTGGTGTTAGGCCCAAAGCTGGTGGCCGAGAGGATCGTGCCTGATTCAGTCAGACCATCTTCTGAGGGTCTATCATGGGCTTGCATAAACTGGACGCTGGATCTGGCTGGAGATGGATCCAACAGATGGATGATGGGAAGCGCTGGGTGGACCCTCAACAGAGTGACATGCTGGATCTTAAAGGAATATTCAGGAAAAAACACAAAAGCAACACGCCTGGGATCGAATCCAAGACGTTTCCTTCAAACCCTCCGTCCTTAACCATCTGCGCTGGCTGTTAATTCATATACATAATCAAATAAAAATAATATAAGGAAAACAACACGCGATGTCCAGAAAATGCGCCAATATTCAAATGGCCCAACAGGAGCTTGCCACCTATCCTTCTTCTTCCTCAGCACTGTCATTTTAGGCTTAGACATTTACCTATTGACAAAGTCTGTAGGTACAACCCTGCACCATTCAAAAATACAGCACAATCAATGTAAATTACAATGAAGGCTATGAATCAACTGGGTTGAAGCCCTGAACACCGTGATATCCACGCCTAGCCCTAATTTTGCCTGTAGAAGGAAACCCTAAAACGAGCTTGGAAACCCTAAAAATGGCAAACGATGATTCCTGCACTTAAAACTCAATCAAACGATTAAGGAAGCATCAAAACATTATGATAAATAAGAATACATGATTAAATTTCATTGAAAACGCATGTATGCATGTAATCAAAAATCAAAAAGGGTTGGATAACAGAGTTTCAGATTTTACGATTCTAAGCGTTTTGGTGCATGCAAAAGGTGCAGTTAGCTTCAGGAAATTTCTAGGAACATGTTGCAATCCTTGAATATCCTTGAGGATGCCAGTAGTATGGAATCTGATACTCACTTTTTTGTCCAGAAATTGAGTTCTTGCTCTTGCAGTTTACACGTCTAACCTCCGTTCTTGTGCCTTGGAATTGTTATGTATATGTATTAGACTGAATTAGGTTAACAAAAAGTATTCATATCTTTGCTAATTATCAAGATTTGATTTGATTCCATCCTAGAATTATTTCTTTCTAAATCAAGCCAAATCATACAATTTTCTTCCCAATCACGCTCGGCACGATTTGATTCTATTTGACAGCATATTTGGATTGTAATTCCATTCAAAATCAGATCAAAAACAAATATTTACTAATTTATATCATTTATTTGATTTAATTTGATTTTTAAATGATTAAAATCAAAATAAATTAAATAAATAAAGCCAATAATATGTGGGAGGTTGTTTGGGTCGTAGACCATGTTAGAAGTAAGATGCAAACATAAAAAGTTAGGCCCATTTGACAAAAAAATGCAATTTTGGGTATTGTTGACTTTTGACAATTTTCCAAAAATGGCCAACTTTGACAATGCACATCACTTTCAGTTTTGACCCTAAGAGGGTGTTATTAGATTTTTAGAAAGGTTGAGATGTCCCCTAAACAACCCTTTTGGTTTCTTTTAAATTGGATCTTCCATGTTCATGTAAGAAGCTTTGACCTAAAAGGTGTTTTTGTTGACTTTTTGGATTGACCTATAATGTCTGAATTCACATCTTTTCATGAGTGCGTTTCTTGATCTTGATGGCTGAATATGATTTGTATGGAATTGGATTATATTCAAAATGAGCCTTGGATGAGAAATTTTTGATAAAGTATGAGAAAGTTATGCTTGGTCAAAGTTTGGTTGACTTTTCCTAAGAAACCCTAATTTAGCAACTTTTGAGTTTTGATGAATTATGAGCATTTCTTGGGGAATCATGATCAACCCTTGATCAAATGATGGGTATTACTTCAAAATATAGATGTTGACCAAAAATCTTGAAGTTTGATTGTACTTGGGCCACAATTCACTTTTGACCTAACATAGTTGATTTTCAAGCATGTGAGTAGTTGACTGAGAAAACTTTTTGTGCAAGGCATGAAACTTGGCATGGATGATCTTGAGAACATATTAAGATCATGGAAAAGTTTTGAGACCTTTGGAGTTCACCCATCTTGATTAAAATGGAAACCCTATTTTGAGGTTCATTGTCTTAGGAGAGCATTTTCCCGATCAATCCTTGGGCCTCCTTGGAAAAGTTGAGGATTTCAATGAACATATGTTGAGTAAAATGAGAGGGCAAATTTTGGGGTACAACAGCTGACCCTGTTCAATCGTCTTAAACCTGAGGATGTAGATTGGCTGGTCTTCCTTTCATGATCTGAAGGTAGAAGATGATTGAACACTAAAGTGCCTATAAATTTGCACTCGCCTGAAATGATATTTCACTGTGTAGATAATATCGGGAGTGGTCTTATAGATTCCATTTGGAAAGCGATGGAGAATCATTGGAGATGGGATTAAAGATGTCATCCAGAAAAGATATCGATTTCATAAGAGATTCCTTTGCGAGAATTCATGTGTCACTGTTGAGAGGGGCTTTACCGGGGAATGTTGGTTTACGTCATGGGAGATAGAGTATAAGAGCTCTGGTTGTCCACTACTCTACTGAGGAATTAACTCCTGATTGAGGAGACAGAAGTGAACTGCTTATCTGGTCAGGGTCCAGGCTGCACAGCGACTTTCTGGGGAAATGCAAGACCGATCGTATCTGGTCAGGTCCAGGTCTTGCAGTATTGCAAACTGTTGTCTGGAGATATGAGAGAAGGAACCTGGATAGTAGGGCTAAGAGAAGGAACTTGGATAGTATGGTTACTTCGGGATGAAAGCTTAGATAGTAGGGCTATGAGAAGGAACCTGGATAGTAGGGTTACTTTGGGATGAAAGCCTGGATAGTATGGCTATGAGAAGGAACCTGGATAATAGGGTTACTTCGGGATGAAAGCCTGGATAGTAGGGCTATGACAAGGAACCTGGAGAGTGGGGTTACTTCGGGATGAAAGCCTGGATAGTAGGGCTAAGAGAAGGAACTTGGATAGTAGGTTTACTTCGGGATGAAATCCTGGATAGTAGGGCTAAGAGAAGGAACCTGGATAGTAGGATTACTTCGAGATGAAATCCTGGATAGTATGGATAAGAGAAGGAACCTCGATAGTAGGATTACTTTAGGTTGAAAGCCTGGATAGTAGGGCTATGAGAAGGAACCTGGATAGTACGGTTACTTCGGGATGAAAGCCTGGATAGTAAGGCTATGAGAAAGAACCTGGATAGTAGGGTTACTTCGGGATGAAAGCCAGGATAGTAGGGCTAAGAGAAGGCACCTGGATAGTAGGGTTACTTCAGGATGAAAGCCTGGATAGTAAGGCTATGAAAAGGAACCTGGATAGTAGGGTCACTTCAAGATGAAATCCAGGATATTAGGGCTAAGAGATGGAACCTCGATAGTTGGGTTACTTCAGGATGAAAGCTCAGATAGTAGGGCTAAGAGAAGGAACCTGGATAGTAGGGTTACTTCGGGATGAAAGCCTGGATAGTAGGTCAATGAGAAGGAACCTGGATAGTAGGGTCACTTCGAGATGAAAGAATGGATAGTAGGGCTAAGAGAAGGAACCTGGATAGTAGGGTTACTTCAGGATGAAAACTCGGATAGTAGGGCTAAGAGAAGGAACCTGGATAGTAGGGTTACATCGAGATGAAAGCATGGATAGTAGGGCTATGAGAAGGAACTTGGATAGTAGGGTCACTTCGAGATGAAAGCATGGATAGTAGGGCTAAGAGAAGGAACCCGAATAGTAGGGTTACTTCATTTGGTCACGTAGCTTAGTTTACCCGTTCAGTTTCGGGAACTGATTTTTCATTAGCAGTCCAGAGATATGACATGTATAACTGCAGGAATTGCTGTTGATAATTGTCTTTCCTAAAAAGATAACAAGGTTAATTATATGTGATGCATGAAATGAATTGTGAGATGATGTTCTCAAAATAAATGAGACTATGTTGTATGTGATATGTATGCGTATGAACATGAAATTCTATTATGACATGTCTGAGTTTGGGAAAATAAATCAATGACTGCTTCTGGAGAGTATAGCCTCCATGACGGTTGTAGAGAACTGTGGCTCCTTTACTTCCGCTGGGGATGGTAAATGGAGATGATTATGCTGGAGATTTACTCCTTGTTGTTTGTGAATATTCTTCGAGGGAGAGAATCTCTTTGAGAATTGCTCTGCGGGGGAATAATTCTATAAGAGGATGAACTTCCATTGCTGAAGGAATAAGCTCTGTCGGGGATTGAGCTTCTGTATTCAGGGAAGTAAACTCTTCTTGGGAGACAAATTTTATGACCCACTTGCGATTATGAAGTTCGACTGGGGGATATAGATGTCAGATTTCTTAAAGACCCTGGCTGGGGAGATTACTTCCTGTTTTGAGAAAGCTGATATCAATGCTTTGATTTCTTTTACTCTGTGGGGAGTATAGAAGTCACGAGGTCGTATGCATTGACGACTGTGTTTCAAAGCAGTCTCTGCCCTAGTACCTACTGGACAGAGTAACTGTCGGGTTTGACATTTCCCGTTTTTTTCCCATGTTTCTTAATTTACGAGCAATTTTCTTTCCGTTTCTTATGTAAATATTTAGGAACAACAATCATATTCAAATGCGTATGTAAAGAATAAATCATTCGACGTTCTTGAAAAAAAAATAGAAAAAGAAAAACAAATAGTTCTGTAAAAATGATTTGTATTGATTTTCGAAGTTGGCCTATAACAAGTCTTTTTGTACAAGGAAGATGACGCTCTATTAAGAGAACGCCGCTGAAAAATGGAAATTTATGCAATATTGTCTAAAAAGAAAACAGTTATGTACAACAATCCCATTGGGTTCCAATTATGCTATTGTCGCTCTTTCTTCGAGCGTCTCATCACTTTCTGCTTGTCTGAAGCTGATTATATTGATTGGTGTCGTTCGAGCTTGACAATTGATACTGAGGTATGATCGCAAGGTGATCCAATGGGACATAGTGATATGATTTACATCCCTAACTTTTTCCTGGACTGCCCTTTCGGGTTTTCAGTCCACCAGGATACCCTTTTTTGCCCAAGCCGCCTTTTCAGGTTTTCGACTTGCCAGCTGTACAGATTTTTTTTCATTTTCATCCCTTATTTTTTCACGAACCCTTTTTGTTCGTCAGGAAGCCCTTATTTTTGCGTAGGCCAGTCAACCTAGTGGCTCTTTTATCATACGTAGTATCTTTTCACTATGTCTGCATTGACAGGGTGAGGAAGGTCGTCACCGTCCATGGTGGTTAGAATCATGGCTCCACCTAAGAAAATGTTTTTGATCACAAATGGCCCTTCGTATGTGGGAGTCCATTTTTCCCTGGGATCACCTTGTGGAAGTATGATGTGTTTGATCACTAGATCCCCAACTTGATACTCTCGGTGTCTGACTATTTTGTTGAAAGCTTTGATCATCCGTTTTTGATACATTTGACCATGACAAACAATAGTAATTCTCTTCTCATCGATTAGATTTAGTTGATCAAGTCGAGTCTGGATCCAGTCGTTTTCGTTCAAACCCACATCCTTCATAATCCTTAAAGAAGGAATCTGGACCTCGATGGGTAGGACTGCCTCCATGCCATATAATAGAGAGTAGGGTGTTGCCCCTGTTGACATTCGTGCTGAGGTACGGTACCCATGAAGAGAGAATGGTAACATCTCATGCCAGTCTTATTATGTCACCGTCATCTTCTGTATAATCTTCTTGATGTTCTTGTTATCCGCTTCAACAACGCCATTCATCTTCGGCTGGTAGGGAGAAGAGTTATGATGTTGTATCTTGAATTTCTTACAGAGCTTGGTGATCATCGTGTTATTGAGATTTGCACCATTGTCTATGATAATTCTCTCTGGAACACCATACCGACAGATTAGGTTATGCATGTTGAACCGTGCCGCAACATTCTTGGTCACAATAGCAAAAGAGGCAGCCTCAACCCACTTTGTGAAGTAATCAACAACCACTAGGATGAAGCGATGCCCATTGGAAGCGGTAGGTCTTATTTCTCTTATCATATCAACGCCCCGTATTGCAAAGGGCCAAGGATCCGTCAATACGTTCAAAGGAACCAGAGGCACATGCACTTTATCAGCAAATATTTGACAGTTATGGCAGGTTTAGGAGTGCTGATAACAATCTTCTTCCAAAGTGGACCAGTAATATCCTGCCTGTAGGATCTTCTTAGCAATGGTATGTCCACTTGAATGGTTTCCGAAGGTACCTTCATGTAGATTTGTCATAATCCTCTCAACTTAGCTCTGTTCTACACACCACAGTAAGGGAGAGTCGTGGTTGTGCTTGTAGAGGATTCCATTACTGAGGAATAATTTCGCAGCGAACCTTCTCAGAAACTTCTTATCATTGACAGATCCCCCTTCGGGATACTCTTTAGCCTCGAGATACCTTTTTACTTCATAAAACCAAGGTTTATCTGCTACCTCTTCGGAATCAATCTCGCAGCAGTGTACTGGTTCATCCAAACTTTGAATGGTGATTCGAGGAGCTTCATTGTCCCACCTGACTTTGAACATAGAAGACATGGTAGCTATCGCGTGCGCTAACTGATTCTCCTCTCGTGGGAAATGTTCAAAGGTTACCTCCTCAAAGTGCAGGAGCAATGTCAGCATGTGCTCTCTGTATGGGATGAGATTCAGATGCTTCGTATCCTATTTGCCTTTGATCTGACTTATCACTGAGGCTGAATCCCCGAAGACATTTAAGAACTTGATCCTGAGGTCGATAGCGGATTTGAGAACCATGATGCAGGCTTCATACTCGACCATGTTGTTAGTGCAGTTGAAACATAGTCGGGCAATGAAAGGAGTATGATAGCCCTCAGGAGATATGATTACAACGCCAATGCTATTACCGAGTGCGTTCGAAGCTCTATCAAAAACCATAGTCCATCGAGATCCTTCCTCAGGTCCTTCATCTGGTCCAGGTTCTTCGTAGTCAGTCACTAGCATAATATTCTCGTTTGGGAACTCAAAATTCATGGATTGGTTGTCATCCAGGGCCTGATGAGCCAAATGATCAGCCAATACACTTCCCTTGATTTCTTTATGGGTTTAATATTGTATATCATATTCAGTTAAGATCATCTTCCATCTCGCTATTCTTCAAGAAAGTGCGGGCTTCTCGAAGATGAATTTGATTGGATCCATCTTAGATATCAACAGAGTAGCGTGGGTCAACATATACTGTCTCATTCGGCGAGCAGCCCCTGCCAAAGTGCAGCAAGTTTTCTCGAGCAGTAAGCATCTTGTCTCACAGTCGGTAAACGTTTTGCTGAGGTAGTATATTGCATGCTCTTTTCGACAGGACTCGTCATGCTTCCCCAGCACACACCCCATTGAATTGTCTAGCAATATTAAGTATAATATCAAAGGTCTTCCTTCAATTGGAGGCATCAGAATTGGTGGTTATTAAAGATATTTATTGATCCTTTCGAAAGCAGTCTGGCATTCATCATTCCATTATACAACTTGATCTTTCTTCAGAAGCTTGAAGATTGGCTCAAAAGTAGCAGTCAGATGTGAAATGAATCTGGAGATTTAATTCAAGCGTCCCAAGAAACCTCTAACCTCCTTCTATGTACGGGTAGCCGACATTTCTTGTATGGCCTTTACCTTCGTAGGGTCTACCTGAATAATGAAACCCAAAAGCTTACCAGACCTTACCCCGAAGGTGCACTTATTCGGATTCAACCTCAGTTTGTATGTCTTCAACCTATCGAACAACTTTTATAGATGGTCAAGGTGATCTTCTTCGGTTTGAGACCTGGATATAATTTCATAAACATAAACCTCAATCTCATGGTGAATCATATCATGGAACAAGGCAACCATGGCTCGCTGATAAGTTGCCCCAGCATTTTTGAACCTAAAAGGCATTACCTTGTAATAGAAGGTGCCCCACTGGGTGACAAAGGTTGTCTTCTCCATGTCTTCAGGAGCCATCTTGATCTAGTTCTAGCCAGAGAAACCATTCATGAAGGAGAAGATTTTATGTTGCACGGTGTTGTCAGCTAGAACGTCAATATGGGGAAGTGGGAAGTCATCCTTGGGGCTTGCCCTGTTCAGGTCTCTATAGTCCACACACATCTGTACTTTACCGTCCTTCTTTGGCACCGGAACGACATTAGCAACCCACTGCGGATAGGAGGTGACAGTTAGGAACCCTGCGTCAAACTGCTTCATGACTTCTGCCTTGATCTTCTCTGACATTTCAAGGTGCATATGGCGGACCTTCTGTTTAACCGGAGGACAATCTTCTTTAGTTGCAGATGATGTACCACAATATCAGTGTCTAAACCAAGCATGTCTTCATATGACCGGGCGAAGATCTTAACATAATTGTGCAACATCTGTATCAACTGCTGTTGATCTTAGTCTCCACATTTGTGTTGATCTTGACTTCTTTTCTGTCAACCTCCGTGCCCAAGTTTATCGTCTCAACTGGCTCTTCATGAAGCTGTATAGCCCTCTCTTCCTGCTGTAACAGTCTACCAAGTTCTCCAGGTACCTCACAATCGTACTCACCTTCGTTTTCGGCTTGGTTGATCAGATTTTCAAAGTCATAACTGGCAATAGCAAAACTGTTATCAATGGGATCCATAGTCGATATGGATCTGCAGTTTGATACGTGAGTGTGTGTAAGAGCATAACTATTTTGATGAAAGTAAAAACAGAAAAGAAAATAGAGAGTGCAAAATTTGTATGCAAGGAAGGTCCAATGTTTTATGGATGATATATGAAATGACATATAATAACCCTCACAGATAAGACCATTGTGCATCGGGTAAGACAAAAGGCAATGAAGTTTAAATTGTTTATTACAAACATGGAAAACAAGTAAGACAATTACTACGGAATAAAAGAAATTGGTATAAAATCTCTGGCCGTCCAATTACTTGGTCGACTGATGGTAGTCGGGTAGATCCAGCTGTCAATATTAGAGCCTTCCTCACTGTCTTCAATAGCGTTGACCCCACGATTGCTGATGCATAGGGGAGGTCCTTCAGCTCGAGCGCGTGGAACAATCCTTTGAGCTCCTGAAGTAAAGCCCAAACCAAATTTGTTAGTTTTGTGAGTAAAATCAGGGAGCTGTCCCCAGTTGGTACACCCACCTTCTTCGATGACTTCTCTGGCGTCCTTGAGAGAAGCCATCTTCCGAGGAGGTTTGGTGCTGGTGGTAGTTTTCGTTGACGCCAAAATCTGGGGAACCTCTACAAATTTTTGACAAGGAGTCTCTATGAATTCCCCATCAATATCCACATACCTGAAGGATTTCAGGTGGCTCACCATATACTCTTCTTCACCATTCGCAGTGACAATCTTCCCCTTCACTGGATATTTTAGCATTTGGTGTAGTGTAGAAGTAATGGCTCCAGCTTCATGGATCCAAGGACGACCCAACAAACAAGAGTATGATGGCCTGATGCCCATCACGTAGAAGGTGGACCCAAAGGTCTGAGAGCCTACTTTGATAGGGACGTCCACCTCCCCATGCACCATTCTCTTCGACCCGTCAAAAGCCCTTACCACAATGTTACTAGGCTTTAAGGTCAAGCCTTCACAATCCAGCTGATCAAGAGCCTTCTTAGGCAGAACATTCAGTGAAGACCCAATATCCACAAACACATGATCCATAGTGGTGCCCCTGCATTCAATCGAGACATGCAGAGCATCATTATGCTTCCTCCCTTTTGGTGTCAAGTTAACATATGAAAAACCCATCCCATTGTCAGCAGTCAAGCTAGCCACACAGTCTTTGAATTGATCGGCTGAGGTTTTCGTTGGCACATGCGAAGTCTTGAGGAATGCAATTAAAGCCTTCACACGGGCCTCGAAACACAACAACAGAGACAACATTGATATCTTCGAGGGGGTCTGCCCCAGCTTCTCGACCATATTGAAGTCGCTCTTCTTGATTATATATAATATTTCCTCTATCTCTTACTTAGAGGATTCTACAACAATCTTTCTAGGTTCCTCCGTCCGGGAAAGCTCACCTACAACTTCTTTGCCTCGAATCCTAGATGACTCATCGGCAAGGGTAACAACTGAAGTAAGAACGGGAGCAGTAGTTGAAGTACTAGCAGGAACAACAAATGGAATAATAACAAGTTTATTGACAGTCTTCAGGGAGATCCCGGGAGAGAAAACCCTTCCACTTCTGGTAATCTTGATGGCCCTGGAAATGTTACCGACATTAGGATCAGCCTCTTCAGCCTTCAATTCTTGTTTAACGCCATGATAGTAAACATCGGCGCCATAATTCCACGGGACAACTTTTTCCGAGGAGTACGGGACCAGGAAAAGTGATTATCAGCGGGGAAATTCTTGGAGCGGGTGTAATCCTAACAGGTCTTTTAGAGGATACCTTGTAAGGATTGGCGGAAATGGTTATAATGGCAACATCTTCAAATGGAACAGTTGGAATCAAAGTCTTTTCGAACAAAATTTCTCTGATGTCCATCAGGCGTTGAACACATGCTTTTAGCAAATAACAACTAATGGGAAGAGATGAACACATGTGGCAACCTTCACCACAACCCGAAAATAAACCGGCCAACAACAAATTCTTCTTAATAGTCATAAGAGGAGTAGAAACTTCATCAACAGAGGTAACAAACAAATCAGTCTCAATGTCATTAACTCCATGGTTGTGCTTAGGCATGGGAGCAGTTATGACATTGGGGTTCTCCAGAGCATCGAACTCAATCTCCTTGGCTTCAATCAGATCTTGTACTTTATTTCTCAGAGCCCAGCAGTCATTTGTATCGTGGCCAGGACTCTCAGAATGGTAGGCAATTCGAGCGTTTGGATCATACCAATGAGATGTGGTGTTAGGATTCTTGGGAGCCTCTTTCAAGGTTGCCAAGTTAGATCTTAGAAGATGGGGTAGAACCTCAGTCAATGTCATGTTAATCCGGGTAAACTGCCTTTGTGGTCTTTCTACCCTTTGCTGATTGTTTTATTATGGAGTAGCCGCGGGTCTAGGTATCATCACAACACTTACCATTGGACGGTGTTCAACTCTGCTCTGACCTCTTGGGCTATAGATAGAACTTACTTCCTTCTTGCCTGCGAAAGGCTTCTTTACTGAGCTCGAAGAGGTTTCTTTTAGTATTTTGCCACTCTGAATCCCAACTTCTACCCTCTCTCCTGTTAATATCAGCTCGGTGAAACTAGCTGATGAGCTACCAAATAAATGATTGAAGAATGGACCAGACAGCGTCCCAAGAAACATGTCAACCAACTCCCTATCAGATAGAGGGGGTTGGACTCTCCTAGCAAAATCTCTCCACTTCTGCGCATAGTCCTTAAAGCCTTCACCTGAACCCATGGACATACTCCAGAGTTGAGTACGAGTAGGGGCGAGGTCGGCGTTGTATTGATACTGCTTATAAAAAGAAGCAGCCAAATCCTCCTAGTTTCGGACACTGGTTCCCTCCAGTTGGTAGAACCATTCAAGCTGAGTCCCTAACATATTATCTTGAAAGAAGTGAACCCACGAGTTCCTATCAGCGGTGTGGGGATGGATCTTCCTTACATAGGAACGGAGATGGAGCTTTGGCCAAGACACCCCATCATAATTTACGAAAATTGGAGCCTTAAATTTCTGTAGGATGACCACTCCCGACACCAATCCAAGTTCTTCAAAGTCCAACCCAAGTATTCTCTGGACTTCCATAGTGCTCAACCAATCCTCTAAATGCTTGTATCTATCCTCAGTGGGAGGATACTACTCATCATTGTAGTCTGTATCATTGTCAGAAACTTCAGGGCTAGGGTCCTCCCTTGTCTCCTTCTCTTGATTCTCCCCTTATTTGGATGACGAGGTCAGATCGACTGGTTGCTTTAACGGCCCTTTGAACCTTCTGCCCAGATTCAAAACACCAGAGACCTTCTGATTCTTCTTCTTTTCCTTCAGAATAAGGGCCTTCAGATCTTCCTGCCCTTTTGCCAAAGTTATGAACATCTGTTGAAATTGGGAATTTTGTGCCTGAAGATCTTTGATGCTTTATTTGGAAGACATTTTTTGCTGAAATAAACAGCGAAGAAGATGAGAAACCTATAATGGTACCTGTTTATGCAATTTCATGGATGGTATGCGTATGCAATGATTTCAAGGACTCTTAAAGGTTCAAATTTGTTTAACCAAAAGAAACACACGTAAATTGTATTAATATGTTCGAATTGTTACAAAGGATGCCCTTTAGGATTACAATTAAAAAAACTAAACCTAAAACAAAAAGAAAACTAGGTCTCCCAAGAGCGCATCCTCTTTGGTGAAATGTAGGCGTTTATGTTCCTTTCTTCATGAAGTAGCCTAGTGAGTTCAAGGACCTTCTTCTAACTGGCATAGAATTGAGCTTCGAACGTATCCCGCTCCTCTTTAAGTTGAACCCAGGATTTCTGTAACTCTTCATGATCAGTTGGCATGTCAGGACGATGAACAAGATAAGTAATGTCTCCTTTAGCAACTCGTTCCATAATTATTGATAGGACCGCAGGGTAAGGCATCATAAGACTTTGGGCGCGGGCTCATACCCACCGGAGATAAGGCTCAAGAGGGATTGAAATATTATGCCCCAGTGTCTTGCTATCAATTTTATGTACCATGCCTCAAGCTCTCATGAACCTTTTGCGGTAAGCTGGAGCATCATTCTCATAGTTGAAGGTGATTCCTTGGATAAGTGTATCATGAGGATTATCCCTTCTCACATAACCAAACTTCCGCAGTGCCAAACAAGGGTTGTAAGTGATTCCTCCCATAATGCCTAAGAGAGGGACATTAGGGAATTCACCACAGTGATCGATGATGATAACATCTTCCGAGGACCATGAACACAAATGAATGTCTGAATGTGTAAGGGACATCATCCTATGAGACTATTTCATGCCCTGCTCATTCTTCAAAACAGACCTGGGTAGGTGCGAAATAAACCACCTAGCTAATAGAGGAGTTCAACACAGGAGGGTCCCCCTTCTATTTAGAGTACGAGCATACAGAGAATGTAGAACATCCCCAAGTAATGTAGGCACCAGATTATGAGACAGAAAAACCATAATAGTATTCAAATCTACGAGTTGGTCAGCATTAGGGAAAAGTACCATCCAGTAGATGAGGAGTTCTAGTACCTCTTCAAAAGCTTGTAAATCCAAGGTGTCCCAAAAATAATAAGCCTTCTCGAATAGAAATTTAATCAGGATTCCTTGGACATTTCCTCTAGTTTCCCAATTTGTCACTACATCAGACCGTTGTAAGGATAGAGCTCGAGCAATCTCTTCAGGCTTTGGATGTTCTTCCATACCGCTGAAAGGTAACTGATCAAGAATAGGTACCCCCAACAATTGAAACAATTCCTCTATAGTAGGCACTAGTCGGTAATCCGGGAAGGTGAAGCAATGGTGCAAAGGATCGAAGAACTGAAATAGCACTTTTAACAATTCTTCATCAGGTTTTGAAGTGACCAAGTTGAGCAACTGACCATGTTTCTCAGTAAAGGGAGAGCTTTCAGTAATCCTTAATGTCAAGTCCTTTAGTTGGAGAGGCACTTTCACAAGGTTAATATGGATAGTATTCCTACGGGTGGATGCAATGTCCTACAAAACAAGGCAAAGATGAGCCCTAGAAAATCCTTGAAATGGTTAGTATGATATGAAATTCTTATGATGTCATGATTATTCTAAAAATCACATGGATAGCAAGCAACAAAAAAGTCACACCAAGTCCTTAGGTTTAAGGCATGCATGAGTTTTAAGGTCATACTCTCTTGAAGCTGGATTGGTTCAACCTGTCCTATAAATAGTAACCGGGTTCTAAGGGATCTCAATATCACTGATATTTCCCCCAAGCTTCATTCAATAGGCGATTGACTCGCAACCAAAAAATATTCAATAGTCAAACCTTAATGAGTGTAGCATCGAGTATCTGCCGACAATGGGAATACACCAAAGTCGGCCATCTCGCTACGTCCTACTAGCCAAGTTGTGCAATTAACGGTTCTAAAGTCAATTGATGCTTTATGACAACACGCGGCGGCCCCGTACTCTCTCTGATTGACTCAAGGGTCACCGTTACCAACCAAAGTGCCACATCAATGTAGCTATTGCTTCAACCGTGTCGGTATACCCCACACAGTTCCCTTACAATTTATTGCTACTTACCTAAAAGGTGTCCACAGATCCGGGTGTAGGATCTACATAACCCCAACAAAACCCTTGAATATAAAGCATGCAAAGCAAAATACAAACAAGCAATTTTAGAAGTAACCTAGATCTTAAGGTATACCCCACTTATTATTAGTCCCCAGCAGAGTCGCCAGTTCTGTGATACGGTGGCATAACTGACTGTTATATTGGTTTGCGTTTTGTATTCGCAAATGTCGCGGTAAATAAGAGTCACCACCGACTTTTATTTCATCCAACAAAGGAAAGGAAAAAGAACAGAAAAACCTTTTTTTGAGATGATTCTGAGTACGGGGGTAGATTATAGAAAAGGAAGGTGTTAGCACCCTTTCAATACATGGTTTTTCATGGGCTCTTAGGTACTTGCTCATTTTTAAACTAACTCGTGTGTGTTTGTTTTAAGAAGATTTGAAAATTCCTTAGTGTGATGTTTCACTTTATGATAAACCTTGTATCAGTCCTCAAGGGTGTGATAAAGTGTTTTAAAAACATTGTTTGAAAAATGTTCGAAAGTGTCAGTGTGAAAAATTGTTTATTTTGAGCAAGTACCAAGGAAATATCTACCTACTCGAAAAAAGTCAGTTTGTTTTCCTTTAGACAGTGCTATCCTACTATTAAGGAGTAGGTAGCTCTATGGTTGGAGTTTTAAGGGACATAAGAAGGGACGAAATGGTCACTGAAGGCAACAAGTAAGGATACCTTAGCATTTCGAAGGGACTGTCTTCATTAGATCATTTCTCGTAGGCAAATCGAGTGACAATGAGGGACTATGATCTTTATGACGACTTTGAACTGCGGGTCATTACTAAGGTATCCCTATGTTCAAGGGACACGACCATTATTTTCGAGGCAACCAAGTGAGGTAAAACCCTAGGAGTGAGCATGTGCATGTGTCTAGTTTCAGTTTCATTTATCTTGCGCATTTATGGTTTTATACTATTTTAAATTGATTTATCTCACCATTCAATCCTATTATCCATACATCTAGGTAGTTTATAATTGCAAGAAGTAAAGTGCGAGAAATTAAAACCCTAACTATTACAAGGCTTTAGGGAGGGGATTGTATAATCAAAAACCGGGGAAGATAATAAATGCGAAATAGTAAACCTAATTAACTATTACAAACTCGGAGCAGATACAATAATTAATAAAATAGGGAAAAAGAATGCGAGCGACAAAATTAAATACGGGGAATTAATGTCAGGTTTAGAAACAATTAATTTGCGAATAAAGAAAAGATATTTTTGGATTTTTATGAAAAAATAATTAACTTTGCAAATTAACTTAATTTCTATTAAATTCTAATTATGGAAAATAAATTAAAGTTAACCAAATTTCTATTAAATTTTAATTACAAAAAAAAAATTTAAGTTAACGTAATTAAACTACTTAATTAATGCAAATAAATGTTTTTATGAAAAAAAACTAAACCTAATACTTTTTGTAATTTTATGATTTTATGATTTAATAATAATAATAATAAATGATTTTGTAAAAATAAAAATTAAGACAAATAATAAAATATGAAAAATAAAAAAATAATCGGAATTGGGCCTTATATGATGAGCAATTGGGGGGTGCAGCATTGAAGTTGGTGTTAGGCCCAAAGTTGGTGGCCCAGAGGTTGTGCCTGATTCAGTGAGACCATCTTCTGAGGGTCTATCATGGGCTTGCGTATGCTAGATGCTGGATCTGGCTGGAGATGGATCCAACGGATGGATGATGGGGAGCACTGGGTGGACCCTCAACAAAGTGACATGCTGGATCTGTAAGGAATATTCAGGAAAAAACATAAAAGCAACACGCTTGGGATTGAACCCATGACGTTTGCTTCAAATCCTTCGTCCTTAACCATCTGTGCTGGCTGTTAATTCATATACATAATCAAAAAAAAATTTAAGGAAAACAACACGTGATGTCTAGAAAATGCGCCAATATTCAAATGGCCCAACGGGAGTTTTCCACCTAGCCTTCTTCTTCCTCAGCACTGTCGTTTTAGGCTTAGACCTTTCCCTACGGACAAATTCTATAGGTACAATCTTGTACCATTCTAAAATCCAGCACAAGCAATCTAAATTACAATCATGGCCATGAATCAATTGGGCTTGAAGCCCTGAACACCATGATATCCACACCTAGCCCTAATTTTGCCTGTAGAAGGAAACCCTAAAACGAGCTTCGAAACCCTAAAAATGGCAAACCATGATTCTTACACTTAAAACTCAATCAAACGATTCAGGAAGCATCAAAGCATTATGATAACTAAGAATACATGATTAAATTTCATTGAAAACGCATGTATGCATGTAATCAAAAATCAAAGCCAATAATGTGTGGGAGAGTGTTTGGGTCGTGGACCATTTTAGAAGTAAGATGCAAACATAAAAAGTTAGGCCCATTTGACAAAAAATGCAATTTTGGGTATTGTTGACTTTTGACAATTTTCCAAAAATGGCCAACTTTGACAATGCATACCTCCTTCAATTTTGACCCTAAGAGGGTGTTCTTTGACTTTTTAGAAAGTTTGAGATGTCCCCTAAACAACCCTTTTGGTTTCATTTCAATTGGATCTTTCATGTTCATGTAAGAAGCTTTGACCCAAAATTTGTTTTTGTTGACTTTTTGGATTGACCTATAATGTCTGAATTCATATCTTTTCATGAGTGAATTTATTGATCTTGAGGTCCTTGGATGAGAAATTTCTGATAAAGTATGAGAAAGTTATGCTTGGTCAAAGTTTGGTTAACTTTTCCTGAGAAACCCTAATTTAGCAACTGTTGAGTTTTGATGAATTAGGAGCATTTCTTAGGGAATCATGATCAACCCTTGATCAAATGTTGGGTATTACTTAAAACTATTGATGTTGACCAAAAATCTTGATGTTTGATTGTATGTGAGCCACAGTTGACTTTTGACCTAACATAGTTGATTTTCAAGCGCATCTGAGCAGTTGATTGAGAAAACTTTTTGTGCAAGGAATGAAACTTGGCATGGATGATCTTGAGAACATATTAGGATCATGTAAAAGGTTTGAGACCTTTAGAGTTCACCCATCTTGATGAAAATGGAAACCCTAGTTTCAGGTTCATTGTCTTAGGAGAGCATTTACCCGATCAATCCTTGTGTATCCTTGGGCAAGTTGAGGATTTCAATGAACATATGTTGAGTAAAATGAGAGGGAAAATTTTGGGGTACAACAACTGTATTCATTGGATTTTCTATAAAACAAGCCCAGGTTAGTAGTACCTTTCAGATATTTGAAAATTCGCTTAACTGCTGTTAAGTGATATTATCTAGGATATGATTTAAATCTAGCACATAAACAGACGCTGAATAAAATGTCAAGTCTTGAAGCTGTTAAATAAAGGAGAGAACCAATCATACCTCTGTGGATTTTCTGCTCTACCTTTTTACTTACCTCTTCCTTTTCCAGAATGCACGTGAGATGCATTGGAGTCTTTAATGGCTCACATTATTAGAGGTCAAATTTCTTCATAAGTTCTCTGACGTATTTTCTCTGGTGAATGTAAGTTCCTTTTGGAGTTTGATTGATTTGAATGCCCAGAAAGAACTTAAGTTCTCCCATCAAGCTCATCTCAAACTCTACCTGCATGCACTTAGCAAATTCTCTTCCCAGAGAAGGTTTAGTAGATCCAAATATAATATCATCTACTTAAATCTAACAAACTAACATGTCATTCTTAAATGTCTTACAAAACAGGTTTGTATCCACTTTCCCTCTGGTAAATTCCTTTTCTAATAGAAAGTTACTTAATCTTTCATACCAAGCTCTGGGAGCTTGTTTTAGACCATAAAGTGACTTCTTTAGTTTGAAAACATATTCTAGGTGTTTGGAAGTTTCAAATCCAGGGGGTTGGTGCACATATACCTCTTCATCAATGTAACCATTTAATAATGTGCTTTTGACATCCATCTGATATAGAGTGATGCCATTGTTTACAACAAAAGAGATTAAGAGTCTGATAGATTCTAACGTGGCGACTGGAGCAAAGGTTTCTGTATAGTCTATCCCCTCTTGCTGACTATAACCTTGTGCAACCAGTCGTTCCTTGTTTCTGGTGACTTCTCCTTGCTCATTCAGTTTGTTTCCGAACACCCACTTTGTTCAAATGATATTGAGTCCTTTTGGTTTGGGAACCAGATCCCATACGTCATTTATGGTGAATTGGTTTAACTCCTCCAGCATTTTCAGAATCCAGTCGTTATCCAGGAGAGCTTCATCAATTGTTGTTGGTTCAATCAGAGATACCAATCCCATGAGGGATTCTTCAGAGTTTCTGAATGTTGATCTTGTTCTGATTGGATCATGATTCTTTCCCAGAATCTTATCTTCAGGGTGAGCTATGCTTCTTCTGGATAACTTTTTCTGGAGTTGATCAACAGAAGGTACTAGAATGCTTGTTACATTTCCTTCTGACGTTGTTGGAGCATCTCTGTTGGGAACTTCTGATGAGTTGCCTTCAGCACCTATGAGTTCAACTTCTATATCTGCAAAAGATTCATTCTTCTTTGACTATTGAGGGTCAAGCTTATCATCAAATCTAACACATATTGACTCTTCAACAATCTGTGTTTCTGTATTGGTTACTCTATACCCTCTTGAGCGTTCAGAGTATCCTAACATAATACACTTCTATGCTTTAGAGTCAAACTTGTTCAGATGATCTTTAGTATTCAGAATAAAACATGTACATCCAAAGGGATGGAAATAAGAAATATTGGGCTTTCTGTTCTTCCACAATTCATATGGAGTCTTTTCCCAAATAGGTCTTATAGAGATTCTATTCTGAATGTAACACATTGTGTTAATTGCTTCTGCCTAGAAGATCTTAGTAATGTTAGTCTCATTGATCATGGTTCTGGCCATTTCTTGCAATGTTCTATTCTTTCGTTCTACGACTCCATTTTTTTGGGAGTTCTAGGACAAGAGAACACATGCGAGATGCCTTTTTCATTTAAAAATATTTCAAATTTTTTGTTTTCAAACTCTCCACCATGATCACTTCTGACTTTGACAATTCTAAGATCCTTTTCATTTTGAACTTGGTTACAAAAGCAACGAACACAGAATGTGACTCGTCCTTGTGTCTTAAGAACTTTACCCATGTCCATCTTCTATAGTCATCTATGATCACTAACCCACACTTCTTGTCACTAACAAACGCAATTTTCACTGGTCCAAATAAATCTATGCGAAGAAGTTTTAATGCCCTAGAGATGGAAACAACATTTTTAGCTTTAAAAGCAGGTTTTGCAAACTTTCCTTTCTGACATGCTTCAAACAAAGCATCTGAGCTGAACTTCAGATTAGGAAGTCATTTAACTAGATTGATTTTGTTAATCTGAGATATTCTTCTCATACTAACATGCCCCAATCTTCTATGCCAAACCCATTACTCGTTGTTAACAGAAAGAAGACATTTTACATTCTGACGCTTTAGTTCAAAAAGTTTTATCTTATAAATGTTGTTTTTCCTCTTTCCATTAAAAAGGATAGTTCCATCTTTCTAACTAACAACTTTTCATGAATTTTGATTAAAGATTATATCATAACGGTTATCAATTAATTGACTTATGGATAACAGGTTATGCATCAACCTATCAACTAACAACACATTATTAATAGAAGGAAGGTTACCATTACCTACTGTTCCAGAGCCAATGATCTTCCCTCTTTGGTTACCTCCAAAACCCACGTAGCCTCCAGGTTTAAGTTCCAGGCTTTGGAACATATGCTTTCTTCCTGTCTTGTTACGAGAGCATCTAGAGTCCAGATACCATGACTAGTGTTTTAACCTTACTGCTAAAGATATCTGCTACATATATAATTTTGTCCTTAGGTACCCATATCTTTTTGGGTCCTGGTTTGTTAGTTTTACCAAAATTCTGTTTGAATTTTGGTTTGGTAGAATAATCATGGCTAATGTATTTCAGATCATGTGTGTGCCCATAGGTGAAGTGAGATTTTAGTGGTGTGCGTTTAATTACTAGGTCCATGACTTTCTTAGGTGGAGATACCTTACCTTGGTATCTTATTCCTTTTCTGCCATTTCTGCTAACTCCATAGATCATTGAAGCCATCTTGCTTCTATCTATGTTTTTAGTCAGAAACTTCTGAAAGTTGTGATCATATTCTTTTATGATTTTATCAACACTACTGGGAGCCTTTGAGATTATTTCTTTCTGAGAGTTTTGTAAATCATTTTCTAGTTTTGAAATCTTTTCTTTTAACTCATAATTTTCTAATCTAAAACTCTCAGTTTCTTTAGAGTCATAAGCAAGATCTTTTTCAGGTTCTTGAATTTTACTCTGAGCTGCTGATACCTTTCCAGAATTTCACTCAGACTTTCTCCTAGTTCAGCTTTCGTAAAATTAATAGTGAAGTACAGAAATACCTAATTTGTGTCTGATTCTGAGTCTGACCCAGATGCTTTGTTGTCTTCTGTCACATTTTCCATAAGAGTAATGTTGGCTCTTTCATCATCTGATTCTGAGTTTGTGTCAGAAGTATCTGAATCATCCAATGTTGCCATGAGACTTTTCTTCTTCTCCTTGAAGAACTTCTTTTTGGGATTCTCCTTCTGAAGCCTTGGACAATCACTTTCATAGCTCCCCTGTTCATTGCACTCATAGAAGATATTGTCTCTATTGTTTGACTTTCTGTGACTAGACGAAGCTTTAGACCTTCTGTGTCCAGAGGAGGGCTCAGACTTTCTGTATCTGGAGGAGGATTCATTCTGATTCCCTGATCTTTCGGAGTTTCTGAATTTTCTTTGCCTTTGCTTCAACAACTGATTGACCCTTCTAGAAAGAAGAGACAATTCGTCTTCTTCTGATGTGGATCCATCAGAGGTTCCTACAAAACCTTAGAATCAAGTTTTTTTTAGATTTTAATGCTAAAGGCTTACCTTGCCTCTAAGGCTCGTCATCTTCTAATTCTATCTCATGGCTTCTGAGGGAGCTAACAAGTTCCTCCAGAGATATCTTGTTGAGATCTTTAGCCATCTTAAGAGCAGTGACCATTTGCCTCCATTGCTTTGGTAAAATTCTGATGATCTTGTTTACGTGATCAGCAGTAGAATACCCTTTATCAAGAACTCTCAACTCAGCAACTAGAATATGGAATCTTGAGAACACCGCTTCTATGGATTAACTATCTTCCATCTTCAAAGCTTCGTATTTATGAATGAGGGAAAGGGCCTTGGTTTCTTTAACTTGCATGTTGCCTTCATGCGTCATTCTCAGAGAGTCAAACATGTTATTAGTTGTCTCTCTGTTTGAGATCTTCTCATACTCTGAGTATGAGATGGCACTGAGAAGAATTGTTCTGGCCTTATGATGGTTTCTGAAATCATGCTTTTGTTGGTCAGACATTCTTTTTTTATCGATATTATGACATCTTTCATCCACTGGATGCATGTATCCATCAATTACCATATCCCATAAGTCAGCATCATGAGCGAGAAAGAAGCTCTCAATTTTGTCTTTCCAGTAGTCAAAATTTTCTCCATCAATGACTGGAGGTTTACCGCTGATTCTGTCCTTGTCATTTTGATAATCATTGCTGATGTTTTAGCTTGGTCCCACCATAGTGTTTTTCTAAATCTTGGATCTTGTACTGACACGATTAAGTTTATGAACTCAGAACCAGGCGGTCTGATGCCGATTGAAAAAGTGAAAAACACAAGTGGTTGAATTGAAACACAATTGAAGAATATGAATTTTTGCAGCCTTTTTGAGATTGTATGGAGCAGTCGTGTGAAATCGTAAATGATTTACCCTTTAAACTTGTTGATATAGGCGTGACAAATCTGTCCAAATGGAAACATGATAATGTTCACTTAATGCACTTTCCATACTGAGAAGATCCTTGTCTGAATGAAGTTGTTGCATATGATACAGCCTTAATGGAAAATTACACTTCAGAACTTAGGAATCTTGCATGCTGCTTTACTTCAGAACTTGGGAAGCCAGAAACGAAGATTTAGTTAGCGTGTTGGAATTCCATTCAGAATCAAGATATCTTTCTCTTTAGCGCAGATTCTAATCATCATACTTCAGAACATTCTGATTACTCAGCTTGAATGCCTCTGTGGCTTAACTTCTGATGTCGTTTCAGTCAGAACTTCTGTACAACATAAAACACAAATTTAGAGTGCATATTTGTTCTTTGTGTTTGTTATCATCAAAACTCTTATGAGGGTTGTAGAATCAAACTATGTTCTAACATAACGAGACCCTATAAATGATTACAATGTTTGGAAAATGTTAATATATATTGGAAAAGATACATTGAAATACAATGACCATTATTCTCCCTAACAACTTTGAATTCCTGAGCAGCGACTTCTGTTTAAGTATGGTGATAATCCAAGAAGATTGCTCCTTTAATGATTAAGTCTTGTCTGACGTAGTTACTTACCAAGAAATCCCTAACTTTTGTCTAAGTTTCCCTTGCGGGTTTTCAACCTAGCCGGAAATTTATTTCTGTTTATGTCTACCGAGACACTCCTTTTTTCCAAAGTCTCCCTTTCAGGCTTTAGACTTAGTGAGTTGTTCTTTTATTTCTTTAGGCGAAGTTATTATTGACTGCATCAGCATTTACAGGTCGCGGGAACTCCTCACCATCCATAGTTTCAACAATAAATGCACTGCCGGAGAAGGCTTTCTTGACAACATGTGGGCCTTCAAAATAGGAAGTCCACTTGCCCCTAGAATTAGGGTTAAAAGACAGGATCTTCCTTAGCACGAGGTCGCCTTCTATAAATTTGCGAGGCTTGACCTTCTTATCAAAAGCATTCTTCATTCTCTTCTGGTACAATTGACCATGACACAAATATGTCATTCTCTTTTCTTCAATCAAGTTCAATTGGTCAAACCTATACTGGACCCACTCAACCTTTGACAATTTGGTTCCATTATCACATGTAAAGAGGGGATTTCAACCTCAACGGGGAGCACTGCTTCCTTACCATACATAAGGGAGAACGGGGTTGCTCGTGTTGAAGTGCGGACGGAAGTTCAATAACCATGCAAAGAAAAACGAAGGACTTCATGCCAATCTTTATAAGTAACAAGCATTTTTTGGGTGATCTTCTTGATATTTGTATTAGCAGCTTCAACAACCCCATTCAACTTTTTCCTGTAAGGAGATTAATTGTGATGGACAATCTTGAATTCTTCACAAAGTTCTATCATCATCTTCTTATTTAGGTTCAAGCCGTTTTCTGTGATAATCCTGCTTGGCATACCATACCGACATATAAGGTTGTTGATGAAGCTAACTACCACCTTCTTAGTAACATTAGCATAGGAAGCTTCTTCCACCCATTTGGATGAAGTAATCAATTACTACCAAAATGACACGGTGTCCATTCAATTCCTTGGGTTCAATCATGTCAATACCCCACATAGAGAGAGGCCATGGGGAAGAAATAACATTGAGTAGCATTGGAGGCACATGAATTTTGTAAGCATAAATATGACACTTATGGAATTTCTTTTAAAAAATTTAATAGTCAGATTCCATAGTCATCCAATAGTAACCTGCCCTAAACATCTTCTTTGCCATCAAATGTCCATTGGCATGAGTGCCAAAATAACCTTTATGGATCTCGTGCATCAATGTATCTTCTTTGTGTCTATCCACGCATCTAATCAAGATCATGTAATCATTTCTTTTGTATAGCACATCTTCATTGAGAAAAGAGTTGCCCGCCAACCTTCTCAATGTCTTTCTATCTATGTTCGATGCACCAATCAAGTATTCTCGAGTTTGGAGAAAATGCTTGATATCGTAATACCAAGGGTTTTCATGTGGTACTCCCTCTGTTGTAAACACATAAGTTGGCCTGTCTAGATGTTGCACTGTAATCCGAGGTACATCATTCCAAGTATTCACTTGATAAATAGAAGCCCAAGTTGCCAAAGCATCTGCCATCTGATTTTCATCTCTAGGAATATGATGGAATTCAACTTTATTAAAGTAAGGTAATAATCTTCTAGAATAATCATTGTAGGGAATCAAGCCAGGGTGACCAGTATCCCATTTTCCTTTAATCTGATTTACTACCAAAGCTGAATCGCCCTACACATCTAGAATTTTGATTCTGAGATCAATAGCTTCCTCGAGACCCATGATACAAGCTTCACACTCTGCCATGTTATTGGTGCAATCAAATGTCAACCTTGCACTAAAATGTATATGCGATCCATGAGGAGTGATGATCACAACACAAATTCCTTTCCCAAAAGCATTCACAGCTCCATCAAACACCATGTCCCACTCGGATTTTGGATCAAGACCTTCTTCTGGCAACATCATAATCTTTCACTTTCAGAAACATCACATTCTCATTAAAGAAATCATCAGGGAACACAAATGAGTAATGATTTTAATTTAGCTATGCATGATGTATGTATGAATTTTATTATGCATATGCTGACAAGACATGCATATAACACTAGGAATAACAAGACAAAACCAACTTGGGTAAATTCAACACTCGGCTAAATCAAAACCAGTATTAAGATTCCCAAAAGACAGTAAGTACCAACTGAGGAAACAAATTCCTATTCCATGGCTTAACTTCACTAGGAGGAAACCGTCCCAAAAGTAATCAAATCACACAATAGAATCAGTGCAAATATAGTGATCTAACATCCTCCTCTGGGCTTCACCGGGGAACATGACACAGACTCCAATGGGAAAAAAATGTTTCAACATCTATATTTTCATTGGAGATTATAATATTTACTTTGTTAGGGCATATGAAAACCATATCGTTGAGATATCGACTGGGGATTTTGTGCTAACTTCATTAGGGAGTACAATACCACATCATTAAGGAGCGCATAATAAATTCTTCAATACCAAGAGTGATGATTACACAATCTTCCCTGGGGAGAATTCATGAAACCATATGGGGATAACAATTTCCAGCCAGAAACAATGTCTCAGCTTCATTGGGGATCTAAGAAATTAAACACTAAAACAATAAATAAAATTTATGGGTATTTTAAGTAAAACCCAGCACTCTGTTGGAGAAAACCCAAAAAGTTGACAATTGTCTCAACATTTCTTAGAAAAGATACTTCCCTTGCCTAGTTGCGTGGGAAAGCAACAATAATTCCATTACTGCTAAGGAGAAGGGACTTCCTTCATATGAGAGAAAACCTTAATGGTGAATCTGAGATAGATACTTCAAACCATACAAATCCGAAATCAAAATTGACCAATATTTGACTGGGGAAAACAGGATCACAAGCCCAATACCGCACCTTACGCCAATTGGTTTCATCTCCAACTATTTGAGAGAGCCATCCTGAGGAAAACAAACTTCCAAAATTTCTGAGTTTCTCCATCCTTGGAATCACCATTTTTGTTTTTCTTGTGTCACAAAATCTAAAGTAAAAAGTAATTTGTAAATTCTTTTCAAAAAACAATTTTGTTATTTAATCTTTTTGCTTTGAAAATTACTATCAATAATAAATGGAGTCTTTGCAAATAAAATAAGAATTGTAAAGAATTGGATAAAAGCTCAAACTTTATTAATAGAATGGTGGTCTGCAAACGGCGAGACCCAATAGATGATTACAAAGTTTAGAAAATGGTAATATATATTGGAAAAGATACATTGAAATACAATGACCACTATTCTCCCTAACAACTTTGAATTCATGAGCAGTGACGTCTGTTGAAGTATGGTGATAATCCAAGAAGATTGTTGCTTCAATGATCAAGTCTTGTCTGAAACAATTACTTGCAAAGAAATGCCTAAATTTTGCATAAGTTCCCATTGCGGTTTTTCAACATAGTGGGAAATTTTATTCTGTTTATGTCTATAATTTTTTCCTAGACTGCCCTTTCGGGTTTTCAGTCTATCGAGACACTCCTTTTTTCCTAAGTTGCCCTTTCGGGTTTTCGACTTAGCGAGCTGTTCTTTTATTTCTTTAGGCAAAGTTTCTCTTGACTGCATCAGCATTCACAGGTCACGGGAATCCTCGCCATCCATGGTTTCCAGAATCAATGCACCGCTAGAGAAGGATTTCTTGACAACATGTGGGCCTTCAAAATTGGGAATCCACTTGTCCCTAGAATCAATGTTAAAAGATAGGATCTTCCTGAGCACGAGGTCGCCTTATCTGAATTAGTGAGGCTTGACATTCTTATCAAAAGCTTTCTTCATTCTCTTTTGGTACAATTAACCATGACACAAAGTTGTCATTCTCTTTTCTTCAATCAAGTTCAATTGGTCAAACCTGTTCTGGACCGACTCAGCCTCTTACAATTTGGTTTCCATTATCACGTGTAAAGAGGTGATTTTAACTTCCACGGGTAGCACTGCTTCCATACCATACACAAGGGAGAACGGGGTTGCTCCTTTTGAAGTACGAACAAATGTTCGATAACCATGCAATTTAAA
Source organism: Vicia faba (assembly GCA_948472305.1). Lineage (NCBI taxonomy): Eukaryota > Viridiplantae > Streptophyta > Magnoliopsida > Fabales > Fabaceae > Vicia > Vicia faba. Next base: position 1,355,628,687 of record OX451740.1, read on the forward strand.
GGAAGCATTTCATTCCAATCTTTATAAGTAACAATCATTTTCTGCATGATCTTCTTGATATTTGTATTAGCAGCTTCATCAACCCCATTCATCTTTGGCTTGTAAGGAGATGTATTGTGATGGACAAATTTGAATTCTTCACAAAGTTCTATCACCATCTTGTTATTTAGATTCGAGCCACTGTCAGTAATAATCCTGCTTGGCACACCATACCGAGATATAATATTGTTCTTGATGAAGCTCACTACCACCTGCTTAGTTACATTAGCATAGGAAGCTGCTTCTAGCCATTTGGTGAAGTAATCAATTTCTACCAAAATGAAACGGTGTCCATTCGATGCCTTGGGTTCAATCATTCCAACCATGTTAATACCCCACATAGAGTATAGCCACGAGAAAGAATTAACATTGAGTAGCGTCAGAGGCAGGTGAATTTTGTCATCATAAAACTGACAGTTATGGCATTTCTTTTCAAATTTGTAACAGTTATATTTCATTGTCATCCAATAGTAACCTGCCCTAAGCATCTTCTTTTCCATCGAATGTCCATTACCATGAGTGCCAAAAGAACCTTCATGGATCTCGTGCATCAATGTGTCTGCTTCGTGTCTATCCACGCATCTAATCCAGACCATGTCATAATTTATTTTGTATTGCACATCTTCATTAAGATAAAAGTTGTCCACCAACCTTCTCAATGTCTTTCTATCTTTGTTCGATGCACCAATCGGGTATTCTCGAGTTTGGAGAAACTGCTTGATATCGTAATACCAAGGTTTTACATCTACTACTCCCTCTGTTGTAAACACATGAGCCATCCTGTCCAGATGTTGCACTGTAATCCAAGGTACATCATTCCAAGTATTCACATGATAAATAGAAGCCAAAGTTGCCAATGCATCCGCCATCTGATTTTCATCTTTGGGAATATGATGGAATTCAACTTTACTAAAGTAAGGTAATAATCTCCTAGCATAATCTTTGTAAGGAATCAAGCCAGGGTGAAAAGTATCCCATTCTCCTTTAATCTGATTTACTACCAAAGCTGAATTACCCTACACATCTAGAATTTTGATTCTGAGATCAATAGCTTCCTCGAGACACGTGATACAAGCTTCATACTCTGCCATGTTATTGGTGCAATCACATGTCAAACTTGCAGTAAAAGGTATATATGATCCAAGAGGAGTGATAATCAAAGCACATATTCCTTTCCCATAAGCATTCACATCTCCATCAAACACCATGACCCACCAGGATCTTCTTCAGGCAACGGTTCATTAGAATCTTTCACTTTCAGAAACATCACATCCTACTTAGGGAAATAATATTTAACAAACTAATAATCATCCACTGGTTGGTGAGCAAGATAATTTGCCAACACACTTTTTTTATATCCTTCTAAGTACGATATTCAATGTCTTATTCAAACAACAACATCTTCCAATGGGCAATTCTCCCAGTAAAAGCAGGCTTTTCAAAAATGTATTTAATTGGATCCATTTTGGAAAATAACCAAGTAGCATGATGCAACACATATTTCCTCATTCTCTTTTCCTCCCAGGCCAAAGCACGGCATGTCTTTTCTAGCATATAATACTGTGACTCAAAGTCAGTAAAAATTTTGTTGAGCTAATAAATGGCATATTCCTTCTTCCCTATTCCATCTTGTTGTCCCAAAATACATCCCATATAATTATCTAACACTGTCAGATACAAAATCAATGGTCTTCCTTCAACAGGAGGGAGCAAGATAGGAGGTTCAAGGAGATACACTTTAATACTTTCAAATGCTCTTTGGAAGTCATCTGTTCACACACAACCTAGATCTTGCAATAACAATTTAAACAGTGGCTCACACGTTGCAGTCATATGGGAGATAAATATGGAAATGTAATTCAAATGGCCAAGGAAACCTCTAACTTTCTTTTCAGTTCTTCGCATTGGCATTTCTTTAATTGGTTAAATTTATCTGGGTTAACTTCAATTCCTTTTTGGCTGACAATGAAACCCAATAATTTCCCTGATCGAACACCGAAGGTACATTTATTTGGATTCAAGCAGAGACGATACTTCCTCAAACGCTGAAACAATTTCAACAAATCTTCTAAATGCCCTTCTCTAGTATGGGACTTGGAAATCATATCATCCATATATACAATAATTTCCTTGTGCATCAAATCATGGAATAGGGTTTTCATAGCCCTATGGTACGTTGCACCAGCTGTAGCGGTAGAAATGTTTCAAGACTAAGCCATTGGATTGACTAGACCTTATACAAATCAAAATAAAAATCGCCACGGCGCTTTATTGTTTCCAAAGGAATGGGAAAAGAACGAATAACCCAAAAAAGGGGGAAAGATTCAAGTTAAGGGGGTTGGTTATGCAAAGGAAAGGTATTATCACCCTAAACATCTATGGTACTCCGCAGGAACCTCTTTGAAAAATCTTTATATTTTGGCTATAAAAATGTGTTGGATAGAAAATGGATGGTGGAGGTGAGAAGAGAAATATATTTTTATGATTTTTGCACCCGCCGCGGTTGTGAACCTTTAGTGTCTACGTACCACCTTTCGTGCAATAGGGGATCAGGGTACACGTAGTTCCTCTTTTAAAAATTTGAAACACAAGTGTGTTGGTTGATTTTAAGAGATAAGACATCATCGTCATTGTCCGTGTGGAAAACATACTTACTACCCAAAATCATGAGAAAGGAGATTTTGCATCATCTCAAAGTGGAGGATAATGGCTTGGATTTTAAAATCAACAATGCCTCACTCAACACCCAAGTGGAAAATATCTCACTTCACTACATATTGTAGAAGTATAGTTGCTTGCATCACTACAAGGATTGACAAGAGTCTAATCTTTTAAGAAAAGTTTTAAAGATAAAAAGCAAAAGTGGTATAATGGGTTGACTTTTAGTCTTCTCACAAAAAATGTCAAGGTATTATTAAATTGATTGGAGTTTATTTATAAAATGATTCTTGAAAATAAATGGACCTAAGTCCAAGTTTATTATGAAAGTGGTCTAAGTTTAGAAACAAGAAGAGTTTTCAAAAAAAGGGAGAAGATTTTTAAAATTAAAGAAGATGGGAGGAGAAGAAGAGACTATCTATAGCGGTAGAAATGTTCAAGACTAAGCCATTGGATTAACTAGAATTTATACAAATCAAAAATAAAAATCGCCACCGCACTTTATTGTTTCCAAAGGAATGGGAAAAGAGCGAATAACCCAAAAAAAAGGGGGAAAGATTCAAGGTAAGGGGGTTGGTTATGCAAAGGGAAGGTATTAGCACCCTAAACATCTATGGTACTCCGCAGGAACCTCTTTGAAAAATCTGCATATTTTGGCTATAAAAATGTGTTGTATAGAAAATAGATGGTGGAGGTGAGAAGAGAAATATATATTTTTATGATTTTTGCACCCGCCGCGGTTGCGAACCTTTAGTACATACGTACCACATTTCGTGCAAAAGGGGATCAGGGTAAACATAGTTCCTCTTTTAAAAGTTTGAAACACAAGTATGTTAGTTGATTTTAAGAGATAAGACATCATCGTCATTGTCCGTGTGGAAAACATACTTACTATCCACAATCATGAGAAAGGAGAATTTGCATCATCTCAAAGTGGAGGATATGGCTTGGATTTTAAAATCAACAATGCCCCATTCACCACCCATGTGGAAAATATCTCACTTTACTACATATTGTAGAAGTATAGTTGTTTGCATCACTACAAGGATTGAAAATAGTCCAACCTTTTGAGAAAAAGTTTTAAAATAAAAGCCAAAGTGGCAAAATAGTTTGAAATGAGATTGGTTGACTTTTAGTCTTCTCACAAAAAATTTCAAGGTATTATTAAATTGATTGGAGTTTATTTATGAAAAGATTTTTGAAAATACATGGACCTAAGTCCAAGTTTATAATGAAAGTGGTGTAAGTTTAGAAACAAGAAGAGTTTTAAAAAAAGGGAGAAGATTTTTAAAATTAAAGAAGATGGGAGGAGAAGAAGAGACTATCTATAGCGGTAGAAATATTCAAGACTAAGCCATTTGATTAACTAGACTTTATACAAATCAAAAATAAAAATCTCCACCGCACTTTATTGTTTCCAAAGGAATGGGGAAAAGCGAATAACCCAAAAAAAAGGGGGAAAGATTCAAGGTAAGGAGGTTGGTTATGCAAAGGGAAGGTATTAGCACCCTAAACATCTATGGTACTCCGCAGGAACCTCTTTGAAAAATCTGCATATTTTGGCTATAAAAATGTGTTGTATAGAAAATAGACGGTGGAGGTGAGAAGAGAAATATATATTTTTATGATTTTTGCACCCGCCGCAGTTGCGAACCTTTAGTGCCTACGTACCACCTTTCATGCAATAGGGGATCAGGGTACACATAGTTCCTCTTTTAAAATTTGAAACACAAGTATGTTAGTTGATTTTAAGAGATAAGACATCATCGTCATTGTCCGTGTGGAAAACCTACTTACTATCCATAATCATGAGAAAGGAGAATTTGCATCATCTCAAAGTGGAGGATATGGCTTGGATTTTAAAATCAACAATGCCTCACTCAACACCCATGTGGAAAATATCTCACTTTACTACATATTGTAGAAGTATAGTTGTTTGCATCACTACAAGGATTGAAAAAAGTCTAACCTTTTGAGAAAAAGTTTTAAAATAAAAGTCAAAGTGGCAAAATAGTTTGAAATGAGATTGGTTGACTTTTAGTCTTCTCACAAAAAATGTCAAGGTATTATTAAATTGATTGGAGTTTATTTATGAAAAGATTTTTGAAAATACATGGACCTAAGTCCAAGTTTATTATGAAAGTGGTCTAAGTTTAGAAACAAGAAGAGTTTTCAAAAGAAGGGAGAATATTTTTAAAATTAAAGAATATGGGAGGAGAAGAAGAGACTATCCTAAAGCATAAGGTAAAAGCTAAAGATAAGAACCATCTAACCAACTAGAATCCAAAACTTGACATTATGAGCCAAGATATAATTCCCATTCTTTGGGTTGAAACCAAGCAAGCAAAGATACTAGACCTCTTCAAGTGTATTAAGTCTTTACAAAAATTGGACAGAGTAACGGCTGTATACGGGTGAATTCCAGATTATAAATGAAGAGTGTAATCAAAAAAACCTGCACACAAAAACAAACAAGCAACCCAATGTCTTGAGGTAAACCTCAAGAGCTCCAGACAAAATAATCACATAAGATCACAAGGTCTCCAAGTTAGGCCAAGGTTTCTAATACTAAGTCCAAGAAAAAGTCCCATGCTCCATAATGCCAAGGATAGTAACCAAATAGTCCAAGTACCATTAAAGATTGTTTACGGTTTATGTTGATTATTAAGTATCTTAAGAAAGGAAGAGAAAAGCTCAAGTGAGAAAAGTAAAAATGGCAAGAAAATAAATTCTCAAATGAGCAAAGATGAAAATGGCATGAAATGAAAAATGCTAAAAGATAAATAGTACATAAAGCATAAAAGAATAAAAGCATAAAATAAACAAGTCAATAATTAGTAGTTAGTTGGATGACCATCTTGAAACTTGTATTTGGAACTAATTAGAGGATTGGTAGAACCAAAGCCTCCACACAACAAGTTGCATTTGCTTTTTGTAAAGAATATCATCCATTTGGAATTCTCATAAGAACCATTTAATGATCAACGATGTTTAAGTGATCTCCATTGACCAAAAGTGTTGTAGACCCATTAGAGGATTGGTAGAACCAAAGCCTCCACACAATGAATCTCAAAGTTATTGGATCAAAGAGATCAAATTAACATACTTGGGTTTGCAATCATAAGTTTGGGCCACGAATGATCATTTATTCAAATCGGGACAAAATTTAGCGTTATGTTAAGCAATCGTAAGTGGACTTATATAGAAGTCACACCTATTTTGAGGCTGGTCAATATCAATTTATGCACCATTTATTTTGAGACATGATATAGAGATCATGCTCCGACAACATTTAGTGCAATGAGAAGGGGATGAGATGAAGAGAAATTAGGGTAAAAAGAGAAACCACATTTGAATTAATATTTAATCAAACTATTATTAAAATCATTCATCCATTTTTTATGGAGTTAAACTCAACACCATGGATCCAATGATATTAATAAAGCCATGATCAAAAATCGACCCAAGACAACCAGAAAATAACCACAAAATAATAATATAATTGATATATACATTAAAAGGTTTAAAAATGTTTAAAAAAAGAAAATAAATGAGGAAAATATCAACTATATTCAAATTAATCAAGAAATGAAAAATAGGACCATAGAAAAATCAGAAAAGAGGCCAAGTAATTTTATAAATTTTTTGGGAATTTTTAAAAGGTAGAAACTATTTTTTAAAATTAAAATAAATGGGTAAAATAAACAAAAATAGTAAAAAAATAGTAAAGTCAGAAACAAAAATAAAATAAGATAAGATCACCAATATTTGTCACAATAACATTGGATCACTCCATAAATTTTTTAGAATTTAAAAATGTATAAAAGTATTTTTAAACATTTTAAACAAATCAAATAAGTGAAAAATTTATAATAAATACCAAAACAAAAAATTAAATTATAAAAAAAATTAATCAGAAAGAGAATAATCAAAAATATTTTCCATAATTTTTTCAGATTTTTTGGACTAAAAATGATTTTTCTATGATTTTTTGAAATTTAAAGCAATTAAAATATAAAAATCAGAAAAAGAAAATAAAAGTAAAAGATGTGGACCATTGGATGAGAGTCAAAACGCGTTAGTAATCAAATCCAAGGGATCTGGCACACTGTGCATATCATGGTCTTTAGTGAATAATGTACATAATCATTAATAAATCAGATTTTTAAAAATACAAATGGCATGCCATCATTGGTTGGAAGATGACACATAGTTCATCTTCAACCTCCAACCAACGTGATTTGCAGGTCTCTCAAACTGTAAAATCAGAAGCTCAGACCTATGACAATCGCTTCGTCTCTTCAAGACGAAAACAAACACACCCTCGTGCCAAATTTATGTAAACTTTAGCTTTAGCAATTTGGAAGGAAAGTTTTGAAAAGGGATTTGAAAATTCATGGCCGAAACGAGTTTCCAGATGAAAGTAAGTGTTGCGACTAGAACCAGGCAATGAGAGCATCACAGTGATATCAATGTTTTGAAGAATTGATGAAGGAATCTACCTATGGAAGTTGAGTTGCAGAGCTCTGAAACTGGACTTCTATGGAGCAATATAGGGCACGATTCTTGAATGTAATTATATGGTTAGCTTCAGGGAAGATCAAGAAAGGTGAATCGAAGGAAAAAATGGATTGAAAAAGGCTTGGGAATAGAATTCGAAGTTGCTGAATTCTGGGTTGTGAAGAAAGTTTGGCAGGGTGATTCTGGCTATCTAAGTTTGGGAAATTGAATGGGGGATGACCCTCTATTTATAGGGAAGCAAATGGGAACGAAAGGAATAGAAAATGATGCGTTTTGGAGGGAATTTGTGTGGGTTTGCATCATGAAGAAAGTGTGACTCAAACTTGATCAAAACTCAGCCAAATCATGTGTTTCATGATGCTAATCACTTCTGGCAAGTTGTTAAACTTGATTAGAAACAAAAACGCGTGGAAATCTTGTGATTAGAAGCCAAAACAAAGATTTCAATATTCTGACTTTGTGCAAAATTCAATTTCAAATTGCCAACTTCTGACCAATGGAATTTCCTCCTCAAGGGGTCTTAGGGCATAATTCTTGATGCTTTGGAATGATGAGGTTACAAGCTTTGCAATGGAAAAAGAATGGAATCAAATGGATGTTTGTGCTGAAAGTTACATGGAGTAAAAGTTGAAGAAAAAGAGTTGACTTTCCATACTTAGAAATATTTCAAATTCTTATTTAAAAATGACGTATAACCCTTTGCATCCAAACATGGCCTTCCACTTGGAATTTGCTCTTGACCAAAAATTATGGTTGAAGTAGACCTCTTGAATGACATTTTGCAATTTGAACCACTCAAAATCTCCAAAAATTGAGCAAGTTATGACTTGTTGAAGTTGGCCAAAAATCATGAAATGACCTATAATCTTTTGCATAATTAATGAAAATTCCATCCATTTTCTTATTTTGCACATAAAAGAAGGAATGAAGTAAACATTCTTAAGATCATCATGAAAAAAGAATGGGCTCAAGGTGATAAAATTTGACTATGTTATGACCATTTGAAATCAAATATGGAAAATTGGGGATTCATCTGGGTGACTTGTAATCTTTCTTCTTCACCAATTTCCTTCCACATGAAAACTCCTTGGTACTTTTGAAGTGATTTGTTGGTAACTCTTTGAAGAGAAGGGTGTTTTTGGAACCACTCAAAAATACCAAAATATGAGCAAGATATGCTCCTTTGAAGTCCAAAACCCTAACCTCTAGATCCAGAGAATACTTTGAGGAACTTTGCCAAGTTTGAACAAATATTTTTGCTAATATTCTTACTTTATGAATAGAAATTGTTGAGGATGATGATGAGGACTCATGGCCACCAAAAAAAACCACTTCCATACCAATTCTTCCAAAAAAACTTCAATGTTGAGCTTTAAATTTCTCAAGCTATTGACTAGTGCATGGAAATAAACTCATGAACCCATGAAGCAACTAGCTAAACCTCATTGCCTTTACCTACATTATTAACAAGTAAGACAAACCAATATTGTATTTTGTTAATTAGAGAGAAAATCAAAGCAAAATATCCATGATCACAAAAGAAAATAAGTCAAGGTGCTTGGTAACCCTTCAAAAGAGCAAGACTAAAGATAGGGAGAAGAACCAAAAACCCTAATGTGATCTTATTGTGATTGAAACAATATGGTATGATGAAGGAATCTTAGGGGCAAAAATTGTGGTACAACAGTTGCCCTTAATTAAGTTTCTTCTATCCAGAGATACAAAGGTTTAAAAATCTTCGTGTCGACGTGATCGAAGACACTTAAATATAAAACAAACCCTATTTTTGGCCCTAAGATGCCATGCAAATGCTTATGCATATGAATGCATATGAACAAAACCAAAAAGACGCACAATAGCATTGGGGATGCAACAAAAATGAAGATACAAAGGAGCAGCCCCACCATGAAAATAAACCATTGGTGTACCAAAGGAACTGAGTCAAAGAGGAATATAACCAGCATCGACGTTCATTGTCGATATACTACCAACGTTCACTGAAGGTAGAAAGAGAAAATAACATATCATCGTCGTTCACTGATGATAAACTAACAACATTCACTGAAGATAAAAAAAGGTAACAAACACCAACGTTCAATGTCGATATACTACCAACGTTCACTGAAGGTAGAAAGAGAAAATAACATATCATCACCGTTCACTGATGATAAACTATCAACGTTCACTGAAGATAGCAAAAGGTAACAAGCACCGATGTTCACTACCGATATACTACCAATGTTCACTGAAGGTAGAATGAGAAAATAACATATCATCAGCGTTCACTGATGATGAACTATCAACGTTCACTGAAGATAGCAAAAGGTAACAAACACCGACGTCCACTGCCGATATACTACCAACATTCACTGAAGGTAGAAAGAGAAAATAACATCAAGTTATCCCAAAATTCTGGCCTTTTACCTTGAACGGGTCTCAATTTCTTCTTTAACCAAGGAAATCTTCCTGGAAAAGATCAAACATAAGCTGTCTCAAATAACGAGACTTGTTACTCATTGTCATGGGGAATTGCAAGGAGAAATGACTTTCTGGGGACAAAAACATGATTTCCCGGGGAAATGCCACGATATTCCTTCTGAGGAGATAAAGTCTTCCTGTGCAAAATAAATGCACAAACCAAAACTCAACGTTCTCAGAAATCCAAAGTAAATAATATTGTCATGCAAACACAAATCCAATTCAGAAATAAACTGGAGCAAGACGGCCAATGCAGATACATCCTTTGAGAAATAAACTCAAGAGGGAAAACCAAATTAAGCAAAGAGCTCTGCAGGAAGATCAGAACACAATGTCAATGAACGATAATTTTTAGCACTGCATGATGTATGTATGAATGTATGAGTGATATTGTGTATATGCTGGTAAAAGGATACATGATCAGTACAAACAAATAGAACCGCCTCAGGTACTAGCAACATTGGGCTAAACTTCAACCAGAAAGATAAATCCAAGATAGGTAATAGCCAACTGCGGAAACCAAACCTATTGTCTGTCCTAACTTCACTGAGGAGAAACATAATCCGAATGTAACCAAATCAAACAGATACCGGGATAGAACATCCTTCTTCCGGTTTCATCGGAGAAGCAGTTTTACAAAAGCAACATGCCTACTAAAGATTGCAAGACCAGCCTTAAATAAAGCAGATTGATGTCGACACAACTAACCCTCACTGGGGAATTCAAGTCTACCTCCCAATATTGCAAACAAAGCGACATCTTAGCACACCAAGGGAATAAAACCTTTCATCATATGAGGGAAAATTTTTTTGGGGAATCCGAAACGGAGGCTTCTGACAATGCAAACCCAAAATCAAAAACAAAACAAGACTTGGCTGGGGTTAATGAGATCATCAACCCAATACTTTACTTTACACCCACTGGTATCATCTTTAACCATATGAGAAACACACAAAGATTGCGCACATACCAGCAAAATGACCTGAGAAAAACCTTCATGAAGGAAGTAAATCTTCTTAAAACAACCGGAGTTTGTTCATTCTTGGGATCACCATTTTAGTTGTCTTTGTTTCATCACAAATCCCAAAGTAAGTTGTATTGTAAAGATCTCTTTTTTTTGAAAAAGTCAATTTTACTTTTTTTTAATCTTTTTGCTTTAACAATTATTATCAGTAATAAATGGAGTCTTTGCAACCTAAATAAAAATAAGAACACAAAGAAGTGGGCAAAAGCTCGAATTTCATTCATAGAATGGTAGTATGTGAATAGCGAGACTCCATGGATGATTACAAAGTTTGGGAAATGGTAATACATCATGGAAAAAGATACATTGAGATACAATTACCACTATTCCCCCTAACAACTTTTGAAATCCTGAGCAGCAACTTTTGTTGAAGTATGGTGAGGATCCGAGAAGATTGTTGCTTCAATGATCAAGTCTTGTCTGACGTAATTACTTGCTAAGAAAAATCCCTAACTTTTTCCTATGCTGCCCTTTCTAGTTTTCAACTTAGCGGGAAATTTATTCTGTTTATGTCTCTAATTTTTTCCTAGACCGCCCTTTCGGGTTTTCGGCCTACCGAGACGCTCCTTTTTGCCTAAGCCTCCCTTTCGGGTTTTAACTTAGTGAGCTGTTCTTTTATTTCTTTAGGCGAAGTATTTCTTAACGGCATTAGCATTCATGGGACGTGGGAACTCCTTGCCATCCATAGTTTCTATAATTAATGCACCACTAGAGAAGGCTTTCTTGACAACATACGGGCCATTAAAATTGGGAGTCCACTTGCCCCTAGAATAAGTGTTGAAAGACATGATCTTCCTGAGCACGAGGTCGCCTTCTCTGAATTCACAAGGTTTGACCTTTTTATCAAATGCTTTCTTCATTCTTCTCTGATATAACTTCCCATGACATAAAGTTTTCATTCTCTTTTCTTCAATCAAGTTCAATTGGTCAACCCTGTTCTGGACCCATTCAGCCTCTGTCAACTTGGTTTCCATTATCACATGCAACGAGGGAATCTCTACTTCAACAGGGAGTACAACTTCCATTCCATACACTAGGGAGAACGGGGTTTCTCCTGTTGAAGTGCGAACAGATGTTCGATATCCATGCAGAGAAAAAGGGAGCATTTCATGCCAATCCTTATAGGTGACAACCATTTTATGGATAATTCTCTTGATATTTGTATTAGAAGCTTCAACAACCCCATTCATCTTTGGCATGTATGGAGATGAATTGTGATGGGCAATTTTGAATTCTTCGCACAGTTCTGTCATCATCTTGTTGTTCAAATTCGAGCCATTGTCATTGAGGATTCTACTCGGAACATCATACCAGCATATAAGATTGTTTTTCATGAAATGCACAACCACCTGTTTGGTAACATTGGTATATGAAGCAGCCTCTACCCATTTGGTAAAGTAGTCAATTGCTACCAAGATGAAACGGTGTCCGTTCGAAGCTTTGGGTTCTATCATCCCGATCATGTCAATACCCCACATAGAGAATTGCCATGGGGAGGAAATCGCATTGAGAAGTGTCGGAGGCACATGGACCTTATCTGCATAAACCTGGCATTTATGGCACTTCTTAGAAAATTTGTAACAGTCATGTTCCATTATCAGCCAATAGTAACCTGCCCTTTGTAGCGGTAGAAATGTTCAAGACTAAAGCATTGGATTGACTAGACTTTATACAAATCAAAAATAAAAAATCGCCACCGCGCTTTATTGTATCCAAAGGAATGAGAAAAGAGAGAATAACCCAAATAAAGGGGGAAAGATTCAAGGTAAGGGGGTTGGTTATGCAAAGGGAAGGTATTAGCACCCTAAACATCTACGGTACTTCGCAGGAACCTCTTTGAAAAATCTGTATATTTGGCTATAAAAATGTGTTGTATATAAAATAGATGGTGGAGGTGAGAAAATAAATATATTTTTATGATTTTTTCACCCGCCGCGGTTGCGAACCTTTAGTGCCTACGTACCACCTTTCGTGCAATAGGGGATCAGGGTACACGTAGTTCCTCTTTTAAAAATTTGAAACATAAGTGTGTTGGTTAATTTTATGAGATAAAACATCATCGTCATTGTCCGTGTGGAAAACATACTTACTACCCACAATCATGAGAAAGGAGAATTTGCATCATCTCAAAGTGGAGGATATGGCTTGGATTTTAAAATCAACAATGCCTCACTCAACACCCAAGTGGAAAATATTTCACTTCGCTACATATTGTAGAAGTATAGTTGTTTGCATCACTACAAGGATTGACAAGAGTCTCACCTTTTGAGAAAAGTTTAAAGATAAAAACCAAAGTGGTAAAATGGATTGAAATGAGATTGGTTGACTTTTAGTATTCTCACAAAAATGTCAAAGTATTATTAAATTGATTGGAGTTTATTTATGAAAAGATTTTGAAAATGCATGGACCTAGGTCCAAGTTTATTCTGAAAGTGGTTCAAGTTTAGAAACAAGAAGAGTTTTCAAAAGGAGGGGAAGATTTTCAAATTAAAGAAGATGGGATGAGAAGAAGAGGCTATCCTAAAGCATAAGGTAAAAGCTAAGGATAAGGACCATCTAACCAACAAGAATCCAAGGTTTTGACATTATGAGCCAAGATAAAATTCCCGTCCTTTGGATTGAAACCAAGCAAGCAAAGATACTAGACCTCTGCAAATATATTAAGTCTTCACAAAAATTGGGCAGAGTAACGGCTGTATGCGGGTGAATTCCAGATTACAAACAAAGGATGCAATCACAAAAAACCTGCACACAAAAACATACAAGCAACCCAATGTCTTGAGGTAAACTTCAAGAGCTCCAGACAAAATAATCAGATAAGATCACAAGGTATCCAAGATAGGCCAAGGTTTCTAATCCTAAGTCCAAGAAATAGTCCACTGCTCCATCATGCCAAGGATAGTAACCAAATAGTCTAAGTGCCATTAAAGTTTTTTATAGGTTTTATGTTGATTATTAAGTATTTTAAGAAAAGGAAAAGAAAAGCTCAAGTGAGCAAAGTAAAAATGGCAAGCGGATAAATGCTCAAATGAGAAAAGATAAAAATGGCATGAAATGTAAATGCTAGAAAAAATAAATAGTTCATAAAGAATAAAGGAATAAAAGCATAAAATAAACAATGTCAAGTATATCATCCATTTGGAATCCTTATGAATATCATTTAATGATCAACGATGTTTAAGTGATCCGCGTTGACCAAAGGTGTTGTAGATCCATTAGAGGATTGGTAGAACCAAAGCCTCCACACAATGAATCTCAAGGTTATTGGATCAAAGAGATCAAATTAACATACTTGGGCTTGCGATCATAAGTTTGGGCCACGAATGATCATTTATTCGAATCGGGAGAAAATTTAGCGCTATGTTAAGCAATCGTAAGTGGACATATATAGAAGTCGCACCTATTTTGAAGCCGGACAATAGAAATCTATGCACCATTTGTTTTGAGACATTATATAGAGATCATGCTCCAACAACATTTAATGCAAGAAGAAGGGGATAAGATGAAGAGGAATTAGCGTAAAAAAGAAAACCACATTTGAATTAATATTTAATCAAACTATTGTTAAAATCATTCATCCATTTTTGTGGACTTAAACTCAACACCATAGATCCATTGATGTTAATAAAGCCATGACCAAATAATCAACCCAAGACAACCAGAAAATATTCACAAAAATGATATAATATTTAATATATATTAAAGGATGAAAAATGTTAAAATAAACTAAAATAATGGGGAAAATATCAATAATGGTCAAATTAATCAAGAAATAAAAAATAAAACCATAGAAAAATCAGAAATGGGTCCAAATATTTTTATAAAAATTTTGGGAATTTTTAAAAGTTAGAAACTATTTTTAAAAATTAAAATAAATGGGTAAAATAAACAAAAATGGTAAAAAATAGTAAAACACAAAAATAAATTGTGAAAGAATAAAAATAAGAAAGAGAATAATCAAAAATATTTTTCATAATTTTTTCAGATTTTTGGACTAAAAATGAATTTTCTATGATTTTTTGAAATTTAAAACAATTAAAATATAAAAATCAGAAAAAGAAAATAAAAGAAAAAGATGTGGACCATTAGATGAGAGTCAAAACGCGTTAGTAATCAAATCCAAAGGATTTGGCGCGTTGTGCATATCATGGTCTTTCTGAATAATGTACAGAATCATTAAATAAATCAGAATTTGAAAATAACAAATGTCACGCTTTCATTGGTTACAAGATGACACGTTGGTCATCTTCAACCTCCAGCCCTCACGAATTACAGGTCTCTCCAACTGAAAAATTTGAAGCTCATACCTATGCCATTCGCTTCGTCTCTTCAAGACGAAGACAACCAAACCTTCGCGACAAGTAAATGTTGCGACTAGAACCAGGGCAATGAGAGCAACACAATGATACCAAAGTTTTGAAGAATTGATGAAGGAATCTACCTATACAAGTTGAGTTGTAGAGCTCTGAAACTGGACTTCTATGAAGCAATGTAGGGCACGATTCTTGAATGTAATTGTATGGATAGGTTCAGGGAAGATCAAGAAAGGTGAACTGAGGGAAAAAATGGATTGAAAAAGGTTTGAGAATAGGATTCGAAGTAGCTGAATTTTGAGTTATGAAGCAAGTTTGGCAGGGTGATTCTGGCTATCTAAGCTTGGGAAATTGAATGGTGGATAACCCTCTATTTATAGGGAATCAAATGGAATGTTCAAGCATGTGGAATGATGCAAATTGGAGGGAAATCGTGTGAACCTGATACACGAGAAAAGTGTGATATGATTTGCATCAAAACTCATCAAATCCTTGCGTTTGAAGGCTCTAATCCACTTTGGCAACTTGGTTAAATATGTTTAGATCACAAACGCATGCTAATTTGATGTTTAAAGGCCAAAACATGGATTTCAAATTCTGACTTATGGTGAAACTTCAATTCCAAGTTACCAAGTTTTGACCAATGCATTTTCTCCTCAAGGGGTCTTAGGGCAAGATTATGGATGCTTTGGAAAGATGAGGTAACAATCTTTGCAATGGAAAAAGAATGAAATCAAATGGATGCTTGAGCTGAAAGTTACATGGAGTCAAAGTTGAAGAAAAAGAGTTGACTTTCCATACTTAGAAATATTTCAAATTCTTCTTAAAAAATGACCTATAATCCTTTTCATCCAAACATGGCCTTGCACTTAGAATTTACTATTGATAAAAAATGATGGAATTAAGTAGACCTATTGAATGACATTTTGCAATTTGAACCACTTAAAAACTCCAAAAATTGAGCAAGTTATGACTTATTGAAGTTGGCCAAAAATCATGAAATGACCTATAATCTTTTGCATTCTTACGAAAACATCCATCCATTTTTTCACTTTGAACATAAAAGAAGGAATGAAGGAGACATCCTTAGGATCATCATGAAAAAAGAATGGGCTCAAGGTGATAAAAATTGACCAATTTATGATCACTTGAAATCATATATGGAAAAATGGGGGTTCATTTAGATGACCTGTAATCTTTCTTCTTCATTAAGTTTCTTCCACAGGAAAACTCTTTGGAACTTTTGAATTGATTTGTTGGTAACTCTTTGAAGAGAAGAATGTTTTTGGAATCACTCAAAAATACCAAAATATTAGCAAGATATTCCCCTTTGAAGTTCAAAACCCTAGCTCATAGATCAAGAAAAAGGCTTGGTGGAAATTTGCCAAGTTTGAACAAACTTTTTGTGCCAATATTCTTCCTTTGTGAATAGAGATTGTTAAGGATGATGATGAGGACTCATGGCCACCCAAACTACTTTCATACCAATTTCAAAACAACTTCATTGTGAGGTTTGAATTTCTCAAGCTTTGACTAGGGCATGGAAATAAACTATGAACCCATGATACAACTTGCTAATCCTCATTGCCTTTACCTACATTTTTAACATGTAAGACAAACCAATATTGTATTTTGTTAATTAGAGAGAAAATCAAAGCAAAATATCCATGATCACAAAAGAAAATAGGTCAAGGTGCTTGGTAACTCCTCAAAAGAGCAAGGCTAAAAATAGGGAGAAGAACCGAAAGCCCTAATGTGATTTTGTGGTGATTGAAACAATATGGTATGATGAAGGGATCTTAGGGGCAAAAATTGGGGTACAACAGCTTCCCTTATTTAAGTTTCTTCTATCCGGAGATACGAAGTTTAAAAAATCTTCGTGTCGACGTGATCGAAGACACTTAAATATAAAACAAACCCTGTTTTTGGCCCTAAGATGCCATGCAAATGTTTATGTATATGAATGCATATGAATGGAACAAAAGAGACGCAAAGTAGAATTGGAGATGTGACATGAAATGTATCCACAAAAGAGCAATCCCACAAGGAAAATAAATCACTGGTAAACCACAAGAAAAGAATCATAGAGGAAGATAACAAGCATCGACGTTAACTGCCGATGTACTACCAACATTCACTGAAGGTAGAAAGAGAAAATATATCATATCACCGCCGTTCACTGACGATGTACTACCAACATTCACTGAAGGTAGCAAAAAGATAAGAAACACCAATGTTCACTTCCGATGTACTACCAAAGTTCACTGAAGGTAGAAAGAGAAAATATATCATACCACGGCCGTTCACTGACGATGAACTATCAACATTCACTGAAGATAGCAAAAAGATAAAAACACCGACGTTCACTGTCGATGTACTACCAATGTTCACTGAAGGTAGAAAGAGAAAATATACCATACCACCGCCGTTCACTGACGATGAACTATCAACGTTCACTGAATATAGAAAAAAGATACGAACACCGACGTTCATTGCCGATGTACTACCAACATTCACTAAAGGTAGTAAGAGAAAATATATCATACCACCGCCGTTCACTGACGATGAACTATCAACGTTCACTGAAGATAACAAAAAGATACAAACAAAGATGTTCACTGCCGATGTACTACCAACGTTCACTGAAGGTAGAAAGAGAAAATATACCATACCACTGTCGTTCATTGACGATGAACTATCAACGTTCACTGAAGATAGTAAAAAGATACAAACACCGACGTTCACTGCCGATGTACTACCAACGTTTACTGAAGGTAGAATGAGAAAATATATCATACCACCGCCGTTCACTGACGATGAGCTATCAACGTTCACTGAGGATAGCAAAAAGATAAGAAACATTGACGTTCACTGCCGATGTACTACCAATGTTCATTGAAGGTAGAAAGAGAAAATATATCAAGTTTCCCCAAGATTCTGGTGTTTTGCCAAGAACGGGTCTCAACTTCTTCTTTAACCAAGGAAATCTGCCTAGAAAGGGTAATACATAATCTGTCTCAAATAAAGAGACTTCCACTTATTGTCAGGGGGAATTGCAAAGAGAAATGACTTTCTGGGAATAGCAATATGACTTCCCGGGGACATGCCACGATATCCCTGCTGAGGAGATAAAGTCTTTTTGTGCAAAATAAATGCACGAACCAAAACTCAAAGTTTTCAGAGATCCATAAATCCAATTCAGAAAAAAACTGGAGCAAGATGGCCAGGGTAGATACATCCTTTGAGAAATAAACTCAAGAGGGACAACCAAAATCAACTGAATAACGATCATTACAGGAAAAGTCAGAATACTAAATCAATGAATGATGATTTTTAGCAATGCATGATGTATGTATGAATGTATGAGTGCTATCGTGCATATGCTGGTAAAAGGATACATAATCAGTACAAACAAACAAAACCTCCTCAGGTACTGACAACAATGGGCTAACTTCAACCAGAAAGATCAATCCATGAAAGGTAAAAGCAACTGCGGAATCCAAACCCACTGCCTGCCTTAACTTTACTGAAGAGAAACATAAATCTGGATACAGCCAAATCAAACTAATATCGGGATAGAACATCTTTCTTCCAGTTTCATTGGAAAAAACAACTTTTCAAAAGCAACATGCCTACTGGAGATTGTGAGACCATCCTCAAATAAAGCAGACTGACGCCGACACAACCGAACTTCACTCAGGAATTCAAACCTAACTCCCTGGAGAAAACTTTCATCACGAATGCTCATTCCACACGGGAGATGCCCGGGGATAACCTTCCTGGGAAATCAAGAAGTCAAAATTAATGTCAAAACTTTCATCATATGAGGGGAAACTTGCTGGGGAATCTGAGACGGAAACTTCTGATCACGCAAACCTAAAAAGAACCAAGACTCGACTGGGGATAGTGGGGTCACAAACCCAATAGTGCACCTTGTACCCACTGGTATTGTTTCTAACTATCTGAGAAACACACAAGGATTGCGCACTTACCAGCAAAATGACCTGAGAAAACTTTCATGAAGGGAGTAAATCTTCTTAAAACAACCGGAGTTTGTTCATTCTTGGGATCACCATTCTTGTCGTCATTGTTTTATCACAAATCCCAAAGTAAATTGAATTTTAAAGATCTCTCTTCTTTTTGAAAAGACAATTTTTATTTTTAATCATTTTGCTTTAACAATTATTATCAGTAATAAATGATGTCTTTGCAAGCTAAATAAAAAAATAACACAAAAAGTTGGGCAAAAGCTTGAATTTCATTAATATAATGGTAGTCTGCGAATGGAGAGACTCCATGGATGATTACAAAGTTTGGGAAATGGTAGTACATAATGGAAAAGATACATTGAGATACAATGACCACTATCCCCCTATTAGCTTTTGAAATCCTGAGCAGCAGCTTTTGTTGAAGTATGGTGAGGATCCGAGAAGATTGTTGCTTTAACGATCAAGTCTTGTCTGACGTAGTTACATGCCAAGAAAGATCCCTAACTTTTTCCTAAGCTGCCCTTGCGGGTTTTCAACTTAGCAGGAAATTTATTATGTTTATGTCTCTAATTTTTGCCTAGACCGCCCTTTTGGGTTTTCGGCCTACCGAGACGCTCTTTTTGGCCTAAGTCGTCCTTTCGGTTTTCAACTTAGCGGGCTATTCTTTTATTTCTTTAGGAGAAGTATTTCTTGACTGCGTCAGCATTCATAGGACGTGGGAACTCCTCTCCATCCATAGTTTCAAGAATTAATGCACCACCAGAGAAGGCTTTCTTGACAACATACAGGCCTTCAAAATTAGGAGTCCACCTGTCCCTAGAATCAGTGTTGAAAGATATGATCTTCCTGAGCACGAGGTCGCCTTCTCTGAATTTACGAGGTTTAACCTTTTTATCAAAAGCTTTCTTCATTCTTTTCTGAAATAACTTCCCATGACATAAACATGTCATTCTATTCTCTTCAATCAAATTCAATTGGTCAAACCTGTTCTGAACCCATTCAGCCTCTGTCAATTTGGTTTCCTTTATCACTCACAACGGGGGAATCTCTACCTCGACTGGGAGTACAACTTCCATTCCTTAAACTAGAGAAAACAGGGTGGCTCCTATTGAAGTGCGAACAGATGTTCGATATCCATGCAGAGCAAAAGGGAGCATTTCATGCCAATCCTTATAGGTGACAACCATTTTATGGATAATTCTCTTGATATTCTTATTAGAAGCTTCAACAACCCCATTCATCTTTGGCATGTATGGAGATGAATTGTGATGGACAATTTTGAATTCATCGCACAGTTCTGTCATCATCTTGTTGTTCAAATTCGAGCCATTGTTAGTGAGGATTCTACTCGGCACATCATACTGGCATTTATGGAACTTCTTAGCAAATTTGTAACAGTCATATTTCATTGTCAGCCAATAATAACCTTCCCTTAGCATCCTTTTAGCCATTTAATGTCCATTAGCATGAGTGCCAAATGAACCTTCATGGATCTCATGCATCAATATGTCTGCTTCGTGTCTATCCACGCATTTGAGCAAGACCATTTCAAAATTCCTCTTGTATAACATATTTTCGTTGAGGAAGAAACTGCCAGCCAACCTTCTCGATGTCTTTCTATCTTTCTTTGACGCACCAAACGGGTATTCCTGAGTCTGAAGAAAATGCTCGATATCATAGTACCAAGGTTTTTCATCTGCTACCTCCTCTGTCGTAAACACGTGAGCGAGCCTATCTAGCCATCGAACTGTAATTCGGGGTATATGATTCCAAGCATTTACTTGGTACATGGAAGCCAGAGTTTCCAGAGCATCTGCCATTTGATTTTCATCTCTAGGAATGTGATGGAATTCAACTTTATCGAAGAAGGGTAGTAATCTTCTAGCCTAATCTTTGTAAGGGATCAAGCCAGGGTAACGAGTGTCCCATTCTCCTTTAATCTGATTTATTACCAATGCTGAATCGCCATACACATCTAGAATTTTGATTCTGAGATCAATAACTTCTTCAAGACCCATGATGCAAGCCTCATATTCTGCCATATTATTAGTGCAATCAAATGTTAACCTTGCAGTAAAAGGAATATGCGATCCATGAGGAGTAACAATCACAACACCAGTTCGTTTACCATAAGCATTTACAGCTCCATCAAATATCATATTCCAACGATATTCAGGGTCGGGGCCCTCCTCGGGCAATGGCTCATCACAATCTTTCACTTTCAAGAACACCACATCTTCATCGGGGAATTCATATTCTGCAGACTGATGATCTTCCACCGGCTGGTGAGCAAGGTAATCTTCCAACACAGTACTTTTGATAGCTTTTTCAGTGCGGTACTCAATATCATATTCAGATAACAACATCTGCCAACGGGTAATTCTCCCAGTAAGAGCAGGTTTTTCAAAAATATACTTCATTGGATCCATTTTGGAGATCAACCAAGTGGTATGATTCAACATATACTGTCGCAAACGCTTTGCCGCCCAGGCCAAAGCACAACATGTTTTTTCTAGCATGGAATATCGCGACTCACAATCAGTGAAATTTTTGCTGAGATAATAAATGGCGAACTCTTTCATTCCCGTTTCATCCTGTTGTCCCAGAATACAACCCATGGATTTATCCAACACTTTTAGATACATAATCAATGGTCTTCCTTCTACAGGAGGGAGCAAGATAGGAGGTTCAAGCAAATATTCTTTAATACTTTCAAATTCCCTTTGGCAGTCATCTGTCCACACACAACCTTGATCTTTCTTTAACAACTTAAAGATCGGTTCACACGTTGCAGTCATGTGGGAAATGAATCTGGAGATATAATTCAAACGCCCGAGGAAACCCCTGACTTGCTATTCAGTTCTTGGTGCTGGCATTTCTTGAATTGCTTTGACTTTGTCAGGGTCAACCTCAATTCCTTTCTGGCTAACAATAAAACCCAATAATTTCCCCGATCTAACTCTGAAGGTGCATTTATTTTTGAAATTCTGGCAGCAGATACTTAATGTCACAGTGAATGTTATGACACCGTATCTGACACTCTTCAAGACAGTAAATATAAAAGCAGTAAAGAACACAGTCAATTGTTTACCCAGTTCAGTGTGTAACAACACCTACTCTGGGGGCTACCAAGCCAGGGAGGAAATTCACTATAAGAGATATTATTTCAGGAATAAACCAACCAGTTTATCTCCTTCACTTAAGACCTACCCAATGCAACTTCAATCTAAGTTCAACTTAAACCTGAGTTCCTACTCACTCCCCCTCAATCACAGCAGTGATACTAAACAATTGACTAATGAAATTATGAAGACACTTTTCAGAACATACACTTGATTTTGCTTCACAGCTTTTAATCAAGTAACACAAACACTCGTGCTTCAAAGCATTGAGTGATACACAACCCTAACTTGACTTTGCTTCAAAGCTTTAATCAAGTGACACAAACACTCGTGCTTCAAAGCTTTGAGTGATACACAACCCTTACAATCAAATCCTACTCCAAGTCACTTATCACAATAAATTTTTTTGGATTATAGTAGTTACAACTATACAGTTCCTTATTGATCTTCTGTCAAAAAGTATCTTTCACCAACAGTCTTCATGATGAATATATAGCCAGCTATTCTTCTATTAGGGCTTCCACGAAAATAGTTAGGGTTAATTAGGGTTAACCTCAAGACTTGGTCATAGGACTTTAACAACCAGATTAGGGTTAAGACAAGTTAACCTAAGTCCACGTGAGAATCTGATCTGGACTGAATAAACCAGATTCCCGAAAATTCTCAAAAATAATAAATCTGAACAAATGTTAGTTCAGTACAGGATGTCTTAACATTGGTTATGACAACAAGAATCATGTTTACTGATTTTGGTAGAATGCAATAAATATGATCATTACATAATGATCAGCTAAACACTCATATTGAGCAGCTATTGTATGACATTCTTTTTCTGCAGAATGTACCTTGTGTCCCAGAATGTTATGACATCAGTCATGACATTCCCATAACTGGTTTTACCAAAAAACATGCCAACAACCAAACACTTACAAACTCCCCCTTTGGCAAATTTTTGGCTAAAACCCCTAAACAATCAGAGATTAGAAAGCAGCAGAATTAATAATATCTACCAAGTCTAATTCTACCAAAATTATCACAAAATCTTCTCCCCCTCTTTAGCCATAAATAGGCCAAAGATCATTGTACTTTTAGGTTATACAATCATCCAAAAGGAAACACAAAAAAATCAAAAATCATTTGCAGCATCAGGTACCAGCAGCAAAATTTTCAACTGCACTGATCTTCAAGCACTGTCATCTTCAGAGGAGGCACTATCTTCAGCAGCTTCCTCTTCCCTTCTTTGTCCTTCAATCTCCTCATGTTCTAGTCTAGCAATCAGGTCCTCAAGAGTCCTTTTCCTTGTATCAAGCTCTTTGCAGGTTTCCTTAAGCACAACTATAACATCAGTTTTCGTAGAACGGGACTTGACAGTTGATGTCTTAGCTGATGTCATGACAATGTCAGGAACATGTGTTCCTTGAAATATCTTATAGTGCAACCCAAGAGCAGGGGCTCTTTTGCATACAGTATCTTTTTCAACTAGAATGTCAGGATAGTGAGCAAGGACTATACCACATAGGAGAGAGGGAAAGGAAATAGGGCCTTTAATAGCATAGCTTCTAGCATGTTTTAATGTTTGATCAAAGATATACTTGCCATAGTCAAAGTTTGTCCTGGTTCCAACAGCATAAATGAATCTTCCCAAGCCTGTGGAGATGGTTGATTTATGGATGGTGGGAACCCAGTTAGCTGCACCAATTTTTTACGGAATGGCAAATTTCATGCTTAGCTTGCTTGCATTCAGCTTCCCTTTTAAGGGCCAGCTCTTGACTTGATTTGCAGTGATGGTTTGGCACACTTGGTTGTCAGTAACCTCTAGCTCAGGACAAGCATCATTTGGTCTTCCTAGGAATTTGTTTATTTCAGAGGGAGAGAAATTTACCTTCCTTCCTCTCACATATACACATCTAAAATCAACTGACTTTCCATCAGCACACCCATTAGAAAAATTCACTATGAATTCTTTGACAAGAACTTCATAGCAGTTGGTAAACTTTACCACAGTATTTATTAGACCAGCAGTTTTGATTAGATCCATGATCTCCTTACATTCCATGGCACTGTTGTCCAGTTCTCTTTCCAAGGCTATCCTTTTCAAACATACATACTTCCACCTGTTTGCATTCTCAGGATGGTGAAAGGAAATGTTGTCAGTGGGGACTTCAGGGACTTTAGGCATTTTGCTTGAGGAGAGTTTCCTTTTGAGAGGAATATCTTCAACATCAAATTCAAATTCTGATTCCTCATCAGATTCAGAGGGTTCAGTCTCTTTCCTTTTCTTTGTTATTGGTTGTCTCACAGGCTTTGAGAGACTACCAGCAGGTACTCGAGTTTTGACCTTCCCTTTTGATAGTCTAGCCTTCACAGTTTCTAGTCCAGTCTTGTTCTCAGTCCTGGTTTTCTTATGAACAACATCAGCAGTCTTCTCTTTGGAGAGGCTTTTGGCAGCATTCTGCTTTCCTTTTCTGTTCATCATCCTTCTAGCTATGCTAGGGTTGATATTTTCAATTAAGTAATTGTCAGAGTATTCTTCATCAACATCAATAATCGGGGGGTTCAACATCCTTCTCAGTAGGGTTCTAGTGATCATCAAGATTTTCAGAAGATTTCCTAATGTTGTCATCTGGTGTCTCGACATTCTGAGTGACATCTGGATTCATTTCAACATTTGGACTAGCAGATTCTTGATTCAAAGGTACATAAATTCCAGGTACAGAGTGATTCTCATTTAGAATCCTAGTTACAAGTCTAGCTATAGCTTGATGAACATAAACTGAGCCTTCCCTATTTGCTATTTCTGAAGGAACAGAAGATGATGGTTGAGAGGGTTTACCAGATGAAGAAGCTTGTGACCTTCTTGCATGTCTGGTTCACAGCTTCTTAACCTTATTGGGGTCAGCTTCCAGTTCACGAAGAGGAGTTATCTCCAGAACATCATAATCCATGCAGTTTGTGATTGCCCTAGGTTCTCGATCAAAGGATGCGGAAGAAGCAGTCGCCTTTGAAGAGGATGATGTCATGGATAGTTGATACATTTTGAGAGTTTTAGAAAACAGGTAGCAGTAATAGTGCAGTCTTCGTTTGAGAGATTGAAGATTGTTGCAGAAACGCGAGAGGAGTGAGATATATGAATGTCTATTCAACTTCTTAAAATCTTGGAAAGAAATAGAGAAGTAGATGATTAGCCCAATCAGAGTAGACTTAACAAAAAAATCTCTCTCATCCCTTGTTTTAAGAAAAATTAATTGCTACATATCTTCATGTTTGCAAATACCCAGCTTGCCCCTCAAATTTTCAAATTGATTTGCATCAAGTGCCTTGGTAAAAATGTCAGCCAGTTGTAGTTTTGTGGCAACATGTTTCAGTTTAATCATCTTCTCCTCTACAAGATCTCTGATGAAGTGATGTCTAATGTCAATATGCTTGGTCCTGCTATGCTAAATAGGATTCTTGGAAATGTTGATAGTGTTCAGATTGTCACAGTACAATGTCATAACATCTTGTGTGACATTATACTCAGTAAGCATCTGTTTCATCCAGATCATTTGAGAACAGCTACTACCAGCTGCTATGTATTCAACTTCAGCTGTAGATAGAGACACACAGTTCTGTTTCTTGCTGAACCAAGAGACAATATTATTTCCTAAGAAGAAACATCCTCCAGAGGTGCTCTTTCTATCATCAGCACTTCCATCCCAATCAGCATCACAGTAACCAGTAAGAGTTGGTTCACATCCATGAGAGTACAACAAGCCATAGTTATGGGTTCCACTCACATACTTCAGAATTCTCTTCACTTGGTTGATATGACTTACTTTGGGTTTATCCTGGTATCTTGCACATACTCCAACTGCAAACGCAATGTTATGTCTACTGGTTGTTAAGTATAGCAGACTTCCTATCATGCTTCTGTATAAGCTTTGGTCCACCTTGACTCCACTTGAGTCTTTGGACAACTTTAAGTGAGTAGGTGCAGGAGTCCTTTTGTGACTGGCATTCTCCATCCCAAACTTCTTGACAATGTTCTTTGCATACTTGCTTTGAGACAGAAAAATTGATTCTTCCATCTGTGTGACTTGTAGTCCAAGAAAGTAGGTCAATTCTCCCATGAGGCTCATTTCAAATTCATCTTGCATCTGGTCAGCAAAATGTTTAACCATTTTATCTGACATTCCCCCAAACACTATGTCATCAACATAGATTTGAGCTACCATTATCTTTCCTCCTTCATTTTTGACAAAAAGAGTTTTATCCAAGCCTCCTTTCCTGTATCCTTTGTCAGAGAGGAATTTTGTCAACCTGTC
Organism: Vicia faba; assembly: GCA_948472305.1. Lineage (NCBI taxonomy): Eukaryota > Viridiplantae > Streptophyta > Magnoliopsida > Fabales > Fabaceae > Vicia > Vicia faba. The sequence continues at coordinate 1,355,655,135 of OX451740.1, forward strand.
ATACCATGCTCTAGGAGCTTATTTCAGGCCATATAAAGCTTTCCTCAATTTGTAGACATGATCAGGGTTGTTTGGATCCACAAATCCTTTAGGCTGTTCCACATAAACTTCCTCATTTAATTACCCATTTAGGAAGGCACTTTTTACATCCATCTGAAATAACTTGAACTTAAGGAGACAAGCAATTCCCAATAGGAGTCTGATTGATTCCAGTCTGGCTATAGGAGCAAAAGTCTCATCAAAATCAACCCCTTCAACTTGAGTGTATCCTTGAGCAACAAGTCTTGCCTTATTCCTGGTGACAACTCCTTCAGCATCTGATTTGTTCTTGTAGATCCATTTTGTGCCAATGATGTTTGTTCCTTCTGGTCTAGGAACTAATTCCCATACTTCATGTTGCTTGAATTGGTTTAATTCATCTTGCATTGCTCCAATCCAGTATTCATCAGTTAAAGCCTCCTTAACATTTCTTGGTTCAATTTTAGATACAAAGCAAGAGTTTGAGATGATTTCTCTAGATCTTGTAATGATTACACTGTTAGGATTTCCTATGATGAGTTCCTTAGGATGATCTTTCTGAATTCTGATGGAAGGGTCTTTGTTAGCTTCCTTTGATTCAGATTCTGATGAGCTAGTTTTAGGAATATCATCCTTTTGAGTTGAAGTCTCAAAGAATGTCTCAACATCATATGGGACATTTGTTTCCTCATGGTAATCATCAACTATGAAATTTATAGATTCCATCATAACTTTGGTCCTGGAATTGAATACCCTATAAGCTCTGCTGTTGGTAGAGTATCCTAGGAATATTCCTTCATCACTTTTAGGGTCCATCTTTCTCCTTTGTTCACGATCTGTCAGAATATAGCATTTGCTTCCAAATACATGGAAGTACTTCACTGTAGGCTTTCTTCCTTTCCAAAGTTCATAAATGGTGGATGATGTTCCCTTTCTCAAGGTGACCCTGTTATGGACATAACAGGCTGTATTCATAGCTTCAGCCCAAAAATGAATAGGAAGTATTTTGGCATGTATCATTGCTCTGGCAGATTCCTGTATAGTCCTGTTTTTCCTTTCCACAACTCCATTTTGTTGAGGAGTTATGGGTGAAGAGAATTCATGATTAATTCCTTCTAAGGAGCAGAACTCATCAAACTTATTATTTTCAAATTCCTTGCCATGATCACTTCTGATTCTTACAATGTATCCTTCTTTTTCTCTTTGAATTCTTTTGCACAGTTCCTTAAATACTTCAAATACATCAGACTTTTCTTTAATGAAGTTAATCCAGGTGAATCTGGAAAAATCATCCACAACAACATAGGCATATTTTTTTCCACCAAGACTTTCTACCTGCATTGGTCCCATCAGATCCATATGTAGAAGTTCTAACACCTTAGAGGTGGTCAGATGTCTTAACTTTAGATGTGACATTCTAGTCTGCTTTCCAACCTGACATTCACCAGACTCTCCCTTCATCAATTTGCAGCCTTGGAATCCCTCTGACTGCTTCCATGGATATAATCCTTTTCATTCCTCTTAGATGTAAATGACCAAGGTTTTGGTGCCACAGTTTCACTTCTTTTTCTTCTTTGGCAATAGAGCACACAGAAGAATAATTAGTGTTCTCAGACTCCCATAAGTAGCAGTTGTCTTTAGATCTGACTCCTCTCATTACAACTTCTTGTTTTTCATTAGTTACAAGACATTCAGACTTGGTGAAGTTGACCTTGAATCCTAGATCACATAATTGACTGATACTTATAAGATTAGCAGTCAATCCTTTTACCAGCAATACTTCATTTATGTTTGGAACTCCAGGGAAGTCCAAGTTTTCGACTCCTTTAATTTCTCCTCTAGCACCATCTCTAAAAGTCACATAGCTAGTAGTGTGAGGTTTAACATTATTGAGAAGATTCTTGATTCCAGTCATGTGTTTAGAGCATCCACTGTCAAAGTACCAGTCTTCCTTTGTAGAGACTCTAAGGGAGGTGTGAGATATCAGGGCAGTAGCCTTTTTCTTCCACTGTTGAGTATATGGTGCCTTGTTAGACTTAGGTTTGACAACTGGGGTCTAATTAGGATATCCATATAATCTGAAGCATAATGGCTTTATGTGACCAAATCTCCCACAATGATGACATCTCCATCTTTGATACTTTTTCTTCATATTTCTCTGTTCTCGATGTTGAGTGTTGTGTTATGACATCTTCTTTGACATTTGTTTATCAAGACTGGTCTTCTTCTTGTCTACAATAGATTTCTTTGCTGCCACAAATCCTAGACCAGACTTGTTTCCCACATTTTGTCCAACCTGAAGGATTTCTTCTAATTTGTCAGTTCCATTTGTCAACATCTTGACAGATTTGGTCATCTGGTCAAGTTTTGAGTTTAGCATTTGAACTTCCCCTTCTAGATGACTTATAGCATCAATGTCTGCCTTCTTCTCAGCCTCCAGCTTTACTATGAGTTTTGTTTGTCTCTCATTTTGCTGACAGACTTCAGCACTTCTGATACATAACTTCTTGTAGGAGTCAGCCAGTTCTTCAAATGTCACTTCCTCATCACTGGAGTCACTATCAGAGTCACAAATACCAGTTAGCGCAGTAACTAGTTGTGCAGATTCTTCTTCATAATTACTTTCTGAGTCACAGTCAGACCAAGTAATAGACATTCCTTTCTTTTGTTTCTTATGAAAGGTTGGACATTCAGCTCGAATGTGCCCATATCCTTCACATCTATGGCATTGAATTCCTTTGCTTTGTTTTCCCTTCTCTTCAGACTTTGGTCTTCTGCTGGAGTCATAGGATCTGTTAATGTCAGAAGGAATGTTCTTAACATTTGACCTTGACTTTGGGTCCATTCTCTTGATGAGTTTGTTGAACTGTCTTCCAAGCATGACTATAGCTTCTGAAATATTTTCTTCTTCATCCTCCTTGTTTTCATATTCAATATTAGATACAAGTGCTATGCTCTTGTTTTTCTTGTCAACATTGTCACTGATCCCCATCTCAAAGGTCTGAAGAGACCCAATGAGTTCATCCACCTTCAAGTTGCAGATATCCTGAGCTTCCTCTATAACAGTCACCTTCATTGCAAATCTTTTAGGCAAGGATCTGAGAATCTTTCTCACCAGCTTTTCTTCTGACATCTTTTCTCCCAAAGCTCCTGAGGTGTTAGCAATTTCCAAGATGTTCATGTGAAACTCATGAATGGTCTCATCTTCCATCATCCTTAGGTTATCAAATTTGGTAGTCAGCATCTGAAGCCTTGACATTTTTACTTTGGATGTGCCCTCATGGGTAGTTTTGAGAGTGTCTCAAACCTCCTTGGCCAGTTCACATTGATCTACTAGTATGAATATGTTTCTATCAATTCCATTGAACAAGGCGTTTAATGCTTTGGAGTTACCCAGAGCTAACTCATCTTCTTTGCTCCATTCTTCCTCAGGTTTCAGACTGGTTGACCCATCTTTCCCAGTTATGATGGGATGGTTCCATCCTATGTCAGCAGCTCTCCAAGCCTTTTTGTCCAGTGATTTTAAGAAGGCAATCATACGAGGTTTCCAGTAGTCATAATTTGATCCATCCAGAATGGGTGGTCTGTTTCCAAAACCTCCTTCTTTGTCCATACCACCAGAAAATAATATCCCTAGATCTCACCCAGTAAGACAGGCAGGGTGCCTGCTCTGATGCCAATTGAAATTCTGGCAATAGATACTTAATGTCACAGTGAATGTTATGACACTGTATCTGACACTCTTCAAGACAGTAAATCTAAAAGCAATAAAGAACACAGTCAATTGTTTACCCAGTTCAGTGCGTAACAACACCTACTCTGGGGGCTACCAAGCCAGGGAGGAAATTCACTATAAGAGATATTAATTTAGGAATAAACCAACCAGTTTATCTCCTTCACTTAAGACCTGCCCAATGCAACTCCAATCTAAGTTCAACTTAAACCTGAGTTCCTACTCACTCCCCCTCAATCACAGCAGTGATACTAAACAATTGACTAATGAAATCATGAAGACACTCTTCAGAACATACACTTGATTTTGCTTCACAGCTTTTAATCAAGTAACACAAACAATCGTTCTTCAAAGCTTTGAGTGATACACAACCCTAACTTGACATTGCTTCAAAGCTTTAATCAAGTGACACAAACACTTGTGCTTCAAATCTTTGAGTGGTACACAACCCTTACAATCAAATCCTACTCCAAGTCACTTATCACAATGACAATTGCTTGGATTACAGTAGTTACAACTATATAGTCCCTTATTGATCTTCTGTCAAAAAGTATCTTTCACCAACAGTCTTCATGATGAATATATAGCCAGCTATTCTTCTGTTAGGGCTTCCACGAAAATAGCTAGGGTTAATTAGGGTTAACCTCAGGACTTGGTCATAGGACTTTAACTACCAGATTAGGGTTAAGCAAAGTTAACCTAAGTCCACGTGAGAATCTGATCTGGACTGAATAAACCAGATTCCTGAAAATTCTCAGAAATAATAAATCTGCACAAATGTTAGTTCAGTACAGGATGTCTTAACATTGGTTAGTACAACAAGAATCCTGTTTACTGATTTTGGTAGAATGCAATAAATATGATCATTGCATAATGATCAGCTAAACACTCATATTGAGCAGCTCCTGTATGACATTCTTTTTCTGCAGAATTTACGTTGTGTCCCACAATGTTATGACATCAGTCATGACATTCACATAACTGGTTTTACAAAAAAACATGCCAACAACCAAACACTTACAATTTTGATTCAAGCTGAGACGATATTTCCTCAAACGCTGAAACAACTTAACAAATCTTCTATATGCCCTTCTTAAGTTTAGGATTTGGCAATCATATCATCAACATATACTTTGATTTCTTTATGCATCAGATCATGGAATAGGGTTGTCATAGCCCTCTGGTACGTTGCACCACCGTTCTTCAACCCGAAGGGCATCACTCTGTAACAGATTGTTCGCCAGGGTGTGATGAACGTTGTTTTTTCCATGTCCTCTAGAGCCATTCTTATAGGATTATACCCGGAAAATCCGTCCATGAACGAGAATACCTTGAATTTTGTTGTGCTATCCACTAACATATCAATATGAGGCAATGGAAAATCATCTTTTGGACTAGCTTTATTTAGATCTCTGTAATCTACGCACATGCAGACTTTTCCATCTTTTTACGGTACTGGGACAATATTGGCAATCCATTGAGGATACACTGACGTCACAAGAAAACCAGCATTAATCTGCTTTAGGACCTCCTCTTTGATCTTTACTGCCATATCCGGGTGGGTTCTTCTCAACTTTTGTTTAACTGGTGGACACTCTGGCTTCAACGGCAAACGATGCTCGACAACGTCTGTATCTAGACCAGGCATATCTTGATAAGACTATGCAAAAATATCCACATATTCGTTCAATAGCTCAATCAACCCACTTTTTACATCAGGATGCAATGATGCTCCAATCTTGACTTCCTTCAGATCTTCCTTTGAACCCAAATTAACCACTTCCAAAGGCTCTTTGTATGGCTGAATGGTATTTTCCTCGTGCTCAAGTAACCGTGAGACCTCTTCTGGAATCTCATCATAATCTTCTTCTTCTGCCCAAAACACAGGACAATCAAAGTTGGGAGAGGGTGCAGGGTCATTATATTCAACGATTTTTTTAATTAATCTGCACATGTGATTTATGATTGCTTTTAGAAACTGACACATATAACAAGTGATCATGCAAATTAATTTTTCAGTTTTAATTTATTTTGAAAGGTTTTATTTTATTATTACCATTTCCCAAGAAAAAGGCAGAAAATAAAAGACATAATTTGAAAGCAAAGACAACTTTTATTAACGATCTTAACAGTTATAGCAAACAGATAAGCCATACATCCTTAATATTTCCACCTTGGGCAGAGTGAAAGCTTTTCAAAAGAAAGAAACAGATTAACAAAACAAATTACTTTGAAACATGTATGCAAGAAGGAACATCAATGGTGACCCAGTTCTGAACTCGGACTCCATGCGTCACATAATTTGGTGCTTCCTGCTCTGCTTCATCCTCTTTAACAACATTAATTCCAGAACCAATCGGATGGAGGTAGCCTCCGCTGCGGAAAACATCATGATAATTGTTCACAGAAGACTTCGACCTCAAACTCTCGCCTTTGACATTCCTCGAAGAGAAACCCAAACCAAATATGTTTTGGTTCACGGGTTGATCCACAAGTCATCCCGACACTGCATTATGACCACTACGCACCACTTGTTGCGCATCCTTCAGGGAAACCACATAATTCTCGTTCTTTCTTATGTTGTCAATGGATAAGGCTTGGAATTGGGTTCCAACAGCAACCTCATCCGCTTCTACAATACTGAAAGAGGATATATGGGATATCAACAACGCTTGCTCCCCATTTATGATCACTACCTTCCCTTCATGCACAAATTTTAGCTTTTGATGCAGAATTGAAGTGACAGCCCCTGCTTCGTGTATCCATGGCCGTCCTAGCAAACAACTATATGCGGGAATAATGTCCATGACCTGGAAGGTTATCAGGAACAAATGTGGTCCTATGTGGATGGGCAAGTCCACCTCACCGATGACAGATTTCCTTGACCCATCGAAAGCCTTCACAATGATGCCACTTGGGCGCATAGGTGTTCCCTGATACTTTAAATTCATGAGAGTACTTCTCGGTATAACATTCAACACGAATCCGTTATCAATTAGCACATTGGACAGCAAATCATTCTTGCAATTCATAGAAATGTGAAGGGCCAAGATGTGATTCCTCCCTTCATCTGGTAACTCATTATTGTACCCAAAAATTTTCCCTCTCATGTTTCCCATGGTTTCCCCTACATGGTTGGTTACAAACCTTTGCCTAAAGAAAAGGAAAATTGGTGAGTGATGTTTCTAAATTTCCTTCGATTGGCATCTCCAAAATGCCTTTCAATGGGTATCTACATAGCGCCCTTCGATTGGCATGGACAAAGGTCATTCGATTGGCCTGTTAACAAGGCTCTTCGATTGGAAGTTTAACAAGTACCTTTCGACTAGCATTGTAACAGTGTCCTTCGATTGGAAGTTTAACAAGTACCTTTCGACTGGAATTGTAACAGTGTCTTTCGATTGGCATTTTAACAAGTATCTTTCGATTGGCATTATAGCAGTGGCATTCAATTGGTAGTTTAACAAGTATCTTTCGATTGGCATTATAGTAGTGGCCTTCGATTGGCATTTTAATAAAGTTCCTTCGATTGGTATGGACAAAGGCCCTTTGATTAGCATTCCAAAAGGTCCTTCGACTAGAACTTCAGAGTTTCCCTCAATTGGAACATCTGAATGAAATGACCTTCGAGTGGCATTTCAGTATAGAGTTTGCCTTAATCTAAGATGCTCTAATGAAGGAAGTTCTGAATACTTCGAATCATAACTTAGACTCATCACAAGGCCAAGAGTTGGTCGAAGTTGCCTAATAGGGAATTTTCTTCAAAAGGATAGGAGATCGAAGCTGAGGGAGGCATTCGAAGGGGCTACACAATTGAAGTTGGAGTAATTCTATTTGGACTTTGAAGCCATCGAAGAAAGCAAATTCGAAGGGAAGTGGACCTGCAGGGGCAGGTCAACTTTCGATTTTTATCATGTTGGAGGCCTAAACAGCTCATAACAGGCTGGCAGTAATGCATGAAAGCAGATTGGCACATGATTGAATCAAAAATAGAAAGTCTTTATGAAGAAATCAAATCAAATTTGTGTAAAGGCATGGTGTGGACAAAAAGATTGAATTAGGCTATTTTTGGAATGATATTCAAAGTGAATCAAATCAAGAATAAAGACATTGATGGAGGAAGATTGAGGCCAGGTTTTCAACCCTAATATATTCCTCAATACATATAGAATGTGTGCAGACCAAAAGAGGCTAGAGAGAGAGGCGTGTGATCAAGAACACAAACTTGAAAAATCAAGAAAAAGTGCAAACACAAATTCGTACTTAGAGGACAATTCAAGACTCTTGGACTATCCCAATTGTTTCTTGAGGTCATCAGCAAGAAAAAGCAATCAAACTCAAGCATTACCAAGCCTTATATATCACCGTAACTCACCCACGACATGGCTTCTTTTTTGAAATCGAATAGCATAATTCTTGTACTCGTAGAATAAAATAATTGTATATTATTGCTTACCATCCTATTTGTAAGCTTTCTGTAATAGTCAATTGCATTTTCATGGCCTATATTGGATTTCACCGTTATTAGGGTTTCATGCTTCAAATTGGTATATTCGTTTACAGGCAAAATTAGGCCATGAAAGGGCATCCAATGGACTCAGCAAGTGTAGACGAAGATGTCCATGGATTCGTTTTTATTTATCACGTTTGTGTTGAGTTTTAAGATTTGCAGGACTTGTAGCTACGGACAAACTTCCGTAGGTAACAGTTTGGAACTTTTACCAACAGATCAAAGGAAGAAGATGACCAGTTGGCAATCAACCATTAGCCTGTTCAAATTTTCGCACACTGAATTGATATATGTGGTTTTTTAATATTTGATTATTGTTTTGTATTATTATTATAACTAACACAAATGGCCTAGTGGTAGCCAGGCTTGCGTTAAGGCGTTGAGGAAGCTTGAGGTCAGGGGTTCGGCCCCTTCCTCCAACATTTGTATTTTTCTTAATTTCTTACTACAGATCTCACACGTACACAAGCCAGGGGACTACCATGCTCCCTCAAGATCCAACCATACAGGCGTCCAAGAAACCAGATCTGATGGCCATGATGTGGTGACCATGGTACGTCTCAGTCAAGGCAATGCGCTAGATCCCAAAAGTCAAACATGGACACCCTTGGGCTTGGGCCAGATTGCTTCTCACACCCTCCAATTACTTTTCAGGCCCATTCTCTCTTTCTTTTCTTTTTTATTTTATTTTATTTCATTTAATTTATTTATTTTATTTACTAACCAATCAATTATTTTTCTTTTTATCAAAAAAATCATAAAAATAATACTTTCCACAAATTAGGTTTAGATTTTATATTTATCAAATATTTAATCAATTTAATTAGATTTTAATTTTAGGTAAACTTTAATTTCTATTTGTAAACAATTAAAAATAATTAGAAAATTAGGATTTTCTCTAAACTATATTACATTTTCTTTTTTTCTTAAAAAATAACCAAAAACCCCAAAAATAGGTCATTTTATTTGTTTTTATTAATTAATTTAATTAAACTAATTTATTTGTATATTTAATTTTAAAACCTAATCTTTTTCTTAAAAATAATTAAAAACAACAAAACAAAAAAACATTTTATCTTTTAATTAGGATAGAAGGGTCAAAATCCTAGTTCGCACTCGTTCTAATTTTCATCACGCGCTTTATTATTTTAACTTTACCCAATTATTGTATCTCCTCACAAGTTGTAATAGCTTAATTAGGACTTTTTACTTTTTCATTTATCGCTTTATTATTTTAAAGGGTTTGTTTTGGGCTATGTAAATACCCGAAGCCTTTTAATAGCGTAGTTTAAATTCCGCACTTTTAAATTCCGCAAAATATAAACTGTTAGATGTATGATATTAGGATGCATGACAAGAATTTATGATTAATTTTAAAAACAGTTAGGTTACCCTAAATGTTCAAAAATAAATAAACTGAAATTGAATCACTCGCACATGCACACTCCTAGGGTATACATACACTTGGTTGCCTTCAGTAAACGGTCATTGAGTACAGGATGCTTTAGTGGTCGTCCTTTTGTCTAAACAAAGATCAAAGTACCGATTCGTAAAAGTTGCCTCGGAATGGTTTCCTAGGAATTGTTGCCTCGAATAATTGATCTAATTCATTAGGGTTATTACTAAGACGTCATAACATTGCTTTAGAGACCGTACGTCCCTTTCGAATTGACCCTCAAAACTCCAACGACGGTGCTACCTACTCACTAATAGTGGGATAATGTTGTCTAAAGGAAATAAACATAGAACGATTCTTTTTTCGAGTAGGTAGATTAGCTCTTAAGTACTTGCTCAATCAAAACAAACTTTTTTCACACTTACACTCCTTTACAAACAATGTTTTCAAAAACACTTTATTACACTCTTGAAGACAGAAGCAAGAGTTAGATCGAAGTCAAAACAAAAGCTTTTCAAATCACACAAACACAAAGAAAACTATTTTGAAAATGATGAGCAAGTACCTAAGAGCCCGTAGATAACTACGGATAGAAAGGGTGCTAATACCTTCCCTTTCTATAATCTACCCCCCGTACTCAGAAATATCTCGAAAAAGGAATTTTTCTGTGCTTTTTTCCTTTCCTTGTTGGATAAAATAAAATTCGGTGGCGACTCTTACTTACCGCAACATTTTGCGAACACAAACGCAAAACGCAAACCAGCAATTCCTTAAAAAAAGGGGAAACATGTCCCGGTTCTGGCCACCGTATTACACTCATCATCGCAGAAAATTAAGTTGTTACATGACGTAATGTTTCCAATTACGCTGCTGAATTGATCTAACGGCATGTCATTCTCTACAAAAGCTTGGTATAGTACTCTCATTAGTTATTCTCTATAAGCGGAGGAATTCATCAATAAAGCTAGGATGGATATCTTTGAAGGAGTCTGCAATAGCTGGTCCACAATTTTGTAATCACTCATTTTAACTATTTTCAAGATATCATCCACTTCTTTCTCCAATGTGGCTCCACTAGTCTCTCCTGCAGCCTTCTTAGGCTCATCATTCTCAGCAATTTTCTTTCTAGCCACAACTTCTCTTTGAATAACCAGCACAAACACACGACCACTACGGGTCACCCTACTACTATCAGCTATATTTCCAACATCTGGCATTGGCTGGATGGGAACTTCCACCCCATCTTCTAAGATTGTAGTGTTGTATTTGTAAGGCACAGACTTATCTGATTTATAGGGAACAGGTCCTGGAACACTAATTACCAATGGGGTAACAACTGGTTTGCTATGGTATTCCACCTTAAGGTGAGCGGGTGCACCAAAACAAGGTACAATGACATTTACACCTTCCTCAACACAATCAGCCCTCAAAAGACCATTTCCGGTAAACAAATCTATGTCTGAAGAGAAAAACTCATATGCGGAGGCATATTCTTCTTCTGACTCTTCTCCCATCAAACAAACTTCAACCATATCAATCTCGTGATAATCATATCTTTGACATGTGATATTGATAGTTCCATTGTCTAACAGCAACTAAACACCTTCTCTCACAATAGAACATCCTCGGGGATTTCGACAGCAAACTATGCAAGATCCGTATTGGTGTTCCACCTAACCAGCAATACGACAGAAAGTAGCATGCAATTGCATGAGATCCTCATTCAAATGCTCCACATCAAAAATTCTGAATTCACCCAGACATCCATAAACCATATTCACTTCCTCTTCATACTCTTCCCTAGGCCTGATTATATGGATTAAACCTTCATCCATCATCTCCTGTAAATCAGCCTTTATCTTCTCGCAACCCTGTATATTTATACTGCAAATAGCACAACCGGCGTGGTCATGTGTATAATAACTGAATTCACAGAGGTCTGCGTGCATCTTCACCAAATCCCCTTTAACCAGATTAATGTCAAAAATTTGAAAGTCGCCTGGACAACCGACAACCATATTCATAGCACTCACTCCCCCATGCTTGGGCAGAGGATTGTCTTTCACATTAGGTCCCATGTCTTTGAAAGATAAAATTACGGACTTCACCAACCTTTGCACTTCGGTCTTTAAAGGATAACAATTTTCAACACTATGCCCTGGTGCTCCCTGATGGAAGACACACGTATGGTCTGCTTTGTAATACCAAGGCAATGGTGATGGTATTGTTGGAGGTGGCCGTTTCTGGACCAACTTATTCTAGATCAAAGCTGGTAGTAGCTCTGCATAACTCATGGGAATAGGGTCATAGTTCTCCCTTCTCTGATTATTCCCCATGGGAATAGGCCTGCTGGGACTATCTTTGATAAGAAACGGTAATCAGAGCGACATTCATAACAGGAGTAATTAAAGCAACTTGCTGGTGACGCTGATAATTCCTTCAAGGAGCGTTCAACCTCCTTCTTGTATGACAACATTGGTATCCCCCTCTTTCTTCTTTGTAAACCCAAAAGCTGGCTTCTTCACACTTTCGGATCCTTTACCCTTTTTCAGATGGCCTTCTCTTACTGCCTCTTCTAGGCGGTCGCCCATTCCTACCATCTTTGTAAAATCACTCAGGGCACTTGCTACCATTATTTCGTAGTAGAAAGCACTCAGCGTCTTTAGAAAAAATTTAGTCATTTCCTTCTCCTCCATAGGAGGAATCACTTGTGCAGCCACTTCGCGCCATCTCTGCGCGTACTCTTTGAACGATTCTCTATTTTTCTGAACCATGGCTCTATGCTGGTCACGATCAAGCGTCATGTCCATATTGTACTTGTATTGTTTTATGAATGCTTCTCCCAAATCATTAAAGGTATGGATGTTGGCGCTGTCTAAACTCATGTACCATTTCATCGCTGCGCCGGTCAAACTATCCTGGAAAAAGTGAATCAGAAGACGCTGATCATCGGTGTGGGTAGACTTTCTCTTTACATACATCACCAAGTGAGAATGATGGCAAGTGTTGCCCTTGTACTTCTCAAACTCCGGGACCTTGAACTTAGCAGGCACTTTAACATTCGGGACCAAACACAACTCATTCACATTCTGCCCAAATAACTCTTTTCCCCTAAGACCCTTCATCTCTCTTTGCATTCTATCAAACTGCTCTTGGAAATCATCCATTCTGTCATAAAGACCCAAGTCTTCACTTGGCGGAGGGAAAGGACGACACATATCTTCATTAACAATCGGAACCAGATTCACCGAAGGAGGTGCAACAGGAACAGTATGCACCACAGAAGGTGCTGGACTAACAACATTTGGAACCACTGGGACATCTTGGGGGCCCAAATTGAAACCTTCAGGTGCAAAATTCTTTGGCATTCCCCACAGATAACCCTGAGGCATACGGTTTTGAACAATAGTCGGAGTAGCAGATACAGGAACAGTAGGAACTTCAACATTTTCCCTTGTTGGTTGAGGTTGAATACATGGTGGCTGATTCTGAGCAACCACCAGAGCTTCCATAAGAGTAGTCAAATTGGCCAAACCAACCTTCAAAGCAGAAACTTCTTCATGAAGCTCGTGATTCTCTTGTTCCAAGTTGTCCATCTTCTTTTTGAAGTTAGCCCGAGTGTTGTAGTGATGAGTCAACTTGCTGAATGAAGTAAAGAAGATGGGTAAGACACCTGGGTATGCATAAAAAATGCAAGAAATATGTGCAATATGATGCATGATATGCAATGTATATGATTATTATTTTTTTACTTTAATATTTCAAGGGATTTAACGTTTATAGACATATTGCAAATATCAAAATAATAACGCATTTGAAATACTGAAAACTTTTATTATAATAACTTCAAAATGAAAATACAATTTAAAATCCTGAGAAAAGAAACTGATAGAGATCAATATGTACGATGACGCTTCCCTGTGAGCTTGGCAATCTGAGCTCTCAACCTTTCGTTTTCTTCCACATGTCTGATGGCAACCTCCTTCCAATCATCTGAATTAGGAAGTGAACAACCAGCACCTGTTTGAGGCTTAGGGGAAAATAAATCCCCTTGCCTCTCCATAGACTCTACTGCTCAATTTTCAAGGATCTCGATCAAATCAACTTTCTCCTTCAAGTCTTCTGTATAGGAACTCTCTAAAGTATGGAACTTATTCTTCCAAGCATCCCTTTCCTGTTGCATCCTAACCAAAGCAAGTTACAGCTCCTCTAGATCATCTAACAAAGGAGGAGTGGTCTTCACAAATAGATTTGGAATGGGTATCTCCCGAGTATACGGCATCCTTCAACTGAATGGCTCTCGATCGAACCCACTGAAGATATGTCTCCAAAGAAAAAACATCCCTAGGTCCCAAATCCTTCCTACTCTTCTTATGAATGTGACACCAGGCCTTCACAATCTGCTCCCTAGCTTCCCTATGGTCTTCTCCTTGCTTCAGAAAGAAACTACTAAAGTGAATACTATTCAGTTTATCCCTCATCGGATAACCAAGTTGTCGCTGTGCAAGAACAAGGTTATAGTTAATTCCTCCCTTTATACCAAGAAGAAGTACATTGGGGAAACTAGCACAACTGTCAATAATCTCCACATCCTGGTAGGCTCGATGATACCAATCAATATCCGAGTGAGTAAGTGCCATGATCTTAGGAGCCCTACGGGGTTCCTTCTTGACATCCCAAAAAGCATCAGACTGAAGCATATGAGTGATGAACCACCGGTACAACAAAGGTGTGCAACAGATAATCATTCCCCGTGATAAGAACTCCGAAGATGAGCAGAGTAATAAGCATCACCCAACAGTGTAGGAACTGGGTTTCCAATCATGAAAATCCTGATAGCGTTAATGTCGACAAACTTGTTCACATTAGGAAATAAAAATAATCCATAAGCAAGTAAAGCAAAGATGGCTTCGAAAGCAACCGTACTCTTCATCCTGGAAAAGTAACGAGCTTTCCCCAATAAGAACTGGGCTGGTAATCCTCCAATCCCTCCTTTGGTAGTCATATGGGCTTCCACCTCAGACTTCACCAGATGAATTAAAGAAGCAATGTCATGTGGTTTTGGCTCACCATCCAAACCAGTAAAAGGAACACGAGTGGTAAAGGGTAAATCCAATAGATAAGAATACTCCTCCAGTGTAGGCATCAACTGATAATCGGGAAAAGTAAAGCAGTGATACATCGGATCATAGAACTGAACCAAGGTCGAGAGAATACCCTCCTTCATCTCCAGCTTCATGAGAGGAATAATGGATCCATACTTCTTCCGAAAGTCTATAGAACACTTGATCTCTGGAATCAGACTGACCAACTCATCTATCTTGGGATCTTTGAAACTGTATTTCCCGATCTTTCTCTTTCCAGAATCCATAGTTAAAAGTACCTGAGATGTTCACAAATAGTCAACCTTTAAATCCCTTGAAATATTGTTTTTCTTAAAAAGATGCTTATGAATGCATGGATGCATGATGCAACAATCACACACAAAATCACACATATAGGGTTCATAGGTTCAACGTCAAGAGCATGAGGTCGAAGATACTACCCATAAGGTGTTAGACTAAAAAGTTATCACCTGCCAAACAAGGTTCTAGAGGTTCCCATAGTTTATATCCTTCCATCGGATATTACCAACTTCCCGATTAACTCGGTAATTAGTAATATTATCAAGAAATACTCGTTCGAGCGTAGTATCGCGTGATAACTATTTCTGGATTACTCTGTCATAGCTTCCACACTACACCTAAAAGGCCAAGATGGGTTTGGTATTCTACGGTCCACAGTTTCAGCAGGCTCCCAGGTCGAAAGTAATACGTCTTCCCGATTACTCGGTAAACGACACTACAGTCAAAGTGGCCTCCACTGAGCGAGGGATCTCATGCCTCCTTTTTTGGGATTACTCCCTCAAAGTTAACATGACTATACCGCCTGTCTTATCTTAATGTTTTCCCAAGTCCGGGTATAGGACTTATGAGTAATCACCAAGCACCCAGAAAACCAGGAAAATCCAGAAAAACATATATACAAAATATAACACATAAACAACAATAGCACATATAAAAATATAAACAAAGATAGGCCTAACCCACTTAGGGATGGACCAGCAAGAAGTCAATTTGTCCCCAGTGAAGTCGCCATTTTTTATGTAGCGGTAGAAATGTTCAAGACTACGAGATTAGATTGACTAGAATTTATACAAATCAAAAATCAAAAATCGCCACCGCGCTTTATTGTTTCCAAAGGAATGGGAAAAGAGCTAATAACCCAAAAAAATGGGGAAAGATTCAAGGTAAGGGGGTTGGTTATGCAAAGGGAAGGTATTAGCACCATAAACATGTACGTTACTCCGCAGGAACCTCTTTGAAAAATCTGCATATTTTGGCTATATAAATGTGTTGTATAGAAAATAGATGGTGGAGGTGAGAAGAGAAATATATATTTTTATGAATTTTGCACCCGCCGCGGTTGTGAACCTTTAGTGCCTACGTACTACCTTTCGTGCAATAGGGGATTAGTGTACACATAGTTCCTCTTTTAAAAATTTGAAACACAAGTGTGTTTGTTGATTTTAAGAGATAATACATCATCGTCATTGTCCATGTGGAAAACATACTTACTATCCACAATCACGAGAAAGGAGAATTTGCATCATCTCAAAGTGGAGGATATGGCTTGGATTTTAAAATCAACAATGCTTCACTCAACACCCAAGTGGAAAATATCTCACTTTACTACATATTGTAGAAGTATAGTTGTTTGCATCACTACAAGGATTGATAAGAGTCTAACCTTTTAAGAAAAAGTTTTAAAATAAAAGCCAAAGTGGCAAAATAGTTTGAAATTAGATTGGTTGACTTTTAGTCTTCTCACAAAAAATGTCAAGGTATTATTAAATTGATTGGAGTTTATTTATGAAAATATTTTTGAAAATACATGGACCTAAGTCCAAGTTTATTATGAAAGTGGTATAAATTTAGAAACAAGAAGAGTTTTCAAAAGAAGGGAGAAGATTTTTAAAATTAAGGAAGATGGGAGGATAAGAAGAGACTATCCTAAAGCATAAGGTAAAAGCTAAAGATAAGAACCATCTAACCAACGAGAAGCCAAAACTTGATATTATGAGCCAAGATAGAATTCCCATTCTTTGGGTTGAAACCAAGCAAGCAAAGATACTAGACCTCTTCAAGTGTATTAAGTCTTCACAAAAAATGGGCAGAGTAACGGTTGTATGCAGGTGAATTCCAGATTACAAACAAAGAGTGTAATCACAAAAACCTGAACACAAAAACAAACAAGCAACCCAATGTCTTGAGGTAAACCTCAAGAGCTCCAGACAAAATAATCAGATAAGATCACATGGTCTCCAAGATAGTCCAAGGTTTCTAATCCTAAGTCCACGAAAAAGTCTCATTCTCTATAATGCCAAGGATAGTAACCAAATAGTCCAAGTACCATTAAATATTTTTTAGGGTTTATGTTGATTTTTAAGTATCTTAAGAAAGGAAGAGAAAAGCTCAAGTGAGCAAAGTAAAAATGGCAAGAAAATAAATGCTCAAATGAGAAAAGATGAAAATGGTATGAAATGAAAAATGCTAAAAGATAAATAGTACATAAAGCATAAAATAATAAAAGCATAAAATAAACAAGTCAAATATTAGTGGTTAGTTGGATGACCATCTTGAAACTTGCATTTGGAACTCATTAGAGGATTGGTAGAACCAAAGCCTCCACACAACAAGTTACATTTGCTTTTTGTCAAGTATATCATCCATTTGGAATTCTCATAAGCACCATTTAATGATCAACGATGTTTACGTGATCCGCATTGACCAAAAGAGTTGTAGATCCATTAGAGGATTGGAAGAACCAAAGCCTCCACACAATGAATCTCAAAGTTATTGGATCAAAGAGATCAAATTAACATATTGGGCTTGCAATCATATGTTTGGGCCACGAATGATCATTTATTTGAATCGGGACAAAATTTAGCGATATGTTAAGCAATCGTAAGTGGACTTATATTGAAGTCGCACCTATTTTGAGGCCAGTAAATAGCAATCTATGCACCATTTGTTTTTAGACATGATATAGAGATCATGCTCCAACAACATTTAGTGCAATGAGAAGGGGATGAGATGAAGAGGAATTAGGGTAAAAATAGAAACCACATTTGAATTAATATTTAATCAAACTATTATTAAAATCACTCATCCATTTTTTGTGGATTTAAACTCAACAATTTGGATCCAATGATGTTAATAAAGCCATAACCAAATAATCAACCCTAGTCAACCAAAAAATAATCACAAAATAAAAATATAATTAATATATACAATAAAAGGTTTAGAAATGTTTAAAAAAAGAAAATAAATGAGGAAAATATCAACTATATTCAAATTAATCAAGAAATGAAAAATAGGACCATAGAAAAATCAGAAAAGAGGCCAAGTAATTTTATAAATTTTTCGGGAATTTTTAAAAGTCAGAAACTATTTTTTTAAATTAAAATAAATGGGTAAAATAAACAAAAATAGTAAAAAATAGTAAAGTCAGAAATAAAAATAAATTAAGGTCACCAATATTTCTCACATTATCATTGGATCAATGCATAATTTTTTCAGAATTTAAAAATGTATAAAAGTATTTTTAAACATTTTAAACAAATCAAATAAGTGAAAATTTATAAAAAAATACCAAAACACAAAATTAAATTGTGAAAAAATAAAAATAAGAAAGAGTATAATTAAAAATATTTTCCATAATTGATTCAGATGTTTTGGACTAAAAATGATTTTTCTATGATTTTTTGAAATTTAAAGCAATTAAAATATAAATATCAGAAAAAGAAAATAAAAGTAAAATATGTGGACCATTGGATGAGAGTCAAAACACGTTAGTATTTAAATCCAAGGGATCTGGCACGCTGTGCATATCATGGTCTTTAGTGAATAATGTACAGAATCATTAATAAATCATATTTTTAAAAATACAAATGGCACACCATCATTGGTTGGAAGATGACACGTAGGTCATCTTCAACCTCCAGCCAATGTGATTTACAGGTCTCTCAAACTATAAAATCAGAAGCTCAGACCTATGCCAATCGCTTCGTCTCTTCAAGACGAAAACAAACAAACCTTCGCGCCAAATTTCTGTAAAGTGTAGCTCTAGCAATTTGGAAGGGAAGTTTTGAAAAGGGATTTGAAAATTCATGGCCAAAATGAGTTTCCAGATGAAAGTAAGTGTTTAGACTAGAACAAGGGCAATGAGAGCATCATAGTGATATAAATGTTTGGAAGAATTGATGAAGGAATTTACCTATTGAAGTTGAGTTGCAGAGCTTTGAAACTGGACTTCTATGGAGCAATATAGAGCACGATTCTTGAATGTAAATATATGGTTAGCTTCAGGGAAGATCAAGGAAGGTGAATTGAAGGAAAAAATGGATTGAAAAAGGCTTGAGAATAGAATTCGAAGTTGCTGAATTCTGGGTTGTGAAGCAAGTTTGGCAGGGTGATTCTGGCTATCTAAGCTTGGGAAATTGAATGGGGGATGACCCTCTATTTATAGGGAAGCAAATGGGATCAAAAGGAATATAAAATGATGAGTTTTGGAGGGAATTCATGTGGGTTTGCATCATGAAGAAAGTGTGACTCAAACTTGATCAAAATTCAGCCAAATCGTGTGTTTCATGATGTTAATCACTTCTAGTAAGTTGCTAAACCCGATTAGAAACAAAAACACGTGGAAATATTGTGATTAGAAGCCAAAACAAAGATTTCAAAATTCTGACTTTGTGCAAAGTTCAGTTTCAAATTGCCAACTTTTGACCAATGGCATTTCCTCCTCAAGGGGTCTTAGGGCATAATTCTTGATGCTTTGGAAATATGAGGTTACAAGCTTTTCAATGGAAAAAGAATGGAATCAAATGGATGTTTGTGCTGAAAGTTACATGGAGTCAAAGTTGAAGAAAAAGAGTTGACTTTCCATACTTAGAAATATTTCAAATTCTTCTTTAAAAATGACCTATAATCCTTTGGATCCAAACATGGCCTTCCACTTGGAATTTGCTCTGGACCAAAAAAGATGGAATGAAGTAGACCTCTTGAATGACATTTTTGAATTTGAACCACTCAAAATCACCAAAAATTGAGAAAGTTATGACTTGTTGAAGTTGGCAAAAAATCATGAAATGACCTATAATCTTTTGCATCCTTAAGGAAACTTCCATCCATTTTCATACTTTTCACATAAAAGAAGGCATTAAGTACACATCCTTAAGATCATCATGAAAAATAACAGGCTCAAGGCGATAATAATTGTCCAAGTTATGACCATTTGAAGTCACATATGGAAAATTGGGGATTCATCTGGGTGACTTGTAATCTATCATCTTTACCAAGTTCCTTCCACATGAAAACTCCTTGTAACTTTTGAAGTGATTTATTGGTAACTCTTTCAAGAGAAGGATGTTTTTTGGAACCACTCAAAAATACAAAACGATGAGCAAGATATGCTCCTTTGAAGTCCAAAACCCTAACCTCTAGATCCAGAGAATACTTTGATGAACTTTGCCAAGTTTGAAAAAACTTTTTGTGCTAATATTCTTCCTTTATGAACATAAATTGTTGAGGATGATGATGAGGACTCATGGCCACAAAAAAAAAAACCACTTCCATACCAATTCTTCCAAAACAACTTTAATGGTGAGCTTTGAATTTCTGAAGCTATTGACTAGGGCATGGAAATAAACTCATGAACCCATGAAGCAACTAGGTAAACCTCATTGCCTTTACCTACATTATTAACAAGTAAGACAAACCAATATTGTATTTTGTTAATTAGAGAGAAAATCAAAGCAAAATATCCATGATAACAAAAGAAAACAAGTCAAGGTGCTTGGTAACCCTTCAAAAGAGCAAGACTAAAGATAGGGAGAAGAACCAAAAACACTAATGTGATCTTATTGTGATTGAAACAATGTGGTATGATGAAGGAATCGTAGGGGAAAAAATTGGGGTACAACACTATCCTAAAGCATAAAGTAAAAGCTAAAGATAAGAACCATCTAACCAACAAGAAGCAAAAACTTGACATTATGAGTCAAGATAGAATTCCCATTCTTTGGATTGAAACCAAGCAAGAAAACATACTAGACCTCTTGAGAGAACCAAACTTCAAGTGTATTAAGTCTTCACAAAAATTGGGCATAGTAACGGCTGTATACGGGTGAATTCCAGATTACAAACAGAGAATGCAATCACAAAAAAAACCTGCACACAAAAACAAACAAGCAACCCAATGTCTTGAGGTAAACCTCAAGAACTCCAGACAAAATAATCATATAAGATCACAAGGTCTCCAAGATAGGCCAAGGTTTCTAATCCTAAGTCCAAGAAAAAGTCCCATGCTCCATAATGCCAAGATAGTAACCAAATAGTCCAAGTATCATTAAAGATTTTTTAGAGTTTATGTTGATTATTAAGTATCTTAAGAAAAGAAAAGAAAGACTCAAATGAGCAAAGTAAAAATGACAAGAAAATAAATGCTCAAATGAGCAAAGATTAAAATGGCATGAAATGAAAAATGCTAAAAGATAAATAGTACATAAAGCATAAAAGAATAAAAGCATAAAATAAACAAGTCAATAATTAGTGGTTAGTTGGATGACCATCTTGAAACTTGCATTTGGAACTCATTAGAAGATTGGTAAAACCAAAGCCTCCACACAACAAGTTGCATTTATTTTTTGTCAAGTATATCATCCATTTGGAATTCTCATAAGTACCATTTAATGATCAATGATGTTTAAGTGATCCGCATTGACCAAAAGTGTTGTAGACCCATTAGAGGATTGGTAGAACCAAAGCCTCCACACAATGAATCTCAAGGTTATTGGATTAAAGAGATCAAATTAACATACTTGGGCTTGCAATCCTAAGTTTGGGCCACGAATGATCATTTATTCAAATCGGGATAAAAATTTAGCACTATGTTAAGAAATCTTAAGTGGACTTATATAGAAGTCGCACCTATTTTGAGGTCGGTCAATAGCAATCTATGCACCATTTGTTTTGAGACATGATATAGAGATCATGCTCCAACAACATTTAGTGCAATGAGAAGGGGATGAGATGAATAGGAATTAGGGTAAAAAGAGAAACCACATTTGAATTAATATTTAATCAAACTATTATTAAAATCATTCATCCATTTTTTATGGAGTTAAACTCAACACCATGGATCCAATGATGTTAATAAAGCCATGATCAAAAATCAACCTAAGACAACCAGAAAATAATCACAAAATAATAATAATAATAATATATACATTGAAAGGTTTAAAAAAGTTTAAAAAAATGGAAAATAAATGAGGAAAATATCAATTACATTCAAAATAATCATGAAATGAAAAATAAAACCATAGAAAAACCAGAAAAGAGGCCAAGTAATTTTAGAAAAATTTTGGGAATTTTTAAAAGTCAGAAACTATTTTTTTAAATTAAAAGAAATGGGTAAAATAAGAAAAATAGTAAAAAATAGTAAAGTCAGAAACACAAATAAAATAAGGTCACCTATTTTTTTCACAATATCATTGGATCACTGCATAATTTTTTTAGAATTTTAAAATGTATACAAGTATTTTTAAACATTTTAAACAGATCAAATAAGTGTAAAATTTATAAAAAATACCAAAACTCAAAATTAAATTGTGAAAAAAATAAAAATCATAAAGAGAATAATCAAAAATATTTTTCATGATTTTTTCAGATTTTATGGACTAAAAATGAATTTTCTATGATTTTTTGAAATTTAAAGCAATTAAAATATAAATATCAGAAAAAGAAAATAAAAGTAAAAGATGTGGACCATTGGATGAGTGTCAAAACGCGTTAGTAAATCAAATCCAAGGGATCTGGCACGATGTGCATATCATGGTCTTTAGTGAATAATGTACAGAATCATTAATAAATCAGATTTTTTAAAATACAAATGGCACGCCATCATTGGTTGGAAGATGACACGTAGGTCATCTTCAACCTCCAGCCAACGTGATATGCAGGTCTCTCAAAATGTAAAATCAGAAGCTCAGACATATTCCAATCGCTATGTCTCTTCAAGACGAAAACAAACACACCCTCGCGCCAAATTTATGTAAATTGTAGCTCTAGCAATTTGAAAGGAAAGTTTTGAAAAGGGATTTGAAAATTAATGGCCAAAACGAGTTTCTATATGAAAGTAAGTGTCGCGCCTAGAACCAGGGAAATGAGAACATCACAGTGATATCAAAGTTTTGAAGAATTGATGAAGGAATCTACCTATTGAAGTTGAGTTGCAGAGCTCTGAAACTGGACTTCTATGGAGGAATATAGGGCACGATTCTTGAATGTAATTATATGGTTAGAATTCGAAGTTGTTGAATTATGGCTTGTGAAGCAAGTTTGGCAGGGTGATTCTAGCTATCTAATCTTGGGGAATTTAATGGGGGATGACCCTCTATTTATAGGGAAGAAAATTGGATCAAAAGGAATAGCAAATGATGCGTTTTGGAGGGAATTCGTATGAGTTTGCATCATGAAGAAAGTGTGACTCAAACTTGATCAAAACTCAGCCAAATCATGTGTTTCATGATGTTAACTACTTCTGGCAAGTTGCTAAACATGATTAGAAACAAAAACGTGTGGAAATCTTGTGATTAGAAGCCAAAACAAAGATTTCAAAATTCTGACTTTGTGCAAAATTTAGTTTAAACCTACCAAATTTGAATCCATGGCATTTCCACCTCAAGGGGTCTTAGGGAATAATTCTTGATGCTTTGGAAAGATGAGGTTACAAGCTTTGAAATGAAAAAAGAATGGAAAAAGAATGGATGTTTGTGCTGAAAGTTACATGGAGTCAAAGTTGAAGAAAAAGAGTTGACTTTGCATACTTAGAAATATTTCAAATTCTTCTTTAAAAATGACCTATAATCCTTTGCATCCAAACATGGCCTTGCACTTGGAATTTTCTATTGACAAAAAAAGTTCGAATTAATTAGACCTCTTGAATGACATTTTTCAATTTGAACCACTCAAAATCTCCAAAAATTTAGCAAGTTGTGACTTGTTGAAGTTGGCCAAAAATCATGAAATGACCTATAATCTTTTGCATCCTTAAGGCAACTTCCATCCATTTTCTTGCTTTGCACATAAAAGAAGGCATGAAGTACACATCCTGAAGATTATCATGAAAAATTTATGGGCTCAAGGTGATACAAATTGACCAAGTTATGACCATTTGAAGTCACATATGGAAAATTGGGGATTCATCTGGGTGACTTGTAATCTTTCTTCTTCACCAAGTTCCTTCCACATGAA
This sequence comes from Vicia faba, assembly GCA_948472305.1. Taxonomy (NCBI): domain Eukaryota; kingdom Viridiplantae; phylum Streptophyta; class Magnoliopsida; order Fabales; family Fabaceae; genus Vicia; species Vicia faba. Next base: position 1,355,679,149 of record OX451740.1, read on the forward strand.
AACTCCTTGGAAATTTTGAAGTGATTTGTTTGTAACTCTTTGAAGAGAAGGATTTTTTTGGAACCACTTGAAAATACCAAAAGATGAGAAAGATATGCTCCTTTGAAGTCCAAAACCCTAGCCTCTAGATCAAGATAATGCTTTGAGGAACATTGCCAAGTTTGAACAAACTTTTTGTGCCAATATTATTCCTTTATGAATAGAAATTGTTGAGGATGATGATGAGGAGTTATGTCCACCAAAAACCACTTCCATACCAATTCTTCCAAAACAACTTCAATGGTGAGCTTTGAATTTCTCAAGCTATTGACTAGGGCATGGAAATAAACTCATGAACCCATGAAGCAACTTGATAAACCTCATTGCCTTTACCTACATTAAGTAAGACAAACCAATATTGTATTTTATTAATTAGAGAGAAAATCAAAGCAAAATATCCATGATCACAAAAGAAAACAAGTGAATATTGTGATTGAAACAATGTGGTATAATGAAGTAATCTTAGGGGGAAAATTGGGGTACAACACCAGCGTTCTTCAACCCGAAGGGAATCACTCTGTAACAGAATGTTCCACAGGGTGTGATAAACGTTGTTTTTTCCATATCCTCAGGAGTCATTCTAATTTTATTATATCCAGAAAATCCGTCCATGAACGAGAATACTTTGAATTTTGCTGTACTATTTACCAACATATCAATATGTGGCAATGGAAAGTCATATTTTTGACTAGCTTTATTTAAATCTCTATAATCAACGCACATGCAAACTTTTCTGTCTTTCTTTGGTACTGGGATTATATTGGAATCCACTGGGGGTACACTGATGTCACAAGAAAACTGGCATTAATCTGCTTTAAAACTTCTTCTTTAACTTTTACTATCATATCCGTGTGAGTTCTTCGGAATTTCTGCTTGATTAATGGTCATTCTGGCTTTAACGACAAATGATCTTCCACAATATCAGTATCTAAACCAGGCATGTCTTATTATGACCAAGAAAATATATACATATATTCTTTCAACAATTCAATCAACCTGCTCATCATGTCGGGACGCATTAATGCTCTAATCTTGACTTCCTTCGGATCTTCCTCTGAACCCAAATTGACTGTCTCCAACGGCTCTTTATGTGGCTGAATAGCACTTTCCTCGTGCTCAATCAACCTTGAAACCTTTTCTGGTATTTCATCATATTTTTCTTCTTCAGCCACATACACAGGATATTCATATTTGGGAGAGGGTGCATGGTCATTGTATTCAACGAGTTTTTTATTTAATCTGCACATATTATTTATGATTGCTTTTAGAAACTGACACACATAGCAAGTGATTATGCAGATTACAGTTATTATTTATTTTGAAAGGTTTTTTTTTTCTGATTACCATTTTCCAAGAAAAAGCAGAAAATAAAAACACAATTTGAGAAACAAAGACAACTTTTATTATTGATTTTAAAGATCAAAGCAAACAGATAAGCCAATACAATATCAATACTTTCACCTTGGGCTGAGTGAAAGTTTTCTGAAAAGATTAACAAAAACAAATTACTTTGAGACATGAATGCAAGAGGGAACATCAATGGTGATCCAATTGTGGGGTCTAACTCCATGCATCACATGGTTTAGAATCTCTTGCTCTGCTTCATCCTCCACAATAACATTGATCCTAGAAACAGACGGATGAAGATAACCTACGCTGCGAAAGATACCTTAATATTTTCCCAAGGAAGACTTTGGCTTCATGGTCTTACCTTTATCATTCTTCACAAAGAATCCCAAACTAGCTCTATTCTTGTTTACAGGTGGATCAACAATCTTCCCCCATACTTTACTAGGGCCATTACGAATTACCTATTGAGCATCTTTAAACGAAGCTATAGCATACTCATTTCCTCTTATATTATCAATCGATAAAGCTTGGCACTGAGTTCCAATAGCAGCTTCATTTGTTTCCACGACACTTAAAGAGGATAAATGAGATAATAACAATGTGTGTTCTCAATTTATGATGACCACCTTTCCTTCACGCATAAACTCCAGCTTATAGTGTAAAGTCAAAGTGACAACCCCTCCTCGTGTATCCACAGTCGTCCCAGTAAACAGCTGTAAGCGGGAACAATATCCATAATCTGGAAAGTAATCTGAAATAAATGCGGGCATGTATGAATAGGAAAATCTACTTCCCCTATCACAAACTTCCTTGATCCATCGAAAGCCTTCACAATTATGCCACTCGGGCGCATGAGAGTTCCTTGATACTTCAACTTCATGAGTGTGCTCCTCGGTATGACATTTAAAGCGGACCCATTATCAATCAACACATTTGACAATGAATCATTCTTATAATTCATGGAGATATGTAGAGCCAAATTATGATTCCTTCCTTTATCGGGTAGCTCATCATCACAAAAACTCAAGTTAATACAGGATGTAATATTCCCTACCTCACTGCTGAATTGGTCCAAAGGCATATCACTTTCCATGAAATCTTGATCCAATACTCTCATCAAAGATTCCCCGTGGACAGAAGAGTTCATTAGCAAGGCTAGAATAAATATCTTTGATGGGGTTTGTAACAATTGATCTACGATCCTGTAGTTTCTCATCTTGATAATATTCAATATATCATCCACATTGTGATCGGTGGGAATGAAAACTGACTATTTTTTAATGCTGGTTCGCGTTTGCGTTTTTTTTCGCAAAATGTCGCGGTAAGCAAGAGTCACCACCGTCTTTTATTTTCTCCAACAAGGAAAGGACAAAAGCACAGCAAAATTCCTTTTCGATTTGTCTCTCGGGTTCGGGAGGTAGATTATAGAAAGGGAAGGTGTTAGCACCCTTTCTATCCGTGGTTATCCACGGGCTCTTAGGTACTTGCTCACTATGTTTTCAAAAGTTTTTGCTTTTCTTGTGTTTGTGGGTTTTGAAAAGGGTTTTGTTTTAAAACTTCGATTTGACTCTTGTATCTGTCCTCAAGAGTGTATGAAGTTGTTGAAAACTTTTGTTTGAAAAGTGTAAGTGCGAAAAGTATCTTTGTTTTGAAAGAGCAAGTACCTGAGAACCTCTACCTACTCAAAGGAATTAAGCTGTGTAAATGTCCTTTAGACAGTGCCATCCCACTATTGAGAAGTAGGTAGCACCGTCGTGGGAGTTTCTGGGTCAATTCGATTTTAGGGACATGTGGTCACTAAAGCAATGGTAGGACGCCTTAGCAGTAACCCTAATGTATTAGATCATTTTTTATCGAGGAAACTTTGATCTTTAGACAGGAGGATCACCTCTAAAACATCCTATACTTAATGACCACGTCGAGGCAACCAAGTGAGGCGTACCCTAGTAGTGGCATGTGCGAGCGTGCCAGGTTTCAGTTATGTTATCTTTGTACATGTTATGGTGAGCTACGGTTGATTTTAATTTAAGATATATCTTGTCATGCATAGCCTAGTTAGCATACATCTAGCAGTTAATAGTTGCGGAAAATAAAACTAAGCTATTACAAGGCGTCGGGTGCTTACATCGCCAAAAACAAACCCTTGAAAAAATAAATTGCGAGAAATTAAATAAAAGTGATAAAAAGTCCTAATTAAAGCTATTACATTCTCGGAAAAATGACATAATTGAATAAAAATATGGATCAAAAATCATGAATCAAATAATATGCGCGAGAAAAAATTGAATCAGAGAGTTTTTAGGGTTTTGACCCTTTTTAGGAAAGAAAGAGATTTTTATTATTTATGAATTAAATTAAACCTAACCTAATTAATTAATAAAAAGAAATATTTTTTGGTTCCTTTTTTTGAATGTTTTAGAAAATAAAAATAATATGATTAAAATGGTTAAAACCTAATTCTACATTAATTTTATTTTTGTTGCAAAAAAGTTAAAAATTAACCTAATTAAAACTAAACAAATTATGTTAGTATTTATTTACAAAAATAACTAATTAAATTTAATAAATAAAAATATTATATTTTTTTATGTTTTCTGAATTTTATTAGGAAAAATAAATTATTTGGTTAATTAAGTAATAATAATAATAATTAATAACAAAAAACAATTAAATAAAAAATATAGAAGAAGAAAAAGGAAATAAACCCAGGGGGTGTTGGGCCAAAGAGGAGGTAGAGTCAGCAATTCTTGGCCCATTATGCTTCCAGCCTGTTTGACTTTTGTAACTCCCTACATGCTCATTGACTAGGGCATATGGTGATCTTTCACTCATGACCATTGGATTTAGGCTTGGAGACATCTGGCGCCCTGAAATTTGAGGTGTATGGTGGACCCCTCTTTGCAAACTGCACAAGAATACCTGAAAAATAAAAATAACAAGGTTTTGGGGGGACCTGGGATTCGAACCCAGGTCCCAAGGGATAATGCTTCAATGCCTTTGCCAACTGAACTGTAACGCGCTTTTGTTAAATGGATAGATAAAGAATATTATATACAAAAAACAAACAATATGCTGTAAAACAAAAAATAACGCGCGCTTTTCAAACAGGCCAACCAGATATCAACACATCATCATCTTCAACCTTGGTTCTTTGTAAAATAGAATCAGATATCGGGGGTTTTTAACCTCCACTACCTCCTACAAGGAAAAATAGCGAATAGAAATATAGCAAACATAAATATTTCGCGAGGTATGGGTTTTGATCGTCTTGGCCTCACGAATTCAACCATGTATCCCGTTGGTCCTAATTTTTCCTGGTTTAGAAAGCCCTAATTTAAAGCTTGAAAACCTTAGAAATTCCGTCATGGCATATCTCGATTCAGGGCACTATAGTTCAATTCAATCATTCCATTAGCTTTGTATGGTCTCTAGCAATACAAATCAGTCACAAAAACATGTTAAATGCGCATGAATTAAGATATATAGTTTTGAATAGATAGTGCAAACCGTGAGATGGTATGTAGCGATTCCTTGAGCTTTGATGCTTGAATTTGATTGCAAATCTATCCTAGTGCTTCCTGCAATGTATTTGGATGAACAAAACGCCTTGAATTGGCCTAGAATGCAAGAACCAGTTTTGAGTTTTCTTGAAAATTCTTGAATTTGCTATGGCCGTTTCTGCAGCTTTCTCATGTGAATTAGGTTATGGTTGGCTTGCTTGCATATAAGCCAATCAGTCTAGGTTAAAATTTTGGATCCAACCCATGTGCATTGAAGATTAAATCCTTGATTGATAAATCTAATATTCTTGATTTTCCATGATTTAACAAGTTTCCAAAATTGGATTTTTTGTATCTTTTTGATTGAGCACGAATTGGTCAGCATATTTGGATCATATTTGGTTCACAAATTGATTTAAAAATCAAATCTTCTATTTTCTTATAATTTAAATTAATTAAATGAATTAATATATATTAAAAATCCATTTAATCAATAAATTTAAGAAAATAAATCCCATTTAACTTGGTGGGTCGTGCATAGGTCATGGATGAAGTTTCAAGAAGATATTTGAGGCCCATTAGCAAAAAGAAGGTGTTTTGAGCAAAGTTGACTTTTGCAAATTCATGAAAATTTCCCAAATTCTCCAATGCACAACTTGCTCAATTTTGATCATATGACCATGTTCTCGGACATTTTGGAATGCTCTTGAAGTCCTATAACCAATGCCTTTGGTCCCATGTCATTTAGATTTACCAATCTCAAGTTATGGCCTTTGACTCAAAGTATACTTTTGTTGACTTTTGAAATTGACCTATAATGTAAAAATTTTAACTTTTTGTGAGGGCATTTCTTGATCTTGGAGTGTGAAGATGGATTGTAGGAAATTGCATCCTCTTCAAAATGAGCTTTGGATGGGATTTTTCTGATAAACCATGAAAGAGTTATTCCCTGGTCAAGGTACAGTTGACTTTTCTACTGTCCAAAAATAGTAACTTTTACATCTTTGATGATTTTTGAGCCATTCTTGTGGGATCATGATCAAGACTTGATCAAATGATGATTGTGAACTCAAAATGAGACGTTGACCAAGAATTCTGACTTTTGATTGCAAAATGACCATTTTGCCCTTGTAGTTGACTGTAGATCAAATGGAGCTTTTGACTGTGCAAACTGGCACTGTGAGTCTTGAAACTTGGCATGTAGGTGCTTGGGAATGTATATAGGCCTATAAGACTTGATTGAACCATTGAGAACCCCAAATTCCTTGAAAGAACCAAAACTCTAATTTTGAATTGACTGTTTAAGGAGGTGTTTGACTGTCTAATTCTTGAGCAATCTTGAACCATTTGGAGATGATTCTTGACATATCTTGAGGAATATGGGAGGGCTAATTTTGGGGTACAACACACATATTTTTCCAAGGTAGTACCACTAGATTCCCCCACTACTTTCTTGGGTTCAACATTTTCAACATTCTTTTTATCAACATTAACACTCCCTCAAATGACAGGTGCAAAAACACGACTATTGCGGGTCACTCGGATGGCTTCAGCAATATTCTTGACATCAGATAAAGGTTGGATGGGAACTTCCACACCATCCTCCAAGATTGTAGCATTGAATTTATATGGAATGGCCTTTTCTGATTCGTAAGGAACAGGACCCGGAAAGAAAATCACCATTGGAGAAATAGTTGGCTTGCTATGATATTCAATTTCAATAGGGGCTGGAACACCGAAATAAGGTACAATAACATTCACCCCCTCTAAAGAATACTTAGACATCACATAATCATTGTTGCAAAACACATATATATTTGAGGAAAAGAATTCATCTACAGAAGCATACTCATCATCTGACACATCCCCAACCAAGAAATCTTCAACCACATTAATCCCATTGTACTCATCTCGATTTCCCAACACTTAGATAGTACCATTGTCCAACAATAACTGAACACCTTTCCTCACCCAAGAACAACCACGAGCATCTCTGTAGCAGATCCAACAGGACCCATAATTGTGTTTTCTTGACCATCCATGTGACAGAAGGTAGCATGCAACTGCACCAAATCATCATTCATATGATCCACATCAATAATCCAGAATTCTCCGAGACATCCAAAAGTGATGGTATAGCAAGGGGAGGTATGGTCTGAACCAACTTCTTCTGGATTAACACTGAGAGTAACTCTACATAGCTCATTGGAATAGAGCCAAAAGATTCTCTCTTCTAACTCTACCCTTGATTTCCCTAAGGGGATGGTCTCTGATAGGAAACTGTGGTCGAAGCTACATTGACGATTGGAGTTACCGAAGCAACCAGTGGATGACCCTGGTGACTTCTTCTAGGTGGATTAACCCGTCTATCTTGAATGAAAACATTTTTATCTCCTTCTTTTTTCTCAACAAACCCGTATGATTGATTCTTGGTACTACCAAAATTTTCACTTCTTCTTAAATGACCCTCTCTTATAGTTTCTTCCAAACTAACACCCATGCACACCATTTCGGTAAAATCACATGGTGCGCTCGCCAACTTTATTTCATAGTAGAAGGAACATAGAGTATTTAGGAAAATATTCGCCATCTCTTTCTCTTCCATTGGAGGGATCACCTGGGCGGCTACTTCACGCCATCTCTATGGATACTCCTTAAACGACTCATTTTCTTTCTAGACCATTTCCCTGAGTTGATCACGGCCAGGTGCCATGTCCATATTATACTTGTACTGTCTAATAAATGCTTCACCCAAGTCGTTGAAAGTTTGAATGTTGACACTATCCAATCTCGTGTACCACTTCAATGCAGCACAAGTTAAACTATCTTGAAAAAAGTGGATTAACAGACACTGATCACCAGTTTGAGTATACATCCTTCTCACATACATCACAAGGTGAGCTCGAGGACAAGTATTTCCCTTGTATTTCTCGAATTCCAGTACTTTGAACTTTGCCGATATTTCCACATTTGGAACCAAACATAGGTCGTTCACATTTTGCCCAAACAATTATTTTCCTCTGAGGGACCTCATCTCTTTCTCCATCTTATTAAACTGATCCTAGAAATCACCCATTCGATCATAGAAAACCAAGAATTCACTTGGTGGTGGAAAAGGATGATAAACTTTATCATTAACAAGTGGCACATCATTCACCGAAGGAGGTGCAGCATAGTGAATCTCATTTCTAGAAGCAGGAGTAATATGTATCACATGAGGTGTAGGAGTAGAAGTAGCTTGAACAACTGGAGCATCAAGATTAAAACCTTTTGGTATGAATTTTTTTGGCATTCCTCATGGATAATCCTGAGGCAAATGATTCTGGGCAACAGTAACTGGGGCAATAGAAATGGGAACTGATGGGCCTTCAGAAGCAAATGTTGTTGGTTGAGGCTGAGCATGTGGTGGCTGATTCTAAGCAGCCACTAGTGATTCCATAAAAGAAGTTAAATTAGCCATACCGGCCTTCTGAGCAATAACCTCATCGCGCAACTCGCGATCTTCTTGTTCAAGATTCTCTGCTTTCTTCTTGGAATTAGCTCGAGTATTATACTAGTGAGACAACTTGCTGAACGAAGTAGAGAAATTCAGTAAGACACCTGGGTATGAAAATAAATGCAGGAAATATGTAAAGTATGGTGCATGATATGCAATTCACATGATTTATTTTATTATTAATAATTCAAGGAACTCAAATATTTATGAACAATTTGCGAATATTAAAGTACTAACACATTTAAAATACTCAAAAAGCTCATTATATTAACTTCGAAATGGATTCCAACTTCTCATTAAAAGTTTCAACAATCCCAAGTACAAAAGAAGATAGAATCTAAAATCCTAAGAAAGCAGAGCTGATGAAAATCACTCCATACGCTGACGTTTTCCTGTGAGTCTTGTAATCTGAGCCTTCAGCTGCTCGTTCTCTTTTGCATACCTGTTGACAACCACTTTCCAATCACCAGAGTTGGGATGTGAATGACTAAGTCCTTACTGAACTCTAGAGGAAAATAAATCCTCTTGTTTCTCCATCACCTCTATAGCATGGCTCTTGAAAATCTCGATCAAGTCATCTTTCTCCTTTAAGCCTGCTCGGTAGGATATCTCTAAAGTCTGACACTTATTCTTCCAAGCCTCTTTCTTCTACTGCATCGTGACTAGGGAAAGCTGAAGATATTCCACATCATCCAAAAGGGGAGGAGTGGTCTTCAAAACATATTAGGCATAGGTAATTTACGAGAATACGGCATCTTTGATTGAATTTCCCTTGCTTGTACCAATTGAAGATAAGGCTCTAAAGAAACAACTCCTCTAGGTCTTAAGTCTTTTCTCCTCTTCCCGTGAACATGACGCCAAGCCTTTGCAATATGCTCCTTATCTTCCTTATGATTTTCTCCATCTTTAAGAAAGAAACCACTCAGATGAATACTATTTAGTTTATCTCTCATCGGATATCCGGGCTGTCGTCGTGCAAGAACATGATTGTAGTTAATTCATCCCTTTGTACCAAGAAGAGGTACATTGGGGAAACTACCACAACTATCATCAATATCCACATGATAGTAAACTTGATGGTACCAAATAACATTTGAATGAGTGAGGGCTATAATGTTTGGGGCCCAACGAGGTTCCTTCCTGACATCCCAGAAAGCATCAGATCGAGGCAAGTGCGAAATAAACCACTGATACAACAAAGGCGTGCAGCATATAATCATCCCTCCATGATAAGAATCCAAAATATGAATGGAGTAATAAGAATCTCCTAATAATGTAGGGATTGGATTCCCTATCAAAAAGGTCCTGATGGCATTGATATCCCTTAAGTTGTCAACGTTCGGAAATAAGAATTACCAATAAGCAAGTAGAGCAAAGATGGCATCAAAAGAAACCGTACTCTTCATTGTAGAAAAGTGGTGAGCTTTCACTAATAAAAATTGAGCGGGTAATCCTATAATCCCTCCTTTGGTAGTCATGTGGGCTTCAACTTCATACTTCCCTAAATACACCAAAGTAGCAATCTCATGAGATTTTAGCCCACCTCCAAACCGGTGAAAGGAACACGATCAGTAACATGTAAACCCAGTAGATAAGAATACTCCTCTAATGTAGGCATTAATTGATAATCGAGGAAGCTGAAACATCAATACATCGGATCATAGAATTGGACCAAAGTCGAGAGAATACACTCCTTTATCCTGAGCATCGTGAGAGACACGATGGATCTGAACTTCTTCCAAAAATCTATACGACTTTCAATCTCGGGAATTCGACTCATCAAATCATCTATCTTAGGATTCTTGAAAATGAACTTCTGAGTCTCTCTTTTTCCAAAATCCATGGTCAAAAGTATCTGAGATATTCACAAAGAGTCAACTTTAAGTCCCTTGAACCACAATGTCTTAAAAGATGCTCATGGGTGCATGAATGCATGATGCAATAATCACACACAAGATCACAAACATGGGGGGTTTATAGGTTTAATTTCATGAGCATGGAGTCAAAGTTACTACCCACAAGGTATGGTCTAATTATTTATCACCTGTCGAACAAGGTTCTAAGAGGTTCTAAGCCATTGGATTGACTTGACTCGCAAAGATCAAAATAAAAATTGCCATCGCGCTTTATTGATTCCAAAGGAATAGGAAAAGAGCGAATAACCCAAAAAGAGGGGGAGAGAATAAAAGTTCGGGGGTTGGTTATGCAAAGGCAAGGTATTAGCACCCTAAACATCTACAGTACTCTCTAGGAACCTCTTTGAAAATTTGTGTATTTTGGCTATAAAAGTTGTATAGAAAAATAGATTGTAGGGATGAGAAAAGAAGTACTTTTTACAATATTTGTACCCTCCGCTTTTGTGAACCTTTAGTGCCTACGTACCACCCTCCATGCAATAGGGGATCAGGGTACCCGTAGTTCACCTTTAAAAATTTTAAAACACATATATTTTGATTAATTTTAAGAGACGAGACATGATCATATTATCCGAGTGGAAGAACATACTTACTACTCACAATTATGAGAAAGGAGAATTTGTATCATCTCAAAGTGGAGGGTATAGCTTGGATTTTAAAATAAACAAAGCCTCACTCAACTCCCAAGTGGATAATATCTCACTTCACTACATATTGTAGAAGTATAGTAGCTCGCATCACTACAAGGATTTTCAATAGTCTAATCTTTAGAGAAAAGTTTTAAAGTAAAAAGCCAAAGTGGAAAAAATAATTTGAATGACATTTATTGATTTTATTCTTCTCACAGAATGTAAAGTATTATTTAATTGGTTAAAGTTTGATTAAGAAATTATTTTGAAAATGCATGCACCTAAGTCCAAGTTTTATTATAAAAGTGATTCAAGTTTATAAAACAAGAAAAGCATTCAAAAAGAGGGATAATATTTTTAGAAATTAAAGAAGATGGGAGGAGATGAAGGGACTATCCTAAGGAATAAGGTAAAAGCAATGGAAAAGAACTCTCTAACAAACAAGAAGCCAACACTTGACACAATTAGTCAATGTAGAATTCATATCCTTTTGATTGAAGCCGAGAAAGCAAATATATTAAACCTCTTAGGAAACCACACTTCAAAGGCATTAAGTCTTCACAAAAATTAGGCAGAGTAACAGCTGTATACAGATGTATTCCAAATCACAGACAAAGCATATAATCAGAATAACCTGCAAACGAAGAAAACAAACAACCCAATGTCTTTGGGGTAAACCCCAAGAACTTCGGACAAAATAACAATAGAAGTCAGAAGGTCTCAAGGTAGGTCAAGGTCTCCAATCCTAAGTAAAAGAAGTCCATCACTCCATAATGCCAAGGATAGTAACCAAATAATCCAAGTAACATTAAAGTGTTTTATTGTTCAAGTTTATTATTAGGTATCTTCAAAAGAAATGAAATGCTCAAGTGAGGAAAATGAAAAAGACATAAAAGTAAATGCTCAAGTGAGCAAAGATGAAAATAGCATGAAATGTAAATGTTAAAATAAAATGGTGCATAAAGTAAAGGCATAAAATGAAAGCATAAAATAAAGGGCATAAAGTAAAAATCAAATGTTAATAAATTAGTAATTAGAGGTTAGTTGAATGACCATCTTGAAACATCCATTTCAAAACTCATTAGAAGATTGATAAAATCAAATCCTCTCAACAACAAGTTTCATTTACTTTTTGTCAAGTATCTCATTCATTTCAAGTTCTCAATGTTACAACATATGATCAATAATGTTTAAGTGATTCACTTATACCAAAGTTTATGAAGATTAATTAGAGGATTCATAAGACCAAAGCCACCTAACAATGAATGTCAAGGTTATTGGATCAAAGGTTTAAAATTAAATATCCTTGGGCTTTCAAGCTAGGGTTTGGGCCACGAATGATCAATTCTCGAATCAGGACAAAGTTTAGCGCTATGTTAAGCAATCGTAAGTTACCTTATATAGAAGTCACACCTATTTTGAGGCCTGTCAATAGCAATCTATGTGCCATATGTGAAGAGAAATGATATGTATATCATCCTCTAACAACATGCAACACAATAAAAAGAGGACGAGATGAAGAGGGAAGGGGTATATTTGAAATAAAAATATAATCAAACTTTCGTGAAAATCATTTATCCATTTTGGTGGAGTTAAACTAAACACCCAAGATCCAGTGATGTTAATGAAGTCCATGATCCAAAGTCACAAGGTCAGAATATATAGAAAAATTAAACTGCATTTAATGAATAAAAAAAAAAGAAAATGATTTTTTATAATGTTTTTAAAATGAAAATAAAAGGGAAATAGCAAATTATATTTAAAATATTAAAGAGAAGTTAAAAAAGACCATAGAAAAATCAGAAATGACCTCAAAAATATTTTTACAAAATAAGTGAAAAAAGATCAAAAATAGCAGAAGTAAGAATAAAATTCTAAAAAAAATAGTTCAAAAGGTCAGAAACAAGGGAAATGATTTTGATGAATTTTTTTCAGAATCTAAAAATGCCAAAAAGTATTTTTAAGCAATTAAAAACAAGCCAAAACAAAGAAAAAATTATTAAAAAAATACCAAATCTGAAAATAAAATTATAAAAAAATAAAAATCAGTAAGAGAATATTTGAAAATAGTTTTGTTTTTTATTTTTTCATAATTTTTGAGTCAAAATTGAATTTTCTATGATTTTTTTAAGTTTAAAACAATTAAATATAAAAATCAGAAATAGAAAATCAAGTCAAAAAAATGTAGACCATTGGATGAGAGTCAAAACACGTTATAAGCTAATCCAATGGATCAGACGCTCTACATATCATGGTCTTTAATGAATAAAACATGTGATCAACTATTAAATAAGATTTTCAAGAAATGTGTGGCAAACCCCATTGGTTTGAGATGGACACATAGGTCGTCTTCAACCTCTGTCCACGCGATTTGTAGGACCATGAAATGGAAAAATTAGAGCTCGAGACCGGTACAATTCGCTTCGTCTCTCCAAGACAATTCCAATGGTACCCTCGCGAAAAATTTATTTAAAGTGTAACTCAGTAATTTTGCAAAAAACTAAAAGGAAAAATGTGAATAGGGATTTGAAAATTTATGGCCAAAACTCACTTCCAGTTGAAAACAATTGTTGTGACTAGTATCAGGATGATGAGAGCATCATTATAATATCAATGTTTGAGGGAATTGAAGAAGGAATCTACCTATTGAAGTTTAAATTCATTGCTCTGAAACTTGACTTCTCTTCCACCATTTAGGATGCCTTAGAGCTTGGTTCTTCTTCTATTAGCTTCAGTGAAGTTCAAGGACGAAGAATTGACAAAGAAAATGGATTAAGGAAGGCTGTAAAACTGAATTCGAGTTTGCAAAAAAGTGGGTTGATGAGAGATTTTGGCATGGTGATTTTGGCTATTTAAGCTTGAGAAAATGAGTAGGAATAAAATAAGATGCTAAAGCGTCTAGAATGATGAAGTTTAAAGGGAATTAGTGTGAAATTGCAAGCATGAGAAGTGTGACTTCTATTTCGCTCAAAACTCAACAAAAAATTGTGTTTCAAGTTGCTAATTACTTCTGGAAGATTGCTAAACATGATAAGAAGTAAAAACGCTCAAAAATTTTGTGTTTAGAGGCCAAATCATGAATTGCAAATTCTTACTTTGGAGAAAACTTCAGTTTCAAGGTAGCATCTTTGAATCAATGGTGTGCACGATTTAGGGAACATTAAGATTTGATTCTTGATGCATTGGAAAGATGGGATCACAAAGTTTACAATGTGCAAAGAATGGAATCAAATGGATGCTTGAGGTAAAAGTTGTGATGAGTCAAAGTTGGGAAAAAAATGCTGACTTTTATACTGTTAGAAAAATTTCAAGTTTTCTCTTATAAAATGACCTATCATGTTTGGATTCCAAAAAAAACTTTCCTCCAAAATATTGCTTTGATCAATGAGGCTCGCTTGAAGTAGACTTCCCAAAGAGCATTGTGAAACATGAATCAACCAAAAATACCAAGTATTGAAAAAGTTATGGTCTTGCAAAAATGGGCTGAAAGAGATAAAAAATGACCAAGTTATGATCTTTTGAAGTCACATAAGGGAGTTTGATGGCCTATCTAGAGGACTTTTAATCTTTCTCAATCATTCAGCATCTTCCATATAAAATATTCTTGAATCTTTTGAAGTGATTTGTCGATAACCCTTTAAAAAGAAGCATGTCTTTGAAATCACTCAAAAATACCAAAAGATGAGCAAGATATATCCCTTAGAAGTTCAAAACCATAACTCCTAGAGCAACAAAATGCCTTAGAAACCCTTTTCAATTTTGACAAACTTTCTTGCACAAAAGTTTTTGTCATGTAGATAGAATTTGTTAAGGATGATAATGAGAAACCATAGAAACCATAACCACTTCCAAATGTTAAGAATTGAGGGAATTATGCACTTGTGACCCAGAAATCAATAACTTGTCCCCTTAGGTCAAACTTCTTCAATCAACTCTTGCATCTTTTGATTTTCCTTTGACAAATTAAGGCATGATGAACCATAGTAGACCTTGTCATGATGTCACTTCATAGTATCTTCAATGGTGAATCTTGAATCTCAATGAAATTTTATTGAAGAAGGCATGGAAATAAACTCATGAACCTATAGATCATCTTGACGGAATGTGTTGTGCTTTCACCTACCCTATCATCAATTATGGAAAATATTAATTTTATTTATTAGTTTAAATTTAATCAATACAAAACATATATGATCACAAAATATAAATCAAGGTGCTTGGTGATTCCCCATGAGCAAACCTAAAGATAAGAAGAAGAACCAAACCCTAGTGTGATCTTGTTGTGATTGAGTTGATATGAGATGATAGGGGGATCTTAGGGTAATAAATTGGGGGTACAACACCTTATATCCTTTGTTTCTTAAAACCAAAAACCATGGCCACGTTACAACATTCGAAAGTCCTAATTGAAGCAAGGTTAAATATGAAAGCATACTCGGTGAAATTTGTGTTAAATTGACTCCTATATTTGTTAAAATTATTACTACCCACTTCTCTTCTTCGAATATCCATCTCTAATCATCCATTCCTATTCAAACTTCAATTTCCAAAATTTCATGTGCATAAAACAAAATTACTTTTCAAAGTGTACACTTTTATTTACAAATAGACACTTAGCATCAAGGAGATTACAAAAAGAAATTACGTTAATTAAAAGAAATCCATTTCAAAACGCTCCTAACCATGGGCAAACATCTAAAGTAGAACCCTATAATCATAAGCAAACTATTGATCATAGGGGTATATCACATGAACATTTTCTTTACATGGGGTGACCATTCCGAGATTCAATCAACTAGGATCATGTTTCAAAGCATTATTCAATAAGGGGCATACCCTTCAAAGGGGTACACCTTAATCAAGTTCCTATCACAACATGGTAGGGCTCGATTTCTTCTTACGAGGACTTCTCGAGGCCCTAACAATCATGGGGCAACCTTCGAGACTCAAATCTTGGTGTTAGGGTAGTACATATCAAGTTCATCTCACACCATGTGGAACCCAAGTTTCTCTTCAAGCAACATTAGGTACAAACTTTTCAAAGAATCAAATCTTGGGGAAATCTATATCAAAGGTCATGGTGAAGTCCAAGTTATTTCTAAAGGGTACTTCCTCCAGATCATGAAGATTGGGGGAAAACCATTGCGAGGCTCAATCTAAAGGAGTTGGTTCAAAATCAGTTTATCAAGGGGAAAGCTCTCGGCATACTTTCACAATCACCAATGGATCCTCCTCCTATAGAAGTAATCTTCAAGTTCAAATCGAGTATCGGGAAATCACATTAGCATTACGCTCTACGATCGTGATACAATTAACCTTGTTTCGGGAGCAACAATTACGCTTTAATTGTCCATGACCCATCATAGGGGCACCGGTCAAAAGCATATGAGTATGCATAAATAATTTTCATGCATTCATTAGGCCACTTTCATCCAGAGTCAACCTATACCTATCATCACATCCATCTGAATTCCGAGAGCATGGATCTAAGAAAGAGTCCAATATCACTTGGCGTCTATCCTTAAGCCCAATTCTCATTGGCACCTAAAAATTCCAACATTCATTGATGCATGTCCAAGTCACTCATTACATGCATCAATCGTTCATTACATTTCATGCATCAATCAAAATATACACACATAGCATAAAACATATTGCATATGAAGACAATCATTATTGACAAATCAAGTTATCTATTTTATGTTAAATCTCGACAGAAGATTTTCCTAGTTAATCTCGGCAGATGATTTTCCAAAAAACCTCGGCATAAGGTAGTTCTCAATAGAATATCGAAATAGATTCCCCTAGTTAATATCATCAGATGATTTTCCATAATACCTCGACAGAAGGTAGTTCTCAACAGAATCTCGGTAGTAGATTCTCCTGGTTAATCTCAACAAATGACTTTCCAAAATACCTCGACGGAAGGTAGTTTCTCAATAGAATCTTGGTAGTAGATTCTCCTGGTTAAGCTCGGTAGATGATTTTCCAGAAGACATCGGCAAAATGTAGTTCACAACAGAATCTTGGCAATAGATTCTCCTGGTTAATCTCGGTAGATGATTTTCTAGAAGACCTCGGTAGAAGGTAGTTTCTCAAAAAAATCTCAATAGTGGATTCCCCTTGTTAATATTAGTAGTTGATTATCTAGAATACCGCAGAAGAAGGTAGTTCTCAATCGAATCTTGGTAGATTCCCCTGGTTTATCTCGGTAGTTGATTATCCAGAAGACCTCGACAGAAGGTAGTTCTCCATCAAATCTCAGCGGTATATTCCCCTGGTTAATCTTGGTAGTTTGTTATCTAAAAGACCTCGATAGAAGGTAGTTCTCAACAGAATCTCAGAACTAGATTCTCCTAGTTAATCTACACAGGTGATTTTCCAGAATACTTAGGAAGAAGGTAGTTCACAATCGATTCTTGGCGGTAGATTCCCCTAGTTAGTCTTGGCAGTTGATTATCTAGAAGACTTCGACAGAAATTAGTTCTTAACAGAACCTCAGCAATATGTTCCATGGAAATCTCGGTAGTAGATTTCCCATTAAGATACTCACATCAAGCATGATGTGCACATAACCATATCAAATTATCAAGGTAATTCATAACATTTGATGCTTATAACATACAGAAACACCAAAGAGCATTTGATAGAACATAAAAGATTATTTTGGTTAAGAAAAAACGTCAAAATTGTTTCACGCCTGTCATACCCCAAATTTGCCCTACCCTTATATTGTATTTAGAGTTCTTTTTAAAATATATCGTATTTGTTGTACCGCGAAATTTTCCCTCTCACTTATCAAGAATTTGCTCACAAGATCTCCTTGGCTCAAGACTGCACTAGGGTTTGATCAGCTCAAGGCACCTCGTTATAAACTTATGATTCAAAATTAGGGTTTGAATTTGCACAAAGATTTTTGAACTTTCTATACCCCACACTTTTGCTCAGTCAATTGAGCAGTTGACCTAAAAATCAATTGTATTGGGGAAAAAGTCAACCATGGCCAATTTACAGTCAAACTTCATAATTCTTGATCCACATCAACATTCTAAACTCATATGTATAATTTGATCAAGTTTGGACCACAACTCCCCAAGAAATTTGATCAAATCTCCAAAAGGGCAAAATGATCAAAATTAGGGTTTTGACTGAGAAAGGGAAATTTCTGATTTTTGACCTAGAAAATGATCAATTGGTTTAAGGCATGATATCAAGAGTCCAATTGCATCATTTTGACCTAATGACATGGTTCAAAACATTGCAAGTCCATATGATTAACAGATGAATTTTTCAGTCAACTGATCAAAAGTCATTTGTATACTGAAAAGGCAAAACTTTGACTTTTTGGTCAAATTCAAAAGCCAAAGATCACAATTCATCAAAAGCCATTGAATTAACTTAGAAATTTTTCTAAGTGTTGGAAATTTCATGTTTTTTCATAACTTTGAATAACATATTCACCATGATGCAAGATGATTCAAGAGAAACTTCCAACATGAAAGTTGTAGATCTCCATGAAATCTACAACTTTGATTTACAAAACTCCTTCAAAAAGTGCTTGTATCTCAAGTTATAATTTTAAGAACATAGGGCCATGAAACAAAACACTTAGTGAAATTTTGCCCTAATTTGGTCAGGATTTTGACCCAACTTCATGGCACTTTTTCATATAGTTCCAAGGGGAATCTTCCAAAGCAATTCAAAGATGGGTTGTAGAGCACATTGCAAGCTTTCAAAATTGTCCAATAACTCCTTGAGATCATTCTTGAGTAGAGAGAATCAAAGAGATGAAGTTAGGGTTTTATCACTTTAATTACAGGTCATTTTAGTGATGAACAAAATTCAAATTCAAAGTTGTGTTGTTAGAGGACTCAAACTTTGCAGGCCTCAAACTTGTTAGGCACTCCATAATTAATGGTTTACACAACTGTTAGAGGCCTCACTTCAAGCATTCAATGCATGGACATGCTTTTTATCCATTTTTGGAAGAAAGGTTACATTGCCATTTTTATAAAGTGATTTTTTGTACAAAACTTGTTCTTGAGCCTTGCACTTGTTCTCTTCTGATCAAACATGTCCTATAACTCATGAGAAATGTTTCAAACACTTACAATCACCCATCCCATGCTTGTACCTCTCCATGAAACTTGTTTCCCTATTTTCTTCAAAATCAAGTAACCTAGCCAAAAGCTAGAAACTTGTACTTTTGACATGCCAATGCACTCAAATAATTTTGTTTATACATACACAAACCATTTGACACAAACACACGAATGCTCAAGCCTTGAAAGAACCTAGAACTCAGAATCACACTTCACACTTCCATTTTCATTCAAATGAACCAAAAACTTGGAACTCATAATCTACTCGTGCGTTTCTTGGCCTTTTGGTTTCTAAAGTTTCTAAACATCACATAGAATCAATCCCACAACCTATTTTAGAACTGTAACACCATTAACACCATCCTCCATTTTCAAAAACTCAGCTCTGCACATTGACTTCTCCATACCATTTCAACCATCCATTGATCGAGCTAATCATTGCATTAACTTCGTAGGACCTCAAGGAAGCTAACCTGATCATCACCATCACTTGAAACAACCTCAAACTCAAAACACGATTTCCAGTTTTGAGGTAAGTTTTCTCAACTTGGAACTCTTCATACAGGCATCATCAATAGTTTATTTTTGAACAAAACATGTAGATATCATTTCCCTGAAGCTAACCATATCCGTAGTTTCCATTAATGTTGCTTGAGCTTAGAGAATTTTGAAACTGAAAATTATGAGATTTTTAGGGTTCAGATTAGGGCCATTAAAATTCATGCTTATTTTTTACCTATAGTTTTAATGCTTTACATTTCTTAAACTGTGAGAAAATTTGCTACAAGTTTCATGTTTACAATTTTCATTTTTGATGAGAAATGAGCAAGTTACAGTTGGTCTGGCTAGAGGTTGAAGATGAAGTCATCAGGGCGCGTTTTGCCTTACATATTTATTGATTTGCCTATGTTAACAGATGTATAGCCACCCTAGTGGTAGAAGCGCGCGCCTGTAACCTATGGGACCTGGGTTCAAGCCGCAGTGGTACCCTTTTGTATTTTTTATATTTTTTTTCTTTCTTCTGACCTTTTTTGCAGGCGCTGGGCTCCAGCTTTGGGCCTATGTTTTTTTGCTATTCCTCACCCCCTGCAGGCTATCTGCACCTTGGCCCAATTTTATTTTATTTCTTTATTTTCATTTTATTTATTTTCTTAAAATATTTTCCTAATACTAAAAAATCATAAAAAAATATTTTAAAAATTAGATTTTTATTTTAACATAGTTTATTTTATATTTTCCTCATAAAAAATATTTTTATTAACTATACTTTATTTATTTTTTACTAATTTTTTTTGTAAACTTAATTAATACTATTTTTTTTATTTCACACCATTTAAAATATATTATTTTAATATTAAAGGCTGAAAATATTTTATAATGTTATAAATATTTTCAAGACAAAAATACCAAAAATACTTTTCTTATAAAACTCAATTTTTTTAATTTTAATTAATAGAACTAGGATTTTATTTAAAATCTTTTCTTAAACAAATTCTTCTTATTAATTATTCTTCTTTAATTAATTATATTAAGACAAAATCCTTTTCTCTAAAAATCCAAACCAAATATTCATTTTTCTTCACCTTCACATTATTGCATATTCATTCTTTTTGTGAATTGTATCCATTTAAATTCCTTGTACATTAATACCCATTCAATATGGTTGTAAAAAACCCCTCCCCACAAATGTTGTAATAGCGTAGTAACTTTAAATTCCGCAATTTATCGCTTTATACATAACATGTTAGTAATTAGGGTTTGTATGGAAAGACTAAAACCAATCAATTAGAAAACCGTAATTCAAGACAAAAACAAGCATGAGAATAATACACTTGCACACAAGCACCCCTAGGGTTATTCCACTTGGTTGCCTTATACAAAATGGCCATATAATGCATGTAAGGTATCTTAGCAAAAACAAGTAAATACAAGATCATAGTCCCTCGATGACGCTATCTAAGTTGCCTTTCAAATGATCTTAGTCCCTAAAAGTGAATGCTAAGATGCCTTGAAACATTTCTAATCATGGTTATACGATGACCCACGCCCGTCCCTTTTATATCCAAAGATAGGGTTGCTTACTAAATCAGTGGTAAGACAACAATGTCAAGGGAAAAGAAAATAAACAAGAAAGACTTTTGAGTAGGTATAATGCTCCTAATTACTTGCTCAATTTCAAAACATCCTTGATATTTTCAAAACAAACACCTACTCTTTCAAAACCTCTTACAAACTTGAAAACATTTTCAAAATATCAAACATCTTTGTATACATTCTTACAAACAAGAATCATTACAAAGATTTCCTAAACAATGGCCTCTTTACAAAATACTTTCAAAAACCACACCAAGCACAATTTCAAACAAAAAGCAAGTGATCTCGCAAGTAACTAAGAGCCCATGGAAAACCATGGATGAAAAGGGTTCTAATACCTTTCCTTTTCATAATCTACCCCCTGAACTCAAGAAATAATCTCAAAGGTCTTTCCTGTGCTTTTTCACCTTTCCTTTTAGATAAAAGAAAAGTAGGTGGCTACTCTTGCTAACCGCAACATTTGCGATCAAATGCAAAACCTTCAAGTTTGTTCTCCCACCGTATCACAAAACTGGCGACTCTGCTGGGGAAATTTCTAAAAGTGGGGTTACCTTAGGGTTAGATCACATTTACTTGATTTCATTGTTTGAATTGTTTGCTTTACATTATGGTTCTTTGTTTGGGTTTGAATCCTCTACCCGGATTTGGGATACAATATAGGTAAGTAGCAATACATTATGGAAACTGTGCGGGGTATACCGACATGGTCTAAGCAATAGCTATGTTAGTGCGACATATTTGTGGGTACCAGTAGCCTTTGAGTTAATCAAAGAGAATACAGGGCCACTGAGTAATGTCATGAAGCACTAATGAACTTCTAGAACCTATACTTGACCAACTTGGCCTTTAGGATGTAGTGAGATGTCTGACTTTGGTACAATCCAAAGTTGGTAGATACTCGATACTACACTCATTGAGGTTTGGTTTCTTGGGATATTTCGATCACCATTAAAGAGGCTTGTGCTGAAACAATGACCAAGGAAACAGACCATTGATATTCAGCTCCTTAGAACCCAGTTACTATTACTAGGACAAGTAGAGCCAACTAAACTTCAAGAGGGTACTTACCAATAAAACTCCATGCGAGCCTAAACCTAAGGACTTGTTTGCTTTGTTTGTATATACATACTTGTACATAACATCATGAACATCATAACATCATACACATTTACTAACCATTTCAAGGATGTTGGGATTTATCTTTGTTTTGTTTTGTAGGATATGGATTATCTTCGCAGGAAAACTATTCAAGTCAACCTTGTAAGGATCCCTCCATAACTTAAGGAGCTAGTTTCAAGGATTCCTGAAAATTCTCCATTCACTGAGATATATGGTCGCCTACTCAACTTGGACACCTCTAACACAGATGAGGACATGACGAAGGTGCTCTTTCAGTTCTTTGATCCCTTACACCACTACTTCACATTTACTGACTATCAACTTGTCCCTACTTTGGAAGAATTCTCCCGACTCTTGAGAATTCCCATTCTCAATCAACTACATTTAAACGGTATGGAAAGAGACCCAAAGCCATAAGAGATTGCTCAAACTCTACACTTGCACTCATCTGATGTCACAACTCATTGGGAAACAAGGAGTGGTGTCAAAGGTTTCCTAGCAAAGTTCTTGTTTGAGAAAGCCCAAAACTGTTGGAATTTTTCGGACCTGCAAGCTTTTTAGGAAATTGTGGCTCTCCTCATCTATGGGATGGTTTTGTTTCCAAATCTTGACCAACTCATAGACGTGAACACCATCAAAATCTTCATATCCCATAACCCGATGCCTACATTGCTAAGGGATATCCCACACTCTTTTCACACTCGCACGATGAGGAAAAAAGGTGTTCTTGTATGTTGTACTCCCTTCTTGGAAAGATGGTTTATTTTGCATCTTCCCCAATTTGTATTGAAGAATGAGCAAGGTTCAAGGTGGTCACAAAGGTTAATGACGCTCAAACATTCAGACGTTCATTGGTGCTCCGGATCCATAGAGAATGTTACTATTGTCGACCTATATGGAGAATTTCCTAATGTCCCTTTACTTGGCATTAGGGGAGGTATCACCTATAACCCCTTCTTAGCCTTAAGACAGTTTGGTTACGCCCGAAGGGATGGCCCGCACGAGATTCTAATTCAAGGTTTGGTGTTTGACTATGAGAACGACGATCAAGGTCTTCGCCAGAGATTTATCCGAGCATGGAGGATGTTGAACAAGGTAGATAGCAAGACATTTGGGCATAAGAATTCCATCCCTATTGAGCCTTACCTCAAATGGGTACGAACTCGTGCTCAAAATCTTACGATGCCTTATCCCTCCATTCTCCCGGTAATCATTGAGCCCGTCATGGAAGGAGATGTTTCGTATACTATCCTACATCCTGACATGCCCACCTCTCTTGAAGACTTACAAAGAGATTGGATACAACTCAAGGGGGAGTGAGATGCTTTCGAAGCCCAATTATATGCAATCTAGAAGAATGTTTTGGAACTCACTAAGCAACTTCATGAGGAGAGGAGCTTGAATTCCTACATCGCACCAAAGAGGATGTGCACTACCTTTTTATCTTAGAGTTTTTGTATTATTTTGCCCAAAAGAGGCATTGATGTACTCAAGCTTTAATTTATTAATATAACGTGTGTTTCGTTTTTGTCAAAAACAAATTTGAATCTTTAAAATCCTTGAAATCATTACATATCCATTTACCATTCATCATAACATAAGCAGGTTTCTTGCAACAAGTCTCCTCATCATTCTAATGTTTATTTCAGTAAGATCGATCTCGAGCAAATGGTGAAGGACCTCCAAGCTCAGAATGCACAGTTTCAACAGATGTTCTTAACTCTAGCCAAAGGACAAGAAGAGTTGAAGACCTTGCTGGTTAAAGAGAAAAAGAAGAAGACAAAGGAAATAACCGGAGTTCTAAACATGGGAAGAATATTCCAAGGGCAAACAAGAAGGGCCTTAGACTTTGCAATGACATCCGGTGAGAAAGACAATCAATATGGGAAGGGCAAAGAAACAGTTATCCAGTCAGATTTAGAAGAGGAAGAGGAAGAAGAAGACTATTATGAAGAACAATACCCTCCAACCGACGACAAGTATAAGCATCTAGAAGAACGGTTGAGTGCAATGAAAATCCAAAAAGTGCCTAGCTTAGACTTTGAAGAGTTGGGACTGGTATCGGGAATTGTCATTCCTCCAAAATTTAAAGCATTTGTGTTCGCCAAATATGACGGAGTCTCATGCCCTAAAATGCATCTCCGGTCCTATGTGAGGAAAATCCAGCCCCATATCGCTGACAAAGATTTATGGGTACACTTCTTCCAAGACAATCTGTCTAGAACTCAACTTGATTGGTTTTATCAGTTAGAAAGAGCCAATGTTCATAACTGGGAAGATCTTGTTGCATCCTTTTAGAAACAATACGAATATAATGCTGATCTTGCGCCTAACCGTACTTAACTCCAGAGTATGGCCATGGTTTCAAGTGAAGGCTTCAAGGACTATGCGCAAAAATTGAGAGACTTGGCCGGAAGAGTTCAACCTCCCCTATCTGAAAGAGAGTTGGTAGACATGTTTTTGGACACCTTGTCTGGTCCTTTTTTCAATCACTAAATTGGGAGTTCATCGACACGTTCTACTAAATTGATATTGATCGGAGAAAGGGTAGAAGCCGGGATAAAGAATCGAAAGATTAAAAAAGATACATCCTTCGCTGCTATAAGGAAGCCATTCAACGGAAAGAAAGAAGTGGTCGTTGTATATCCTCATAGAAATCAAGATAGGGCCGAACGTTGTCCAATGGTGGGGGCTGTTATGATTCCTAAACTTGCACCTGATCAGCAAAGAAACAACCAACTAAGAATGGAAAGACCAATCGGACAGTTCACCATAATTAACTTGACACTATCTCAAGTATTGACACATTTGTAATGAGCCAATGTAGTGACTTTGAAAGAAGCTCCAAATAACCCTAACACAACCTCTCCTCACTATCATCCTAATGCCCGCTGTGCATACCACTTTGAAAGTCTCGGCCATTACACTAATAATTGTTGGGCTCTAAAGAACAAAGTACAAGATCTTCTTAAAGCCAAAGATATTGAATTCGATGCGCCAGAAAAGCCCAATGTCATTTCTGCCCATATGCCCAAACATTGTCATAATACCAACGCCATTGAGGAAGATATGTTTGTAAATTTAGTTGATGAACTTATGACCCCACTCCTGATTATCAAAAAGAATTTATTGAATGAAAGTGTTTTCCCAGGCTGTGATGAAAGCTGACATTTCTGTTTGTCCTCACCAACCATCCGCCCTTTGTTGAAAGCAGACGTTCAGTACCTAATAGATAACAAGGAAATACTGTTCGAAAAGACTTCTGTTCCAACTGTTTCTTATAATGATGTTTCCCTTGTGACCATTTCCGACAATTCTTCCAGGGTCTCCACCAAAAGACCCGTTAGAATTACATCAGTTCCAAAAGTAGCTCATTTGATAATTACAATGCCTGGACCAATCCCGTATCCATCAGACAAAATCGTACCATGGAATTACGGAGGGGATGTCTACTACCACAGTATCAAGCAACATTGGGCAGCTGTCGAAGATTCAAGTTCTGAGAGGGTTGACTCCGATATCAATAATATTGCAGGGACTAGCCAAGATTACCCGAAAAGGAAGGATATTTTCTCCAAAAATTGCTCCCCCAAAGGTTATTTCTGGACCCGTAATCATTCCTATTGTTGTTGCTGCTCCGAAGGCTATTCCCAGTCCTACAATCATCTCCACTAATACTCCAACAGACAAAGCTGATACAACCCCTGTTATCACTCCTACTGGCATTCCTGCTGCCGAGTCAACTGAGACTCGAGGTAAAAGTATTCTGATTGAGCTTATCTGGATGAAGGCATAATCATTAGCCCTCCCTAAGACCTCCCAGAAAGAGATGGAGGAAATTCTAAAAATCATAAAAAGAAGCGACTACGATATAGTTAAGCAACTAGGGAAAACTCCATCTAAAATTTCCATGTTGGCTTTACTATTATGTTCTGAGGCGCATGCAAAGGCCTTGGTAAAATTCTTGAAAACTGCCCATGTACCCCAAGAAACATATACCGATCAGTTCCAAGACTGCATAGCCAACTTAACTGCAAATAATTATTTAGGTTTTTCATATGTTGATTTAACGCCAAGAGGGAGGAAGCATAATGAGGCATTACACGTCTAAATTGAATGCATGGGCACAACCATGGATCATGTCTTGATTGACACCGGTTCGTCTATGAATGTATTGCCTAAAAAGGCTCTTGAAAGGCATGACTGTAAGGGATTTACATTGAAACCAAGTAATATAGTAGTGACAGCATTTGACGGCTCAAAAAGGATGGTGCATAGGGAAGTGGATATCCCCATAAAGGTTGGAACCCAAACATTTGACTCAACAATTTATGTAATGCATATCCGCCCTTCATATTCCTGCTTGCTAGGCCGAACATGGATCCACAATGCTGGCGTTGTTACCTCTACGATGCACCAAATGCTGAAATATCCAAATCAAGGGAAAATCATCACAGTTCATGGAGAAGAAGAATATATGATCAGCCATCTCAATTCCTTCAGATATGTGGAGTTAGATGGTGAATTTATTGAAACTCCATTCCAGCACTTTGAAGAAGTCCCACAAGATGTGGCAGTAACCAAGGTTGTGTCTCAAGTTCCCAAGTGAAGGAAAATTACGATCAAAAGCGCAGCGGAATTTAAAATTTTCCTTTAGCGATCCTTACGAATGAACATGGTCAGTGATAGAAATATATACCTCTTGTGGCGATTCAGACCTTTGATGTTGTGATCACGAGCGTTGATGAAGAACAACGCCTCTACTCAGTCCACACGAACAGATCGCTTCCGGTCACAGTGCTAGATGATCACGAATGGAAACCTTGAGTGAGAGAGAGAATCAAAAACGAAATTGCATCAAGTGAAATTGCTTCATCACAAGGGATCTATTTATAGAATCACTCGTGTGGGCTACAAGCTAAAAGCCCAATTAAGGCTATAAGCTAAAAGCCCAATTAAGCTTATGGACATCATACCTTATTATGTACCATATATCACTTATCCATGTGGTACCTTACCACTTTCCGTATTACACTTAAGTGCACCGTATCTTACGGTGTTCCTTATTTATTCTATCTCTCATCAACCTGTCCTTATGTGTGTGACCCTGTAGGTTTTCGCGACGTTGGCAATTATATTAAATCACACATTTAATATAATAAACAGTGAGCGGTATCTAGCAACACATCACTGTTACCCAAGCCACGAAAATGTCATGTGATCTGACCAAACCTTTTCCGTGATAATATTTGTGTTGTACAATTACCCTTTTGCCCTCATGTCTATATTGAACACAAGGCATACACTGTGTCACCCTTGTCCAATTCAATATTGGGCCCTTAGACATTTATCCTGTTATGCAAGATGAGAAAATTCCATCTAGGTCACTCATGTCCCTTAGCATGCTTTGTGAAGTACCCATCAACCGTCTTTATAGTCATCCAGTTACGGATGACGTTTGATCAGCAATAAAGTACTTGACTCTACATCTAGGGTCCATAGTGGTTTCAGGTCGAAGGGTGGTATACACCATTATCATCATGAGAATAACTTATGACACTTTGCATAACATTCTATGTAGTATTCTCATAGCGGGTCAATCCAGTATAAATATTACTCCTAATATTCATACCTATGTCAAGACTTGATAACTCCTTATCTATGATCCATGAGATGTGATCATCAATCTATCTTCATAATAATCTTAATGCTTTAATGTTATCCCACTTCACATTAAAGCTTGACTACGGATACTTTAAGAATAGTGTCTTATGTTTAATGGGATCTCATGATTAAGTCACACTTAGCATTTCATTAAACAAATAAACCATTCTAGGGACTTTATTATTTTGGAAAGAAAACATAATAAGGAAATGCCTTTTATTATCAATAAATAATTCAATACAAGTACCAAAAGTATTGGCCTCTGGGGCTTACACCAACAATCTCCCACTAGCACTAGAGCCAATCAGGCATACCCCTAATACCCATAGATCTAGTATGTCCATCATGCTTCAGCTGTGCAAGAGGCTTTGTTAATGGGTCAGCAACATTGTCAAGTGTAGGTACTCTGCATATTTTCACATCTCCCTGATCGATTATCTCTCGAATGAGATGATAACGCCTAAGTATGTGTTTGGATCGTTGGTGAGATCTAGGCTCCTTAGCTTGTGCGATAGCACCATTGTTATCATAATAGAGATCAATAGGATCCACAATGCTATGGACTATGCCAAGTTCACTAATGAACTTCTTGATCCAAACAGCTTCCTTTGCTGCAGTTGAGGCAGCAATATACTCAACCTCGGTTGTAGAATCAGCAACTGTATCTTGCTTTGAACTTTTCCAGCTCACAGCGCCACCATTTAAACAAAACACATAACCAGATTGCGATCTAAAGTCATCCTTATCTGTCTGGAAGCTAGCATCGGTGTATCCAATTACAGCAAGCTCTTCCTGACCTCCATATATCAAGAATGAGTTCTTAGTCCTTCTCAAGTACTTAAGGATAATCTTGACAGCTACCCAATGAGCATCGCCGGGATTAGACTGGTACCTACTCGTTGCACTTAAAGAATATGAGACATCTGGTCGAGTACATAGCATGGCATACACGATAGATCCTATTGCATATGCATATGGAATCTTATCCATGCGATCCCTTTCTTCCTTACTTGAAAGGGATTGTGTTTTTGACAGACACATGCCATATTGCATAGGTATGAATCCTTTCTTGGAATCATGCATATTAAAGTGTCTCAAAACTTTTTCTATGTATGTACTTTGACTTAGGCCAAGTAGTTTTTGTGACCTATCTCTATAGATCCTGATTCCTAATATATAGGCTGCTTCACCTAGGTCCTTCATTGAAGAGCATTTCCCTAACCAAGTCTTCACTTGTTGCAAGGTAGGGACATCGTTTCCAATGAGTAATATGTCATCTACATATAATACCAGGAATACGATCACGCTCCCACTAACCTTCTTGTAGACACAAGGCTCATCTTCATTCTTGATGAATCCATATTGTTTTATTGTTTCATCAAAACGAAGATTCCAGCTTCTGGAAGCTTTCTTCAATCCATAAATTGATCGTTGTAACTTACATATCTTTTGGGCTTCTTCTGGTATGTCAAATCCTTCTGGTTATGTCATGTACACGTCCTCAAGAATATTTCCATTAAGGAAAGCAGTTTTGACATCCATCTGCCATATTTCATAATCATGATATGCAGCGATAACAAGTAAAATCCGAACAGATTTAAGCATTGCAACTGGTGAAAAGGTTTCATCATAGTCAACCCCATGAATTTGTTTATAGCCTTTTGCAACCAGTCTTGCCTTATAGGTATGTACCTTACCATCCATGTCAGTCTTATTTTTGAAGACCCATTTGCATCCTATAGGGTTAACTCCTATAGGAGGCTCTACCAATGTCCAAACCTGGTTTATGTACATGGAATCCATTTCAGATTTCATGGCTTCTAGCCACTTCTCGGACTCAGGACCAGTTATGGCCTCTTGGTAGGTCACAGGATCATCTTGATCCATGAGTAATACATCACCCTGGTCACTTATAAGATATCCATATCTCTCAGGTTGTTGACGTATCCTGCTTGACCTACGATGGTGTTGTTCTACTTGAGCAGGTTTCTCTTCCATAACTACTTGTGTTTCCTGCTCTAATTCCTCCATAGGTGTATCAATGCTTTGTGGTTCTTGAATTTCTTCAAGCTCTATTTTCCTCCCACTGATTCTTTTGGAAATAAAATCCTTTTCCAGAAAAACTCTAGTTCGAGCGACAAACACTTTGCCCTAAGAAGGAATGTAGAAGTAATACCCTCTTGTTTCTTTAGGATACCCCACAAATAAGCATTTGTCAGATTTGGGCTCAAGCTTAGTTGAAATTTGTCGTTTCACATAAACTTCGCAACCCCAAATCTTCATGTAAGACATATGTGGTTTCTTAACACTCCATATCTCATATGGTGTCTTCTCAACCTTTTTGGATGGAACCCGGTTAAGTGTGTAAGCTGCAGTCAATAGTGCATGTCCCCAAAAGGAGTTCAGAAGATCGGCGTGACTCATAATGGATCGGACCATGTCTAACAAGGTTCGATTTCTTCTCTCAAATACACCATTCCATTGTGGTGTTCCGGGAGGAGTAAGTTGGGATAAAATCCCACATTCCTTTAGATGGTCATCAAACTCTAGGCTTAAATATTCACCGGCTCGATCTGATCGAAGAACTTTAATATTCTTACCTAGTTGGTTTTGTACTTCATTCTTGAATTCCTTGAATTTTTCAAAGGTTTCAGATTTGTGTTTCATTAAATACACATAACCATATCTACTGAAATCATCAGTAAATGTGATGATGTATTGAAAACCTCCTCTGGCTGGTATGTTCAGTGGTCCACATACATCAGTATGTATGAGGGACAAAAGATCATTAGCCCTTTCACCTTTTCCTGTGAATGGGGACTTTGTCATCTTTCCAATTAAACAAGATCTGCATGTCTCATATGATTCATAATCAAAAGAGTCCAAGAGTCCATCTTTATGGAGTTTGGAAATGCATTTCTCATTTATGTGGCCTAAGCGACAATGCCAAAGGTAGCTTGGATTTAACTCATTAGGTTTAATCCGTTTAGTATTAATGTTATAAATTGGCATTTCAAGATCAAGGACATATAGTCCATTGTTCATTTGTGCAGAAGCATAGAATATATCATTCAAATAAATAGAGCAACAATTGTTCTTTATTATAAATGAAAAACCAAACTTGTCCAAACAAGAAATGGAAATAATATTCCTACTAATTGCAGGTACATAATAACAGTTCTCTAACTGAATTATTAAACCACTAGGTAAAGTCAAAACATAAGTTCCTACGGCTAAAGCAACAACCTTTGCTCCATTTCCAACTCGTAGGTCAACTTCACCTTTTGCCAAATCTCTACTCCTTTTTAGCCCCTGCACATTAGTACAAATGTGAGAACCGCATCCAGTATCTAATACCCATGATGCAGAAGTAGATAAATTAATTTCAATAACAAAAATACCTGAATTTGAAGTCCCTAATCCATTGTTCATATCTTTCAGGTACTTTGGGCAGTTTCTCTTCCAATGTCCGGTCTTACCGCAATGGAAGCAAGTGCCCTCCTTTTCTGTGCCTCCACTAGGTTTCAAAGCAAGAACAGTAGGTTTAGGCTTGGCAACTTCCTTATCTTTCCCTTTACCAACCTGCTTGGTAGGCCTCTTGTTCATCTTCTTTCCATTACTGACCATCAGAATGGACTTCCCTTTTATCTTCATATTCTGCTCAGCAGTTTTCAACATGCTTAACAATTCTGGAAGACTCTTATCCATGTCATTCATGTTGAAATTCATGACAAACTAATTAAAGCTATCTGGAAACGATTGCAAGATAAAATCAGTTGCAAGTTCCTTTCCAAGCGGAAACCCTAACCTTTCAAGGTTCTCCACATACCCAATCATTTTGAGTACATGGGGACCTACAGGGTTTCCCTCAGATAACTTGCTGTTAAAAAGGGCCTTTGAAACCTGAAACCTCTCATTTCTTGCCTGCTCTTGATAGAGCATTTTCAGATGTCCGATCATATCGAACGCTGACATGTTCTCGTGTTGCTTTTGCAACTCCGAGTTCATAGTAGCTAGCATGAGACAAGCGACTTCGTTAGCATCATCAAAATTCTTATTATAAGCATCTCTTCCTGCCTTAGGTGCCGAACTAGGCGGTTCCTCTTCAGGAACAGGTGTCTCCAAGACATACAACTTCTTATCGTGCTTGAGGACAATCCTCAGATTTCGGTGCCAATCCAGGAAATTTGTCCCTGACAATTTTTCCTTATCTAGGATTGATCGCAAAATATGGTTGTTTGTTGTCATGGTAATCTACAAAAAAAATGAAAATATAAGTATCATTAAAACAACATATTTAATTAGGCCTTTAATCAAATATGCTCCCACTATTTTACTCAAACCAAATGGCTCTCATCATTTGATTCGGAAAATCCCGTTGGAAGACTTTCTAGTGGGTCGAGATCCACATTTCAATTCGTTCTAAGTCAGCGTTAGGCTGATTACACAAAACTGGGTTATTTAGGTAGGAACTCCTTCCAATTGTATCTCATACAACTCTCGAATATTTTCAGTTGGGTGAATAACTCCTTATTCTAATTCATCATATGAATCATTCCCAACTCTTGCTTCTAAACATGTATAATCTTATTATAATGTGTTTACTTAAGTTTGACCCATTGTTTTAGCAGTTGTATATTACAATTATCCCATCGCACCTTACTAATATAGAACATGCACCTCGCGTAGGCGAAACCTACATTGTTCGATACTAGTCTTGATGAGTGCTAAAACTTGGAAAGCATGAACTTAAAATTTAACTTGAGGGATTTTGTTATTAGTTTGATCTCACCGGCTTAAAATGCAATTCGTCTCTCTCATGCATCAACATACAAACACATGCATCAATATACATAAAAGGATACACTTATGGCCCCTAGCGCAATTGTTCTCCCAAGCCAATGAGAGAACCTAAGCTAACCTAATAACGATCTAAACTTCTCCAAGCAAGATCTCCAAGGTTATCCTCCTTTGATATTGTATTCTTCTCTTTCTTCATAACATTACATTACATAAAAGAAACTCGTTTTACATACGAGGGAGTGAGATGAGAAAAGAAGTTACATCAAGAATTTTAGAGAGAGGCAGGACACGCAGGTCGTATTTTTTAATCCCAAAACAAAATAAAGTAAAAAACTAATGCCATAACTGATCACCACAAGACAATAATAATAAACACACTTTTATTATTAGTTTAAATGTTGTTAATTAAAAAAAGGCAAATTAAATTTCGACGATTGATCACACTATGCAGAGTTAGCCGGGGGTTGTTAGGGGCAGCTCCCCGACGCAAAATTTTAATGAACAATTCATTTGAAATCGGCATCATTTTCGCACAACTCTTGTGCATTCACAACCCTAATCGCATAACTCTGCAACAACACAACCCTTGTGCTGTCATGAACCCTAATGCAACAGTTTCATGCTGTCAAACACATTTCGATTGATAATTCAGTATGATTAATCACATGCCATTGCTTCACCATACTAATGTCGGATTCCGAAGCATATGAACAGTGATCTGTCAAAGGAATAACAATCATCAAGTGTTTTAATGAACGAAACAGAAACAGTATATCCCATATACCATCGTTGCATCAAATTTACTTATATCATATATAAAAGTGATCGATCTTATTTGTGTAACCTATGGACGATCGATGTATCGCTGCTTCACCATACTAATGTCACGCATAGTCAACATCAATCATCCAAATCGTACAAAACAGATGCCAAATTTAATTACTCGTTTATTATTCACTTCATTCTGGTTTTAATCGAATCAAAACAAAAAATATAGAACATAAACAACTATCAGATCCATGGTTTCGTAAGTGGCTCTGATACCACTGAAGGAAAATTAGGATCAAAAGCGCAGCGGAATTTAAAATTTTCCTTTAGCGATCCTTACGAATGAACATGGTCAGTGATAGAAATATATACCTCTTGTGGCGATTTAGACCTTTGATGTTGTGATCACGAGCGTTGATGAAGAACAACGCCTCTACTCAGTCCACACGAACAGATCGCTTCCGGTCACAGTGCTAGATGATCACGAACGAAAACCTTGAGTGAGAGAGAGAATCAAAAACGAAATTGCATCAAGTGAAATTGCTTCATCACAAGGGATCTATTTATAGAATCACTCGTGTGGGCTACAAGCTAAAAGCCCAATTAAGGCTATAAGCTAAAAGCCCAATTAAGCTTATGGACATCATACCTTATGATGTACCATATATCACTTATCCACGTGGTACCTTACCACTTTCCGTATTACACTTAAGTGCACCGTATCTTACGGTGTTCCTTATTTATTCTATCTCTCATCAACCTGTCCTTATGTGTGTGACCCTGTAGGTTTTCGTGACTTTGCCAATTATATTAAATCACACATTTAATATAATAAATAGTGAGCAGTATCTAGCAACACATCACTGTTACCCAAGTCACGAAAATGTCATGTGATCTGACCAAACCTTTTCCGTGATAATATTTGTGTTGTACAATTACCCTTTTGCCCTCATGTCTATATTGAACACAAGGCATACATTGTGTCACCCTTGTCCAATTCAATATTGGGCCCTTAGACATTTATCCTGTTATGCAGGATGAGAAAATTCCATCTAGGTCACTCATGTCCCTTAGCATGCTTTGTGAAGTACCCATCAACCGTCTTTATAGTCATCCAGTTACGGATGACGTTTGATCAGCAATAAAGTACTTGACTCTACATCTAGGGTCCATAGTGGTTTCAGGTCGAAGGGTGGTATACACCATTATCATCATGAGAATAACTTATGACATTTTGCATAACATTCTACGTAGTATTCTCATAGCGGGTCAATCCAGTATAAATATTACTCCTAATATTCATACCTATGTCAAGACTTGATAACTCCTTATCTATGATCCATGAGATGTGATCATCAATCTATCTTCATAATAATCTTAATGTTTTAATGTTATCCCACTTCATATTAAATCTTGACTACGGATACTTTAAGAATAATGTCTTATGTTTAATGGGATCTCATGATTAAGTCACACTTAACATTTCATTAAACAAATAAACCATTCTAGGTACTTTATTATTTTGGAAAGCAAGCATAATAAAGAAATGCCTTTTATTATTAATAAATAATTCGATACAAGTACCAAAAGTATTGGCCTCTAGGGCTTACACCAACACCAAGATCACAAGGCTTCCACTCAAGATGTCGTCTTTAAAGGATGCCAAGGAAAGGATAATGTTGTACCCCAATTTTTCCCCCTAAGATTCCCCTATCATATCATATCAACTCGATCATAACAAGATCACATTTGGGTTGGTTCTTCCTCTTTTTCTATCTCCTATCTTTAAGTTTGCTCTTGAGGAATCTCCAAGCACCTTAGTTGTGCATTTTGTATATGTGTTGTTGACTAACTTCTGATCAAAATACAAAATATATTTGTCTTTGTATATTCTTGTTTTGTAGGTACCAAGTCGAAGCATCTGACAAATAAGGATTTCTGGTATTATTCTCCTAAAATCTCTATTTTGCAAAGGAAAAATTAACAAAAATTCATTTTTTCACTGATGTAATCGATTTCTCTTAGGGTGCAATCGATTGCACATAGTGCATTTTGCGCCATTTTTGAAAAAGACATTGTGCAAATCGATTTGCACTATAGTGCAATCGATTGCACAACGTGAAAATTTGAAAAAATCAGCAATTTTAAACTTGTCAAATTTTGGCTCCAATTTTTCTTCATTTTTGAAAGATGTATCATTAATTCAAATTTTAGTGCCAATCTTTCATTTTTAAGAGGAATTATCATTAATTCAAATTTTGGCTCTAATATTTGAACGAATTATCATTAATTCAAATTTTGGCTCTAATATTTGAAAGAATTATCATTAATTCAAATTTTGGCTCCAAGAATCAATTACCAAATTTCCACTAATCCCAATCCTAAACTCTATAAATAAAGCCCTCATTTCATTCAAATTTCAAGCTTTTGATATCCGAATCCACCTTGCTTAAAAATCTCTCAATTCTCTCTATCTACCAAATTCACTCAAAGCTCCATTTTCAAAAAGTTAGTAAGCTTTGCATTGAAGCTTACTAATCTTTGACCTAAACCTTCATCCAAACACTTTTTCTTCATCAATTCTCTACATCCAAGCTTGGCAATTGATTCTTGTGGTTGAATTGAAGCAAATTCTTGAAGTTGTGTTAATAATTCTCTAGATCTACCTTTGGTAAGTTGGATAATCCATCTTTCACAATGTGATATCTTGGTGATCTTTGGGTTTGATTCTTTGAGCATTATTTTGTGATTCCAATGGTGTTATTTTCTCATAATTTGATGGAATTTTCGTGCTCAATTGGATCCATGAACATAAGGTATTCGACGAAAAGTTTGAACAAGAATTTGGCCTTTTAAAATGTTATTTTGCTGCCTGTAACAGCGTGCAATCGATTGCAGTAACTGTGCAATCGATTGCACAGAAGCAATTTCACACAATTTTTTGAAAAATGTATTGTGTAAATCGATTTACATAGTAGTGCAATCGATTTACACAGGGACATAATGCATTTTTTTGCCTTGTTTTGGGGCATCTTTGATCCAAAATGCTTTTTCTACTCACTCCTTTTGATTTTTGGTTTGGATTGCAATTTTAAATGTCCTATTTCTCTTTAAACTCAATGGAATTTTTGATGTAGATGAAGTTGGATAAATGTTCATCAATTCAAATCTACCTAAGAGTGAATTATTTAATTCTTTTTTGGTGTTTTGGATTAAGGATATGTTTAGTTCTTTAATCCATCTAGAGGAGTGGTTGAATTTAAAGATGAAAGAATTTTGAGGTGGTAATCCAAATTAGCTTATCATTCCCCTCCCTCTTTATCGTATCCCTTTCTTTTTTAATTGTGCTACATGTTAAGGGATGATGATCTCTATATCATTTATCCAAACATGAAGTTCATAGATTGCTATTGACCGGCCTCAAACTAGGTGCGACTTCTACATAAGTCCACTTAGGATTGCTTAACATAGCGCTATATTTTGTCCCGATTAGGATAAATGATCATTCGTGGCCCAAAATTATGATTGCAAGCCCAAGTATGTTAATTTGATCTCTTTGATCCAATAACCTTGAGATTCATTGTGTGGAGGCTTTGGTTCTACCAATCCTCTAATGGATCTACAAAACCTTTGGTCAACGCGGATCACTTAAACATCGTTGATCATTAAATGTTACTTTTGAGGATTCCAAAATGGATGATATACTTGACAAAAATAAAATGCAACTTTTTGTGTGGAGGCTTTGGTTCTACAAATCCTGTAATGAGTTCCAAAAGCAAGTTTCAAGATGGTCATCCAACTAACCACTAATTTCTAACAATTGACTTTACTTTATGCTTTTATTTTTATGCTTTATGTACCATTTACTTTTAACATTTTACATTTCATGCTATTTTCATCTTTGCTCACTTGAGAATTTACTTTTATGTCATTTTTATTTTGGTCACTTGAGCTTTTCTTTTCCTTTTAAAGACATTTAATAATCAACATGAACCATAAAAATCTTTAATGATACTTGGACTATTTGGTTACTATCCTTGGCATTATGGAGCATTGGACTTCTTGGACTTAGGATTAGAGACCTTGGCCTATCTTGGAGACTTTGTGACTTTATTTGATATTTTGTCTGGAGTTCTTGAGGTTTACCTCAAGACATTGGGTTATTTGTTTGTTTTGTGTTCAGGTTATTGCGATTACATACTTTGTTTATAATCTGGAATTCACCCGTATACAGCCGTTACTCTACCCAATTTTTGCGAAGACTTAATACACTTGAAGTTTGGTTCTCTCAAGAGGTCTAGTATCTTTACTTGCTTGGTTTTAAATCCGAAGAATGGGAATTCTACGTTGGCTCATAATGTCAAGCTTTGGCTTCTTATTGGTTAGATGGTTCTTATCCCAAGCTTTTACCTTATGCTTTAGGATAGTCCCTTCATCTCCCCCCATCTTCTTTAATTTCAAAAATCTTCTCCCTCCTTTTGAAAACTCTTCTTGTTTTGAAACTTGAACCATTTTCATAATAAACTTGGACTTATGTCCATGCATTTTCCAAATATTTTCATCAATAAAACTTCAATCAACTTAATAATACCTTGACATTTTTTGTGAGAAGACTAAAAGTCAATCAATCTCATTTCAAACCATTTTCCACTTTCGCTTTTATCTTTAAACTTTTCTCAAAAGATTAAACTCTTGTCAATCCTTGTAGTGATGCGAACAACTATACTTCTACAATATGTAGTGAAGAGAGATATTTTCCACTTGGGTGTTGAGTGAGGCATTGTTGATTTTGAAATCCAAGCCATATCCTCCACTTTGAGATGATGCGAATTCTCCTTTATCATTATTGTGGGTGGTAAGTATGTTTTCCACACGGACAATGGCGATGATGTTTTATCTTATAAAATTAACCAACGCACTTGTGTTTTAAATTTTTAAAAGAGGAACTATGTGTACCCTGATCCCCTATTGCACGAAAGGTGGTACGTAGGCACTAAAGGTTCGCAACCGCGGCGGGTGCAAAAATCATAAAAATATTTCTTTTCTCACCTCCACCATCCATTTTATATATAACACATTTTTATAGCCAAAATATGCAGATTTTTCAAAGAGGTTCCTGCTGAGTACCATAGATGTTTAGGGTGCTAATACCTTCCCTTTGCATAACCGACCGCCTTACCTTGAATCTTTCCCCCTCTTTTTGGGTTATTCGCTCTTTTCCCATTCCTTTGGAAACAATAAAGCGCGGTGGCGATTTTGATTTTGATTTGTATAAAGTCTAGTCAATATAATGGATTAGTCTTAAACATTTCTACTGCTACAGATAGAAGAATATGGGTGTACTATTTGGGGATAACTCCTAGATATCCCATATAAACCTGACAAATTTGGCCTGGGTTTCACTTCAGGTGCCCAGAAGGCTGTGCGCCGCACTCCTTCCGGAGGACCACCCTTGAAGATCAGCAACCACCAAGTCAGGACCGTAGAGGATGATGAAGACAACTATAACCTGGAGGATTGGATTTTCCCAACTATCAATGGAGGGCTCAGCAATTGGGAGGCTGGATATTTTATCCCGATCACATTTATCCAACAGTAATTTGTATTTACATTTTGTTGGATCTGTAATATTAAAACAATTCAGACTCTTAAAAACTTGTGTCTTACCCGAGGCACAAGGGTCCATTTGTAAGGGTTATTATCTCATTTCCATATAACATCAATGAATCATGGATGTTTTTGCATACAAACTTTGTGCTCATTATTTTTCTTTTTTACATTTTTATTTCTTTCAAATATAGCTATACTCTTACACACACTCACACTCACAATGCACGTCTACATCCATTCGGGA
The DNA here is from genome assembly GCA_948472305.1 of Vicia faba. Lineage (NCBI taxonomy): Eukaryota > Viridiplantae > Streptophyta > Magnoliopsida > Fabales > Fabaceae > Vicia > Vicia faba. The sequence continues at coordinate 1,355,718,483 of OX451740.1, forward strand.
TCCCATGGGTAACATTTCTGCTATGGCCTTTTGTGACTCTGAAAATCTAATCTACCAAGCCGAAGACGAAGGTGAGGAAGATTGTGAAGTACCAGGGGAACTTGCCAGGTTACTACAACAAGAAGAGAGGACCATTCAGCCCCACGAGGAACCAGTGGACACGATTAACCTAGGTACCGAGGAAGACAAAAGAGAAGTCAAGGTGGGTGCCAATATGGAACCCAGTGTCAAGGAGCGTCTGATTCAGTTGTTGCACGATTATGTTGAGGTCTTTGCCTGGTCATATAAAGACATGTCATGACTTTATGGAGATGTTGTGGTACATCTTCTACCAACAAAAGAAGGTTGTCCACCGGTAAAACAAAAGGTCCGTCGCATGCGACCAGACATGTCATAGAAAATTAAAGCAGAAGTCATGAAGCAATTCAACTCTGGATTCTTGGCCGTCACCTCTTATCCGCAATAGGTTTCCAATGTTGTTCCCGTGCCCAAAAAGGACGGCAAGGTACGAATCTGCGTGGACTATAGAGATTTGAATAAGGCAAGCCCTAAGGATGATTACCCACTTCCCCATATTGATATTCTAGTTGACAATACGGCACAATATAAAGTGTTTTCCTTAATGGACGGTTCCTCAAGCTACAACCGAATAAAAATAGCGCCCGAGGACATGGAGAAAACAACCTTTGTCACCCAGTGGGGCACATTCTGCTACAAGGTTATGCCATTTGGACTGAAGAATGTTGGGGAAACCTATCAGTGTGCCATGGTAGCTCTATTTCACAACATGATACATCACGAAATAGAGGTCTATGGGGACAACATGATAGCTAGATTTCAAACAGAAGAAGAGCATCTTGACCATCTAGGGAAACTGTTCAAGAGGTTAAAGAAATACAAGCTGGGGTTGAACCTAAATAAGTGCATATTTGGGGTAAGGTCTGTAAACTCATAGGCTTTGTCGTCAGCAATAAAGGTATTGAAGTAGATCCCACCAAGGTGAAAGCGATACAAGAGATGACAGCTCCTCATACTGAGAAGGAAGCCAGAGGGTTCTTGGGATGTTTAAACTACATTTCCAGATTCATTTCTCACCTGACAGCAACTTGTGAACCAATCTTCAAATTACTGAAGAAAGATCAAGTAGTCAAATGGAATGATGAATGCCAAACTGCTTTCGACAAGATCAAAGAGTATCTACAAGAGCCTCCTGTTTTGATGCCACCAGTCGAGGGAAGACCATCGATGATGTATCTAACTGTTTTGGAAAATTCAATGGGGTGTGTGTTGGGACAGCATGACGAGTCTCACCGAAAAGAGCATGCTATTTATTACCTGAGCAAAACGTTTACCGATTGTGAAACAAGATATTCACTGCTCGAGAAAACTTGTTGCGCTCTGGCATGGGCTGCTCGCCGGCTAAGACAGTATATGCTGACCCATACTACCTTGTTGATATCTAAAATGGATCTGATAAAGTACATCTTCGAGAAACCTACCCTCCCTGGGAGAATAACGAGATGGCAGATGATCCTGACGGAATATGAGATACAGTATACTACCCAGAAAGAAATAAAGGGCAGTGTACTAGCTGATCACCTTGCTAACCAAGCTGTGAAAGACTACCAGTCCATGAAGTTCGAATTCCTAGACGAAGATATCATGATGGTAAACAACTGTGAAGAATTCAAACCATATGACGGACCTAAACAAGGATCCCGATGGACCCTGGTTTTTGATAGGGCATACAATTCACTCAACAATGGTATTGGTGTTGTACTCATATCTCCTGAAGGTTTTCATACTCCCTTTACGGCAAGACTCTGCTTTAATTGTACAAACAACATGGCAGAATATGAAGCATGCATCTTTGGCCTCAAAGCTGCCATAAATTTAGGGATCAAATACTTGAATGTATTCAGAGATTCTGCTTTGTTCATTAGCCAGATCAAAGGGGAATGGGACACCAAACACCCTAACCTTATCCCCTAAAAAGAATATGTTTTGACATTGCTCCCACATTTTGAGAAGATTACCTTCGAGCATTTCCCGCGAGAAGAAAATCAGCTAGCAGACGCACTAGGCATAATGTCATATATGTTTAAACTTAAATGGGGTAATGAGGCTCCCAAGATCACCATTAAACAAAGTAAAGAATCAGCACATTGTCAGGAGATTAATACTGAAGAAGTAGTGGACCAACCTTGGTTTCACGAAGTCAAAAGGTATCTCGAAACTCAGGAATATCCAAAAGGAACTTCAGTAAACAATAAGAAGTTCTTAAGGATATTATATGTTAAATTCTTCCTTAGTAATGGTATTCTTTACAAACGCAACCATGAATATGTGTTACTTCAGTGCGTAGACAAGGTTGAAGCTGAAAGAATCATGGTTGAATTACATGAAGGCACTTTTGGAACCCATTCCAGTGGGCATACGATGGCAAAGAAAATCCTACTGGCAGGCTATTACTAGTCTACCATGGAAGCAAATTGCTATCAACATTCTCGAACTTGCCACAAGTGTCAGATTGATGCTGACAAGGTGCACATACCCCCAGTTCCTCGAATGTCTTGACGGCTCCATGGCCCTTTTCTATGTGGGGAATTGACATGATGGTGGAAATCAAGCCAACAACATCCAATGGACACCGCTTCATTTTATTAGCCATTGACTATTTTAACAAGTGGGTGGAGGCAGCTTCTTTCGCTTCTGTTACCAAGAATTTTGTCGCCCGGTTCATCAAGAAGAATCTCATATGTCGTTATGGTATCCCGAAGAGGATCATTACAGACAATGGTATGAACTTGAACAATACTATGATCACCGCCTTGTGAAATCAATTCAAGATCCATCATCACAATTCTTCCCATTACCGACCAAAGATGAATGGTGTTGTTGAAGCCGCGAATAAGAACATTAAAAGGATCATACATAAAATGACAGTCACATACAAAGACTGGCATGAGATTCTACCATTCTCTCTCCTCGGATATTTGCAAAACGATTTTTGAACTTTCTATACCCCATATTACTTTCATGGATCATTATGGAACCTCAAGATCACTCATGTCAGGTTTCAAGCTTTGGATCACACTTTTGCTCAATTAATTGAGCAGTTGACCTAAAAATTAATTATTTTGGGGAAAAACTCAACCATGGCCAATTTATAGTCAAACTTCATAATTCTTGATCCAAATCAACATTCTAAACTCATATGTATCATTTGATCAAGTTTGGACCACAACTCCCCAAGAAATTTGATCAAATCTCCAAAAGGGCAAAATGGTCAAAATTAGGGTTTTGACTGAGAAAGGGAAATTTCTGATTTTTTACCTAGCAAATGGTCAATTGGTTTAAGGCAAGATCTCAAGAGTCCAATTGCATCACTTTTACCTAATGACATGGTTCAAAACATTGCAATTCCATTAGATTAACAGATGAATTTTTTAGTCAACTGATCAAAAGTCAATTGTATACTGAAAAGTCAAAACGTTGACTTTTTGGCTAAATTCAAAAGCCAAAGATCACAATTCATCAAAAGATGTCAAGATATGAGACTTATTCATCAAGAAATCAAAAAGTCAAGATTTCATTTTGAAAAGTCAAAATTTCTAAACTTAGAAATTTTGCTAATTGTTGGAAATTTATTTTTTTCATAACTTTGAATAAAATTTTCGCCATGATGCAAGATGATTCAAGAGAAACTTCCAACATGAAAGTTGTAGATCTTTATGAAATCTACAAATTTTATTTACTAAACTCCTTCCAAAAGTGCTTGGATCTAATGTTATAATTTTAAGAACATAGGGCCATGAAACAAAACACTTAGTGAAATTTTGCCCTTATTTGGTCAGGATTTTTACCCAACTTCATGGCACTTTTTGATATAGTTCCCATGGGAGTCTTAAAAATGATTTCAAATATGGGTTGTAGAGCTCATTGCAAGCTTTCCTAAATGTCCAAGAACTCCTTGAGATCATTCTTGAGTATGGAGAATCGAAGAGATGAAGTTAGGGTTTTATCACTTTAATTACAAGTCATTTTAGTGATGAACAAAATTCAAATTCAAAGTTGTGTTGTGTGATATGGTGGCAGAACCCACCGTTTTTACTGGTTTGTGTTTTGCGTTTTTTGTTCACAAAATGTCGCGGTAAGCAAGAGTCGCCACCAACTTTTATTTCATCCAATCATGGAAAAGGAAAAAGAAAAAAAAAACCTTTTTTTCGAGATTTCTGAGTACGTGTGGTAGATTATAGAAAGGGAAGGAGTTAGCACCCTTTCTATCCATGGTTTTCCATGGGCTCTTAGGTACTTGCTCATTTTTCGAAATTCCTTGTGTGTGTTTGTCTTGAAAATGTTTTACTTCGTGATAACCCTTGTATCAATCCTCAAGGATGTGATGAAGTTTGTTTTGAAAATTTGTTTTGAAAGGTGTTGGTGTGAAAAAGTTTTTTTAATTGAGCAAGTACTTAAGATTCTACCTACTCGACAAAAAGATTGTTCGTTCTATTTCCTTTAGACAGCGCTATCCTACTATTAAGGAGTAGGTAGCACTGTCGTTGGAGTTGTAAGGGACATTCGAAAGGGACGAGTACAATCACTAAAGCAATGGTTAGAAAACTTTAGTAGTAACCCTAGAGTCTTAAAATCTTTCCGAGGTAACATTTCCGAAGCAACATTCGAACGCGGCGTTTTGATCTTTTAGACTGGAGGGCGACCATTATAATCTCCTATGCTTAATGACTGTTTACCAAAGGCAACCGGAGTGAGGCAAACCCTATGAGTGAACATGTGCATGTGTATTTTTTTCACTTATTTTGTCTTTGAACATTAGGTGATCTACCGTTTTAAATTTCAAGCATTCTTTTCATACAATCCTATTAGCCATGCATCTATACAGTTAAAGATTGCGGGAATTTAAAGTGCGAAAAATAAACCTAGCTATTACAAGGCTTCGAGGAGGGGGATTAATTACATAACCAAAAATCGGGGATTTAAACAGTAAATAAAAACCCTAGGTTAACTATTACAAACCCTGAACAGTTACAAAATAATGGACAAATAATTAACAAGCGCGCGACAAATTAAGTGCAAGGACGATTGAAATAATCTAAAACCCTAATTTAAGAGAAAAAGATTTTTTTTGGATTTTTATTTGAGAAAATGTTTAACCGCAAATTAATTAAACCTAATTGCTAATTGTTTTTAAATTATGAAAGAAATTAAACTAACCTAATTTTCTAACTAAATTAATTAATTAAAGAAATAGATATTTATGAAAAAAATGATCTTTGATGTATATTCGAAGAAAATTATTTATGTACGATTTAAAACTCTACTTCTAATTATTTTTAATTATAAAAAGAAGATTACATTACCCTAAATTAATTAAACTAATTAATTCAAAAAATATTTATTAAGAAAAAAACAGATCTTTTTGTAATTTTGGATTTGTTAATTTAAAAAAAAAGTAATTAATTTAGTGAAAAAAATCATTAAACAAAACAATTAAAATAAAAGAAATAAATAGAGAAAAGAGAATATGGGCCTGTGTTGTTAGCAATTCTGGGGGGTGAGAATCTCAATTTCCAAGCCCATTAAGCTCCAAGCCCAGTTAACCACGCTGGATCATGTGCAAGCGTTGACTTGAGGAGCACCAAGGACATTCAGGCAGGAAGCGCTAGATCTGGCCAGCAGTGCATCCAGTGGTCATAAATTGCTAGTGCGTGGTTGATGGTTGAGAGCGTGATATATTTGATTACAGAAGAAAAAATAATACAAGGAAAACATTGGGACCTGGGATCGAACCCAGTTGTTGTACCCCAAAATTTGCCCTCTCATTTCTCAAGGAATCACCCTGGATCCTCAAGTTTGCTTCCATCCAATTCTAAGCCTTGAACTTCAATTTTTCAAGGAAATCATCCATAAGAGCAAAATGGTCAAAAGCACACTGAAAAGTAAAAATTTTGACTTTCATATCAAATCAAGATTCAACAATTTTATTTCATCAAGCCATGAGATCAATTCATCAAAAATCAGGAGTCAGAAGTTAATTTGGAAAAAAAAATCAAATTTTCTAAACATTTAGAAAATTTTCTAAGTGTTAAGAGTATGTGATACCTCAGAACTTCTGAGCCAACCTCTATGCAAGTGCAGTCAGAAGTTGCAAACATGGTCCAGAACATGACACTTCAATCAGAACATGCAGAAGCAATGCTCTTTGCTCAGAACATGATGCTTCAGCCAGAACATGATTCTTCAACATATGGAGGCTATGTTCAACGCTCTGATCAGAAGATGCCCCGTCAGCTTTTGGAGGTTACGTTTCTGATCTTCTGCAATCATAACATCACCAAATCCAAAGACCTCGTTTAAACAATCTGCTGCACTACTACAGTACAAAACTCTAACGAGCAGTTAATCCAATCCACGCCTGCATTTTGCCAAATCTTGTGTTTGCACCAAATACAAAAAGTTGTGATCAAAAAGCAATGGAACAGTGTGCCAAAAAAGTTCAAATCCCATTTGTTTTCCCCCCCAAAACCACAACAAATTCATCTATAAATAAGTGGCTCCATCACACTTGCAAAGGGCTGGCTTTTAGAGAGAGAGAATCGTCAAAAAGAGAGAAAAGAAAGTTGTGATACCTCCATAAAAAATTCAGAATTCCTAAGCAGAAAACAAAAACCTTTGTTCTTTCCTTGAAGTAAAAGAGCTTGGCATTTTCTCCTTAGTTGCTCTTGCTGAATCCAGAATATCTGAAGGCAGCAACTCAACTTCCAGACATACACTCCAGGTTCAAGGTAAGTCTCCCTGACTTTGCATCTTCTCACTCAGAACATCATTAAACATGTAAATATCATAGTATTAGTGTTATCCAATACCACTGCGTAAGTAGAAAGACTCAGGATCAGAACTTTCTGATCATGGCTAGACTCAGGATCAGGATCAGAAATTCCATAAACTGTTGTGCATTTATCCTTTTGATTTATTGTTTGCTGAAAACTGCTTAAGTTATTGTTATGCTGGTTGATATAAAGAAAGAATTGGAATGTAACATAGAACTTCTGTTTGTCACTCACCCCTTTAACACTTAGAACTTCTGACTCTTACATGCTAATAACGCACTAAACTACTGATGTTTATTCACTGTTTTTTAGCACAATACAGAACCTCTAACTTTTGGCTCACTGTCAGAATATCGTCCAGAATTTCTGTGTTTTCCCTCTAATGTGTTTTGCAAAACCTCAGAGTTTACCAACTCAGAACTTCTAACACCCACTGACGTCTCCTGCTGAGTCACAACGCTCTTGACTTCAAAACTTCTAATCCTTGTGGTTTCGCTCGCAGCAACACGCTTTTTCAATTCTTCCATTTATTTTCCTTTTTATCATTTTTTATATTAACCCTTTTTTTTATTGTTAACATAAAAAGACATAAAAATATTTTCTTTTATTATTTAATTAACTTAAGACAAAAACATTTTCTAAACAAGTCCATTTAATTCTTATATTGTATATTTCAATATGGTTGTAATAGTAACTTAGGACTTATTTTTACTTGCAACCCCCATTCGTACATATGTACCCCCATCCCCTAAATGATTTTAATAGCGTAGGATATTTACAAGTAGATGACATTCAAATACAAGACAAAGTACATGCAAATCAAACACACTATTCATACATGCACCCTTAAGGTTAACTCCACTTGTTGCCTAAAAAATGGTCATGTTATGCATGTGGGGTGTCTTAGCAAAAACAATCGAAATACAAGATCATAGTCCCTCGATGACACTATAAATGTTGCCTTTCAAAATGATCTTAGTCCCTCAAAAGGAAATGCTAAGATACCTCACAACATTTCTATCATGACTATACAAACGTCCCATGCTCGTCCCTTCACATCTAATGATGGGGCTTCTTACCAAAACGATGGTATGATAGCAACATCTAAAGGAGGAGGAAAAAGAACACCTAAGACCTTTTGAGTAGGTAGATTACTTTTATTTGCTTGCTCAATTTCAAAACAAACATCCTTGCTATTTTCCAAAACAATCACATACACTTTAAAACACTTTCCAAATGTTAAATATTTTCAAAAGCTCAACACTTTGTATACGTTCTTACGAACGAGAACTATTACAAAGTTTTCTTAAACGATGGCGCCTTTTCAAAATACTTTCAAGAACCACACAACGCATATTTTCAAACTAAAGCAACTGATCTAGCAAGTAACTAAAAGCCCATGGAAAACCATGGATGAAAAGGGTGCTAACACCTTCCCTTTTCAAAATCTACCCCCCGAACTCAAAAACATCTCTAAAGGTCTTTCCTGTGCATTTTCACCTTTCTATTTGGAGAAAAGAAAAGTTGGTGGCGACTCATGCTAAACCGCAACATTTGCGTACACAAACGCAAAACACCTCAAAGTCAGTTCTCCCACCGTATCACACCAGGTCCTTATACTCGCCTCCAACAATGCATTGCCAATTGCGCTACCTTGTTAACTTGTTCGTATTATGAGAACAAAATGTAATAAATAAAATAAGGCAATAGATTCAGAAAGGCTCGCAAGTTTCAGACGAACCAATGGTGGGATGCCACATTCTATCTTCTTCGCTGCAACCGTCGTATTAGATAAACAAGCTTATACCTACAGACGTTGTTCGTTGCTAAAAACCCGTGTCATTCAAATATTCAGCACAAGCATGATAAATCTATTGTGATGGTACCAATCAACTCGTCTTGGTCTCACGAGTATCATGGTACCTCATTCATGGCCCAATTTTCCCTGTATCAGAAATCCCCAAATCGTGATCTTAAACCCTAACAATGGTGAATATGGAATCCTGCACTATTAGTACAATTAAGCGATACAGAAAGCTTGCAAACACGATCATGAAAAAGAATATATGGATAGGACGGATTTAGCACGCGTAAAAGATAAAAATCGAATTTGAGTTTTGGATGCAAACCGTGATGTGTCTAGGCGATGATTCTTGATGTTTTAAAGGCTGCAAATGATGTTGTTGGCTTCAGGAGATGGCCAGGAAGTGATTAGAGTCCTTTAATCGTCTGGAATCGTCCTATAGGGCAAAAATCAAGTGCACACTTTTTACCCAATTTTTGAGTTTTTGTTCTTGCTTCCTACGACTGTAAAACCTTGTCTTTTGATCTACAATTGTTGTATACATATAGTAGACTGAATTAGGTTAATAAAATTGGTATGAATCTTTAAGAATTATGAAAATGTGATTTGATTTGATTCATGTATGATATCTTTCTAAAACAAGCTTCAATCCAATCTTTTCCGACCCTAATGTGTCTTGCACAAATTGATCATCATGCTAGCTATACATGGACTCCAAATGTGCACAAAAATCCCAAGATTTGATTTGTTTTCATTATTTTACCATTTAATTAGATTTATTTTGGTTCAAAAGAATAAAAAATCAAAATAAATGATAAAAGTAATAAAATAATGGGTGGAAAACCTCAGGGGTCGTGGGTCCTATTAGAAACATGTTTCAAACAAGAAAACATGGGCCTCTTTGAAAAAATACAAATTTGATCAATGTTGACTTTTGACAATTTTCCAAAAATTGCCAACTTTGACAATGCACAACTCTATCAATTTTGACCCTAGGAGGGTGTTCTTTGACTTTTTAGAAATATTAGGATGTCCCCTAAACAACCCTTTTGGTTTCATCTCAATTGGATCTTCCATGTTTAAGTATGAAGCTTTGGCCCAAAAGGTGTTTTTGTTGACTTTTCAAAAGGACCTATAATGTAAAAATTCATATCTTTTGATGAGTGCATATTTTGAACTTGTGGGCTTAGGATGAATTGTAGGTAATTGCATCCTCTTAAAAATGAGCCTTGGATGAAAAATTTCTGATGGAGTATGAAGAAGTTATGCTTGGTCAAAGTTGGGTTGACTTTTCCTGCAAAACCCTAATTTAGCAACTTTTAGGTTTTGATGAATTTGGAGCATTCCTTGAGGAATCATGACCAACCCTTGATCAAATGATGGAAGTCACTTCAAAATGTTTATGTTGACCAAAAATCTTGAGGTTTTACTATATGTGGGCCACAATTGACTTTTGACCTAATATAGTCGATTCTCAAGCATCTGAGTAGTTGACTCAACAAACTTCTTATGCAAGGCATGAAACTTGACATGTAGGGTCTTGAGAACATATTAAGACCATGGAGAGCATATGAGGCCTTTGTGGTTCACCCATCTTGATGAAAATAGAAACCCTAATTTGAGGTACACTGCCTTAGGAGAGAGTTTGTTTGGTCAACTCTTGGGCAACCTTGAGCAAATTGAGAATCTTAATGGACATGTATTGAATAAAATGAGAGGGAAAATTTAGGGGTACAACAGCTGCCCCTGTTCAATCTTCTTAAACCTGCAGATGTAGATTGGCTTGTCTGCCTTTCGTAATCTGAAGGTGGAAGATGATTGAACACTAAAGTGCCCATAAATTTGCACTCGCATGAAGTGGCACTCGAATTCTGACATCGGGAATGGGTTTACAGATGCCATTTGGAGGTTGATGATAGAATATTTATGGAGATGGGCTTAAAAATGCCATCCTGGATGCGATGAAGAATTATCGGAGATGGGCTTAAAGATGCCATCTAGAGAATGTGGATTTCCTGAGATATTCCTTTCACGAGAGTCCCTGTTGCTGTTGTTAAGGATGAATCTGCTGAGGAATGTTGGTATCTGTCTTGGGAGATATAGAATTTTTGGAGCTTCAGTTGTCCATTACTATATTGGGGAGATGGAAAACCAATCGTGTTTGATCAGGTTCTAGTCTTACATTGTTGTGGACTGCTGTCTAGATATATGAGGGAAGGAAATTGGATAGTAACGTTATGATAAGGAACCTAGATAGTAGGGTTGCTTCGAAATGAAAGCCTGGATAGTAGGGCTGTGAGACGGAACTTGGATAGTAGGGTTGCTTCGAAATGAAAGCCTGATAGTAGGGTTGTGAGAAGGAACCTGGGTGGTAGGGTTACTTCGATATGAAAGCCTGGATAGTAGGGCTGTGAAAAGGAACCTGAGTAAGGTTGCTTTGTGAGGAGTTTGGGTAAAACTGCATCTAGATCGAGAAGGAACCTGGGTAAGGTTGCTTTGGGAAAAGTTCGTGTAAAACTTCAGAGTGAACCGGGGTAAGGTTACTTTGAGATAAGTTTGTGCAAAACTTCTGAATGAACCGGGGTAAGGTTATAAGTTTGTGTAAAACTTCAGGAGGAACTGGGGTAAGGCTACTTCGAGATAAGTTTGTGTAAAACTTTAGGAGGAACCGGGGTAAGGTTACTTTGTGATAAGTTCGTGTAAAACTTCAGGAGGAACCAGGGTAAGGTTACTTTGTGATAAGTTCATGTAAAACTTCAGAATGAACCAGGGTAAGGTTACTTTGAGATAAGTTTGTGTAAAAATTCATAACGAACCGGGGTAAGGTTACTTTGGTATGATAATGTAGATTAGTTGACCCGTTTGACTTCGGGAACTGGGTTTCCATCAGTTGTCTGTAGATGTGATCTGTATAACTGTTGGATTCATTGAAGCTAATCGTCTTTTCCTAAAAAGATATCAGGGTTAGTTATATGCGATGCATGAAATGAAGGGTGAGATGAGATTATGTTGTATACGATATGTATGCGTATGCCATAATGTATGTTCATGAAATGCTGTCGGGGTATGCTTGCGTCTGGAAAATAAATCCCTGACGGTTACTGGAGATTTGCAAATATTCTGCCGGGAAGAGATGCTGGAGAATAACTTTGCGGGGCCAGACTTTGGGGGAAGAAATACTTTGTTGGTAGACCTGCCGATCTAGAGGAACAAACTTAGCCTGGGATGAAATTCCGTCATTGGCAGTGATGAGCTCTGTTGGAGATTGAGCTTCTGTATCTGTAGAAATACACTCCGCTTGGGGGATGAAATTTATTGACTCGCCTGCGATTACGAACCTCGGTTGGGGGTATTTATGTCCTGTTTTGGGGAAGCTGACATCAACTCCTTTGGATACTTTTACTCTGTGGGGAGTGTATGTACCAATAATCATGTTCCAAAATTGGCTTTATCCCGGTACCTACTGGGCAGAGGAACTGTCGGGTTTGGCACTTCTTGTTTTTTTTCTGTTTCTAGAATTACGAGAAATTGTCTTCTGTTTCTTATGTAAATATTTATGAGCAGAAATCATTTTCAAATGCATATATCAAAATTAAATCATTGGACGTTCTTGCAAAACAAAACAGAAAAAGAAAAAACAAATTGAAGTTTCTTGTGAAAATGACTTGTATTGATTTTAAAATTGGCCTGTAATAGGCGTTTTGTACAAAGAGGATGACATCCTAGTAAGAGAACACCGCCGAAATATAGAAATTATACAATATGTGTAAAAGAGAGAAAAACAGCTATGTTAAACAACCCCATTGGGTTCCAACTCTGCTATTGCCTTTATATCTTCAAGCGTCTCATCACTTTTCTACTTGGCCGAAGGTTGATCAGATTGATTGGTGTCATCTGAGCTTGATAGTCGATACCGAAGTCTAGTCGCAAAATGATCTAATGATACATAGTGATACGCTTTATTCCCAAACTTTTTCCTGGACCGCCCTCTCGGGTTTTCAGTCCACCGGGATACCCTTTTTTGTCCAAGCCGCCCTTTCGGGTTTTCGACTTGCCGGGTGTACATTTTTTTTTCATCCCTTATTTTTTCCCGAACCCTTTTGGTTCGCAGAGAAGCCCTTATTTTTGCCTAGGCCAATCGACCTAGCGGGTCTTTGATCATGCGTATTATCTTTTCACTATGTCTGCATTGATAGGATGAGGAAGGTCGTCACCATCCATGTTGGTTAGAATCATAGCTCCTCCCGAGAAAATGTTCTTAACCACAAATGGCCCTTCGTACGCGGGAGTCCATTTGCCCCTGGGATCACCTTGCGGCAGTATGATGCGTTTGATCACTAGATCCCCAACTTGATATTCTTGACGTCTGAATTTCTTGTTAAAAGCCTTAATCATTCGCTTTTGATACGTATGACCATGGCAGATAGCAGTGAGTCTCTTTTCATCGATTACATTCAGTTGATCAAGTCGGGTTTGGATCCAGTCATCTTCGTTCAAACCTGCATCCTTCATAATCCTGAGAGAAGGTATCTTGACTTCTATGGGTAGGACTGCCTCCATGCCATATACCAAAGAATAAGGTGTTGCCCCTGTCGATGTATGTGCTGAGGTACGACACCCGTGCAGAGCGAATGGTAACATCTCATGCCAGTCTTTATATGTCACCGTCATCTTCTGTACAATCTTCTTGATATTCTCGTTAGCTGCTTCAACAACACCATTCATCTTCAGCCGGTAAGGGGAAGAATTATGGCGTTGTATCTTAAACTGTTTACAGAGCTCGGTGATCATTGTGTTGTTGAGATTCATACCATTTTCAGTAATAATTCTCTCTGGTACACCATATCGATAGATCAGATTGTGTCGGATAAACTGTGCCACGACGTTCCTGGTCACAATAGCAAAAGAGGCTGCCTCAACCCACTTTGTAAAGTAATCAATGGCTACTAAGATGAAACGATGCCCGTTAGACGTAGTAGGTATGATCTCGCCGATCATGTCAAGGCCCAACATCACAAAGGGCCAAGGAGCTGTCAAGATGTTCAAAGGAACTGGAGGCACATGCACCTTATCAACATAGACTTGGCACTTATGACAGGTTCGAGAGTGTTGATAACAATCGGCTTCCATAGTGGACCAGTAATATCCTTCCCATAGGATCTTCTTAGCCATAGTATGTCCACTAGAATGGGTTCCGAAAGTGCCTTCATGTAGATCTGTCATTATCCTCTCTACTTCACTCTTGTCTACACACCGTAGAAGTGTGGAGTCATGGTTGCGTTTATAGAGGATCCCGTTACTGAAGAAGAACTTTGTAGAAAACCTTCTCAGAAACTTCTTATCATTGACAGATGCCCCTTCGGGATATTCCTGAGCCTCGAGAAACCTTTTGACTTCGTGAAACCAGGGTTTGTCTGCCACTTCCTCGGTATCAATCTCGCAGCAGTGTGCTGGTTCATCCATCCTCACAATGGTAATTTGGGGAGCCTCATTGTCCCACCTAACCTTGAACATAAAAGACATGGTAGTTAGCGCGTCTGCCAATTGGTTCTCCTCTCGTGGGAAATACTCGAAGGTTACCTCCTCAAAGTGTGGGAGCAATGTCAATACATACTCTTTGTAAGGTATGAGATTCGGGTGCTTCGTATCCCACTCTCTTTTGATCTGACTTATCACCAGAGCAGATTCCCCGAATAACACTTAAAAACTCAATCCTCAGGTCAATAGCTGCTCGAAGACCCGTGATACATGCTTCATACTCCGCCATGTTATTGGTGTAGTTGAAACATAATCGGGCGGGGAACAGAGTATGACAGCCCTCGGGAGATATGATTATAGTGCCAATGCCGTTACCGAGTGCGTTTGAGGCTCCATCAAAATACATAGACCATCGGGATCCCTCCTCAGGTCCTTCATCCGGTCGAGGTTCTTCATAGTCAGTTACCAACATGATATTCTCATCGGGAAACTCAAAGTTCATAGACTGGTAGTCGTCCACGGCCTGATGAGCCAAATGATCGGCCAATACACTCCCCTTTATTGCCTTTTGGGTTGTATATTGTATGTCATACTCAGTTAAGATCATCTGCCACCTTGCTATCCTTCCAGAGAGAGCGGGCTTCTCGAAAATATACTTGATCGGATCCATCTTTGATATCAACAAGGTAGTGTGAGTCAGCATGTACTGTCTCAGCCGGCAAGCAGCCCATGCCAAAGCGCAGCAAGTTTTCTTGAGCAATGAGTATTAGGTCTCACAGTCGGTAAACGTTTTGCTAAGGTTGTAAATGGCGTGCTCTTTTTGGTTAGACTCGTCATGCTGCCCCAGCACACACCCCATTGAAATGTCTAGCACTGTCAAGTATAATATCAAAGGTCTTCCTTCAACTGGAGGCATCAGAATTGATGGTTCTTGAAGGTATTCTTTAATTATTTTGAAGGCGGTCTGGCATTCGTCATTCCATTTTACCACTTGATCTTTCTTCAGAAGCTTGAAGATTGGCTCACAAGTAGCAATCAGATGTGAAATGAACCTGGCGATGTAATTCAGACGTCCCAAGAAACCTCTAACTCTTTCTTTATGTGGGGAACCGACATCTCTTGTATGGATTTTACCTTAGCAGGGTCTACCTGAATACCGTTGTCACTGATGATAAAACCCAAAAGCTTACCAGATCTTACCCCGAAGGTACACTTGTTTGGATTCAACCTCAGTTTGTATGTCTTAAACCTATCAAAAAACTTTTGGAGATGACCAAGATGCTCTTCCTTAGTCTCAGACTTGGCTATCATATCATCAACATAAACTTCGATCTCGTGGTGAATCATGTCATGGAACAAAGCGGCCATAACATGCTGATAAGTTGCCCCAACATTATTCAACCCAAAAGGCGTGACCTTGTAGCAGAAGGTGCCCTACTGTGTAATGAAGGTTGTCTTCTCCATGTCTTCAGGAGCCATCTTGATCTGGTTGTAGCTAGAGAAACCATCTGTGAAGGAGAAGATTTTGTGTTGCACGGTGTTGTCGACCAGAACATCAATGTGAGGACGTGGGAAGTCATCCTTGGGACTTACCCTGTTCAAATCTCTGTAATCTACACACATTCGTACCTTACCGTCCTTCTTAGGTACCAGGATGACATTGGCAACCCACTGTGGATAGGAATTGACAACTAAGAATCCTGCATCAAACTGTTTCATAACCTCAGCCTTGATTTTCTCTGAAATTTCAGGACGTATACAGCGAACCTTCTGCTTAACCGGAGGACAGTTTTCTTTAGTCGGCAGGCGATGTACCACAATATCAGTGTCCAAACCAGGCATGTCTTCATAGGACCTGACAAAGATTTCAACATAGTCGTGCAACATCTGTATCAACCTCTGTTTGACGCTAAGCTCCAGATTTGTGCCTATTTTAACCTCTTTTCTGTCTTCCTCAGTACCCAAGTTCACTGTCTCAACCGACTCTTCATGAGGCTGTATGGCCCTTTCTTCCTGCTGTAGTAGTCTAGCAAGTTCTCCAGGTACCTCACAATCATCCACACCTTCGTCCTCGGCTTGGTTGATCATATTTTTGAAGTCATAACTGGAAAAAGCAGAGCTGTTATCAATGGGATCCATAGTGGATATGGATCTTCATTATGATATGTGAGTGTGTGTAAGAGAATAGCTGTTTTGATAAAGTGAAAGAAGGAAATAAAAACAGAGAGCGCAAAATTTGTATGCAAGAAACGTCCAATGCTTTATTAATGATTATGAAATGACAAATAATAGCCCTCACAAGAAAAGCCAAGGTGCCTCGGGAAACGCATCGGGCCGTAAAGTTTCAAATTCTTTATTACAAATATCAAAACAAATAACTCAATTACTGCGGAATAAAGGAAACAGGTATGAAGTCCCTAGCCATCCAATTACTCGGTCCACCGTTGGTAGTTGGGTAGTTCCAGCTATTAAATTCTGATTCCTCTTCACTATCTTCAATGGCATTAATCCGACGATTGCTAATGCGTAGGGGAGGTCCTCCAGCCCGAGCGCGTCTAACAGCCCTTTGAGCCCCTGTAGTAAAGCCCAAACCAAATTTATCAGTTTTATGAGTGAAATCAGGGAGCTGACCCCAATTGGCACATCCACCTTCTTCAACCACGGCCCTGGCGTCCTTGAGAGAAGCCATTTTCAAAGGAGGTTTGTTGCTAGTAGTTTCAGTCGATGCCAAGATCTGAGGGACCTCTTCAAAATTCTGACAAGGAGTTTTTATGAATTCCTCGTCCATCTCTACGTAGAGGAAGGAGTTGAGGTGACTCACCATATATTCTTCTTCACCCCGCATTGTGACAATCTTCCCTTTTATTGGATACTTCAGCATTTGGTGGAGTGTGGAGGTGACTTCCCCAACCTCGTGGATCCAAGGACGACTCAACAAACAAGAATACGACGGCCTGATATCCATTACATAGAAGGTGGACCCAAAATACTGAGAACCTACTTTGACAGGGATGTCCACCTCCTCGTGCACCATTCTCTTTGACCCGTCAAAAGCCCTTACCACAATGTTACTAGGCTTTAGAGTTAAACCCTCGCAATCCAACCGGTCTAATGCCTTCTTCGGCAGAACATTCAGTGAAGACCCATTATCTACCAACACATGAGCCATAGTGGTGCCCCTGCATTCAATTGAGACATGCAGAGCATCATTATGCTTCCTTCCTTTCGGTGTCAAATATGCACCTGAAAAACCCAACCCATTATCAGCAGTCAGGCTGGCCACATAATCTTTGAACTGATCATCTGAAGTCTCTTGTGGCACATGCGCAGTTTTGAGGAATGCGATTATGGCCTTCGCATGGGCCTCGAAGCACAACAGCAAGGACAACATGAATATATTTGATGGGGTCTGCCCCAGCTGCTTTACCACATTGTAGTCGCTCTTCTTAATGATTTTCAGTATTTCCTCCATTTCTTGCTTAGAGGCTTCCACAACAATTTTCTTAGGTGCCTCCGTCCGGGAAGGCTCACCTATAATTTCTTTGTCGCGGGTATCAGACGACTCGCCGACAGGGGTAATACCTAGAGTAAGAACATGAACTATAGTGGATGTACTAGTAGGAACAGTATCTGGAATGACAATTGGCTTGTTGACAGTCTTAGGGGAAATCTCGGGAGAGAAGACCCTTCCACTTCGGGTGATTTTGTTGGTTCCGACAATGTTACCAATATCAGGATCAACTTCTTCATCTTTCAAATCTTGTTTGATGCCATGATAGTACACATCGGCACCATAATGCCAGGGGAAAGCTTTGTCCGAGACATATGGGACAGGACCAGGAACATTGATTATCAGTGGAGCAATTCTTGGAGTAGATGTAATCCTAACAGGTCTTCTCGAGGAAACCTTGAAAGGATTGGCGGAAATGGTTATGATAGCAACGTCTTCAGATGGAACAACAGGAACCAAAGTTTTCTCAAACAGAATTTCCTTGCTATCTATCAGGCATTGAACACCTAACTTCAGCAAACGACAACCAGAAGGTAGAAACGAACACATGCGGCAACCTTCACCATAACACGGAAATAAACCGGCCAACAGCAAATTCTTCTTGACAATCATGAGAGGAGTAGAAACTTCATCAACAGAGGTAATGAACAAATCAGTATCAACAGCATTAACTCCATGACCATGTTTAGGCATGGGAGCAGTTATGACATTTGGCTTCTCCGGAGCATCAAAATTTATTTCCTTGGCTTCAATCAAGTCTTGTATCTTATTTCTCAGAGCCCAACAATCATTTGTATTGTGGCCAGGACTCTCAGAATGATAAGCACACCGGGCATTCGGATTATATCCGGGAGATGTAGTATTTGGATTCTTGGGAGCCTCTCTCAAGGTTGCCAAGTTGGATTTCAGCAGATGAGGTAGAACTTCAGCCAATGTCATGTTGATGCGGGTAAACTTCCGTTGTGGTCTTTCCACCCTTTGTTGATTGTTGCATTATGGAGAAACTGAAGGTCTAGGTATCATCACGGCACTTATTGTCTGACGTTGTTCAACCCTGTTTTGACCCCTCGGGCTATAGACGGTGTTGGATTTCTTCTTATCAGCAAAAGGCTTCTTTACTAAACTTGAAGAGGCATCCTTCTGTATTTTTCCTC
Source organism: Vicia faba (assembly GCA_948472305.1). Classification (NCBI taxonomy): domain Eukaryota; kingdom Viridiplantae; phylum Streptophyta; class Magnoliopsida; order Fabales; family Fabaceae; genus Vicia; species Vicia faba. The sequence goes on from OX451740.1 coordinate 1,355,737,281, forward strand.
TTCGAGTCCTAGCTTCTACTCTTTCTCCAATTAGAATCAGCTCAGTGAAACCAGCTGATGAACTGCTAATCAAATGATTGAAAAATGGACCAGATAGCGTCCCCAGAAACATATCAACCAACTCCCTATCAGACAACGGGGGTTGAACTCTCCCAGCCAAGTCTCTCCATTTTTGTGCATAGTCCTTAAAACCTTCACCTGCACCCATGGACATACTCTGGAGTTGAGTACGAGTGGGAGCAAGGTCGACATTGTACTGATACTGCTTATAGAATGCAGCAGCCAGATCTTCCCAATTTCGGATATTTATTCCCTCAAGCTGGTAGAACCATTCAAGTTGAGTCCCTGACAGACTATCTTGAAAGAAATGAACCCACAGATTTCTATCAACAGTATGGGGCTGGATTTTTCTAACATAAGAGCGGAGATGGAGCTTCATGAAGGATACCCCATCATACTTGGAAAAAATTGGAGCTTTGAACTTCTGCGGGATGACCACTCCCGACACCAAACCCAATTCTTTAAAATCTAATCCAGGTATCCTTTGAACTTTCATGGCACTCAGACGATCTTCCAACTGTTTGTATCTATCCTCAGCAGGAGGATATTGCTCATCATTGTAATCAGTATCATTGTCAGAAACTGCAGGAGTGGGGTACTTCTCTTCTTCCCGATTCTCCCCTTCCTTAGATGAAGAGGTCAGATCGACTTATCACTTCAACCACTCTCCAAACCTTCTGCCCATATTTAGAATACCAGCAGCCTTCTTCTTTTTCTTCTTCTCTTTCAGAATGAGGGCTTTCAGATCCTCCTGCCCCTTTGCCAGACTGATGAACATTTGTTGGAATTAGGCGTTATGTGCCTGTAGGTCCTTAATGCTTTGTTCGGAAGACATTTCTGCTGAAATAAACAGTGAAGGAGATGAGAAACCTGTAATGGTGCCTGTAATGATGTGTATGATAATGAGATACGCATGCAATGATTTCAAAGACCTCGGGAAATTTTAATTTGCAAACCAAAATAAACAAAGATTTTATTAGCTGAATTTGAAGTTTAAATGCCTTTTAGGTGTAACAAAAAAAACAAATCTAAAACTATAAAAGACATCAAAATTCCAATGGATGCTTCCTCTTTGTGCCGAGATAGTCATTGAGTCCTCTTTCTTCATGCAACTGCTTTGTGAGCTCTAAAGCCTTCCTCTCCTGAGCATGGAATTGTTCCCTATAAGTATCTCGCTCCTTCATCAACTGAATCCATGACCTCTGTAATTCTCCAAGATCAGTGGGCATATAAGGATAGAGAATTGTTAAGGAATACCCTCCTCTGTAGTGGGTTCCACAATCACTGGCAAAATAGCCAAATAGGGCATCATAAGCTGCTGGGAATGAGCTCGTACCCATTGTAGGTAAGGTTCCATAGAAATGGAAGTCTTTGGCCCCAAAGCCTTGGCGCCATATCTGTTTACCATGCCCCAAGCTCGTATGAACCTCCGACGATACTCTTGAATATCATCCTCATAGTTAAATGCAATGCCCTCGATAAGCAATTCATGGGGACCATCCCTTCGAGCATGACCAAATTGTCACAGAGCTAAACAAGGATTGTAGGTTATACCCCCTCTGATACCAAGCAGTGGGACATTAGGGTACTCCCCGCAGTGGTCAATAATAGCAATGTTTTCCATAGATCGAGTACACCAAAGAATATCCGTGTGAGCGAGTGACATTATCCTTTGGGACCAACCCAGACCTTCTTCATTCTTCAATATGGACTTAGGGAGGTGAGAAATAAACCACCTCGATAGCAATGACATGCAACACATGAGAATCCCTTTTCTCCTCATGGTACGAGTATGGAGAGTGTGCAAAACATCTCCGAGTAAGGTAGGCACAGGATTGCGAGAGAGAAAGATCTTGATAGAATTCACATCTACGAATGAGTCCTAATTAGGGAAGAGAACTAAACCATATATAAGATGAGACAAGACCTGCTCAAAAGCCTGAAAATCCATATCCTCCCAAAACAGTTGGGCCTTGTCTATCAGAAACTTAGCTAGAAAACCCTTGACTCTGCTTCTAGTTTCCCAATTGGATACCATGTCGGCCCGTTTCAGATGCAAAGATGAGGCAATGACTTCTGGCTTTGGAACTTCTTCTAGACCTGTAAAGGGTAACTATTCCAGAAGGGGTATATCCAATAGCTGAGAAAATTCTTCCAAGGTAGCCACCAACTGATAGTCTGGAAAGGTGAAGCAGTGGTGCTTGGGATCGAAGAACTGAAAAAGTACACTCATCATCTTTTCATCAAAGCTTGAAGTAACCAGATTGAGAAGTTGACCTTGTCTCTTAGTGAACGCAGAAGATTCAAAAACCCTTGATGCTAGCTCTTTGAGTTGGGAAGGTATCTTCACAAAGTTGATTCAGATAGTGTTTCTATGAACGAAAGCCATGATCTACAAAACAGAACAAAGATAAATTCCCTTGGTCTTTGAAATGGTTAGTGCAATAAGCATGGATGCCATGTTATGATGCATGATGTCATGATAAACCACAGGTATAGCAAACACAGTCAAGTCACACCAAGTCCTTAAGTTTAAGGTTTGCATGAGGTTAAAGGTAGTACCCTCTTGAAGTTTAGTTGGTTCAAACCTGTCCTAAAAAGTAACCGGGTTCTGGAGATTCTCAATATCACTGACCATCCTTTATCGGCCATTGTTTCAGCTCAATCAATCTTTTCTTGCAGCCAAAATATCTCGAAAGTATGATCTCTATGAGTGTAGCATCGAGTATCAACAAATTCTCAGATCTAAACCAAGGCTGGCTATCTCACTACTTTCTAATGGCCATGTTTTTTCAACTAAGGTTCTAAGGTCCGTTAGTGCTTCACGACACCACGCGGTGGCCCCGTATTCTACTCGTTTCCCCATGAACGATACCGGTACCAACCAAAGTGCAACACTAACACAGCCATCGCTTAAACCATATTGTTCTACGTCATGTAGTCTCCACGATCTATTGGTGTTTACCTAATGAGTGCCCCCAGATCTGGGTGTAGGATCTATAGTAACCCCAAACAAACCCTCAAAAGTAAAGTAATCAATAAAATCAAGAGCAGCAATTTAATGACCTAGATCCTAAGGTATACCCCACTTTATAATTCCCCAACAGAGTCACCAGTTCTGTGATACGGTGGCAGAACCGACTGTTTTTACTGGTTTGCGTTTTGTGTTTTTTGTTCGCAAAATGTCGCGATAAGCAAGAGTCATCACCGACTTTTATTTCATCCAATCATGGAAAAGGAAAAAGAACAGAAAAAACCTTTTTTCGAGATTTCTGAGTACGGGGGGTAGATTATAGAAAGGGAAGGTGTTAACACCCTTTCTATCCATGGTTTTCCATGGGCTCTTAGGTACTTGTTCATTTTTCGAAATTGCTTGTGTGTGTTTGTCCTGAAAATGTTTTACTTCATGATAACCCTTGTATCAGTCTACAAGGATGTGACGAAGTTTGTTTCGAAAAGTTGTTTTGAAAGGTGTTGGTGTGAAAAAGTTTTTTTAATTGAGAAAGTACTTAAGATTCCACCTACTCGAAAAAAGATTGTTCGTTCTATTTCCTTTAGACAATGCTATCCTACTATTAAGGAGTAGGTAGCACCATCGTTGGAGTTGTAAGGGACATTCAAAAGGGACGAGTACAATCACTAAAGCAATAGTTAGAAAACTTTAGTAGTAACCCTATAGTCTTAAGATCTATCTGAGGCAACATTTCTGAGGCAACATTCGAATGGGACGTTTTGATCTTTTAGACTGGAGGGCGACCACTAATATCTCCTATGCTTAATGATTGTTTGCCGAAGGCAACCGGAGTGAGGCAAACCCTAGGAGTGAACATGTGCATGTGAATTGTTTTCAGTTATTTGGTCTTTGCACATTAGGTGATCTACCGTTTTAAATTTCAAGCATTATTTTCATACAATCCTATTAGCCATGCATCTAGACAGTTAAAGATTGCGGGAATTTAAAGTGAGAAAAATAAACCAGCTATTACAAGGCTTCGGGGAGGGGGATTAATTACATAACCAAAAATCAGGGATTTAAACAGTAAATAAAAACCCTAGGTTAACTATTACAAATCCTGAACAGTTACAAAATAATGGATAAATAATTAACAAGCGCGCGGCAAATTAAGTGCGAGGACGATTGAAATAATCTAAAACCCTAATTTGAGAGAAAAATATTTTTTGGATTTTTATTTGAGAAAATGTTTAACCGCAAATTAATTAAACCTAATTACTAATTGTTTTTAAATTATGAAAGAAATTAAACTAACCTAATTTTCTAACTAAATTAATTAATTAAAGAAATAGATATTTATGAAAAAAAAATGATCTTTGATGTATTTTTGAAGAAAATTAATTATCTACGATTTAAAACTCTAATTCTAATTATTTTTAATTATAAAAATAAGATTACATTACCCTAAATTAATTAAACTAATTAATTCAAAAAATATTTATTAAGAAAAAAAAGAGATCTTTTTGTAATTTTGGATTTGTTAATTTTAAAAAAAAAAGGGAATTAATTTAGTGAAAAAATAATTAAACAACACAATCAAAATAAAAGAAATAAATAGAGAAAAGAGAATATGGGTTTGTGTTGTTAGCAATTTTGGGGGGTGAGAATCTGAATTTCCAAGCCCATTAAGCTCCAAGCGCAGTCAACCACGCTGGATCCTGTGCAAGCGTTGACTTGAGGAGCACCAAGGACATTCAGCCAGGAAGCGCTAGATCTGGCCAGCAGTGCATCCAGTGGTCATGAATTGCTAGCGCATGGTGGATGGTTGAGAGCATGATACATCTGATTATAGAAGAAAAAATAATACAAGGAAATCGTTGGGACCTGGGATCGAACCCAGGTCCTTATACTCGCCTCCAATGATGCATTGCCAGCTGCGCTACCTTTTTAACTTATTCGTATTATGAGAACAAAATGTAATAAATAAAATAAGGCAATAGATTCAGAAAGGCACGCAAGTTTCAAACGAACCAATGGTGGGTTGCCACATACTATCTTCTTCACTGCAACTGTCGTATTAGATAAACAAGCCTATACCTACAGACGTTGTCCGTTGCTAATAACCCGTGTTATTCAAATATTTAGCACAAGCATGATAAATCACTTGTGATGGTACCAATCAACTCATCTTGGTCTCACGAGTATCATGGTACCTCATTCATGGCCCAATTTTCCCTGTATCAGAAATCCCCAAATCGTGATCTTAAACCCTAGCAATGGTGAATATGGATTTCTGCACTGTTAGTACAATTAAGTGATACAGAAAGCTTGCAAACATGATCATGAACAAGAATATATGGATAGAATGGAGTTATCATGCGTAAAACATAAAAATTGAATTTGAGTTTGGGATGCAAACCGTGATGTGTCTAGGCGATGATTCTTGACGTTTTAAAGGCTGAAAATGATGTTGTTGGCTTCAGGAGATGGCCAGGAAGTGATTAGAGTCCTTCAATCGCTTGGAATCGTCCTCTAGGGCAGAAATCAAGTGCACACTTTTTACCCAATTTTTGAGTTTTTGTTCTTTCTTCCTACGACTGCAAAACCTTGTCTTTTGATCTGCAGTTGTTGTATACATATAATAGACTGAATTAGGTTAATAAAATTGGAATGAATCTTTGAGAATTATGAAAATATGATTTGAACGAATTGATCATCATGCTAGTTGTACATGGACTCCAAATGTGCACAAAAATCCCAAGATTTGATTTGTTTTCATTATTTTACAATTTAATTTGATTTATTTTGGTTTAAATGAATAAAAAATCAAAATAAATGATAAAAGTAATAAAATAATGGGTGGAAAAGCTCAGGGGTTGTGGGTCCTATTAGAAATATGTTTTAAACAAGAAAACATGGGCCCTTTGGAAAAAATACAAATTTGATCAATGTTGACTTTTGACAATTTTCCAAAAATTGCCAACTTTGACAATGCACAACACTTTCAATTTTGACCCTAGGAGGGTGTTCTTGGAATTTTTATAAATCTTAGGATGTTCCCTAAACAAACCTTTTGGTTTCATCTCAATTGGATCTTCCATTTTCATGTATGAAGCTTTGTCCCAAAAGGTGTTTTTGTTGACTTTTCAAAAAGGACCTATAATGTAAAAATTCATATCTTTCAATGAGTGCATATTTTGAACTTTTGGGTTGAAGATGAATTGTAGGGAATTGCATCCTATTCAAAATGAGCCTTGGATGGAAAATTTATGATGAAGTATAAAGAAGTTATGCTTGGTCAAAGTTGGGTTGACTTTTCCTGCAAAACCCTAATTTAGCAACTTTTGGGTTTTGATGATTTAGAGCATTCCTTGAGGAATTATGATCAAACCTTGATCAAATTATGGAAGTAACTTCAAAATGTTGATGTTGACCAAAAATCTTGAGGTTTGACTGTTGTGGGCCACAGTTGACTTTTGACCTAATACAGACGATTCCCAAGCATCTGAGCAGTTGACTGTGCAAACTTCTTATGCAAGGCATGAAGCTTGACATGTAGGGTGTTGAGAATATATTAAGACCATGGATAGCATATGAGGCCTTTGTGGTTCACCCATCTTGATGAAAATAGAAACCCTAATTTGAGGTATAATGCCTTAGGAGATAGTTTTTCTGCTCAACTCTTGGGCAACCTTGAGCAAATTGAGAATCTTAAGGGACATGTATTGAATAAAATGAGAGGGAAAATTTTGGGGTACAACATGCCGCATTAACTATACTTTGAAGGCCTAAAAAATGTTTGGAACTCCTTAATTAATGGTTTACAAAGTTGTTAGAGGCCTCACTTCAAGCATTCAATGCATGGACATGCTTTTTGATCGTTTTTGGAAGAAAGGTTACATTTCCATCTTGATCAAGCAACCTATCCAAAATCTAGAAACTTTTACTTTTGACTTGCCAATGCACTCAAACTATTTTGTTTATACATACACAAACCATTTGACACAAACACACGAATGCTCAAGCCTTGAAAGAACCTAGAACTCAGAATCACACGTTATACTTCCATTTTCATACAAACTGACCAAAAACTTGGAACTCATAATCTACTCGTGCGTTTCTTGGCCTTTTGGTTTCTAAAGTTTCTAAACATCACATAGAATCAATCCCACACCTTGTTTTAGAATTGTAACACCATTAACACCATCCTCTATTTTCAAAAACTTGGCTCTGTACATTGACTTCTCCAGACCATTCCATACATTCATTGTTCAATCCAATCATTGCATTACCTTCCTAGGACCTCAAGGAAGCTAACTTGATCATCACCATCACTTGAAACAAGTTCAAACTCAAAACACGATTTCAAGTTTTGAGGTAATTTTTTTCAACTTGGAACTCTTCATACAGGCATCATCAATAGTTTATTTGTGAACAAAACATGTAGATATCATTGCCCTGAAGCTAACCATGTCCATAGTTTCCATTAATTTTGCTTGAGATTAGAGATTTTTGAAACTGAAATTTCTGAGATTTTTAGGGTTCAAATTAGGGCCATTAAAATTCATGCTTATCTTTGATCTATAGTTTTAATGCTTTGCATTTCTGAAACCGTGAGAAAATTTACTACAAGTTTCATGTTTACAATTTTCATTTTTGATGAGAAATGAGCAAGTTACAGTTGGTCTGGCTGGAGGTTGAAGATGAAGTCATCAGGGCGCATTTTGCCTTACATATTTATTTATTTGCCTATGTTAATGGATGTATAGCCACCCCAGTGGTAGAAGCGCGCGCCTGTAACCGGTGGGACCTGGGTTCGAGCCCCAGTGGTACCCTTTTGTATTTTTTTTAATATTTTTTTGCTTTTTTCTGACCTTTTTTGCATGCGCATGGCTCCAACTTTGGGCCTATGTTTTTTTACTATTCCTCATCCCCCCTGCAGGCTATCTGCACCTTGGCCCAATTTTATTTTATTTCTTTATTTTCATTTTATTTATTTTCTTAAAATATTTTCCTAATGCTAAAAAATCATAAAAAATATTAGATTTTTATTTTAACATAGTTTATTTTATTTTTTTCCTCACAAAAAATATTTTTATTAACTATAATTTATTTAGTTTTTACTAATTTATCTTGTAAATTTAAATAATACTATTTTTTTTTATTTCACACCATTTAAAATATGTTATTTTATTATTAAAGGCTGAAAATATTTTATAATGTTATAAATATTTTGAAGACAAAAATACCAAAAATACTTTTCTTATAAAACTCAATTTCTTTTATTTTAATTAATAGAACTAGGGTTTTATTTAAAATATTTTCTTAAACAAATTCTTCTTTAATTAATTATATTAAGACAAAATCCTTTTTCTAAAAGTCCAAACAAAATATTTATTTTTCTTCAACTTCACATTATTTCATATTTATTCTTTTTGTACATTGTATCCATTTAAATTCCTTGTACATTGATACCCATTGAATATGGTTGTAATAGACTAATTGGTTTATATTCTTGCAATCCCCATTCAATTTGTATACCCCTCCCCACAAATGTTGTAATAGCGTAGTAACTTTAAATTCTGCAATTTATCACTTTATACATAACATGTTAGTAATTAGGGTTCGTATGGAAAGACTAAAACCAATCAATTAGAAAACCATAATTCAAGACAAAAACAAGCATGAAAATAATACACTTGCACACAAGCACCCCTAGGGTTATTCCACTTGGTTTCCTTATACAAAATGGTCATATTACGCATGTAAGGTATCTTAGCAAATACAAGATCATAGTCCCTCGATGATGCTATCTAAGTTGCCTTTCAAATGATCTTAGTCCCTAAAAGAGAATGCTAAGATACTTTGCAACATTGCTAATCATAGTTATACGATGACCCACGCCCGTCCTGTTTACATCCAAAGATAGGGTTGCTTACTAAATCAATGGTAAGACAACAATGTCAAAGGAAAAGAAAATAAACAAGAATGACTTTTGAGTAGGTAGAATGCTCCTAATTAATTGCTCTATTTCAAAACATCCTTGCTATTTTCCAAACAAACACCTACACTTTCAAAACCTCTTACAAACATGAAAACATTTTCAAAAGATCAAACATCTTTGTATACATTCTTATAAACAAGAATCATTATAAAGATTGCCTAAACAATGGCCTCTTTATAAAATACTTTCAAAAATCACACCAAGCATAATTTCAAACAAAAAGCAAGTGATCTAGCAAGTAACTAAGAGCCCATGGAAAACCATGGATGAAAAGGGTTCTAATACCTTCCCTTTTCATAATCTACCACCCGAACTCAAGAAATAATCTCAAAGGTCTTTCATGTGCTTTTTCACCTTTCCTTTTGGATAAAAGAAAAGTCGGTGGTGACTCTTGCTAACCGCAACATTGGCGATCAAACGCAAAACCTTCAACTCAGTTCTCCCACCGTATCACGATATTATATAGTTTTTTATCTCTATGGGAATGTTTAATGTCAAAGAGGGGTGTATTGATCCAAAATAAACCATCAATATATAATGCCCATTATGTTTTTAAAAGTTCCATTTCAAGTTAAAAATAGAGGTGCGTGCTATTGTAGAAATCTTGGGCCATTTCTAAATCAGAATGGCCCATTTATAATTGAATGGTGTTTAAAACAATTTATTTTGTTTGAAACATAATAAAATTGAATCATAAGACCCATTTAGGTTTTAGTTAGTTTAGAGGGTGTACAAGAAACTCATGTTGTTTAGAGGCCATGTATAAATCAAAAAGGGGACCGTGTGGAATTCTTTTTTCCCATTTTAAATATTGAAGAGGGGTTGTTTAGAGAATTTATTTTTCTTTGTTGTTAAGGGCCAATAAGTAAAATTGTGCGGCTCATTCAGTTTTTAGTTTGAAATGATTATTTTTGTGTTTAACTATAACATTATCATTATCTTATTATAATTAATTGTGATTGTAATTATTGATTATTCTTAAATATATTTTACTATTATTATCATCACATTTTAAACCTAATTTCTATTTTATTAATTGAAAAAAAAGAAGTCTTAACACAGAAGTACTCCTTTTTACGGTCCATGTCAAAGCCATTACAAGGCCCAAGCCCAATCAGTAAACATTTACTATATAGATTAAACCAGAACAAACACATTTTTCAAGCGCACAAACCAAAACTGTTTGAATCAATTAAGACAAAAGATCTTTACATTCATTTCTCCAGTACAATACGTAACATAATACAAAATAAAAATCATACATAAACATAAATTAATTAAAAAATGTAAAAACCTAAATAAAATTTACAGAAAGGGAGGACGGGAGAGAAGATTACGGATGGGGAGAGAAGATTACATACAGGGGAAAATGACAGAGAACGGAGGAGAGGAAATGGTGCACCGCTTTGTCGGAAATTTGTAGATCTGCCCCTTTAGCCTAGGGTTTCAACATTTAAAACCCTAGTGTCATCACCTTTACTAGATCCACAATCCATTGTAGTTGCCTCCCCCATCACCGCTATCACCTACGAAGATAAAGGAAAAGAAGAGAGATTAAAAAAACATGGATCAGAAACATCAGAAGCAGACAAAAACAAGAACAACTGAGGTAAACCCTTAACTTTAGGAAGATTTTCTCATTGTGTTTTTTGTTTAGGTTAGAGGTTTAGGGTTTATTGGGTTGTTGCTGTTGTATCGGAGACGGAGAGGTGGCGCCGCCGGACCTAGGGATTTTTCTCTATTTTGAAGAAAGATAATGGTTAGATGAAGAAGAGAAAATGAGGCAGAGAGAAGAAAACATAAAAGGAATATTGTTTCATTAAAATGAAAATATATTATGATTAGTAATTTGGTGTTGACACCTCACGCGTATTACCGTGTTCCTTCCATCGCAGCTACATGATTACAACTAACGATCGTAAATGTGTGCACCCATGATACCGTGGCATACCTTCCAACAAGGAGTCCAAACAGACTCCCAAATCCCTAGGCTTTTCCAATATCTAAGCGCACCATCCCTTTTTTTTGTTTTTACTAACACCAACAAAAAACACAGCCCTATGGGCCATGTCCAAAATATGAACTTGGACGCTACTAATTTACACACCTCCCATTTTGCTAACGCATTTAGAACCACACCCCTTGCCTTTTGGGTCTTAATTTAATATTTGAATTCAGTCTCATGCTATTAAAACCCCCCTCTTTACTAGCCTAATATAATCTAGACCCCCATGTGTTTTTCTAACTTTATTTATTTATTTATTATTTTTTTAAAATTTTATTTTTATATTTATATTTCATGCCTTTATATTTTATTGCATTAAATTTTTTATTTTAATGATGCCTTTAACTATAACATTTTCATAATTAATATACTAAAAATACTCAACCAATGGCACATCATTTTGATAAATCAAATTAATCCAACAATTATTCTTCAAAAAAGGGTCACAAATATATTTGAATCGACTGCATACTCCGTCTAAATACCTCCGCTATTCGTACACCTAGAATGAGTATGCGGGAAATTCAAATATAATTTTCAACCCATAAAAAACACAAACCAACTATGTATTATGAATCGAGACGCTGATTCCTCCGAAGAGGATACGTAGGCATGCGACTAATATCGCGACGAGTTCCCCTAATAAAAATTTAAACCTATTTCCTAAGATCGTGCTTCTAAACTTGGTATCCTTGTGAACAGGGTAGATGAGGGGTGCCTAACACCTTCCCTTCATCTAGAACCGAGTCCAAAAAACCTAAAATCTCTAACTTTTAGGGTTATCCTTTATATTCCCTTCCTTAGGATAAAAATTATGGGTGGTGATTCTCGTTTTCAAACTGGTTACAATAGTTGGCGATTCTGTTTGGGACTCAACCCTAGGTTTAGAAGCCTTTCCTTTAGGTTTTAGGTTTTTTCTTATTTTTTGGTTTTTCTTTATTTTTGCTTTATCTATTTATTCATTTATTTTCTTCTTAATTATTTTATTATTCATTATATTATTACATTTGTGGAAGGATTTAAAATTTCACAAAAATATTTTCAAAAAAAACCTTAGAAAGAAAGTGTGTCTATTAGCCAAAGGGTTACATCATCCCTATGAATTTATGTGATGACTTCGCCTAGAGTCAGTGGAATTTCGCAAAAGGTATTCTTCTCGAGAAACACCCTGTTGGGAAGTAGGACTTTTGAAAGACCCTTATGACTCTTTGTACGACCATTAAACAAAAAACTCATGATGAGACCTTTCATGACCTAGAGACGAAAGTCTCGGTCTTTAAAGTGACTCTGCTTAAGGGAGGCCCTTATGCCTTTCCCTCTAGTGTTGTTCATGATACCCTTAAGGAAACCACCTTATACGGAAGGTAAAATATCCATAGGCCAAAACTAGGAGCCTCCCTTCTAAGGATACCTTTCACAAATCCCACTTCCATCTATAAACCCAGTAGGGTTATCTTTTCTTCTACTACTATATTTATCCCATATGGCTTTCGTCTATTTCGTAATCCGTATCTTATAGGGACTCCTCGTCGTCTTTCATTTTCCATAGTCCTTAAGGAATTCATGTCTGTATCAATCTCTAAGATGATGTAGGATATCATCAATCCTATGTCTATCATTATCTTCGTCCTTAAGGGGTTTTTGCTTGTCTCAATCTATGAGTCAGTGTAGGACATAATCATGTCTATCATGAAACCTGTATAGGGTACCCTGACGGCTACCCTCATACTACGTCCCAGTCGCATTGCCTCTCCAAGAAAACATTCTCTCACCCTTGAAATTTTTTTTTGCATACCCAAGTTTTTTCATACATTTTCATTTTTCATCCATTTCCAAAAAGTTCATATCATTTACACTTCCACCCTTATCAACTTGTGATCAGCTAGCAAGATTAATGATACTCAAAAGTGAAGCCAAAGCATGTCTAAAGAAACCTTGGAGGAACTTAAAAGAGGCCAAGAATTGTTAAGGGAGAAGGTCCACCAGTTGAAGACTCAAATGAACTCGACCATGCAATTATTACTGAGGAGCGAAGGTAACCCTTCGTCATTCTGGCAACGACCCTATTTAGCACCACAAATGCTACAACCATGGATAGTTTCCCCACATCAACAATAACTACAACAACCCTATCAACATAAGGGATATGGCCAACAAAGGGGAAGACAAAAACCACCACCAAGGAGATTTGATCCACTTCCTATACCGCACAGTTTGCTACTACAACATTTAATCAAGGTATATTTGGTAGAGCAGAGCTCACTGAATCCTCCTAATGGGACACTCCCTCCTAAGTATGATGCAAATGCTAGGTATGAGTATCATCCAAATTCTCCAGTACATACTCTTGATATATATTGGAGTTTCAGATACAAGTTCCAAGATTTGATCGATAATAAGTAGTTGAATTTTTAAGAAGGGATCCCATTGGTGAACGGTCACCCCTTCCTTTGATAAATCCAAAGACTAAGAAGAATCCCCTAAAGTCAGTGGATCAATGAAGGGGATTATCTCTATATCATTAGGCCTTTATTATTTCAATTTGTGATTTATTAGTTATAAGTTTCATTTTCTATAAATTTGTATCTTTGGATAAGTAATTCTAATAAAATAATCATGCATGTTTCTGAAATCGATCCATTCCACGAATAATCAATGATTTCTATTCTTCACTTCCATCTTTTGTTTCACAACTTTAACAAACTTTGAGGGAGAATGATGAAAATACAAAATAATCGAATTTTCCTGACGTATGCTTTTTGATAGTAAGGCTTAGTGGACGATGTAAGGCAATGTTTCACTTCCTAAGTAGTGGAGAAATAAGGAGTTAATACGTAGTTAACCCCCTCGAGCCAGAAGTCGGAGTTCTTTATATTTTCAAAAACACTTAATTTTTAACAAGGGGAAGGTTAGATTTCAGTTAATTCATATATGCATTCTAATCTCAAGAGAATAAGTCTATCCATGCAAAAGGTTCAAGCATATCTCCTCCCTCGATACATCATTGAGGAAACAGTCTAAGCAAAGGTTCAATCATATTTCCTTCCTTGATACATCATTGAGGAAACGGTCTAAGTAAGGGTTTGATCACATCATCTTCCTCTAGCTCATCAAGAAAGATTGAGGAAGCAATCAAGAAAGACATAATTTTTGACATCTTCTTCCTCAATACATCATTCAAAATCAAGGAAAATAATGAAGACGAAGCTAACAACAATTAGTGTGGCAACAACAAATTTTCAAAATAAAAAACAAGAAAAAAAGAAATTAAAAAAAATGAAATTATAAAAAAAAGCCTGATAAGTCAAAGTAAATAAAAAAACTTGACTTAGGCAAAAAATTAGGGCATCCCGATGGACCGGAATATTCCAAAGAATTGGTCCATGCAAAATGAGGGATTGAAAATAAAAAAATTGCAGAAAAATCTTGTGAATTCCACCTCAAGAATCATCAAGGCTTCTCATCAACGCTTGGATCTTATCAATAATTGGATCCTATCAATGCTTTTCATAGGCCCTTGGGTCTTTATCTATGTTTCTCATCATCTGCGCAACTACGAAATTTCTCTTGGAGATTAAACACATCTACTCCATTAATTGAAATTAGGACTGGAGAACATCATGGAGAATGGGGTGGGATAAATAAATTTTGAGCCTTATATATTTTTTTTCTTAAACCATTAACCATGGCAACATTACAACCTTCAAAAGTTCTAATTGAAGCTAGGTTCACTATGAAAGCATACTTAACAAGATTTGTGTTAAACTAACTCCTATGTTTGTTAGAATAATTAATCCCTTCACTTCTTCGAATATTTATTACTAATCATCCATTTCTTTTCAATAATAAAACTTTGATTTCAAGAACTTGAATGTGCATCACATTAGAATTACTTTTTCAAAATGTACAATTTTATCTACGAATCAATACTTAGCATCAAGGAGATTTCAAAATAAGGTCTGATCAAAGGCAACATTTTCAAGAAGCTTCTAACTGGGGAAAAGCATCTAAGAGGACCCCATTAAATCGGAGGAAATACTAATGATTGTAGGGGTATACCACATGAAGATACTATTGACAAAGGGTGATCATTCCAAGATTCAATCAACTTGGATCGAGTTTCAAAGAACTGTTCAATTAGTGGAAAACCATTCGAAGGAGCATTCCTTAATCAACTCATATCAAAACGGGATATGAATCGGTTTCCTGGTTTTGACAAACCTCTCAAGGCCTTAGTAATCAGAGGCAACCTACCAAGATTCAAATGTTGGGGTAGTACTTACCAAATTCATCCTACGGCACGTAGGGTCCAAATTACACTTCAAGAAACTTCAAGTATAAACTTTTCAAGCTTCGAATACTTGGGGAAATCTATACCAAGTTAACGGTGAGGTCTAAGTTCTTTCTGAAGGTACTTCCTCCAGATCCTGGAGATTGAGGGGCACAACTTTAAAAAAATTCAAATGTTGGGGAAAACCACTGTGAGGCTCGATCCAAATGAGTTGATTCAAAATGATTCTTCAAAGCCAAACATTTTCAAGAATATATTAATCATGGGCATTATACAAAATAGTGGGGTCATTCATATTATGATCAAACTATTTCCAAGTTCATATCACTGAGAATCTCCTCCAAGACCCTACCAGCGAATTAGGGAAAGACAGTCCACATAAGAGCAGGCTCTCCATGCACTTTCATAATCTACAATGGGTCTTTCTCCTACAATGGCATTCTTCAAGTTCAAATCGAGTATCGGGATCATGATAGCATAAAATTCAACCATCATATGACAAGCAACCTCTCCGCATAGGCAAACCTCTATGCTTTAATCATCCACGACCCATCACAGGGGCACCATCCAAAAAAAGCATTCAAATCATAATCATAAGGCATAAGGCTGAATAAATTATGCATTAGGGCTCCTAGATCCATAATCAAGAAATACTTATCATTTCATCCATCTAACGAAGTCCGACAACATGGTTCGATCATATCTTCAAAAAGCATAATTATGCATTCGCATTTCAATGTCCAATATCCATTGACACATATCCAAGTTACTCATTACATGCATCAATCAATCATTACATTTCACGCATCAATCAATTTCACACGCATAACATAAAACCTTATGTTATGTGAAGACAATCATCATTGTCAATCAATCTACAAATTCTCAATCAAATCTCGATATTAGATTCTCCTGGTTTATCTCGACAATTGATTATCTAGAAGACCTCGACAGAAGGTATTCTCTCAACAGAATCTTGACAATAGATTCCACTGGTTGATCACCACAGTTGATTATCCAGAAGACCTCGGCAAAAGGCAGCTAACAGTTGAATCTCGACAGTAGATTCCCCTAATTGATCACGACAATTTATTATCCAAAAGACCTCAGCAGAAGGTAATTCACGATCGAATCTCGACAGTACATTTCCCTGGTTAATCTCGGTAGATGATTATCCAGAAGACCTTGGTAGAAGGTAGTTCTCAATTGAATATCGGCAGTAGATTCCTTATAAATCTCGGTAGTAGATTTCCTATTAAAAAGCCTCATATCAAGCATGATGTACACATAACCATATCAAAATCCAAAGGTAATTCACAAGATTTAGTGCATCTAACATACAGAAACACCAAAGAACATTTGATTAAGCATCAAAGTTTATACTGGTTAGAAAAACATCGGAAGAAAATCCACGACTATGTCAACATCCACGCCAATGTCCACGTCTACGTCCATACCTACGGCTGCACCTACGATACAGACATCAAGATCTTGCTAACACTTTTTACCAAATTCAAATCAACTTGGAGATACAACAATTGGCAACAAAAAATGTTGGGATGTTGGTGACTACAAGAACCCGATGGTTTAACAAAGGATAATTATCAAAAACATTTTAAAAATATTCGTGGCATAAACACACACTCAGCGTACATACACCCAGGGTTCCATATCAATCTAGGACGTCATGCACGTACATCACACATTGCATTTTTCAAAACGTACTATGGGCAAAAAAAATATGTTTGGGCCCTACGTCAGATTATTACCTTGGTTGAAAATAGACAACCAGTAAAAATCTGTTCTGATCTCTGATTTAGTTATTTATGATTTGATCATCAAGATAGCTTCCTCTGTAATTAAACTCATTGTGTCAGGCTCCATGGAATAACGTGTTTTCCTTCTTTTGTGATATAGCTCATTGTTTCAGGCTCCATGCAACAATGTGTAAAATCAGCAATTCAACTCATTACGTCAGGCTCCATGCAGCAATGTGGTTTCCAACTCTGTAATATAACTCATTGCGTCAGTCTCCATGCAGTAATGTGTTTTCCTTCTTTGCGATCTAGCTCATTATGTTAGGCTCCATGCAACAATGTGCGAAATTTGCAATTTAATCCATTGTATCAGTCTCCATGAAGTAATATGTTCCTTTCTCTGCAATATAGTTCATTATATCAGGCTTCATTCATCAATGTATAAAATCTACAATATAACCCATTACGTCAGTCTCCACACAACAATGTGTTTCCTTATCCACAATATAATCCAAGGCGTCAGTCTCTACGCAACAATCTGTTTCCTTCTTAGTGATCTATCTCATTGTGTTAGACTCTATACAGAAATGTGTGAAATCTGCAGTTTCACTCTTGTGTTAGTCTACATGCAGCAATATGTTTCCTTCTTTGCGATATAACTCATTTTGTCAGGGTCCATACAACAATGTGCAAAACTTGCGATATAACTCATTGTCGCAGTTTTCATGCAGCAATGTTATTATCAAACTTTCTCCATTGCGTCAGGCTACATGTGGCAATGTGCGAAATCCTCTACAATTCAACTCATAGCGTCAGTCTCCATGCGACAATGTGTTCACTTCTTTGCAATACAACTCATTGTGTCAGGCTCCATGCAGTAATGTGCGAAATTTGCAATTCAACCCATTGCGTCAGTCTCCATACAATGATGTTATTATCAAACTATTTCCATTGCATCAGTCTCCATGCATCAATGCTATTATCAAACTATTTCCATTGCATTAGTGTCCATGCAGCAATGCGATTATCAAACTTTTTGCATTGCATCAGTCTCCATGCAACATTGTGTGAAATCTATAATTTAACCCATTGCATCAATCTTCATGCAGCAATGTTGTTATCAAAAATTTTCTGCGATATAATCCATTACATCAGTCTCCAGAAAGCAATGTCGTTATGAAATTTCGTCCTCAATATAACTCATTACCTCAGTCTCCATGCAGGAATGTAGTTACCAAGCTCTTTTCAAATATATATCCCCTAGGTTGTGATAGATATGCACATAAATCTGCATAATCTATTGCATCAGTCTCCAGGCAATAATGTGTTATCAGGCTTTGTTTTATTCATCCCCTAGGTTGTGATGAATAAACAAAATCAAATCAAACATACTATATTAGTCTCCAAACATTGGTAAGTCAACTTTTTCAAAACTGATATTATTTTACCCCCTAGGTTATGGTAAATATGCAAACAATCTCTTCTTAGATACTGATGGGTCATTCGCGTCATCATATTTAAGTCAAATCAATTTTGGTTCAAATGCTGGTTAGATGATACATTATCATTTATGCTTGCTCTTTGTACTCAGGGGAACGCTGTACAGAGTGTTATAATCTTCTAGGCAAATTTTAGGGTATTCCAATATTTAATAAATTTATGATCAGAACATGTGAGACCTACGTATTCTCACACTATTCGATCGAAAAATGATTAAATAAGGGCAACTGTCATACATAAAATATGCCATACCCTTATATTGTATTTAGAGTTATTTTTAAATAAATTGTATTCTATAGTTTTTATCTCTATGGGGATGTTTAAAATCAAAGAGGGGTGTATTTATCCAAAATGAACCATCAATATCTGATGGCCCATTATGTATTTAAAAGTTCCATTTCAAATTAAAAAGAGAGGTGCGAGCAATTAAAGAAATCTTGGGTCACTTCTAAATCAGAATGACCCATTTAGAATAAAATTGTGTTTAAAATGATTTGTTTTGTTTGAAACCTAATACAATTGAATCATAAGGCCCATTTAGGTTTTAGGTAGTTTGGAGGGTGAATAAGAATCTCATGTTATTTAGAGGCCCGATATAAATTAGAAAATGGCCCATGTTGAATTCTTTTAGCCCATTTTAAATATTGAAGAGGGGGCTTGTAATATGGTGGGAGAACTGACTTTTGGTGTGTTTTGCATTTTATCGCAATTGTTGCGGATAACAAGCGTCGCCACCGAATTTTCCCTTATGCAATAAGTAAAGGTTAAAATAACAGGAAATACCTTTTTGAGTTTTCTGAGTATAGGGGATAGATTATGAAAAGGGAAGGTGTTAGCACCCTTTTCATCAGTAGTTATCTACGGGCTCTTAATCGCTTGCTCACTTTGTTTGCTTTGTGCGTGTGCTTTTGAAATGTTTTGAAATGCCAAATAGCAAGGCAGTTTACTTTAGGATAACTCTTGTATCAGTCCTCAAGAGTGTTGATAAAGCGTTTTGAAAATGATTTTGAAACTGTGAGGTGTGAAAAAATGTTTTAAGATGTGAGCAAGCGATTAATAGTAACTACCCTTACTCAAAAGTCTTTCACGTTATTTTCCTCTTCCTTTAGACAATGCTATCCTACCATTAGTTGGTAGAAAGCCTTATCATTGGATGTTTGAGGGACGGGCGTAGGGTCATCGTATAGTCACAAAGGAACTCGTAAGATATTTTAGCAATTACCCTAAGGTTTTAAGAACTTTTACCAAGGAAACATCGAAAGGGTCATCGAGGGACTTATGATCTTATAACCAAAGGGACACTGCTAAAATCACCTATGTTCGAGAGACATGACTATTTTCTTTTCCGAGGCAACAAGAGAGGTTTCCCTAAAGGTGAAGGTGTGCGAGTGATTCAATTCAGTTCATTTATTTTACAATTAGGGTTAGCTATTGATTTCTTTTATGTCTTGACATGCAATCCTATTATTCTAAGCAGTTGTAATAACAATAAAGTAATAAAGCAGAAAGAAACATCCTAAGCTATTATAGGGCTTCAGGGAGGGGAATACAAATCATAAAAAAACTTGGGGGAGTAAAGCAGTAAATAAACCCTAGTTTAAAAACTATTACAAACCGTGAGCAGATACAATATTTGGGAATATAATAATACGGAAAATAAAGAACACGCAAAGATTGTAGCGGGAATAAAGTTGAAACCCTAAAGAATCTAATTATTTAATAGAATTTTATTGAGAAAAAGATTTGAATTTTAAGTTAATTCTAATTGTTTTTCAATTGATAAAATAAAGTAAAAAATAATTAAATTAAATTCAATTGCAAAAATTAAATTTAATTAGAAAACCCTAAGTCTATTATTTTTGGATTCTTTTTATTATTAAAATAATTTTTTTAAAGTTATATAAAACAATTAAATTAATAAAATAGAGAAAAAACAACAAAAAATAATAGAAAATTGGGCCTCATGTATGAAGCAATTTGGGGGGGGGGGGGGGGGGCGTCTGAATTTTGGCCAGGCCCAGATGCGTAAGCCCAACTGCTTACATGAGATCTAGTGTTGCTAGATCCTGGGGGTTCACCATGGATGAGTGTCCTAGGTGGCACTGGATTTGATCTTGTAGTGATCTGATAGATGAGATCTGGAGATGAATGGTGACGCGTTAGAACCCAAAGCACAAGATGTGCAAGAAATATTCAAAAAAAATTATGCAAGAGGTAGGGATCGAACCCCTGCCCTTTCCCATAACAAAGCCTTAACACGCACTACCTCTACCATTGGGATAGTTTTACTTCCATTAACATAAACATATCAAATGATAAAAATATAAAAACACGCCTTAATCGTTGACTGTCGGACACGCACGCCCAGAGTAGGGACCTGGTATTTGAATGAACGAATGGGAGATGACCACGCTTCAGGGAGGGTCAAACCACCCCCACGACGGTTGACCACCTTCTTCTCCGGCAAGCTAACATGGTGAACTTCAAAAAATTACAAGATTTGGGACGCATGATTAAGCCTACACCCCTAAATCGCTTTCTATGAATTTAATGGTGCCCTATGTTTGTCCTAAAAACCATTGTACATAGAGATACGATGAACCAGAACCTCCATGCCCTAACCATGGCGCGTTCTGATTCTGATGTTAAAGCTCACATATAAAGGTTATAAACACACAATGACATTAATATGACCATAAATATGCGTATGGAATCCATTTATATTACATGAATAAAGTGTTTGTGATCATCAAAATATACCAAATGGAGCAACGATTATATGCTGGATCTAGACGTTGAAATGCTTGCGTGAGGACTGGATTGGGTTCCTGGAAGCCTCAGGGATGTGTTTGAACACTTAAAAGGGTCTAAAAGATGATGGAACACGCGATATGTATTTGCAATATTCCTTGAAAATTATGAACACCTTTAGGTTTTTTTTAGGCTGGCTGTGCATCCCCTTGTAGTCTGATTACTTGTGTTTATATATGATATGAATTAGGTTATAAAAACATGTACAAAATCCTTATGGTTTATGACAAATTATGAGATTTGCAATTTGCATCAAGGTTATTATTTTTGCTTCATCCATGTTCAAATATATTTTGCACGTTTTGACAGCTACTCATGAGCTTCTTGGACCCTCTAGTGATGCAATTGAAGCCCATCTACATCTTAATCTATTTATTTGATATTTTGACTTAATTCTTTTGCAAAAAATAAATAAAAATTGGAATAAATAGAATAAAAATCAAGGTCATGCACTAATGTATTATGAAATCTTTTAACATGTTATAAACATGTTTGAATTTAAAAAATTAGGCCCAAAAGCTTAGAAATTCAAAATTGCTCAATATAGACCTTATGCATTTCACCAAAATTTCCCAACTTGCACTGGTCATAACTTGCTCAATTTTCATCTTTTGAAGATGATCTATGACTTTTTGAAAATCAAAAAATATCCCTTACAATCTATCTTTTTATAATTTTTGCATTTGGAGATTTTATATTGATCTAATTTTCCTTGACAAAAAATGTTGTTTTGTTGACTTTTAAAAAGACCTGTAATGTATTGGCTCATATCTTTCCAGCGATGCAATTTTTGGACTTGAGAATAAAAAAAAGTTGTGTAGGATTGGATTCTCTTCAAAATGAGCTTTGGTTGGGGCAAAATGGATGAAGCATGTGAATGTTATTGCCCAGTCAAAGTTCAGTTTACTTTTCCTAGGAAACCCTAATTTAGTAACTTTTGATTCTTGAGGATTTGAGAGCTTTCCTTGAGGAATCATGATCATCCTTTAATCAAATGATGAATATCACTTCAAAATGTTCATGTTGACCAAAAATATTGAATTTTGACTGTATATTGACCATAGTTGACTTTTGACCTAATATAGTTGATTTTCAATCATTTGAGCAATTGACTGAGTAAATTTGTGATGCAAGGCATAAATTTGGCATGAGCATTCTTGAGGACATGTTAGTAACCATGTAAACCACTTGAGGCCTTTTAAACCCAAGCTTATTTGTGAAAAGTGAAACCCTATTTGGAAGTTCATTACTTAGGAGGAGAATTTGTCTGACCAATTCTTGGTTAACCTTGAGCAATTGAGGACCTCTAAGAGCATGTTTTAAATAAAATGAGATTGCAAATTTTGGGGTACAACAGCTTCCCCTGTTCAATCTTCTTTAACCATGAAGATTTAGATTGGCTTGTCTTCCTTTCGTGATCTGAAGGTGGAAGATGATTGAACACTAGAGTGCCCTGAAATTTGCACTTGGTGGTGCACGGAGTAACGTTGTTGGTTAATGGTATGCTTGAATGGGCTTAAAAAAGATGTTGTTCAGAGAGATGACTGAGAGTCATTGGAGATGGGCTATATATGCCATCCAAAGTAACAGTTCACTTCAAACTAGAAGAAGTATCAGAATAAACATATGCTTGATTTAAACTGATCCAGAGGATATCCATGTTATTCTTTATCTAGAAGATGTGTCAGAATAAATACATGCTTGAGTTAAACTGAGCTAGAAAATGTATTCAATTGGGAGAAGTTTCAGAATAAACCTACGGTTGGTTCTATTTGAGCCACAAGATGTATATGTTTGACTTTGACTAGAAAAAGTATCATAATAGAACTATGGTTGGTTCTATCTGAACCAGAAGATGTTTCTTTTGTCTTCGACTAGAATAAGTATAAGAATAATTATTTGCTTGATTTAATCTGAGCCAGAAGAGGTCTCTTTGTCTTTAACTGGAAGAAGTATCAGAATAAATCTTTGGTTGATTTAATCTGAGCCAGAAAAGGTCTACTAGGAGAAGTATCAAAATGGATCTTTGGTCGATTTATTCTGAGCCAAAAGGTGTACTGGTCTTTAATTGTAAGAAGTATCACAATAAATTTTTGGTTGATTTAATCTGATCCTGAAAAAGGATATGCTGGAAGAAGTATCAGAATAAATCTTTGGTCAATTTATCATGATCCAGAAGATATTTATGTCCGACTTCGACTGGAAGAAGTATCAGAATAAATCTTTGGTTGAATTAATCTAAGCCAAAAATAGTTTTCTTTTGTCTTCGACTGGAAGAAGTATCTGAATAAATATTTGGTTGATTTAATCTGAGCCATAAGAGGTCTCCTTGTCTTTAATTGGAATAAGTATCAGAATAAATCTTTGGCCGATTTAATCTGAGCAAGAAAAGGTCTATTGGGAGAAGTAAAATAATAGATCTTTGGTAGATTTATACTTAGCCAGAAGGTGTACTGGACTTTAATTGGAAGAAGTATCAGAATAAATCTTTGATTGATTTAATCTGAGCTAGGAAAAGGATCTGCTGGAAGAAGTATGAAAATAAATCATTGATAGATTTTCCCTGATCCAGAAGATATTAATGTCCGACTTCGACTGGAAGAAGTATCAATATAAATCTTTGGTTGATTTAATCTGAGCCAGAAAAAGGATATGCTGGAAGAAGTATCATAATAAATCTTTGGTCGATTTTCCCTGAGCCAAAAGATATTTATGTCCGACTTCGACTGGAAGAAGTATCAGAATAAATATTTGGTTGATTTAATCTAACCCAGAATAGTTCTCTTTGTTTTTAACTGGCGGAGGTATCAGAATAAATCTTTTGGTTGATTTAATCTGAGCCAGAAAAAGGTTCTTCTTGAAGAAGTATCAGAATAAATCTTTGGTTGATTTACCCTGAGCCAAAAGATATTTATGTCCGACTTCGACTGGAAGAAGTATCAGAATAAATCTTTTCTTGATTTAATCTGGTCCATAAAAAGATCCGCTGGAAGAAGTATCAAAATAAATCATTGGTCGATTTACCCTGAGCCAGAAGATATTTATGCTCGTTTTTATCTAGAAGAAGTATCAGACTTAAACGTATACTTGATTTTCCCTGAGCCAGAAAATTTATTCAAGTGGGAGAAGTATCAAAATAGGTCTACGCTCGATCTAAGCTGAGCCAGAAGATGTTGTTTTTGAGAAGACTGTATGGTCATACCAGTAGTTGATGATGTTGGTCTGTTGATTGATCTTTTCCTAAAAAGGTAAAGAGTTAGCTATATGCAATGTCACGATGTATGAAATGCATTGCGGATTGATGTTCTCAAACTAAATTAGATTTTGTTATATGTGTTTTGTATGCATATGCTATGACGTATTGTAAATGTTGTATGATTTTAACATGTGAGTGTATGAGTGGCTGTTTATAGTGTCTTTGAAC
Organism: Vicia faba; assembly: GCA_948472305.1. Lineage (NCBI taxonomy): Eukaryota > Viridiplantae > Streptophyta > Magnoliopsida > Fabales > Fabaceae > Vicia > Vicia faba. Next base: position 1,355,762,086 of record OX451740.1, read on the forward strand.
TGGGGAAAATAAATCCCCGACTACTGCTGGAGATGAAGAATGTAATTCCACACTTTTGTGGAAGTTAAATTTTTTGGAGATTCCTGCTTCCTGTCCGAGGATATTCCGCCATAGATTTTGATTTCTTCTTGAGGATAGAAGCCTTCAAGGAGGGTTGATAAGCTGTCATGGTTTCTAAAACGAATGTATTACATGCACTCTAACTGGGGATGAAAGATCGAATATTCCTTTGATGCGAGTGGTTACTCTTCTTGAGGTGGTTATTTTGATTAATCCTGCTGGAGAAAAGAGTTTTGTTGGAAGAATTTACCAATTTGGGGCAATAAACTATGCTGGGGGATGGACTTCCGTAGCTAGAGAAATAAACTCTACTGGGAAACGAAGCTTCATAAACTGCTTGGGGATTTTATAAAATCATGTTGGGGAACCAAAGAAATCCATGAACCATGCTAGGGAATTATCTAAGATGCTAGGGGAATGATTGAACCTCCTTATCTACTGGGGAATGTATCTTTTCTAAGGATGCACTTTGTGAAGATAGTCCTCTAGGGGTGGTTGCTCTGTGTGGATTTGTGGACAACTTTTAACATTGTCTAACTACTTAGAGCCCTTCGTAATTGTCTTTCCAGTTTTATGCATGCATTTGTAAGTGGTAATAATATTCAAATGCATATGTTCATTTAAAATAATCACTTGACGTTTTCGAAAATAAAATAGAAAAATAAAAACAAATAGTTTTGAACTTTAAAAGAGAAGTTTTGTATTAATTTGAGAAAGTCTTCCTATAACAGTGGTCTTTGTACAAGGAGACGAACATCCTAATAAGATAATGTCATCGTAAAACTGAGAAATATACAAAGTGGTACCCAAAGAAAAACAACTATACTAAATAATCCCATTGGGTTTCAATTCTGATATTGCCTTTATATCTTTGAGTGTCTCATCACATTGCTGTTTGGAAGAAGTTGAAAGGATTGATTTGTACCATTCGAACTTGATACTTGACAATAAAGTCTCGTTGTAAGGTGATCCAACGGGACATAGTCATACGCTTTAGTCCCTGATTTTTTCCTAGACTGCCCTTTCTGGTTTTCAGTCTACCAGGATACCCTTTTTTGCCCAAGTCGCCTTTTTGGGTTTTCAACTTTTCGGGTGTACAATTTTGTATATATATATATATATATATATATATATATATATATATATATATATATATATATATATATATATATATATATATATATATATATATCCCTAATTTTTGCCTAGGCCGGTCAATATAACGCGCTGATATTTAATTATTGGCAAAATACTCATTTTGGTCCCTTAACTATACCCTTGGGTTCACATTGGTCCCTTAATTTTTTTTCGGGCCATTTTGGTCCCTTAACTTTCAAAATGTTTGATTTTAGTCCTTTTTGTCTAATTAGCGACAGATTTAGCGACGTATTTCAAAGTTTTTCCGTCGCTAATTTGACAAAAAATGACTAAAATGAAACTTTTTGAAAGTTAAGGGACCAATGTGAACCCAAGGGTATAGTTAAGGGACCAAAATGAGTATTTTTCCTTAATTATTTATTTAATTGAATATTGTTTTGAATATTTTATATTAATTCGAATTTTTATCAGTCGGAATTATTTTATTTAGTGGCATGATAAATAATCAGATTTAATTTGGTGGAATTAATTTGAGAATTATCAGTATTATTTTAAGAAGCATAATTGGATAAATATGTTTATTTGAGCGGTAAGTTGATAGTCGGATAAATTAGACGTCTTAGTCGTGTTAGAACATAGTTTGATTCTACAACCCTCAGTTAGAGTTTTGATGATAACAAATACAAGATTAAATGAATTATGAGCTTTACATTTGAAATAGATGCTACTTAAAATTAAGTTGTTTATTCACAGGAAACTCTTATGGAATCAACATCAGAATATCAACATCAGCATCAGAAGATCAATACATGTGCTACGCTGAAGTCTGATGAACAAAATCTACGCTCAACATACTCTGACTCTGATCAAGATCTTAACAATGTTATCAGCACTCAAAAGCAATCAGAATAAGCTAAAGCCAACACACTCTGATATTAATCAAGCAGATCATTCTGAAGTGTCAACGGTACTGCATTCAAGGCAGATTAATTACCAACGACATTATTCCAAGACAAAGATCTTCTCAATATGGAAAGAACGTAATGAGCATTGCAATGGAATAATTGGCATCAATGTATCTATTCCAAGAAGTATTTAAACAAATCAGTGAGAAGTGAAATGGCTAATGCTCTACAATACTCTACACGCCTAAAGTCAATCATCTTCATCCTCACTCATACAGTTTGCTAAAGCTCTCAAATTACTTACTCCATAGTTCTAGAAATCTAGTTACATAAGCTTTATATTGTGTATTATCACAGTTGTGATATATAGTTTTTCCAGAAAACATTCAACACACATATTGTTCTTTTATCTGTAAGAAAGAATTTCCTTGAGAAACCGGTCTGTGGTTTGGAATCAAGAAGGCTTTAGCAGTTGTTAAAGAAGTTGTAATATTCAGTTGAATATAGTGGATTAAGACCTCGTTGGAGAGAGGCGAAATCACCTTGACGGGTGGACTGGAGTAGTTTGAGATCAAACGAACCAGGATAAAAATAACGTGTTGTCTGCATTTGATTTCAAGTTTCAACAATTCAACCCCCCTTCTTGTGTTTTTCACTTCTTTAATTGGCATCAGAGCGCCTGGTTCTGAGTTCATAACACTTAACCGTGTCAGTACAAGATCCAGCGTTGAAAAACACTATGGCAGGAACACATCACAACATCAGCAATGACAACAACAAAGAAAGAGACAGATTCAGTGGCAAACCTCCAGTCTTTGATGGAGAGAATTTTAATTACTGGAAAGACAGAATTGAAAGCTTCTTTCTAGCCCATGATGTTGATCTGTGGGATATGGTGACAGATGGATACACGCACCCAATAAATGCAAATGGTCAGAAGATTGACAGGATAGCAATGTCTGATCAACAGAAGCGTGATTTCAAGAATCATCCCAAGGCCAGAACTATTCTTCTCAATGCTATCTCTTACTCTGAATATGAAAAAATATCAAACAGAGACACTGCTAAGAACATGTTTGATTCCCTCAGAATGACGCATGAAGGCAACCTTCAAGTTAAAGAAACTAAAGCTCTTGCGCTCATCCAAAAGTATGAGGCCTTCAAGATGGAAGAAAGTGAATCTATTGAAACAATGTTCTCAAGATTTCAGATTCTGGTTGCTGGTCTCAAAGTTCTGGACAAAGGGTATTCTACTGTTGATCATGTCAAGAAGATCATTAGAAGCTTGCCAAAACAGTGGAGGCCTATGGTCACAGCGCTGAAGCTAGCTAAGGATCTCAATATAATCTCTCTGGAGGAACTTGTCAGCTCCCTCAGAAGTCACGAGATAGAGCTAGAAGCTGATGAACCTCTGAAGCAAGGTAAGCCTTTAGCTCTAAAATCTAACAGAAAATCTGATTCTAAGGTTTTGCAGGCTGTTGAAGAAACCTCTGATGGGTCCTCACCAGAAGAAGATGAACTGTCCCTCCTCTCCAGAAGGGTGAACCAACTGTGGAAGCAGAGGTAAAGAAAGTTCAGGACTCCCAGAAGATCTGAGAACCAGAACGAATCCTCCTCCAGATACAGAAGGTCAGAACCCACCTCTGGATACAGAAGATCTGAAGGCTCTTCAGGAAGCAGAAAGCCAAACAACAAGGACATCATCTTCTATGAATGCAACGAGCAAGGACACTACAAGAGTGATTGTCCAAAGCTTCAGAAAGAAAATCCTAGAAGAAAGTTTGGCAAGGAAAAGAAGAAAAGTCTCATGGCCACATGGGATGACTCTGACACATCTGAAGCTGACTCAGAATCAGATGATGAGAGAGCAAACATAGCTCTCATGGCAAACATATCAGAAGACAGTGAAGCTTCTAAATCAGACTCTGAATCAGACACAGAAGAGGTATTTCCTGACTTTGCTATTAATTTTACTAAGGATGAACTTGCTGAAAGCCTTAATGAGATTCTGGAACGATATCAGCAGATCAGAGTCAAGTTCAAAAACCTGGAAAATTCTGAGTTGAAAAATAAAGTTTCAAAATTAGAAAATCTTTTACAAAACTCTCAGAAGGAAACAATTCTTGAAACTCCCAGTAGCGCTGATGAGATCATCAAGGAGTATGATCACAGCTTTCAGAAGTTTCTTGCTAAAAGCATAGATAGAAGCAAGATGGCTTCAATGATCTATGGAGTTAGCAGAAATGGCAGGAAGGGAATAGGATACCAAGGTAAGGTACCTACACCAAAGAATTCCATGGATTTAGTTATTAAACAAACTCCTCTTAAGTCGCACTTTGTATATGGGCACACACACGACATCAAATATACTAGTAACAACTATTCTGTCAAACCAAAATTCAACCAGAGTTTTGGTAAAACTAACAAATCAGGACCCAAGAAAATATGGGTACCTAAGGATAAAATAATACATGTTGCAGATATCTTTAGCAGCAAAGTAGAAACACCAGTCATGGTACCTGGACTCTAGCTGCTCGCGACACATGATGGGAAGAAGGCATATGTTCCAAAGCCTGGAACTTAAGCCTGGAGGCCACGTAGGCTTTGGAGGCAATCAGAGGGGAAATATCATTGGCTCTGGAATAGTAGGTAATGGAAATCTTCCCTATATCAGCAATGTATTATTAGTAGATGGATTAATGCATAACTTGTTATCCATAAGTCAATTAAGTGATAACGGTTATGATATAATCTTTAATCAAAATTCATGTAAAGCTGTTAGTCAGAAAGATAGGACTATCCTATTTAATGGAAAGAGGAGAAACAACATTTACAAAATCAAACTTTCTGAGTTGAAAAGTCAGAATGTAAAGTGTCTTCTGTCTATTAACAACGAGCAATGGATCTGGGACAGGATATTGGGGCATGTTAGTATGAGAAGAATATCTCAGATTAACAAACTCAATCTGGTCAGAGGACTTCCTAATCTGAAGTTCAATTCAGATGCTCTGTGTGAAGCATGTCAGAAAGGCAAGTTTGCAAAACCTGCTTTTAAATCAAAGAACGTTGTTTCTACCTCTAAACCAGTAGAACTTATGCATATTGACTTATTTGGACCAGTTAAAACTGCTTCAGTCAGTGGCAAGAAGTATGGGTTAGTAATCGTAGATGACTATAGCAGATGGACATGGGTAAAGTTCTTAAGACACAAGGACGAGTCACACTCTATGTTTGTCACCTTCTGCAACCAAGTTCAGAATGAAAAGGATCTTAGAATCGTCAAAGTCAGAAGTGATCATCGTGGAGAGTTTGAAAATAAAGATTTTGAATCATTTTTTAATGACAAAAGCATTCTGCATGATTTCTCTTGTCCTAGAACTCCCCAGCAAAATGGAGTTGTAGAACGAAAGAACAGAACATTGCAAGAAATGGCCAGAACCATGATCAACAAGACTAACGTTGCTAAGATCTTCTGGGCAGAGGCAATAAACACAGCGTGCTACATTCAGAATAGAATCTCCATAAGACCTATTTTGGAAAAGACTCCATATGAATTGTGGAAGAACATAAAGCCCAACATTTCATATTTTCATCCATTTGGATGTACTTGCTTGATTTTGAATACTAAAAATTATTTGAACAAGTTTGACTCTAAAGCACAGAAGTGTATTATGTTAGGATACTCTGAACGCTCAAGAGGGTACAGAGTATACAATACAGAAACACAGATTGTGGAAGAATCAATCAGTGTTCGTTTTGATGATAAGCTTGACTCTGAAAAGTCAAAGCAGAATGAAGTATTTGCAGGTATGGAAATTGAGTTCACAGGTTCTGAAGACAAGTCATCAGAAGCTCTTAACAGAGACAGTCCCTCAACATCAGGAAGAGGCACTGCAAGCAATCCAGCATCTTCTGTTGATCAACCTCAGAAAAGACCATCCAGAAGCAGCATGGATCATCCAGAAGAAACAATATTAGGAAGAAAGGAAGATCCAATCAGAACAAGATCCAGTTTCAGAAACTCTGAAGAATCCCTCATGGGACTTGTCTCTCTGATTGAACCATCTTCAATTGATGAAGCAGTTTTGGACAACGACTGGATTCTAGCAATGCAAGAGGAGATGAATCAATTCACCAGGAATGACGTATCTGATCTGGTTCCTAAACCAAAAGGATTCAACGTAATTGGAACAAAATGGGTGTTCAGAAACAAGCTGAATGAACAAGGTGAAGTTGTCAGAAACAAGGCACGATTGGTAGCACAAGGTTATAGTCAGCAAGAGGGGATAGACTATACAGAAACCTTTGCTCCAGTCGCCAGGTTAGGATCTATCAGACTTTTAATTTCTTTTGTGGTTAATAAAGGCATCACTCTGTATCAGATGGATGTCAAAAGTGCATTCTTAAATGGCTATATAGAAGAAGAGGTTTATGTGCACCAACCCCCTGGTTTTGAAAGCTCAAAAAATCCAAATATGTTTTCAAACTAAAGAAGTCACTATATGGTCTAAAACAAGCTCCCAGAGCTTGGTATGAAAGACTAAGTAACTTCCTGTTAGAAAAGGAATTCACCAGAGGGAAGGTGGACACAACCTTATTCTGTAAGACAATTAAGAATGACATTTTAGTCTGTCAGATTTATGTTGATGATATAATATTTGGATCTACTAAACCCTCTTTGGGAAGAGAATTTACTAATTGTATGCAGGAAGAATTTGAGATGAGCCTGATGGGGGAACTAAAATTCTTTATGGGCATCGAGATCAATCAAACCCCAGAAGGAACTTACATTCATCAGAGAAAATATGTCAGAGAACTTCTGAAGAAATTTGATCTCTCAGAATGTAAGCATCAAAGATTCCAATGCATCCCACGTGCATTCTGGAAAGAGAAGAGGTAAGCAAAAAGGTAGAACATAAAGTCTACAGAGGTATGATTGGTTCTCTTCTTTATCTTACAGCCTCGAGGCCTGATATCTTATTCAGTGTATGCATTTGTGCAAGATTCCAATCAGATCCAAGAGAATCTCACTTAACAGCTGTTAAGCGAATTTTTAAGTATCTGAAAGGTACTACTAATCTGGGTTTGTTTTATAGAAAATCTGGTGATTACAGCTTAGTAGGTTACTATGATGCTGACTTTGCTGGAGACAGAGTTGAATGTAAAAGCACTTCTCGAAGCTTCCAGTTTCTGGGAGAAAATCTGATCTCGTGGTCCAGCAAAAGACAATCCACCATTGCTCTATCAACAGCAGAAGTTGAATACATAGCAGCAGCTGGATGCAGCACACAAATGCTCTAGATGAAAAGTCAGCTTGAGGACTTCCAGATTTATGAGAGTAACATTCCTATACTCTGTGATAATACCTCTGCCATTTTCTTAAGTAGAAATCCAATATTTCATTCTAGGGCTAAGCATATAGAAATAAAACATCATTTTATTAGGGACTATATTCAGAAAGGAATCTTAAACTTAAAATTTATTGATACAGACCATCAATGGGCTGATATCTTTACAAAACCACTTTCTGAAGATAGGTTCAACTTCATTCTGAATCATCTCAGCATGAAGCTCTGTCCAGAATAAAACTGTTTTAATTTTATATATTAACCTTCAGAATTATATTTATTTCTCTGTGAACTTCTGATCAATCTTCTTTTAGAGTATTTAGAAATGCAGATTGTATCAGATCTATCCATGAAGCTCTGAGATCTTCAGTTCAAGGATGGAAGTGATGTTCACTCAAAGCAAACAAGTGTCATCCAGTCATCAACTGGTTCCTGAGGTTGAACATGCGTTCACGCTTCTGAAAAGGCAACGCGTTGATTGGTTGCATTAAGACACATGTCACTGGTAACCGTTTAAGTATCTTTCCTAAATCCCCTAAAATCATCAATCAATTAATGTTATTAATCATTATTTATTTCTCTCTCTTAAGCATTTATGTTTTCAAAAACTTTTTCAAAATCTATTTAAACACTATTCACACTATTCACAATGTTTACCCTTAATTTCGTTTTCAATCAATTTCTATATCTGTGTTTGTGTTCTTACTGCTCAACAAAACCCTTTCAATTTTTTTTCTCTCAAAACCTCGTGTGAACAATGGCATCTTCCAGCAATATCTCTTCAAGTTCACAGAAAGATACATCAGCTGAGCAATATGAGGTTCCTCTCAGAACGCTACTCACTCCAGTCAAGAACCTGGAAGTTCTGTCAGAGATTATAGTGGATTTAAACAGTTTGAAGGAAAATGGTTTTTATCTATCAGAAGAGATTCAAGCTCAAGGATGGGAGAGATACTTTGACAGGTTGGTGGGTTCAACCTTCCCTATTTTGGTTAAGGAATTCTGGATTCATGAGTCTTCCTCAACTCACCAAGTCACTTCTTATCTAATGGGGAAGGAAATTGTGATTACTAAAGACCTAATTGGAAAACTGATTGGATACAATGGTGGTGGCATTCGATGTATAGACATGGATGAAAGGTGCTCAGATGTTGTTGTTATAGCAAGGCAGATTTTCACGCTGGGGCTTCCCCCTAGCAAGATAACGGGTTCTGAAAGATAAGCACAAAATTTGGGCAAAGATTATTCTGGGCTGTTTCAATCACAGGAAGCCCACAAGCTCTCCTGATTACATAAACATAGATCAGCAGTTTCTGATCTATTTTATTAATCAGAAGGTAAAGATTAATCTAGCTCATCTTCTGTTCAACCATTTGAGAACCAGCGTCAAGGAGACTAGAGAAGAAGAACGCACTAAAAGGGATTGGATACCCCTGGGCAGATTGATATCATATATTCTGACAGAGAATAGGCTGATTGAGCACTTGACAGAGGCACAGGAGATCAGCACCCTGGAACCATCTGTTGGCAAGCAGCTGAATGCCAAGAATCTCAAGAAGATGAAGCTGATAGAGAACATTAAGAAGGAGCCCAGCGTTACTCCTTTTGTTGAAATCTCCAGCAGAAGAATTCCTCTGGACGACTTCCCTCTGTTCTCAAAGATTAACTCCAAGCCTCAAATAGTTCTGAGATACTTGGATGCGTGCAAAGCTGATGGTACAACACCCAACCTAAACATTCAAGATCTTAAGCAGAAGGCACTAGAGGTTGCGCTGAAGAAGACAAAGAAGAGAAAAGCTGCTCCAGAAGGATCATCACAACAGACTCCAAAGAAAAGAGGTAATCCCGTTTTTGTATCTGTTTTAAGTTCAAGTGTTGTTTCCACATCCATTCCTACTCCAATTCAATATGATATCCCAACACCCCAAACCTTTGAATATTTTGAAGACATTGACCCTTCTGAGTCATTAACTCTCAGAAGATCCCGCTCCAAACCACAAAATCCAAACACTACAACCATTCCAGAACCAGAACTTGCACATGTTCTGTCTGATATAGAACAACATTCTTCCGCTCCCCATACAGTAAATCCAAATACACAACCAAAAATTCCCATTTGTCCACAATCTGACATTCCACTTTCACCCATTCCAGAAACTCCACCCACTCCAATACCAGAACCATAAATTCCACAAACTTCCTCTCCCCAACCAGAAAATAATCCACCATCTCCTCCACATGCACACAACTCAGAGGCTCAAACCTCTGAGTCTCCTGAACCACAACCCTTGGCCATTCAATTGCCTTGTGGTACAACTGTGAACATGTCTCAACTTCCCTCATCACCAGAAACAACTCCACCACATACTCCACACAGTCCAATCGTTATTTCTGATTCTCCTACTCCCTCACCTAAGAAAAATACAGAAAACCACAACAAGACAGTCATTGACTTAACAGTCCTTGAACGCCTTGCTGCAATAAACCAGAAAACTGCCATCCCTAAACCTGAACAACCAGATGTTGGTAGCAGCATTTTGAACTTTGAATCAGATATGCAGAAATGGATATCTTCTTTGAAACAAGCAAGTTTGGAAGTAGTTGATCCTGCTGTATCAGATCATCTCTGGACTCAATTCAGAAGATGGGTATGCGCTGAAACCTTCAAGCTACAAGACCAGAGCTATGGACAGGTTCAGCATAACTTCAGCAATTTGCTGAAGGAAATGGAAGGTACAGTTTTGAGCAAAGTGCTGAATGAAGAAGTTCTGCATCTGGACAGTGAGCCTTGGTCTAAAAAGCGTCCAGCATCTACAGTTCAAGCTGCAGAAGAACAGGTTATTCAAGCTGAAGACTTGGGTCAAGCAGAAGAAGCAACAGAAAGCTCTGAGAAGCAGTCTGTATCTGAAGATCCTCAAGCTTCCTCTATTGACAGGCAAGCTCTGGAGGATTTGAAGAGATCATATATGCTGATGAATGAACGGATGGACAAGTAGGATATCAAGATTGATTCTATAGCAAACATGGTAGCAAAGCAGAATGAAACCAGCGAACAAATCAAGAGCATGTTGGAAGCCCTGTTCACACGACTTCCTCCTTCTTCTTAGATTTTTTCTTATGTTTTCCTTGTTTTCTTATGTTTGTCTGTAATATCTCTACTTGTTCTAAACTATCATTGCTTCTGTTTTAATACAAACGTGTTTTTCTCTAATCTTTTTAACTCTGATTATATATGTTTTTTGATCGCTGACAAAAAGGGGGAGAAAGAACGATATTTTTCAATAACGATTTACTGAGACAAAAGTCTCAAACATTCTAACATTCATAAATATTTGTTGTTCTGAAAAGCTTACAGGTACAAGAATCTGAAGAACTCTGATGAAGCAAAATTCTGATGCTCAAAGAAAGGTTCAATAAAGGTCTAAAGTTCTGATACTCAAGGTCTCAAGGAATCAAAGGGAAATAATCAACTCAGGGGGAGTTTTTCTCTTCATTACTCTGATACTTTTATTCCTTACCTTCTTAGCTCTGATAACTTTTTCTCGTTAATGGATTATCTCTAATACTGTTTCCTTTTTATCCTTAAACTCTGATACTTTCATCATTTTATTTTAATTGAAAAAATCTAGTTTTTGTCATCATCAAAAAGGGGGAGATTGTTAGAACATAGTTTGATTCTACAACTCTCAGTTAGAGTTTTGATGATAACAAATACAAGATTAAATGAATTATGAGTTTTATATTTGACATAGATGCTACTTAAAATTATGCTGTTTATTCACAGGAAACTCTGATGGAATCAGCATCAGAATATCAACATCAGCATCAGAAGATGTCAACCAGAAGATCAATACATGTGCTACGCTGAAGTATGATGAACAGAATCTGCACTCAACATACTCTGACTCTGATCAAAATCTTAACAATGTCATCAGCACTTAAAAGCAATCAGAATAAGCTAAAGCCAACACACTCTGATATTAATCAAGCAAATCATTCTGAAGTGTCAACGGTACTGCATTCAAGGCAGATTAATTACCAACGGCATTATTCCAAGACAAAGATCTTCTCAATATGGATAGAACGTAATGAGCATTGAAATGGAATAATTGACATCAACGTATCTATTCCAAGAAGTATTTAAACAAATCAGTGAGAAGTGAAATGGCTAATGCTCTACAATACTCTACACGCCTAAAGTCAATCATCTTCATCCTTACTCATACAGTTTGCTAAAGCTCTCAAATTACTTACTCCATAGTTTTAGCAATCTAGTTACATAAGCTTTATATTGTGTATTATCACAGTTGTGATATATAGTTTTTCTAGAAAACATTCAACACACATATTGTTCTTTTATCCGTAAGAAAGAATTTCCTTGAGAAACTGGTCTGTGGTTTGGACTCAAGAAGGCTTTAGCAGTTGTTAAAGCAGTTGTAATATTCAGTTGAATATAATGGATTAAGACCTCGTTGGAGAGAGGAGAAATCACCTTGACGGGTGGACTGGAGTAGTTTGAGATCAAACGAACCAGGATAAAAATAACGTGTTGTCTGCATTTGATTTCAAGTTTCAACAACTCAACCCCCCTTCTTGTGTTTTTCACTTCTTCAAGTCGGAGAACTAATATTAGAATATTATTTGCGAGTTAGTATTATTTAAAGTGTGGATCGATCATAGTTGAGGAATATTATTGGAAATAATATTAGATTATATTATGTGACTATTTATTTAACTGGGCTTATGTTGTGATAGTAGTAATAGTGGGGTGTGTATGTAGGCCCACTAAGAGAAACACTATTATTTGGATTAATAGAATAATATATATTATTATTAGAAAATAATAGAGGAAGAGAGTTAGTGTCATCATGAAAAAGAAGGAAAAAGAGAAGAGAAAGAGGAACATGGTTTTGAGAAAAGAAGAAGAATAAAGGTTTGGAGCTATGGCAGCAGCGGGTTGCAATCAGAATTCGACCGAAAATTATAGAGAACCGTCAATCTAAGGTAAGGGTGGAGTTCTGACTCTATAATAGGGTTTATGATAAGTAGTATGTGGGATTTGGGTTATTAAAATTGTTACTAGATATGTGTTGATTGTTGTGTATGTTTATGAAACTGATGAAAATTGGTTGTTGTCAATGAGCATGCGTTGAAAACTACTCTATATTAATGTTGGTATAGTTATGATGTTGCTTAATTAAATGTCATGTTTGTGTGTGTGAACTGTGAATCAAAGGAAATCCATAAAGTAGCATAAAATTACATGTGGGTTGGAAAGAGGTGCCAACCAGCAGGAGGGAGTTGGACAACATGCTAAGCGAAATGTGTAATCAATGGAGGTGCCGACCAACACTATTGTTAATGGAAGGCCCTGCCGATCGGAAGGCAAGATGGCCAGGCATATGTTCATATATATAATAATAATGACTAGTATCATGGTGGATTAAAAAAAAGTAGCAACATTACTTATTCAATTAATTTAGCAGAATTAGTGTTCAAGTAGCAGTAGGTAATTTTAATAGGAACATAATTATATTTATTAGTAGCAGTGATGTATGGAAAATAACCTTAGTAGATAATTAGTAGAAGGACCTCAACAGTATAGATAAATAAAGCAGCAGAAACCTTCATATGTATAAATACTGTTAGTATAGTAAACTTAGCAGCAACAGTAACAAGTTTATTAAGTAGCCCAAAATAAAGTACAAAATAGTATTGTTAGAAGAATTGCATTCTTTGATGAAACAGAACACTAATATCCAGTGGCAAGAATATGGTAGGTCTCACATTTGACAGTTAGAATTATGTAGAATAAAGTTGATTTGCAGGTTAAGTCGAATTAAGTTGACTGGTTTCGGTTTATGGAATTGTGTTGTTGGTTATTTCCGTGAATAAGTCGTTATCGAATACATTGTTGTTATTGAATATGTTGTTATTGATAAGTTGATTAATTTGTAGGCTTATGGCCAGTGTTGAAGCGACGATGAGTACCTCTAATTATTGGTAAAGTGATGATATGGGTGTATGCCTTTGTGACGGTGATTGTTGTTGTTGTTTTATGTGATTGTTGCATTCATTGAGTCACATACATTTGCATTATTAAGTTGTCCTGGATTGGCACCATGTTGGCCTGGATTGGAAAATTATTAAGTTGAAGGCTTATGCCTTGTTGTTACCTCTATTAATTGGCAATTATTAAGTTGGGAGTTCTGCTCCATTTTGAAGTTGGGAGTTCTGCTCCAATGGTACCACATGCATGTCCATTGTAATTGAGTCGCATTTGATGTTACATCTTGAGTTGTGGTGAAGATAGATTTGTTGTTGCTTTATATTGTTGACTTGTTGTGACAGGTATTTGTTGTACCTCAATTTTTGCCCCTAAGATCCCTTCATCATACCATGTTGATTCACTAACAACAAGATCACACTAGGATTCTTGGTTCCCCTCCCTACTTTGAGTTTTGCTCCTTTTGAGGGATTACCAGGCACCTTGACTTATGTTCCTTGTGTGATCATGAATATTATGTTGATTTATTCACTTAACTAATAAAATACAATGTTGGCTTGTCTTGTTTGTTATCCATGTAGGTAAGGGCAATGAAATTTAACAAGTTACTCCATGGGTTCATGTGTTTATTTCCATGCCCTAGCAAATATAGCTTGAGAAGTTCAAACCTCATCATTGGATTTGTTTTTGAATAATTGGCATGGAAATATTGCTTTGGTTCATCACATTTAAAGATTATTAGATTTGACTCAAAAGTACAAGGGGTTGATTGGAGAGGTTGTCATGTTTAGACAAGGCCTTGTTCCTATTGGTCATAAGAGCATATTTCTCTCAAAACTCAATATAGGGAAGTGGTTTTGGTAGCTATTACTCTTCATTATAATCCTCAACAACTTCTATTCACAAAGCAAGAATATTGGTACAAGAAGTTTGTTCAAACTTGTCAAATTTCCTCAAAGCATTTTCTTGATCTAGGAGCTAAGGTGTTGAACTTCAAAGGAGCATATCTTGCTCACCATTTGATATTTTTGAGTGATTACAAAAACATTATTCTATTCAAAGGGGTATCAACAAATTACTTCAAAAGTTCCAAAGAGTTTTCATGTGGAAGAAGCTTGATGAAGAAGAAAGATTACAAGTCCTCCAAATGAATCCCCAATTTTCCATGTGTGACTTCAAATGATCATAACTTGCTCAATTTTTATCACCTTGAGCCCATTATTTTTCCAAGATGATATTTAGGATGTGAACTTTATGCCTTCTTTTATGTGCAAAGTGGGAAAATGAATGGAAGTTGCCTTAAATATGTAAAAGATTATAGGTCATTTCATGATTTTTGGCCAACTTCAATAAGTCATAACTTGCTCAATTTTTGGAGATTTTGTGTGGTTCAAGTTTCAAAATGTCAGTCAAGAGATCTACTTCATTCCATTTTTTTTGTTCAAGAGAAAATTCCAAGTGTAAGGCCATGTTTGGATGTAAAAGATTATAGGTCATTTTTGAAGAAGAATTTGAAATATTTCTAAGTATGGAAAGTCAACCCTTTTTCTTCATCTTTGACTCAATGCAACTTTCAGCTCAAGCATCCATTTGATTCCATTCTTTTTCCATTGAAAATCTTGTAACTTCATCTTTCTAAAGCATCAAGAATCATGCCCTAAGACCCCTTGAGTTGGAAATTCCATGGATTTGAATTTGGTAACTTGAAACTGAATTTTCCACAAAGTCAAAATTTTGAAATCCATTATGTGACTTCTAAACACAAGATTTATGCGTGTTTTTGATTTAAACTTGATTATCAAACTTGCCAAAAGTGATTAGCACCCAAAAACGCAAGATTTGGTTGAGTTTTGATTGAAATGAAGTCATATTTCACTCGTGCTCGACTTTCACTCAATTTCTCTCCAAACTTCCTTGTTTCTTCCAATTTACATTCCCATTCACTTCCTTATAAATAGAGGGTCATCCCCCATTCATTTCTTCAAGCTTTGAGATCCAAAAACACCCTGCCAAAACTTAAACCAATCAAAACGAGCCATAATTCAAGCTACAGAACTCCAGTTTCAGAGCTTCTTCCTTGAACTTTGAAAAGGTAGAATTTTCCACCATTTGGATCCAAATCAAGCACTAATCTATTCTACTCCTTCTCCTAATTCTAATTCTGCTTAAAATTTTTAAATCCATTGAGAATTGATAGAGAAATCTCAAATTGAAGGTGCTCGCTATTTTCTGGGTTTTTGATTCATATCTCTCTCCATAGCTTATATAAATTTGGTGCGGTCGTGGTGTTAGAATCGTCTTGACGAGACGAGTTCAATGATACTAGCATGGGATTCTAATTTTTCCATTTGAAGGATCTCACAAAATCCCCATTGCAGGGTGTCTGGAGGTTGAAGACGATAAGATGTCTCGTCTCAGCCAATGATAGCGTGCCAAACGTTTTAATTTCATTGGTTGCCCTTTTTCTAATTCTATGCGTATATCACTAAGGTCTGTATCAAGCACATCGCGTCTGGTCCAGTGGATCAGCTTACTAACGCGTTTTGACTATGATCTGATGGTCCACATCTTTTTGGTTTTATTTTATTTTCTGATTTTATATTTTTATTGATTAAATTTTCAAAAATTCATAACTCTTTTATTTTTATCCTAAAATTATGAAAAAAATTCAAAAAAATACTTTGAATTATTTCTGATCTCATGACTATTTTTTCACATTTTTATTTTGACATTTGATATTTTTTTTTTATATTTTTGGAATTATTTGCTTTCTTTTAATTACTTAAAAAATACTTTCTGACATTTTTTAATTCTGAAAAAATTCATAAATATTATTTTTCATATTTTTGACTCTTATAAAATTTTATGGAATTTTATATTGAGGTTTGCTATTTTTGACCTATTTTTTTTTGTTTGGGAAATTTTTAAATAGTTTAAAAATAGTTTCGGACTTTTAAAAATTACCAAACAATTTATAAAAATATTTGGATCCATTTCTGATTTTTCTATGGTCTTACTTTTTATTTCTTGATTAATTTGGACATAGTTGATATTTTTCTCATTATTTTCTTTTTTTAAAAACATTTTTAAAATCCTTTTTTTGTGTATATTAATTGTGATATTATTTTGTGATTGTTTTCTGGCTGATCTTGGGTTAAATTTTTTATCATGAACTTTATTAACATCATTGGATCCATAGTGTTAAGTTTAACTCCACAAAAAATGGATGAATGATTTTAATAATAGTTTGATTAAAATTTAATTCAAAAGTGGTTTATTCATTTTTCCATCCCCTCTTCGTCTTATCCCTTTCTTATTGCCCTATGTGTTATTGGAGCATGATCTCTATATCATGTCTCAAAACAAATGGTGCATAAATTGCTATTGACAGACCTCAAAATAGGTGCGACTTCTATATAAGTCCACTTACGATTGCTTAACATAGTGCTAAATTTTGTCCTGATTCGAATAAATGATCATTCGTGGCCCAAACTTATGATTGCAAGCCCAAGTATGTTAATTTGATGTTTTTGATCCAATAACCTTGAGATTCATTGTGTGGAGGCTTTGGTTCTACCAATCCTCTAAGGGATCTACAACACCTTTGGTCAACGCGGATCACTTAAACATCATTGATCATTAAATGGCTCTTATGAGAATTCCCAAATGGATGATATACCTGACAAAAAGAAAATGCAACTTGTTGTGTGGAGGTTTTGGTTCTACCAACCCTCTAATGAGTTCCAAGTGCAAGTTTCAATATGGTCATCCAACTAACCACTAATTATTGACTTGTTTTACCTTATGCTTTTATTGTTTTTATGCTTTATGTACTATTTACTTTTAGCATTTATATTTCATGCCATTTTCATCTTTGCTCATTTGAGCATTTATTTTCTTGCCATTTTTACTTTGCTCACTTGAGCTGTTATTTTCCTTTCTTAAGATACTTAATAATCAACATAAACCCTAAAAAAAATCTTTAATGGTATTTAGACTATTTGGTTACTATCCTTGGCATTATGGAGCATGGGACTTTTCTTGGACTTAGGATTAGAAACTTTGGCCTATCTTGGAGATCTTATCTGATTATTTTGTCTGGAGTTCTTGAGGTTTACCTCAAGACATTGGGTTGTTTGTTTGTTTGGTGTGCAGGTTTTTTTTTGTGATTACACCCCCTGTTTGTAATCTAGAATTCACCCATATACAACCGTTACTCTGCCCAATTTTTGTGAAGAATTAATACACTTGAAGTTTGGTTCTCTCAAGAGGTCTAGTATTTTTGTTTGCTTGGTTTCAATCCAAGGAATGGGAATTATATCTTGGCTCATAATGTCAAGTTTTGGCTTCTTGTTGGTTAGATGTTTCTTATCCCTAGCTTTTACCCTATGCTTAAGGATAGTCTCTTCTTCTCCTCCCATATTCTTTAATTTCAAAATCTTCTTCCTACTTTTGAAAACTCTTCTTGTTTTGAAACTTGAACTATTTTCACAATAAACTTGGACTTATGTCCATGCATTTTCAAAAAATTTTCATAAGTAAATCTCTAATCAACTTAATGATAACTTGACATTTTTTGTGAGAATAATAAAAGTCAATCAATCTCATTTCAAACCATTTTTGCCACTTTGGCTTTTTACCTTTGAAACTTTTCTTAAAAGATTAGACGCTTGTCAATCCTTGTAGTGATGCAAACAACGATACTTCTACAATATATAGTGAAGAGAGATATTTTCCACTTGGGTGTTGAGTGAGGCATTATTGATTTTGAAATCCAAGCCATATCCTCCACCTTGAGATGATGCAAATTCTCCTTTCTCATGATTATGGGTAGTAGGTGTGTTTTTCACACGGACAATGATGATGATGTTTTATCTTATAAAATTAACCAACACATTTTTGTTTCAAATTTTTAAAAGAGGAACTACGTGTACCCTGATCCCCTATTGCATGAAAGGTGGTACGTAGGCATTAAAGGTTCGCAAGCGCGGCGGGTGCAAAAATCAAAAAAATATATTTCTTGTTTCACCTCCACCATCCATTTTACAACAACAGTTTTTATAGCTAAAATATACAGATTTTACAAAGAGGTTCTTGCGGAGTACCGTAGATTTTTAAGGTGATAATACCTTCCCTTTGCATAAACAACCTCTTTACCTTGAATCTTTCCCCCTTTTTTTGGGTTATTCGCTCTTTTCCCATTCCTTTGGAAACAATAAAGTGCGGTGGCGATTTTTATTTTTATTTGTATAAAGTCTTGTCAATCCAATGGCTTAGTCTTGAACATTTCTACGGCTACAGAAAAATGGCGACTTCACTAGGGAAAGATTAACCTCTTGCTGGTCCATCCCTAATTGGGTTAAGCCTACCTTTGTTTATATCTGTATGTGTGTTATTACTGTTTTTTGTGTTATATGTTGTATATATGTTTGTCTGGATTTTCTTGGTTTTCAGGGTGCTTGGTGATTACTCATAAGTACTATACCCGGACATGGGCAAACTTTAAGATAGGACGAGAGGTATAGTCATGTTAACTTTGAGGGAGTAATCCCAAAAAATGAGGCATGATATCCCCCACTCAGTGGAGGCCCCTTTGACTGTAGTGTCGTTTATCGAGTAATCAGGAAGACGTAATGCTTTCGTCCTGGGAGCCTGCTGAAATTGAGGACCGTAGAATACCAAACCCATCTTGGCCTTTTAGGTGTAGTGCAGAAGCTATGACGGAGTAATCCGGAATTAGTTATCACGCGATACTACGCTTGGACGAGTCTTTCTTGAGAATATTACTAATTACCGAGTTAATCAGGAAGTTGGTAATATCCGAAGGAAGGATGTAGACTCTGGGAACCTCTAGAACCTTGTTCGGCAGGTGATAAATCTTTAGACCAACACCTCATGGGTAGTACCTTCGACCTCATTCTCGTGACGTTGAACCTATGAACCCTATATGTGTGATCTTGTATGTGATTGTTGCATCATGCATCCATGCACTCATAAGCATCTTCTGAAGAAACCATATTTCAAGGGATTTAAAGGTTGACTATTTGTGAATATCTCAGGTACTTTTTAACCATGGATTCTGGAAAGAGAAAGACCGGGAAGTACAGTTTCAAGGATCCCAATATAGATGAGTTAATCAGTCTAATTCCCGAGATCAAGTGTTCTGCAGGCTTTCAGAAGAAGTATGGGTCCATTATTCCTCTCATGAAGCTGAAGATGAAAGAGGGTATTCTCTCGATCGAGGTCCAGTTCTATTATCTGATGTATCATTGCTTTACTTTTCCCGACTATCAGTTGATTCCTACACTGGAGGAGTATTCTTATCTATTGGATTTACCTGTTACCGATCTTGTTCCTTTTACTGGTTTGGAGGGTGAGCCAAAACCACATGAGATTGCTCCTTTGATTCATTTGGGGAAATCTGAGGTGGAAGCCCATATGACTACTAAAGGGGGAATTAGAGGATTAACAGCTCAGTTCTTATTGGAGAAAGCTCGTTACTTTTCCAGGATGAAGAGTACAGTCGCTTTTGAGGCCATCTTTGCTCTACTTTCTTACGGGTTGTTCTTATTTCCTAATGTGGACAAGTTTGTCGACATTAACGCTATCAGGATCTTCAGGATTGGAAACCCAATTCCTACACTGTTTGGGGATGCTTATTAGTCTATTCATTTTCGGAATTCTTATCATAGGGGGATGATTATCTGTTGCACTCCTCTGTTATACCGTTGGTTTATCTCTCATATGCCTCAGTCTGATGCTTTTTGGGATGTCAAGAATGAACCTCGTTGAGCTCCTAAGATCATGGCACTTACTCACTCGGATATTGATTGGTATCATCGAGTTTACCAGGATATAGAGATTATTGACAATTGTGGTAGTTTCCCTAATGTACCTCTTCTTGGTACAAAGGGAGGAATTAACTATAACCTTGTTCTTGCACGGCGGAAGTTTGGTTATACGATGAGGGATAAACCAAATAGTATTCATTTGATTAGTTTATTTTTGAAGGAAGGGGAAGACCATAGGGAATTTAGGGAGAAGATTGCATATGAGAGATTTGGGATTTGGGACCTAGGGTTGCTGTTTCTTTGGAGCCATATCTTCAGTGGGTCTGATCGAGAGCCATTCAGTTAAATATTCCGTATACCCGGGAGACACCCATGCCTAATCTATTTTTGAAGACCACTCCTCCTTTATTAGATGATCTGGAAGAGTTGCAGATTACTTTGGTTAGGATGCAACGGGAAATGGATGCTTGGAAGAACAAGTTCCAAACTTTAGAGAGTTCCTACAGAGCAAACCTGAAGGAGAAAGACGACTTGATTGAGATCCTTGAGAGTCGAGCGGTAGAGTTTATGGAGAGGAAAGGGGATTTATTTTCTCCTAAGCCTCAATCAGGTGCTGATCACTCACTTCCTGATTCAGATGATTGGAAGGAGGTTGCCACCAGATATGTAGAAGAAAACCAGAGGTCGAAGGCTCAGATTGCCAGGCTCACGGGGAAGCGCCAACGTATAGAGTGATCTTCATCCGTTCTTTTTCTCAGGGTTTTAGATTGTATTTTCATCTTGTACTTGGGATCATTGAAACTTGTAATCCATTTTGGAGTTATTATAATAAAAAATTTCAGTATTTCAAAAGCTATTACTTTGATGTTTTCAATATGTCTATAAACTTTAAATCCCTTGAAATATTAAATGACAAAGTAAAAATAATCATATGCATTGCATATCATGCATCATATTGCACATATTTCTTGCATTTGTTATGCATATCCAGGTGTCTTACCAAGCTTCTTTACATCGTTCAACAAGTTGACTCATCACTACAACACTCGGGCTAATTTCAAAAAGAAGATGGACTACTTATAACAGGAAAACTGCGAGTTGCGCGAGGAAGTTTCTGCTTTGAAGGCCAACATGGAAAATCTGACTACTCCAATAGAAGCTCTGGTGGCTGCTCAGAATCAGCCACCGAGTGTTCAACTTCAACCAACAAGGGAAACTACTAAAGTTCCTACTGTTCTCGTATCTGCTACTCCGGCTATTGTTCAAAATCGCATGCCTCAAGGTTATCCATGGGGAATACCAGAGAATTTTGCACCTGAAGGTTTCAATCTTGTTCCTCAAGATACTCCAGTGGTTCAGACTATTGTTACTCCAGCACCTCCTTTGGTGCATGCTGTTCCAGCTGCACCTCCTTCGGTGAATATGGTTCCGTTTGTTAATGATGATGTGTGTCGTCCTTTCCCTCCACCAAGTGAAGACTTGGGTCTTTATGATAGAATGGATGTTTTTCTAGAGCAGTTTGACAAGATGTAAAGAGAGATGAAGGCCCTCAGGGGAAAAAAGCTTTTTAGGAAGAATGTGAATGAGCTATGTTTGGTCCCAAACGTTAAGATACCTGCTAAGTTCAAGGTCCTGAAATTTAAGAACTATAAGGGAAACACTTGCCCTCGTGCTCACCTGGTGATATACGTGAGGAGAATGTCTACCCATAATGATGATCAACGTCTGCTTATCCACTTTTTTCAAGATAGTTTGACTGGTGTTGTGTTGAAGTGGTATATGAGTTTGGACAGCGCCAATATCCATAATTTTAATGATTTGGGAGAAGCATTCATCAAACCATACAATTACAACATGGACATGGCGCCTGACCGTGATCAACTTAGGGACATGGTTCAGAAAGACAGGGAATCATTCAAAGAGTATGCGCAGAGATGGCGTGAGGTAGCCGCCTAAGTTATTCCTCCCATGGAAGAGAAGGAGATGACTAAGATTTTCTTAAGGACGCCGGGTGATTTCTACTACGAAAGGATGGTAGCAAGCGCACCAAGTGACTTTACTGAGATGGTAGGAATGGGTATCCGCTTAGAAGAGCCTGTAAGAGAAGGTCGTTTGACGAAGAGTGAAGGATCCGGAGGTGTAAAGAAGCCATCGTATGGGTTTACCAAGAAGAAAGAGGGAGATGCAAATGCTGTTATGCGAGAGGAGGGTAAACGCTCCTAGAAGGAATTATCAGCGTCATCAGCAAATTGCCTCAGTTACTCCTATTATGAATACCGCTCCAACTACTGTGGCTTCTCAGAGACCGTCCCAGCAGGGGAATCCAGGGTCTAATCAGAGAAGGGAGAGTTATGACCATATTCCCATAAACTATACATAGCTATTACCAGCATTGATTCAGAAGAAGTTGGTCCAGACACGACCACCTCTCACCATACTGTCACCATTGCCTTGGTATTACAAGGCAGACCAAACATGTGCTTTTCATCAGGGAGCACCATGGAATAATGTTGAGAATTGTTATCCTTTGAAGAATGAGGTGCATAAATTGGTAAAGTCTGGTGTTCTATCTTTCAAGGAGATGGGACCTAATGTGAAAGATAATCCTCTACCCAAGCATGGGGGAGTAAATACTGTAAATATGGTGGCCGGTTGTCGAGGCGACTTCCGGATTTTTGACAATAATCTGGTTAGAGGAGATTTGGTGAAAATGCACGTAGACCTCTGTGAATTTAGCTACTATACGCATGACCATACCGGTTGTGCTATTTGCAGTATAAAAATACAGGGTTGCGAGAAGATAAAGGATGATTTACAAAAGATGATGGACGAGGGCCTCATCCACATAAGCAGGCCTAGGGCAGAGTATGAAGAGGAAGTGAACATGGTTTCTGGATGTCCTGGTGAATTCAGAATTTTTGATGTAGAGTATATGAATGAGGATCTCGTGCAGTTGCATGCTACTTTCTGCCATACGGCTGGTCAGGTGGAACACCAATATGGATCTTTCCTGGTTTGCTGTCGAGATGCCCAAGGATGTTCAATCGTGAAGAAAGGTGTTTAGTTGTTGTTAGATAATGGAACCATCAAGATCACAGGTCAGAGGGATGATTATCATGAGGTTGGTATGGTTAAGGTTTGTTTAATGGAAGAAGAGTCAGAGGAGGAGTATGCCTCCGCAGATGAGTATTTCTCTTCAGACGAAGATTTGTTTTCCAGAAATGACTTATTGATGACTAGTTATGTTGAAGAAGGGGTAAATGTCATTGTGCCTTGTTTCGGTGCACCAGTCCATTTTGAAGTGGAGTATCATAGCAAGCCAGCTGTTACCCCATTGGTAATTAGTTTGCCAGGTTCTATCCCCTACAAATCAGATAAGGTTGTTCCTTACAAATACAACGCCACAATCTTGGAGGATGGTGTGGAAATTCCCATCCAACCAATGCTCAATGTTGGAAATATAGCTGAAAAGAGCAAGGTGACTCGTAGCAGTCATGTGTTTGCGTCGGTTGTTCAGAGAGATGTTGCTGCTGGAAAGAAAATTACTGAGAATAATGAACCTAAGAAGACTATAGGAGAGACTAGTGGAGCTACGCTAGAGAAAGAAGTGGATGATATTTTGAAAATAATTAAGATGAGCGACTACAAAATTGTAGATCAGCTACTGCAGACTCCTTCAAAGATATTTATCTTAACTTTTTTAATGAACTCCTCTGCTCATAAAGAATCCTTGATGAGGGTATTGGACCAAGCTTTTGTGGAGAGTGACATGCCAATAGATCAATTCAGCAGTGTAATTAGAAAGATTACGTCATGTAATAACTTGAGTTTCTGTGATGATGAGTTTACCAGATGAAGGGAGGAATCACAATCTGGCCCTCCACATATCTATGAACTGCAAGAATGATTCCCTATCCAATGTGCTGATTAATAATGGATCCGCGATGAATGTTATACCAAGAAGTACTCTCATGAAGTTGAAATATCAAGGAACACCTATGCGCCCAAGTGGCATCATTGTGAAAGCTTTTGATAGGTCGAAGAAATCTGTCATCGGTGAAGTGGACTTACCTATCCATATAGGACCACATTTGTTCCAGATAAACTTCCAGGTCATGGACATTATTCCCGCATATAGTTGTTTGCTAGGACGGCCATTGATACATGAAGCAGGGGCTGTCACTTCAACTTTACACTAGAAGCTGAAGTTTATGCGTGAAGGGAAGGTAGTGATCATAAATGGGGAGCAGGCATTGTTGATATCTCATTTTTCCTCCTTTAGTATTGTAGAAGCAGATGAAGTTGCTGTTGGAACCCAGTTCCAAGCCTTATCCATTGACAACGTAAGTGGAAGTGAGAATTCCATGGTCTCGCTAATGGACGTGCAGCAGGTTGTGCGCAATGGTCCTAGTGCAGTTTGGGGACGAATTGTGGATCCACCCGTGAACAAGAACAGAACTGGCTTGGGTTTCTCTTCGAGGAATGGCAGAGGCGAAGGTTTGAAGTCAAAATCTACCATGGGCAGCTATCATGATGTTTTCCGTAGTGGAGGTTACCTCCATCCAACTGACTCTGGAATTAATGTTGTTGAGGAGGATGAAGCAGAGCAGGAAATGCTGAATTATGTGACGCATGGAGTCAGGGTTCAGAACTGGGTCACCATTGATGTTCCCTCTTGCATACATGTTTCAAAGTAATTTGATTTGTTAATCTTTTTTTGAAAGGCTTTCACTCTGTCCAAGGTGGAAGTATTAATGTTGTAGGGCTTATATGTTTGTTGTGACTGTTAAGATCAGTAATAAAAGTTGTCTTTGATTCCCAAATTGTGTTTTTATTTTTTTCTTTTTCTTGGAAAATGGTAATCAGAAAAAACCCTTTCAAAATAAATAATAACTGAAATTCAATCTGCATAATCACTTAATATATATGTCAGTTTCTAAAAGCAAACATAAATCACATGTGCAGATTAACTAAAAAACGCGTTGAATACAATGACCCTGCACCCTCTCCCAACTTTGAATGTCCTGTGTTTGGGGCTGAAGAAGAAGATTATGATGAGATTGCAGAAGAGGTCTCACGGTTGCTTGAGCACGAGGAAAATACCATTCATCCATATAAAGAGCCTTTGGAAGTGGTCAATTTGGGTTCAAAATAAGATCCTAAGGAAGTCAAGATTGGAGCATTATTGCATCCCGATGTGAATAGAAGGTTGATTGAGTTAATGAAGGAGTATGTGGATATCTTTGCTTGGTCTTACCAAGATATGCCTGGTATAAATATAGATATTGTCGAGCACCATTTTCCGTTGGAGCCAGAGTGTCCTCCAATTAAACAAGAGTTGAGAAGAACACACCCAGATATGTGTTGTACCCCAAAATTTTCCCTCCCATATTCTTCAAGATTTGCAAAGAGCATACTTCAAAATCTCCCCAAGGGTTGCACAGTTCAAGGGCCTCCTAACAGTCAAAATTAGGGTTTTGGTTCTGACAAAGAAATTGAAGTTTTCAAGGGTCCAATCAAGTCCCACATGCCTATAAACATTGTCAAGCATCCTCATACCAAGTTTCAAGACTTACAGCACAAAATTGCACAGTCAAAAACCCTAATTGCTCAACAGTCAGCTGTAGGGGTAAAATGGTCATTTGACAGTCAAAAGTCCAAATTTTTGGTCAACATCTTATTTTGAAGCCACAAACATCATTTGATCAATTCTTGATCATGATTCTCAAGACATGGCTCAAAAAGTCTCAAGATGCAAAAGTTTCCATATTTGGACAGTTGAAAAAGTCAACTGTAACTTGACCAGGGCATAACTTCCACATGGTTTATCAGAAAAATTCCATCCAAAGCTCATTTTGAAGAGAAAGACATTTCCTACAACTCCTCGTCACACTTAAAGTCCAAGAAATGCTCTCACAAAAAGTTATCAATTTCAACATTATAGGTCATTTTCAAAAGTCAACAAAAAGGGACTTTAAGTCAAAGACCATAACTTGAGATTGGTAAATCAAAATGACATGGGACCAAAGGCATTGGTTAGAGGACTTCAAGACCTTTCCAAAATGTCCAAGAACATGATCAAAGCTTAAAAATTGTCAAGATATGCCTTGTGGAAGTTGGGAAATTTTTGGGAATTTTGAAAAGTCAACTTTGCTTCAAATGCTTTAAAATTGCTAATGGGCCACATTTTCTTCCAAGATTCATCATCCAAAGGCTATGCACGACCATTTGGCCCAAAGGGGATTTATTTCATCATTTTTATTATTTATTTGAATTTTTAATCACAATTAATTCATTTAATTAAATAAAATATGGAAAAAATACTAAACCAATACATTTGAATCTTTTTATGCAGTGTAATCACTCATTGGATACTCAAGATTTCGTGCATACCAAAATTGGAAAGATTGGCCATGATTGGAATCAAAATCACATGAAAAGATTTGAAAAAATATGCATGGAAAATCAAATATTTCTTCCATCAATGCAAAAGGTTTTGGACATATTTTTCAACCCTAATTCATTCCATACATAAGTCAGAAGCTAAACCTAATGGAAGAACCCTGAAAGCTGCGCTCAAGCCAAGAACACAATTTGCAAATTTTGTGAAAGAAGTCAAAACTGAAAACTGCCTTCTAGCACGATTCAAAGAAAAGTAACCATTCCAATAGCTTGCCAAAGCCTAAAGGAAGCTTTCTGAATCTTTTTCCAATCCCCACGCCTCCAGAATTGGTATATGGATGTCAAATTTTCTCAAAACTTTTCCATAATCGTATTCTAATATGCATGCATTTTTGATACATTTTGAATATTGATCTAGACTAATATGAAGGTTCTGAGACTAATGGCAACCTTTAATTTGACTAACAATGCTTGTAGCGAAAATTGCCATTGGAATGTTTTAGGGTTTCTCAAATTTCAAATTGGGCGTTTACATATACTGTAAAATCCAGACATCCCAGTACCATGGCTAGAATCAGGACGCTTGGACGAACTCAATACACTAATCGCGCCTAATTTATATAGCCATACGGGCTATTCGCTATTTTTGAAAAGACTGTGTTTTGGGGGGGTTTAAAACCCCCACTACTTCTTTTTGTTTCAGGGACAAACGAGGAAGACGACCATGTGGCAAGCGCTGATTGGGAAGTTTGAATTCAGCGCGCGTTTTTTTTGTTTATATGTCACTAACACCAATTTTCCTTTATGTTATTTATTCTTTATTCAATATACAACGCGTTGAAGCAGCTCAGTTGGTGGAATGTTGTGTTGGCAAGCTTTAGGACCTGGGTTCGATCCCCAGGTCCCCTTCTTTCTCCATATTATTTTTCTCTTCAGGTTTACGTGCAGCGTTCCCCTTAAAGGCCTACCATGCACTCTACGCTCCAGCACGCCACTTGTCCCACAACGTCCATCCAGTGGCCAGGATTCAAGGTCTATGGTATGCATCAGTCAAACGCGCCACTCATGTCCCAGGAAAGTCAACTGAAGGCCTTAGAATATTGGGCCTAATTATTGATCAAATACCTCCAAACTGGGGTCAACACCCCCAAGGGTTTGCATTTCTTTTCTTCTTTTCTATTTTCTATTATTTGTTTTAATTTAATTATTTCCTTTTAGTTCTTTAAATTAATATATTTTCATAAAACATAAAAATAAATAAAAAAATCAGAAAGACAAAATAAAAATATATTTTATTTAATTATTTTTGTAAATAAATCTTATTAATTAATTTAGCTTTTTAAATCTAGGTTTAATTCTAATATTTTTCTTAATAAACTAAAAAACGTAGAATTAGGGTTTTAAGTATTTTTTTCTTTTTTTCTTTTCTTTCACCATAATTAATTATTAAACATTATTTTTGTAAATAAAATTGTATTAATTAATTAGGTTAACTTTAGGTTTAATTTTCATGTTTTTTTTTAAATAAATTAAAAATAGTTAGAATTAGGGTTAATTAACTTTTTAATTTCATTTAATTCTCTCATTAAATATAAACAACAAAAACTTAAAAAATAACTTCCTTTCACATTTAATTTAATTAATTGCATAATTTTAATTCAATTTCTTCAAAAGGGTCCAACGCCCTCGCATTCCCGATTTTTAATTCTCTTCGCATTTTTTATTTTCTTTTTGTAAATATAATGTAATTCTCCCAAGGCTATGTAATAGATCAATTAGGGTTTTTTTATTTTCCGCACTTTATTTTTATTCAAATCGGGTCCTGGATTAATTTGGCGATGTGGACCCTCGCCTTTGTAATAGCGTAGAACTTTTAATTCCGCATCTTTTAACTGTTAACTAATTTGCATGAAAGAATGAATGTCAAAATAAAAGCAACGCGTAGATCACCATTCCATGAACAAGACAAAAATAAATGAACATGACACACAAATCACACACCACCCCTAGGGTACGCCTCATTGTTGCCTTGCCCCTCGAAAGGTGATCGTCGAGTAGAGGACGTTTTAGTAAGTACTCATGTCCATGAACATGGCATGAGGGTAGCTTCTAAGGTGTCTTCCTATTGCTCCGGTGATCACCATGTCCCGAACCTTCGAATTGACCCGAACACCTCCAATGGTGGTGCTACCTACCCCTCAATGGTGGGATGGCTCTACTTTAAGGACATTTACACAGACGAATTCCTTAGGGTAGGTAGACAACTCTAGATACTTGCTCTAATTTCAAAACAAATCAAAAAATACTTTTCACACCGACACTTTTCAAAAAGCTTTCGAAAGCAACTTTTCAAACACTCTTGAGGACTGATACAAGAGTCGAACTGAAATTTTCAAAGAAACTTTTTAAAAACCACAGTTGAAAAGCAAACAAACCATTTTGAAAACACAAGTGAGCAAGTATCTAAGAGCCCATGGATAACCATGGATAGAAAGGGTGCTAACACCTTCCCTTTCTATAATCTACCTCCCGAACCGAGAGCAATCTCTATAAGGAGTTTTTCTGTGCTTTTGTCCTTTCCATTTGGAGAAAATAAAAGACGGTGGCGACTCTTGCTTACCGCGACATTTCGCGAACCAGCGTTAAATAGTCAGTTCCAGATCCACCGATCACAGAACTGGCGACTCTGCTGGGGATACTTATAAAGTGAGGTGTACCTTAGGGTAGTTCATAACTGTGTTTTCAATTGTATTGATTTGCTTGCTTTAAATTGTGGGTACTGTCTTGGGAGTTACATAGATCCTAACCCGGATCTGGGGATACCCTGTTTAGGTAGCATAAGCTGTGAGGGACCTGTCCGGCGTAGACCGACACGGGTGAAGCAGTGGCTACGTTGGTGTGGCACCTTGGTCTGTACCGATATCCCGTGTGTCGCAACGAGGAGAATATGGGTCTTCTGAGGAGTCATTAAGCACCAACAACCTTAGAACCTTAAATGACACAACTTGGCCATTAGAACAGTAGCAGTATGCTACGCCCATTGAGGCTAAACTCTCGTGATGGTTCTGGCCGCAAGAAAAGATTGCGATGCTGGAGTTATGACCGATTGAGGGTAGTCATTGATATTGGGATCCTCTAAGAACCCGGTTACTTTTGATAGGACAGGTATGAACCAACAAAATGAAAGAGGGTAGTACCTAGACCTTATGCTGGCCTAAACTTTAAGGGCTTGCCTTGTGTGACTTGTGTGCCTTACATGTGTGCCTTTGTAAATATTTGTGGTGTGCTTTATCATAACATCATAACATCATGAGCATTGCATGCATCCTGCATAAGGACTGACCATTTCAAAGACAAGAGGGTTTCACCTTTGCTCTGTTTTGTAGGACATTATGATGCCTGTGCGAAGGAATACTATTCGTTTCAACTTTGTTCACCCACCTGAGTTGCTTGAAGAGTTGGTTAGCAGAATTCCAAATACCACATCCTTCATCCAGAGGCATGGTTCTCTTTTCAGTTTAGTCACTGCAAAGCGGGATCAACAGTTGATGATTGTCCTGACTCAGTTCTATGACCCTTTGTACCAGTGCTTCACCTTTCAAGAATTCCAGCTGGTCCCTACCCTGGAAGAGTTCTCTGATTTGCTTGGCATCCCTATCTTGGATCAGACTCCTTACACTGGTTGGGAAAAGACCCTCAGGCTTGAGGAGGTTGCTGCAGCTCTTCCTTTGACACATCAAGAAGTAATGGACAACTGGATGACTAGAAGCGGAGTTAAGGGTTTCTTGGCCAAGTTTCTGGTTGGTAAAGCTAACAGTTTTTGGAATGACTTGGACTTTAGGGCATATGAAGACATCTTGGATCTCTTAATCTATGGGTTAGTCTTGTTTCCCAATCCTGACAACTTCATCAATGTCACTGCTATAAGGATCTTTATGTCTCAGAATCCTGTGCCCACTCTCTTGGGTGATATCCTGCAACAACTTCATTCTCGTACTACCCGAAGACGAGGAACCCTATGGTGTTGTATCCCTTTGTTGGTGAGGTGGTTTATTTCGCACCTCCCTAAGTTCTTGCTGAAGAACCAAGAAGGAAGAGGTTGGGCTCATAGGTTAATGGCTCTCACTGATAAAGACATCATTTGGACTTTCAGAGGTTTGGATGAGATAGCTGTTATTGATCGTTGCGGGGAATACCCTAATGTTCCTTTGATTGGTACCCAAGGAGGGATCTCTTACAATCCATGTCTAGCGCTCCGTCAGTTTGGAAGGGCCAGAAGAGCAGGACCCCATGAGATGTTGGTGCCTCACATCAGTTTTGAGTTTCAGGTGGATAGTGACGAGCTGCGTCGTAGGTTCATCAAGGCTTGGGACAAAGTTCATAAAGCTGACCCACAAGAGTTGGGGCCAAAGACATCTCTACCTATGGAAGCCTACTACAAATGGGTTCGCATCCGTGCTCAGAAGTTAGGTATGCCGTACGAAGCTGTCAGACCCATCATTCTTGAGTATCCTGACAAGGATGGGGCTCCTCCAACTGTCCTCCCTCCTCAGATACCTACTGATTATGAGACGTTAAAGAGGTCTTGGTCGCAACTACAAGAAGAGCGGGATTCTTACCGAGAAAAGTTCAACGAGCAGGAGTTGAAGATCCAGAAGCTGACCAAGCAGCTGGAGAATGAGCGAGCTCTGAATGACTACATCCGTACTGAGAAGAGGAGACCATGGGATCAATGAAGAGCTCTGGATGTTCTTTTACAGTTTTATTTCCCTTTTCAGTATTTCCTTTTTATGTAACGCCTAAGGGCAACCTGTGGAACTATTTAAATTTCAAAGTTGAATCTAATGAAGTGTGTTCCCTTTTTGTTTACAAAGTTGATTCCCGATTGTCTTTGAAAACATAAATCATACGCATTCCATTCATCATGTGCATAGCAGGTTTTCTTCTTTTCAGGTTGCTTACTGTTCTTCGCTGTTTATTTCAGCATCATGAATCCTGACTCATCATCAACCGAGATGTCTATCAAGGCTCTTCAGGCGCAGAACGCGCAATTTCAGGAACTGATCATGGGCTTGGCTCAGGGCCAAGAAGAGCTGAAGGCTCTGCTCCTGAAGAAGGAGAAGAAGAAGAAGAGAGAGAACTGTTCTTTTCAACTCGGGCCGAAGGTTTGGCAACACTCTGTAGAATGAAGAGACTGGTTCTTCTATAGGCAAGAGAAGTCCCCAAGGGGGAAAAGGTCCTAGTCCAGTAGTCTCTGACAACGAGACTGACTTCAATGAGGAACAGTATCCTCCGGCTGAAGACCGGTATAAGCAGTTGGAAGACAGACTGAATGCTATGGAGATCCAACAAGTGCCTGGGATGGATTTCGGAGACTTGGGTTTATCTACTGGTGTGATTATTCCTCACAAGTTTAAGACACCATCCTTCACCAAATATGACGGGGTGTCTTGTCCCAAGCTACATCTCAGATCCAATGTGCGGAAGATTCAACCGTACTCAGTGGACAAGAACTTGTGGATCCACTTCTTCCAGGAGAGTCTTTCAGGGACTCATCTCGAATGGTTCTATCAGCTAGATGGGACCAAGGTTCGTAACTGGGAGGAGTTGGCTACTGCTTTTTATAAGCAGTATCAATATAATGCCGACCTTGCCCCTACACGTACCCAACTCCAGGGTATGTTGCTAGGGTCAAGCGAAGGTTTCAAAGAGTATGCACAGAAGTGGAGGGATCTGGCTGGAAGGGTGCAGCCTCCGTTAACTGACCGGGAGTTGGTAGACATGTTCTTGGGGACCTTATCTGGGCCGTTTTTCAATCATCTTATCGGTAACTCATCTGCAGGGTTTACTGATCTTATTCTGACTGGAGAGAGAATAGAGGCTGGGATGAAGTCTGGTAAAATTCAGAAGGGTGCATCTGCAAGTTCTGAGAAGAAGCCCTTTAAGAAGGAGGCCAGTGCTGTATATGGGTCTAGAAGACAAGAGAAACCTGAGCGCCGCCAGTCTGTCAACACGGTGATGATTGTTAAGCCTGTTGCCGCTCCTCGGCAAACCAATCCTCAAAGGGCTGAAAGACCCAAAAGAGAGTTTACCCGTCTAAGTATGACTCTATCACAAATCTTGCCGCAGTTGCTGTCCACCAACTTGGTGACTGTCAGAGAGGCCCCGAAGGTTGTGAATACGACTTCTCCCAAGTACAATCCAAATGCCCGCTGTGCTTATCACTCCGATAGCCCAGGGCATTCCACTGATGACTGTTGGGCCTTAAGGAACAAGCTGCAGGATCTTATTGACGCCAAGGAGGTACAGTTTGAGGCACCTGAGAATCCCAATGTGGTGACTGCTCCCATGCCTAACCATGGAGTAAATGCTATCAGGGAGGATGATGAAGTGGATGAAGCTGAGTTCAACAGCTGGATTTACCCGGCAACCGACAGTGAACCTAGCAATTGGATTGCAAAGGACAACCTACTTGTTTCTCTTGTTACTGAGTAATGAATTCCTTTGTTTTGTTATTTGTAATAAACAATTAAAACTCTATGGCCCGGTGTCTTACCCGGGGCACCGTGGCTTCATTTAGGAGAGTATATTAATTGTCATTTCATATATCATGAATAAAGATCTTGGACGTTTTCTCGCATTTCAAACCTTATGCTCATTTTCTTTCTTTCCTTTCTTTATATATTGCAAAACAGCTGTATTTACACACACTCACTCATACAGGTTTCAATCCACTCTGGATCTCACTGGTAACGACTCTGCTACTGCCAGTTATGACTTCGAAAATCCGATCAACTTAGCCAAAGACGAAGGTGAAGATGATTGCGAAGTGCCTGGCGAGCTTGCAAGACTGTTACTCCAGGAAGAGAGGGCGATTCAACCACATGAAGAGCCAGTGGAAGCAATAAATCTGGGTACTGAGGCAGACAGGAAGGAGGTAAAGATTGGTGCCAACCTAGAGCTCACCGTGAAGCAACGGTTAACTCAGATGCTACATGATTATGTGGAGATATTTGCCTGGTCCTACGAAGACATGCCCGGGTTGGATACCGATATTGTGGTCCATCATCTGCCTACCAAGGAAGACTGCCCTCCGGTTAAGCAAAAGGTCCGCCGTATGCGTCCAGAGATGTCTGAGAAGATCAAAGCCGAGGTTATGAAACAGTTCGATGCCGGGTTTCTTGCAGTGACTTCTTATCCTCAGTGGGTTGCTAATGTGGTGCCGGTACCTAAGAAAGATGGAAAGGTCAGAATGTGTGTCGATTACAGGGATCTGAACAGGGCCAGCCCCAAAGATGACTTCCCCCTACCTCACATTGATGTCCTTGTTGACAATACGGCTCAGCACAAGGTGTTCTCTTTCATGGATGGTTTTTCAGGTTATAATCAGATCAAGATGGCTCCTGAAGACATGGAAAAGACTACCTTTGTTACTCAGTGGGGCACCTTCTGCTACAAGGTCATGCCTTTTGGACTGAAGAACGCTGGGGCAACCTACCAACGTGCCATGGTTGCTTTATTCCATGACATGATCCATCATGAGATAGAAGTGTATGTTGACGACATGATCGCAAGGTCCCAGACTGAGGAAGAACACCTAGATCATCTGCAGAAATTGTTTGACCGACTAAAACTGTACAAGATGAGGTTGAACCCGAACAAGTGCACCTTCGGGGTAAGATCTGGAAAGTTGCTAGGCTTCGTTGTAAGTGATAAGGGTATTCAAGTGGACCCTGCCAAGGTTAAAGCCATTCAAGAGATGCCAGTTCCTAAGACAGAGAAAGAGGTCAGAGGCTTTTTAAGACGCCTGAATTACATTGCTCGATTCATCTCGCATCTAACCGCTACTTGTGAACCAATCTTCAAGCTGCTGAAGAAAGATCAGGTAGTACGTTGGAACGATGAATGCCATGCCGCTTTTGACAGAATCAAAGAGTATCTCCAAGAACCACCCATTCTTATGCCACCAGTTGAAGGGAGACCTCTGATACTATACCTGACAGTACTCGACAACGCAATGGGGTGTGTGCTGGGGCAGCATGACGAGTCTGGCCGAAAAGAGCATGCCATTTATTACCTTAGCAAAAAGTTTACCGACTGTGAGACCTGATACTCACTGCTCGAGAAAACTTGCTGCGCTTTGGTATGGGCTGCTCGCCGGCTGAGACAGTATATGCTGACTCACACTACCTTGTTGATCTCAAAGATGGATCCTATAAAGTACATATTTGAAAAGCCTGCTCTGTCTGGGAGAATAGCAAGATGGCAAATGATCTTGACGGAATACGACATTCAATACACAACTCAGAAAGCCATCAAGGGGAGTGTATTGGCAGATCACTTGGCACATCAGGCAGTAAACGACTATCAGTCAATGAACTTCGAGTTTCCAGACGAGAGCATCATGATTGTGACTGATTGTGAAGTGCCTGGACCGGATGAAGGACCTGAGGAAGGATCCCGATGGTCTATGCACTTTGACGGAGCCTCCAACGCTTTGGGTAACGGTATCGGCGCTGTGATCATATCGCCTCAAGGCACTCATACTACACTCACTGCCCGGCTATGTTTCAACTGCACCAACAACATGGCGGAGTATGAGGCATGCATCATGGGTCTCCAAGCTGCGATCGACTTAAGGATCAAGTTTCTGAGTGTCTTCGGAGATTCCGCTCTCGTGATCAATCAGATCAAAGGAGAGTGGGATACGAAACATCTAAATCTTATTCCTTACAAAGAATGTGTGTTGACCTTGATCCCCCACTTCACAGAGATAACCTTTGAACATTTCCCAAGAGAGGAGAATCAGTTGGCGGACGCGTTAGCTACGATGTCTTCTATGTTCAAAGTCAAATGGGACAATGAGGCTCCCCGGATCATCATTTGGAAACTGGGCGAACCAGCATACTGTTGTGATCTTGAAACTGAATTGGTGACTGAGAAGCCTTGGTACCATGAGGTGAAGAGATACTTGGAAGCTCAGGAATACCCTGAAGGTGCATCTATCAACGATAAGAAGTTTCTGAGAAGGTTCACAGCGAAGTTCTTCCTTAGCAATGGCATTCTGTACAAGCGAAACCATGATTCGACCTTATTGCGTTGTGTGGATAAAACTGAAGCAGAAAGGATCATGGAAGAGCTACATGAAGGGACCTTTGGAACACATTCCAGTGGACACACTATGGCAAAGAAAATCCTTCGGGCAGGGTATTTCTGGTCCACAATGGAAGCTGACTGCTACCAACATTCTCGGACATGCCATAAATGCCAGATTTATGCAGACAAGGTGCATGTTCCTCCAGTTCCTCTAAATGTTCTGACTGCGCCTTGGCCGTTTGCAATGTGGGGAATAGATATGATCGGTGAGATTAAACCTACGGAATCCAATGGGCATCGCTTCATCCTGGTAGCGATTGATTACTTCACGAAGTGGGTTGAAGCAGCATCCTACGCTACTGTAACCAAGACTGTCGTGGCACGGTTCATTCGGCATAACTTGATCTGTCGTTACGACATCCCTGAAAGGATCATTACAGACAACGGTACCAATCTCAATAACAAGATGATCATTGAGCTCTGCGAGCAGTTTAAGATACAGCACCACAACTCTTCTCCTTACAGACCGAAGATGAATGCGGCTGTAGAAGCAGCAAATAAGAATATTAAGAAAATCGTGCAGAAGATGACAGTGACTTATAAAGATTGGCACGAGATGTTACCGTTCGCACTACATGGGTACCGTACCTCAGCCAGAACGTCAACTGGGGAAACACCTTTCTCCTTGGTCCATGGTATGGAGGCAGTCTTACCGATCGAAGTGAAAATACCCTCTATCCGGATAATGAAGGATGCAAATCTGACCGAAGATGATTGGATCCAGACATGACTTGATCAGCTAAACCTTATTGATGAAAAGAGACTCGCTGCTATTTGTCATGGTCAGACGTACCAGAAACGGATGATCAGGGCATTTAGCAAAAAGGTCAGACCACAAGAATATCAAGTTGGGGATCTGGTAATCAAGTGAATCATCCTTCCTCAAAGTGATCCAAGGGGAAAATGGACCCCTACGTACGAAGGGCCATTTATGGTTAAACATGTGTTCTCAGGAGGAGCCATGATTCTAACCAACATGGATGGTGACGACCTTCCTCACCCCGCCAACGCAGACATAGTAAAAAGATACTACGCATGAATAAAGACCCGCTAGGTTGACATACCTAGGCAAAAATTAGGGCTTCCCGACGAACCAAAAGGGTTCGGGAAAAATGAAGGGATGAAATGAAAAAAATCTGTACACCCGGCAAGTCAAAAACCTGAAAAGGCGGCTTGGGCAAAAATGGGTATCCCGGTGGACTGAAAACCCGAAAGGGCGGTCCAGGCAAAAGTTAGGGATAAAGCGTAATACTATGTCTCATGGGATCACTTTGCATCTAGAATGCGGTATCTACAGCAAATTCAGACGGCGTCGATCAGTCAGCTTCATCTTCAACTAAGGTCATCAAGTGATGAGACGCTCGGAGATATAAGGGCGATAGTAGAGTTGATATCCAGTGGATCATTCATTTCACACAGCTGTTTTATTTTCTCTTGTACAAATTTGTATAAACTCTTTTGTTCGGCGGCGTCCTCCTACTAGGGCGTCAGCCTCTTGTACATAAACGCCTATTTTACAGGCAAATTCAAAATCAATACAAATATACTTTTCAGCTCAAATTGCCATTTGTTTTTCCTTTTCTGTTTTGTCTTGCGAAGAACGTCCAAGGTTCAATTTGTGATATATGCATTGACAATAATTTGCTAACTCTTGAATATTCGTATACGAAACAAAGGATTAATTACAGGTAACATTAGAAACAGGGGCAATAAAGAGTTGTCTAAGCAATCTGATTGTTCTGTCCTCCAAGGTATCAAGGTAGGTTTTGTTGAAGAATATAACCAGTACATCTTAATTCCCCAGAGAGTAAGCCAGCAAGTCAGTACACTCTCCCCAAGCAAAGCTATAATAGCAGCCTTAAGGAAATTGGGTATCCTCCAGCAGATCTCAACATTCCCCAGCAATATACATGCATTCTTAATAAGCATCCCCGACAGTCTTGGCCTAAAGATTATTCCCCGGCGGTATATCAAACATTCAATAGAGTCATTTCCCCAATACAGTTCAATACTTCCCCAGGAGAGTCCAATCCATTTTCCCCAAGAAAGTTGGAATCCATCTCCCCAAGCAGTAAGCTTATCCCCAGTAGATTCTGGAAGCTTATCCTTGCAGAGCACGAACGCGTCTCCCGGCTTTATTCAAAGAGTTATTTCCCTACCAGGTTATAACTGGGTTATCCTCAGCCAAAAGCCACGGAATGATCGTCGACAAAGTCTTCTTATCCCCAGCGAAGTCTATTAACACTTCCAACATAACAATGGTACCCCCAGCGAAGTTACCATCAACGTTTCAGCAAAGTACCTCTCTCCCCACAGAGTATTGTTCCCCAGCAAGATCGCTAGAGTACTTTTCTCCCCGCAGAGTAATTCATTTGTCAAGTTCGTTCCTCAACGGAGTTATCTTCTCCTATCGGTATTCTTGCAACTATCATCTCCAGCGGAGGCAAAGATCTATTCTCCAACATCATCCCAGGATGTGACTTCCCGGCACCCGTAAAGGATTTATTTTCCTAGGACGAAAATATACATTCATAAACATCGCATTTCCATACATTATAGCATGAATATACGCATCATATCTCACAAATATCACTCATGTTGAGAGCATCATTGCTTGAGCCATATCATGCATTGCATATGACTGACCTTTACCTTTCAGGAAAGATCAAGTTAAGTTCTCAGATATATTTAAAGGCCTTATCTAGTTCAGTCGGATCGACCCTAAGATCTCCCTGATTCTTATCCAGTTGAAGACATTTCAAGACCTAGACCGGTTCAGTTAAATCGACCCTAAGATTTTTCTGTTTCTTATCCAGTCAAAGGCCTTCTCTGGTTCAGTCAGATCGACCCTAAGATCTCCCTGTTTCTTATCCAGTTGAAGATTCCAAGACCTAGAACGGTTCAGTTAAATCGACCCTAAGATTTTTCTGTTTCTTATCCAGTCAAAGGCCTTCTCTGGTTCAGTCAGATCGACCCTAAGATCTCTCTGTTTCTTATCTAGTTGAAGATTTCAAGACCTAGACCGGTTCAGTTAAATCGACCCTAAGATTTTTCTGTTTCTTATCCAGTCAAAGGCCTTCTCTGGTTCAGTCAGATCGACCCTAAGATCTCCCTGTTTCTTATCCAGTTGAAGATTTCAAGACCTTGTCCGGTTCAGTTAAATCGACCCAAAGATTTTTCTGTTTCTTATCCAGTCAAAGGCCTTCTCTGGTTCAGTCAGATCGACCCTAAGATCTCCCTGTTTCTTATCCAGTTGAAGATTTCAAGACCTTGTCCGGTTCAGTTAAATCGACCCTAAGATTTTTCTGTTTCTTATCCAGTCAAAGGCCTTCTCTGGTTCAGTCAGATCGACCCTAAGATCTCCCTGTTTCTTATCCAGTTGAAGATTTCAAGACCTTGTCTGGTTCAGTTAAATCGACCCTAAGATTTTCCTGTTTCTTATCCAGTCAAAGGCCTTCTCTAGTCCAGTTAAATCAATCCCTAAAAGATTTTCCTGATAAAGACTCAGTAGAAGACATCCAAGATTCTCTCAGCGTTACTGTTGAGGTTGAAGTCGCCCAAGATTCTCTCAGCGTTACTGTTGAGGTTGAAGTCGCCCAAGATTCTCTCAGCGTTACTGTTGAGGTTGAAGTCGCCCAAGATTCTCTCAGCGTTACTGTTGAGGTTGAAGTCGCCCAAGATTCTCTCAGCGTTACTGTTGAGGTAGTAATCGCCCCAAGATTCTCTCAGCGTTACTGTTGAGGTTGAAGTTGCCCAAGGTTCTCTCAGCGTTCCTGTTGAGGTAATAATCATCCAAGGATCTCTCACCGTCTCGTTGAGGTAGTAACCATCCCTGGTTCATTCATCACCTTTTTTGAAGCTCCAGATTCAATTCCTGTAACCAGTCAGGACACATCTATACAAAGAGCCTGAAGACCAACTCCTGTAACAGGCCAGGTACTCATTTTCTTTTCAGGTACGCAAGCTCTCGCTAAGGAATCTCTTACGCGATCGACGCCCAGATGGCATCTATAAGCCCATCCATATATCCATCATATCTTAGCATGGCATCTATAAGCCCATCATCCTATCCATCAATCTCCAAATGGCATCTGTAAGCCCATTCCCCACATCACACTACTATGTTAGCGCAAATTTCTGGGCACTCTAGTGTTCAATCATCTTCCACCTTCGGATTACGAAAGGCACGTCAGCCAATCTGCATCCTCAGGTCTAAGAAGATTGAACAGGGGCAACTGTTGTACCCCAAAATTTTCCCTCCCATATTCTTCAAGATTTGCAAAGAGCATACTTCAAAATCTCCCCAAGGGTTGCACAGTTCAAGGGCCTCCTAACAGTCAAAATTAGGGTTTTGGTTCTGACAAAGAAATTGAAGTTTCCAAGGGTCCAATCAAGTCCCACATGCCTATAAACATGGTCAAGCATCCTCATACCAAGTTTCAAGACTTACAGCACAAAATTGCACAGTCAAAAACCCTAATTGCTCAACAGTCAACTGTAGGGGTAAAATGGTCATTTGACAGTCAAAAGTCCAAATTTTTGGTCAACATCTTATTTTGAAGCCACAAACATCATTTGATCAATTCTTGATCATGATTCTCAAGACATGGCTCAAAAAGTCTCAAGATGCAAAAGTTTCCATATTTGGACAGTTGAAAAAGTCAACTGTAACTTGACCAGGGCATAACTTCCACATGGTATATCAGAAAAATTCCATCCAAAGCTCATTTTGAAGAGAAAGACATTTCCTACAACTCCTCTTCACACTTCTAGTCCAAGAAATGCTCTCACAAAAAGGTATCAATTTCAACATTATAGGTCATTTTCAAAAGTCAACAAAAAGGGACTTTAAGTCAAAGACCATAACTTGAGATTGGTAAATCAAAATGGCATGGGACCAAAGGAATTGGTTAGAGGACTTCAAGAACTTTCCAAAATGTCCAAGAACATGATCAAAGCTTAAAAATTGAGCAAGATATGCCTTGTGGAAGTTGGGAAATTTTTGGGAATTTTGAAAAGTCAACTTTGCTTCAAATGCCTTAAAATTGCTAATGGGCCACATTTTCTTCCAAGATTCATCATCCAAAGGATATGCACGACCATTTGGCCCAAAGGGTATTTATTTCATCATTTTTATTATTTATTTGAATTTTTAATCACAATTAATTCATTTAATTAAATAAAATATGGAAAAAATACTAAACCAATACATTTGAATCTTTTTATGCAGTGTAATCACTCATTGGATACTCAAGATTTCGTGCATACCAAAATTGGAAAGATTGGCCATGATTGGAATCAAAATCACATGAAAAGATTTGAAAAAATATGCATGGAAAATCAAATATTTCTTCCATCAATGCAAAAGGTTTTGGACATATTTTTCAACCCTAATTCATTCCATACATAAGTCAGAAGCTAAACCTAATGGAAGAACCCTGAAAGCTGCGCTCAAGCCAAGAACACAATTTGCAAATTTTGTGAAAGAAGTCAAAACTGAAAACTGCCTCCTAGCACGATTCAAAGAAAAGTAACCATTCCAATAGCTTGCCAAAGCCTAAAGGAAGCTTTCTGAATCTTTTTCCAATCCCCACGCCTCCAGAATTGGTATATGGATGTCAAATTTTCTCAAAACTTTTCCATAATCGTATTCTAATATGCATGCATTTTTGATACATTTTGAATATTGATCTAGACTAATATGAAGGTTCTGAGACTAATGGCAACCTTTAATTTGACTAACAATGCTTGTAGCGAAAATTGCCATTGGAATGTTTTAGGGTTTCTCAAATTTCAAATTGGGCGTTTACATATACTGTAAAATCCAGACATCCCAGTACCATGGCTAGAATCAGGACGCTTGGACGAACTCAATACACTAATCGCGCCTAATTTATATAGCCATACGGGCTATTCGCTATTTTTGAAAAGACTGTGTTTTGGGGGGGTTTAAAACCCCCGCTACTTCTTTTTGTTTCAGGGACAAACGAGGAAGACGACCATGTGGCAAGCGCTGATTGGGAAGTTTGAATTCAGCGCGCGTTTTTTTTGTTTATATGTCACTAACACCAATTTTCCTTTATGTTATTTATTCTTTATTCAATATACAACGCGTTGAAGCAGCTCAGTTGGTGGAATGTTGTGTTGGCAAGCTTTGGGACCTGGGTTCGATCCCCAGGTCCCCTTCTTTCTCCATATTATTTTTCTCTTCAGGTTTACGTGCAGCGTTCCCCTCAAAGGCCTAGCATGCACTCTACGCTCCAGCACGCCACTTGTCCCACAACGTCCATCCAGTGGCCAGGATTCAAGGTCTATGGTGTGCATCAGTCAAACGCCCCACTCATATCCCAGGAAAGTCAACTGAAGGCCTTAGAATATTGGGCCTAATTACTGATCAAATACCTCCAAACTGGGGTCAACACCCCCAAGGGTTTGCATTTCTTTTCTTCTTTTCTATTTTCTATTATTTGTTTTAATTTAATTATTTCCTTTTAGTTCTTTAAATTAATATATTTTCATAAAACATAAAAATAAATAAAAAAATCAGAAAGACAAAATAAAAATATATTTTATTTAATTATTTTTGTAAATAAAT
The DNA here is from genome assembly GCA_948472305.1 of Vicia faba. NCBI lineage: Eukaryota > Viridiplantae > Streptophyta > Magnoliopsida > Fabales > Fabaceae > Vicia > Vicia faba. The sequence continues at coordinate 1,355,804,448 of OX451740.1, forward strand.
CTTATTAATTAATTTAGCTTTTTAAATCTAGGTTTAATTCTAATATTTTTCTTAATAAACTAAAAAACGTAGAATTAGGGTTTTAAGTATTTTTTTCTTTTTTTCTTTTCTTTCACCATAATTAATTATTAAACATTATTTTTGTAAATAAAATTGTATTAATTAATTAGGTTATCTTTAGGTTTAATTTTCATGTTTTTTTTTAATAAATTAAAAATAGTTAGAATTAGGGTTAATTAACTTTTTAATTTCATTTAATTCTCTCATTAAATATAAACAACAAAAAATTAAAAAATAACTTCCTTTCACATTTAATTTAATTAATTGCATAATTTTAATTCAATTTCTTCAAAAGGGTCCAACGCCCTCGCATTCCCGATTTTTAATTCTCTTTGCATTTTTTATTTTCTTTTTGTAAATATAATGTAATTCTCCCAAGGCTATGTAATAGATCGATTAGGGTTTTTTTATTTTCCGCACTTTATTTTTATTCAAATCGGGTCCTGGATTAATTTGGCGATGTGGACCCGCGCCTTTGTAATAGCGTAGAACTTTTAATTCCGCATCTTTTAACTGTTAACTAATTTGCATGAAAGAATGAATGTCAAAATAAAAGCAATGCGTAGATCACCATTCCATGAACAAGACAAAAATAAATGAACATGACACACAAATCACACACCACCCCTAGGGTACGCCTCATTGTTGCCTTGCCCCTCGAAAGGTGATCGTCGAGTAGAGGACATTTTAGTAAGTCCTCATGTCCATGAACATGGCATGAGGGTAGCTTCTAAGGTGTCTTCCTATTGCTCCGGTGATCACCATGTCCCGAACCTTCAAATTGACCCGAACACCTCCAATGGTGGTGCTACCTACCCCTCAATGGTGGGATGGCACCACTTTAAGGACATTTACACAGACGAACTCCTTAGGGTAGGTAGACAACTCTAGATACTTTCTCTAATTTCAAAACAAATCAAAAAATACTTTTCACACCGACACTTTTCAAAAAGTTTTCGAAAGCAACTTTTCAAACACTCTTGACGACTGATACAAGTATCGAACTGAAATTTTCAAAGAAACTTTTTAAAACCCACAGTTGAAAAGAAAACAAACCATTTTGAAAACACAAGTGAGCAAGTATCTAAGACCCCATGGATAACCATGGATAGAAAGGGTGCTAACACCTTCCCTTTCTATAATCTACCTCCCGAACCGAGAGCAATCTCTATAAGGAATTTTTCTGTGCTTTTGTCCTTTCCATTTGGAGAAAATAAAAGACGGTGGCGACTCTTGCTTACCGCGACATTTCGCGAACCAGCGTTAAACAGTCAGTTCTAGATCCACCGATCACAATATGGCAGTAAAGATCAAAGAGGAGGTTCTAAAGTAGATTAATGATGGTTTTCTTGTCACGTCAGTGTATCCTCAATGATTTGCCAATGTTGTCCCAGTACCGAAAAAAGACGGAAAAGTCCGCATGTGCTTAGATTATAGAGATCTAAATGAAGCTAGTCCAAAAGATGATTTTCCATTGCCTCACATCGACATGTTAGTGGATAGCACAGCAAAATTCAAAGTATTCTCGTTCATGGACATATTTTTCGGGTATAATAAAATAAGAATGGCTCCAGAGGTCATGAAAAAACAAAGTTTATCACACCCTGGGGAACATTTTGTTACAGAGTGATGCCCTTCGGATTGAAGAACGCTGGTGCAACGTACCAGAGGGCTATGACAACCCTATTCCATGATCTGATGCACAAGTAAATTGAATTATATGTCTATGATATGATTGCCAAATCCCAGACTGAAGAAGGGCATATAGAAGATTTATTGTAGTTGTTTCAGCGCATGAGGAAGTATCGTCTCCGCCTGAATCCTAATAAATGCACCTTCGGTGTTTGATCGGGGAAGTTGTTGGATTTCATTGTTAGCCAAAAAGGAATTAAAGTTGACCCTGATAAAGTCATAAGCAATTCAAGAAATTCCAGCACCAAGAACTGAAAAGCAAGTCAGAGGTTTCCTCGGGCGTTTGAATTATATTTCCAGATTCATTTCCCACATGACTGCAACAGGTGAACTGATCTTTAAGTTATTAAAGAAAGATCAAGTTTGTGTATGGATGGATGACTGCCAAAGGGAATTTGAAAGTATTAAAGAATATCTGCTTGAACCTCATATCTTGCTCCCTCCCGTAGAAGAAAGAACGTTGATTATGTATGTGACAATGTTAGATAAATCCATGGGTTGTATTCTGGGACAACAAGATGAAACTGGGAAGAAGGAGTTCGCCATCTATTATCTCAATAAAAAATTAACTGATTGTGAGTCGCGGTATTCCATGCTGGAAAAAACATGTTGTGCTTTGGCCTGGGCGGCAAAGCGTTTGCGACAGTATATGTTGAATCACACCACTTGGTTGATCTCCAAAATGGATGCAATCAAGTACATTTTCGAAAAGCCTGCTCTTACTGGGAGAATTGCCCACTGGCAGATGTTGTTATCTGAATATGATATCGAATACTGCACTCAAAAGGCTATTAAAATTAGTGTGTTGCCAGATTATCTTGCTCACCAACCAGTGGAAGATCACCAGTCTGTAGAATATGAATTCCCTGATGAGGATGTGATGTTCCTGAAAGTGAAAGATTGTGATGAACCATTACCTGAGGAAGGTCCTGACCCTGAATCTCGTTGGAGTATGGTATTTGATGGAGTTGTGAATGCTTATGGTAAAGGAATTGGTGTTGTGATTGTCACTCCTTGTGGATCGCACATTCCTTTTACCACAAGGTTAACATTTGATTGTACTAATAATATGGCAGAATACGAGGCTTGCATCATGGGTCTCGAAGAAGGTATTGATCTTAGAATCAAAATTCTAGATGTGTGTGGTGATTCAGCTTTGGTAATAAATCAGATTAAAGGAGAATAGGATACTCGTCACCCTAGCTTGATCCCTTACAAAGATTATGCTAGAAGATTATTACCATTCTTCAATAAAGTTAAATTCCATCACATCTCTAAAGACGGAAATCAAATGGCGGATGCTCTGGCAACTCTGGCTTCTATGTACCAAGTGAATACTTGGAATTATATACCCTGAATTACGGTTCGACGACTGGATAGACCTGCTCATGTGTTTACAGTAGAGGAGGTAGCAGATGAAAAACACTGGTATTATGATATCAAGCATTTTCTTCAGACTAAAGAATACCCGATTGGTGCGTCGAGGAAAGATAGAAAAAAATTGAGAAGATTGGCAGGCAGTTTCTTCCTTAGTGAAAATGTGTTATACAAGAGAAATTATGACATGGTATTTCTCAGATGCATGGATAGACACGAAGCAGACATGTTGATGCATGAGATTCATGAAGGTTCATTTGGCACTCATGCCAATGGACATTCGATGGCTAAAAAGATGCTAAGGCAGGTTATTATTGGCTGACAATGGAATCTGACTATTACAAATTTGCAAAGAAGTGCCATAAATGCCAAATTTATGCAGACAAGATCCATGTGCCTCCAACACTTATCAATGTGATTTTCTCCCCATGGCCTTTCTCTATGTGGGGTATTGACATGATTGGGATGATAGAACCCAAAGCTTAGAACATACACCATTTTATCTTGGTAGCAATTGATAACTTCACCAAGTGGGTGGAGGCTGCTTCATATGCCAATGTTACTAAGCAGGTGGTTGTGCGCTTCATTAAGAAAAATCTTATATGCTGGTATGGTATTCCGAGATGAATCATCACTGACAATGGCTCAAATTTTAACAATAAGATTGTGATCGGTGGGAATGAGAACTGACTGTTTTTGGAATGCTGGTTCGCGTTTTGCGTTTGTTCTTGCAAAATGTCGCGGTAAGCAAGAGTCGCCACCGTCTTTTATTTTATCCAACAAGGAAAGGACAAAAGCACAGAAAAATTCATTTTTCGAGATGTTTCTCGAGTTCGGGAGGTAGATTATAGAAAGGGAAGGTGTTAGCACCCTTTCTATCCATGGTTATCCATGGGCTCTTAGGTACTTGCTCATTGTGTTTTCAAAATTTTCTTTTCTTTGTGTTTGTGAGTTTGAAAGAGTTTTTTGTTTGAAAGGTGTGTAAGTGCGAAAAGTTTTTGTTTTGTTTTAAAAGGAGCAAGTACTTAAGAACCATCTACCTACTCGAAAAAGGAATTAATCTGTACAAATGTCCTTTAGACAATGCTATCCCACTATTGATGAGTAGGTAGCATCGTCGTTGGAGTTTAAGGGTCAATTCGATTAAGGGACGTGTGGTCACTAAAGCAATTTTACGACGCCTTAGCGGTAATCCTAATGTCTTAGATCATTTTATCTGAGGTAACCGTTTCGAGGCAACTTATGATCTTTGGACAACAGGGCGACCTCTAAAACTTCCTATACTCAATGACCACGTTCGAAGGCAACCAAGTGAGGTGTACCCTAAGAGTGCGCATGTGCGAGTGTGTTATTTTTCAATCATTTATCTTTGTACATGTCATGGGTGAGCGATGTTGATTTTAGGTTAAAGATTTGATCTTGTCATGCATTCCCTATTATCAAACATCTAACAGTAACTATTTGCGGAATTTAAATTGCGGAAATTAAATCTAAACTATTACAAGGCGTCAGGTATTTACATCGTCAAAAACAAACCCTTTAATTTTAAGTTGCAGAAAATAAAATAAAGCGATAAATAATTAAAGTCCTAAATAAGAGCTATTACATATAGGAAGAAATTACAATATTGGATCAAAGGATACGCGTGCAAGAAATTAAATCGGCGCACTTTTTAGGGTTTTGACCCTTTTTATTGAAAGAAAGCATGTTTTTGTCATTTTTTGAATTAAATGGAAATTAGATCTAAATTAATAATTTAATTAATTAATTAATGAAAATATTTTTGGATTTTTTATATTTAAGGAAATAAAATAAACTGATTAAAAGTTAGTAAAACCTAATATTCTAAATTGATTTTAATTTATTGCAAAAAATATTAAAATTGTACCTAATTAAAAACTAAATTAATTGATTAATATTTATTTACAAAAATAAAGGTGAACTTAATTTTAATAAAAATAATATTTTTATTGTTTTCTGATTTTATGGGAAAAAGAATTAATTGGTTAGTAATAATAATAATAATTAATCAAAACAATAAAACAAATAAATAAATATAATAAAAAAAAGAAAATAAACCAAGGGGGTGTTGGGCCCAAGAGGAGGTGAAATCTGCAATTCTGAAGCCCAATCCAAACCAGCCTGCTTTGACTTTCTCTATTCCACGCACATGCATTGACTGGAGACCATGGTGGATATTCAATTTTGGCCATTGGATTTGATCTGAAGCCATTTGGCAACCATCTGGATGGAGACATATGGTAGGCCACGCTCCTAATGCTGCATGGAATCACCTGTAAATAAAATGCAACAATGTTTTGGGGGACCTGGGATTCGAACCCAGGTCCCATTAGCCAATGCACTAGCGCTTCTATCACTGGGCCACTATAATATATTTTTTAATGGAATATGAAACAATTATTATATTTAAAACAAACCACTATGCCTGAAAAAAAATAAAAAGCGCGCTGATTTGAAACTGGCCAATAGGAAGAGGACGCGTAGTCGTCTTCTTCGTTGAAACACTAATCTTTTTACCTTCGGATTTTATCCGCAGCAAGATCCGTGGCTTCGTCCTAGAACGAGCTCTAGGACACGAAAATGCAAACCAAGACCATCATTATGCTTGTTTCTTCCTCCTAAGCTCATTCATGTCCATGGTTTGTTCTAATTTTCCCTGAAATCAAAATGCCTAAAAACAAAGAACGAAAACCCTAGATTCGGATGTTACGTTACAGGCCATAAAAAAGAAATCGAATATTGCAAAAAGCTTAGAAATCATTCAAGGATTATGAATATACAAAAAAATTGGCAAAAATATGGAAGAACATGGATTCACGATTTCATGTACATGGCTATGTTCAAGAACACTTACAGCGCTATTTAGGAGGTTTCAAGGCTCGATTTTGATTCCAATAGATCCAGTGGATATCCAGCAAGAGAGTAGTGTGGAGTTTTTACCTTGGAAAAGCCTCTAAGATCAATTTCATTTTCAAGCTTTTCAAGCTTTTTTCCAAGTTTGGTTTGGCCGTTTTTGCAACTTTCAGGTTGTGTATGGTGTGTGTCTCACTTGTGTATGTAACAAGGGTTGTATTAGGTTAATAATTTGGGCTTGAATCCATGAGAGTTTAAGATTTGAGATTTGATTTGATCACCATTAACAAAGCTTCCAAAATTTTGCCAAATCAAATATTTTGTTCACAATATGGCATGGTACGAATTTGATTGTGTCCATCATGATCATTGAAAGCTGTATCAATCAAAAAGATCTTATTCCATCAATTTTTTGGTTTTATTTGGATTAATATTGATTTAAAATGAATTAATTCAATAAAATAAAAATAAAATGGAAAAATTAATGAATGGACATAAAACTGAAGATAGGACACGTTTATGGTGTGATAAGATCAAATCAAGTGGAAAAAAGTGGTCCCATTCAACAATGCATAACTTCCTCAATTTTGAACTTTTGGAGGTGTTCTTGGACTTTTTAGAAACCATGAGATATCCTCTAACCAACCCTTTTGGTCGCGTCGCATTTTTATATTCCATGCTCAAGTTATAAGCTTTGTAAAAAAAGGTGTTTTTGTTGACTTTCAAAAATGACCTATAATGTCCAAATTTGTAACTTTTTGTGAGAGAATTTCTTTAGCTTGGGGTGTGAAGATGGATTCTAGGTAATTTAATCCTATTCAAAATGAGCTTTGGATGGGTCATTTATCATAAAGTATGAGAAAGTTATGCTTGGTCAAAGTTGAGTTGACTTTTCCTACAAAACCCTAATTTAGCAACTTTTGAGTCTTGATGAATTTTGAGCAATCCTTGATGAATCATGATCAACCCTTGATCAAATGATGAATTATCCTTCAAAATGAGAATGTTTACAAAAAATCTTGAGGTTTGACTGTATTTGGGTCACAGTTGACTTTTGCCCTAGCACAGTCGATTTTTGGACCTCTTGAGCAATTGACTGACCAAACTTTCTATGCAAGGCTTGAAAATTGACATGGATGAACTTGAGAACTTATTAGGACATTGGGGAGAATTTGAGGCCATTTGGATGTAAGGACCTTAATGCAACACAAAACCCTAATTTTGAATCGACTGCCTTAGGAGGTGATTTGACTGTCCAACTCTTGAGCTAACTTGAGTCACTTGGAGATTATTTTTGACATGTCTTGAGAAATATGGGAGGGAAAATTTTGGGGTACAACAATTTCCCCTGTTCAATTTTCTTAAACCTGAGGATATAGATTTGCTTTCGAGCCTTTCGTGATCCGAAGGTGGAAGATAATTGAACACTAGAGTGCCCAGACATTTGCACTCGCATGGTGTAGTATCAACATTGTGACGTCGGGAATGGGCTTACAGATTACATTTGGAGATTGTTGGTAGGAGGATGGGCTTACAGATGCCATCTGCAGGAGTGTCGATTTCATAAGAGATTCCTTAGCGAGAACTTGCATACCTGTTGTTGTAGAAGATTCCGTTGGGGAAGCCGAACTTTTTTTGAGATTTAGGAACTTGCTTGTACTTCAACTGAGAGGATGCGTCAGCTGAGTCTTAAGAACCTGTCCATAATTTAATTGGGGGAAACATCTTCATCAAGATCTAGGAACTGTCTAGTCTTCAACGTAGTATACTGTTGAGATTATAGAACTCGTCCACACTTTGACGGAGGAAAACATCAAGATCTAGGAACTGACTAGTATTCAACGTAGTATACCGTTGAGGTTATATTACTCATCCACACTATGACGTAGGGGAACATCTTCATCAAGATCTAGGAACTGTCTGGTCTTCAACGTAGTATACCGTTGAAATTAGAGAACTCGTCCACACTATGACGGAGGAAAACATAAACATCTAGGAACTGACTAGTGCTCAACGTAGTATATCGTTGAGGTTATAGAACTCCTGCACACTATGACGTAGGGAAACATCTTCATCAAGATCTAGGAACTGTCTGGTCTTCAACGTAGTATATCGTTGAAATTAGAGAACTCGTCCACACTATGACGGAGGAAAACATCAAGATCTAGGAACTGACTAGTGCTCAACATAGTATACCGCTGAGGTTATAGCAATCGTCCACACTATGACGTAGGGAAACTGTCGAGATTGAGAACCTTATCTGAAATACAACCAAGGATAATTCAATTAGGATTTAAGAACCGGTCAGGTCTTCAACTAAGCTGAGAATTTAACTGCATCTTTCCTGAAAGGTAAAGGTCATTCATATGCAAGGCATGAGATGGATCAAGCAATGATGTTCTCAACATAAATGAGATTGTATGGTGTTATGCGTATATGCATGTATCATGATGTATGAAAATGTGCTGTTTTAGCTGGGGAAAATAAATCCTGGAGATGCTGGAGAAATATAGTTGAGTTCTTCGTTTCCGCTGGGGATGATGAACGAAGATGATTGTGAGAATAAACCTGCAGGAGAAAAGAACTCCATTGGGGAATAAACTGATGAAGAGATTACTCCGAGGGGAATTACTCTGTGGGGGAGGGACCTTCTGCTGAAGATTTTAATGATAAACTCCGCTGGGGATTCCGTTGATAAGCTCTGTTGGGGATTTCAATGATGAACTTCACTGGGGATGGATTATCGTTGCTGGTGATATTGAATCTGTTGAGGATTGAATTCCTTCTTGTGAAAGGAAAGAACTTCACTGGGGGATGGTCTTTCAGCTGCAACTTGCTGGGGATAATCCTGTTAGACTCTTATGGGGATAACCCTCTGAATTTGGATGGGGATGATCTATTTGTGCTCTGCAGGGGATAAGCTTCCAGAGTCTACCGGGGATGATGATTCAACTCCGTTGGGGAAGCTTTTTAGACTGTGCTGGGAAAATTGACTCCACTAGGGTATCTTGTATTCTGCCGGGGAACATTCTTATACTCCGTCGGGGAATATTAAGACTGTCGGGGATACTCTGATACTTGTTGGAGAATATTCTTATACTCCGCTGGGGAATATTAAGACCTTATGGGGATATCAAGCCTTTTCAGGGCTGATGGAAGACTAACTCTGCTTGGGGAAAGTGTTGCTGATTTGTCCATAGTTACAGGTCTCAGCTAGGAGAGCTACCATTACTGCCTTATTCTGCGGGGAGTGAAAGTATTTTAGCCATATTCTACAGCTGAATATACCTTGGTACCCGGTGGACAGAGCAACTTGTACAGTTCGGACAATTCTTATTTGCCCCTGTTTCTACTATTACCAGTAATTCATCTTTCGTTTCGTATGTTAATATTTATGATCAATAATTAATGTCAAATGCATATATCAAAAATGAACTTTGGACGTTCTTTGCAAAACAAAACAGATAAAGGAAAACAGTTTGAAATTTGTCTGAAAATGAATTTGTATTGATTTTGAAGTTTGGCTTGTAAATAGGCATTTTTGTACAAGAGGCTGACGTCCTAGTAAGAGAACGCCGCCGAACAGAATTTACACAATTTGTAAAAAGAAAACAAAACAGCTATGTGAATAATCCCACTGGGTTCCAACTCTGCTATTGCCCTTATGTCCTCGAGCATCTCATCACTTTGCTACTAGTTGAAGATGAATTAGATTGATTGGTGCCGTCTGAGCTTGATAGTCGATACCGGAGTCCAGATGCAAGGTGATCCAATGAGACATAGTGTTACGCTTTAATCCCTAATTTTTTCCTGGACTGCCCTTTCGGGTTTTCAGTCCACCGGGATACCCTTTTTTGCCCAAGCCGCCTTTTCAGGTTTTCGACTTGCCGGGTGTACTGATTTTTTCAATTTAATCCCTTATTTTGCCCGAACCCTTTTAGTTTGTCGGGAAGCCCTTATTTTTGCCTAGGCCAGTCAACCTAGCAGGTCTTTGATTATGCATAGTATCTTTTCACTATGTCTGTATTGACGGGGTGAAGAAGGTCGTCACCATCCATGGTGGTTAGAATCATAGCTCCGCCTGAGAAAATGTTCTTAACCACAAATGGCCCTTCGTAAGTAGGGGTCCATTTTCCCCTGGGATCACCTCGAGGTAAGATAATGCGCTTGATTACCAGGTCCCCAACTTGATACTCTTGTCATCTGACTTTCTTGTTAAATGCCTTGATCATCTGTTTTTGGTACGTCTGACCATGACAAATAGCAGTGAGTCTCTTTTCGTCAATTAGATTCAGCTGATCAAGTCAGGTCTGAATCCAGTCATCTTCGCTTAAACCTACATCCTTCATGATCCGAAGAGAGGGTATCTGAACTTCAATAGGCAAGACTGCCTCCATGCCATATACCAAGGAATAGGGTGTTGCCCCTGTTGACGTCCGTGCTGAGGCACGATACCCATGAAGAGAAAACGGTAACATCTTGTGCCAGTCTTTGTATGTCATTGTCATCTTCTACACAATCTTCTTAATGTTCTTATTAGCTGCTTCTACAACCCCATTCATATTCGGCCGGTAAGGAGAAGAGTTGTGATGTTGTATCTTGAATTGCTCGCAGAGCTCAGTGATCATTTTGTTATTAAGATTGGTACCATTGTCCGTGATGATCCTCTCTGGTACACAATATCGACAGATCAGGTTGTTCCGAATGAACTGTGCTACGACGTTCTTGGTTACAGTAGAAAAGGAAGCTGCTTCAACCCATTTTGTAAAATAATCAATCGCTACCAGGATGAAACGATGCCCGTTAGATGCCGTAGGTCTGATCTCGCCGATCATATCAATGCCCCACATTGCAAAAGGCCACGGTGCCGTCAAGACGTTCAGAGGAACTGGAGGTATGTGCACCTTATCAGCATTGACTTGGCACTTGTGACATGTCCGAGAATGTTGATAATAGTCGGCTTTCATTGTGGACCAATAATATCCTTCCCGAAGGATTTTCTTTGCCATGGTGTGTCCACTGGAGTGAGTTCCGAAAGTACCTTCATGTAAATCTGCCATGATCCTTTCTGGTTCATCCTTATCCACACAATGCAATAGGGTCGAATCATGGTTACGCTTGTAAAGGATGCCACTGCTGATGAAGAATTTTGCCGTGAACCTCCTCAGAAACTTTTTATCATTAATAGACGCACCCTCGGGATATTCCTGAGCTTCTAGATACCTCTTCACCTCATAATACCAGGGCTTTTCTGTTACTTCTTAAGTCTCAAGATCACAGCAATGTGCAGGTTCGTCCAATCTTTCAATAATGATTTGGGGAGCTTCGTTGTCCTAATTGACTTTGAACATAGAAGACATTATAGCCAGCGCGTCCGCCAACTGATTCTCCTCTCTGGGGAAGTGTTCAAAGGTTATCTCCTCAAAATGGGGAAGCAACGTCAACACATACTCCTTGTAAGGAATAATATTTGGGTGTTTCGTATCCCACTCGCCTTTGATCTGACTAATCACGAGAGTGGAATCTCCGAAGACACTCAGGAACTTAATCCTTAGGTCAATTGCTGCTCGAAGACCCATGATACATGCTTCTTACTCCGCCATGTTGTTGGTGCAGTTGAAACATAGTCGGGCGGTGAATGGAGTATGAGAGCCTTTAGGAGATATGATCACAGCGCCAATGTCGTTACCCAAAGCGTTCAAAGCTCCATCAAAATACATAGACCATCGGGATCCTTCCTCAGGTCCTTCATCCGGTCCAGGTGTCTCACAATCCGTTATCAACAGGATATTCTCGTCCGGGAATTCATAGTTCATAGACTGGTAATCATCTACTGCCTGATGTGCCAAATGGTCTGCCAACACACTTCCCTTAATTGCCTTTTGGGTCGTATACTAGATGTCATACTCAGTCAATATCATCTGCCATCTCGCTATTCTTCTGGACAAGGCGGGCTTTTCGAAGATATACTTGATTGGATCCATCTTCGATATCAACAGGGTAATGTGAGTCAGCATATACTGTTTCAACCAGCGAGCATCCCATGCCAAAGCGCAGCAAGTTTTCTCGAGCAGTGAGTATCGGGTCTCACAGTCGGTAAACTTTTTGCTAAGGTAGTAAATTGCATGCTCTTTTCGGCCAGACTCGTCATGCTGCCCCAGCACACACCCCATTGAGTTATCGAGCACTGTCAAGTATAAGATTAAAGGTCTCCCATCAACTGGTGGCATCAGGATGGGTGGCTCTTGGAGATACTCTTTGATCCTTTCGAAAGTGGCCTGGCATTCATCGTTCCAACATACTACTTGATCTTTCTTCAGCAGCTTGAAGATTGGCTCACAAGTATCAGTCAGGTGCGAGATGAATCGGGCAATGTAGTTCAGTCGTCCCAGGAAGCCTCTGACTTCTTTCTCAGTTCTGGGAACCGACATCTCTTGTATGGCTTTCACTTTTGCATGATCCACTTGAATACCTTTGTCGCTCACTACGAAACCCAATAGTTTACCAGATCTCACCCCGAAGGTGCACTTGTTCGGGTTTAACCTCAGCTTGTACAACTTCATCCTGTCAAACAGCTTCTGCAGATGGTCAAGGTGTTCTTCCTCAGCTGGGACCTTGAAATCATATCATCGACGTATACTTCAATTTCATGATGGATCATGTCATGAAACAAAGTAACCATGGAACGCTGATATGTTGCCCCAGCATTCTTCAGCCCAAAAGGCATGACCTTGTAGCAAAAGGTGCCCCACTGAGTAACAAAGGTCGTCTTCTCCATGTCTTCGGGATCGATCTTTAATTGATTATAACCGGAGAAACCATCCATAAAGGAGAATACCTTATGCTGAGCGGTGTTGTCAACCAGAACGTCGATGTGAGGTAAACAGAAATCATCCTTGGGGCTTGCCCTATTCAAATCCCTGTAATCAACACACATTCGGACCTTACCATCTTTCTTCGGCACAGGAACCACATTGGCCACCCACTGAGGGTAAGAAGCAACTGCTAGAAAACCGACGTCAAACTGTTTCATAACTTCAGCCTTGATTTTCTCAGACATCTCTGGGCGCATTCGGAGGACCTTCTGTTTTACTAGAGGGCAGTCTTCCTTGGTAGGCAGGCGATGAACCACAATATCAGTATCCAAACCAGGCATATCTTCGTAAGACCAGGCAAAGATCTCAACATAGTCACGCAACATTTGAATCAACCGTTGTTTCACACTAAGCTCCATATTTTCACCGATCTTGACTTCCTTCTTATCTGTCTCTGTACCCAGATTCACTGATTCTACCGGATCTTCATGTGGTTTAATAACCCTCTCTTCTTGGAGTAGCATTCTTGCGAGTTCACCAGGAACCTCACAATCATCTTCACCTTCGTCTTCGGCTAAGTTGATCGGATTTTCAAAGTCATAACTGGCAGTAGCAGAGTCGTTACCAGTGAGATCCAGAGTGGATGTGGACCTGTATATGTGAGTGTGTGTAAAATAGCTGTTTTGCAATATATAATAAAGAAAAACAAGGAGCCCAAAATTTAAAATGCAAGAACGTCCAATGCTTTTATTAATGATATATGAAAATGTCACACATAAAGCCCTCACAAATGAAGCCACGGTGCCCCGGGTAAGACACCGGGCCATAAAGTTTAAAACATTGTTTGTTACATATTCAAAACAAAAAGTTTCATTATTGGGTAACAAAAGTAATAGGGATGAGGTCCTTTTCTGTCCAGTTGCTCGGTCCACCGTCGGTCGTAGGATAGATCTAGCTGTCGAATTCAAACTCTTCCACATCATCTTCAATGGCTTTCACTCTCGAGTTGCTGATGAACACGGGAGGTCTTCTAATTCCTGCATTCTGAACAGCCCTTTGAGCTTCTGTAGTGAAACCCAAACCAAACTTGTTAGTCTTCTGTGTAAAATCAGAAAGTCGGCCCCAATTTGCACACTCACACTTCTTAATAACAGCATGGGCATCCTTTAAGGAAGGCATCTTCATAGGATAATCTTCAACCACAGTCTCAGTTGATGCTAGTGTCTGGGGAACCTCTTCGAAGTGCTGAAATGGGGTCTTAATGAACTCTCCATCCATCTCTACATATCGGAAAGAGTTGAGGTGGCTGACCATATACTCTTCCTCCCCTTGTACTGTCACAATCTTCCCTTTGACCGGGTACTTCAACATCTGGTGGAGCGTTGAGGTTACGGCCCCAGCTTTGTGGATCCATGGACGACCCAGCAAACAAGAATAAGATGGCCGAATGTCCATCACATGGAATGTATTGAAGACTTGAGAACCAACTTTAATTGGAATATCAACTTCACCGTGCACCATCCTCTTAGACCCATCAAAGGCCCTGACAACAATGTTGCTTGGCTTTAGCCCCAACCCTTCACAATCCAACCGGTCTAGAGATTTTTTAGGAAATACGTTCAATGAGGAACCAGTATCCACCAATACATGTGCAAGAGTAGTGCCCCTGCATTCAATGGAGACATGCAGGGCATCCTTGTGATTCTTTCCTTTAGCAGTCAAGTCGGTGTCCGAGAAACCCAACCCATTATCAGCAGTCAAATTAGCCACACAATCTGTAAACTGATCAGCTGATGTCTCTTGTGGTACATGGGCAGTTTTCAAAAAGGTAATAAGAGCCTTGGCATGGGCCTCTGAGCACAGCAATAGTGACAACATAGAAATCTTAGACGGGGTTTTCCCCAGCTGTTCAACTACATTGTAGTCACTCTTTTTAATGATCTTCAGGATCTCTTCCATCTCTTTCTTAGAAGCTTCAACAGTAATTGTCTTCGGTGCCTCCGTTTGAGCAGGCACATCAATGGTGATCCCTTTACCTCGAGTGTCAGACGACTCGGCGATAGGGGTAAGAATAAGAACTTGATCAGGAATAGTTGCAGGTACACTGGCAGGTGTAATAACAACAGATCTTTGGGTTGTTGGTGGAGCAATATCAGGTGAGAAAAGTCTTCCGCTGCGGGTGACTTTAGCAGGTCCAGTAATGTTGTTGATGTCAGTACCAGCATCCAACTCTTGTTTAACTCCATGAAAATAAACATCAGCCCTATAGTGCCAAGGGACAACTTTATCAGAGGTGTAGGGGATGGGCCCCAGAACAGTGATGATTACAGGTGCGGTTCTCAGAACAGATATAATTCTAACAGGCTTCCTCGAGGGAGCCTTGGAAGAATTGTCGAAAATGGTAATAATGGCAACTTCTTCAGTAGGAACGGAGGGAACAATAGTCTTCTCAAATAGGATCTCTTTACTATCCATCAGGTTTTGGATACCTGACTTCAAGAATGGCCAACCGGTAGGTGAAACAAAACACATATGGTAACCTTCATCGCAGCCCAGAAATAAACTTGCTAGCAAAAGGTTCTTATTTACAGTCATCAAAGGGGTAACAATATCATCCACAGAAACCACAAACAAGTCTTCTTCTAGAGCATTTACTCCATGCTTCGGCATAGAAGCAGTTACAACATTAGGCCTCTCGGGCCCCTCAAACTCAATCTCCTTCGCATCAACTAGGTCTTGTACCTTGTTCTTCAAAACCCAACAATCATCTATATTATGCCACAGGCTATCAGAGTGAAAAGAACAGCGGGCATTAGGGTTATACCTCGGTGATGTGGTATTTGGACTCTTCGGGGCTTCCTTTAAAACCACCAGATTAGTCTTCAGCAACTGTGGCAGAATCTGAGACAAAGTCATGCTGAGACGAGTGAATTTCCTTCAAGGTCTCTCGTCCTTCTATTGATTGTTGTGCTGAGGAGCACCAACAGGTTTTGAAATAACAACCGCATTGACAACTTGGCGGTGTTTAGTTCTATTCTGTCTTCTCGAACTGTAGACAACACTGGACTCTTTCTTAAACGGCTTCTTCTCGGTGCTTGATGAGGCACCCTTCTGTATCTTCCCAGCCTTAATACCATCCTCAATCCTCTCACCAGTAAAAATAAGATCTGTAAACCCAGATGAAGAGCTTCCAATTAGATGGTTGAAGAATGGACCAGACAGGGTCCCCAAAAACATGTCAACAAGCTCCCGATCAGCCAAAGGTGGTTTCACCCTACCGGCGAGGTCCCTCCACTTCTGAGCATAATCTTTGAATCCTTCACCCGTTCCCATTGACATACCCTGGAGTTGGGTACGGGTAGGAGCGAGGTCGGAGTTGTACTGATACTTCCTGTAGAATGCAGTAGCCAAATCTTCCCAACTGCGGATACTAGCACCGTCCAACTGATAGAACCACTCAAGCTGAGTCCCTGAGAGACTTTCTTGGAAGAAGTGGATCCATAGGTTCTTATCAGCGGTATACGGCTGGATCTACCTCACATATGACCGGAGGTGCAGCTTCGGACAAGAAACTCTATCATACTTAGCAAAGGCTGGTGCCTTGAATTTGTGGGGAATCACTACCCCAAATGATAGACCTAGATCTCCAAAGTCCAGACCAGGCACCTTCTGAATTTCCATAGCACTCAACTGGTCCTCTAGTTGCTTGTATCTATCCTCAGCCGGAGGATACTGTTCTTCATCGTAGTCTGTCTCGTTGTCGGAGACCACAGGGCTAGGAGCCCTCCTTTCTTGTGGACTATCTTTCCCTCCAGATGAGGTGGTCAGATCAACTTCATTCTATAGTCTGTTTCCAAACCTGTGCCCTGTGTTAAACAGGATGGTCCTCTTCTTCTTCTTCTTCTTCTCTTTTAGAATCAGGGTCTTCAGGTCCTACTGACCCTTAGCTAGATTCATGAACAACTCTTGAAATTGGGCATTCTAGTCCTGGAAGGCCTTGATGGCTTGCTCAGTTGAAGGTTCAGTAGACATGATAAGTGAGTGCTGAAATAAACAGCGAAGAAGATAAGAGACCTGTAAAGGGTACCTGTTTATGACGTGCATGAGATGAAATGCATATGATTATGATTTCAAAGACAAACAGGAGATTCAAATTTGTAAACAAGAAAGGAAACACACTTTATTAGATTTAAACTTCAAAATTTAAATTGTTCAACTGATGCCCTCAGGTCGTTACAAAAATGGAAAGGAAATCATCAAAAGTCAATCAATGCTCCCATGGCCTCTTCTTATCAGTGCGGACATAATCTTTGAGAATCCGCTCATTCTCTAACTGCCTAGTCAACCTCTGGATCTTCTGCTCCTGCTCATTGAACTTCTCCATATAAGAATCCCATTCTTCTCGAAGTTGCATCCAAGATCTCTTAAGTGCCCCAATGTCAGTGGGCATATAAGGATGGAGAATGGTTGGAAGAACCCCTTCTTCATTAGCAACTTCAAGAGTGACAGGACGGACAGCTTCATATGGCATACCTAGCTTTTGGGCGCGGATACGGACCCATCTGAGATATGGCTCCATCGGCAAAGAAGTCTTTGGGCCCAGCTCATGTGGATCAGATTGGTGCACTTTATCCCAAGCCCTTATGAATCTGCGACGCTGCTCGTTGATATCCCCTTGAAAATCAAAGATGATATGAGGCATTAACATCTCATGAGGTCCTTCTCTTCTGGCTCTTCTAAACTGACGGAGAGCTAGGAATGGGTTGTAAGAAATTCCTCCATGGGTTCCTAATAGTGGAACATTGGGATACTCCCCACAGCGATCAATGATAGTCACCTCACCCATACTCTTGAGAGTCCATATAATGTCATTATGAGAAAGAGACATCACCCTATAAGCCCAGCCCATTCCTTCTTTATTCTTCAGCACTGACTTGGGGAGGTGCGAAATAAACCACCTCGACAATAATGGAGCACATCACATTAAGGTTCCCCGCTTTCGGGAAGTACGAGCATAGAGCTGATGAAGAATGTCACCCAAGAGAGTGGGTACAGGATTCTGAGAGATGAAGATCTTTATCGCATTCACATCAATAAAAGTGTCAGGATTCGGAAACAATACCAAGCCATAAATCAGAAGAGCCAGAATATCCTCAAACGCCTTAAAGTCTAGGCTATCTCAGAAGTAGTTAGCCTTGCCAACCAAGAACTTAGTCAGAAATCCTTTTGCTCCACTCCTAGTCTCCCAATTAGCCATTACCTCCTCTTTAGTCAAATGAAGGGCTGCAACAATTTCTTCGGGCCTAAGGGTCTTCTCCCAACCAGTAAACGGGGTCTGCTCCAGAACAGAGATACCGAGCAGCTCAGAGAACTCTTCTAGGGTGGGAACCAGCTGATAGTCTTGAAAAGTAAAAAAATGGTACAACGGATCGTAGAATTGGACCAGGACACTCATCATCTGCTCGTCCAATTTGGAGGTGACCAAACTGAGAAGAGAACCATGCCTCCTGATGAAGGAAGTAGTGTCAGGCATCTTGGCAACCAACTCTTTAAGCAAGGTAGGGACTTAGATAAAGTTGATCCGGATGGTATTCTTACGCATGGGCATCATGATGACCTACAAAACAGAACAAAGATGGACCACTCCTTTCTTTGAAATAGGTTAGCCTTATGCAAGATGTATGCAATGTTATGATGTCATGATAGTAGGCACACCACAAGTATCCACAAATATCAAACATGGTAAAGGCACACAAGTCACACAAAAGAGCCCTTAGATTTCAGGTTGGCAAGGAGCTTAGGCACTACCCTCTTTCAGTTCAGTTGGTTTAAACCTGTCCTAAAAATAGTAATCGGGTTCTAGAGGATCTCAATATAACTGACTACCCTCAATTGGTCATAATTCCAGTTTAGCAACCTTTTCTTGCAGCCGGAATCATCGCGAGAGTTTAGTCTCAATGAGTGTAGCATACTGCTACTGTTCTATGGCCAAGTTGGTCAATTTAAGGTTCTAAGGTCAGTTGGTGCTTAATGACCCCTTAGAAGACCCATATTCTCCTTGTTCCAACACAAGGGATATCGGTACAGACTAAAGTGCCACACCAACGTAGCTACTGCTTCAACCGTGTTGGTCTATGCCGGACAGTTCCCTCACATTTTATTGCTACTTACCTAAAAGGGTGCCCCCAGATCCGGGTTAGGATCTATAGAACTCCGATACAAGCCCACAAATATAAATCATACAAAGCATACAATTGAAAACACAATGATCTAATCCTAAGGTACACCTCACTTATAATATCCCCAGCAGAGTTGCCAGTTCTATGATCGGTGGGAATGAGAACTGACTATTTTTAGAATGCTGGTTCACGTTTTGCGTTTGTTCTTGCAAAATTTCGCGGTAAGCAAGAGTCGCCACCGTCTTTTATTTTATCCAACAAGGAAAGGATAAAAAGCACAGAAAAATTCCTTTTTCGAGATGTTTCTCGGGTTCGGGAGGTAGATTATAGAAAGGGAAGGTGTTAGAACCCTTTCTATCCATGTTTATCCACGGGCTCTTAGGTACTTGCTCATTGTGTTTTCAAAATTTGCTTTTCTTTGTGTTTGTGGGTTTGAAAGAGTTTTTTGTTTGAAAGGTGTGTAAGTGCGAAAAGTTTTTGTTTTGTTTTAAAAGGAGCAAGTACTTAAGAACCATCTACCTACTCGAAAAAGGAATTAATCTGTACAAATGTCCTTTAGACAATGCTATCCCACTATTGATGAGTAGGTAGCATCGTCGTTGGAGTTTAAGGGTTAATTCGATTAAGGGACGTGTGGTCACTAAAGTAATGTTAGGACGCCTTAGCGGTAACCCTAATGTCTTAGATCATTTTATCCGAGGCAACCGTTTCGAGGAAACTTATGATCTTTGGACAAGAGGGAGACCTCTAAAACTTCCTATACTTAATGACCACGTTCGAAGGCAACCAAGTGAGGTGTACCCTAAGAGTGCGCATGTGCGAGTGTGTTGTTTTTCAATTATTTATCTTTGTACATGTCATGGGTGAGCTATGTTGATTTTAGGTTAAAGATTTGATCTTGTCATGCATTCCCTATTATCAAACATCTAACAGTTAATAATTTGCGGAATTTAAATTGCAGAAATTAATTCTAAACTATTACAAGGCGTCGGGTATTTACATCGCCAAAAACAAACCTTTTAATTTAAATTGCAGAAAATAAAATAAAGCGATAAATAATTAAAGTCCTAAATAAGTGCTATTGCATACCGGAAGCAATTACAATATTGGATCAAAGGATACGCGTGCAAGAAATTTAATCGGCGCATTTTTTAGGGTTTTGACCCTTTTTTTTTAAAGAAAGCATGTTTTTGTCATATTTTGAATTAAATGGAAATTAGATCTAAAATAATAATTAAATTAGTTAATTAATGAAAATATTTTTGGATTTTTTATATTTAAGGAAATAAAATAAAATGACTAAATGTTAGTAAAACCTAATATTCTAAATTGATTTTAATTTAGTGCAAAAAATATTAAAATTGTACCTAATTGAAAACTAAATTAATTGATTAATATTTATTTACAAAAATAAAGGTGAACTTAATTTTAATAAAAATAACATTTTTATTGTTTTCTGATTTTATGGGAAAAAGAATTAATTGGTTAGTAATAATAATAATAATTAATCAAAACAATAAAACAAATAAATAAATATAATAAAAAAAGAAAACAAACCAAGGGGGTATTGGGCCCAAAAGGAGGTAAAATCTGCAATTCTGAAGCCCAATCCAAACCAGCCTGCTTTGACTTTCTCTATTCCACGCATATGCATTGACTGGAGACCATGGTGGATATTCAATTTTGGCCATTGGATTTGATCTGAAGCCATTTGGCAACCATCTGGATGGACATATGGTAGGTCACGCTCCTGATGCTGCATGGAATCGCCTGTAAATAAAATGCAACAAAGTTTTGAGGGACCTGGGATTCGAACCCAGGTCCCATTAGCCAATGCACTAGCGCTTCTACCACTCGGCCATTGTAATACTTTTGTTAATGGAATATGAAACAATTATTAAATTTAAAACAAACCACTATGCCTGGAAAAAAAAGCGCGCTGATTTGAAATTGGCCAATGGGAAGAGGACGCGTAGTCGTCTTCTTCGTTGAAACACTGATCTTTTTACATGCAGATTATATCCGTAGCAAGATCCGTGGCTTCGTCCTAGAACGAGCTCTAGGCCACGAAAATGCAAACCAAGACCATCATTATGCTAGTTTCTTCCTCCTAAACCCATCCATGTCCATGGTTTGTTCTAATTTTCCCTGAAATCAAAACGCCTAAAAACAAAGAACGAAAACCCTAGATTCGGATGTTACATTACAGGCCATAAAAACGAAATTGAATATTTCAAAAAGCTTGGAAATCATTCAAGGATTATGAATATACAAAAAAATTGGCAAAAACATGCAAGAACATGGATTCACGATTTCATGTACAGGGCTATGTTCTAGAACACTTACAGCGCTATTTAGGAAGTTTCAAGGCTCGATTTTGATTCTAATATATCCAGTGGACGTCCAGCAAGAGAGTAGTGTGGAGTTTTTGCCTTGGAAAAGCCTCTAAGATCAATTTCAGATTCAAGCTTTTCAAGCTTTTTTCCAAGTTTGGTTTGGCCGTTTTTGCAACTTTCAGGTCGTGTATGGTGTGTGTCTCACTTGTGTATGTAACAAGGGTTGTATTAGGTTAATAATTTGGGCTTGAATCCATGAGCATTGAAGATTTGCGATTTGATTTGATCACCATTAACAAAGCTTCCAAAATTGTGCCAAATCAAATATTTTGTTCACAATATGGCATGGTACGAATTTGATTGTGTCCATCATGATCATTGAAAGCTGTATCAATCAAAAAGATCTTATTCCATCAATTTTTGGATTTTATTTGGATTAATATTGATTTAAAATGAATTAATTCAATAAAATCAAAATAAAATGGAAAAATTAATGAATGGACATAAAACTGAAGATAGGACACGTGTGTGGTGTGATAAGATCAAATCAAGTGGAAAAAAGTGGGCCCAATTGACAAAATTTAAAGTTTCGGGGATAGTTGACTTTTGGAAATTTTGGATGTTTTCTTGGACTTTTTAGAAACCTTGAGATTTCCTCTAACCAACCCTTTTGGTCTCATCGCATTTGGATATTCCATGCTCAAGTTATTAGCTTTGGCAAAAAAGGTGTTTTTATTGACTTTCAAAAATGACCTATAATGTCCAAATTTGTAACTTTTTGTGAGAGCATTTCTTGAGCTTGGGGTATGAATATGGATTGTAGGTAATTGCATACTCTTCAAAATGAGCTTTGTATGGGTCATTTATCATAAAGTATGAGAAAGTTATGCTTGGTCAAAGTTGAGTTGACTTTTCCTACAAAACCCTAATTTAGCAACGTTTGAGTCTTGATGAATTTTGAGCAATCCTTGATGAATCATGATAAACCCTTGATCAAATGATGAATTATCCTTCAAAATGATAATGTTGATAAAAAATCTTGAGGTTTGACTGTATTTGGGTCACAATTGACTTTTGCCCTAGCACAATCGATTTTTGGACCTCTTGAGCAATTGACTGACCAAACTTTCTCTGCAAGGCTTGAAAATTGACATGGATGAACTTGAGAAAATATTAGGAAATTGGGGAGCATTTGAGGCCATTTGGATGTAATGACCTTGATGCAACACAAAACCCTAATTTTGAATTGACTGCCTTAGGAGGTGATTTGACTGTCCAACTCTTGAGCTAACTTGAGTCACTTGGAGATTATTCTTGACATGTCTTGAGAAATATGGGAGGGAAAATTTTGGGGTACAACAAAGATGATAACAGAACTATTTGAAGAATTCAAGATTGTCCATCATAATTCATCTCCATATAGGCCTAAGATGAACGGGGTTATTGAAGCTGCTAATAAGAATATCAAGAGAATTATCTAGAAAATGGTTGTTACTTATAAGGATTGGCATGAAATTCTCCCTTTTGCTTTGCATGGATATCGAACATATGTCCGCACTTCAACAGGAGCAACCCCGTTCTCCCTGGTGTATGGAATGGAAGCTGTAGTCCTTGTCAAGGTAGATATTCCCTCGTTGCATGTGATAATGGAAAGAGAAAGACAGGGAAGTACATTTTCAAGGATCCCAAGATAGATAAGTTGATCAGTCTAATTCCCGAGATCAAGTGTTCTGCAGACTTTCGGAAGAATTATGGGTCCATTATTCCTCTCATGAAGCTGAAGATGAAGGAGGGTATTCTCTCGATCGTGGTCCAGTTCTATGATCCGATGTATCATTGCTTTACTTTTCCCGACTATCAGTTGATTCCTACACTGGAGGAGTATTCTTATCTATTGGATTTACCTGTTAAAGATCGTGTTCCTTTTACTGGTTTGGAGGGTGAGCCGAAACCACATGAGATTGCTGCTTTGATTCATTTGGGAAAATCTGAGGTGGAAGCCCATATGACTACTAAAGGGGGAATTAGAGGATTACCAGCTCATGTCTTATTGGAGAAAGCTCGTTACTTTGCCAGGATGAAGAGTACAGTCGCTTTTGAGGCCATCTTTGCTCTACTTGCTTACGGGTTGTTCTTATTTCCTAATGTGGACAAGTTTGTCGACATTAACACTATCAGGATCTTCATGATTGGAAACCCAGTTCCTACACTGTTGGGTGATGCTTATTACTCTATTCATTTTCAGAATTCTTATCATGGGGGGATGATTATTTGTTGAACGCCTCTGTTATATTGTTGGTTTATCTTTCATATGCCTCAGTCTGATGCTTTTTGGGATGTCAAGAATGAACTTCGTTGGGTTCCTAAGATCATGGCACTTACTCACTCGGATATTGATTGGTATCATCGAGTTTACCAGGATATAGAGATTATTGACAGTTGTGGTAGTTTCGCTAATGTACCTCTTCTTGGTACAAAGGGAGGAATTAACTATAACCCTGTTCTTGCACGGAGACAACTTGGTTATCCGATGAGGGATAAACCAAATAGTATTCATTTGATTAGTTTATTTCTGAAGGAAGGGGAAGACAATAGGGAACCTAGGGAGAAGATTGCGAAGGCCTGGCGTCACATTCATAAGAAGGGTAGGAAGGATTTGGGACCTAGGGTTGCTATTTCTTTGGAGTCATATCTTCAGTGGTTCTGATCGAGAGCCATTCAGTTAAAGATGTCGTATACCCGGGAGACACCCATGCCTAATCTATTTTTGAAAACCACTCCTCCTTTACTAGATGATATGGAAGAGTTGTAGATTGCTTTGGTTAGGATACAACGGGAAATGGATGCTTGGAAGAACAAGTTCCAAACTTTATAGAGTTTCTACAGAGCAGACCTGAAGGAGAAAGACGACTTGATTGAGATCCTTGAGAGTCGAGCGGTAGAGTCTACTGAGAGGCAAGGGGATTTATTTTCTCCTAAGCCTCAATCAGGTGTTGATCACTCACTTCCTGATTCAGATGATTGGAAGGAGGTTGCCACCAGATATGTGGAAGAAAATTAGAGTTCGAAGGCTCAGATTGCAAGGCTCACGGGGAAGAGCCAATGTATAGAGTGATCTCCATAAGTTCTTTTTCTCAGGGTTTTAGATTGTATTTTCATCTTGTACTTGGGATCATTGAAACTTGTAATCCATTTTGGAGTTATTATAATAAAAAATTTCAGTATTTCAAAAGCTATTACTTTGATGTTTTCAATATGTTTATAAACTTTAAATCCCTTGAAATATTAAATAACAAAGTAAAAATAATCATATGCATAGCATATCATGCATCATATTGCACATATTTCTTACATTTGTTATGCATATTCAGGTGTCTTATCAAGCTTCTTTACTTCGTTAAGCAAGCTAACTCATCACTACAACACTCGGGCTAATTTCAAAAAGAAGATGGACAACTTATAACCGGAAAACCGCGAGCTACGCGAGGAAATTTCTGCTTTGAAGGCCGGCATGGCCAATCTGACTACTCCGATGGAAGCTCTGGTGGCTGATCAGAATCAGCCACCGAGTGTTCAACTTCAACCAGCAAGGGCAACTACTGAAATTCTGACTGTTCTCGTATCTGCTACTCTGGATGTTGTTCAAAATCACATGCCTCAAGGTTATCCATGGGGAATACCATAGAATTTTGCACCTGAAGGTTTCAATCTTGGTCCTCAAGATACTCCAGTGGTTCAGACTATTTTTACTCCAGCACCTCCTTTGGTGCATACTGTTCCTGCTGCACCTCCTTCGATGAATATGGTTCCGTTTGTTAATGATGATGTGTGTCTTCCTTTCCCTCCACCGAGTGAAGACTTGGGTCTTTATGACAAAATGGATGTTTTTCTAGAGCAGTTTGACAAGATGCAAAGAGAGATGAAGTCCCTCAGGGGAAAAGAGCTTTTTGGGCAGAATGTGATTGAGCTATGTTTGGTCCCAAACATTAAGATACCTGCTAAGTTCAAGGTCCTGAAATTTAAGAACTATAAGGGCAACACTTTCCCTCGTGCTCACCTGATTATGTACGTGAGGAGAATGTCTACCCATAATGATGATCAGCGTCTGCTGATCCACTTTTTTAAGAATAGTTTGACTGGTGCTTCATTGAAGTGGTATATGAGTTTGGACAGCGCCAATATCCATATTTTTAATGATTTGGGAGAAGCATTCATCAAACAATACAAGTACAACGTGCATATGGCGTCTGACCGTGATCAACTTAGGGACTTGGTTCAGAAAGAAAGGGAATCGTTCAAAGAGTATGCGCAGAGATGGCCTGAGGTATCCGCCCAAGTTATTCCTCCCATGGAAGAGAAGGAGATGACTAAGATTTTCTTAAAGATGCTGGGTGCTTTCTACTACGAAAGGATGGTAGCAAGCGCACCAAGTGACTTTACTAAGATGGTAGGAATGGGTATCCGCTTAGAAGAGCCTGTAAGACAAGGTCGTTTGACGAAGAGTGAAGGATCCGGAGGTGTAAAGAAGCCATCGTATGGGTTTACCAAGAAGAAAGAGGGAGATGCAAATGTTTTTATGCAAGAGAGGAGGGTAAATGCTCCTAGAAGGAATTATCAGCGTCATCATCAAATCGCCTCAGTTACTCCTGTTATGAATACCGCTCCAACTTTTGTTGCTTATCAGAGACCGTCCCAGTAGGGGAATCCAGGGTATAATCAGAGAAGGGAGAGTTGTAACCCTATTCCCATGAGCTATACATAGCTATTACCAGCATTGATTCAGAAGAAGTTGGTCCAGACACGACCACCTCCCGCCATACCGTCACCATTGCCTTGGTATTACAAGGCAGACCAAACATGTGCTTTGCATCAGGGAGCACCAGGGCATAATGTTGAGAATTGTTATCCTTTGAAGAATGAGGTGCAGAAATTGGTAAAGTCTGGTGTTCTATCTTTCAAGGACATGGGACCTAATGTGAAAGATAATCCTCTACCCAAGCATGGGGGAGTAAATGCTGTAAATCTGGTGGCCGGTTATCCAGGCGACTTCTGGATTTTTGACATTAATCTGGTTAGAGGAGATTTAGTGAAAATGCACGTAGACCTCTGTGAATTTAGCTACTATACGCATGACCATACCGATTGTGCTATTTGCAGTATAAAAATATAGGGTTGTAAGAAGATAAAAGCTGATTTACAGAAGATGATGGATGAGGGCCTCATCCATATAATCAAGCCTAGGCTAGAGTATGAAGAGGAAGTGAACATGGTTTCTAGATGTCCTGGTGAATTTAGAATTTTTGATGTAGAGTATATGAATGAGGATCTCGTGCAGTTGCATGCTACTTTCTGCCATACGGCTGGTCAGGTGGAACACCAATATGGATTTTTCCTGGTTTGCTGTCGAGATGCTCGAGGATGTTCAATCGTGAAGAAAGGTGTTCCGTTGTTGTTAGATAATGGAACCATCAAGATCACAGGTCAGAGGGATGATTATCATGAGGTTGGTATGGTTGAGGTTTGTTTAATTGAAGAAGAGTCAGAGGAGGAGTATGCCTCCGCAGATGAGTATTTCTCTTCAGACGAAGATTTGTTTTCCAGAAATGACTTATTGATGACTGGTTATGTTGAAGAAGGGGTAAATGTCATTGTGCCTTATTTTGGTGCACCAGCCCATTTTGAAGTGGAGTATCATAGCAAGCCAGCTATTACCCCATTGGTAATTAGTTTTCCAGGTCCTATCCCCTACAAATCAGATAATGTTGTGCCTTACAAATACAACGCTATAATCTTGGAGGATGGTGTGGAAATTCCCATCCAGCCAATGCTCAATGTTGGAAATATAGCTGAAAAGAGCAAGGTGACTCGTAGCAGTCATGTGTTTGCGTCGGTTGATCAGAGAGATGTTGCTGTTGGAGAGAAAATTACTGAGAATGATGAACCTAAGAAGACTACAGGAGAGACTAGTGGAGCTACGCTAGAGAAAGAAGTGGATGATATTTTGAAAATAATTAAGATGAGTGACTACATAATTGTAGATCAACTACTTTAGACTCCTTCAAAGATATTTATCTTAGCTTTATTAATGAACTCCTCTGCTCATAGAGAATCCTTGATGAGGGTACTGGACCAAGCTTTTATGGAGAGTGACATTCCAATCGATCAATTCAGCAGCGTAATTGGAAAGATTACATCATGTAATAACTTGAGTTTCTGCGATGATGAGTTTACCAGATGAAGGGAGGAATCAAAATCTGGCCCTCCACATATCTATAAACTGCAAGAATGATTCCCTATCCAATGTGCTGATTGATAATGGATCCGTGTTGAATGTTATACCGAGAAGTACTCTCATGAAGTTGAAATATCAAGGAACACCTATGCGCCCGAGTGGCATCATTGTGAAAGCTTTTGATGGGTCGAGGAAATCTATCATCGGTGAAGTGGACTTACTTATCCATATAGGACCACATTTGTTCCAAATAACCTTCCAGGTCATGGACATTATTCCCGCATATAGTTGTTTGCTAGGACGGCCATGGATACATGAAGTAGGGGCTGTCACTTCAACTTTACACCAGAAGCTGAAGTTTATGCGTGAAGGGAAGGTAGTGATCATAAATGGGGAGCAGGCATTGTTGATATCTCATTTTTCCTCCTTCCGTATTGTAGAAGCAGATGAAGTTGCTGTTGGAACCCAGTTCCAAGCCTTATCCATTTACAACATAAGTGGAAGTGAGAATTCAATGGTCTTACTAAAGGACGTGCAGCAGGTTGTGCACAATGGTCCTAGTGCAGTTTGGGGACGAATTGCGGATCCACTCGTGAACAAGAATAGAATTGGCTGGGGTTTCTCTTAGAGGAATGGCAAAGGCAAAGGTTTGAAGTCAAAATCTACCATGGGCAGCTATCATGATGTTTTCCGTAGTGGAGGTTACCTCCATCCAACTGATTCTGGAATTAATGTTGTTGAGGAGGATGAAGCAGAGCAGGAAATGCTGAATTATGTGACGCATGGAGTCAGCGTTCAGAACTGGGTCACCCTTGATGTTCCCTCTTGCATACATGTTTCAAAGTAATTTGATCTGTTAATCTTTTTTTTGAAAGGATTTCACTCTGCCCAAGGTGGAAGTATTAATGTTGTAAGGCTTATCTGTTTGTTGTGACTGTTAAGATCAGTTATAAAAGTTTTCTTTGTTTCCCAAATTGTGTTTTTATTTTTTGCTTTTTCTTGGAAAATGGTAATTAGAAAAAATCCTTTCAAAATAAATAATAACTGAAATTCAATCTGCATAATCACTTAATATATATGTCAGTTTCTAAAAGCAATCATAAATCATATGTGCAGATTAACTAAAAAACCCGTTGAATACAATGACCCTGCACCCTCTCCCAACTTTGAATGTCCTGTGTTTGGGGCTGAAGAAGAAGATTATGATGAGATTGCAGAAGAGGTATCACGGTTGCTTGAGCACGAGGAAAATACCATTCAGCCATATAAAGAGCCTTTGGAAGTGGTCAATTTGGGTTCAGAAGAAGATCCTAAGGAAGACAAGATTGGAGCATTGTTGCATCCCGATGTGAAGAGAAGGTTGATTGAGTTAATGAAGGAGTATGCGGATATCTTTGCTTGGTCATACCAAGATATGCCTGGTATAGATATAGATATTTTCGAGCACCGTTTTCCGTTGAGCCAGAGTGTCCGCCAATTAAACAAGAGTTGAGAAGAACTCACCCAGATATGGCGGTAAAGATCAAAGAGGAGGTTCTAAAGCAGATTAATGATGGTTTTCTTGTGACGTCAGTGTATCCTCAATGGATTGCCAATATTGTCCCAGTACCTAAAAAAGACAGAAAAGTTTGCATGTGCGTAGATTACAGAGATCTAAATAAAGCTAGTCCAAAAGATGATTTTCCATTGCCTCACATTGACATGTTAGTGGATAGCACAGCAAAATTCAAAGTATTCTCCTTCATGGACGGATTTTTCGGGTATAATAAAATAAAATGGCTCCAGAGGAAATGGAAAAAACAACGTTTATCACACCCTGGGGAACATTCTGTTACAGAGTGATGCCCTTCGGGTTGAAGAACGCTGGTGCAACATACCAGAGGGCTATGACAACCCTATTCCATGATCTGATGCACAAGGAAATTGAATTATATTTTGATGATATGATTTCCAAATCCCAGACTGAAGAACGGCATATACAAGATTTGTTGAAGTTGTTTCAGCGCATGAGGAAGTATCGTCTCTGCCTGAATCCAAATAAATGCACCTTCGGTGTTCGATCGGGGAAGTTGTTGGGTTTCATTGTTAGCCAGAAAGGAATTAAATTTGACCATGATAAACTCATAAGCAATTCAAGAAATTCCAGCACCAAGAACTGAAAAGTAAGCCAGAGGTTTCCTCAGGCGTTTGAATTATATTTCCAGATTCATTTCCCACATGACTGCAACATGTGAACAGATCTTTAAGTTTTTAAAGAAAGATCAAGGTTGTGTGTTGACGGATGACTACCAAAGGGAATTTGAAAGTATTAAAGAATATCTGCTTGAACCTCATATCTTGCTCCCTCCCGTAGAAGAAAGAACGTTGATTATGTATCTGACAGTGTTAGATAAATCCATGGGTTGTATTCTGGGACAACAAGATAAAACTGGGAAGAAGGAGTTCACCATCTATTATCTCATTAAAAAATTCACTGATTGTGAGTCGCGGTATTCCATGCTGGAAAAAACATGTTGTGCTTTGGCCTGGGCGGCAAAGCATTTGCGGCAGTATATGTTGAATCACACCACTTGGTTGATCTCCAAAATGGATCCAATCTACATTTTCGAAAAGCCTACTCTTACTAGGAGAATTGCCAGCTGGAAGATGTTGTTATCTGAATATGATATCGAATACCGCACTCAAAAGGCTATTAAAATTAGTGTGTTGGGAGATTATCTTGCTCAGCAACCAGTGGAAGATCACCAGTGTATAGAATATGAATTCCCCGATGAGGACGTGATGTTCCTGAAAGTGAAAGATTGTGATAAACCATTACCTGAGGAAGGTCTTGACCCTGAATCTTGTTGGAGTATGGTATTTGATGGAGTTGTGAATGCTTATGGTAAAGGAATTGGTGTTGTGATTGTCACTCCTCGTGGATCGCACATTCCTTTTACCGCAAGGTTAACATTTGATTGTACTAATAATATGGCAGATGTTGTACCCCAAAATTTGCCCTCGCATTTTTCACAAAAATCACAATCCTAGGGTTCCTCATATATTCAAGAATGGCTCAAGAATCGATCAGACAAATTTTCTCCTTTGGCAGTAAATCAGGAAACAGGGTTTTTCTTACATTTTGCAAAAGAATTGAATTCTCAGAAATTCAATTAACTATCACATATTTTCATGCTTTTTCAAGTTTACTGAAAGGTTACTGGTTGTTCTCAAGGCCTGTTTATTTGGGACAAGAAATGGGAGATGAGACTGTCATTTGGAACATTCATATTTTGTCTGATCCAGGTTAACCAGATAATGTGCGTCTGTTAAGACATTTGCTTGTTAATGGAATAAGATGTTTGCTGGTTTATGGAATGAACGTTTTTTTATGGAATACACAGTGCGTGTTTATTTGGAATGCAGTGGCGAGATTGCATGATCATTGGAATTTAAGTTATCTTGGTTTGAATTATTGTAATACAGTTTCAATTATCTTAATCAGGAATCATAAAGAATTAGTGAAGATGCAAAAAGAAAATTGCAAGTTATTGACAATAGAAGATTTTAATGGATATCAGAATACCTCATAAGACTTTCTTTCATTTATTTCAAAAAATTGTTACATTACAATTTATTATTTAAATGCTTTAAGTTTTACAACTTATTGTATTTGAAAAAATAAATTAGTACAATTATTTGAGTATTCCTATCTAAATTACAAAGGAAGAATTTAAGCCTAAGAGTGACTAAGCTTCCATTGCTTCTACGCATGCCAAAGAATCTTCTGCTTCCTCTGCTTTGCCACCATCCAGTTTGCGCTCACATGAAAAACAAAAGACAAAAATTTGATCAGTACAATTAATTGGATATGTTTAAGAATTTTCAAAAAGAAAAAAATGTGTTCATCATTAAAGTTTGCAATATTGGAATCAGAGGGCTATTTTTAATTAATCACGTTTTTATTTTTCTATTATTGCAAATCACAAGAAGATTGCTCTTCTTGGTTCACAAAAAAAGAAAAAAGAAAAATGTAAGCAAAGCTGTCCAAATAAAAAGAATGCAAGCAATTTATCCAAGTACAAGCCAAGCTGCCCAAACAAGTGCAAATATACAGCAACATGGCCAAACAGGCAGCAGGCGCACAAACTTCCCAAGACAAACAAGCAGCAGGCACCCAATTCACAAGATAGCAGCATCAGCATACCAAAAGGCAAGCATGCAACAAGGCTTCCTAAAACTGGACAGCAGCATGTCAGCGAAAACAAAGGCAAACAAAATACAAACAAAATAAGCAGACAAAAGGGCATCAGCAAGAAGAAAGTATAAAACTAAGTCAACAAGCAAGAGGCTTGTTCTTAAGCCATTTCATCATTTTCCATTAAATTTGCAAACTTTTCAGAAAAAGCACTTGGCTTAAGGGTCATTAAGAGAGGAAGAGGAAAGAAGTCACCTAGGGGATGCTGCCCTGCTGTCACAATTGCACCAAAAATGCTAGCAAACAAAATTGCAAGGAAAAGAGCCTAAGAAGAAAATCCCAAAGTATTCAAAATTTGGTGGTTTCCCACCATTTTGAATAAGCTGTAAAGAGAAAAGCCAATATAACAGTAAGAGGGTTCAAGAGAAAAAGAAGAGACAGAAAAATTATCCACCAAACCAAAGACAACCATTTCAAACTGTCAAAAACCATTTTTTTCACCAAAAACTTATAGCCCTGTTCAAACATACAGAAAAATTATCAAATATCCAAAGCCTAACCAAACTGCCATCAAAACCTACAAGAGATCCCAATCTATTAACTCACAAACCAAGCAAATAACAACCATTGCTCAAAACTTCCAAACCTGCATAATCATCAAACATAACCTGCATAGCCACAAATCAAGAACCTAAAAAAGTTCAAAAGTCCAAAACCATCCACCAAACATACAACTCAGTTCAAACATTCAAAAACCTATTAAACCATATGTTGTACCCCAAAATTTTCCCTCCCATTTCCTCAAAATTTTCTCATCACAAAACCCTTGGAGCTCAAGATCGAGTTAGGATTTCCTCTGCTCAAGACTTCTCCTTGCACTGTGGACCCAAATTAGGGTTTGTGTTTGCACAAAGATGTTTTGACCTAAAAAGCCTAAGATGACTTTCATGCTTCATGTTGGACTCCCAAGTTTCAAGTCTTGATTCCAGATTTTGCCCAGTCAATTGGACAGTTGGCCTAAAAATCAGCTGTATTGGGGAAAAAGTCAATTGTGGCCAATTTACAGTCAAATCTCATAAAAATTGACCCACATCAACATTATGAACTCAGATGGACCATTTGATCAAGTTTGGATCACAATTCCACAAGAAATTTGATCAGATCACCAAAAGGGCAAAATGGTCATTTTTAGGGTTTTGACTGCACAAAGGCAATTTTTGACTGTTTGACCTAGCCAATGGCAAGCCAAACTCACATATGGACTCAAGGACCCCATGGAATTGTCTTGACATGCTCAACAAGTTCAAAAGATCCCAAATGCACAAGATTGACAGTTGAATTTCCCAGTCAATTGATCAATTTTGACTGTATACTGAAAAGTCAAACTTTGACTTTTTGGTCAAAATCAAGTGTCAAGATTCATTTTTCATAAAAACATGCCAAATCATGAAACTTGTTCATCAAGAAATCAAGAATTGCAAATTAGGGTTTGAAATGAAGATTTTTCATAACTTAGAATTTTTCTAAGTTATGAAAAACCCTAATTTTTTCCTAACTTTGCCCCACTTTCTCACCAAGATTCATTTGGATTCAAACAAAAGTAAAAACATGAAAGTTGTAGTCTATTGCAAAATCTACAACTTTGATTCACAAAGTTTTCCCAAAAGAAGCTTGTAGCTCAAGTTACAACTTTTGGAACAAGGGTACCAAACCATTCTTAACTTAGAGAAAATTTGACCTATGTTAGGCAAGGTTTTTACCTAACTTCAAGACCATTTTGCACATACTTCCACTTGGAATTTCAATTTTAATTTCAAATATGGATTGTAGTACACATTCCAAGCTTTCCAAAATGTCCAAGAACTCATCAAACAACGTCATGGTTAGGGAGAATCGAATTTGGCAAGTTGGGAAAAACTCACTTTGTTCATGACCAAGTTACATGTCCATAACCTTGCATTTTTGAACTCAGCATTCCTTAAGCTAGATTACAGGTCTTTTATCTCATCTACACTCCATAATTTAATGCCAATCCTTTGTGCCAAGGTGTTGTTCTATGAGTTTGGACATTATATGCAAG
The DNA here is from genome assembly GCA_948472305.1 of Vicia faba. Classification (NCBI taxonomy): domain Eukaryota; kingdom Viridiplantae; phylum Streptophyta; class Magnoliopsida; order Fabales; family Fabaceae; genus Vicia; species Vicia faba. The sequence goes on from OX451740.1 coordinate 1,355,838,270, forward strand.
GTTAAGCCATTTTTAGATAAAGCATAATTTCCATTTTAGAAAAGTTGCACTTTATGTCAATTAACAATCCAAGCAAGTACAGTGCAAATCTCTTTGGCACAGGTTTATGAGCTAATTAGACTGATCAATGCCAAGGTTTGCAGCACATTAGGGGGGCCTCTACCTGTCTAAAAACTCAGGTGGCCTTTTGTTGCTTAAGTAAGAAGAAAGCTAGCATAACATAACACAACTTTCATCTCAGCTAACACAAGCTTAAGAAAAGACTTTGTACACTTTCTAAACATCCATTCTGAGCTAGAACACGAGCCAACCATCTCCAACACCCTCTCAAACACAGAATCCCCCTCAAACTGCCCAAACAGAGCACCTGCTGCAGATTGAGTTCCATAGCTCAAACCTTTCATGCATTCTTGCTAAAAACACTTCAAACACATCCCACAACATCCCTTGAAGCTATTCCAAACCTCAAACATGACCTGTAACACTCCCATTCAACATCACCATTTTCATTTTTCTGTTTTGCAGGTGGAGTTCTATAACTCGATTCAGCTAGTTTCAAAGCAAAGTAAAACTTGGAATAGCATCCTTGGACTTCAAGGAAGCTGTACCAATCATCACCTTGCACTGAAAGTACCTCTATCATCAGATACGATTCCAACTGAACAGGAATTGGAAGATAGAAAACGCGTGTTTTGTTTGAACAAGAATGCTGGAGGTTGAAGATGACAGGATCTTTGGGCTGGGCCTGTTTGACTTTTCTTTTCACACCATGTTTTTACTTTTACACCCCCTAGGCCCATTTTGCTTATTTTTATGATTTTTTGACTTTTTCTTTTTTGTTCTGACTTATTTATTTTTTCTTATAATATCAAAAATATAAAAAATATTTTTTACACCATTTTCATATTTATTAGGCATTTAAATAATTTGTACATTAATACATAAAATACTTAAAAATACATTTTTAATATACATAATTTAATTAGAATTTAAAACATTTAATTAAAACATTCTTTTTGTTCATATTAACAATATACAAGATTACAAAAGATTAATTAAATAAATATCTAATTCTTTTCTTTAAGTTAAAACAATGCTTAATAATACATTTAAAATCACATCTCAACCTGTAAATAAATTACATACATGAACATATACACTTACACAATATACGATACATTTCACATTATACGCTTGATACAAATACATTTACATTGCTCCTATACACATTTGCTTATGTTATGCATTGCTATACGTTACATTTACATTTGATCGATTCGATTTGGTTGTAATCTATTGGACACTACATTCCTAAACTCTCATCCCCATTTGTGAATTTGTACCCCCACTCCCAGATACTTATTTTGTAATAGCGTAGACTTTAAATTCTAGCAATTTACCGCTTTCGAATTATACCATGGTTAGACCTAGGGTTTGCATGTACATAAAATCAAACGCTAGATAACCTAATACAAGACAAATACATGAAATCAATACACAATCACACTTGCACCCCCTAGGGTAATCCCACATGTTGCCTTCCAAAATGGGCCATGCTTGCACGTCGAGTATCTTTGGCAAAACAAATTCAAATGATCATAAGTCCCTCGATGACGCTTTCGAAAGTTGCCTAAATAGAATGATCATAGTCCCTTCAAAGCAAATTGCCAAAGACACTTGGCACCATTGCATTCATGGTCCATACGATGACGCGCGCCCGTCCCGAACAAACATCCTAAACACAAGATTGTCCACCAAATTCAATGGTGGAACAAAATTGTTAAAAAGGGTTGAAAACATAGAGAAAACCTTTGAGTACAATAGGGTAGACAAAACTCTTAGTTACTTGAGATCAACTTGCAAAAACACTTGCCTTCTTTTCAAAAACCACACTTCATACACGCTTTCAAAACAAACTCTCAAAAACATTTGAATCATCTTTTCGAAAAGATACACACTTTTGCAAAACACTCAAACACGAGTCGAATACATTGGTTGCCTAAAACAAGGCATCTCTTCAAAAAGATTTTTCAAAACACACACACACAACACAATTTCAAGCAATCGAAAATCAAGGCAAGTGATCTAAAAACCAAGTAACCAAGAGCCCATGGATAACCATGGATGAAAAGGGTGCTAATACCTTCCTTTTTCATAATCTACCCCCCGAACCCACGAAATATCTCAAAAGGTTTTTGCTGTGCTTTTTTAACCTTTCCTTTAGGATAAAATAAAAAGTCGGTGGCGACTCTTGCTCAACCGAACAAGTGCGAAAACAAACGCAAAACCATAGTCAGTTCTCCCACCGTATCACAGAACTGGCGACTCTGCTGGGGACTTTTTTTAAGTGGAGTAACCTTAGGGCTTAGATCACCCTCTTGCATGATTAATTGTTTGATTTGATTGCTTTATATCTTGGCTCTCTTGTTTGGGTTTGCAATACTACACCCGGATTTTGGGAAACATTCATAGATAGCAATACGTTGTGGAAACTGTGCGGGGTATACCGACACGGTTGAAGCAATAGCTATATTAGTGCGACATATTTCTGAGTATCGGTAACCCTTGAGTTCAATCAAGGAGAGTACGGGGCCGCTGAGTGATGTCACCAAGCACTAATGACCTAGAACCTTACTTGACCATCTTGGCCTTTTATTAGAGGTAGTGAGATGACCGGCTTTGGTGCAGTCTGAAGTTGGTAGATACTCGATAATACACTCATTGAGGGTTGTTTTCTTGGAATATTTTGGTCGCTAGTTAAGTGGCTAAACCAAAACAATGAACATGGAAAACAATCCAATGATATTGAGCTCCTTAGAACCCAGTTACTATTTATAGGACAGGTTTTTAAGCCAACTACACTCAAGAGGGTACTTACCTATGAAACCCCATGCAAGCCTGAAACTAGGGTTTGGTGTGATTTCCTTGTACATATGTTTGTGCATACATCATGAACATCATAAAGCATCATATGCATTCACTAACTACTTCAAGGGTTTAGATCTTCATCTTTGTTCTTGTTTTGTAGGTCATGGAAATTCCTCGCAGAAAAACCATCCAAGTCAACCTTGTGAGAATCTCTCCTCAACTCAAGGAGCTCACCTCAAGAATTCCGGAAAGCTCTTCCTTCAGTGAAAGACATGGTAGACTGCTCAGCTTAGTCAACGCCAACATTGAAGAAAACATGATGAAAGTGCTATTCCAGTTCTTTGACCCTCTTCACCACTGTTTCACTTTCCCTGACTACCAGTTGGTACCCACTTTGGAGGAATTTTCTCAACTCCTGAGAATTCCTATCCTAAATCAACTATCTTTCAACGGTACGGAAAAGGAACCAAAGCCTGAAGATGTTGCTCAAGCATTACATCTACAGCTTTCCGACATCAAGGGGCATTGGGAAACTAGAAGCGGCGTCAAAGGATTCTTAGCAAAATTCTTGTTTGAGAAGGCACAAGAATGTTGGAATTCATTGGACCTACAAGCCTTTGAAGAAATTGTGGCACTCCTTATCTATGGGTTGGTCTTGTTCCCAAATCCTGACCAACTTGTAGAGGTCAACGCCGTCAAAATCTTCCTGTCCAGAAATCCAATACCAACATTGCTTGGGGACATCCTTCACTCATTTTACACACGAACAATGAGAAAGAGGGGTGTTCTCATGTGCTGTACTCCTCTCCTTGCAAGGTGGTTTATTTCGCACCTTCCACAATCTGTCTTGAAGAATGACCAAGGCTCAAGGTGGTCCCAACGGTTGATGACTCTTACTCACTCTGATGTACATTGGTGTTCTCGGTCCAGAGAAAATGTCATCATCATCGATCATTGTGGAGAGTTCCCTAATGTTCCATTACTTTGCATTAGAGGGGGCATTACCTACAACCCTTGCCTAACTTTGAGGCAATTTGGATATGCACGAAGAGATGGCCCTCACGACATGTTGATTCCTGACTTAGTTTTGACTTCGACAACGATGCGCAAGGACTTCGCCAAAGATTCATCAGAGCTTGGGGGAGGCCCAACAAGGTTGATAGCAAGACTCTGGGGCACAAGAACTCTCTCCCTCTTGAACCTTACCTCAAGTGGGTACGAGCCCGAGCCCAGAGTTTAATGATGCCTTATCCTCATGTTCTCCCTGTGATTAAAGAGCCCGTCAATGAAGGAGAGGTTCCCTACACCATCCTACACCCTGACATGCCTACAACGTGGGAGGAGATGCAGAAGAGTTGGATCCAACTCAAGGAGGAACGAAACACTTTTGAAGCCAGCTTCTACGCCAGTGAGAAGAAGGTTTTAGAGCTCACCCGTCGACTCCATGAGCAAGAGGCCCTTAACACCTACATTGCTCCAAAGAGGATGCGCAACGTCTTTTTACCTTGAGAAGTTTTTTTTGTAATATTTGGCCCATGGGGCACTTATGTACTAACAAATTTCTTCTTATTAATATGACGTGCGTTCTTTTTGTCTGCAACAATTGTGAATTTCTAGAAACCTTGAATGCATTGCATAGATAGCATCTCATGCATCATGTGCATAACAGGTAACCTTTTTTCTACAGGTTGCTTAATCTTTTTCGCTGTTTATTTTGAACAGTCATCATGAATCCAGACTCATCCAGTGAGCAAGCAATCAAGGCCCTTCAGGCCCAAAGTGTCCAGTTTCAAGAGATGGTCCTAAGCCTGGCCCAAGGTCAGCAAGAGTTGAAGGCTCTGCTCCTAAAGAAGAAGAAGAAGAAGAGGATTGCGTTATTCAACATTGGACGCAGGTTTGGGAACACACTCCATAACGAGGCTGATCCAACTACTTCCTCTGAAGAGAAAGACAGTCCCCAGGGGGTAGGAGGTCCTAGTCCTACAGTCTCTGACAACGAGACGAATTACAATGACGAACAATACCCTCCCGCTGCTGACAGATACAAGCAATTAGAAGACCGCTTGAGTGCCATGGAGATTCAGAATGTGCCGGGGCTGGATTTCGGAGATTTGGGGTTATCTTCTGGGGTGGTAATCCCACACAAGTTTAAGGCGCATGCCTTTGCCAAATATGACGGGGCTTCCTGTCCAAAGCTGCATCTAAGGTCGTACGTGAGGAAGATCTAACCTTACACGGCAGATAAGAACCTTTGGATTCACTTCTTCCAAGATAGCCTTTCGGGGTCACAGCTTGAGTGGTTTTATCAGCTAGATGGAACCAGTATCCGACATTGGGAAGATTTGGCTACCGCATTCTATAGACAATATCAATACAATTCTGACCTCGCTCCTACGCGTACCCAACTTCAGGGTATGTCTCTAGGAACGGGCGAAGGGTTCAAAGAATATGCGCAAAAATGGAGAGATTTGGCTGGCAGGGTGCAGCCTCCATTGACTGATCGCGAGCTGGTTGATATGTTTCTAGGGACCTTGTCTGGTCCATTTTTCAATCATTTGGTTGGTAACTCCTCCGCTGGGTTTACGGATTTGATTCTGAAGGGTGAAAGAATAGAAGCCGACATCAGGTCAGGAAAGATACAAAAAGCTGCCTCCGCAAGTACTGAGAAGAGGCCTTTCAAGAAAGAAGCAAGTTCCGTCTATGGTCCTAGAAGACAAGTCAAGCCAGAAAGCCGCCAAGCCGTCAATGCCTTGGTCATTTCAAAACCTGTTGCTGCTCCCCAGCAGTACAATCAACAAAGAGGTGAAAGGCCCAAGAGGAAGTATACTCGGCTGAGTATGACCTTGTCACAAATCTTACCACAACTATTATCAACCAACTTGGTGACCATCAAAGAGGCTCCGAAGGTCGTGAACACTGCATCTCCTAAATATAACCCAAATGCCCGTTGTGCTTATCATTCTGATAGCCCCGGGCATACTACTGATGATTGTTGGGCCTTGAGAAATAAGGTGCAAGACCTTATCGACGCGAAGGAAATTCAGTTTGAGGCACCTGAGAGGCCAAATGTTGTAACTGCTCCTATGCCCCAGCATAGAGTAAATGCCGTTGAGGAAGATTTGTATGCTGTTTCGGTGAATGATGTTGCTACCCCTCTATTGACTGTTAAGAGGAACTTACTACTAGCCGGTTTATTTCCGGGCTGTAGCAAGGGTTGCCTCCTGTGTGCTGTTATCCCTACCGGTTGTCCGCTGCTGAAATCAGGCATCCAAAGCCTGATGGATAGCAAAGAAATTTTGTTCAAGAAAACTGTTGTTCCGTTTGTTTCCGCTGAAGAAGTATCTGTCGTCACAATTTTCAACAATCCTACCAAGGCTCCCCCGAGGAAGCCAGTCTAAATTATGTCTGTTGCACCCATTACTATTACTGTTCAGGGGCCTCTCCCCTATGAATCTAACAAGGTTGTCCCATGGAACTATGGGGCAGACGTGTATGTGCTTGGAGTGAAGCAGGAGTTCAACACCGGCACCAATATCAGTAACATCACTGGTCCCGCCAAGATTACTCGCAGTGGCAGGCTCTTCTCGCCTGACATTGCACCACCAGTTATCCGAAAACCTCTTATCATCACACCCGCAAGTGTGCATGTTCCAAATCAAGTTCCTGTGTCTACTACTACCGCCGAGTCCTCTAATACTCGGGGCAAAGAAGTTGCTACCAATTTGCCTGCCAGGACGGAGGCACCAAAAAAGACTGCTGTTGAAGCCTCCCAACAAGAGATGGAGGAAATCCTTAAAATCATTAAAAAGAGTGACTTCAATGTCGTTGAACAGCTGGGGCATACCCCCTCTAAAATCTCTATGCTATCATTGCTGCTATGCTCAGAGGCCCATGCAAAAGCCCTGATTTCATTTCTGAAAACGGCCCATGTGCCGCAAGAGACCTCTGCAGATCAATTCACTGACTGTGTGGCTAATTTGACAGCTGACAATGGTTTGGGGTTCTCGGATGCTGACCTTACCGCCAAAGGGAAAAATCACAATGATGCCCTGCATGTTTCCATAGAATGCAGGGGCACTACTCTCGCACACGTGTTGGTGGATACTGGTTCTTCCCTGAATGTTTTGCCCAAGAAGGCATTGGATCGCTTGGATTGTGAGGGCCTGGAATTGAAACCTAGTAACATCATTGTTAGAGCCTTCGACGGTTCTAAGAGGATAGTGCACGGTGAGGTAGACATTCCTATTCGTGTGGGTTCCCAAGTCTTCGACTCAACGTTCTATGTAATGGATATTCGTCCATCTTATTCATGTTTGTTGGGACGACCCTGGATTCACAAGGCTAGGGCAGTAACATCCACTCTACACCAGAAGCTCAAATACCCTGTCAAGGGGAAGATTGTTACTGTGCAGGGTGAGGAGGAATACATGGTAAGTCACTTGAATTCATTCCGGTATATCAAGATGGACGGGGAGTTTATTGAAACCCCCTTTCAGCATTTTGAGGAGGTACCTCCAACGTTGGCGTCAGCTGAGACAGTAGTTGAAGAAGACTTTCCCTTGAATATGGCGTCCTTGAAGGATGCCCGGGCTGTGATCGAGAAAGGCAAATGTGCAAACTAGGGTCAGCTTTCTGACTTCACTCAAAAGACCGACAAGTTTGGGCTGGGCTTCACTGCAGAGGCTCAGAGGGCTGTGCGCAAAGAAAGGATCAGAAAGGCTCCTGTGTTCATAACCAATCCAAGCGTGAATGCTATCGAGGAGGACGTAGAGGAAGCAGAGTTTGACAGTTGGATCTATCCAAACACCAGCAACGGACCAAGAAACTGGACGGCAAAGGATTTTACACCTATTACATTTGTCACGCAGTAATTAACTCTTTTGATTTTCAATTTGTAACAAACAATATGTTGAAACTTTGATTGGCTCGATGTCCTACCCGGGGCATCGTAGCTCCATTTGTGAGGGATTTTTGTATGACATTTCCATATATCATTAATCAAAACATTGGATGTTTGTTGCATTTCAAATCTTTTGCTCTTTTTATTTCTGTGTTATATATTGCAAAACAGCTATATTTACACACACTCACTTATACAGGTTTCAATCCACTCTGGATCTCACTGGTAACGACTCTGCTACCACCAGTTATGACTTCGAGAATCTGATCAACTTGGCCGAAGACGAAGGTGAAGATGATTGCGAAGTGCCTGGTGAACTCGCAAGACTGCTACTCCAGGAAGAGAGGGTCATTCAGCCGCATGAAGAGTCCGTGGAAACAGTGAACCTGGGTACTGAGACAGATAGAAAAGAAGTCAAGATTGGTGCCAATCTAGAGCTCAGCGTGAAGAAACAATTGATCCAGATGCTGCATGATTACATGGAGATATTTTCATGGTCTTACGAAGACATGCCCGGTTTGGATGCCGACATTGTGGTTCATCACCTGCCTACCAAGGAAGACTGCCCTCCGGTAAAGCAAAAGGTCCGCCGTATGTGTCCAGAGATGTCCGAAAAGATCAAAGCTGAGGTTATGAAGCAATTCGATGCCTAGTTTCTAGCAGTGACTTCTTACCCTCAGTGGGTTGCCAACGTGGTGCCAGTGCTGAAGAAGGACGGTAAGGTCAGAATGTGTGTCGATTACAGGGATTTGAACAGGGCCAGCCCCAAGGATGATTTCCCTCTGCCTCACATCGATGTTCTTGTTGACAATACTGCTCAACACAAGGTGTTCTCCTTCATGGATGGTTTTTCAGGGTATAATCAGATCAAGATGGCTCCTGAAGATATGGAAAAGACTACCTTTGTGACTCAGTGGGGCACCTTCTGCTACAAGGTCATGCCACTCGGGTTGAAAAATGCTGGGGCAACCTACCAACGTGCCATGGTTGCTTTATTTCATGATATGATCCATCATGAGATTGAGGTATATGTTGATGACATGATTGCAAGGTCCCAAACTGAGGAAGAACACCTTGATCATCTGCGGAAGCTGTTTGACCGACTGAAGTTATACAAGCTGAGGTTGAACCCAAACAAATGCACCTTTGGGGTGAGGTCTGGAAAGTTGCTAGGTTTCATTGTAAGCGATAAAGGTATTCAGGTGGACCCTGCCAAGGTGAAAGCCATACAAGAGATGCCGTCTCCCAAGACAGAGAAAGAAGTCAGAGGCTTTCTGGGACGACTGAATTACATATCCCGATTCATCTCACATCTAACTGCTACCTGTGAGCCAATCTTCAAATTGCTGAAGAAAGATCAAGTAGTACGTTGGAACGATGAATTTCAGGCTGCTTTCGGAAAGATAAAAGAGTATCTCCAAGAACCACCCATTCTTATGCCACCAGTGGAAGGGAGACCTCTGATACTATACTTGACAGTACTTGACAACTCAATGGGGTGTGTGCTGGGGCAGCATGACGAGTCTGGTCGAAAAGAGCACGCTATTTATTACCTGAGCAAAAAGTTTACCGACTGTGAGTCTCGTTACTCACTGCTCGAGAAAACTTGTTGCGCTCTGGTATGGGCTGCTCGCCGGCTGAGACAGTATATGCTGACTCACACCACTCTGTTGATTTCAAAGATGGATCCCATCAAGTACATATTCGAAAAGCCTGCTCTGTCTGGAAGAATAGCAAGATGGAAAATGATCTTGACAGAATATGATATCCAGTACACAACTCAAAAAGAAATCAAGGGAAGTGTATTGGCAGATCATTTGGCCCACCAACCTGTGGACGATTACCAATCCTTGAACTTTGAATTTCCGGACGAAGATATCATGGTAGTAACCAATTGTGAAGTACCTGGACCGGATGAAGGACCTGAGGAAGGATCCCGATGGTCTATGCATTTTGACGGAGCCTCCAACGCTTTGGGTAATGGCATCGGCGCTGTGATCATATCCCCCAAAGGCACTCATACTCCACTCACCGCCCGACTGTGTTTCAACTGCACCAACAACATGGCAGAGTATGAGGCATGTATCATGGGTCTTCAAGCTGCAATCGACTTAAGGATCAAGTTTCTGAGTGTCTTCGGAGATTCCGCTCTCGTGATCAATCAGATCAAAGGCGAGTGGGATACGAAACACCCGAATCTTATTCCTTACAAGGAGTATGTATTGACCTTGCTTCCCCACTTTGAAGAGATAACTTTTGAACACTTCCTAAGAGAGGAGAATCAGCTAGCGGACGCACTAGCTACGATGTCTTCAATGTTCAAAGTCAAATGGGACAATGAAGCTCCCCGGATCATTATCTGGAAGTTGGACGAACCTGCATACTGCTGCGATCTTGAGGCCGAAAAGGTGACTGAAAAACCCTGGTATCATGAGGTGAAGAGATACTTGGAAGCTCAGGAATACCCTGAAGGTGCATCTGTCAACGACAAGAAGTTCATGAGAAGGTTTGCAGAAAAATTCTTCCTCAGCAACGGCATTCTCTACAAACGGAATCATGATTCAACTCTACTGTGTTGTGTGGATAAGGCTGAAGCAGAGAAGATCATGATAGAACTGCATGAGGGTACATTCGGAACACATTCCAGTGGACATACCATTGCAAAGAAAATCCTTCGGGCAGGATATTTCTGGTCCACAATGGAAGCCGACTGCTACCAACATTCTCGAACTTGTCATAAATGCCAGATCTATGCTGATATGGTGCATATCCCTCCAGTTCCTTTAAACGTCCTGATGGCACCATGGCCTTTTGCAATGTGGGGCATCGATATGATCGGTGAGATCCGACCAACGGCATCCAACGGGCATCGCTTCATCTTGGTAGCAATTGATTACTTCACGAAGTGGGTTGAGACAGCTTCCTACGCCACGGTAACCAAGAACGTCGTGGCACGTTTCATCTGGCATAACCTGATCTGTCGGTATGGCGTCCCAGAAAGAATCATTACGGACAATGGTACCAATCTTAACAACAAGATGATCACTGAGCTCTGCGAGCAATTCAAAATACAGCACCACAACTCTTCTCCTTACCGGCCAAAGATGAATGGGGCTGTAGAAGCAGCCAATAAGAATATCAAGAAAATTGTGCAGAAGATGACAGTGACCTATAAAGATTGGCACGAAATGTTACCGTTTTCTCTTCATGGGTACCGTACCTCAGCGAGAACGTCAACCGGGGCAACTCCTTTTTCCTTGGTCTATGGCATGGAGGCAGTCTTGCCAATTGAAGTCCAGATACCCTCTCTCCGGATAATGAAGGATGCAGATCTGAGTGAAGATGACTGGATCCAGACTCGACTTGATCAATTAAACCTGATTGACGAAAAGAGACTCACTGCTATCTGTCATGGTCAGACGTATCAAAAACGGATGATCAGGGCATTTAACAAGAAAGTTAGGCCACAAGAGTATCAAGTTGGGAACTTGGTAATCAAACGCATCATCCTTCCTCAAAGTGATCCCCGGGGCAAATGGACCCCTACGTACGAAGGGCCATTTGTGGTTAAACATGTGTTCTCAGGAGGAGCCATGATTCTAACCACAATGGATGGTGACAACCTTCCTCACCCCGCCAATGCAGACATAGTAAAAAGATACTACGCATGAATAAAGGACCCGCTAGGTTGACATACCTAGGAAAAAATAAGGGCTTCTCGGCGAACCAAAAGGGTTCGGTCAAAAATAAGGGATGAAATGAAAAAAATCTGTACACCCGGCAAGTCGAAAACCTGAAAAGGCGGCTTGGGCAAAAATTGGTATCCCGGTGGACTGAAAACCCGAAAGGACGGTCCAGGAAAAAGTTAGGGATAAAGCGTAACATTATGTCTCATTGGGTCACCTTGCATCCAGAATTCGGCATCAACTATCTGGCTCAGACTTCGGCATCGATCAATCAGCTTCATCTTCAACTAAGCATCAAAGTGATGAGACGCTTGAAGACATAAAGGCGATAGCAGAGTTGGAACCCAGTGGGAATATTGTGCACATAGCTGTTTTGTTTCCTTTTCAAAATTGTATAAACTTTATGTTAATCGGCGGTGTTCTCTTACTAGGGCGTCGGCCTCTTGTACAAAAAACGCCTATTTTCAGGCAAACTTCAAAATCAATACAAGTTCGCTTTTCCAAACAAATTGCCAATTGTTTTTTCCTTTTTTCTGTTTTGTCTTGCGAAGAACGTCCAATGTTCATTTTTGATATATGCATTTGACATTAAATTGCTAATTCATAAATACTTGCATATGAAATAAAAGACTAATTACAAGTGACATCGGAAACAGGGGCAATGTAAAGTTGTCTGATGCAGTCTGGTTGCTTTGTCCGCCGAGGTACCAAGGTAGGTTCAACTGAAGAATGTGACCAAATTATCTCAACTCCCCGCAGAGTAAGACAAGATAGCAACATTCCCCAATGGAGTATAGGCATTCATTAGCAAGCATCCCCGGCAGTCTTGATCTAAGATTGTTCCCCGGTGGAATACAGCCACCCCAGTGGAACCATTTTCTAGTACAGTCTGAAGGTTTCCCCAGGAAAGTGGAATTCATATCCCCAGCAGGTCTTGAAGCTTATCCCCAGTAGATTCTGGAAGCTTATCCCCTACAGAGTACGTACGTCTCTCCCGAGATTTATTCAAAGTTATTCCTCACAAGGGCTTATAACTGGGTTATCCTCAACTAATTACCACGGAAGATCGCCCTCGGTAAAGTTCTTCCTATCCCCAGCGGAGTTCATCAAAGTTCCCCAACATAACTTATGAACACATTCCCCAACGGAGTTTATCATTGTTATCCCCAGAGGAGTTTATCATCATTATCCCCAACGGAGTCCATCATTGAAATCCTCAGTGAAGCTCTCGTCAAACTTCAGCAAAGTGTCTCTTTCCGCAGAGCAATTCCCCGCAGAGTAATCTCCCCAACAAGCTTATTCCCCAACGGAGTCATCTTCTCCTACCAGTGTATTCTTGCAACCATCATCCCCAGCAGAAACGAAGAACTTTACTCTTCAACGTCAACCCAGGATTTAATTCCCCGGCCGATCGTCAAGGATTTATTTTCCTAGACGAAAATACATTCATAAACATTTCACATTGCATACATCTTGCTTACATACATGATAAAGTGCATACAACACTATCTCATTTTGAACATCATGACATCATGCATGTCATACATCATGACATTGCATACAACTAATGTTTTGCCTTTTCAAGGAAAAAGACAACCCAAAAGACAACTACCTACAACTGTCACAGTTTCCAGATTCGATTCCTGTATCTATCCAGGGCACATCTGTGAGTGATCAGTTTCCAGACTCGATTCCTGTATCCATCCAGGGCACGTCTGAAGAGTTTGAAGATTCGATTTCTGTATCCAGCCAGGGCATATCTATCAAATGTCACCATTCCGGATTCGATTCCTGTATCCAGCCAGGGCACATCTGAAGAGTTCGAAGATTCGATTCCTGTATCCAGCCAGGGCATATCTGTTGATGACAATTTCCACACTTGATTCCTGTATCTAGCCAGGACACGTCTGAAGAGTTTGAAGATTCGTTCCCTGTATCCAGCCAGGGCATATCTATCAGCTGTCACCAATCCAGATTCGATTCCTGTATCCAGCCAGGGCACATCTGAAGAGTTCGAAGATTCGATTCCTGTATCCAGCCATGGCATATCTGTGAGCAACCGATTGTAGATTCAACACCTGTATCTAGCCAGGGCATATCTGCATGAAAAGATTGAAGATCAACACCTATAACAAGCCAGGAAAACATCTGTCTTTCTCAAAATACACAAGTTCTCGCTAAGGAATCTCTTATGCGATCAACACTTCCAAATGGAATCTATAAGCCCATTCCCGACAAGGTTCTGTCGCGTCTCCAGATGGCATCTATAAGCCCATCTCCCTATCCACTATCTCTCCAAATGGCATCTATAAACCCATTCCCGACATCACCTTTGCTGATACTCCAACATGCGAGTGCAAATTTCCGGGCACTCTAGTGTCCAATCTCCTTTTACCCTCGAGTCACGAAAGGCAAACTTGCCAATCTAACTCTTCAGGTTCAAGAAGATTGAACAGGGGCAACTGTTGTACCCCAAAATTTGGCCTCCCATTTCCTCAACATTTTCTCATCACAAAACCCTTGGAGCTCAAGATCCAGTTAGGATTTCCTCTGCTCAAGACTTCTCCTTGCACTGTGGACCCAAATTAGGGTTTGTGTTTGCACAAAGATGTTTTGACCTAAAAATCCTAAGATGACTTTCATGCTTCATGTTGGACTCCCAAGTTTATCCATACCAAGTTTCAAGTCTTGATTCCAGATTTTGCCCAGTCAATTGGACAGTTGACCTAGAAATTAGCTGTATTGGGGAAAAAGTCAACTGTTGCCAATTGACAGTCAAATCTCATAAAAATTGACCCACATAAACATTATGAACTCACATGGACCATTTGATCAAGTTTGGATCACAATTCCACAAGAAATTTGATCAGATCACCAAAAGGGCAAAATGGTCATTTTTAGGGTTTTGACTGCAGAAAGGCAATTTTTGACTGTTTGACCTAGCCAATGGCAAACCAAACTCACATATGGACTCAAGGACCCCATGGAATTGTCTTGACATGCTCAACAAGTTCAAAAGATCCCAAATGCACAAGATTGACAGTTGAATTTCCAAGTCAATTGATCAATTTTGACTGTATATTGAAAAGTCAAACTTTGACTTTTTGGTCAAAATCAAGTGTCAAGATTCATTTTTCATCAAAACATGCCAAATCATGAAACTTGTTCATCAAGAAATCAAGAATTGCAAATTAGGGTTTGAAATGAAGATTTTTCATAACTTAGAATTTTTCTAAGTCATGAAAAACCCTAATTTTTTCCTAACTTTGCCCCACTTTCTCACCAAGATTCATTTAGATTCAAACAAAAGTCAAAACATGAAAGTTGTAGTGTATTTCAAAATCTACAACTTTGATTCACAAAGTTTTCCCAAAAGAAGCTTGTAGCTCAAGTTATAATTTTTGGAACAAGGGTACCAAACCATTCTTAACTTAGAGAAAATTTGACCTATTTTAGGCAAGGTTTTTACCTAACTTCAAGACCATTTTTCACATACTTCCACTTGGAATTTCAATTTGCATTTCAAAGATGGATTGTAGTACACATTCCAAGATTTCCAAAATGTCCAAGAACTCATCAAACAACCTCATGGTTAGGGAGAATCGAATTTGGTAAGTTGGGAAAAACTCACTTTGTTCATGACCAAGTTACATGTCCATAACCTTGCATTTTTGAACTCAGCATGCCTTAAGCTAGATTACAGGTCTTTTATCTCATCTACACTCCATAATTTAATGCCAATCCTTTGTGCCAAGGTGTTGTTCTATGAGTTTGGACATTATATGCAAGGTTAAGCCATTTTTAGATAAAGCATAATTTCCATTTTAGAAAAGTTGCACTTTATGTCAATTAACAATCCAAGCAAGTACAGTGCAAATCTCTTTGGCACAAGTTTATGAGCTAATTACACTGATCAATGCCAAGGTTTGCAGCACATTAGGGGGGCCTCTACCTGTCTAAAAACTCAACTGGCCTTTTGTTGCTTAAGTAAGAAGAAAGCTAGCATAACATAACACAACTTTCATCTCAGCTAACACAAGCTTAAGAAAAGACTTTGTACACTTTATAAACATCCATTCTGAGCTAGAACAAGAGCCAACCATCTCCAACACCCTCTCAAACACAGAATCACCCTCAAACTGCCCAAGCAGAGCACCTGCTGCAGATTGAGTTCCATAGCTCAAACCTTTCATGCATTCTTGCTAAAAACACTTCAAACACATCCCACAACATCCCTTGAAGCTATTCCAAACCTCAAACACGACCTGTAACACTCCCATTCAACATCACCATTTTCATTTTTCTGTTTTGCAGGTGGAGTTCTATAACTCGATTCAGCTAGTTTCAAAGCAAAGTAAAACATGGAATAACATCCCTGGACATCAAGGAAGTTGTACCAATCATCACCTTGCACTGAAAGTACCTCTATCATCAGATACGATTCCAACTGAACAGGAATTGGAAGATAGAAAACGCGTGTTTTGTTTAAACAAGAATGCTGGAGGTTGAAGATGACAGGATCTTTGGGCTGAGCCTGTTTGACTTTTCTTTTCACACCATGTTTTTACTTTTACACCCCCTAGGCCCATTTTGCTTATTTTTACGATTTTTTGACTTTTTCTTTTTTGTTCTGACTTATTTATTTTTTCTTATAATATCAAAAATATAAAAAATAATTTTTACACCATTTTCATATTTATTAGGCATTTAAATAATTTGTACATTAATACATAAAATACTTGAAAATACATTTTTAATATACAAAATTTAATTAGAATTTAAAACATTTAATTAAAACATTCTTTTTGTTCATATTAACAATATACAAGATTACAAAAGATTAATTAAATAAATATCTAATTCTTTTCTTTAAGTTAAAACAATGCTTAATAATACATTTAAAATCACATCTCAACCTGTAAATAAATTACATAAATGAACATATACACTTACACAATATACGATACATTTCACATTATACGCTTGATACAAATACATTTACATTGCTCCTATACACATTTGCTTATCTTATGCATTGCTATACGTTACATTTACATTTGATCGATTCGATTTGGTTGTAATCTTATGGACACTACATTCCTAAAGTCTCATCCCCATTTGTGAATTTGCACCCCCACTCCCGGATACTTATTTTGTAATAGCGTAGACTTTAAATTCTAGCAATTTACCGCTTTCGAATTATACCATGGTTAGACCTAGGGTTTGCATGTACATAAAATCAAACGCTAGATAACCTAATACAAGACAAATACATGAAATCAATACACAATCACACTTGCACCCCCTAGGGTAATCCCACATGTTGCCTTCCAAAATGGGCCATGCTTGCACGTCGAGTATCTTTGGCAAAACAAATTCAAATGATCATAAGTTCCTCGATGACGCTTTCGAAAGTTGCCTAAATAGAATGATCATAGTCCCTTCAAAGCAAATTGCCAAAGACACTTGGCACCATTGCATTCATGGTCCATAGGATGACGCGCGCCCGTCCCGAACAAACATCCTAAACGCAAGATTGTCCACCAAATTCAATGGTGGAACAAAATTGTTAAAAAGGGTTGAAAACATAGAGAAAACCTTTGAGTACAATAGGGTAGACAAAACTCTTAGTTACTTGAGATCAACTTGCAAAAACACTTGCCTTCTTTTCAAAAACCACACTTCATACACGCTTTCAAAACAAACTCTCAAAAACATTTGAAACATCTTTTCGAAAAGATACACACTTTTGCAAAACACTCAAACACGAGTCGAATACATTGGTTGCCTAAAACAAGGCATCTCTTCAAAAACATTTTTCAAAACACACACACACACCACAATTTCAAGCAATCGAAAATCAAGGCAAGTGATCTAAAAACCAAGTAACTAAGAGCCCATGGATAACCATGGATGAAAAGGGTGCTAATACCTTCCCTTTTCATAATCTACCCCCCGAACCCACGAAATATCACAAAAGGTTTTTGCTGTGCTTTTTTAACCTTTCCTTTAGGATAAAATAAAAAGTCGGTGGCGACTCTCGCTCAACCGAACAAGTGCGAAAACAAACGCAAAACCATAGTCAGTTCTCCCACCGTATCACAGAACTGGCGACTCTGTTGGGGACTTTTTTTAAGTGGAGTAACCTTAGGGCTTAGATCACCCTCTTGCATGATTAATTGTTTGATTTGATTGCTTTATATCTTGGCTCTCTTGTTTGGGTTTGCAATCCTACACCCGGATTTTGGGAAACATTCATAGATAGCAATACGTTGTGGAAACTGTGCGGGGTATACCGACACGGTTGAAGCAATAGCTATATTAGTGCGACATATTTATGAGTACCGGTAACCCTTGAGTTCAATCAAGGAGAGTACGGGTACGCTGAGTGATGTCACTAAGCACTAATGACCTAGAACCTTACTTGACCATCTTGGCCTTTTATTAGGGGTAGTGAGATGACCGGCTTTGGTGCAGTCCGAAGTTGGTAGATACTCGATACTACACTCATTAAGGGTTGTTTTCTTTGAATATTTTGGTGGCTAGTTAAGTGGCTAAACCAAAACAATGAACATGGAAAACAATCCAATGATATTGAGCTCCTTAGAACCCGGTTACTATTTATAGGACATGTTTTTAAGCCAACTACACTCAAGAGGGTACTTACCTATGAAACCCCATGCAAGCCTGAAACTAGGGTTTGGTGTGATTTCCTTGTACATATGTTTGTGCATACATCATGAACATCATAAAGCATCATATGCATTCACTAACTACTTCAAGGGTTTAGATCTTCATCTTTGTTCTTGTTTTGTAGGTCATGGAAATTCCTCGCAGAAAAACCATCCAAGTCAACCTTGTGAGAATCTCTCCTCAACTTAAGGAGCTCACCTCAAGAATTCCGGAAAGCTCTTCCTTCAGTGAAAGACATGGTAGACTGCTCATCTTAGTCAACGCCAACATTGAAGAAAACATGATGAAAGTGCTATTCCAGTTCTTTGACCCTCTTCACCACTGTTTCACTTTCCCTGACTACCAATTGGTACCCACTTTGGAGGAATTTTCACAACTCCTGAGAATTCCTATCCTAAATCAACTACCTTTCAACGGTACGGAAAAGGAACCAAAGCCTGAAGATGTTGCTCAAGCATTACATCTATAGCTTTCCGACATCAAGGGGCATTGGGAAACTAGAAGCGGCGTCAAAGGATTCTTAGCAAAATTCTTGTTTGAGAAGGCACAAGAATGTTGGAATTCATTGGACCTACAAGCCTTTGAAGAAATTGTGGCACTCCTTATCTATGGGTTGGTCTTGTTCCCAAATCCTGACCAACTTGTAGAGGTCAACGCCGTCAAAATCTTCCTGTCCAGAAATCCAATACCAACATTGCTTGGGGACATCCTTCACTCATTTTACACACGAACAATGAGAAAGAGGGGTGTTCTCATGTGCTGTACTCCTCTCCTTGCAAGGTGGTTTATTTCGCACCTTCCACAATCTGTCTTGAAGAATGACCAAGGCTCAAGGTGGTCCCAATGGTTGATGACTCTTACTCACTCTGATGTACATTGGTGTTCTCGGTCCAGAGAAAATGTCATCATCGTCGATCGTTGTGGAGAGTTCCCTAATGTTCCATTACTTGGCATTAGAGGGGGCATTACCTACAACCCTTGCCTAGCTTTGAGGCAATTTGGATATGCACGAAGAGATGGCCCTCACGACATGTTGATTCCTGACTTAGTTTTTGACTTCGACAACGATGCGCAAGGTCTTCGCCAAAGATTCATCAGAGCTTGGGGGAGGCCCAACAAGGTTGATAGCAAGACTCTGGGGCACAAGAACTATATCCCTCTTGAACCTTACCTCAAGTGGGTACGAGCCCGAGCCCAGAGTTTAATGATGCCTTATCCTCATGACAAGCTCCAAAGGTATATTTCATGACAAACTATTTACTGCATCTCATACATATAACACCATAGGTTAATAGAGAAAATGTGAATACGGCAAGACAAACAACAAAAGCTCGTTTAACCATCAAACAAAATTGTAACAAAGAAGAATAGAATCATACCCTTTCAAGAATAGAACCATTAACATCTGCTTAGGAAGTGAGGAGTGTGAGGTGCTCCGGTAACAAGGGTGAGAGGAAAATCAGAGGATGCATGTCAAACCATTAGATGATTTCTCTTCAAATTAGGGATTTCCATAAAGAATAACGTAAACCAGGTTGAATCAAAGGGGCCGAGGGACATTCTATTCGCGAAATTAGGAAGAGAATAAGGATGGTTAGCGATAAAGATGAATGAATTTGAGAGAAGTAAGAGACGAACAGAGAGGCGTCGCTGTGAGCACAAGAGGGCACAAACCCTAATTTTTTTCTTGTTTACCCTAATCAAACCATAAACTGAATTAAGAAGTTCTTGGGCCTATCTTTACATAAAACCCTTAAGCCCACGCATACTAGCTCGTACCCCCCCCCCCCCCCCCCCCTCTATTCTGGCTTTGCTTGTTTTTATTTGTTTCAACATTAACACATAATACCTTTGGGCCTAACACCTTTCAATCCCAAGCCCATTTTCACTTATTTTGTTCCAACTTAATTTGATTTGTTTTATCTCTTTGTGTTAATAATACATTAAAACTTCATTATTGTAAAAAATTTAATTTGATTTTCTTAATTAGTTTTTTTTATCTTTTTCTTTTGTTTATTATTAATTTTCTTACACTTAATAAAAACATCAAAACATTAGCTTTAACTTAATTTATTTTCTTTCTTTAAGGTTAGGTTACGTAATTAATAAAAATACATAAAAGAATAATAATAATAAAAAAATTTAATCTTTTTTAGAATAGATTTTTATTTATCTCTTTTCAAGCAAATACATACATTTCATACTTTATTGATTTTATTTTCGTAAATTGTCTTAGCTTTATATTGAATCGCACAACAATTCGATTTGGTTGTAATATTTGGACATTGTTATTCTTATGTGATTCATCCCCATTTGTAATAATTGTACCCCCATTCCCGGATACTCTTGTAATAGCTTAGACCTTTAATTCCCGCAATTTATTGCTTTCTATATACTGTGTAGTAATTAGGCATGTATGGCAAGATTCAAAATTCAATCGCTAGATGACCTAATCCAAGAATAAAGAACTTGAAATCAACACACTTCTCACACCTGCACCTCTAGGGTAACCTCGCTTGTTTCCTCGGAAATACAATTATATCCCTCGAATATGAGACACTCTAGCAAATGTCCCTTCGATAAACAAAGATCGTAGTCCCTCGATGACCCTCGACGTTGCCTTCGATAAAATGATCTCGCCCCTTACAAAATTTCTAGAGCGTCTCACAAGTTTCCTTCAATGATTGTAAAATTGACCCACGCCTGTCCCGTTTAACATCCAAACACAAGGTTGTTTACCAAATACAATGGTAAAACAACAATGTAAAAGGGTTAAAAACGTATAGGAATGATCTTTGAGTAGTGTAGACAACTCCTAGTTACTTGATCACTTGCAAACATCCTTGTTATTTTCAAAAACACTCAACACAATTTCAAAACTTTTCTCGAAATAAACTTTCAAACATTGAAACATTTTTCAAAAGACAAACACCTTTGTATACATTCAAACAAGAATTATTACAAAGGTTTCCTAGACAAAGGCCTCTTTTCAAAATATTTTCAAAACCACACACAAAGCACCATTTCAAACAATTGAAAAGCAAAAGCAAGTGATCTAAACAAGTAACTAAGAGCACATGGAAAACCATGGGTGAAAAGGGTGCTAGCACCTTCCCTTTTCATAATCTACCCCCCGAACCCAAGAAAACATCTCAAAGGTCTTTCCTGTGCTTTTTGACCTTTCCTTTGGATAAAATAAAAAGTCGGTGGCGACTCTTGCTAAACCGCACAAGTGCAAACGAAACGCGAAACCTCTAGTCAGTTCTCCCACCGCATCACAGAACTGGCGACTCTGCTGGGGAGATACTAATAAAAAATGTGGGATTACCTTAGGGTTTTAGATCACCTTTATATGCTTATCTTGCTTGACTTGTATGCTTTATCTTTTAGTTCTATTTGTTTGGGTTTGAATCCTCTACCCGGATTTGGGGCACCTTTTTAGGTAAATAGCAATAGATTGTGGAGAATGTACGGCGTAGATCGATATGGTTGAAACAATAGCTATGTTAGTGTGACACATTTGTTGGTACAGGTATCCCTCGTGGTGAATCAAGGAGAATACGGGGCCGCTGAGTGGCATCGCGAAGCACTAATTAACCTTATAACCCTAATTGAAAAAACTTGGCCATTAGGACGTAGTGAGGTAATCGGTTTCGGTGTAAAGCCGAAAATTGGTTGACACTCGATACTACACTCATTGAGGCTACACTTTTGGGATATCTCGGCCGCAAGAAAAGATTGATTGTGCTGAGACAATTCCTAAAATAAAGGTCGGTGATATTGAGATCCTTTAGAACCCGATCTTTATTCCTAAGACAGGTTGAGCCCACTAAAACTTCAAGAGGGTATTTACCTACAAACTCATGCAAGCCTGAAACATAGGGATATGTTTGTTGTGTGTATATATGTTTGCTTGTACATAAACATCATAAACATCATCAACATCATATGCATGCTCACTAACCATTTCAAGGATTTAGAAATTTATCTTTGTTTTTGTTTTGTAGGAAATGAATTATCTCCGAAGAAACACCATCCGAATTAGCTTTGTGAAAGCACATCCTCAACTTCAAGAGCTATCCTCAAGAGTGCCCGGGGATCCTCCTTTTACCAAGAAGTATGGTCGACTTCTCAGTTTGGCTAAATCCAACTTCCAAGAAGAGATGATGTGTGTACTGTTCCAGTTCTTTGATCCCGTACATCATTGTTTCACTTTTTGAGACTATCAGTTGGTACCAACATTGGAAGAGTTCTCCCTGCTCTTAGGGGTACCCGTGCATAATCAGATACCATTCACCGGTCTAGAAGGGATTCCAAAACCTGAAGTCATCGCCGAAGCTTTACACATGAAGAGGGCCAACATCACAGCCAATTGGGAGACGAGAAGTGGGGTTAAGGGATTTTTAGGTAAGTTCCTGTTGGAAAAAGGTCGTTCATTTTGGGATGACATGGATTTCCAAGCTTTCGAAGAAGTTCTAGCTCTCCTCATTTATGGTTTGGTTCTGTTTCCTAACTTAGACCAATTCATAGACGTTAATGCCATCAAAGTCTTTCTCTCTCGAAATCATATACCCACCTTGCTATGAGATATCTTGCATTGCCTTCATACCCGTACCATGAAGAAAAGAGGTACCCTTTTATGTTGTATACCTCTACTTTCCAAGTGGTTCACTTTACACCTGCCTCAGTCAGCATTGAAGAACAAGCAAAGATTGACTCGGTCTCAAAGGATGATGTCTCTCACCCACTCTGATATCTGTTGGTGTTGAAGATCCTTGGAAGATATCTCTATCATTGACCATTGTGGTGAGTTTCCTAATGTACCTCTTCTAGGTATTAGGGGAGGTGTCACCTACAAACTGTGATTAGCTCTTTGGTAGTTTGGGTATGCCCGAAGGGACGGCCCTCATGAGATGCTCGTCCGAGGTCTGGTTTTTGACTACGACAAAGAAGACCAAGGTTACCGCCAGAGGTTTACACGTGCTTGGGGAATGGTGAACAAAGTGGACAGTAGGACTTTGGGACATAAAAACTCTATCCCTCTCGAGCATTACCTTAAGTGGGTACAGACTCGTGCCCAAAGTCTCTTAATGCCTTATCCTCCCATCCTTCCTGTCATCATTGAGCCTGTTATTGAAGGAGACGTCCCATACACCATTCTTCATCCAGACATGCCTACCTCTCTCGAAGACCTGCAGAAAGCCTGGATACAATTGAAGGAGGAGCGAGACACCTTTGAAACCCAGTACTACGCCAGTGAGAAGAAGGTTCTGGAGTTCACCAAACTGCTTCATGAAGAGAAGAATCTGAATACTTACATTGCTCCAAAAAGGATGCCTTCGGTCTTTTTGTCTTGAGAATTTTTGATGTATTTTAGTTTCTTTCTTTGTAAGCCCGAGGAGGCATGATGTATTCGAACTTGGTTTATATTTAATATGACGTGCGTTCTTTTTGGATTGGGCAAATTTAAATCTTCTAAAATTCCTTGAAATCATTTGCATATCGCATCTTCATTCATCATATGCATAAGCAGGTCTTCACACAAGGTTTCCTTATCTCTCTGATGTTTATTTCAGCAAGATGGATATTGAGCAGACGGTTAAAGACTTACAAGTGCAGAATTCACAGTTCCAATAGCTACTCATGACCTTGGCAAAGGGTCAGGAGGAGCTCAAAACCTTGCTGGAAAAGGAAAAAGAAAAAGAAAAGAGTTGGTGTGGCTACTTTTGGTAGAAGATTTGAAGGTCACGCTAGAAGGGTCTTGGATTTTCCCTCAACGTCAGATGAAGGGGTTGGAAAGGGAAAGGGAGTTGCAGTGCCAACTGAGTCTGAGGAAGAAGAAGAAGAAGAAGAAGAAGAGGAGGATGAAGACGATTCTGAATAGCAGTACCCTCCTGCAGACGACAAATACAAGAATCTGGAAGAGCGTCTGGCAGCTATGGAGGTGTAGAGAGTGCCTGGGCTGGACATTGGAGATCTAGGGCTGGTCTTTGGAATTGTGATTCCCCCCAAGTTTAAGGTGCCTATATTTGCTAAGTACGATGGTTTGTATTCTCCAAAGATGCACCTACGGTCTTATGTCAGAAAAATAAAACCGCATTCTTCTGACAAGGATCTGTGGGTCCATTTCTTCCAGGACAGTCTTTCAGGGACGCAGTTAGATTGGTTCTACCAGCTAGAGAGGTCTGATGTGCATAATTGGGAGGATTTGGCGGCTGCCTTTTATAGACAATATCAATATAAGCGGATTTAGCACCAACCCGTACTCAATTACAGAGTATGGGCATGGCCTCAAATGAAGGATTCAAAGAGTACGCCCAGAAATGGAGAGACTTGGCGGGACGAGTACAACCCCCATTGTCTGAAAGAGAGCTTGTGGATATGTTCTTGGGTACACTGTCGGGCCCATTTTTCAATCACTTGATTGGAAGTTCGTCTGCAGGTTCACCGAGCTAATTCTGACCGGTGACAGAGTTGAAGCCGGAATCAAGAGTGGAAAAATTCAAAAGGATGCATCTGCTTCCACTGCCATCAAAAAGACTTTTCCAGCAAAGAAAGAAGTATCAACTGTCTACTCTCAAAGAGGTAAGGGAAGAGTTGAGCGTCGGCCAGCGGTGGGGGCCGTAATGATTCAGCATTCTGCAGCTGATCAGCCAAGAAATAATCAACCCAAAACCTATCAAGCAAGGGTGGAAAGACCACAATGACAGTATACCAGGATAAACATGACACCTGCTCAAGTTCTTCCCCATCTCTTGAAATTAAACCATACAACCTTGAAAGAGGCACCGAAAAATCCGAATACAACTTCTCCGCTTTACCATTCAAACACCAAGTGTACTTATCATTCAGATAGCATAGGGCACGACACCAACAATTTTTGGGCCCTCAAGAATAAGATTCAAGATTTAATAGACGCTAAGGAAGTGGAATTCGACGCCCCTGAAAACCCGAATGTGATCTCTGCTCCAATGCCAAAGCATGGCCACAATGCCCATCCTGTTGAAGAGGATCTTTTGTTGCTCCTGTTGATGACTTGATGACTCTGTTACCGATAATCAAGCTGAATTTGTTAAAGGCTGGGATTTTCCCAGGATGTGAAAAAGATTGCTACCTTTGTTCATCCTTACCAACCGACTGTCCGTTGTTGAAATTAGGCATCCAACGCCTAATGGATAATCAAGAAATACTTTTTGAGAAAACTCATGTTATACCGACTCCTGTCAATGACGTTGCTATAATTACCATTTCCGCCAATCTTTCCAAGGTGTCCAAAATACCTGTTAAGATTACATCTGATCCAAATATTATACCTCTAAAGATAACTATGCCAGGGCCTATCCCATACAAGTCCAACAAATCAATACCGTGAAACTATGGAGGAGAGATATTCTACCACGGTATTAAGCAGATTAAATCAGTTGAAGAAAGTTCTGATGAAGAGACTCCTGACATTAGAAATATTGCTGGGACGAGTAAAATCACCCGCAGCGGAAGAATTTTCTCTCCGGAGATTGCTCCTCCAAGGGCAATCTTCGAACCCTCGAATGCTCCTAAGGTTACCCCTGTGCCAGTCAACATATCTGTGAGAACTCCAGTTATGGAAGAAGTTGTAACTCTCGTGGTTGTACCCTTTATTGTTGCTGCTGATAAAGGGAAGCGGATCCAAGAAGCGCCCGTCAGGACGAGGGCTCAGCCTTTGGTCATCCCTGAGACCACCCAAAAAGAAATGGAGGAGATTTTAAAAATAATTAAGAAAAGCGACTACGATGTTGTGGAGCAACTGGGGAAAACCCCCTCAACAATCTCTATGCTCGCCTTGCTGCTTTGTTCCGAAGCTCATGCTAAAGCCCTGATAAGATTCTTGAAAACGGCCCACGTGCTGCAGGAAACCTCTGCGGACCAGTTCTAGGAGTGTGTAGCTAGCCCAACAGCCGACAACGGTCTTGGATTCTCCGATGCCGATTTAACATCTAAGGGGAGAAAGCATAATGACGCGCTGCATGTCTCGGTGGAATGCATAGGGACTACTTTAGCTAACGTTCTGGTTGATACTAGGTCGTCTTTAAATGTCTTACCGAAGAAAGCATTGGACAAATTGGACTATGAAGGTTTGATCCTGAAGCCCAGCAATATCATTGTCAGAGCCTTTGACGGTTCTAAAAGGATGGTCCACGGGGAGGTGGACATCCTGATTAATGTGGGAACGGAAACTTTCAACTCCATATTTTATGTGATGGACATCTGTCCCTCCTATTCTTGCTTGTTGGGAAGACCCTGGATCCACAATGCTGGGGCCGTCACTTCTTCTCTACACCAAATGCTCATGTACCCTGTTCAAGGGAAAATTATAATAGTTCATGGTGAGGAGGAGTACATGATAAGCCATCTAAATTCATTCCGCTATGTGGAATTGGATGGTGAATTCATCGAGACCCCCTTTCAACACTTTGAAGAGGTTTTTCCTAAAGTTGCAGCAACCAAGACAATGACTTTTGTACCCGTCATTACCAAACCTGTGTCCCAGATGTCATCCCTTAAAGATGCGAAGGCTGTGATTGAAGAAGGGGGAAGCACAGTATGGGGTAAGCTACCATACTTTCCTTTCAAGGCAGATAAATTTGTCTTGGGTTTTACTGCTTCTGCTCAAAAGGTTGTACGTCGCTCCCGGGATGGAGGGTCACCGTTGAAGTTCACCCATCATGGAGTTCATGCTTTGGAGGATGGTGAAGATGAGAGAAACTTTGAGGACTGGATTTTCCCGACTATTGAAGGAGGACTAAACTATTGGGAGGCAAAGGACTTTGTTCCCATTACTTTCATAAATCAGTAATTTATCTTTCAAACATTTCTGTTGGTTTGTAATAATTCTTAAACAATTTGTACTCTTTCAACCTTGTGTCTTACCCGAGGCACAAAGGTCCATTTGTAAGGGTTCTTATTTTTCATCTTCATATGCCATTTAATGAATCATGGACGTTTTCACATATAAACTTTTGTGTTCATTTTATTTCTTTTGCATTTTATTTGTTTAAAGGTGGCTATCCCTTACACACACCCACACTCACAAATGCATGTACCCTTCCATTATGGATTCCATGGGTAACAATTCTACTATGGCCTTTAGTGACTCTGAAGACCTGGTCAATCATGCCGAATACAAAGGTGATGAAGATTGTGAGGTGCCGGGAGAATTGGCTAGGCTGCTACAACAGGAAGAAAGGGCTATTCTGCCCCATGAAGAGCTATTGGAGACAATCAACTTGGGTACTGAGGAAGATAGAAAAGAAGTCAGAGTGGGTGTCAACCTAGAGTCAAATGTCAAGGAGCGCTTAGTTCAGTTGTTGAATGAATATGTTGAGATCTTCGCCTAGTCCTACGAAGACATGCCGGGACTTGATATAGACATTGTGGTACACCTTCTCCCCACAAGAGAAGATTGTCCACCTGTTAAACAAAAAGTTCACCGCATGAGGCCCGATATGTATGAAAATATCAAAGCCGAAGTGATGAAGCAGTTCAATGCTGGATTTCTTACTGTTACTTCCTATCCACAACGGATTGCTAACATTGTGCCCGTGCCTAAGAAGGACGGCAAAGTGAGAATGTGCATGGATTATAGAGACTTAAACAGGGCTAGCCCTAAAGATGATTTCCCACTACCGCACATTGACATCTTGGTTGGCAATACAACTCAGCACAAGGTATTTTCTTTCATGGATGGATTTTCAGGGTACAACCAGATCAAAATGGCCCCCGAAGACATGGAGGAAACTACTTTTGTTACACAGTGGGCTACCTTCTGCTATAAAGTGATGCCATTCGGACTGAAGAATTCTGGGGCAACCTATCAGCGCGCCATGGTAGCTTTGTTTCATGACATGATACATCATGAGATTGAATTTTACGTAGATGACATGATGTCCCGTTCACAGACAGAAGAAGAACACCTCGACCATTTGCAAAAGCTGTTTTTCAGATTGAAGGAGTATAAGCTCAGACTGAACCCTAACAAGTGCACTTTCGGAGTCAGGTCCAGTAAACTCTTGGGATTCATCTTCAGCAACAAAGGCATCAAGGTTGATCCTGCCAAAGTTAAAGCTATACAACAAATGCCTGCTCCTCGCACTGATAAGGAGATCAGAGGTTTCTTGGGACGCCTAAACTACATTGCAAGGTTCATTTCTCACCTAACATCTACCTGTGAACCAATCTTCAAGCTGTTAAAGAAAGATCAGGTAGTTAAATGGAATGATGACTGTCAAGATGCTTTCGATAAAATCAAGGAGTATTTGCTAGAACCTCCTATCTTGATGCCACCCGTCGAAGGAAGACCACTAATCATGTATCTGACCGTCTTAGAAAATTCAGTGGGGTGCGTACTAGGGCAGCATGACGAGTCTGGCCGAAAAGAGCATGCCATTTATTACCTTAGAAAAAAGTTTACCGACTGTGAAACAAGATATTCACTGCTCGATAAAACTTGTTTTGCTTTGGTATGGGCTGCTCGCCGGCTAAGGCAGTATATGTTGACTCATACCACTTTGCTGATATCTAAGATGGATCCGATCAAGTACATCTTTTAAAAGCCTGCTTTGTCTTGAAGAATAGCTAGATGGCAAATGATTCTCACAGAGTATGATATACAGTACACGACCCAAAAAGCTATAAAAGGGAGTGTGCTAGCTGATCATCTGGCCCATCAAGCTATCGAAGATTACCAATCCATGAGGTTCGACTTCCCCGACGAAGACGTTATGACTCTGGACAACATTGAAGATTTCAGACCGTATGACGGACCTGAACAAGGATATCGATGGACCTTGTACTTTGATGGTGCCTCCAATGCACTTTGGAACGGTATCGGCGCGGTACTTATCTCTCTAGAAGGTTTCCATACTCCTTTCACTGCTAGACTTTGCTTCAACTGCACCAACAACATGGCAGAGTATGAAGCTTGCATCATTGGACTCAAGGCTGCCATAGACTTGGGAATCAAATCTTTGATTGTATTTAGGGATTCAGCTTTAGTCATTAGTCAGATCAAAGGAGAGTGGGACACTAAGCATCCAAACCTCATCCCTTACAAAGAACATGTCTTGACATTGCTACCACATTTCGAGCAGATTACCTTCGAGCACTTCCCGCGAGAAGAAAATCAGCTAGCAGATGCTCTAGCTACAATGTAATCCATGTTTAAACTTAACTGGCATAATGAGGCTCCCCAAATCACCATTGAACGAATGGACGAACCCGCACACTGTCACGAGATTAATACCGAAGAAGTAGTGGACCGAACTTGGTTTCACGAAGTCAAAAGGTATCTCGAGGCTCAAGAATATCCTAAAGGAGCTTCAGTCAATGACAAAAAGTTCTTAAGGAGATTCTCAGCTAAGTTCTTCCTGAGCAATGGTATCCTATACAAGCGCAATCATGATTGCATTCTGCTTCGTTGTGTGGACAAGATTGAAGCTGAACATATCATGGTTGAACTACACAATGGTACCTTTGGCACCCATTCTAGCGGTCATACGATGGCTAAGAAGATTCTAAAGGCAGGCTACTACTGGTCTACCATGGAAGATGACTGCTACCAGTATTCCAAGACTTGTCACAAATGTCAGATTTATGCGCACAAGATACATATACCTCCAGTTCCTCTCAACGTCTTAACAACTCCTTGGCCATTCGCTATGTGGGGAATCGACATGATTGGAGAGATCAAGCCTACAACATCCAATGGACACCATTTCATTCTGGTAGCCATTGATTATTTACCAAGTGGGTCGAAGAAGCTTCCTTCGCATCCGTCACAAAGAATATGGTTGCCCGCTTCATCAAGCAGAACCTTATATGTCGGTACGGTATCCCCGATAGGATCATCACTGATAACGGTACAAACCTTAACAATACTATAATCACCGCCTTGTGCGAATAGTTCAAGATTCAACATCATAATTCATCTCCCTATCAGCCAAAGATGAACGGTGTTGTCGAAGCTGCAAACAAAAATATCAAGAAGATCATACAAAAGATGACAGTCACCTACAAAGACTGGCATGCGATGTTATCGTTTTCTCTCCACGGGTATCGTACCACGGCTCGCACTTCAACTGGGGCAACACCTTATTCCTTGGTATATGGCATGGAAGCTGTTTTACCTGTCTTGGTTCAGATTACCTCCTTGAGAATCATGAAATATGCTGGTTTAAGTGAAGACGATTCGATCCAAACCCGACTTGATCATTTAAACTTATTTGACGAGAAGAGACTTACTGCTGTTTGCCACAGTCAGACGTATCAAAAACGGATGATCAAAGCTTTCAACAAGAAAGTCAGGCGCCAAGTGTATCAAGTTGGAGATCTTGTGATTAAGCGCATCATCTTACCACAAAGTGATCCCAGGGGCAAGTGGACTCCTACCTACGAAGGACCATTTGTGATCAAGAACATCTTTTTTGGTGGGGCGATGATTTTAACCACCATGGACGGAGATGATCTGCCGCACCCTGCAAACGTAGACATAGTCAAAAGATACTACGCATAAGAGACCTTCTAGGTTGATACACCTAGGAAAAACAAGGGCATCCCGATGAATCGAAAACCCAAAAGGGAGGTTCAGGCAAAAACTAGGGATAAAACAAAAAATCTGTACACCCGGCAAGTTGAAAACCTGAAAGGGCGACTTGGGCAAAAAAGGGTTTCCCGGTGGACTGAAATCCGGAAAGGGCGGTCCAGGAAAAAGTTAGGGTATTAAAGCGTATGACTATGTCTCGTCGGATCACTTTAAAGATAATCTCTTCACGGACAAACTCTGAGGCTTCCGATCAATCCAATCATCTTCGGACGAAGCAACGGACGGACAAGATATTCCGAATTACTAAGGCTATAGCAGAATGGGAACCCCATGGAATTTTTTACACTTAGCCATCTTTCTTTGTATAAATTTTTCTCATTTTCTACGACACCATCCTCTTACTAGGATGTCTGTCTGCTTTGTACAAAACACTTATTCAAAGTAAATACAAAGATATCTCTTTCAAAGTACAGAAAACTATTTTCCTTTTTCTTTACACTTGTGTTTTATTTACAAAAACGTCTGATGATTCATTAATAAACATATGCATTTGAACATAATTACCGTTTACAAATAAACAGGATGAAAAAGAGTAATTACTGACAGGTAGAAAGATTAGGAAAACATATTTAGGCTATTCCATGAGCAATCTCTACAACACATCATTAAGATCCTCCAGCGGAGCCCAAACTTTGGACTACAGGTCCCCAGCGGAGAAGAGACTATCAACTACCAATCCCCAGCGGAGCTGAAACTTTCAACCCACAGCGGAAATTATCCAGTTTCTCTAGGTTTCCCCGGCAAGTTGTCTTGAAACCTAAAAAATCAACCAAATAACAGTTAACTTCTGTTTCTCCCCAACCTAGGGTAACTCCCCAGTAAATTGGCATACAACCCAAACTCCTAAACTCCCCAGCGGATTTAAGCTTTCCCCCACCGAGTTTTCATTACAGGATAAACTTTTTCCCGCAAAGTTTTTATTTCTTCTCGACAAGAAAAAAGACTCCAGTCAGTAATCCCCAGTAGAAATATTTAAAATTCTCTGGATTCCCCAAGAAGATTCCTCAAGAAGTATATGGCATTATTCTCACAGCAGGAATCCTCAGCGGTCAAGGGTTTATTTCCCCCGGCGGTAGTCAAGGATTTATTTTCCTCAGCAATACAAAAAATCAGCTTACATGCGCATACATTACATCATAAGCATGGATAAAACACATCTATTGCATCATACATTTCATGCAACATAACTTTGTGTTTCAGCTAACATTATATCCTTTTCAGGATAAGGTTAACAATTATCTTTAACATATATCCGCGGATTACTGATACAGTACAGATACACTCCAGACATGGAAGTCATTCTGATACTTAATCAAATCCCAAGTTCTGATACAGTCCAGATACACTCCAGACACGGAAGCCATTCTGTCACTCATTCAGACTTCAACAATCAAATATAGATTAGATGCGCTCCAGATACGGAAGCCATTCTATTTCTCATTCAGATTCAACTATCAGTTTCAAGTCTAGATACACTCCAGACACGAAAGTCATTTTGTCACTTATTCAGATCCCAGTTACAGTTCAGATACACTCCAGACACGAAAGTCATTTTGCTACTCATACAGATCTCAACTTCGGATATAGTCCAGATACGCTGTGTACACGGTTGTCATTCTGCCACTTATTCTGACTTTTCTCCCAACTCAGATACACTCTAAGACATGGAAGTCATTCTGTTGCCTATTCAAAATACAGTCCAGATACACTCCAGACACGAAAGTCATTTTGTCACTCATTCAGATTTAATTTCAAGATACAATACATATACACTCCAGATGCGGAAGTCATTTTGTCGCTTATCCATATTCCAAGTACAAATACAGTTCAGATACGTTTCAAATACGGACACCATTCTGATGCTTATTTTGTCGATTTACAACCAAACATTCTTGGATGGCATATTTAAAGCCATCTCCAACAAGATTCTGTCACCTCTCCAAATGGAATATTTAAGCCCATTCCCTAAATTTTACTTTTGTCGAGTGCAAATTTACGGGCACTCTAGTGTCCAATCATCTTCTACCTTCGAGTCACGAACAGAGAAACTCGTCGATCTAACTCTTCAGGTACAAGAAGATTGAACATGGGCAGCTGTTGTAACCCAAAATTTGCCCTTCCATTTTTCACAGAAATCACAACCCTAGGGTTCCTCAGATATTCAAGAATGGCTCAAGAATCGATCAGACAGATTTTCTCCTTTGGCAGTAAATCAGGAATCAGGGTTTTTCTTACATTTCTCAAAAGAATTGAATTCTTAGAAATTTAATAAACTCTCACATGTTTTCATGCTTTTTCAAGTTTACTGAAAGGTTATTGGTTGTTCTCAAGGCCGATTTATTTGGGACAAGAAATGGGAGCTGAGACTGTCATTTGGAACATTCATGTTTTGTCTGATCCAGGTTAACCCGATAATGTGCGTCTATTAAGACATTTGCTTGTTAATGGAATAAGACGTTTGCTGGTTTATGGAATGAACATTTGTTTATGGAATACACAGTGCGTGTTTATTTGGAATGCAGTGGCGAGATTGCATGATCATTGGAATTTAAGTTATCTTGGTTGGAATTATTGGAATACAGTTTCAATTATCTTAATCAGGAATCTTAAAGAATTAGGGAAGATGTGAAAATAAAATTGCAAGTTATTGACAGTAGAGGATTTTAATGGATATCAGAATACCTCATAAGACTTTATTTCATTTATTTCAAAAAATTGTTACATTACAATTTATTATTTAAATGCTTTAAGTTTTACAACTTATTTTATTTGAAAAAATAAATTAGTACAATTATTTGAGTATTCCTATCTAAATTACAAAGGAAGAATTTAAGCCTAAGAGTGACTAAGTTTCCATTGCTTCTACGCATGCCAAATAATCTTCTGCTTCCCTTGCTTTGCCACCATCCAGTTTGCGCTCACATGAAAAACAAAAGACAGAAATTTGATCAGTACAGTTGATTGGATATGTTTAAGAATTTTCAAAAGAAAAAAAATGTGTTCATCATTAAAGTTTGCAATATTGGAATCAGAGGGCTATTTTTAATTCATCGCGTTTTTATTTTTCTATTTTTGCAAATCACAAGAAGATTGCTCTTCTTGGTTCACAAAAAAAGAAAAAAGAAAAATGTAAGCAAAGTTGTCCAAATAAAAAGAATGCAAGCAATTTATCCAAGTACAAGCCAAGTTGCCCAAACAAGTGCAAATATACAGCAGCATCGCCAAACAGGCAGCAGGCGCCCAAACTGCCCAAGACAAACAAGTAGCAGGCGCACAAACTGCCCAAGACAAATAAGCAGCAGGCACGCAATGCATAAGAAAGCAGCATCGGCATACAAAAAGGCAAGCATGCAGCAAGGCTCCCTAAAACTGGACAGCAGCATGTCAGCGAAAACAAAGGCAAACAAAATACAAACAGCATAAGCAGACAAAAGGGCATCAGCAAGAAGAAAGTATAAAACTAAGTCAACAAGAGGCTTGTTCTTAATCCATTTCATCATTTTCCATTAAATTTAAAACTTTTAAGAAAAAGCACTTGGCTTAAGGGTCATTAAGAGAGGAAGAGGAAAGAAGTCACCTAGGGGATGCTGCCCTGCTGTCACAATTGCACCAAAAATGCTAGCAAACAAAATTGCAAGGAAAAGAGCCTAAGAAGAAAATCCCAAAGTATTCAAAATTTGGTGGTTTCCCACCATTTTGAATAAGCTGTAAAGAGAAAAGCCAATATAACAGTAAGAGGGTTCAAGAGAAAAAGAAGAGACAGAAAAATTATCCACCAAACCAAAGACAACCATTTCAAACTGTCAAAAACCATTTTTTTCACCCAAAACTTATAGCCCAGTTCAAACATACAGAAAAATTATCAAACATCCAAAGCCTAACCAAACTGCCATCAAAACCTCCAAGAGATCCCAATCTGTTAACTCACAAACCAAGAAAATAACAACCATTGCTCAAAACATCCAAACCTGCATAATCATCAAACATAACCCGCATAGCCACAAATCAAGAACCTAAAAAAGTTCAAAAGTCCAAAACCATCCACCAAACATACAACTCAATTCAAACATTCAAAAACCTGTTAAACCATAACCAACATCCCAAACAGTTCCAAACATACAACTCAGTTCAAACCTTCAAAATCCTATTAACAAAAACAAACCAACAACCTTCAAAAACTCAAGCTCACAAAAACAACAAACCTGTTAATTCTCAAACCAAACTGCAAAACATTCAAACCCTCCTAAACAAACCATCAACCCAAAACAAAACAAAAAAAAACAATTCAGAACATCCTCAAACAGTTTCAAAACCTGGAACTGTAACAATAGCAAAAACTCCCAATATCAAACAGTCAAACTGTAACAAAAACAAAATCTCAGAAGCAATCAACATCATCATTTAAAGCACAATAATCCAACACTCAGAAGCATCATCATCATCGTTCAACATAAAGGACAGAAAAAGAAAAAGTTACCAGAAGCGTACATCCTTCATCATCTCTCCCTCCTTGCCTAGTCCGTCACCAGGGAGCATCTCATCTCAAAATCTCACTTCTCACAGAAAAGCTCCAAAGGTATATTTCATGACAAACTATTTACTGCATCTCATACATATAACACAATAGGTTAATAGAGAAAATGTGAATAAGGCAAGACAAACAATAAAAGCTCATTTAACCATCAAACAAAATTGTAACAAAGAAGAATAGAATCATACCCTTTCAAGAACAGAACCATTAGCATCTGCTTAGGAAGTGAGGAGTGTGAGGTGCTCCGGTAACAAGGGTGAGAGGAAAATCAGAGGATGCATGTCAAACCCTTAGATGATTTCTCTTCAAATTAGGGATTTCCAAAAAGAATAACGTAAACCAGGTTGAATCAAAGGGGCCGAGGGACATTCTATTCGCGAAATTAGGAAGAGAATAAGGATGGTTAGCGAGAAAGATGAATGAATTTGAGAGAAGTGAGAGACGAACAGAGCGGCGCCGCTGTGAGCACAAGAGGGCACAAACCCTAATTTTTTTCTTGTTTACCCTAATCAAACCATAAACTGAATTAAGAAGTTTTGGGGCCTATCTTTGCACAAAACCCTTAAGCCCACGCATACTAGCTCGTACCCCCCCCCCTCTATTCTGGATTTGCTTGTTTTTATTTGTTTCAACATTAACACATAATACCTTTGGGCCTAACACCTTTCAATCCCAATCCAATTTTCACTTGTTTTCTTTCAACTTAATTTGATTTGTTTTATCTCTTTGTGCTAATAATACATTAAAACTTCATTGTTGTAAAAAATTTAATTTGATTTTCTTAATTAGTTTTTTTATCATTTTCTTTTGTTTATTATTAATTTTCTTACACTTAATAAAAACATCAAAACATTAGCTTTAATTTAATTTATTTTCTTTCTTTAAGGTTAGGTTACGTAATTAATAAAAATCCATAAAAGAATAATAATAATAAAAAAATTTAATCTTTTTTAGAATAGATTTTTATTTATCTCTTTTCAAGCAAATACATACATTTCATACTTTATTGATTTTATTTTTGTAAGTTGTCTTAGCTTTATATTGAATCGCACAACAATTCGATTTGGTTGTAATATTTGGACAGTGTTATTCTTATGTGATTCATCCCCATTTGTAATAATTGTACCCCCATTCCCGGATACTCTTGTAATAGCTTAGACCTTTAATTCCCGCAATTTATTGCTATCTATATACTGTGTAGTAATTAGGCATGTATGGCAAGATTCAAAAATCAATCGCTAGATGACCTAATCCAAGAATAAATAACTTGAAATCAACACACTTCTCACACGTGCCCCTCTAGGGTAACCTTGCTTGACGCCTCAGAAATACAATCATATCCCACGAATATGAGATACTCTAGCAAATGTCCCTTCGATAAACAAAGATCGTAGTCCCTCGGTGACCCTCGACGTTGCCTTCGATAAAACGATCTCGCCCCTTACAAAATTGCTAGAGAGTCTCATAAGTTGCCTTAAATGATTGTAAAATTAACCCACGCCTATCCCGTTTAACATCCAAACACAAGGTTGTTTACCAAATACAATGGTAAAACAACAATGTAAAAGGGTTAAAAACGTATAGGAAAGATCTTTGAGTAGGGTAGACAACTCCAAGTTACTTGATCAACTTGCAAACATCCTTGCCATTTTCAAAAACACTCAACACAATTTCAAAACATTTCCCAAAACAAACATTGAAACATTGAAACATTTTTCAAAAGACAAACACCTTTGTATACATTCAAACAAGAATTATTACAAAGGTTGCCTAGACAAAGGCCTCTTTTCAAAATATTTTCAAAACCACACACAAAGCACCATTTCAAACAATTGAAAAGCAAAAGCAAATGATCTAAACAAGTAACTAAGAGCCCATGGAAAACCATGGATGAAAAGGGTGCTAGCACCTTCCCTTTTCATAATCTACCCCCCGAACCCAAGAAAACATCTCAAAGGTCTTTCCTGTGCTTTTTGACCTTTCTGTTGGATAAAATAAAAAGTCAGTGGTGACTCTTGCTAAACCGCACAAGTGCGAATGAAACGCAAAACCTCTAGTCAGTTCTCCCACCGCATCACAGCAGAATACGAGGCTTGCATCATGGGTCTCAAAGAAGCTATTGATCTCAGAATCAAAATTCTAGGTGTGTATGTTGATTCAGCCTTAGTAATAAATCAGATTAAAGGAGAATGGGATACTCGTCACCCTAACTTGATCCCTTACAAATATTATGCTAGAAGATTATTACCATTCTTCAATAAAGTTGAATTCCATCACATCTCTAGAGACGAAAATCAAATGGCGGATGCTCTGACAATTATGGCTTCTATGTACCAAGTGAATACTTGGAAAGATATACCCCGAATTACGGTTTGATGGCTGGATAGGCCTGCTCATGTGTTTACAGCAGAGGAGGTAGCAGATGAAAAACCCTGGTATTATGATATCAAGCATTTTCTTCAGACTCAAGAATACCCGATTGGTGCGTCGAGGAAAGATAGAAAAACATTGAGAAGATTGACAGGCAGTTTCTTCCTCAGTGAAAATGTGTTATACATGAGAAATTATGACATGGTCTTGCTCAGATGCGTGGATAGACACGAAGAAGACATGTTGATGCATAAGATTCATGAAGGTTCATTTGGAACTCATGCCAATGGACATTCGATGGCTAAAAAGATGCTAAGGGTAGGTTACTATTGGCTGACAATGGAATCTGACTGTTACAAATATGCAAAGAAGTGCCATAAATGCCAAATTTATGTAGACAAGGTCCATGTGCCTCCAACACTTCTCAATGTGATTTCCTCCCCATGGCCTTTCTCTATGTGGGTTATTGACATGATTGTGATAATAGAACCCAAAGCTTCGAACGGACACCATTTTATCTTGGTAGCAATTGATAACTTCACCAAGTGGGTGGAGGCTGCTTCATATGCCAATGTTACTAAGCAGGTGGTTGTGCGCTTCATTAAGAATAATCTTATATGCCGGTATGGTATGCCGAGATGAATCATCACTGACAATTGCTCAAATTTGAACAACAAGATGATGACAGAACAATGTGAAGAATTCAAGATTGTCCATCATAATTCATCTCCATACAAGACTAAGATGAATGGGGTTGTTGAAGTTGCTAATAAGAATATCAAGAGAATTATCCAGAAAATGGTTGTTACTTATAAGGATTGGCATGAAATGCTCCCTTTTGCTTTGCATGGATATCAAACATATGTCTGCACTTCAACATGAGCAACCCCGTTCTCCCTGGTGTATGGAATGGAAGTTGTAGTCCCTGTCGAGGTAGATATTCCCTCGTTGCGTGTGATAATGGAAACCAAGTTGACGGAGGTTGAATGGGTCCAAAACAGGTTTGACCAATTGAATTTGATTGAGGAGAAGAGAATGACAACCTTGTGTCATGGCCAGTTATATCAAAGAAGAATGAAGAAAGCTTTTGATAAAAAGTTCAAACCTCGTGAATTCAGAGAAGGCGACCTCGTGCTCAGGAAGATCATGTCTTTCAACACTGATTCTAGGGGAAAGTTGACTCCCAATTTCGAAGGCTTTTATGTTGTCAAGAAAGCCTTCTCTGGTGGTGCATTAATTCTTGAAACTATGGATGGCGAGGAGTTCCCACGTCCCATGAATGTTGACGCAGTCAAGAAATACTTCGCCTAAAGAAATAAAAGAACAGCTCGTTAAGTTGAAAACCCGAAAGGGAGGCTTAGGTAAAAAAGGAGCATCTCGGTAGGATGCAAACCCTAAAGGGCGGTCTAGGAATAAATTAGAGACATAAACATAATAAATTTCCCGCTAAGTTGAAAACTCGGAAGGGAAACTGAAGCAAAAGTTAGGGATTTTCTTGGCAAGTAACTACGTCAGACAAGACTTGATCGTTGAAGCATCAATCTTCTCGGATCCTCACCATACTTCAACAAAAGTTGCTACTCAGGATTTCAAAATTTGTTAGGGGGGATAGTGGTCATTATATCTCAATGTATCTTTTCCATTATGTATTACCATTTCCCAAATTTTGTAATCATCTATGGAGTCTCGCCATTCACAGATTACCATTCTATTAATTAAATTTGAGCTTTTACCCAATTATTTGTGTTTCTTATTTTTTTTAGCTTGCAAAGACTCCATTTATTACTGATAATAACTTTCAAAGAAAAGAGATTAAATAACAAAGTTGATTTTAAAAAAAAAAAAATTTTTTTACAATTTACTTTTACTTTGAGATTTGTGATGAAACAATGACAACAAAAATGGTGATCCCGGGAATGGACAAACTCCAGTTGTTTTGAGAAGTTTTGTTCCCCTCTGGAAGGTCTACTCGGGTTGTTTACGCTGTATTCGGTTTATGGTTCCGGTATCCTCGGTCAAGTTTGGATTCATTTCTCCTCTTTTCTGAGTTTTCATGATGTGAAGTTTCAATCCACATTTTTCTTCAGTGAAGTAGGCTTGAATTCCCCAGTGAAGTTTGATTGTTTCGATATCAGTCTGATTTATTTGAGACTGGTCTAGAAATCTTCAGTAGGCATGTTACTTTTGAAAAAACACTGGTTTCCCCGATGAAGCTTGAAGAAGGATGTTCTATCCTGGTATCCGTTTATTTCATCACTTTGTTTTTTCTACCTCCAGATTATGTTTCACCTCAGTAAATTTAAAAGCAGGTAGTAGGTTTGGTTTCCGCAGCTGGCTTTTACCTTTCTATGAATGATCATCTTGGTTGAAGTTTAGCCGAGTGTTGTTAGTGCCTAAGGCAGTTTTGCCTAGTTGTTACCCATGTTGTGTATCTGTTTTGTCAGCATGCACACGATATCGCTCATACATTCATACATACATCATGCATAGCTAAAATTGGCAAGTCATTTTTCATTGACATTTGTTAATATTTCTTGACATATTACCTTGTTTTGCAGATTTACATTGTCCTCTCTTCAGCAGAATGTTGGACTTGAGCAGAAAACATACATTCTTTCAATTTCCCTACTGAGTTGTCCCTCATAGAAGATTTTTGCTTTAAACCTTCCGGTACAGCTCCTTGTTTGGATAAATTTGGTTTTCCCTCTTGAGTTTATTTCTCAAAGGATGAATTATGGTTGACTATTTCATTCCAGTTTATTTTTGGTTTAGATCTGTGGTTCCGTGGCAATGCTATTCACTTTGGATTGCTGAAAACCCCAAGTTTTGGTTGGTGCATTTATTTTGCACAAGAAGACTTTATCCCCTCAGCAAGAGTATCATGGCCTCTCCCCTGGAAGTCATACCTCCTTCCCAAAAAGTCATCTCTTTTTACAACCCTCTGTAACAACAAGTAGCAAGTCTCTTTATTTGAGACAACTTATATATTATCCTTTTCAGGCGAAGTGCCTTAGTTAAAGAAGAAGTTGAGACTCGTTCTAGGTGAAACACCAGAATCTTGGGGAAAGTTGTTATCTTTTTGCTACCCTCAGTGAACGTTGGTAGTTCATCGTCAGTGAACGGTGATGTTATGATATATTCTCTTTCTACCTTTAGTGAAAGTTGGTAGGCCATCGGCAGTGAACGTCGGTGTTTGTTATATTTTTGCTATCTTCGATAAACGTTGATAGTTCATCGTCAGAGAACGCCAGTGATATGATATGTTCTCTTTATACCTTTAGTGAAAGTTGGTAGGACATCAATAGTGAACGTCGGTGTTTATTATCTTTTTTCTATCTTCAGTAAACGTTGATAGTTCATTCTCAGTGAACGGAGGTGATATGATATGTTCTCTTTCGACCTTCAGTGAAAGTTGGTAGGACAACGGCAGTGAACTTTGGTGTTTTTTATCTTTTGTTATCTTAAGTGAATGTTGATAGTTCATCGTCAGTGAACGGTGATGATATGATATTTTATCTTTCTACCTTCAGTGAAAGTTGGTAGGACATCGGCAGTGAACGTCGGTGCTTGTTATCTTTTTTCTATCTTCAGTGAACGTTGATAGTTCATTGTCAGTGAACGGCCGTGATATGATATTTTATCTTTCTACCTTCAGTGAAAGTTAGTAGACCATTGGCAGTGAACATCGATGTTTGTTATCTTTCTCTCTACCTTCTGTAAAAGTTGGTAGCTTCGCCTTCAGTAGAAGTTGGTGTGTTCTTTGACCATCCTACCATCCTCTCTGATTCAGT
Organism: Vicia faba; assembly: GCA_948472305.1. Lineage (NCBI taxonomy): Eukaryota > Viridiplantae > Streptophyta > Magnoliopsida > Fabales > Fabaceae > Vicia > Vicia faba. The sequence goes on from OX451740.1 coordinate 1,355,879,746, forward strand.
TCTCTGGGGCCACCAGTGATTTATTTTCCTGGTGGGGGTGCTCCTTTGTTTCTTTAATATTGTTACATCTGCAATGTTATTTTTGCGTCTCTTTGGTCCTGTTCATATGCATTCAAGATCATAAGCATTTGCATGGCATCTTAGGGCCAAAAATAGGGTTTGTTTTATATTTAAGTATCTTTGATCGCGTCAACATGAAGATTTTTAACCTTTGTATCTCCGGATAGAAGAAACTTAAATAAGGGCAGCTGTTGTACGCCAATTTTTCCCCTAAGATCCCTTCATCATACCATGTTGATTCACTCACAACAAGATCACACTAGGATTCTTGGTTCCCCTCCCTACTTTGAGTTTTGATCCTTTTGAGGGATTACCAAACACCTTGACTTATGTTCCTTTTGTGATCGTGAATATTGTTTTGATTTCTTCACTTAACTAATAAAATACAATGTTCGCTTGTCTGGCTTGTGATCCATGTAGGTAAGGGCAATGCAATTTAACAAGTTACTCCACGGGTTCATGAGTTTATTTCCATGCCCTAGTCAATATAGCTTGAGAAGTTCAAACCTCATCATTGGATTAGTTTTGGAAGAATTGGCGTGGCAAGATTTCTTTGGTTCATCACATTTCAAGGTTATTAGATTTGACTCAAAAGTACAAGGGGTTGATTGGAGAGGTTGTCATGTTTAGACAAGGCCTTGTTCCTATTGGTCACAAGAGCATATTTCTATCAAAACTCAAGATAGGGAAGTGGTTTTGGTATCTATGAATCTTCATTATCATCCTCAACAACATCTATTCACAAAGCAAGAATATTGGTACAAGAAGTTTGTTCAAACTTGTCAAAGTTCCTCAAAGCATTTTCTTGATCTAGGAGCTAGGGTTTTGAACTTCAAAGGAGCATATCTTGCTCACCTTTTGGTATTTTTGAGTGATTCCAAAGACATCCTTATCTTCAAATGGGTTTCAACAAATCACTTCAAAAGTTCCAAAGAGTTTTCATGTGGAAGAAGCTTGATGAAGAAGAAAGATTACAAGTCCTATAGATGAATCCCCAATTTTCCATGTGTGACTTCAAATGATCATAACTTGGTCAATTTTTATCACCTTGAGCCCATTATTTTTCCAAGGTGATATTTAGGATGTTAACTTTACGCCTTCTTTTATGTGCAAAGTGGGAAAATGAATGGAAGTTGCCTTAAAGATGCAAAAGATTATAGGTCATTTCATGATTTTTGGCCAACTTCAACAAGTCATAACTTGATCAAATTTTGGAGATTTTGAGTGGTTAAAGTTTCAAAATGTAATTCAAGAGATCTACTTCATTCCATCTTTTTTGGTCAAGAGCAAATTCCATGTGGAAGGCCATGTTTTGATGCAAAAGATTATAGGTCATTTTTTAAGAAGAATTTGAAATATTTCTAAGTATGGAAAGTCAACCATTTTTCTTCAACTTTGACTCAATCCAACTTTCGACTCAAGAATCCATTTGATTTCATTCTTTTTCAATTGCAAAGCTTATAACCTCATATTTCTAAAGCATCAAGAATCATGCCCTAAGACCCCTTGAGTTGGAAATGCCATGGATTTGAATTTGGTAACTTGAAACTGAATTTTCCACAAAGTCAGAATTTTGAAATCCATAATGTGACTTCTAAACACATGATTTATGCGCGTTTTTGATTTAAACATGATTAGAAAACTTGCCATAAGTGATTAGCACCCCAAAACGCATGATTTGGGTGAGTTTTGATGGAAATGAAGTCACACTTCACTCGTGCTCAAGCTTCACTCAATTTCCCTCCAAACTTCTGTGTTTCTTCCAATTTTCATTCTCATTCACTTCCTTATAAATAGAGGGTCATCCCCCATTCATTTCTTCAAGCTTTGAGAGCCAAAAACACCCTGCCAAAACTTCACACGAACCCATCTTTTTTAATTCAGTTTCTGAGATTTAAGCTCCCTTTTCCAAAGTTCTTTGCGCATTCATCATCCTTAAGCATCATATAAACTCTCCAGCACTTAAACCAATTAAAACAAGCCATAATTCAAGCTACAGAAGTCCAGTTTCAGAGCTTCTTCCTTGAACTTCCAAAAGGTAGAATTCTCCACCATTTGGATCCAAATCAAGCACTAATACATTCTACTCCTTCTCCTGATTCTAATGCTGCTTACAATTTTTAAATCCATTGAGAATTGAGAGAGAAATCATAAATTAAAGGTGCTCGCTATTTTCTGGGTTTTTGATTCATATCTCTCTCCATACCTTATATAAATTTGGCGCGATGGTGGTGTTAGAATCGTCTTGAAGAGATGAGTTCAATGATACTAGCCTGGGATTCTAATTTTTCCATTTGAAGGATCTCACAAAATCCTCATTTCAGGGTGTCTGGAGGTTGAAGACGATGACATGTTTCGTCTTAGCCAATGATAGCGTGCCAAATGTTTTAATTCCATTGGTTGCCTTTTTTCTGATTCTATGCATATCTCACTAAGGTCCATATCAAGCACAGCGTGTCTGGTGCACTGGATCAGCTTACTAACGCGTTTTGACTATGATCTGATGGTCCACATATTTTTGGTTTTATTTTATTTTCTGATGTTATATTTTTATTGATTAAATTTTCATAAATTCATAACTCTTTTTTTTTAATCCAAAAATTATGAAAACATTCACAAAAATACTTGAATTATTTCTGATCTCATGCCTATTTTTTCACATTTTTATTTTAAAATTTGATATTTTTTTATATTTTTTTAATTATTTGCTTTCTTTTAATTACTTAAAAAATACTTTCTGACATTTTTTAATTCTGACAAAATTCAGAAATATTATTTTGCATATTTTTGACTTTCTGAAAATTTTATGGAATTTTATATTGAGGTTTTCTATTTTTGACCTATTTTTGTTTGTTTGAGCAATTTTTAAATAGTTTAAAAATAGTTTCTGACTTTTAAATATTACCAAAAATTTTATAAAAATATTTGGATCCATTTCTGATTTTTCTATGGTCTTATATTTTATTTCTTGATTAATTTGGACATAGTTGATATTTTTCTCATTATTTTCTTTTTTTAAAAACATTTTTAAAATCCTTTTTTTGTGTATATTAAATGTGATATTATTTTGTAGCTGATTTTGGGTAAAATTTTGGATCATGAACTTTATTAACATCATTGGATCCATGGTGTTGAGTTTAACTCTACAAAAAATGGATGAATGATTTTAATAATAGTTTGATTAAAATTTAATACAAAAGTGGTTTATTCATTTTTCCATCCCCTCTTCATCTTATCCCTTTCTTATTGCCCTAGGTTTTATTGGAGCATGATCTCTATATCATATCTCAAAACAAATGGTGCATAAATTGCTATTGACCGGCCTCAAAATAGGTGCGACTTCTATATAAGTCCACTTATGATTGCTTAACATAGAGCTGAATTTGGTCCCGATTCGAATAAATTGATTATTCGTGGCCAAAACTTATGATTGCAAGCCCAAGTATGGTAATTTGATCTCTTTGATCCAATAACCTTGAGATTCATTGTGTGGAGGATTTGGTTCTACCAATCCTCTAATAGATATACAACACCTTTGGTCAATGCGGATCACTTAAACATCGTTGATCATTAAATGATACTTATGAGAATTCCCAAATGGATGATATACATGACAAAAAGCAAATGCAACTTATTGTGTGGAGGCTTTGGTTCTACCAATCATCTAATGAGTTCCATATGCAAGTTTCAAGATGGTCATCCAACTAACCACTGATTATTGACTTGTTTTACCTTATGATTTTATTCTTTTTTATGCTTTATGTACTATTTACTTTTAGCATTTACATTTCATGCCATTTTCATCTTTGTTCATTTGAGCATTTATTTTCTTGCCATTTTTACTTTGCTCACTTGAGTTGTTCTTTTCCTTTCTTAAGATACTTAATAATCAACATAAACCCTAAAAAAATCTTTAACGGTATTTGGACTATTTGGTTACTATCCTTGGCATTATGGAGCATGGGACTTTTCTTGGACTTAGGATTAGAAACTTTGGCCTATCTTGGAGATCTTATCTGATTTATTTGTCTAGAGTTCTTGAGGTTTACCTCAAGACATTGGGTTGTTTGTTTGTTTTGTGTGCAGGTTTTTTTTGTAATTACACCCGCTGTTTGTAATCTGGAATTCACCCGTATACAGCCATTACTCTGCCCAATTTTTGTGAAGACTTAATACACTTGAAGTTTGGTTCTCACAAGAGGTCTAGTATTTTTTCTTGCTTGGTTTCAATCCAAGGAATGGGAATTCTATCTTGGCTCATAATGTCAAGTTTTGGCTTCTTGTTGGTTAGATGGTTCTTATCCCTAGCTTTTACCCTATGCTTTAGGATAGTCTCTTCTTCTCCTCCAATCTTCTTTAATTTCAAAATCTTCTTCCTCCTTTTGAAAACTCTTCTTGTTTTGAAACTTGAACTATTTTCACAATAAACTTGGACTTATGCCCATGCATTTTCAAAACATTTTCATAAATAAATCTCCAATCAACTTAATAATACCTTGACATTTTTTATGAGAAGACTAAAAGTCAATCAATCTCATTTCAAACCATTTTTGCCACTTTGGCTTTTTACCTTTGAAACTTTTCTTAAAAGATTGGACGCTTGTCAATCCTTGTGGTGATGCAAACAACTATACTTCTACAATATATAGTGAAGAGAGATAATTTCCACTTGGGTTTTGAGTGAGGAATTATGTATTTTAAAATCTAAGCCATATCCTCCACTTTGAGATGATACAAATTTTCCTTTCTCATGATTGTGGGTAGTAGGTTTATTTTTCACACGGACAATAATGATAATGTTTTATCTTATAAAATTAACCAACACATTTGTGTTTCAAATTTTTAAAAGAGGAACTATGTGTACCCTTATCCCATATTGCACGAAAGGTGGTACGTAGGCACTAAAGGTTCGCAACCGCGGCGGGTGCAAAAATCATAAAAAGATATATTTCTTGTCTCACCTCCACCATCCATTTTATATATAACAGTTTTTATAGCCAAAATATACAGATTTTACAAAGAGGTTCATGCGGAGTACCGTAGATGTTTAGGGTGCTAATACCTTACCTTTGCATAACCAACCCCCTTACCTTGAATCTTTCCCCCTTTTTTGGGTTATTCTCTCTTTTCCCATTCCTTTGGAAACAATAAAGCACGGTGGCGATTTTTATTTTGATTTGTATAAAGTCTAGTCAATCCAATGGCTTAGTCATGAACATTTCTATCGCTACAGTATTATCTAAAGGTTGTGAATTACTCGTTATGTCGTGTTGAGGCTTTGTTGTAATAGTTGTTATGTATATATTGAGGAGTGGTAATTTTATGTGATCTGGTCTAATATATTATTTATCATACGACTTATTATATTGTCCGATATCTCACCCCTTCTGTTTGAATGTTGCCCTCTGTTGGTAACGTGCAGGTAATCAAGAATGAAGATTTGCTTAGCCTTATTAGTACAAAGTCGGTTGGTCGTTATGATACCTAGCACTCGGGGGGAAATGATCGAATAGTTGTTTACTTGTTGAAATTGTTTTAGTTGTTGAATCCTAAGTTGAATTATATGAAATAATATGTTGCCCCTCAAGTTGTTTTAGTTGAATGAAACATATGATGCTACTTGAAGTTGTAATTATGATTCTGCTGCGTTATTAATAAAAGAAGTGGTTTTGTTTTAAAAGATGATGCAAGTTGTTATATGATCCTCTGAAACTAAAGTGTTATGTATTTGTTTATATGTTGCAACATGTTGAATTGTGATATCCAAAATGTGTGGGAAAATTTTAAATACTCTGATTTTTTGTTATAAGTACCGGGTAGAATTTGGGGTGTTACAGTCAACCTAGTGGGTCTCTTTTCAAGGGTAGTATCTTTTAACTATGTCTGTATTTACAGGTTGCGGAAGGTCATCACCGTCCATGGTGGTTAATATCATAGCTCCACCAAAAAACATACTATTGATCATAAAGGTCCTTCGTATGTAGGAGTCCACTTGCCCCTAGGATCACCTTGTGGCAGGATGATGCGCTTGATTACTAGGTCACCAACGTGATATACCTGATGTCTGACCTTTTTATTAAAGCTTTGATCATACGTTTATGGTACATCTAACCATGACAAATAGCCATGAGCCTCTTCTCTTCAATCAGGATCAATTGGTCAAGTCGATCTAAATCCATTTGTCTTGTTTAAACAGGCATCCTTCATAATTCTTAAGGAAGGAATCTGGACTTCGACAGGCAAAATGGCTTTCATATCATGGACGAGAGAAAAAGGGGTTTCCCCTATTGACGTGCGTGCCAAAGTACGATAACCATGAAGAGAGAATGGTAACATCTCGTGCTAGTCTTTATATGTTACTGTCATCTTCTGTATTATCTTCTTTATATTCTTATTGGCGGGCTCCACAATGTCATTCATCTTCGTCCGGTAAGGAGAAGAGTTATGATGCTGGATCTAAAATTGTGTATAGAGCTTGCTGATCATACTATTATTGAGGTTGGTACCATTATCTTTGATAATTCTTTCTAGGATACCATACCAAAAAAATAAGATTATGTTTGATGAACCGAGCCACAACGTTCTTGGTAACAGAAGCAAATGAGGAATAAGTGATGTCCATCGGAAGCGGTAGGTCTAATATCTCCAATTATGTCAGTACTCCATGTCGCGAATGGCCAAGGAGCAGTCAAGACGTTTAAAGGAACCAGAGGCACATGTACTTTGTAAACATATATTTGGCATCTGTGACAAGTCCGAGAGTCATGATGACAATTTGTTTCCATAGTGGAACAATAATAACCTGCCCTTAGAATCTTCTTAGCCATTGTGTGCCCACTAGAATTGGTGCCAAAGATACCTTCATGCAAATCCTTCATGGTCTTCTTAGCTTCTCTCTTGTCCACACACTGAAGTAAAGTGGAATCATGGTTGCGCTTATATAAGATTTTGTTACACAGGAAGAACTCGGCAGAGAATCTTCTTAGAAACTTCTTGTCATTTATAGATTCTCCCTCAGGATATTCTTGGGCTTCGAGATACCTATTCACCTCATGAAACCAAGGCTTTTCCTCTAATCCCTCATTATCAATCTCATAACAGTATGTCAATTCATCTAACCTTTCAATAGTGATCTGAGGGGATTAGTTATCCCATATGACCTTAAACATGGATGACATGGTAGCTAGCGCGTCCGATAACTGATTTTCTTCTTGTGGAACATGTTCAAAGGTAATCTCTTCAAAATATGGGATCATTGTCAACACATGCTCCCGGTAAGGGATGAGATTAGGATGCTTTGTGTCCCATCCTCCCTAAATTTGGATGATAACCAAGGCTGAGTCTCCGCATACTTGTAAGAACCTGATCCTCATATCAATAGCAGCCTTGATACCCATAATGCATGCCTCACAATCGGCCATATTATTGGTGCAGTTAAAATGCAATATGGAAGTGAAGGGTGTATGACAGCCTTCGGGGGAGAAAATTATAGTACCAATGCCATTTCCGAGCGCGTTGGAAGCTCCGCCAAAGACCATATTCCATCGGGATCCCTTTTTAGGTCCTTCACCTGGTCCAGGTTCTTCACAATTAGTTACTAGCATATTGTTCTCGTCTGGGATTTAAAATTCATAGACTGATAGTCGTCTACGGCCTGGTGAGCCAAATGGTCCTCTAGTACACTCCCTTTGATTACTTTTTGAGTGGTGTACTGAATATCATATTCAGTCAGGACCATTTTCCATCTTGCTATTCTTCCTGAGAGAGAAGGCTTCTCGAATATGTATTTGATAGGATCCATTTTAGATATCAATAAGTTAGTGTGAGTTAACATATATTGTCTTAGTTAGTGAGCAGCCCATGACAAAGCGTAACAAGTTTTCTCGAGTAGTGAGTATCATGTTTCACAGTCGGTAAACTTTTTGCTAAGGTAGTATATTGCATGATCTTTTCGACCAGACTAGTCATATTATCCCAACACACACCCTATTGAATTCTCTAACATTGTTAAGTACATGATTAGAGTTCTTACTTCAACTAGTGGGATCAGAATTGGAGGTTCCTGAAGATATTCCTTTATTTGTCAAAGGCTACCTGACAATTTTCGTTCCATTTCACTACTTGGTATTTCTTCAATAATTTGAAGATTGGTTCACAAGTAGCGGTTAGGTGCGAAATGAATCTAGGAATGTAGTTTAGACATCCCAAGAAACCTATAACTTCCTTCTTAGTGCGAGAAATTGGCATCTCTTTAATAGCTATAACCTTTACAGGGTCTACCTCAATACCTTTGCCACTAACAATGAAACCTAGAAGCTTACCAGATCTTACTCCAAAGGTGCACTTGTTCAGGTTTAATCTTAACTTGTATTTCTTCAGCCTTTACATTTTTTGCAAGTGATCAAGGTGCTCTTCTTCAGTCTTAGACCTGGAAATCATGTCGTCAACATAGACCTCTATCTCGTGATGGATCATATCATGGAACAGGGCCACCATAACACGCTGATATGTTGCACCGGTGTTCTTTAACCCAAATGGCATAACAATGTAGCAGAAATTACCCCATTGTGTAACAAAGGTAGTCTTCTCCATATACTCCAGTGCCATCTTGATCTGATTATAACCGGATAAGTCGTCCATGAAAGAGAATATCTTATGTTGTGCGGTGTTATCAACTAGAACGTCAATATGGGGTAGTGGAAAGTCATCTTTGGGGCTCTCCCTATTCAAATCCTGTAATCCACAAACATATGCACTTTACCGTCCTTATTAGGCACCGACATCATGTTCCCAAACCTTTCTGGATAAGAAGTAACAACTAAGAATCTGACATTAAACTCTTTCATAACTTCAGCCTTTATCTTTCCTGACATTTCAGGATGCATACAACGAACCTTCTGCTTTACTAGAGGGCAGTCTTCTTTTGTTGGCAGACAATAAACCACAATATCAGTATCAAGCCCCATCATGTCTTGTTATGACAAAGCAAAGATATCAATGTAGTCGAGTAACATCTAGATTAACCGTTCTTTGACACCATTCTCCAAGTTGGCACTTATCTTGACTTCCAAGTTTACCGCCTCGACTGGCTCTTCATGAGGCTGTATTGCTCTTTCCTCTTGTTGTAATAGTCTAGCAAGCTCTCCCAATACTTCACAATCTTCCTCACCTTCATCCTCGGCATGGTAGATTGGATTCTCAAAGTATAAACTGGCAATAGCAGAGCTGTTATCAATGGGATCTAAGGTGGATGTGGATCTACAATTTGATATGTGGGTGTGTGTAAGAGCACATAGCTATTCTGACAAATAAAGTAAGAATAAAGACAAAGAGCATAAAATTTGAATGCAAAACATCCACTGATTCATTAATGACATATGAAAATGAAGTATGATAACCCTCACAAAAAGATCATTGTGCCTCGGTTAAGACACAAAGCTTAGAGTTTAATTTGTTCAAAAATTACATATCTAAAAAACAAAATGAAATTACTCCTGGATAAAAGAGATAGGCACAAATTCTCTAGCCGTCCAATTATTGGGTCCACCATTGATAAAAGGGAATATCCAATTGTCTAGGTCACAATCGCTATCAGCATCCTCCACAACATTTACTGCATGGTTGTTGATGCATAGTGGGGGTCCTCCGGCACAAGCACGACGAACAGCCTTTTGAGCTCCTGAAGTGAAACCCAAACCAAATTTGTTAGACTTATAAGGGATGTCAGGGAGTTTGCCCCAAATATTAAACCCACCTTCTTCATTCACAACTTTGGCATCCTTCAGATAAGCCATCCTCAGTGGGGCCTGGTAATCTTTAGAGCCACAGTTGTGGCTTTGGTAACAGCGATCGCCTGAGGAACCTATTCAAAATTCTGACAGGGAGTTTCAATGAATCCGCCTTCCATCTCGACATACCTAAAAGAATTCAGGTGGCTTACCATATACTCTTCTTCGCAGCAGACTATAACAATCTTTCCATTTATAGGATATTTCAACATCTGATGTAATATGGAGGTGACAACACCATCCCCATGAATCCAAGGGCGTCCAAGTAAGAAAGAGTAAGTTGGGCGAATGTCCATCATGTAGAAAGTGGATTCAAAGATTTTGGAACCAACTTTAATTGGGATGTCCAACTCCCCATGTACCATTGTTTTAGAACCATCAAAAGCCCTCACCATAAATGTTACTTGGTTTCTATGTAAGTCTTTCATAATCCAATCTGTCTAAGGCACCTTTGGGTAGAACATTCAGAGATGAATCTGTGTCAACCAATTCATGAGCTAGAGTAGTGCACTTGCATTCAATGGAGACATGCAGGGCCTTGTTATGTTTTCTTGCCTCAAGAGTTAGATCAGCATCAGAGAAGCCTAGTCTATTATCGACAGTCAGACTGGCGACATAGTTCTCAAATTGGTCGGCAGAAGTCTCTTGTGGCACATGAGGAGATTTCAGAAACTTCACCAAAGCTTTAGCATGGGCCTCAGAGCACAACAACGATGCTAGCATTGAAATCTTCAAGGGGGTCTTCCCCAATTGTTCCATAACATTGTAATCACTTTTCCTTACAATATTCAAAGTTTCCTCTATTTCTTGCTTAGAGGACTCATGAATGGCTTCTTTCGGTGCCTCATTTCGGGCAAGCTCAGTCAATACTTCTTTTCCCCGAGTTTCAGTCGACTCCGAAGTAGGAATAGCAACAGGATAAGCAATAGACTTTGGAGAGATTTCTAGAGAGAAAATCCTTCTTCTTCTGGTAACTTTATTGTTCCCAACAATTCTGTCAATATTAGGATCAATATCTTCAGCAGCTTCATTCTTGTTAGCAAATAGGTCTTGTTTGACGCTATGGTAGTAGACATCAGCTCCATAATTCCAAGGGACAACCTTGTCAGAGGAATATGGTATTGCCCTTGGAGAGGTAATGATTAGGGGAGAAACTTTAGGAGTGGCGGTAATCCTTACAGGACCTTTAGTGGAGATTCTTGCAAGATTATTAGAAATGGTAATAATTGACACGTCTTCACAGTTCACTTCTTCATATAAGTTTTTCGCAGATGGATTTTTCTCAAATAGAGTTTTCCTGTCATCCATCAGGCGTTGAACACCTATCTTTAACAATATGCAATAATCGGGAAGGGATGCATAAACATAACAATATTCACCATATCCCGGAAATAAATTGGCTCGTAATAGTTTCTTCTTAAGAACTGGAAGAGGAGTAGTTAATTCATCCATAGAAGAAACAAATAGAACATCATCAATAACATTGATACCCTTTTCATGTTTGGGCATTGGGGCAATAATCACGTTGGCGGTCTCAGGAGGATCGAACTCAATCTCCTTTGCATAAATAAGGTCTTGAACTTTATTCTTGAGAGCCCAACAATCATTTGTATCATGCCCCGGGTGTTGTACCCCAATTTATGCCCCTAAGATCCCTTCATCATGCCATGTTGATTCAATCACCACAAGACCACATTAGAGCTTTTGGTTTTTCTCCCTATCTTTAGTTTTGCTCTTTGAGGAATCACCAAGCACCTTGACTTGTTTTCTTTTGTGATCATGAATATTTTGTCTTATTTTTTCCTTTGAATTAATAAAATCCAATGTTGGTTTTTCTTGCTTGCTACTAATGAAGGTAAAGACAATGAGGCTTAGCAAGTTGCTCCATGGGTTCATGAGTTTATTTCCATGCACTAGTCAATAAAGCTTGAGAAGTTCAAACCTCACCATTGGGGTTGTTTTGGAATAACTGGCATGGCGAGGTTATTTTGGTTCACCACATTTCAAGATTATCAAATTTGGTTCAAAAGTACAAGGGATTGATTGGAGAAGTTGTCATGCTTGGACAAGGCTTTGTTTCCATTGGTCACAAGTGCATATTTATCTCAATTCTCAAGATATGGAAGTGGTTTTTATGACTATGAGTTCTCATTTTCATCCTTAACAACTTCTATTTACAAAGCATTTGTGTTTGTACAAGAGGTTTGTTCAAAATTGTCAAAGTTCCTCGAGGAATTTTCTTGATCTAAGAGTTAGGGTTTTAAACTTTAAAGAAGCATATCTTGCTCATCTTTTGGTGTTTTTGAGTGATTCCAAAGACATATTTATCTTCAAAGTGTTATCAACAAATCACTTCAAAAGTTTCAAGGAGTTTTCATGTGGAAGAAGCTTGATGATGAAGAAAGATTGCAAGTCCTCCAGATGAACCCCCAGTCTCTCATGTGTGACTTCAAATGATCATAACTTGGTCAATTTTTATTACCTTGAGCCCACTTGTTTTCCAAGATGATCTTGAAGATGTGAACCTTATGCCTTCTTTTATGTGAAAAGAGAGAAATTGGATGGAAGATTCCCTAAGGATACAAAAGATTATAGGTCATTTCATGATTTTTTGCCAACTTCAACAAATCATAACTCTCTCAATTTTTGGAGATTTTGAATGGTTCAAGTTTCAAAATATCATTCAAAGGGTCTATATCATGGAAAAAATTTTGGTCAACAGCAAATTCCAAGTGGAAGGCCATGTTTGGATGCAAAACATTATATGTCACTTTTGAAGAAAAAATTTGAAATATTTCTAAGTATGGAAAGTCAACTCTTTTTCTCCAACTTTGACTCAATACAACTTCTCTCTTAAACATTCATTTGATCTCATTCCTTGCATATTGAAAAGCCTATGACTTCATCTTTCAAATGCTTCAAAAATCACATCATAAGGTGCCCTACATTGTTGGAACCATGGTTTTGAAAGTGGCGTCATGAAAAGGAAATTCCATGTTCAGTCAGATTTGAAAATTGGTTTAAATCCAATTACATGCCTGTTTAAAGATCAATATCGTGTCTAATCATGTTTAGGAACTTGCCATAACAATAAAGGACCCTTAAACCATCCAATTTGTTGCGTTTTGAGCCATGTGAAGTCACACTTTTCACATTTAGCAGGTCCACATGATTTCACTCATTTTGCCTCCAATTCACACGCTTGAGCCTTGCATCATAATCAGCTATAAATAAGGATCATACCTCACTCTTTTTTTCAAGCTTTTGATAGCCAATTGACCCCTGTTCAGATCCCACACGAACTCTGAATTTGAAATTTTGATTTCTTACATTCTCACCTTAAAACACAAAAAGCTCCATTCAGCTAGCTTCATTGAACTTCTATCAAGCTAACCATACAATTACTTTCAAGAATTGTGACCAATATTAATCTGTGAAAGTTCAGTTTCAGAGCAATTTCTCACTACTTCGTTCAGGTAGATTTCTTGGCCAAATTGATTCAAATAAAAGATTAACCCACCCCTTGTGTTCTTCTGATCCTCGTGCTCTTTATAGTTTGCAATTTCATTTATAATTGAGCAAGATATCCCATATTTTCAGGCTCGTTATTTTTTCTGGTTTTTTTCAAACACAACCTTGCATAATTTATATAAATTTGGCGCGATGTACCATTAGAATCGTCTTGAAGAGACGAATCTAATGGTACCAATCTGGTTTGCTAATTTTATAGTTTGGAAAATTAAATTTGGGGATGGCTGGAGGTTGAAGACGATGACATGTCCGTATTTAACTAATGACATCAAGCCACATTATTTTTTTGAAATGGATACAATATGCTTGCCTTACAATGCGCGTGCCTCAAGAACCCTTGGATCTGATTACTTTTGTGAGTCAGACTCCATCCAAAGTGCCATATTTTAAGTTGTTTTATTTTAAAAATGTTGGATCCGGTGTGATATTTAGTAATGACCATGATATGCACAGCGCGTTAGATCCCTTGGATCTGATTACTAACGCGTTTTGACTCTCATCCATTGGTCAACATCTTTTTGGTTTTTATTTTCTTTTCTGATTTTAATATTTAATTGTTTAAAATTTCAAAAAAATCTTAGAAAATTCATTTTTAGTCCAAAAAATCTGAAAAAATTATGAAAAATATTTTTGATTATTCGCTTTTTGATTTTTATATTTTCACAATTTAATTTTATGTTTTGGTATTTTTTATAAATTTTGACTTTATTTGAATTGTTTTAAATGTTTAAAAATACTTTTATATATTTTTAAATTTTGAAAAAAATTATGGAATGATCCAATGACATTTTGACAAATATTGGTGTCCTCATTTTATTTTTGTTTATGACTTTGTTATTTTTTATCATTTTTGATTTATTTTACTCATTTCTTTTAATTTTAAAAATAGTTTCTGACTTTAAAAAATTACCAAAATTTTTATAAAAATATTTGAATCCTTTCCTGATTTTTCTATGGTCTTAATTTTTATTTCTTGATTAATTTGAACATGGTTGATATTTTTATCCCTTATTTCTGTTTTAAAAAATTTTTAAACCCTTTAAATGTATATATTAAATGCAATATTATTTTGTGATTATTTTCGGGTTGATCTTGGGTTAAATTTTTTATTATGGACTTTATTAACCTCATTGGATCCATGGTGTTGAGTGTAACTCCATAAAAATGGATGAATGATTTTAATAATAATTTGATTAAAATTTAATTCAAATATGGTTTGTATATTCTTCCCCACCCCTCTCCATTTCATCCCTTTCTTATTGCACTAAGTGTTATTGGAGCATGATCTCTATATCATGTCTCAAAACAAATGGTGCATAGATTGCTATTGATCGGCCTCAAAATAGGTGTGACTTCTATATAAGTCCACTTACGATTGCTTAACATAGCGCTAAATTTTGTCCCGATTGGAATAAATGATCATTCGTGGCCCAAACCTATGATTGCAAGCCCAAGTATGTTAATTTGATCTCTTTGATCTAATAACCTTGAGATTCATTGTGTGGAGGCTTTTCTTCTTCCAATCCTCTAATGGATCTACAACGCTTTTGGTCAACGCGGATCACTTAAACATTGTTGATCATTAAATGGCACTTGTGAGGATTCCAAATGGGTGATATACTTGAAAAAAAGCAAATGCAACTTGTTGTGTGGAGGCTTTGGTTCTAACAATCCTCTAATGAGTTCCAAATGCAAATTTCAAGATGATCACCCAACTAACCACTAATCACTAATAATTGACTTTATCTTTTGCTTTTACTTTATGCCTTTTTATTTTTTATGCTTTATGCACCATTTAATTTTAGCATTTACATTTCATGCTATCTTCATCTTTGCTCACTTGAACCTTTTCTTTTCTCTTCTAAGACACCTAATAATCAACATAACACATAAAAAACTTTAATGGTACTTGGACTATTTGGTTACTATCCTTGGAATTATGGAGTATTGGACTTCTTGGACTTAGGATTAGAAACCTTGGCCTAGGTTGGAGACCTTGTGACCTTAATTGGTATTTTGTCTGGAGTTCTTGAGGTTTACTTCAAGACATTGGGTTGTTTGTTTGTTTTGTGTACACGTTATTGTGATTACATTCTTTGTTTGTAATCTGGAATTCACCAGTATGCAGCCGTTACTCTGGCCAATTTTTTTTGAAGACTTAATACACTTGAATTTTTGTTCTCACAAGAAGTCTAATATCTTTGCTTGATTGGTTTCAATCCAATGAATGGTAATTCTATCTTGGCTCATAATGTCAAGTATTGGATTTTTGTCGGTTAGATTGTTCTTATCCTTAGCTTTTACCTTATGCATTTAGGATAGTCTCTTCTTCTTCTTCCATCTTCTTTAATTTCAAAAATCTTCTTCCTCCTTTTGAAAACTCTTCTTGTTTTTAACTCGAGCCACTTTCATAATGAACTTGGACTCATGTCCATGCATTTCCAAGACATTTTCATAAATAAACTTCAATCAACTTAACAATACCTTGACATTTTTTTATGAGAAGACTAAAAGTCAATCATACTCATTTCAAACCATTCTTCCACTTTGTCTCTTTTATTTTTAAACTTTTCTCAAAAAGATTAGACTCTTGTCAATCCTTGTAGTGATGCAAACAACTATACTTCTAAAATATGTAGTAAAGAGGGATATTTTCCACTTGGGTGTTGAGTGAGGAATTTTTTATTTTAAAATCCAAGCCATATCCTCGACTTTGAGATGATGCAAATTCTCCTTTCTCATGATTATGGGTAGTAAGTATGTTTTCCACACTGACAATGACAATGATGTCTTATCTAATAAAATTAACCAACACACTTGTGTTTTAAAATTTTGAAATAGGAACTACGTGTACCGTGATCCCCTATAACATGGAATATGGTACGTAGGCACTAAAGGTTCGCAACTGCGGCGGATGAAAAAATCATAAAAAATATATTTCTTTTCTCACCTCCACCATCTATTTTTATACAGCATTTTTATAGCCAAAATATACAGATTTTACAAAGAGGTTCCTGTGGAGTACCGTAGATGTTTAGGGTGCTAATACCTTCCCTTTGCATAACCAACCCCATTACCTTGAATCTTTCCCCCCCTCTTTTTTGGGTTATTCACTCTTTTCCCATTCCTTTGGAAACAATAAAGCATGGTGGTGATTTTTATTTTGATCTATATAAGTATAGTCAGTCCAATGGCTTAGTCTTAAACATTTCTACTACTACAGAAAAATGGCGACATCACTGGGGAAAGATTGACCTCTTGCTGGTCCATCCCTAAGTGGTTTAAGCCTATCTTTGTTTATATCTATGTATATGCTATTGTTGTTTATGTGTTATATGTTATATATATGTTTATGTGGATTTTCCTGGTTTTCATGGAGCTTGGTGATTACTCATAAGTCCTATACCCGGATTTGGTCAAACTTTAAGATAGGACATGCGGTATAGTCATGTTAACTTTGAGGGAGTAATCCCAAAAAAGGAGGCATGAGATCCCCCACTCAGTGAAGGCTCTATTGAGTGTAGTGTCATTTACCGATTAGTCGGGAAGACGTACTACTTTCAACCTGGGAGCCTGCTGAAGCTGAGGACTGTAGAATACCTAACCCATCTTGGCCATTTAGGTGTAGTGCAGAAGCTATGACGGAGTAATCCAGAAATAGTTGTCACGCGATACTACGCTCGGACCAGTTTTTTTTGAGAATATTACTAATTACCGAGTTAATCAGGAAGTTGGTAATATCCGAAGGAAGGTTGTAGACTCTGGGAACCTCTAGAACCTTGTTCGGCAGGTGATATCTTTTATACCAACACCTTATGGGTAGTACCTTCGAACTCATGCTCGTGATGTTGAACCTATGAACCCTATATGTGGGATATTGTGTGTGATTGTTGCATCATGCATCCATGCACTCATAAGCATCTTTTGAAGAAATCTTATTTCAACGGATTTAAAAGTTGACCATTTGTGAATGTCTCAGGTAACCATGGATTCTGGGAAAAGAAAGACCAGAAAATACAGTTTCAAGGATCCCAAGATAGATGAGTTGATCAGTCTAGTTCCCAAGATCCAGTGTTCTGCAGATTTTCGGAAGAAGTATGGATCCATCATTCCTCTCATGAAGCTTAGGATGAAGGGGGGTTTCCTCTCGACCTTGGTCCAGTTCTATGATCCGATGTATCATTTCTTTACTTTTCCCGACTAACAGTTGATGCCTACACTGGAGGAGTATGCTTATCTGTTGGATTTACCTGTTACCGATTGTGTTCCTTTTACTGGCTTGGAGGATGAGCCAAAATCACATGAGATTGCTGCTTTGATCCATCTGGGGAAGTCTGAGGTTGAAGCCCATATGACTACTAAAGGAGGAATTAGAGGATTACCAGCTCATTTCTTATTTGAGAAAGCTTGTTACTTTTCCAGGATGAAGAGTACAGTCGCTTTTGAGGCCATCTTTGCTCTACTTGCTTACGGGTTGTTCTTATTTCGTAATGTGGACAGGTTTTTTGACATTAATGTTATCAGGATCTTCATGATTGGAAACCTAGTTCCTACATTGCTAGGAGATGCTTATTACTCTATTCATCTTCGTAGTTCTTACCATGGGGGTATGATTATCTATTGCACACCTCTGTTGTACCAGTGGTTTATCTCTCATATGCCTCAGTCTGATGCTTTTTGGGATGTCAAGAAGGAACCCCGTGGGGATCCTAAGATCATGGCACTTACTCACTCAGATATTGATTGGTATCATCGAGCTTACCAGGATATAGAGATTGTTGACAGTTGTGCTAGTTTACCCAATGTACCTCTTCTTGGTACAAAGGAGGGAATTAACTATAACTCTGTTCTTGCGCGACAACAGCTTGGTTATTCGATGAGGGATAAACCAAATAGTATTCATTTGAGTAGTTTCTTTATGAAGGAGGGAGATGACCATAGGGAAGCTAGGGAGCAGATTGCAAAGGTCTGACGTCATATTCATAAGAAGAGTAGGAAAGACTTGCGACCTAGGGGTGTTGTTTCTTTGGAGCCATATCCTTAGTGGGTCCAAACGATAGCTATTCAGTTGAAGATATCGTATTCCCAGGAAACACCTATGCCTTATTTATTTGTGAAGACCTCTCCTCCACTATTAGATGATCTAGAAGAGCTGCAGCTTGCTCTGGTTAGGATGCAACAGGAAAAGGATGCTTGGAAGAATAAGTGCCAAACTCTAGAGTTTCCTATAGAGCATATTTGAATGAGAAAGACGACTTGATTGAGATCCTTGAGAGTCGGGGTGTAGAGACCATGGAGAGGAAAGGGGATTTATTTTCTCCTAAGCCTCAGTCAGATGATATTTGCTTACTCTCTGATTCAGGTGATTGGAAGGAGGTTGCCACCAGATATGCGGAAGAAAACCAGAGGTTGAAGGCTCAGATTTCCAGGCTCACAAGGAAGCGCCAGCGTATAGAGTGATCTCAAACAGCTTCGCTTTTCTGGATTTTAGATTTTATTTTCATCTTGTACTTGGGATTATTAAAACTTGTAATCCATTTTGAAGTTGTTATAATAAAATTATCAATATTTTCAAATGCGTTATTACTTTGATATTTGCAATATGTCTATAAATTTTAAATCCCTTGAAATATTAAATAACAAAATAAAATCATGTGCATTGCACATCATGCATCATATTGCACATATTTCTTGCATTTGTTATGCATATCCAGGTGTCTTACCAAGCTTCTTTACTTCGTTCAACAAGCTGACTCATCACTACAACACTCGGGCTAATCTTAGAAAGAAGATGGACAACTTAGAACAAGAGAATCGTGAGCTGCATAAGGAGGTTTTTGCTTCAAAGGTCGGCATCACCAATCTTACTGCTCTGATGGAATCTCTGGTGGCTGCTCAGAATCAGCCAACGAGTGTTCAACCTCAACCAACAAGGGTTACTACTGAAGCTCCGACTGTTCCTATGTCTGCTACTCCAGCTGTTGTTTAGAATCACATGCCTCAAGGTTACCCATGGGGAATTCCAGATAATTTTGTGCCTAAAAGTTTCAACCTTGGTCCTCAAGATACTCAAGTTGTTCAGACTATTATTACTCCTACACCTCCTATGGTGCATGTTCTTGCTTCACTGTCTTCGGTGAATATGGTTTCGTTTGTTAACAATGATGTGTGTCGTCCTTTCCCTCCACCAAGTGAAGACTTGGGTCTTTATGAAAGAATGGATGATTTCTGTTGTACCCCAAAATTTTCCCTCCCATATTTATCAAGATTTGTCAAGAATGATCCTCAAATTGCTCAAAATTGCTCAAGGATTAGACAGTCAAACCATCTCCTAAGACAGCTGAAATTAGGGTTTTGGTTCTTTCAAGGAATTTGGGGTTTCCAATGGTTCAATCAAGTCTCAATGGCCTATATACATCCTCAAGTATCTACATGCCAAGTTTCAAGACTCACAGTGCCAATTTGCACAGTCAAAAGCTCCATTTGATCTACAGTCAACTGCAAGGGCAAAATGGTCATTTTGCAGTCAAAAGTCAGAATTTTTAGTTAACATCTTATTTTGAGGTCACAATCATCATTTGATCAAGTCTTGATCATGATTCCACAAGAATAGCTCAAAAATCATCAAGATGCAAAAAGTTGCTATTTTTGGACAGCAGAAAAGTAAACTGTACCTTGACCAGGGCATAACTTTTTCATGGTTTGTCAGAAAAATCCCATCCAATGCTCATTTTTAAGGGGATGCAATTTCCTACAATCCATCTTCACACTCCAAGATCAGAAAATGCACTCACAAGAAGTTACCAATTTTTACATTATAGGTCAATTTCAAAAGTCAACAAAAGTACATTTTGAGTCAAAGGCCATAACTTGAGATTGGTAAATCCAAATGACATGGGACCAAAGGCATTGGTTAGAGGACTTCAAGAGCGTTCCAAAATGTCAAAGAACATGGTCATGTGATCAAAATTGAGCAAGTTGGGCATTGGAGAAGTTGGGAAATTTTCATGAATTTGCAAAAGTCAACTTTGCCCAAAACACCTTATTTTTGCTAATGGGCCTCAAATCTCTTCTTGAAACTTCATCCATGGCCTATGCACGACCCATCAAGCTTAATTGAATTTGTTTTCTTATTTTTATTGATTAATTGGATTTTTAATTAATATTAATTCATTTAATCAATTTAAATTGTAGGAAAATACAAGATTTGGTTTGTTAAATCTTTTTGTGAAGCAAATATGACCTAAACATGCTGTCAAATTCGTGCACAAGTCAAAGATGCAAAAAAATCCAGATTTGGCAACATTATTCAATCATGAAAAATCAAAAAGATTTGATTTCCAATCAAAGATTTGAACATCAATGCAATGGATATTGGCCCAAGTTTTTGACCTAATTTCATTCTCTTATACATACGCAAGCAAACCCTGATCAGGAGGACGTGAGAAAGCTGCAGAAACAGCCATAGCATATTGAAAAAATTCCAAGAAAATTGAAAACTGATTTTTGCATTCTAGGGCGATTCAAGGTTTTTTGTTGATTCTAATACACTGCAGGAAGTGTCAGGAGTGTTTTGCAATCCAATTCAAGCGTTAAAGCTCAAAGAATCAAAGAACACAGTTTCACGGTTTGCCTTCTTTATTCAAAATTGTATTTCGTAATTCATGCATATTTAACATGTTCTTGTGATTGATTTGTGTTGCTAGGAACCATACGAAGCTAATGGTATCATTTAATTGAACTATAACTCCCTGAATCACAAGATGCCATGAACGATTTTTTAGGGTTCTTGAGTTTTCAATTGGGGCTTTCTAAACCCAGAAAAATTGGGACCTGTGAGATATATGAGTGAAATCGTGAGAACAAGACGATCAAGAATCATACCTCGCGAAATATTTATATTCATCATGCTTCTATTCGCTATTTTTGGTTGCAGTAATTAGTGGGGGTTAAAAACCCCCGCTATCTAATTCTAGTTATACAGGAACAACGAAGAAGATGATGAGGTGTTGACATACCATTGGACAATTTGAAAACACGCGCGTTTTTTTTTGTTGTACAACATATTTGTTTGTTTACTAATATAATAATTTCCTATTATCTAAATAACAAAAAGGTGCAGGTGGTTGAGTGGTTAGCGTGTTGATCTGGAAGCCTTGGGACCTGAGTTCGAATCTCAGGTCCCCCAAACGTTTATTTGTTCTTTTTCTTCAGGCGTTCTTGTGCAAAGCTTGCAAAGGGAGTCTACCATATGCTTCAAATCTCAGCATGCCAAGTGGCTCCTGGCCAAATCTGAAGGCCAGGATTGAAGGCCTATCATGCTCCCCAGTCAACAGGCGTGTGGATGATCACCAAGGTCAATGTGGTTGAAATGTTAGTGGGCCTGGAAATTGACAAATGCACCTCCAAAGCTGGCCCAAACCCCCTGAGTTTTCCTCTTTATTTTTCTTTCATTATTTTTTATTTTACTTATTTAATTTTAATTCCTAATTAACTATTAACTAAATAATTATTATTTTTCTTAATAAATTCAGAAAACATAAAAAACGTAATATTTTTATTTATTAATTTCACCCTTAATTTATTATTTTTGTAAATACTAACATAATTAATTTATTTAGTTAATTAGGTTAATTTTAAAATTTTCACAATAAATCTAAAACTAATGTAGAATTAGGGTTTCTTGACAATTTTGACCATCTTTTATTTATTTCCTTGAAACATAAAAAACTCAAAAAAATATTTCTTTCTTTTAGTTAATTAATTAGCTTAGGATTAATTTAATGCAAAATAACAAAAATATCTTTCTTTCTCAAAAAGGGTCAAAACCCTAAAAACTCTCTGATTCAATTTTTTCTCGCGCATGTGATTATTCTTGATTCGTATTTTTATCATATAATTGTATTTGCTCCGAGGATGTAATAGCTTTAATTAGGACTTTTTATCGCTTTTCATTTATTTTCCGCAATTTACTTTTCAAAGGGTTTGTTTTTGGCGATGTAAATACCCGACGCCTTGTAATAGTTTAGCTTTATTTTTCGCAATTATTAACTGTTAGATGTATGCTAACTAGGCTATGCATGACAAGACTTCACTTAAAATAAAATCAATTGTAGCTCACCATAACATGTACAAAGATAACTTAACTGAAACCTGGCACACTTGCACATACCACTCCTAGGGTACGCCTCACTTGGTTGCCTCGACGTGGTCATTGAGTATAGGGCGTTTTAGAGGTCGATCTCCTGTCTAAAGATCAAAGTTGCCTCGAAACGGTTGCCTTGATAAAAAATGATCTAGGACATTAGGGTTACCGCTAAGGCGTCCTACTATTGCTTTAGTGATCACATGTCCCATTAATCGAATTGACCCGAAAACTCCAACGACGGTGCTACCTACTTCTCAATAGTGCGACAGTACTGTCTAAAGGACATTTACACAACTTAATTTCTTTTGAGTAGGTAGAGGTTCTCATGTACTTGCTCTTTCAAAACAAAAATACTTTTCGCACCTACACTTTTCTGACAAAAGTTTTCAAACAAACACTTCATACACTCTTGAGGACAGATACAAGAGTTGAATCGAAGTTTTCAAACAAACTTTTTCAAAACCCACAAACACAAGAAAAGAAAACATTTTTGAAAACATAGTGAGCAAGTACCTAAGAGCCCGTGGATAACCACGGATAGAAAGGGTGCTAACACCTTCCCTTTCTATAATCTACATCCCGAACCGAGAAACATCTCGAAAAGGAATTTTGCTGTGCTTTTGTCCTTTCCTTGTTGGAGAAAATAAAAGATGGTGGCGACTCTTGCTTACCGCGACATTTCGCGAACCAGCATTCCAAAACAGTCAGTTCTATTTCCACCAATCACTGAACTGGCGACTCTGCTGGGGAATATTAAAAAGTGAGGTGTACCTTAGGATTAGATCACTTGTGTTTTCAATTGTATGCCTTGAATGCTTTAATATTGTGGGCTTGTATCGGAGTTTTATAGATCCTAACCCGGATCTGGGGATACCCTTTAGAAGTAGCAACAAACTGTGACGAAACTGTGCGGGGTATACCGACATGGTTGAAGTAGTAGCTACATTGATGTGGCACTTTGGTGAGTACCGGAAACCCTTGAGTCAAGTCAAGGAGAGTACGGGGCCGCCGCGTGGTGTCGTGAAGCATCAACTGACCTTAGAACCTTACTTGACCATCCTGGCCTTTTTAGGAGTAGTGAGATGACCGACTTTGGTGCAGTCCGAAGTTGGTAGATACTCGATACTACACTCATTGAGGGTTATTTTCTTGGAATATTTTGGTCGCCAGTTAAGTGGCTAAATCAAAACAATGAACATAGAAAACAATCCAATGATATTGAGCTCCTTAGAACTCGATTACTATTTTCTAGGACAGGTCTTAACCAACTGGAACTGAAAGAGGGTAGTACCTAAACTTCATGCCAGCCTGAACTATAAGGGTTGTCTTGTGTGACTTGTGTGCCTTTTCCATGTTTGCCTTTTGTGAATACTTATGGTGTGCCTTTATCATAACATCATACCATCATCACATCATAACATTGCATACATCCTGCATAAGGACTAACCCATTTCAAGGATCTCAAGGGTTTATGATGTAGGTCATGATGAACCTAATGTCTAGCAATGGGCAAAGGGGATTTATTTTCCTCTAGCCAAGGTTGTTTGGAGATCAAAACATGATAACTTGAGTCAGGGGCTATGACCCACTCGATATGGTGAGCTTTGACTCTTGAAGAAGGACTCTCAGCAACATGAAGTTCCTTCAATCAAGCTACCAAATTCAAATTCCAACAGTTTCCTGTTTACCCCGCGAGATCCTTAGAGACATTGCATACATACCTATCATTGCATAACAGATCGCCCTTTACAGGTCTCTCATATTCTCGCTGTTTATTTCAGCAATGGCTCTCCAACAAGACAACTAGGATCTTCATACTCAAGAGACTCAGTTCAGGGAAATCTTCCTAAACCTATCCAAGGGGCAGGAAGAGTTGAGAACACTCCTCATGGGGAATTTGGTCAGGAAAAGTCCTGAAGATAGCAAGGACGAACGACTAAAACATCTGCAAGCTGAGATAGATGCAATGAGAACCCAGATGTTGGGGCAGATGGCTCTCATCCAAGGCTTAGCTCGGGAGCAAGAAGAGTTGAGAACCGTGATCAACCAGCTTCATCAAGACAGATACAACAGTATGAAGCAAATATTCAAGGCTGAGGATCAAGTCATTAATCAACTTCCGAGAAGTCAAAGGTTTGGTTTGATGAAGAATGGACCTCTCCAGGTTGCCACTACCTCACAGGTCCAATCACAACCTGGCCATAAGCAACGGGTTACTCCGAGGCCGTTTACCAAGCTCAACATGCCGCTGTCCCAAGCTTTGCAACACCTGTTGAATTTGAATCTGGTGACGTTGGTAGGACCTCACCCGAATCCTAAGACTTCTTCAACCAATTACAATCCTGATGCCAGGTGTGCATACCATTCTAACAGCACGGGGCATGATACTGACGACTGTTGGAAGTTGAGGTACAAAATCCAAAACCTGATTGATGAAGGAGCATTGGAGTTCGCACAAGATGGTCAGGCTGAGTTCTTCTACTATCCCTCCAAGGTTCACCATTTGAAGTGACAATTCCTGAGACGAGAAGACTTTTTGTTCATTAGAGTTTTCAAGTTGTAATTTTCTTTAGATTGTTCAAACAATTATTCATGTCAAACTTTATTACCTTATCAATGCATTGCATATGTCTGTTTTGAATCAATCCATTCGTATCCACTATATTCAAATTGCTTTCATTTTCTGATGTTCAACTATCGATTAAAAAATTCTAAACCTTTTGAGGGAGGATGACGAAAACGACACCACGATCTTTACAGTATGCTTTTGAACAGACCCCGCTGATGAGGTACATGCATTGTTTCAAATCCTAAATAGTGGAGTTATAAGGAAGATAATCCCTAGTCAACCCCTTTGAGCCAAAGAAGTTGGAGTTTTTTCTTTTCAAGAATTAAAACCCTTAATTATAACCTGGGGCAGGGTAGTTCTCTCAGTTGATCCAAGTGCACAATGAATGGCATCAAAGGAGTCCTTCCAAAATAAAAGACAGTGATGGTTCCCTATAATCGTAAGGATAGGAAGTCATTATCTCTGAGAAATAAAAACCCATCAAGTTAAAACCTATGAAGAAGACTTATAAAACTGGGGCATCCCGCTGACTGTAATCACAAAAGAAACAGTTTAGGCAAAAAGACAGGGATAATAAAATCGAAAAGAAAGAGGTCCTACAAACCCTTAACAAAAAAAAATGATTGCCTATTCAAAATAAACTATCAGTATCTGAACCATCACCGGAATATCAGAGCAAAGACTCAAACAAGATCTAATGCACGATTAGCTGAGTTTAGGATTGAAGAACATCACGAAGAACGGGTGGGTACAAATAAAATTTGAGCCTTTATCCTTTGTTTCTTAAACCGTGAACCAGGCCACGTTATAACCCTTAAAAGTCCTAGCTGAAGCATGGGTTAGTTCGAAAGCATACTGTTACAAAAGGTATCCTGACTCCTGTAGGGCTCGCTGTAAAATCCTGAGTTGACATCACATTTTACAAAAATTCGCTTGTTTCATTGAAAACTGCATTTTCAAAAACTTCAAGATAGACATAAGCTTTGCATTCTTAAAATAACATTGTTTGCACATGACTATTTGTTCAACAGCAGAGAAGTTCGCACGAAGAATATCTAGTGAACAAAAACCTTCTCAATAAAAAGAGTCATCTCAAGTGGAAAAACACTTCCAATCAAGGGGCACGGCATGATCATTGTCCATCATCTGGGCCAGTTAAGTCAAGATTCAGAGAATCTCTCAAAGATGCCAAATAGCCAGGGGCAAATCTCCGCCTGAGTCACTTGGGGCATAGGACATGAATTCCAGCAAAAAATCTTGCACGACCAAACGAAGATCTTCTGGTAGTATGGCAACACAACACTACTGACAGTGACACCTCTCTATATCCTGAGAACATGGACATAGTCGAAAAAATACTACGCATAATCAAAGACCCGCTAGGTCGACTGGCCTAGGCAAAAATAAGGGCTTCCCGGCGAACCAAATGGGTTCGGGCAAAAATAAGGGACGAAATTGAAAAAATCTGTACACCCGGCAAGTCGAAAACCTGAAAAGGCGACTTGGGCAAAAAAGGGTATCCCGATGGACTGAAAACCCGAAAGGGCGGTCCAGGCAAAAATTAGGGATCAAAGCGTACGACTATGTCCCGTCATCTCGTCACTTACCTACCAGAAGAAGATTTGTCAATCGGCAGTTATCAAGCACCTCCAAAGGTACCTTCTCCCACAGAAGCTGGGGCAATAAGGATTGTCCGAACTGTACAAGTTGCTCTGTCCTCCAGGTACAAGGTAAGTTCAGCTAAAGAATATGGCTAAGATACCTTCACTCTCCGCAGAATAAAACAGTAATGGTATATATCCCCCACTGAGACTTGCAACTATGAACGAATCAGCCATACTCTCCCCGAAGCAGAGTTGGTCTACCATCGGCCCTAAAGAAGTTGGGTATCCCCAGTAGATCTTAATATTCCCCAGCGGAGTATACAGATATTCCTCAGCATGCATCCCCGGCGTTCTTAATATTCCTCAACAGAGTATAAGAATGTTCCCCGGCGGAATACAAGATACCCCCAGTGGAGCTATTTTCCCAGCACAGTCTGAAAAAGGCTTCCCCGCCAGAGTTGAATCATCTCCCCAGTAGATTCTGGAAGCTTGTCCCCCGCAGAGTACAAAGGTTATCCCCCACCAGAGTCTAACTAGGTTATCCTCAGCAAGTTGCAACTGAAAGATCATCCCCAGCGAAGTTCTTTCTATCCCCCAGCGGAGTTCATCATCAAAATCCCCAACAGAGCTTATCAACGGAGTCCCCAGCGGAGTTATCGTTAAAATCTCAGCGAAGCATCTCTTCCCCACAGAGTAATTCCCCGCAGAGTAATCTCCCCATCAAGTTTATTCCCCAACGGAGTTCTTCTCTCCTGTGGGCTTATTCTCACAATCATCTTCGTTCATCATCCCCAGCGGAAACAAAGAATTCAACACCATTCTCCAGCAGCTCCGGGATTTATTTTCCCCAGCTAAAACATCACATTTTCATACATCATAATACATGCACATACGCATCATATCATACAATCTCATTTATGTTGAGAACATCATTGCTTGATCCATCTCATGCATTGCATGTGACTGACCTTTACCTTTCAGGAAAGATGCAGTTAAGTTCGCAGCTTAGTCGAAGATCTAACCAGTTCTTAAATCTCAATCGAATTATCCTCGATTGAAGTTCAGATAAGGTTCTCAATCTCGACAGTTTTTATACATCATAGGGTGGACAAGTACTATAACCTCAACGGTATACTCCATTGAGCACGAGTCAGTTCCTAGATCTTGATGTTCTTCTCCGTCATAGTACGGACCAGTTCTATAACCTCAATGGTTTACTCCATTGAGCAAGAGATAGTTCAGATGTGACCCAAGCATGGCGACATTCCGATACTTATTCCAGATTTCCTTCTAGAGATAGTTCAGATGTGACCCAGATATGACGACATTCTGATACTTATTCCAGATTTCCTTCCAGTTACAATTTCAGATGCACTCCAAACACGGAAGTCATGCTGCTACTTATACAGATCTCAAATTCCAAGATACAGTCCAGATATGCTCCAAACGCGATTGCCATTCTGTCACTCATTTAGAATTTATCCTCAACCCAGAGATGCTCCAAAGGCAGATACCTTCCTGCTTCTCAACATACAATTAAAGTTCCTGATTCCCCAACAGTGGTCCCAGGTCTTCTCATTCTCAACGATCAAAGGATTTTCAATCCCCTACATCAGCCCAGGATTTAACAAACTCCCCGCATTTGTCAAGGATTTATTTTCCTAGACGAAAATACATTCATAAACGTTTCACATTTCATGCATGACAAACTGCATACGACACGATCTCACTTTGAGAACATCATGCATTTCATACATCATGACATTGCATGCAACTAATGTTTTGCCTTTTCAGGAAAAGGTCAATCAAAAAGATGATTACCATCAACCTTTCTTAAGTTCCAGATCAACACGTGTAACTAGCCAGGAAATATCTGTGGACGACTGATTGTAGATCTATACCTGAAACCAGACAGGAAAGTTATCTACATTGAAGAGATTGAAGATTAATACATGTAGCAAGCCAGGAAAACTATCTTTCTTTCTCAAGTCAGAGATTAATACCTGAAACCAGACAGGAAAACTATATCATCGGCCAACCTTCTTAATTTCCGGATTAATACATGTAGCAAGCCAGGAAATATCTGTGGACGACTGATTGTAGATCTATACCTGAAACCAGACAGGAAAGTTATCTACATTGAAGAGATTGAAGATTAATACCTGTAGCAAGCCAGGAAAACTATCTTTCTTTCTCAAGTCAGAGATTAATACCTGAAACCAGACAGGAAAACTATCTCATCGGCTAGCCTTCTTAAGTTCTGGATTAATACCTGTAGCAAGCTAGGAAATATCTGTGGACGACTGATTGTAGATCTATACCTGAAACCAGACAGGAAAGTTATCTACATTGAAGAGATTGAAGATTAATACCTGTAACAAGCCAGAAAAACTATCTTTCTTTCTCAGGTCAGAGATTAATACCTGAAACAAGACAGGACAACTATCTACTTGACCATCATGAAGCAACCCTACGCCGGTTCCTTCTCTCTTTCAGATGCAGTTTTATACAAACTCATCATCAGGCAACCCTACACAGGTTCCTTCTTTCAACTTACAAAGTTACAATTCTACAAACTACAGGTATGCAAGTTCTCGCTAAGGAATCTCTTACGCGATCGACACCCCTGGATGGCATCTTTAAGCCCATCTCCACAACTACCCATTACATTTCCAGATGGCATCTATAAGCCCATCCCCGACAAGATTCTGTCACATCTCCAGATGGCATCTATAAGCCCATCCTTCTATCCATCATATCTCCAAATGACATCTGTAAGCCCATTCCCGACATCACATTGCTGATACTACACCATGCGAGTGCAAATTTCTGGGCACTTTAGTGTTCAATCATCTTCCACCTTCGGATCACGAAAGGTACGTAAGCCAATCTACATCCTCAGGTTTAAGAAGATTGAACAGGGGCAACTGTTGTACCCCAAAATTTGCCCTCCCATATTTCTCAAGATTTGTCAAGAATGATCCTCAAATTGCTCAAAATTGCTCAAGGATTAGACAGTCAAACCATCTCCTAAGACAGCTGAAATTAGGGTTTTGGTTCTTTCAAGGAATTTTGGGTTTCCAATGGTTCAATCAAGTCTCAAGGGCCTATATACATCCTCAAGTATCTACATGCCAAGTTTCAAGACTCACAGTGCCAATTTGCACAGTCAAAAGCTCCATTTGATCTACAGTCAACTACAAGGGAAAATGGTCATTTTGCAGTCAAAAGTCAGAATTTTTGGTCAACATCTTATTTTGAGGTCACAATCATAATTTGATCAAGTCTTGATCATGATTCCACAAGAATAGCTCAAAAATCATCAAGATGCAAAAAGTTGCTATTTTTGGACAGCAGAAAAGTCAATTGTACCTTGACCAGGGCATAAATTTTTCATGGTTTGTCAAAAAAATCCCATACAATGCTAATTTTGAAGGGGATGCAATTTCCTACAATCCATCTTCACACTCCAAGATCAGAAAATGCACTCACAAGAAGTTACCAATTTTTACATTATAGGTCAATTTCAAAAGTCAACAAAAGTACATTTTGAGTCAAAGGCCATAACTTAAGATTGGTAAATCCAAATGACATGGGACCAAAGGCATTGGTTAGAGGACTTCAAGAGGTTTCCAAAATGTCCCAGAACATGGTCATATGATCAAAATTGAGCAAGTTGGGCATTGGAGAAGTTGGGAAATTTTCATGAATTTGCAAAAGTCAACTTTGCCCAAAACACCTTATTTTTGCTAATGGGCCTCAAATCTCTTCTTGAAACTTCATCCATGGCCTATGCACGACCCATCAAGCTTAATTGAATTTGTTTTCTTATTTTTATTGATTAATTGGATTTTTAATTAATATTAATTCATTTAATCAATTTAAATTGTAAGAAAATACAAGATTTGGTTTTTTAAATCTTTTTGTGAAGCAAATATGACCTAAACATGCTGTCAAATTCGTGCACAAGTCAAAGATGCAAAAAAATCTAGATTTGGCAACATTATTCAATCATGAAAAATCAAAAAGATTTGATTTCCAATCAAAGATTTGAACATCAATGCAATGGATATTGGCCCAAGTTTTTGACCTAATTTCATTATCTTATACATAAGCAAGCAAACCCTGATCAGGAGGACGTGAGAAAGCTGCAGAAACAGCCATAGCATATTGAAAAAATTCCAAGAAAATTGAAAACTGATTTTTGCATTCTAGGGCGATTCAAGGTTTTTTGTTGATTCTAATACACTGCAGAAAGTGTCAGGAGTGTTTTGCAATCCAATTCAAGCGTTAAAGCTCAAAGAATCAAAGAACACAGTTTCACGGTTTGCCTTCTTTATTCAAAATCGTATTTCGTAATTCATGCATATTTAACATGTTCTTGTGATTGATTTGTGTTGCTAGGAACCATACGAAGCTAATGGTATCATTTAATTGAACTATAACTCCCTGAATCACAAGATGCCATGAACGACTTTTTAGGGTTCTTGAGTTTTCAATTGGGGCTTTCTAAACCCAGAAAAATTGGGACCTGTGAGATATATGAGTGAAATCGTGAGAACAAGACGATCAAGAATCATACCTCGCGAAATATTTATATTCATCATGCTTCTATTCGCTATTTTTGGTTGCAGGAATTAGTGGGGGTTAAAAATCCCCGCTATCTAATTCTAGTTATACAGGAACAACGAAGAAGATGATGAGGTGTTGACATACCATTGGACAATTTGAAAACACGCGCGTTTTTTTTGTTGTACAGCATATTTGTTTGTTTACTAATATAATAATTGCCTATTATCTAAATAACAAAAAGGTGCATGTGGTTGAGTGGTTAGCGTGTTGATCTGGAAGCCTTGGGACCTGGGTTCGAATCCCAGGTCCCCCAAACGTTTATTTGTTCTTTTTCTTCAGGCGTTCTTGTGTAAATCTTACAAAGGGAGTCTACCATATGCTTTAAATCTCAGCATGCCAAGTGGCTCCTGGCCAAATCTGAAGGCCAGGATTGAAGGCCTATCATGCTCCCCAGTCAACAGGCGTGTGGATGATCACCAAGGTCAATGTGGTTGAAATGTTAGTGGGCCTGGAAATTGACAAATGCACCTCCAAAGTTGGCCCAAACCCCCTGAGTTTGCCTCTTTATTTTTCTTTCATTATTTTTTTTTTTACTTATTTAATTTTAATTCCTAATTAACTATTAACTAAATTATTATTATTTTTCCTAATAAATTCAGAAAACATAAAAAATGTAATATTTTTATTTATTAATTTCACCCTTAATTTATTATTTTGTAAATAGATACTAACATAATTAATTTATTTAGTTAATTAGGTTAATTTTAACATTTTCACAATAAATCTAAAACTAATGTAGAATTAGGGTTTCTTGACAATTTTGACCATCTTTTATTTATTTCCTTGAAACATAAAAAACTCAAAAAAATATTTCTTTCTTTTAATTAATTAATTACCTTAGGATTAATTTAATGCAAAATAACAAAAATATCTTTCTTTCTCAAAAAGGGTCAAAACCCTAAAAACTCTCTGATTCAATTTTTTCTCGCGCATGTGATTATTCTTGATTCGTATTTTTATCATATAATTGTATTTGCTCCGAGGATGTAATAACTTTAATTAGGACTTTTTATCGCTTTTCATTTATTTTCCGCAATTTACTTTTCAAAGGGTTTGTTTTTGGCGATGTAAATACCCGACGCCTTGTAATAGTTTAGCTTTATTTTTCGCAATTATTAACTGTTAGATGTATGCTAACTAGGCTATGCATGACAAGACTTCACTTAAAATAAAATCAATCGTAGCTCACCATAACATGTACAAAGATAACTTAACTGAAACCTGGCACACTTGCACATACCACTCCTAGGGTACGCCTCACTTGGTTGCCTCGACGTGGTCATTGAGTATAGGGTGTTTTAGAGGTCGCTCTCCTGTCTAAAGATCAAAGTTGCCTTGAAAGGGTTGCCTCGATAAAAAATGATCTAGGACATTAGGGTTACCGCTAAGGCGTCCTACTATTTTTTTTGTTATTACATGTCCCATTAATTGAATTGACCCGAAAACTCCAACGACAGTGCTACCTACTTCTCAATAGTGGGATAGTACTGTCTAAAGGACATTTATACAGCTTAATTTCTTTTGAGTAGGTAGAGGTTCTCAGGTACTTGCTCTTTCAAAACAAAAATACTTTTCGCACCTACACTTTTCAGACAAAAGTTTTCAAACAAACACTTCATACACTCTTGAGGACAGATACAAGAGTTGAATCGAAGTTTTCAAACAAACTTTTTCAAAACCCACAAACACAAGAAAAGCAAACATTTTTGAAAACATAGTGAGCAAGTACCTAAGAGCCCGTGGATAACCACGGATAGAAAGGGTGCTAACACCTTCCCTTTCTATAATCTACCTCTCGAACCGAGAAACATATCGAAAAGGAATTTTGTTGTGCTTTTGTCCTTTCCTTGTTGGAGAAAATAAAAGACGGTGGCGACTCTTGCTTACCGCGACATTTCGCGAACCAGCATTCCAAAACAGTCAGTTCTATTTCCACCGATCACAATTTCTAAGAGTAGTTTGAAAAGATGCAAAGAGAGATAAAGGCCCTCAGGGGAAAAGAGTTATTTGGGCAGAATGTGAATGAATTATGCTTGGTCCCGAATGTTAAGATACATGCGAAATTTAAAGTCCCGGAATTCGAGAAATACAAGGGCAACACTTGCCCTCGTGCTTATCTGGTGATGTACGTAAGGAGAATGTCTACCCATACTGGTGATCATCGCCTGCTGATTCACTTTTTTCAGGATAGTTTGACTGGTGCTGCACTGAAGTGGTATATGAGTTTGGACAGTGTCAACATCCATACATTCAATGACTTGGGAGAAGTTTTTATCAAACAATACAAGTACAACATGGACATGGCGCCTGAACGTGATCAACTCAGGGCCACGGTTCAGAAAGACAGGGAATCAACTCTGGGTGCTTTCTACTATGAGAGGATGGTAGCGAGTGCGCCAAGTGACTTTACTAAAATGGTAGGCATGGGTATCCGCTTAGAAGAGGTTTTAAGAGAGAGCCGTTTAACGAAGAGTGAAGGATCTGGAGGTGTGAAGAAGCCATCTTATGGGTTTACCAAGAAGAAGGAAGGGGATGCAAATGATGTCATGCAAGAGAGGAGGGTTCACACTCCTATAAGGAATTCTCAACATCATCAGCAAGTCTCCTCAGTTACTCCAGTTGTGGGTGTAGCTCCAACAACCGTTGCTTATCTGAGACCATCCCAGCAGGGGAATTAAGGGTATAATCAGAAAAGGGTGAGTTATGACCTTATTCCTATGAGCTATACGGAATTAATATCGGCATTGATTCAGAAGAAGTTGGTTCAGACCCGACCACCTCATGCTGTACCATCACCATTGCCTTGGTATTACAAGGCATACCAAACATGTGCTTTTAATCAGGGAGCACCATGGAATAATGTTGATAATTGTTATCCTTTAAAGACTGAGGTGCAGAAATTGGTGAAGTCTAGTATTCCATCTTTCAAGGTGTGGGCCCTAATGTGAAAGGCAATCCTCTACCCAATCATGGAGGAGTAAATGTTGTAAGTATGGTGGCCGGTTGTCCAGGCAACTTCCGGATTTTTGACATTCATCTCGTTAGAGGAGATTTGATGAAAATGCATGTAGACCTCTATGAATTTAGTTACTATACGCATGACCATTTCGGTTGTGCTATTTGCAGTATAGACATACAAGGTTGCGACAAGATAAAGGCTGATTTGTAGGAGATGATGGATGAGGGACTCATCCATATAATCAGGCCTAGGGCAGAGTATGAAGTGGAAGTGAACATGGTTTCTGGATGTCCTAGAGAGTTCAGAATTTTTGATGTGGAGTATTTGAATGAAGACCTTGTGCAATTGCATGCTACTTTCTGCCACTTGACTGGTCAGGTGGAACATTAGTGTGGATCTTTCCGAATTTGCTGTCGAGACTCCCGGGGATGTTCAATCATGAGGAAAGGTGTTCAATTGTTGTTGGACAATGGAACTATCAAGGTTACAGGTCAAAGGAATGATTACCGTGACGTTGATATGATTGAGGTTTATTTGGCTTAAGAAGAGTCGGATGATGAGTATGCCTCTGGAGATGAGGATTTGTTTTCCAAAGATGACTCAATAATGACTGATCACAGTGAAGAAGGGGTAAACGTGATTGTACCTTGTTTTGGTGCACACGCCCATTTTGAATTTGAATATTATAGCAAGCCAACTGTTACCCCATTGGTGATTAGTTTGTCGGGTCTTATTCCCTACAAGTCAGATAAGGTTGTACCCTACAAATACAATGCTACAATCTTAGAGGATGGAGTGGAAGTTCCCATCCAGCCAATGCCTGATGTTGGAAATATTGCTGAGAATAGTAGAGTGACTCGCAGCGGTCGTGTGTTTGCACCAGTTGTTCTAGGAGATATTAGTGCTGGAAATAAAATTGCTGAGAACGTTGAACCCAAGAAGGCTACGGGTGAATTTAGTAGATCTATGTTAGAGAAAGAAGTGGATGATATTTTGAAGATACTCAAGATGAGCGACTACAGAATTGTAGATCAGCTACTGCAGACTCCTTCAAAATTATCTATCTTGGCTTTATTGATGAACTCATCTACTCACAGAGAATCCTTGATGAAGGTATTGGACCAAGCTTTTATGGAGAGTGTTATGCCAGTAGACCAATTCAGCAGTGTAGTAGGGAATATTACATCATGTAATAACTTGAGTTTCTATGATGATGAATTGCCAGATGAAGGAAGGAATCACAACCTGGCCCTCCATATCTCTATGAATTGCAAGAATGATTCACTATCCAATGTCTTAATTGATAATGGATCCGCTTTGAACGTTATACCAAGGAGCACTCTTATGAAGTTGAAATAAAAAGGAACGCCTATGCGCCCGAGTGGCATCATTGTGAAAGCGTTTGATTGATCAAGGAAATATGTTATTGGTGAAGTGGACTTGCCTATTCATATAGGACCACATTTGTTTCAGATTACTTTCCAGGTCATGGACATTGTACCCGCTTATAGTTGTTTGTTGGGATGACCGTGGATTCATGAGGTAGGGGCTATCACTTCAACTTTACACCAGAAAATGGAGCTTGTACGTAAAATAAAATTGGTAATCATAAATGGAGAACAGGCATTATTGATATCTCATTTTTCCTCTTTCAGCATTGTGGAAGCGGATGAAGATGCTGTTGGAACCCAGTTCAAAGCCTTATCAATTGACAACATAAGAGGAAATGAGAATTCCATGGCTTTGCTTAAGGATGTGTAGCAGGTTATGCGTAAGGGTCATAGTGAAGTATGGGGACAGATTATGGATCCACCTGTAAACAAGAACAGAGTCGGCTTGGGGTTCTCTTTTAGGAATGATAAAGGTAAGAGCATGAAGTTGAAGTCTGCTGCAGGTAAGTATCAAGACATTTTCCGTAGCAGGGTTTATCTTCATCCAACTATTTCCGGGATTAATGCCATTGTGAAAGATGAAGCAGAGCGGGAAATGCCAAATTACGTGACGCACGGAGTTAGTGTTCAGAGCTGGACCACCATTGATGTTCCCTCTTGCATAAATTTTTCAAAGTAATTTGATTTGTTAATCTTTTTGAAAAGCTTTCACTCTGTCCAAGGTGATAGTATTAATGTTGTAGGGCTTATCTGTTTGTTGTGACTTTTAAAATCAATAACAAAAGTTGTCTTTGTTTCCCAAAATTGTGTCTTTATTTTCTTCTTTTTCTTGGAAAATGGTAATAAAAAAACATTTCAAAATAAATAATAACTGAAAAATAATACGCACGATCACTTGTTATATGTGCCAGTTTCTAAATGAAATCATAAATCATATGTGAAAATTAATTTAAAAACCCGTTGAACACAATGACCCTGCACCCTCTCCCAACTTTGAATGTCCTATGTATGGGGCCGAAGAAGAAGACTATGATGAGATTCCAGAAGAGGTCTCACGGTTTCTTGAGCATGAGGAAATGCCATTCAACCATATAAAGAGCCATTGGAAGTAATCAATTTGGGTTCAGAAGAAGATCCGAAAGAGGTCAAGATCAGAGCATTGTTGCATCCTAATGTGAAGAGCAGGTTGATTGAGTTGTTGAAAGAGTATGTGGATATTTGTGCTTGGTCTTATCAAGATATTCCTGGTATAGATACAAATATTATAGAGCACCGTTTTCTGTTGAAGTCAGAGTGTCCACCAATCAAACAGAAGCTGAGAAGACTCACCCAGATATGGCAGTGTAGATCAAAGAGGAGGTTATAAAGAAGATTAATGTCTGTTTTCTTGTGACGTAAGTGTATCCTTAATGGATCGCCAATATTTTTCCAGTACCGAAAAAACGGAAAAGTCTGCATCTGCGTAGATTACAAAGATCTAAATAAAGCTAGTCCAAAAGATGATTTTCCATTGCCACACATTATTATGTTAGTGGATAGGACAACAAAATTCAAAGTTTTCTTGTTCATGGACGGATTTTCCGGTTATAATCAAACAAGAATGGCTCAAGAGGACATGGAAAAAACAACGTTCATCACACCCTGGGGAACATTTTGTTACACAGTGATGCCCTTCGGGTTGAAGAATGTTGCTGCAACGTATCAGAGGGATATGACAACCCTATTCCATGACCTGATGCACAACAAAATCAAAGTATATGTTGATGATATGATTGATAAATCCCAGACTCAAGAAGGGCATGTAGAAGATTTGTTGAAGTTATTTCAGCGTTTGAGGAAGTATCATCTCCGCTTGAATCCAAATAAATGCACCTTCGGTGTTCGATCAGGAAAATTGTTGGGTTTCATTGTTAGCCAGAAAGAAATTGAAGTTGACCCTGATAAAGTCAAATCAATTCAAGAGATGCCAGCGCCATGTACTGAAAATCAAGTCAGAGGGTTCTTCGGCCATTTGAATTATATTTCCAGATTCATTTCCCACATGACTGCAACATGTGAACCGATCTTTTAGTTGTTAAAGAAATATCAAGGATGTGTGTGGATGGATGACTTCAAAAGGTAATTTGAAAGTATTAAAGAATATATGCTTGAACCTTCTATCTTGATCCCTCATGTCGAAGGAAGACCGTTGATTATGTATCTGACAGTGTTAGATAATTCCATGGGCTGTATTCTGGGACAACAAGATGAAACAGGGAAGAAAGAGTATGCCATTTATCATCTCAGTAAAAAGTTCACTGATTGTGAGTCGCGGTATTCCATGCTGGAAAAGACATGTTGTGCTCTGGCCGGGGCGGCAAAGCGTTTGCGGCAGTATATGTTGAATCACACCACTTGGTTGATCTCCAAAATGGATCCAATCAAGTACATTTTTGAAAAGGCTGCTCTTACTGGGAGAATTTCCTGATGGCAGATGTTGTTATTTGAATATGACATCGAATACCGCACTCAAAAAGCTATTAAAAGCAGCGTGTTGGCAGATTATTTTGCTCACCAACCAATTGAGGATCATTAGTCTATGGATTATGAATTCCCCGATGAGGATGTGATGTTCCTGAAAGTGAAAGATTGTGATGAACCATTGCCTGAGGAAGGTCCTGACCCTGAATCTCGTTGGAGTATGATATTTGATGGAGCTTAGAATGCTTACAGTAAAGGAACTGGTGATGTGATCGTCACGCCACATGGATCACACATTCCTTTTACTGCAAGGTTAACATTTGATTGCACTAATAATATGGGAGAATATGAGGCTTGCATTATGGGTCTCGAGGAAGCTATTGATCTTAGAAATAAAATTCTTGATATGTACGGCGATCCAGCTTTGGTAATAAATCAAATTAAAGGAGAATGGGATACTCGTCACCCTGGCTTGACCCCTTACAAAGATTATGCTAGAATATTGTTACCCTTCTTTAACAAAGTTGAATTCCATCATATTCCAAGAGATGAAAATCAGATGGAAGATGCTTTGGAAACTCTGACTTTTATGTATCAAGTGAATACTTGGAATGATATACCTCGAATTATAGTTTGGCGACTGGATAGGACGGCTCATGTGTTTACAACAGAAGAAGTAGTAGATAAGAAACCTTGGATTATGATATCAAGCATTTTCTCCAGACTCAGGAATACCCTTTTGGTGCTTCTAAGAAATATAGAAAGACATTGAGAAGATTGGCTGGCAGTTTCTTCCTCGGTGAAAATGTGTTGTATAAGAGAAATTAGGACATGGTCTTGCTCAGATGCGTGGATAGACATGAAGCAGACATGTTGATGCATGAGATTCATGAAGATTCATTTGGAAGTCATGCCAATGGACATTCGATGGCTAAAAAGATGCTAAGGGCAGGTCACTATTGGCTGACAATGGAATCTGATTGTTACAAATTTGCAAAGAAGTGTCATAAATGCCATATTTATGCGGACAAGGTTTGTGTGCTTCTGACACTTCTTAATGTGATTTCCTCCCCATGGCCTTTATATATGTGGGGTATTGTAATGATCGGGATGATAGAACCCAAAGCTTTGAATGGACACCATTTTATCTTGGTAGCAATTGATTACTTCACCAAGTGGGTGGAGGCTACTTCGTATGCTAATGTCACTAAGCAGGTGGTTGTTCGCTTCATTAAGAATAATCTTATATGTTGGTATGGTGTGCCGAGAAGAATTATCATTGACAATGGCTCGAATCTGAACAACAAAATGATGACAACATTGTGTGAAGAATTCAAGATTGTCCATCACAACTCATCTTCGTACAGGCCAAAGATGAACGGGGTTGTTTAAGTTGCTAATAAGAATATCAAGAAGATTATCCAGAAAATGATTGTTACTTATAACGATTGGCATAAAATTCTCCCTTTTGCTTTGTATGGATATCGAACATCTGTCCTCACTTCAACAAGAGTAACCCCATTCTCCCTTGTATATGGAATGGAAGTTGTACTACCAGTCGAGGTTGAGATTCCCTCTTTGCATGTGATAATGGAAACCAAGTTGACAGAGGTTGAATGGGTCCAGAACCGGTTTGACCAATTGAATTTGATCAAAGAGAAGAGAATGACGGCTTTGTTTCATGGTCAGTTATATCAGAAGAGAATGAAGAAAGCTTTTGATAAGAAGGTCAAACCTCGTGAATTCAGAGAAGGCGATCTCGTGCTCAGGAAGATTATGTCTTTTAACGTTGATTCTAGGGGCAAGTGGACTCCCAATTTTGAAGGCCCATATGTTGTCAAGAAAGCCTTCTCTGGCAGTGCATTAATTCTTGAAACTATGGATGGTGAGGAGTTCCCACGTCCCATGAATGCTGATGCAATCAAGAAATACTCCGCCTATAGAAATTAAATAACAACTCACTAAGTTAAAAACCCAAAAGGGCGACTTAGGCAAAAAATAAAGTCTCGGTAGGACGAAAACCCGAAAGGGCAGTCTAGGAAAAAATTAGAGACATAAATAGAATAAATTTCCCGCTAAGTTGAAAACCCGCAAGGGAAACTTAGGAAAAAGATAGGTACTTTCTTGGCAAGTAACTACATCGGACAAGACTTGATCATTGAAGCAACAATCTTCTTGGATCCTCATCATACTTCAAACAGAAGTTGCTGCT
Organism: Vicia faba; assembly: GCA_948472305.1. Taxonomy (NCBI): domain Eukaryota; kingdom Viridiplantae; phylum Streptophyta; class Magnoliopsida; order Fabales; family Fabaceae; genus Vicia; species Vicia faba. The sequence continues at coordinate 1,355,920,100 of OX451740.1, forward strand.
CGGAATTTCAACAGTTGTTAGAGGGGATAGTGTTCATTGTAACTCAATGTACATTTTCCTTTATATATTACCATTTTCCAAACTTTGTAATCATCCATGGAGTCTCGCCATTCGCAGATTACCATTCTATTAATGAAATTTGAGTTTTTACCCAATTCTTTGTATTTCTTATTTTATTTAGCTTACAAAGACTCCATTTATTATTGATAATAACTTTCAAAGCGAAAAGATTAGATAAAAAAATTGATTTTCAAAAAGAATTTACAATTTGGTTTTACTTTAAAATTTGTGACGCAAGAGAAAAAACAAAAATGGTGATCCCAGGAATGGACGAATTCCAGTTTTTTTGAGAAGTTTTATTTCCCGGGGATGTTTTTCTCAGGAAGTTTTCGCTGTATTGGGTTTGTGACTCCAGTGTCCCTGGTCTAGTTTTGATTCATTTATCATATTTTCTGAGTTTACATGATATGAAGATTCAATCCGAGATTTCTCCATTAAAGTTTTTGTTTGTTTATAGAGGTTCTTTCTTCCCATAGAAGTTTGTACAAAAATCACTCTTGAAGAACACATGTCTTCGGTTTCTCTAGTGAAGAACGTATATTGGTTTTCACTTCGAGGATGTGGTGTTAACCTCCCCAGTGAAGTCAGCACGAAATCCCCAGTTAATGTCTAGATGATGGGACATTATGCACCTTAACGAAGTTTGTGTGTTTCCTCTTTCAAAATGGGCCTGAATTCCCTAATGAATGTTTTGATGATTTGGTGTCTATCTACTTTACCTGAAATTGATTTTTCAATCCCCAGTAGAAGTGTTACTTTAAAGAACATTTGTTTCCCCGCTGAAGTTTGAGTTCTATTCCCTGGTGAAGCCTGGAGAAGGATGTTATATCCCTGTATTTGTACTATTTTTGTCACTTGGATTTGTTTACTTCCGGATTACGTTTCTCCCGAATAAAGTTAAACCAGGAAGTAAGTTTTGTTTCCTCAGTTGGAGCTTACTTTTTCTTGGATTATTCACCTTAGATGTGATTTAGCCGAGTGTTGATTGTGCCCGAGTTTGATTTTTACTAGTTACTCCCAGTGTTATATGTCTGTTTTGTCAGCATATACATGATAACACTCATACATTCATACATACATCATGCATAGTTAATTTTACCAAATCATTGCTCATTCACCTTCATTAATATTTTTGTTGACATACTACACTGTTTTGCAAAGTTGTGTTGTCCTCTCTCCAATAAAGTGTTGGTCTTAAGCAGAAAGCGTATATTCTTTTAATTTCCCCACTGAGTTACCCGTCGTGGAAGATTTTTGCTTTAGCCTTCCGGTACAGCTCTTTGGATGGATATATTGGGTTTCCCTCTTGAGTTTATTTCTCAAAAGTTTATTTCTGGTTTGAATCTTTGTTTCCCAGCATTATTATCACCTTGGATTTCTGCGAGTTTCGAACATTGGTTTAGGAAATGTACATTTATTTTGGCACGAGAAAACTAGTATCTCCTTAGCAAGAATATTTTTGCATTTCCCCAGGAAGTCATATTTCATTACCCAGGAAGTCATTTCTACAAATCTTCCTATAGTAGCAAGTAACTGGGCTCTTTATTTGAGAAACTCATTCTTCTCTGTAAAAGTCGACTTTACTTTTTTGTTATCTTCTCTATGAGTGGATAGTTTATAGTTCGTTGTGAAATATTTTCAAGTGGAAGTCTCTTTATTTGAGACAGCTTATATATTACCCTTTCCAGGCGGAGTGCCTTGGTTAAAGAAGAAGTTGAGAACCATTCTAGGTGAAATGCCAGAATTTTAGGGAAAACTTGTTATCTTTTTGCTACCCTTAGTGAATGTTGGTAGTTCATCTTCAGTGAACGGTGATGCTATGATATATTTTCTCTCTACCTTCAGTGAAAATTGGTAGGTCACCATCAGTGAAAGTTGGTGATTGTTATCTTTTTTCTACCCTCAGTGAATGTTGGTAGTTCATCGTTAGTGAACGGCGATGCTATGATATATTTTCTCTCTACCTTCAATGAAAGTTGGTAGGTCACCATCAGTGAAAGTTGGTGATTGTTATCTTTTAGAAACCCTCAGTGAACGTTGGTAGTTCATCATCAGTGAACGGTGATGGTATGATATATTTTTTTCTCTACCTTCATTGAAAGTTGGTAGGTCACCATCAGTGAAAGTTCGTGATTATTATCTTTTTGCTACCCTTAGTGAAAGTTGGTAGTTTATCGTTAGTGAACAGCGATGCTATAATATATTTTTCTCTCTACCTTCAGTGAAATTTGGTAGGTCACCATCAGTGAAAGTTGGTGATTGTTATCTTTTTGCTACCCTCAGTGAACATTGGTAGTTCATCGTCAGTGAACGGAGATGCTATGATATATTTTGTCTCTACCTTCAGTGAAAGTTGGTAGGTCACCATAAATGAAAGTTGGTGATTGTTATCTTTTTTCTGCCCTTAATAATTGTTGGTAGTTCATCATCGGTGAACGGCGATGTTATGATATATTTTTCTCTCTACCTTCATTGAAATTTTGTAGGTCACCATCATTGAAAGTTGGTGATTGTTATCTTTTTTCTACCCTCAGTGAAACATGGTAGTTCATCGTCAGTGAACGGTGATGCTATGATATATTTTTCTCTCCACCTTCAATGAAAGTTGGTAAGTCACCATCAGTGAAAGTTGGTGATTGTTATCTTTTTGCTACCCTCAGTGAATGTGTGTAGTTCATCGTCAGTGAACGGTGATACTATGATATATTTTATCTCTACCTTTAGTGAAAGTTGTTAGTTCATCATCATTGAACGGCGATGCTATGATATATTTTCTCTCTACTTTCAGTGAAAGTTTGTAGGTCACCATCAGTGAAAGTTGGTGATTGTTATATTTTTGCTACCCTCAGTGAACGTTGGTAGTTCATCATTAGTGAATGGCGATGCTATGATATATTTTCTCTCTACCTTTAGTGTAATTTGTTAGGTCACCATCAGTGAAAGTTGGTGATTGTTATCTTTTTGCTACCCTCAGTGGACGTTGGTAGTTCATCATCAGTGAACGGCGATGCTATGATATATTTTTCTCTCTACATTCATTGAAAGTTTGTAGGTCACCATCAGAAAAAGTTGGTGATTGTTATCTTTTTGCTACCCTCAGTGAAAGTTGGTAGTTCATCATCAGTGAACGGAGATGCTATGATATATTTTTCTCTCTACCTTCAGTGAAAGTTGGTGATTGTTATCTTTTTGCAACCCTCATTGAATGTTGGTAGTTCATTGACAGTGAACGGCGATGCTATGATATATTTTCATTCTACCTTTAATGAATGTTGGTATTTCATCGTCAGTGAACGACGATGCTATGATATATTTTCACTCTGCCTTCAGTGAAAGCTGGTAGGTCACCATCATTGAAAGTTGGTGATTGTTATCTTTTTGCTACCCTCAGTGAACGTTGGTATTTCATCATCAGTAAACGGCGATCCTATGAAATATTTTCTCTCTACCTTTAGTGAAAGTTGGTAGGTCACCATCAGTGAAAGTTGGTGATTGTTATCTTTTTGCTACCCTCAGTCAATGTTGGTAGTTCATCGCCAATGAACGGTGATGTTATGATATATTTTTCTCTCTACCTTCACTGAAAGTTGGTAGGTCACCATTAGTGAAAGTTGGTGATTGTTATATTTTTTCTACCCTCAGTGAATGTTGGTAGTTCATCGACAGTGAACGGAAATGCTATGATATATTTTCTCTCTACCTTCAGTGAATATTGGTAGTTCATCGTCAGTGAACGACGATGCTATGATATATTTTCTCTCTACCTTCAGTGAAAGTTGGTAGATCACCATTAGTGAGAGTTTGTGATTGTTATCTTTTTGCTACCCTCAGTTAACGTTGGTAGTTCATCGTCAGTAAACGGAGATGCTATGAAGTGTTTTCTCTCTACCTTCAGTAAAAGTTGGTAGGTCACCATCAATGAAAGTTGGTGATTATTATATTTTTTCTACCCTCAGTCAATGTTGGTAGTTCATCGCCAATGAACGGCGATGTTATCATATATTTTTCACTCTACCTTCACTGAAAGTTGGTAGGTCACCATCAACGAAAGTTGGTGATTGTTATCTTTTTGCTACCCTCAGTGAAAGTTGGTAGTTCATCATCAGTGAACGACGATGCTATGATATATTTTTCCCTCTACCTTCAGTGAAAGTTGGTGGGTCACCATCAATGAAAGTTGGTGATTGTTATCTTTTTGCTACCCTTAGTGAATGTTGGTAGTTCATCGTCAGTGAACGGTGATGCTATGATATATTTTCTCTCTACCTTCAGTGAAAGTTTGTAGTTTATCGTTAGTGAACGACGATGCTATTATATATTTTCTCTCTACCTTCAGTGAAATTTGGTAGGTCACCATCAGTGAAAGTTGGTGATTGTTATTATTTTGCTACCCTCAGTGAACGTTGGTAGTTCATCGTCAGTGAACGGTGATGCTATGATATATTTTATCTCTACCTTCAGTGAAAGTTGGTAGGTCACCGTCAGTGAAAGTTGGTGATTGTTATCTTTTTGCTACCCTCAGTGAACATTGGTAGTTCATCGTAAGTGAATTGCGATGCTATTATATTTTCTCTTCCTTCCACCTTCAGTAAACGTTGGTAGCTCACCTTCAGTGAATGTAGGTGATGTCATTTCTTTTCTCTTTCTGCCTACAGTGAACATTGGTAGCTTCGCCTTCAGTAGAAGTTGGTGTATCCCCTGACCATTTTACCATCCTTACTGATTCAGGTCAATTTGATCCACCAGTGATTTGTTTTCCTAGTTGGGTTACTCTCTTGTTTCTTTATTTTGTTACTTCCCTAATGGTGTTTTATGTCCTTTTGTAGTTGTCCATATGCACTCATATTCATAAGCATTGCATGGCATCTTAGGGCCAAAAATAGGGTTTAGTTTATATTTAAATATCTTTGATCGCGTCGACACGAAGATTTCTAACCTTCGTATCTTCGGATAGAAGAAACTTAAATAAGGGCAGCTGTTGTACCCCAATTTTTCCCCCTAAGATCCCTTCATCATACCATGTTGATTCAATCACCACAAGATCACATTAGAACTTTTGGTTTTTCTCCCTATCTTTAGTTTTTCTCTTAGAGGAATCACCAAGCACCTTGACCTGTTTTATTTTGTGATCATGAATATGTTGTCTTATTTTTTCCTTTGAATTAATAAAATGCAATGTTGGTTTGTCTTGCTTGTTACTAATGTAGGTAAAGACAATGAGGCTTAGCAACTTGCTCCATGGGTTCATTTCCATGCCCTAGTCAATAAAGCTTGAGAAGTTCAAACCTCACCATTGGGGTTGTTTTGGAAGAAATGGCATGGCAAGGTTATTTTGGTTCACCACATTTCAAGATTATCAAATTTGGTTTAAAAGTACAAGGGGTTGATTGGAGAAGTTGTCATGCTTGGACAAGGCTTTGTTCCCATTGGTCACAAGTGCATATTTCTCTCAATTCTCAAGATATGGAAGTGTTCTGGTGACTATGATTTCTCATTTTCATCCTCAACAACTTCTATTTACAAAGCATTTGTGTTGGTACAAGAAGTTTGTTCAATATTGTCAAACTTCCTCAAGGCATTTTCTTGATCTAGGAGCTAGGGTTTTGAACTTTAAAGAAGCATATCTTGCTCATATTTTGGTGTTTTTGAGTGATTCCATAGACATCATTCTCTTCAAAGGGTTATCAACAAATCACTTCAAAATTTTCAAGAATGTTTCATGTGGAAGAAGTTTAATGATGAAGAAAGATTACAAGTCCTCCAGATGAACCCCCAATTTCTCATGTGTGACTTCAAATGATCATAACTTGGTTAATTTTTATCACCTTGAGCCCACTATTTTTCCACAATGATCTTTAACATGTGAACCTTATGCCTTCTTTTATGTGCAAAGAGAGAAAATGGATGGAAGATGCATTAAGGATACAAAGATTATAGGTCATTTCATGATTATTTTGCCAACTTCAACAAATCATAACTCTATCAATTTTTGGATATTTTGAATGGTTCAAGTTTCAAAATGTCATTCAAAGGGTATATTTCATGCCATCTTTTTTGGTCAAGAGAAAATTCCAAGTTTAAGGCCATGTTTGGATGAAAAACATTATAGGTCACTTTTGAAGAAAAAGTTTGAAATATTTCTAAGTATAGAAAGTCAACCCTCTTTCATCAACTTTGACTTAATACAACTTCTTGCTCAAACATCCATTTGATATAATTCCTTGCAGATTTAAAAGCTTGTGACTTCATCTTTCAAATTCTTCAAGAATCACATAATAAGGTGCCCTACATTGTTGGCACCATGGTTTTGAAAGTGGCATCATAAAATGGAAATTCCATATTCAGTCAGGTTTGAAAATTAGTTTAAATCCAATTACAAGCCTGTTTAAAGATCAATTTTGTTGTGTTTTGAGCCATGTGAAGTCTCACTTTTCACATTTAGCAGGTCCACACGATTTCACTAATTTTGCCTCCAATTCACACGCTTGAGCCTTGCATCATAATCAGCTATAAATAAGGATCATCCCTAACTCTTTTTTCAATCTTTTGATAGCCAATTGACCCCTGTTCTCTGAAGCTAACCATACGGTCACTTTCAAGAATTGTGACCAATATTGATCTGTGGAAGTTCAGTTTCATAGAAATTTCTCACTACTCTGTTCAGGTAGATTTCTTGGCCAAATTGATTCAAATAAAAGACTAGCCCACTCCTTGTGTTCTTCTGATTCGCGTGCTCTTTATAGTTTGCAATTTCATTGAGAATTGAGCAAGATATCCCAGATTTTCGTGCTCGTTATTTTTTCTGGTTTTTTTCAAACACATCCTTGCATAATTTATATAAATTTGGCGCGATGGTACCATTAGAATCGTCTTGAAGAGACAAATCTAATGGTACCAGTCTGGTTTGCTAATTTTACAGTTTGGAAAATTCAATTTAGGGATGGCTGGAGGTTGAAGACGATGACATGTTCGTCTTCAACCAATGACATCAAGCCACGTTATTTTTTCTAAATGGATATAATATGCTTGCCTTATAATGCACGTGCCTCAGGAACCCTTGGATCTGATTACTTTTGTGAGTCAGACTCCATCCAACGCGCCATATTTTAAGTTGTTTTATTTTAAAAATGTTGGATCCGTTGTGATATTTAGTAATGACCATGATATGCACAGTGCGTCAGATCCCTTAGATCTGATTACTAACGCGTTTTTACTCTCATCCATTGGACCACATGTTTTTGGTTTTTATTTTCTTTTCTGATTTTTATATTTAATTGTTTGAAATTTCAAAAAATAATAGAAAATTCATTTTTAGTCCAAAAAATATGGAAAAATTATGAAAAATCTTTTTGATTATTCTCTTTCTGATTTTTATTTTTTTACAATTTAATTTTGTGTTTTGGAATTTTTTTATAAATTTCCACTTTATGTAAATTGTTTTAAATGTTTAAAAATACTTTTATACATTTTTAAATTCTGAAAAAATTATGGAATGATCCAATGATATTGTGACAAATATTGGTGACGTCATTTTTTATTTTTGTTTCTGAATTTGTTATTTTTTATCATTTTTGGTTTATTTTACTCATTTCTTTTAATTTTAAAAATAGTTTCTGACTTTAAAAACTACCAAAAATTTTATAAAAATATTTGATTAACATTTAATTCAAATGTGGTTTGTATATTCTTCCCCACCCCTCTCCATCCCATCCCTTTCTTATTGCACTAAGTGTTATTGGAGCATGATCTCTATATCATGTCTGAAAACAAATGGTGCATAGATTTCTATTGACCGGCCTCAAAATAGGTGCGACTTCTATATAAGTCCACTTACAATTGCTTAACATAGCGCTAAATTTTGTCCCAATTCGAATAAATGATCATTCGTGGCCCAAGCCTATGATTGCAAGCCCAAGTATGTTAATTTGATCTCTTTGATCCAATAACCTTGAGATTCATTGTATGGAGGCTTTGGTTCTACCAATCCTCTAATGGATCTACAACACTTTTGGTCAACGCGGATCACTTAAACATCAATGATCATTAAATGGCACTTGTGAGGATTCCAAATGGGTGATATACTTGACAAAAAGCAAATGCAACTTGTTGTGTGGAGTCTTTGGTTCTACCAATCCTCTAATGAGTTCCAAATGCAAGTTTCAAGATGATCATCCCACTAACCACTAATCACTAATAATTGACTTTATCTTTTATTTTTACTTTATGCCCTTTTATTTTTTATGCTCTATGCACCATTTACTTTTAGCATTTACATTTCATGCTATCTTCATCTTTGCTCACTTGATCCTTTTCAATTCTCTTCTAAGACACCTAATAATCAACATAACCCATAAAACACTTTAATGGTACTTGGACTATTTGGTTACTATCCTTGGCATTATGGAGTATTGGACTCCTTGGACTTTGGATTAGAAACCTTGGCCTATGTTGGAGACCTTGTGACCTTAATTGATATTTTGTCTGGAGTTCTTGAGGTTTACCTCAAGACATTGGGTTATTTGTTTGTTTTGTGTGCATGCTATTATGATTACATTCTTTGTTTGTAATCTGGAATTCACCCATATGCAGTCGTTACTCTGCCCAATTTTTTGTGAAGACTTAATACACTGGAAGTTTGGTTCTCACAAGAAGTCTAGTATCTTTGCTTGCTTGGTTTGAATCCAAAGAATGGGAATTCTATCTTGGCTCATAATGTCAAGTATTTGCTTTTTTTCGGTTAGATGGTTCTTATCCCTAGCTTGTACCTTATGCCTTTAGGATAGTCTCTTCTTCTTCTCCCATCTTCTTTAATTTCAAAACTCTTCTTCCTCCTTTTGAAAACTCTTCTTGTTTCTAACTTGAACCACTTTCATAATGAACTTGGACTCATGTCCATGTATTTTCAAGACATTTTCATAAATAAACTTCAATCAACTTAACAATACCTTGGCATTTTATTGCGAGAAGACTAAAAGTCAATAAATCTCATTTCAATCCATTTTTCCACTTTGGCTCTTTTATTTTTAAACTTTTCTCAAAAATATTAGACTCTTGTCAATCCTTGTAGTGATGCAAATAACTATACTTCTACAAAATGTAGTAAAGATGGATATTTTCCACTTGGGTGTTGAGTGAGGCATTGGTGATTTTAAAATCCAAGCCATATCCTCCACTTTGAGATGATGCAAATTCTCCTTTCTCACGATTGTGGGTAGTAAGTATGTTTTCCACACGGACAATGACAATAATGTCTTATCTCATAAAATTAACCAACACACTTGTGTTTTAAATTTTTTAAAGAGGAACTACATGTACCCTGATCCCATATTGCACGGAAGGTGGTACGTAGGCACTAAAGGTTCGCAACCGCGGCGGGTGCAACAATCATAAAAAAATATATTTCTTTTCTCACCTCCACCATCTATTTTTATACAACATTTTTATACCCAAAATATACAGATTTTACAAAGAGGTTCCTGTAGAGTACCGTAGATGTTTAGGGTGCTAATACCTTCCCTTTGCATAACCAACCCCCTTACCTTGAATCTTTCCCCCTTCTTTTTTGGGTTATTCGCTCTTTTCCCATTCCTTTGGAAACAATAAAACGCAGTGGCAATTTTTATTTTGATTTGTATAAGTCTGGTCAATCCAATGGCTTAGTCTTAAACATTTCTATCGTTACACCGGGCTATTGGAGTGGTAAGCACACTGTGCATTTGGATTGTAACTGGGAGAGGAAGTGTTTATGTTTTGAGGAGGATCCATCAAAGTGACCAAGTCAGCTTTCACCAAATGCTGTAATTCCTGAGTCAACGGCATGTTGATTCTGGTGAATTGTATTCTAGGTGCATCCTTCATGTGCTGATTATTTTATCGTTGAGCTGGTGCAGGTTGGGGATCATTACCGCGCCTACCGTTGGTCGACGTTCAACTTTACCATGACTTTTTTTACCATAGGCAGCATTGACCTCCCTTTTCCAATGAACGAGTTCTTTGCAGTACTTGAAGATGAAGCCCCTTGGATTTTACCACTCTTGATACCAGCTTCCACTTATTCTCTTGTCAATATCAGCTTGGAGAATTCGGCTGAAGAGTTTCCAACCAAATGGTTGAAAAATGGGTCTATCAGAGTACCCATGAACATACCTACATACTCCCTATCAGACAGGGGAGGCTGGATTCTACCTTCAAGATCCCTCCACTTTTGGGCGTAATTTTTGAAACCCTAACTAGAACCCATAGACATGCTTTGGATTTGCATGCGGATTAGAGCTAGGTCAGAATTGTATTGATACTGCTTGTAAAAAGTAGAACCCAAATATTCACAATTGCAGATGTGGCTTCCTTCCAATTGATAGAACCACTCTAATTGCATTCTCGACAAACTCTCCTGAAAGAAGTGAACCCATAATTTCCTATCAGTTGTATGGGGTTGAATCTTTCTGGCGTAAGACCTCAGTGAAGCTTGGAACATGAAACATTGTCATACTTTGTAAAGGTGGGAACCTTGAACTTATGTGGGATTACCTCTCCTGAGACCAACCCTAGTTCTTCGAATTCCAAACTGAGTACCCTCTGAATCTCCATAACATTGAGACGATCCTCCAACTGTTTATACTTGTCATGAACAGGAGGATATTGTTCCTCAAAATAGTCTGATTCCTCTTCATCAGACCCCAGGCTGTTATCTTCTTCTTTCAACTTCTTGTTATCCTCTTCTTGATTATCCTCTTCAATTGATAGGGATGCAAATTCTAGAGCTCGCTTGGATGGTCCTCTAAATCTTCTCCCCATGTTCAGGATGCCAATTTGTTCCTTTACCTTCTTCTTCTTTTCCTTAGTGATGAGAGCTTTCAGATCTTCCTGTCCTTTAGCCAGAGCCAGGAACATCTGTTGGAATTGAGCGTTATGTTCTTGAAAATCCTTAATGTTTTGTTTAAGAGCCATTTCTTTTTGTTGAAATAAACAGCGAAAAGATAAGAAACATGTCTTGAAATACCTGCTTATGTAATGATATGCATGACATGTTTATGCAATGTTTTCAAGGACCTCGTAGGATTTAAACTCTTTTTATCAAAAGTGAAACAAAGATTTTTTATTAGTAAGTTCAAATGAAACAAAAGTTTAAAAAGAAATAAAATTATAAATTATATGAAACTTCTAGGTTTCCCATGGACGCTTCCTCTTTGTGTTTATATAGGCATTAAGGCTCTGCTCCTCGTGAAGCTTCTTTTTTAGTTCCAACACTTTCTTCTCACTGGCATACAATTAGGTCTCAAAGGCGTCTCATTCTTCCTTGATTTGAATCCAAGACCTTTGCCGCTCTTCAAAGTTTGTTGGCATATCAGGATGAAGAATGATGCAAGACTCGTTCCCTTGAACAATAGGCTCTAAGATCACCGGTAAGATGGCGGGATATGGCATCATAAAACTTTGAGCGCGAGGCCGCACACATTTGAGGTATGGTTCCAAAGGGATGGAATTACTTTGCCCCATGGTCTTACCATCAATCTTCTTTACCATGCCCCAAGCGCGTATGAACCTCTGACGATAACCTTGCAGATCATTGTTGTTGTCGTACATAATACCTTGGATGAGCATATCATGAGTATCATCTCTTTGTGTGTAACCAAACTGACGTAAGGCTAAAGAAGTGTTGTAAGTGATGCCTCCTATAATGCCAAGGAGTGGCACATTAGGAAATTCTCCGCATCGATCAATAATAGAGACGTCTTCTTGAGAGAGAGAACTTCAATAGATATCAGAGTGTGAGAGAGACATCAACCTTTGAGACCATCATAAGCCTAGCTCATTCTTCATTACTAATTGAGGAAGGTGCAAAGTAAACCACCTATAGAGCAAAGGTATACAACACATAAGAGTTTCTCATTTCTTCATAGTACGAATATGGAGGGAATGCAGAATATCACCGAGCAATGTAGGCACTGGGTTGTGAGTAAAGAAAATCTTGATGGCGTTCACATCTATAAGTTGGTCCAAATTAGGGAAAAATACCAACCCATAGATCAGGAGGGCCAAGATATCCTCAAAAGCATGGAAACTCATGGCGTCCAAGAACAACTGAGCTTTCTCTATTAGAAACTTTTGAAGAAGACCTTTAATCCCACTTCTCCATTCCCACTTAGATTCAATGTCAGATGATTTCAAGTGCAAGGCCGTAGCAACATATTTAGACTTTGGTATTTATGCGAGCGGAAGCCATAACCTACAAAACAGAGAAGATATAAATCCCTAGTTCCTTGAAAATGGTTAGTGCAAATGATGCGTTATGATGTTATGTTCATGTTTAAAACAAAATAGAAAACATAAACAAGTCACACAAAGGCTTTAGGTTTAAAGGCTTGCATGAGGTCTATAGGTAAGTACCCTTTTGAAGTTTAGTTGGCTCAACCTATCCTAGCAATAGTAACTGGGTTCTTGGGATCTCATATCATTGATCTTTCTCTCATGCATTGTTTCAGCTCAAGCATCTGAATTGCGACCAAAATATCCCGAAAGTCCAATCTCAATGAGTGTAGCATCGAGTATCAACCAACTTCAGTCTGCACTAAATTTGGCCATCTCACTACTTTCTAATGGCCAAGATGAGTCAATTTAAGGTTCTAAAGGTAAGTTAGTGCTTAATGACACTATTTGGACGCCTAATGTTATCCTTGATTGACTCAAGGAACATTATTACAAGCCAGAGTATCACACTAACATAGCTATCATATCTTTCATATCGGTCTACACCGTACACCCTCCATGATTTATTGCTACATACCTAATGGTGTTCCCCGATCCAGGTGTAGGTTCTTTTTTTAAGAAAGTGCCCAGACAAAACCCTTAAATGTAAAGAAATCAAAGATAGCAGTTTAAAGCAAGTAAATGTGACCTAAGCTCTTAAGGTAACCCCTCTTTTTAGGTATAAATCCCCAGCAGAGTCGCAAGTTCTGTAATATAGTGGGAGAACTAACTTTTTGGGTGTTTCGCATTTTATTACAATTTTTGCGGATAGCAAGAGTCACCACCGACTTTTCTTTTATCCTATAAGGAATGGTAAAATAACATGAAAGAACTTTGAGAATTTTCGGAGTATGAGGGTAGATTATGAAAAGGGAACGTGTTAGCACCCTTTTCATCTATAGTTATCTACGGGCTCTTAATCTCTTGCTCACTTTGTTTGCTTTGGGTGTGTTCTTTTGAAAAGTTTTGAAATTCCAAATAGCAAGGTAGTTTACTTTATGATAACTCTTGTATCAGTCCTCAAGAGTGTTGATAAAGCGTTTTGAAAATGGTTTTGAAAGTGTGAGGTGTGAAAAAATGTTTTAAGTTGTGAGCAAGCAATTAACAGTAACTACCCTTACTCAAAAGTATTTCAAGTTATTTTCCTCTTCCTTTAGATAGTGCTATCCTACCATTAGTTGGTAGAAAGCCCTATCATTGGATGTTTGAGGGACATGCGTAGGGTCATTGTATAGTCACCAAAGCAACTCCTCAGATATTTTAGCAATTACCCAAAGGTTTTAAGATATTTTACCGAGGCAACATCGAAAGGGTCATCGAGGGACTTATGATCTTATAACCAAAGGGACACTGCTAAAATCGCCTACGTTCGAGAGAAATGACAATTTGATTTTCCGAGGCAACAAGAGAGGTTAACCCTAAAGGTGAAGGTGTGCGAGTGATTCAATTCAGTTTATTTATCTTACAATTAGTGTTAGTTATTGGTTTCTTTTATTTCTTGACTTGAAATCCTTTTATTCTAAGCATTTGTAATAAAAATAAAATAATAAAGCAGAAAGAAACGTCCTAAGCTATTACAGGGCTTCGGGGAGGGGAATACAAATCATAAAAAAACTTGGGGGAGTAAAGTAGTAAATAAACTATAGTTTAAAAACTATTACAAACCGTGAGCAAATACAATATTTGGGAAATAATAATACGGAAAATAAAGAACGCGCGAAGATTGAAGTGAGAATAAAGTTGAAACCCTAAAGAATCTAGTTATTAATAAAAGTTTATTGAGAAAAAGATTTGAAATTTTATCCTAAGATTAATTATTTTTCAATTAATAAAATAAAGTAAAAACTAATTAAATTAAATTAAATTGCAAAAATTAAATTTAATTAGAAAACCGTAAGTCTATTTTTTTGGGATTTTTTTTTATTATTAAAATAAAATTGTTTTTTTGAAGTGATATAAAACAATTAAATAAATAAAATAACAAAAGAAGAAAAATAATTGGGCCTGATGTATGAAGCAATTTGGGGGGCGGGGGGGGGGGGGGGGGGGGGGGTGGGGGGGTCGGAATTTTGGCCAGGCTCAGATGCGTAAGCCCAAATGCTTACAGGAGATGAAGTGTTGCTAGCTCCAGGGGTTTCACCATGGATGAGTGTTCCAGGTGGCACTGGATTTGATCCTGAAGTGATCTGATGGATGAGATCTGGAGATGCGTGGTGGACGCGTTAGAACCCAAATTACAGGATGTGCAAGAAATATTCAAAAAAAATTATGCAAGAGGCAGGGATCGAACCCCTGCCCTTGCCCATAACAAAGCCTTAACACACACTGCCTCTACCGTTGGGACGGTTTTACATCCATTAACATAAACTTATCAAAGAATAAAAATATGAAAACACTCCTTAATCATTGACTGTAGGACACGCACGCCCAGAGTGGGGCCCTGGTATTTGAATGTACGAATGGGAGACGACCACGCTTCAGGGAGGGTTAAACCACCCCCACGACGGTTGACTACCTTCTTCTCCGGCAAGATAACAAGGTGATCTGCAAAAAATAACAAGATTTGGGATGCATGACTAAGCTTACCCCCCTAAGTCGGGGTCTAAAAATTCAATGGTGCCCTCTGTTTGTCCTAAAAACTAGTGTACATAAAGATACGATGAGCCATAACCTCTATGCCCTAACCATAGAGCTTTATGATTTTGACGTTAAAGCTCACATATAAAGGTTTTAAACACACACAAACGTTAGTATGAAAACAAATATGTGTATGGAATCCATTTATATTACACGAATAAAGAGTTTGAGGTCATCAAAATATACCAAACGGAATAATAATGATATGCTCGATCTAGACGTTGAAATGCTTTCGTGAGGACTGGACTGGGTTTTTGGAAGCCTCGAGGATGTGTTTGAACACTTGAAAGGGTCTAAAAGTGGCTGGAACACGTGATCTGTATTTGCAATATTCTTTGAAAATTTTGAACTCCTTTAGGTTTTTTCTTTGAGGCTGGTTGTGCATCCCCTTGTAGTCTGATCACTTGTGCTTATATATGATATGAATTAGGTGCAAAACTTGTACAAAATCCATATAGTTTATGACAAAATATGAGATTTTCAATTTGTATCAAAAGTTGCTTTTTTTTCTTCAACCATGTTCCAATCTATTTTGCACGTTTTTGATAGCTACTCATGAGCTTGTTGGGCCCTTGACTTATGCAATTGAAGCTCGTCTACATCTTAATTTATTTATTTGATATTTTGACTTAATTCTTTTCCAAAAATTAAATAAAAATTGGAATAAATAGAATAGAAATCAAGGTCATGCACCAATGGGTTTGAAGTCTTTTAACATGTTATAAAGATGTTTGGATTTCAAAAATTAGGCACATAAGCTTAGAAATACAAAATTGCTCAATATGGACTTTATGCATTTCACCAAAATTTCCCAACTTACACTGGTCATAGCTTGCTCAATTTTCATCTTTTTAAGATTATATTTGACTTTTTGGAAAGATCAAGATGCCTTATACAATCTCTCTTTTTTTCAATTTTGAATTTGGAGATTTTATCTTGATGTAATTTGCCTTGACAAAAAAATGCGTTTTTGTTGACTTTAAAAAGACCTGTAATGTATTGGATCATATCTTTCCAGTAATGCATTTTTTCGACTTGAGAATAAAAATAGTTGTGGAGGATTGGATTCTCTTAAGAATGACCTTTGGTTTGGGCAAAATGGATGAAGCATGTGAAAGTTATGCCTAGTCAAAATTGAGTTGACTTTTCCTAGGAAATCCTAATTTAGTAACTTTTGATTCTTGATGATTTGAGAGCTTTCCTTGAGGAATCATGATCAACCATTGATAAAGTGATGAATATCACTTAAAAATGTAGATATTGACAAAAAAATCTTGAAGTTTGACTATATATTGACCATAATTGACTTTTGACCTAATACAGTTGATTTTCAGTCATCTGAGCAATTGACTGAGAAAACTTGGGATGCAAGGCATAAAACATGGCATGATCATTCTTGATGACATGTTAGTATCCATGGAAACCACATGATTCCTTTGAAACCCAAGCTTCTTTTTGAAAAGTGAAACCCTAGTTGGAAGTTCATTGCTTAGATGGAGAATTTGTCTGGTCAATTCTTGGTCAACGTTGAGCATTTGAGGACCTCTAAGAGTATGGTTTGAATAAAATGAAAGGGAAAATTTTGAGGTATAACAGGGGTATATAGAAAATTTCTTTTTCTTTGTTTTTAAGGCCCAATAATTAAAATTGTGCGGCCAATTCAGTTTTTGGTTTGAAAAAATTGTTTTTGTTTTTAACTATAATATTATCATTATCTTATTATAACTAATTATTATTGTAATTGTTGATTATTCTTAAATATTTTTTATTATTATTAACATTACTATTATTAATCATGCTAATATTGATTTAACTAACTCATCATATTTTAAACCTAATTATTGTTTTATTATTCAAAAAAAAAGAAGTGTTAACACATAAGTACTCCTTTTTACGGTCCATGTCCAAGCCATTACAAGGACCAAGCCCAATCAGTAAACATTTATTGTATATATTAAACCACAAAAAATGCATGTTTCAA
The DNA here is from genome assembly GCA_948472305.1 of Vicia faba. Lineage (NCBI taxonomy): Eukaryota > Viridiplantae > Streptophyta > Magnoliopsida > Fabales > Fabaceae > Vicia > Vicia faba. The sequence continues at coordinate 1,355,937,024 of OX451740.1, forward strand.
GCGCACAAACCAAAACTGTTTGAATCAATTAAAACAAAAGATCTTTACATTCATTTCTCCGGTACAGTCCGTAACATAATATAGAATCAAAATCAGACATAAACAGAAACTACTTAAAATAGATTAAAACTCATATCAATGCGAATCAATTCAGCTTATTTCAGAATCAGATTACAATTAAACAATAATTTTGTTTCCTAGTCAAAAAACCTAAAATAATTATAAAAACCTAAAGAAAATTTCAAGAAAGGGGGGATGGGGGTAGAAGATTACAGACCGGGGGGAGAAGATTACAGATAGGGGAAATTGACAGAGAACGGAGGAGAGGAAAGGGTGCACCGCGCCATTGGAAATTTGTAGATTCTCTACTTTAACCTAGGGTTTCAACATATGAAACCCTAGTGTCGTTACCTTTACCAGTGCCAAAATCCATTGTTGTTACCCTCTGCATCACTGCTGTCTCCTGCAAAGATAAATTCAAAGAAGAGATATTAAAAAAATATGGATCAGAAACATCAGAAGCAAACAAAAATAAGCATGGCTGAGGTAAACCCTTAACTTAAGCAAAATTTTCTCATTGCATTTTTTGTTAGGTTCAGAGTTTGGGGTTTATTGGGTTGTTGTTGTTGTATCGAAGACGGAGAGGTGGCGCCGCCAGACCTAGGGTTTTTGCTCTATTGTGAATAGAGATAAGGGTTAGATGAAGAAGAGAAAACAAGGCGAAGAAAAGAAAATAGAAAATGAATATTGTTTCGTTAAAATGAAAACATAATAAGATTTGTAATCTGGTGTTGGCACCCCACATGTATTAACGTATTCCTTCCATTGCGGCCACATGATTACCATCTAACGATCATAAATGCATGCACCCATGACACCGTGGTATAACTTTCAACACGGAGTCCAAATGGACTTCCAAATACCTGGACCTTGCCCATATCTAAGCGCATCCTTCCTTTTTTTTTGTTTTTACTAACGTCAGAAAAACCACACCCCCTAGCCTTATGGGCCTAGTTTAAAATATGAACTTGGACCCGACTGCTTTACACACCTCCCATTTTGCTAATGCATTCAGAACCATACCCCCCTTGCCTTTTGGGTCTGAATTCAATATCTGAATTCAGGCCCATGCTATTAAAACCCCTCTCTTTACTAGCTTAGTATAATCTACACCCCATGTGTTTTTCTAATTTTTATTTATTTATTTATTTATTTTATTATTATTTTATTATTTTATTTTTATTTATACTTCCTTATATTTTTATTAATTAATATATTATATTATTTTACTATTATCAGAAAAGCCGTAATATATTTTTCTAAATACATTTAAGTATATTTATTGCATTAAATTATCTCTTTTAATCATGCCTTTAATTATAATATTTTCATAATTAATATACTAAAAAAGGCTCAACCAATGGCACATCATTTTCATAAATCAAATTAATCCAACAATTTTTCTTCAAAAAAGGGTCAATACTATATTGGAATCGACTGTGTACTCCGTCTAAATACCTCTGTTATTCATACACCTAGACTGAGTATACGGGAAATTCAAATATAATTTTCAATCCGTAAAAAACACAATCGGACTATGAACTATAAATTGGGACTTTGATTCCTCCTAAGATAATACATAGACATACGACTAAAATCGTGACGAGTTCCCCTAATAAAAATTAAAACCCTATTTCCTAAGATCGCGCTTCTAACCCTGGTATCCTTGTCAACAAGGTAGATGAGGGGTTCCTAACACCTTTCCTTCGTTTAGAACCGAGTCCAGAAAACCTAGAAACTCTAAGTTTTAGAGTTATCCTTTATATTCCCTTCCTTAGGATAAAAATTAAGGGTGGTGACTCTCGTTTTCAAACCAGTTACAACAACGCCTACGTCTACGCCTACGATACAAATACAAAATCCTGCCGACACTTATCAACGAAAAAACACCACGACAACGCAACATATGATGTTGGGGAATCAGTGACATTGTTCACTATGTTGTATAAAAATTCAAATAGACATGGAGATACAGCAATTAAACACAAACAACATTGGTAAGTTGGTGACAATGAGAACGCGATGGTTTAAAAAGGAGAATTATCAAAAACATTTGCAAAGTACTTGTGGCATATACATACGAAACATTTTGGGGCATATACCAACATTTGATGCATGTACATATAAGGAAATTTGGGGCATATATCACACTTGGATAGCACATCATATTAGGGCATCATGCATATACATCATGTATGGTATCTTGCAAAACTACTTTGGTTAAAATTGCAAACTTTCTTAGGGTCCATCATTAACAAGCTTATTTATGCAAACTGAATAGTTCAAACTTTAAGTGAATTTGGGGTTTATTTTCGGATAGTCTTGGTTGAGGGCTGACAAAACCGACATCTTCGATGAATTTGGGGTTTATTTCTTCATGTTGATAGTCATGGTTAAGGATGACACAACCGACATTATCGATGAATTTGGGGTTTATTTTCTTCATGTTGATAGTCATGGTTGAGGACGACACAACTGAAACCATCGATGAATTTGGGGTTTATTTTCTTCATGTTGATAGTAATGGTTGAGGATGACACAACTGATATCATCCATGAATTTGGGGTTTATTTCTTCATGTTAATAGTCATGGTTGAGGACGACATAACTGACATCATCAATAAACTTGGGGTTTATTTTCTTCATGTTTATAGCTTGGTTGAGGGCTGACACAACCGACATCTTTGATAAATTTGGCTTTTATTTCTTCATGTTGATAGTCATGGTGAGGACGACACAACCGACATCATCAATGAATTTGAGGTTTATTTTCTTATTGTTGATAGTCATGGTTGAGGACAACACAACCTACATCATCGATGAATTTGGGGTTTATTTCTTCATGTTGATACTCATGGTTAAGGATGACACAACCGACATCATCAATGAATTTGGGGTTTATTTCTTCATGTTGATAATCATGGTTTAGGATGACAGAACCGACAACATCGATGAATTTAGGGTTTATTTCTTCATGTTTATAGTCATGGTTGAGGACGACACAACCAACATCATCAATGAATTTGGGGTTTATTTCTTCATGTTGATAGTCTTTGTTGATGGATGACACAACAGACGTCGTCAGTATATTTGGGGTCCATCGCTTCAAACTTAGCATATTTGATTTGGTTATCGAGTCTTGGTTGAGGGCTAACACGACGGACATTGTCTTTCCAAGTTCCAAATTGTAGAATCATGCTTCACCAAGTTTATGTTTTGATGATTACAAACATCAGGATCAAGGCAAAAGGAATTATCAAAAAGAAGAAGAAAAAGTATCTACTAAAAATGGACTTTTGGCTTGCATGCTAAGTTACTCATAAAGAAGACTTTGGTATTTGATCTTCATTATGGTACAAGACTCTAATTCAATATAGTATGTTACCATAGTGCTAAAAAAATATCTAATATTATGCATACATGTTTCACATAATTTAATATCACTAGCATTGCATTTCCAAGTCATTAAAAAAGTTATTTCACTATTTCATATAGTGGTAACCGGTTACAGATTTCTGATAACCGGTTACAGGATTCATCGTTTCAAAAAATTATAACGTTACCTGCATGGGTAACCGATTAATGTATTCTGGTAAACGGTTACCGCTGAAATTATTTGTTAAAAAGCATGCACTAAAATTATACCATTCAAACTTTCTCACAAATTAATCCATATACTTTTTGGAGTCATGCCTTGATTAGTTTTTTTTTCATTCTTGACATCACTAATCTCCTAAAACTTCACCACACCACTGTTTTTAACTTGGAAAAGTCACTAACCAAAATCCAAGTTTTCTCTTCTAAATAAATCATAAACAACAACCATTCAACAAAAACTCTATTTTATCTTTGAAATTCCAACCATAAATCATGTAACTGACACCCTAAAATTCCATTTCTCATAAACATACAATTATCATAACCTGTAAATATGAAAAGAATTGAAATCTCACATAACCTGTAAAAGATTTGTAAATGTGGTACTTTTCACAACACACGTCACACTACGTCTAATATCAACAAAACACCATTAACCCCCAAATTTCCACCACTAACCCCCAAATTTCCACCATCAATATCACCCTTTTTGTTTTGCAGGAAGTAAGGAAATCAAAACAAGGACAAGAAAACTTGAAGGGGCAAGAGACAGGAAAAATAATATAAACAACAAGGCACTATTAATTCTTTTAAAGGAAAAGAAGCAGAAGAGAAGAAAGGTCGTCGTGTAGCCATCTCTGATTTGCATCTGTCTTTCTCCAACCAAAACACTCAACCGCCAACGAACAACACCATCGCCCATCACTAACGGTCACCTCAGCCACGCTACCAGTGATGATTTTCCCTCCCTTCTTTGTCGATACACCGGCCACGATTTCCGTAAATCCATATGCACGGTTAACCCACCCATTGCAACCGCAACACAACCATCATGGACTTAACCGTCAATAAGAAGATTCTTCCATTGTTAGCCTTCCCCCGCCATCACGATTTTTTTGACAAATCACTCAGGTTGGATTCATTATTACTTTTTATTTTGAATTTACTCTTTAATTGAAAAGGAGAAGATTGTGGGTATTGTGTTTAAAATTTCTAATAGGGATAAAGATAAAGATGAGGGTAAGAGAGAAAAAAAGAAAATCGAGTTATGCAATTTAGTCCTCTCTCTACATCATGTGTGTATGAATGTGTTGTACCCTAAAATTTGCCCTCTCATTTTACTCAACACATGCCCATTGAGGTCCCCAACTTGCCCAAGGATGACCAAGAATTGACTAGACAAATTTCTCCTCCTAAGGCAATGAACCTCTAACTAGGGTTTCAATTTTCATCAAGATGTGTGAGCTTCATTGGTCTCAAATGTTTGCCATGGTCATAATGTGTTCTCAAGATTATCCATGCCAAATTTCAAGCCTTGCATAACATGTTTGCTTAGTCAATTGCTCAAATGCTTGAAAATCAACTATGCTAGGTCAAAAGTCAATTGTGACCCATGTACAGTCAAACTTCGAGATTTTGGTAATCATCAACATTTTGAAGTGATATCCATATTTTTATCAAGGGTTGATCATGATTTCTCAAGAAATGCTCCCTAATTTATCAAAAGTCAAGAATTGCTAAATTAGGGTTTCTATAAGAGAAGTCAATCAAACTTTGACCAGGCATAACTTTGTCATACTTTATCAGAAAGTTTCCCACCAAAGCTCATTTTGAAGATAATCCAATCCTCTACAACTTCTCTTTAGCCTACAAGTTCAAAATATTCACCATTTGAAAGATATAAGCTCAGACATTATAGGTCATTTTCCAAAAGTCAACAAAAGCCACTTTTTGCCAAGACCTTTTTACATCAAGATAAAATATTCAAATGCAAAATTGATCAAAAGATAGGTTGAAGTAGACATCTTAGGCTTTCCAAAAAGTCAAATATCATTGTCATGAGATAAAAATTGAGCAACATATAGTTTGTCCAAGTTGGGGAGATTTGGGAAATTTCAATAATGGTGCATTGAGAAAACTTGAACTTTTGAAGCAATGGCTTATTTTCTTTGGCCTCAAACATCTTCCTAAGCTTATAAAGGACCTCTAATTTCATTCTTATCTTGCCTTGCATTTTTTATCTACTTTATTCATATTTATTTTGTTTTTATTAATATAAATACAAGATAAATCATATAAAATAGTAAATGATTGGATCATGACCATTGGGCTTTTGTTTTAATTCAATTTCAGGCCCACAATTTCGTACAAAGAATGACCAGGTTCATTCAAACATGGAAAGGGAAAGATTTGCAAATATGGAAGCCTTTAAATTGGTTGGATTTTGACATGAAAGCATGGCATTATGACTTTATTCTTTTCATGTTATATTGTCTCCTCCATCTACACTATAAGTGCAAGCCCTGAGCAAGCCAAATTCACGCACACAGATCTTCGAGAGTTGTTGTATATTTTACAAAAAAATTCAAAGTTGTCAAACTCGAATTTTAAGTTCCAGCCTGTTTTAGTCCCAAACAAGGACTCAAACACATTCCTGGAAGTCCCCTGGAACTTTTCCAACCGTCACCAAGTCCTAAAACAGCCCAAAACACATCGCCCACATCTCACGGTTTGCGTTTTTTCTAAATTTTAATTTGTTTGATTTATGTAACATAAGCACGTTTTAACCATGCATTACAGACTATTTTTGCATTTGTAAGCTTCCTACATGGTTGGATTGAGTTTTTGATGCAGGAACCGTGCGTTACCATTTTTAGGGTTTAAAGCTTAGAATTGGGGTTTTTGGAAATATCCAAAATTAGGCCTAAACAGGGGCACCATCATGCTCAGGAGAGTGAGGCCAGTCGATCCATGGCCTCACATATAATTTCTATTGCGTGTTTAACTTATTTCAGGATGCAAAGGCTGTAGTGACAAGCGTAAAACCGTCATTATAGATCTTGTTGTCTAAAATGACGGATGAAGGAAGAAGATGATGCATGCCAGCCCCTCACTGGGCAATTCAAATCCACGTGCGTTTTTATTTTATTTTTAAATAACCACTTGTTTTTTTCTAATATATTATTATGTTTGATATGTATAAACGATTGGCTTGGCATCTCGGTTGGTATTAAAGCGCGCGTATGAGGTAGAGGACCTGGGATCGAATCCCAGGTCCAGTGTTTTGTTTTATTAACGTTTGTTGATTGCATATCCCATGTGTACAAGTCCATTCAGCGCACGATATGGCCTCAAATCTGGGCCATCAGTTACCAATAAGGGAAAATCCAACGCTCTTGGGATGCTCCTCCATGATGGACCTCCTAGGAGCCAACAACGCTGAATTAAGCCAGCCTCTGGGTTCTTGCTAATGGGCCTAGTGAAATTTAGATTCAGCACCCCCCTGTTTGCTTAGACATCCGTCCCAAGTCCCTTTATTTTTCTTTTTTTTTCATTTATGTTTTTTTTTCAAATCATATTAAAATCAAATAAAAAAAACAATAGACTTAGGATTTTACTAATTAATTTTTAATTTTGGTAATTTAATTAGATTAATCATTTTACTTTTATTTTATTAATTTTAAAATGAATTAGACTTAGGTTATCTTCTTTAAAATATTTTCTTAAATAAAAATGAAAAAAAACTGTAGAACTAGGTTAATTTCCATTTAATATTTAATTTTTTTAAATTAAATTTAGGGTTAATTTATTTTAAGCATATTTTTTAATCAAAATGAAACAAAAACCAACAAAGATATTCTCTTGTTTACTTATCATTTTCTTAGGGTTTTAGACGTTCGTCTTTATCTCGCGCACGTTTATTGTTTTCACATTTTTATGATAATGTAACTATATCATGGTATGTAATAGCTTAAATAAGACTTTTATCGCTTTCCTTATTTTACTTTTCCCCCAGTTTGGAATATTGTAAATCCCCCACCCGAAGCATTGTAATAGTGTAGGATCTAAATTCTCGCACTTTTAATTTCTGTATATTAACTGTTAGTATTTAGGAGTGCATGATAAGACTGAAAATTAAAATGGTAGCGAACTTAATAATGCAAGATAAAAAACTGAACTTAACACATATGCACATATGCACCTCTAGGGTATCCCCACTTCGTTTGCCTTTGGAAAAACAGTCACGTCCCTCGAAAAGGGGACACTTTAGAAAAGACTCATAAATCAAAAAGATCATAGTCCCTCGATGAATCCACAGAAACCAGCTGGTATGGTGAACTTGTGAAGAAGGATCAGAGGACCAGTGCGGCAATCTTCTGAATTGGTAACTTCATCAAAAGAAGGAGACAATCAGGAAGAGGAGATGAGAGAAGAAGACCTCAGCCCGAAGGAATCCGATGATGAATCTGACTATAATGAGGAGCAATATCCTCTTGCTGATGAAAAATACAAAGAGCTGGAGGATCATATGAATGCAATGGAAGTCCAGAAGGTGGATGGGCTGGATTTTGAAGAGCTGGGTTTGGTTTCTGGGGTTGTCATCCTGCATAAGTTAAAGGTTCTGGTGTTCTCTAAATATGATAGGGTCTCATGACCCAAAGTGCATCTCTGATCTTATGTGAGTAAGATTCAGCCTCACACTGCAGACAAGGACTTATGGGTCCACTTCTTTCAAGAAAGTCTATCTGAGACTCAACTACAATGGTTCTATCAGTTGGAGGGGACTAATATTCGTAATTGGGAAGACTTGGCTGATGCTTTCTGCAAGCAGTATCAGTATAATGCAGACCTTGTTCCCACCCGTACACAACTCCAAAGTATGTCTATGGGTTCGAGCAAGGGATTTAAAGACTATGCTCAGAAGTGGAGGGAATTAGCAAGAAGAGTCCAAACCCCCCTGTCTGATAAGGAGTTAATGGATATGTTTTTGGGTACCCTATTTGGTCCATTTTCCAATCATCTGATTGGAAGCTCCTCAACTGGCTTTACTGAGTTGATTTTGATGGGAGATAGAGTGAAAGCTAGGATTAGAAGTGGCAAGATTCAGAAGGATTCCTCTTCAAGTGCGGGAAAGAGACCTTTCTTAGGAAAAAAGAAGTTAATGTTGTTTACAATCAATGAAATCAGGGTAGACCTGAGCACCGTCCAACGGTAGGGGTTGTTATGATATCCAAGCCTGCAACTACTCAACAACGAAATAATCATCCTAGAGCAGAAAGACATGTAAGACAATTCACCCGGATAAATATGACTTTGTCTCAAGTTTTGCCTCACCTGCTGAAATCCAATCTGGTTACCTTGAGGGAAGCTCCCAAGAAACCCAACAACACATCTCCTTGCTACAACCAAAATGCTCGTTGTTCTTACCATTCAGAAAGTCCAGGCCATGATACATCACTATGCCAGGGCCAATCTCGTACTCCTCTGACAAGGTTGTTCCCTGGAACTATGGGGTTGACATATATTACCATGGCGTCAAGAAAGACTTGTTGGCCTCTGAAGAGCAAGTTTCTGGAAATACTGATTCCGATATTGGCAACATCGTTGGGACAAGCAAAATAACAAGAAGTGGAAGAGTGTTCTCCCCTGAGATTTCTCCTCCAAAAGTCGTTATTATTCTTGTGATCATTCCTACTGTTATTCTTGCTGATACTACCACCATAATTCCTGTGATTACCCCTGTTGTCACCCCTAGCACCGAGTCGGCCGAGACTCGGGGAAAAGACATATTAGTTGAGCCTTGTCAAACAAAGGCGCTTTCAGAATCTATTCTAGAGGCTTCCAAGAAGGAAATTGAAGAAATCTTGAAGATAATAAAAAGAGCGACTACAATATGGTCGAACAGCTGGGGCAGACCCCTTCCAAGATCTCAATGTTGGCCCCACTGTTGTGCTCTGAAGCTCATGCAAAGGCTTTGGTAAAGTTCCTCAAGACTGCTCATGTGAAGATGTGAAAAACACAAGAAAGGGGGATTGAATTGAAAACTTGGATCTAAAACAGCTTAATGACACGATATTTTTATCCTGGTTCATTTGATCTCAAACTACTCCAGTCCACCCGTCAAGTTGATTTCGCCTCTCTCCAACGAGGTCTTAATCCACTAATCTCAAAAGATTACAACAGCTACTTTAACAACTATTAAAGTCTTCTTGAGTACAACCACAATCCGGTTAATCTCAAGGATCTCTTTTACAATATAATTTAAACAAAATGTGTTGTTGTTTTTCTAACAAAAACAGTTTATCACAACTATGATAAGTTACACTGGTTTATAGCTTAGAATAAAGAATGAATTTGCTTGAGCTTGAATATGCGTGGTTGGTGATCTTAGCAAATTGTTGTGTGTACGTACGTGCTTCATTTTGAAAGATGACTTGTTTATATAGGCAATGTAATAACGTTGTCCATAAAGCAAGTTTAATGTTATTAACACACTTTCCTTTTGGAGAAGATTCTGTCTGAAGAAAGCCGTTGGCATTAATTATGTCTTGAATGTTCAGTAATGCTTCAGAGTCTTTTCTCCTTACTGCTAATGACGCTTCAGAATATTGATGACTTGGTTTGATATGTCTTTGTTCAGAATCAGAGTTTACTACAATAAAGCGCAGGTTCTGGTCATCAATCTTCAACGTATAGTCTGATTGCTTCAGCTTGTAATACTTTATGACTTATCTTCTGATGCTGATCATATCAGAACTTCTGCATACATAAAAACATATTTATAAGGTGTATATTTGTTCTTTGTATTTATTTATTCTTTGTATTTGTTATCATCAAAACTTTAACCAAGGGTTGTAGAATCAAACTATGTTCTAACAATCTCCCCCTTTTTGATGATGATCAAAACCAGATTTTTCAATTAAAAAATAAAGAATAAAGATGAAAAACTCCCCCTGAGTTGATTACTTCCCTTAAGATCCTTGATTCTTTGAACATCAGAGTTTAACTGCGTCTTTTATCAGAGTTTTGTACCTGTTCAAACTTTTCAGAAGATAGAGGTTAAGTAGTTCAGAATGTTTGAGACTTCTGTCTCAGTAAACCGTTATTGAAAATATCTTACTTTCTCCCCCTTTTTGTCAGTTATCAAAAAGGCTATATAATCAGAGCCAAAAAGATTATTTATATTAAAAATAAGAAGCAATGATAAGTAGTTCAAAACAGAAGCAATGTAAAACAAAGGTTACAGATAAACAAATTTAAAACAGAAGAGAATCTAAGAGGGAGGAGGAAGGCGTGTGAACAAAGCTTCCAGCAAGCCCTTGATCTGGGTGTTAGTTTCCTCTTGTTTTCTCAAAATGCTCTTGATTTCTTTGTTTGTGTCATCTTGCTTATCCAACCTTTCCTGGATAACAACATTTGCTCTCTTCAATTCTTCCAGAGTTTGCCTATCATAGGAAGGAGCTGGAGTATCTTCAGTATCTTGACGCTTCTCAGAGCATTCTGCAACTTGATCATGTTGAACTAATTCCTCTGCTGAGATCATCTCTTCTGGAGCAGCAGTCAGAGTGAGACCTTCTGATTCTGGTTGAACTTCATCTGAGGGACGATGTTCTGACCAGGGAGCATTATCCAGAGGGAGAATATCTTCCTTGAGAAGATGGCTTAGAACTTGGTCTTCAAAAACCTTTAGCATAGCACTGAAATTCCGTTGAACTTGTTCATAGCTCTGTTCTTGCAGCTTGAGTGTTTCAGAACTTAGCCAGTTTCTGAAACTTGTCCATAGATAATCAGAAGCAGCAGGGTTAGTCATATCTAGACTAGCTTGCTTCAAGAAGGTTATCCATTCCTGCATTCTTGTTTTAAACATCAATAGACTTGTACCAATATCTAGTGTGGGTTCAGTTGGTTTCGGTTTGTGAATGGCAGTTTTGTGAGATATAGCAGCTAAACGTTCCAATGCAGTTGGATCAATGACAAGTCTTACGTTGTCAGTTGGATTTTTCTTGGGTGAGGGCGTGGGAGAGTCTGGTATAATGATTGGACTGGTTGGGGAATTTGGTGGTGTGGATTCGAGAGAAGAAGGAATTTGTGGAATTTCTAGGATGGTGAGAGGAAAGCGAATGGCCAGAGGTTCAGTGATTCCTGGGATTGGTATAATATCTGAGTCTGAAGTAGGTTCTTCAAATTGGTTGGATGAAACATTGTGAGGTTCTGGTTCAAGGGTCTCAGATGGTTGAATCTCAGAAGTTTGAGCTTCTGGTTGTTCAAGTTGAGGTGATGGTGGATGAGGAATATCTTGTTGTAGAGAGAGAGGTAGTGAAATATCTGGTTGTGGAACATCTATTGTTGTTTCGGAGTTTGGATTATCAGGGATTTGGGGATTTGGATTTTATGGTGTGGGAGCTGAAATGTCTTGGTCAAAAGAGTCAATATCTGACAGAACTTTGGCAAGTTCTGGTTGAGTTGATTCAGGATTTGGATTGATAGGAAGGGAGTGAGTTTCTCTTAGACTTAGAGTTTCTGATGGATCAAACCCTATGTCAAAATCATCAAAAGTTTGTGGGGTTGGAAGTTCTGATTGGGTAGTTATGGGTTCAGATGTTGATATAGTTATTGATTCTAAAACAGTAACAGAAGAAGGATTACCTTTCTTTTTAGCATCTTTTGGAGTCCTTTTGGATGATCCTTTTGCTGCTGCCTTTCTTTTCTAGGTATTCTTCAAAACAGCTTTTGGAGCCGCCTGATGCAAGACCTAGATATTTAACCATGGTGCAGTGCCGTCTGCCTTACACGCATCCATATATCTGACAATTATCTCAGGCTTGGAGTCAATCTCATAGAAAAGAGGAAAATCATCCAGAGGAATTCTTCTGGAAGTGATGGTTGCAAAAGAAGTAACATTGGGTTCCTTCTTGATATTCTCATTAATTTTCATCTTTTTCAGATTCTTTGCATTCAGAGGCTTCCCAGCAGTTGCTTCTAGTGAGCTAATTTCATGTGCTTCAGTCAGATGCTCTATCAGCCTATTCTCTGTCAGAATATCTGATATGAGTCTTCCTAGGGGTATCTGTTAGAACATAGTTTGATTCTACAACCCTTGATTAGAGTTTTGATGATAACAAAATACAAAGAATAAATTATTTCAAAGATACATACAAAGAAAAATTATGCTCCTTAAAATTATGTTTTGTATATGCAGAAGTTCTGATGGAATCAGCATCAGAATGGAATCAACATCAGAAGATCAGAAATATGTGCTATACGCTGAAGCTACCAGATTATACGCTGAAGCTTGATGACCAGAATTTGCGCCTAAACAAATACACTCTGACTCTGATCAAAGACATCTTTACCAAGTCATCAACACTCTGAAGCATTATCAGTAGATACAGCAAAGAAGACTCTGAAGCATTACTGGTTATTCAAGATAAAATTAAATGCTAACGACATTCTTCATACAAAGATCTTCTACAAAAGGAAAGTGCATTATTATCATTAAACCTGCTTTATGGACAAAGTATCCTTGATTTTCTATATAAACAGGCCTGCTTGTGAAAAGAAGCACGTACGTACGCACTCAAAATTTGCCAAGTTACCCAAACCACGCATATTCAAAGCTTTAGCAAATTCATTTTATTCCAAGCCTATTTTGTGTAATTATCACAGTTGTGATATACAGTTTTGTAAGAAAACAACAACACACACCTGTTCAATTCATTTGTAAAAGAAGTTCCTTGAGATTAACCAGATTGTGGTTGTACTCAAGAAGACTTTAACAGTTGTTAAAGTAGCTATTGTAATCCTTTGAGAATAGTGGATTAAGACCTCGTTGGAGAGAGGCGAAATCACCTTGACGGGTGGACTGGAGTAGTTTGAGATCAAACGAACCAGGATAAAAATACTGTGTTGTTAAGCCTTTTGATTTAAATTTTATAATTCAACCCCCCCCCCCCCCTTCTTATGTTTTTCACATCTTCAATTGGCATCAGAGCGCCTCGTCCTGAGCTTTAACACTTAACTGTGTCAGTACAAGATCCAGCGTCATAAAAACACAATGGCAGGACCAAGTTAAAACATCAGCAATGACAACAATGAAGAAAGGGACCTGGTGCTGATCTATGGGACATGGTGACTGATGTATACACATATCCTATGGATGGACGTGGTCAGAAGATTGACAGGAAAATGATGTCTGATCAGCAAAAGCGTGAATTCAGAAACCACCACAAGGCCAAAACAATTCTCCTCAACTCCATCTCATATTCAGAGTATGAGAAAATATCAAACAGAGAAACTGCCAAGAATATGTTTGATTCTCTGAGAATGACGCATGAAGGAAACATTTAAGTCAAAGAAACCAAGGCCCTTACGCTCATTCAGAAGTATGAGGCATTCAAGATGGAAGATAGTGAATCTATAGAAACTATGTTTTCAAGATTTCAAATTCTTGTTGCTGGACTAAAAGTTCTTGACAAAGGATATTCTACTGTTGATCACATTAAGAAGATCATCAGAAGCTTGCCAAAACTATGGAGGCCAATGGTCACAACACTTAAGCTAGCCAAAGATCTCAACAAAATCTCTCTGGAGGAACTTGTTAGCTCCCTCAGAAGTCACGAGATAGAGCTAGAAGAAGATGAACCTCAAAAGCAAGGTAAGCCATTAGCTTTAAAATCTAACAGAAAATCTGAATCCAAAGTTTTGCAGGCTGTGGAAGAAACCTCTGATGGATCCTCATTAGAGGAAGATGAATTGTCTCTTCTCTCCAGAAGGGTGAACCAACTGTGGAAGCAGAGGCAAAGGAAGTTGAGAAATCCCAGAAGATCAGAAAATCAGAATGAATCCTCCTCCAGATACAGAAGGTCAGAATCCTCCTCTGGACACAGAAGATCTGGAGGTTCTTCAGGATACAGAAAGCCAAACAACAAAGACATCATCTGCTATGAATGTAACGAGCAAGGGCACTACAAAAGTGACTGCCCAAAGCTTCAGAAGGAAAAGCCCAAAAAGAAATTTCTCAAGGAAAAGAAGAAAAGCCTCATGGCTACATGGGATGATTCTGACACATCTGAAGCTGACTCAGAATCAGATGATGAAAGAGCAAACATAGCTCTCATGGCAAATGTATCAGATGACAGTGAAGCTTCTGGTTCAGATTCAGAATCAGACACTGAAGAGGTATTCCCTGACTTTACCATAAACTTTACTAAGGTTGAACTTGCTGAAAGCCTTAATGAAATTCTGGAAAGATATCAGCAGATCAGAGTCAAATTCAGAAACCTGAAAAGGAATCTTGCCTATGACTCTGATAAGACTGAGAGTCTCAAATTGGATAATTCTGAGTTAAAAGAAAAAATTTCAAAATTAGAAAACCAGTTGCAAAACTCTCAGAAGGAAACAATCTTTGAATCTCCCAGCAATGCTGATGAGATCATCAAAGAGTATGATCACAGCTTTCAGAAGTTTCTAGCTAAAAACATAGATAGAAGCAAAATGACTTCAATGATCTATGGAGTTAGAAGAAAAGGTAGAAAAGGGATAGGATATCAAGGTAAGGTACCTACACCAAAAAATGCCATGGACTTAGTTATAAAACGCACTCCACTTAATTCATATTTTATATATGGGCACACACATGACATAAAATACACAAGTAGTGATTATTCTGTCAAACCAGAATTCAATTAGAATTTTGGTAAAACTAACAAATCAGGACCTAAGAAAATGTGGGTACCTAAGGATAAAATCATACATGTGCCAGATATCTTTAGCAGCAAGGCTAAGACACCAATTATGGTACCTGGACTCTGGCTGCTCATGACACATGATGGGAAGAAGGAATATGTTCCAAAGCCTGGAACTTAAGCCTGGAGGCCACGTGGGCTTTGGAGGCAATCACAGAGGAAAGATCATTGGCTCTCGAACAGTAGGTAATGGAAATCTTTCCTCTATAAGTAATGTTTTATTAGTTGATGGATTAATGCATAACCTGTTATCCATAAGTCAATTAAGTGATAATGTTTATGATATAATCTTCAATCAAAATTCATGCAAAGTTGTTAATCAGAAAGATGGGACTATCCTATTTAATGGAAAGAGGAAAAACAACATTTACAAAATAAAACTTTCTGAACTAAAAAGTCAGAATGTAAAATGTCTACTATCTGTTAACAACGAGCAATGGATCTGGCACAGAAGATTGGGACATGTTCGTATGAAAAGAATATCTCAGATTAACAAACTCAATCTGGTCAGAGGACTTCCTAACTTGAAGTTCAATTCAGATGCTCTGTGTGAAGCATGTCAGAAAGACAAGTTTTCAAAACCTGCTTTCAAATGTTGTTTCCACCTCTAAGCCATTAGAACTTCTGCACATTGACTTATTTGGACCAGTGAAAATTGCTTTAGTAAGTGGCAAGAAGTATGGGTTAGTAATCGTAGATGACTATAGCAGATGGACATGGGTAAAGTTCTTAAGGCACAAGGACAAGTCACACTCTGTGTTTGTTACCTTCTGCAACCAAGTTCAGAATGAAAAGGATCTTAGAATCGTTAAAGTCAGAAGTGATCATGGTGGATAATTTGAAAATAAATATTTTGAATTATTCTTTAATGAAAAAGGCATTCTGCATGATTTCTCTTGTCCTAGAACTCCCCAGCAAAATGGAGTTGTAGAACGAAAGAATAGAACATTGCAAGAAATGGCCAGAACCATGATCAACGAGACTAATGTTACTAAGATCTTTTGTGCAGAAGCAATAAACACAGCGTGTTACATTCAAAATAGAATCTCCATAAGACCTATTCTGGAAAAGACTCCATATAAATTGTGGAAGAACAGAAAGCCAAACATTTCTTATTTTCACCCATTTGGATGTACATGTTTTATTTTGAATACAAAAAATTATTTGAACAAGTTTGACTCTAAATCACAAAAGTGTATTATGTTAGGATACTCTGAACGCTCAAGAGGGTACATAGTATACAATACATAAACACAGATTATTGAAGAGTCAATCAGTGTTAGGTTTGATGATAAGCTTGACTCTCAAAAGTCAAAGCAGAATGAATTCCTTGCAGGTATGGAAGTTGAACTCACAGGCACTGAAGACAACCCATCAGAGGCTCTCAACAGAGACACTCCCTCAACAGTAGAAAGAGTCACTACAAGCAATCCAGCACCTTCTGTTGATCAACTCCAGAAAAGACTATCCAGAAGCAACATTGATCACCTAAAAGATACAATATTGGGAAAGAAGGAAGATCCAATCAGAACAAGATCAACATTCAGAAACTCTAAAGAATCTCTCATGGGACTGGTGTCTCTGATTGAACCAAGAACAATTGATGAAGCACTTCTGGACAATGACTGGATTCTGGCAATACAAGAGGAACTAAATCAATTCACCAGAAATGACGTATGGGATCTGGTTCCCAAACCAAAAGGGTTCAACGTCATTGGTACAAAATACGTGTTCAGAAACAAACTGAATGAGCAAGGTGAAGTCATAAGAAACAAAGCACAACTGGTAGCACAAGGTTATAGTAAGCAAGAGGGGATAGACTATACAGAAACCTTTGCTCCAGTCGCCAGGTTAGAATCTATCAGACTTTTAATATCATTTGCTGTTAATAAAGGCATCACTCTATATCAGATGGATGTCAAAAGTGCATTCTTAAATGGCTATATAGATGAAGAGGTATATGTGCACCAACCCCCTGGTTTTGAGAGTTCTAAAAATCCAGAATATGTTTTCAAACTAAAGAAGTCACTCTATGGTCTGAAACAAGCTCCCAGAGCATGGTATGAAAGACTAAGTGCTGTTAGAAAAGGAATTCACCAGAGGGAAAGTGGACACAACCTTGTTCTGTAATACAATTAAGAACGACATCTTAGTATGTCAGATCTATGTTGATGACATTATATTTAGATCCACTAAACCCTCTCTAGGAAGAGAGTTTGCTAAATGTATGCAAGCAGAATTTGAGATGAGCCTAATGGGAGAACTAAAGTTCTTTCTGGGCATTCAGATTAATCAAACTCCAGAAGGAACTTACATTCATCAGAGCAAATATGTCAGAGAACTTCTGAAGAAATTTGATCTCTCAGAATGTAAACCATCAAGGATTCCAATGCATCCCACGTGCATTCTGGAAAAAGAAGAGGTAAGTAAAAAGGTAGAACAGAAGTTAAGCGAATTTTCAAGTATCTGAAAGGTACTGCTAATATGAGAATTTTTTATAAAAAATCAAGTGATTACAGCTTAGTAGGATACTGTGATGCTGATTTTGCTGGAGACAGAGTTGAACGTAAAAACACTTCTGGAAGCTGCCAGTTTCTGGGAGAAAATCTGATCTCATGGTCCAGCAAAAGACAATCCACAATAGCTCTATCAACAGCAGAAGCTGAATACATAGCAGCAGCTGGATGTAGCACGCAAATGCTCTGGATGAAAAGTCAACTTGAGAACTTCAATATATTTGAGAGTAACATCCCTATCCTCTGTGACAACACTTCTGCTATTTGTCTTAGTAAAAATCCTATTTTGCATTCTAGGGCTAAGCATATAGAAATAAAACATCATTTTATTAGGGACTATATTCAAAAAGGGATTCTCAATTTAAAATTCATTGACACAGACCATCAATGGGCTGATGTCTTTACAAAACCTCTTTCTGAAGATAGGTTTAAATTCATTCTGAAACATCTTAGCATGAAGCTTTTCCTAGAATAAAACTGTTTTATTTATATATCTTAACCTTCAAAATTTTAGTTATTTTCTGTGAACTGCTGATCAACCTGCCTTCAGATTTTTAGAAGTCCAGATTGTATCAGAGTCTATCCATGAAGATCTGAGCGCTTCATTTCAAGGATATAAGTGTGTTGTTCACGTAAGCAAATAGTTGTCATCCATTCATCAGCTACCTTCTGAGGCTGAACACGCGTTCACTTTTCTGAAAGGTCAAAGCGCTAATTGGATGCATTGAGACACATGTCATGGGTAACCGTTCCAATATCTTTCTGAATCCCGTAAAATCAGCTGTCATTAATGCTTATAATCATTACAATTTATTTCTCTCTCTTGCCGTTTACGTTTTCAAAATCTATTTAAACTCATTTCTCATTCTTTACACTCTTTCACTTTCACCTTCTCTACAATATAATTATTTTCAGTTTGCATCTTTTTCAAAACCCTTTCATTCTCTTCTCAAATTTTTCTGTGTGAACATGGCTTCCTCAAGCAACCTAACTTCCAGTACTCAGAGAATAGAATCCATAGAACAATATGAAGAACCATCCAGAACTCTCCTCACGCCCATTAAAAACCTAGAAGTACTCTCAGAATTGATTATGGACTTTAATAGTCTTCAAGAAAACGGGTTCAATCTTTCTGAAGAAGTAAAGGCTCAAGGTTGGAACAAGTATTTTGACCGTCTGGCAGGTCCAAAGTTCCCAATCCTTGTGAAGTAATTTTGGATTCATGCTTCATCTTCCAACCATCAAGTTACTTCGTATATAATGGGGAAGAAGATAGTCATAACTGAAGACCTTATTGCAAGATTGATAGGTTATAGTGGTGGTGGCGTAAGATGCATAGACATGGCTAAAATATGTGCTGATGTAGCTTTAATTGCTAGAGAAATCTTCACTCTGGGTCTTCCCTCCAGCAAGATAAGGGATTTGAAAGACCATCACAGAATATGGGCTAATATTATTCTGGGATGCATAAACCATAGGAAGCCAACTAGCTCTCCTGACTACATCAACATTGATCAGTCGTTTTTGATCTACTTCATCTCCCAGAAGATTAAGGTGAATCTGGATCATTTTCTATTCAATCATTTGAGGACTAGTGTTAAGGAGACTAGAGAAGAGGAGCGCACTAAAAGGGACTGGATACCCCTTGGAAGGCTCATATCAGATATTCTGACAGAGAATAAGCTGATAGATCATCTAACAGAAGCACAGGAAATCAGCACGTTAGAGGCAACTGTTGGAAAGCCTTTGAATGCGAAGAATCTGAAGAAGATGAAGATTATTGATAACATTAAGAAGGAACCCAGTGTTACTTCTTTTGCAACAATCACCAGCAGAAGAATCCCTCTGGATGACTTTCCCATGTTCTCAGAAATTGATTCCAAGCCTGAAATTATAGTCAGATATCTGGATGCATGCAAGGCAGATGGTACAACACCAGATTTAAACATTCAGGATCTACAGCAGAAGGCTCCAGAAGTTGTGCTGAAGAAGAACAAGAAAAGGAAGGCAACAGCAGAAGGATCATTCCAGCGGACTCCCAAAGCAGCTAAAAAGAGAGGTAATCCTTCTTCTGTAACTGTTTTAGATTCAGTATTTGTATCAACATTTGTACCAATCCCTACCCAATCAGAAATTCCTACCCCACAAACATTTGATGATTTTGACATTGAATTTGGCCCCTCATAAACTTTAACTCTTAAAGGATCTCACTCCCTACCTATCAATCCAAATATTGAAACAACTCAACCAAAACTTGAAAAAGTTCTATCACATATCGTAACCTTTGACCAGCATATTTCTGCTCCCATACAAGTAAATCCAAACTCTGAAACCATTTCAGAAGCACCTCAACCATAAATTCCACTCTCTCCTCAACCATAAATTCATCCACCTTCTCCATAACCTGAACTATTACAACCAGAAGTTCAAAATTATGAGGTCCAACCTTCTGAATCCTGTGAACCAGAACCTCATCACGTTCAATCCAACCAAACTGTTAATTCTGATCCCATTATCATTCCTGGAATCCCTGAACCTCTGGCCATCCGTATGACCCTGACCATTTTGGATATTCCCCCAATTCCCTCTTCACTAGAATCAACTCCACCAAACTCCCCAACTAGTCCAAAAATCATTCCAGACTCTCCCACTCCCTCACCAAAGAACAATCCAAATGACAACGCCAAAACTGTCATTGATTTAACTGTTTTTGAACGCCTTACTTCCATAACCCACAAAACAGCCATTCCAAAACAAAAACCATCTGAACCTGCACCAGATGTTGGTACCAGTTTATTGATATTTGAAACAGAAATGCAGAAGTGGATAACTTCCCTGAAGCAAGCCAGTCTTGAGCTGATTGATCTTGTTGCATCAGATTATCTTTGGACAAGTTTCAGAAAATGGGTATGTTCTGAAACTCATAAGATGCAAGAACAAAGCTACGGACAAGTTCAACAGAACTTCAGTAATCTGCTAAAAGTAATTGAAGATCAAGTTCTGAGCCAGCTTCTCAAGGAAGAAGTTCTCCCTCTGGACAATGCTCCCTAGTCAGAACATCGTACAGCAGACAAAGTTCAACCAGAGTCAGAAGATCTCATTCTGACTGATACTCCAGAGCAGATGATTCCTACAGAAGAACTGGGTCAAAAAGATGACATTGCAGAATTCTATGAGAAGCATCCAGTTATTGAAGATTCTCAAGCTTCCTCCTATGAAAGGCAGACTCTGGAATATCTGAATAGATTTGATATTTTGATCAAGAAAGGATGGATAAATAGGATGACAAAATTTCGGAAATCAAGAGCATGTTAACCAAGCAAGAGGAAACCAACATCCAGATCAAGGGCTTGTTGGAAGCTTTGTTCACGCGTCTTCCTCCTCCCTCTTAGATTTCCCTTGTTTTAAAATTTGTTTATCTGTAATATTCTCTACATTGCTGCAACTTATCATTGATTTTAATTTTAATATAAACTCCTTTTGGCTCTGATTATATGTTCTTTTTGATAACTGACAAAAAGGGGGAGAAAGAATAAGATATTTTCAATAACGGATCACTGAGACATAAGTCTCAAACATTCTGATCTACTTAATTTCTCTCTTCTGAAAAGCTTGAACATGTACAAAACTCTGATGAATGATACAGTAAGATTCTGATGCTCAAAGACTCATGGAATTAAAGGGAAGTAATCAACTCAGGGGGAGTTTTTCATCTTAATTCTATACTTTTTATTCTTTATTCTTTATTGAAAAATCTGGTTTTTGTCATCATCAAAAAGGGGGAGATTGTTAGAACATAGTTTGATTCTACAACCCTTGATTAGAGTTTTGATGATAACAAAATACAAAGAATAAATTATTTCAAAGATACATACAAAGAAAAATTATGCTCCTTAAAATTATGTTTTGTATATGCAGAAAATCTGATGGAATCAGCATCAGAATGGAATCAACATCAGAAGATCAGAAATATGTGTTATACGCTGAAGCTACCAGATTATACGCTGAAGCTTGATGACCAGAATCTGCGCCTAAACAAATACACTCTAACTCTGATCAAAGACATCTTTACCAAGTCATCAACACTCTGAAGCATTATCAGCAGATACAGCAAAGAAGACTCTGAAGCATTACTGGTTATTCAAGATAAAATTAAATGCTAACGACATTCTTCATACAAAGATCTTCTACAAAAGGAAAGTGCATTATTATCATTAAACCTGCTTTATGGACAAAGTATCCTTGATTTTCTATATAAACAGGCCTGCTTGTGAAAAGAAGCACGTACGTACGCACTCAAAATTTGCCAAGTTACCCAAACCACGCATATTCAAAGCTTTAGCAAATTCATTTTATTCCAAGCCTATTTTGTGTAATTATCACAATTGTGATATACAGTTTTGTAAGAAAACAACAACACACACCTGTTCAATTCATTTGTAAAAGAAGTTCCTTGAGATTAACCGGATTGTGGTTGTACTCAAGAAGACTTTAACAGTTGTTAAAGTAGCTATTGTAATCCTTTGAGAATAGTGGATTAAGACCTCGTTGGAGAGAGGCGAAATCACCTTGACGGGTGGACTGGAGTAGTTTGAGATCAAACGAACCAGGATAAAAATACTGTGTTGTTAAGCCTTTTGATTTAAATTTTACAATTCAACCCCCCCTTCTTGTGTTTTTCACATCTTTAGTATCCAGTCCCTTTTGGTACGCTCATCTTCTCTTGTCTCCTTTACACTGGTTCTCAGATGATTAAATAGCAAGTGAGGGAGATTTACCTTGGTATTCTTGGAGATAAAGTAGATCATAAACTGCTGATCAATGTTTATGTAATCAGGAGAGCTGGTTGGCTTCCTGTGGTTGATGCATCCCAGAATTATCTTAGCCCAAATTCTGTGATGATCCTTCAGATCCCTAATCTTGCTGGAGGGTAGACCCAGAGTGAATATTTCCCTTGCAATTGAAGCAACATCAGAACATCTTTCAACCATGTCTATACACCTGACGCCTCCACCGCTGTAACCAATAAGTCTTGAAATTAGGTCTTCAGTAATAACAATCTTCTTCCCCATGACATACGAGGTAACTTGATGGTTTGAGGAGGAAGCATGCATCCAGAATTATTTGACAAGAATTGGAAACGTTGGCCCTACAAGACGGTCAAAATATATGTTCCATCCTTGAGCATTGACCTCTTCAGAGAGATTGAAGCCATTTTCTTGAAGACTTTCAAAATCAACAATCAGTTCTGAAAGAACTTCCAGGTTGTCAATGGGCGTGAGTAGAGTTCTGTATGGTTCTTCGTACTGTTCCATAGAGTCAGTTCTCTGAGTACTGGTGTTTTGGACGCTTTAAGAAGCCATGTTCACACAAGAAATTTGAGAAAGATGAAAGGGTTTTTGAAAAAACGAACTGAAAACAATTTAGAAGGTATTGAAAGAATAAAAGTGAAAGAGTGTGAAGAGTGAAACTTGAGTTTAAATAGATTTTCTTGAAAGCATAAACAGTAAGAGAGAGAAACAATTAATCATGATTATAATCATTAATGACAACTGATTTTAGGGGATTCAGAAAGATATTGGAACGGTTACCCGTGACGTGTGTCTCAATGCACTCAATCAGCGCTTTTAACCTTTCAGAAAAGTGAACGCGTGTTCAGCCTCAGAAGGTAACTGATGAATGTATGACAATTGTTTGCTTACGTGAACATCACACTTCTATCCTTGAAATGAAATGCTCAGATCTTCATGGATAGATTCTGATACAATCTATACTTCTATAATTCTGAAGGCAGGTTGATCAGTAGTTCACAGAAAAATAACTAAAATTCTGAAGGTTAACATATGTAAATAAAACAATTTATTTTGGGAAAAGCTTCATGCTGAGATGTTTCAGAATGAAGTTAAACCCATCTTCAGAAAGAGGTTTTGTAAAGACATCATCCCATTGATGGTCTGTGTCAAAGAATTTTAAGTTAAGAATCCCTTTCTGAATATAGTCCCTAATAAAATGATGTTTTATTTCTATATGCTTAGCCCTAGAATGCATAATAGGATTTTTACTGAGACAAATAGCAGAAGTATTGTCACAGAGGATAGGGATGTTACTCTCAAATATATTGAAGTCCTCAAGTTGACTTTTCATCCAGAGCATTTGCGTACTACATCCAGCTGCTGCTATGCATTCAGCTTCTGCTGTTGATAGTGTTATTGTGGATTGTCTTTTACTTGACCATGAGATTAGATTTTCTCCCAGAAACTGGCAGCTTCCAGAAGTAATTTTATGTTCTACTCTGTCTCCAGCAAATTCAGCATCACAATATCCTACTAAGCTATAATCACTTGATTTTCTATAAAATAAACCCAGATTAGCAGTACCTTTCAGATACTTGAAAATTCTCTTAATTGATATTAAGTGAGATTCTCTAGGATCTGATTGGAATCCAGCACAAATGCAAACACTGAATAGAATGTCAGGCCTTGAAGCCGTCAAATAGAGAAGAGAACAAATCATACCTCTGTAGACATTCTATTCTACCTTTTTACTTACCTCTTCTTTTTCCAGAATCCACGTGGGATGCATTGGAATCCTTGAGGGCTTACATTCTGAGAGATCAAATTTCTTCAGAAGTTCTCTGACATATTTGCTCTAATGAATGTAAGTTCCTTCTGGAGTTTGATTTATCTGAATGCCCAGAAAGAATTTTAGTTCCCCCATTAGGCTCATCTCAAACTCTTCCTGCATACATTTAGCAAACTCTCTTCCCATAGAGGGTTTAGTAGATCCAAATATGATGTCATCAACATAAATCTGACAAACTAATATGTCATTCTTAACTATCTTACAGAACAAGGTTGTGTCCACTTTCCCTCTGGTGAATTCCTTTTCTAACAGGAAGTTACTTAGTCTTTCATACCAAGCTCTGGGAGCTTGTTTCAGACCATATAGTGACTTCTTTAGTTTGAAAACATATTCTAGATTTTTAGAACTCTCAAAACCAGGGGGTTGATGCACATATACCTCTTCATCTATATAGCCATTTAAGAATTCACTTTTGACATCCATCTGATATAGAGTGATGCCTTTATTAACAGCAAATGATATTAAAAGTTTGATAGATTCTAACCTGGCGACAGGAGCAAAGGTTTCCGTATAGTCTATCCCCTCTTGCTTACTATAACCTTGTGCTACCAGTCGTGCTTTGTTTCTTATGACTTCACCTTGCTCATTCAGTTTGTTTCTGAACACCCATTTTGTACCAATGACATTGAACCCTTTTGGTTTGGGAACCAGATCCCATACGTCATTTCTGGTGAATTGATTTAGTTCCTCTTGCATTGCCAGAATCCAGTCATTTTCCAGAAGTGCTTCATCAATTGTTGTTTGTTCAATCAGAGAGACCAGTCCCATGAGAGATTCTTCAGAGTTTCTGAATGTTGATCTTGTTCTGATTGGATCTTCCTTCTTTCCCAATATTGTATCTTCTGGGTGATCAATGTTGCTTCTGGATAGTCTTTTCTGGAGTTGATCAATAGAAGGTGCTGGATTGCTTGTAGTGACTCTTTCTACTGTTGAGGGAGTGTCTCTGTTGAGAGCCTCTGATGGGTTGTCTTCAGTACCTGTGAGTTCAACTTCCATACCTGCAAGGAATTCATTCTACTTTGACTTTTGGGAGTCAAGCTTATCATCAAACCTAACACTGATTGACTCTTCAACAATCTATGTTTCTGTATTGTATACTCTGTACCCTCTTGAGCATTCAGAGTATCCTAACATAATACACTTTTGTGCTTTAGAGTCAAACTTGTTCAAATAATTTTTTGTATTCAGAATAAAACAAGTGCATCCAAATGGGTGAAAATAAGAAATATTAGGCTTTCTGTTCTTCCACAATTCATATGGAGTCTTTTCCAGAATAGGTCTTATGGAGATTCTATTCTGAATGTAACACAATGTGTTTATTTCCTCTGCCCAGAAGATCTTAGCCATGTTAGTCTCGTTGATCATGGTTCTGGCCATTTCTTGCAATGTTCTGTTCTTTCATTCTACAACTCCATTTTGCTGGGGAGTTCTAGGACAAGAGAAACCATGCAGAATGCCTTTTTCATTAAAGAATAATTCAAAATCTTTATTTTCAAATTCTGCACCATGATCACTTCTGACTTTGACAATTCTAAGATCTTTTTCATTCTGAACTTGGTTGCAGAAGGTAACAAACACAGAGTGTGACTCGTCCTTGTGTCTTAAGAACTTTACCCATGTCCATCTGCTATAGTCATCTACGATTACTAACCCATACTTCTTGCCACCGACTGAAGCAGTTTTTACTGGTCCAAATAAGTCAATGTGCAGAAGTTCTAATGGCTTAGAGGTGGAAACAACATTTAAGAGGGAGGAGGAAGACGCGTGGGTTTGAAAACTTGTCTTTCTGACATGCTTCACACAGAGCATCTGAATTGAACTTCAAGTTAGGAAGTCCTCTGACCAGATTAAGTTTGTTAATCTGAGATATTCTTTTCATACGAACATGTCCCAATCTTCTGTGCCAGATCCATTGCTCGTTGTTAACAGATAGTAGACATTTTACATTCTGACTTTTTAGTTCAGAAAGTTTTATTTTGTAAATGTTGTTTTTCCTCTTTCCATTAAATAGGATAGTCCCATCTTTCTGACTAACAACTTTGCATGAATTTTGATTGAAGATTATATCATAAACATTATCACTTAATTGACTTATGGATAACAGGTTATGCATTAATCCATCAACTAATAAAACATTACTTATAGAGGAAAGATTTCCATTACCTACTGTTCGAGAGCCAATGATCTTTCCTCTGTGATTGCCTCCAAAGCCCACGTGGCCTCCAGGCTTAAGTTCCAGGCTTTGGAACATATTCCTTCTTCACGTCATGTGTCATGAGCAGCCAGATTTCAGGTACCATGACTGGTGTCTTAGCCTTGCTGCTAAAGATATCTGCCACATGTATTATTTTATCCTTAGGTACCCACATTTTCTTAGGTCCTGATTTGTTAGTTTTACCAAAATTCTAATTGAATTCTGGTTTGACAGAATAATCACTACTTGTGTATTTTATGTCATGTGTGTGCCCATATATAAAATATGAATTAAGTGGAGTGCGTTTTATAACTAAATCCATGGCATTTTTTGGTGTAGGAACCTTACCTTGATATCCTATCCCTTTTCTTCCATTTCTGCTAACCCCATAGATCATTGAAGCCATTTTGCTTTTGTCTATGTTTTTAGCAAGAAACTTCTGAAAATTGTGATCATACTCTTTGGTGATCTCATCAGCATTGTTGTGAGTTTCAGGGATTGTTTCCTTTTGATATTTTTGCAATTGGTTTTCTAATTTTGAAATTTTATATTTTAACTCATAATTCTCCAATTTGAGACTCTCAGTCTTATCAGAGTCAGAGGCAAGATTCCTTTTCAGGTTTCTGAATTTGACTCTGATCTGTTGATATCTTTCCAAAATTTCATTGAGGCTTTCAGCTAATTCAGCCTTAGTAAAGTTGATAGTAAAGTCAGGGAATACCTCTTCTGTATCTGATTCTGAGTCTGAACTAGATGCTTCACTGTCTTCAGAGATGTTTTCCATGAGAGTTATGTTTGCTCTTTCATCATCTGATTCTGAGTCAGCTTCAGATGTATCAGAATCATCCCATGTAGCCATGCGACTTTTCTTCTTTTCCTTGCCAAACTTCCTTTGGGGATTCTCCTTCTGAAGCTTTGGGCAATCACTTTTGTAGTGCCATTTCTCATTACACTCATAGCAGATGATGTCTTTGTTGTTTGGATTTCTGTATCCTAAAAAGCCTTCAGATCTTTTGTGTCCAGAGGAGGATTCTGACCTTCTATATCTGGAGGAGGATTCATTCTGATTTTCTGATCTTCTGGGATTTCTCAACTTCCTTTGCCTCTGCTTCCACAGTTGGTTCACCCTTCTGGAGAGAAGAGACAGTTCATCTTCTTCTGATGAGGATCCATCAGAGGTTTCTTCCACAGCCTGCAAAACTTTGGATTCAGATTTTCTGTTAGATTTTAAAGCTAATGGCTTACCTTGCTTTTGAGGTTCATCTTCTTCTAGCTCTATATCGTGACTTCTGAGGGAGCTAACAAGTTCCTCCAGAGAGATTTTGTTGAGATCTTTGGCTAGCTTAAGTGTTGTGACCATTGGCCTCCATAGTTTTGGAAAGCTTCTGATGATCTTCTTAATGTGATCAACAGTAGAATACCCTTTGTCAAGAACTTTTAGTCCAGCAACAAGAATTTGAAATCTTGAAAACATAGTTTCTATAGATTCACTATCTTCCATCTTGAATGCCTCATACTTCTGAATGAGCGTAAGGGCCTTGGTTTCTTTGACTTGAATGTTGCCTTCATGCGTCATTCTTAGAGAGTCAAACTTATTCTTGGCAGTTTCTCTGTTTGATATTTTCTCATACTCAGAATATGAGATGGAGTTGAGGAGAATTGTTTTGGCCTTGTGGTGGTTTCTGAATTCACGCTTTTGCTGATCAGACATCATTTTCCTGTCTATCTTCTGACCACGTCCATCCATAGGATATGTGTATACATCAGTCACCATGTCCCATAGATCAGCATCATGGGCCAGAAAGAAAGTCTAAATTCTGTGTTTCCAGTAGTCAAAGTTTTCTCCATCAAAGACTGGAGGTTTACCACTGAATCTGTCCCTGTCTTCATTGTTGTCATTGCTGATGTTTTGGCTTGGTCCCACCATAGTGTTTTTTTGAAGCTTGGATCATGTACTGACACGGTTAAGTGTTTAAGCTCAGAACCAGGCGCTCTGATACCAATTGAAGATGTGAAAAACACAAGAAGGGGGGCTTGAATTGAAAACTTGGATCTAAAACAGCTTAATGACACAGTATTTTTATCCTGGTTCGTTTGATCTCAAATTACTCCAGTCCACCCGTCAAGGTGATTTCTCCTCTCTCCAATGAGGTCTTAATCCACTAATCTCAAAAGATTACAACAGCTACTTTAACAACTGTTAAAGTCTTCTTGAGTACGACCACAATCCGGTTAATCTCAAGGATCTCTTTTACAATATGATTTAAACAAAATGTGTTGTTGTTTTTCTAACAAAAACAGTTTATCACAATTGTGATAAGTTACACTGGTTGATAGCTTAGAATAAAGAATGAATTTGCTTGAGCTTGAATATGCGTGGTTGGTGATCTTAGCAAATTGTTGTGTGTACATACGTGCTTCATTTTGCAAGTTGACTTGTTTATATAGGCAATGTAATGACGTTGTCCATAAAGCAAGTTTAATGTTATTAAAACACTTTCCTTTTGGAGAAGATTCTGTCTGAAGAAAGCCGTTGGCATTAATTCTGTCTTGAATGTTCAGTAACGCTTCAGAGTCTTTTCTCCTTACTGCTGATGACGCTTCAGAATATTGATGACTTGGTTTGATATGTCTTTGTTCAGAATCAGAGTTTACTATAATAAAGCGTAGTTTCTGGTCATCAATCTTCAATGTATTATCTGATTGCTTCAGCTTGTAATACTTTATGACTTATCTTCTGATGCTGATCATATCAGAACTTCTGCATACATAAAAACATATTTATAAGGTGCATATTTGTTCTTTGTATTTAATTATTCTTTGTATTTGTTATCATCAAAACTTTAACCAAGGGTTGTAGAATCAAACTATGTTCTAACATCATGTGCCGCAGGAAACCTCCGCTGACCAATTCGAAGATTGCGTGGCTAGTTTGACCGCTGATAATGGATTGGGTTTTTCTGTTCTGACACCCAGAGGAAGAAAGCACAATGATGTGCTGCATGTCTCCATCGAATGTAGGGGCACTACTTTGTCCCATGTTCTAGTAGATACTGGTTCATCATTAAACATGTTGCCCAAGAAGGATATGAACAGATTAGACTATGAAGGTTTGACTTTGAATCCCAACAACATTGTAGTGAGGGCTTTTGATGGTTCGAAAAGAATTGTGCACGGGGAGGTGGACATTCCCATAAAAGTTGGTTCTCAGACCTTTGATTCCACCTTCTACGTGATGGATATCAGACCATCTTATTCTTGTTTGTTGGGTCGCCCTTGGATCCATGGGGCGGGAGCTTTCGCATCCACTCTGCATCAGATGATGAAGTACCCAGTGAAAGAAAAGATTGTCACGGTACATGGTGAAGAGGAATACATGGTAAGCCACCTGAACTCTTTCAAGTAAGTGGAAATGGATGGCGAGTTCATCGAGACACCTTGTCAGAACTTCGAAGAGGTTCCCCATACCATGGCTGCAACTGAGACTGTTACCAATCCACCGAAGATCACCAGACCTCCCTTGAAAATGGCTTCTCTCAAGGACGCCAAAGCAATTATTGAAGATGGTGGGTGTACCATTTGGGGCCAACTCCCTGACATCCCATACAAATATGATAAGTTTGGCTTGGGTTTCTCTTCAGGGGCTCAAAGGTTTGTTCATCTTGCTTGTGCAGGAGGACCTCCCCTACGCATCAGCAACTATAGGGTCAACGCTTTAGAAGACAGTGTTGGGGACTATGACATGGATAGCTGGATCTTCCCTACTACCAACGGTGGACCCAGTAACTGGACGACTATAGACTTTGTACCAATTACTTTTATTCAGAATTAATTGTCTTTCTTGTTTTCGGATTAGTAATAAATAAACAATATAAACTTTATGGCCATGTGTTTTACCCGGGGCACAATGGTTTATTTGTGAGGGTTATCATGTTTCAATCTCATATGTCATTAATAAAGAATTGGACGTTTTGCATACAAATTTTGTGCTCTCTGTTTTTCTTTTCTTTTTGTTACTTTGTTAATACAGCTATTCTCTTACACACACTCACATATCAAACTTCAGATCCATATCGACTCTGGATCTCATTGATAACGGTTCTGCTATTGCAGGTTATGACTTTGAAAATCTGATCAACCAAGCCGAGGACGAAGGTGAGGAAGATTGTGAGGTACCCTGAGAACTTGTTAGACTATTACATTAGGAAGAAAGGGCTATACAGCCTCATGAAAAGCCAGTTGAGACAGTGAATTTAGGCACAAAAGAAGATAGAAAAGAAGTCAAGATAGGTGCAAATTTGGAGCTTAGTGTCAAACAGCGGTTGATACAGATGTTGCATGATTATGTCGAGATCTTTGCTTGGTCATATGAAGACATGCCGGGGCTAAATATTGACTATGTTGTTCATCATCTGCCAACTAAATAAGGCTTCCCTCCAATAAAGCAGAAGGTCCGTCGTATGTGTCCTAAAATGTCAGAGAAGATCAAGGCAAAAGTGATGAAGCAGTTCAATGCTGGGTTCTTAGTTGTCACCTCTTATCCATAATGGGTCGCTAACAAAGTCCTGGTTCCTAAAAAGGACGACAAGGTACGGATGTGTGTGGACTACAAAGACTTAAACAGGGCAAGCCCCAAGGATGACTTCCCGCTTCCCCATATTGACGTTCTGGTTGACAACACCGCACAACATAAGATATTTTCCTTCATGGACAGTTTCTTTGGTTACAATCAGATCAAGATGGCACCCGAGGACATGGAGAAGACAACCTTCGTCAAACAATGGGGCACTTTCTGTTCTAAACTGATGCCATTTGGATTGAAGAATGTTGGGGCAACCTATCAGCGATCCATGGTAGCTTTGTTCCATGACATTATTCACCATAAGATAGAGGTCTATGTTTATGAAATGATATTCAGGTCTCAAACTAAGGAAGAGCACCTTGACCACTTGTAAAAGCTGTTTGATAGACTGAAGACGTACAAGTTGAGGCTAAACCCGAACAAGTGCACCTTTGGGGTATGGTATGGTAAACTCCTAGGTTTCATTGTCAGTGACAAAGGTATTTAGGTAGACCCTGCAAAGGTGAAGGCTATACAAGAGATGTAGGCTCCTCGACTGAGAAGGAGGTTAGAGGTTTCTAGGGATGCCTGAATTACATTTCCAGGTTCATTTCCCATCTAACTGCTACTTGTGAGCAAATATTCTAACTCCTGAAGAAAGATCAAGTGGTAAAGTGGAATGATGAATGCCAGACTGCCTTCGAGAGAATCAAGGAATACCTTTAAGAGCCTCCAACTATGATGCCACCGATTGAAGGAATACCTTTGATTATGTACTTAACAGTGTTAGATAAGTCAATGGGGTGTGTGTCGGGGCAGCATGACGAGTCCATACAAAGAGAGCATGCAAGATACTACCTTAGAAAAAAGTTTACCGACTGTGAAACAAGATACTCACTGCTCAAGAAAACTTGTTGCGCTTTGGCATGGGCTGCTCGCCGACTGAGATAGTATATGTTGATCCATACTACTTTGTTGATATCTAAGATGGATCCGATCAAGTACATCTTCGAGAAGCCCGCTCTCTCCGAAAGAATAACAAGATGGCAAATGATCCTGACCGAATACGACATTCAATACACGACCCAGAAAGCAATCAAGGGAAGTGTATTAGTTTATCATTTGGCTCATCAGACTGTGGATGACTACCAATGCATGAACTTTGAATTCCCGGGTGAGAATATCATGTTAGTGATTGACTGTGAAGAACCTAGACCAGATGAAGGACCAGAGAGAGGATCCCGGTGGACTATAGTTTTTAATGGAGCTTCCAACGCACTCGGCAATGGCATTGGTGTTATAACCAAATCTCCCGAGGGCTGTCATACTCCTTTCACCGCCAGATTATGTTTCAACTGTACCAACAATATGGTTGAGCCTGAAGCATGCATCATGGGTCTCAAAGCTGCTATTGACCTGAGGATCGAGTTCTTGAGTGTTTTCATAGATTCGGCCTTGGTAATAAGTCAAATCAAAGGAGAGTGGGACACGAAGCACCCTAATCTCACCCCTTACAAAGAACATATGCGAACGTTTCTTCCACACTTTGAAGAAGTCACCTTTGAACATTTTCCACGAGGAGAGAATCAGTTAGCGGGCGCGCTAGCTACCATGTCATCTATGTTCAAGGTTAGATGGGACAACGAGGCTCCTCAAATCATTATTGTGAGATTGGATGAACCAGCATATTGCAATGAGATTGATACTGAAGAAGTAGCGGACAAACCTTGGTTCCATGAAGTGAAAAGGCATCTCGAGGCTCAAGAATATCCTGAGGGGAAATTTTTCAATGATAAGAAGCTTCTGAGAAGGTTCTCCATAAAGTTCTTCTTCAGTAATGGAATCCTCTAAAAGCACAACCACAACTCTACTTTACTTGGGTGTGTAGACAAGAGCGAAGCAAAGAGGATTATGGAAAATTTTCACAAAGGTACCTTTGGTACCCATTCTAATTGACACAACATGGCTAAAAAGATCCTACGGGCAGGATATTACTGGTCCACCATGGAAGCAAACTGTTATCAGCATTCCCGAACTTGTCACAAATGCCAGTTCTATGCTGATAAAGTACATGTACCTCCGGTTCCCTTGAATGTCTTGAAGAATCCCTTGACTTTGTAATGTGGGGCATTGACATGATCGGAGAGATTAGACCTACCGCTTCCAATGTGCATCATTTTATCCTAGTGGCCATTGATTACTTCATAAAGTGGGTTGAGGCTGCCTCTTTTTCTACTGTTACCAAAAATGTTATGGCACGGTTCATCAAGCATAACCTTATATGTCGATATGATGTCCTTGAAATAATCATCACAAATAATGGTACAAATCTCAACAATACGATGATCACCGAACTCTGTAAACCATTCAAGATCCAGCATCATAATTCTTCCCCATACTGGCCGAAGATGAATGGCGATGTGGAGGCTGCTAACAAGAACATTAAGAAAATCATACAGAAGATGATGGTGACATACAAAGACTGGCATGAGGTGTTACCATTTGCTCTTCATGGATACTGCACCTCTGCATGTACGTCAATAGAAGCAACACCTTACTCTCTAGTATACAATATGGAGGTTGTCCTACCTATTGAGGTAAATATATCTTCTTTGAGAATCATGAAGGATGCATGTTTAAATGAAGAGGATTGGATCCAGACTCGACTTGATCAACTGAATCTGATTGATGAGAAAAGGCTTGATGTTGTTTGTCATGGTCAGATGTACCAAAAGAGAATGATCAAGGCTTTCAACAAAAAGGTCAGATGACAGGTATATCAAGATGGTGATCTAGTAATCAAGCGCATCATACTGCCACAAGGTGATCCCAGGGGAAAATAGACTCTCATGTACAAAGGGCCATTTGTAATCAAGAGCATATATTCCGGTGGAGCCATGATTCTAACAACCATGGATGGTGACGACCTTCTTCATCCTGTGAATGTGGATATAGTGAAAAGATACCTCACATGAATAAAGACCCGCTAGGTTGACTGGCCTAGGCAAAAATAAGGGCATCCCGGCGAACCAAAAGGGTTCGGGCAAAAGTTAGGGATAAATTAAAAAAAAATCAGTACACTCGGCAAGTTGAAAACTTGAAAAGGCAGCTTGGGCAAAAAAGGGTATCCCGTTGGACTGGTAACCCGAAAGGGCGGTCCAGGCAAAAGTTAGGAATTTGAAGCGTACAACTATGTCCCATTGGATCACCTTGTGACGGACTTCAGTATCAATTATCGAGCTCAAACAGTACCGACCAATCCAGTCAGCTTCGGACAAGTAGCAAAGTGATGAGACGCTCAAGGACATAAGGGAAATAGCATAATTGAAACTCAATGGGATTGTTACACATAGCGATTTTCTCTTTGTACACTATTTTGTATAGTTTTCATTTTCACAGCGGCGTTCTCCTACTAGAACGTCAGTCTCTTTGTACAAAAATGCCTGTTATAGGCAAACTTCAAAATCAATGCAAATCATTTCTTTGAAAGTACAAAACTATTTGTTTTCTATTTTTCCGTTTTGTTTTGCAAAAGCGTCCAGTGATTATTTTTGACATATGCATTTGAATATGATTACGTTTACAAATACTTGCATAAGAAACAGAAAGACAGTTGCTAATGACTTTAAGAAATGGGGAAAAGTCTAAGAAATCCATTTGTAGTCCCGACAGTTACTCTTTCCAGCATGTACAAAGGCAGAGACATTTTTAGACGAAGTCACCGCTACATCCTTAGCATACGACCTAGTGACATCTATGTTCCCTACAGAGTGGAAACAACCAAAATTTTGATCTCTTCTTCCCCAAACAGGAATTACCTCCTCCAGAAAATTTCCCTCAGAGAGGTTAACTCAAAGATCCCCGACTAAGTTTTACAATTCTCAAACAGTTTATAAAGCCTTATCCCTTGGTATAGTTCATTTCTCTAGCTGCGAAAGTTTATCCCCCAACAGATTTTTTTCCTCTACATCGGTAAAATCTTCCAACAGAGCATCTTTCTCCCCCACAGAGTCATTCTCAAGCAAGAGTCAAAAATCCCCAGAAAATCATCTCCACTCATCATCCCCAACGAGAATGAAAGAATCACTTTCCTCATCTACCAAACAGCAGTCGGGGATTCAGCTTCCCAGTACTCTCTAGCAGCAGTCAGAGATTTACTTTCCCAGACTAGGAGATATCGCAACAACATTCCATATGCATACATCGTGGCATGCGCATACACATCGCATACATCATAATCTCATTTATTTTGAGAACATCATTACACAATGCATTTCATACATCATGACATTGCATATGACTAACTCTTTACCTTTTCAGGAAAGATCAAATCAACAAATACCATTGACCACTTATATGACCTGGAAGTCTTCTCAAAGGCTACGTCTGACGAATGGAAATTTCAGCATGTTCCTCAGAAAGATTATTCTTAAAAGACCTTCCTCTAGTTCAATTAAATCAACACTAAGATTTTTCTGATTTCTATTCCAGTTGAAGATAATTCACGACCTTTTTCTGGTTCAATTAAATCGATACTAAGATTTTCCTGATTACTATTCCAGTTGAAGACAACTCAAGACCTTTTTCTGGTTTAGTTAAATCGACACTAAGATTTTTCTGATTTCCATTACATTCAAAGTTAATCCAAGACCTTTTTTTGGTTCAGTTAAATCGACACTAAGATTTTTCTGATTTCCATTCCAATCAAAGTTAATCCAAGACCTTTTTCTGGTTTAGTTATATCGACACTAAGATTTTTCTAATTTCCATTCCAGTCAAAGTTAATCCAATACCTTTTTCTGGTTCAGTTAAATCGACACTAATATTTTTCTGATTTTTATTCCAGTTAAAGTTAATTCAAGATCTCCCTCTGGCTCAGTTAAATCGATACTAAGATTTTTCTGATTTTTATTCCAGTTGAAGATAATTCAAGACCTTTCTCTGGTTCAGTTAAATCAACACTAGTATTTTTCTGATTTCTATTCCAATTAATGTTAATTCAAGACATTTCTCTGGTTCAGTTAAATGGACCCTAAGATTTTTTGATTCTTATCCAATTAAAGATACTTTAGAGCCTAGAGTCCGACCAGATAGCAGTTTATTACTTACTATGAAGCCTGGACCCGTCCAAATGATAGTATAACCTATGACACTGAAACCTGGACTTTACCAAATAATGGTATACCTCAGATTCAAGTTAAAGCCTAGACCCGACTAGATAATAGCTTAATTTCTTCAAACTGCTGAAGCCTGGATACGACCAAATAACAATTCAATGACTATAGTTACTGCAAAACCTGGAACCGACCAGATAGTTGTTAATTTCATATTCCCCAATAGGTCACTATGAAGCCTGGAATATGGCCAGATAGAAGTCAGTATTATTGTCCTCGGTAATTCACTGTTAAGTCGAGATCCTGACTAGATAGCAGTTCACTTCCAAAATTAGGCCTAAACAGGGCTACCATCATGCTCAGGA
Source organism: Vicia faba (assembly GCA_948472305.1). Lineage (NCBI taxonomy): Eukaryota > Viridiplantae > Streptophyta > Magnoliopsida > Fabales > Fabaceae > Vicia > Vicia faba. The sequence goes on from OX451740.1 coordinate 1,355,973,598, forward strand.
GAGTGAGGCCAGTCGATCCATGGCCTCACAAATAATTTATATTGCGTGTTTGGCTTATTTCAGGATGAAAAGGTTGTAGTGACAAGCGTAAAACCGTCACTATAGATCTTGTTGTCTAAAATGATAAATGAAGGAAGAAGATGATGAGTGGCAGCCCCTCACTGGGAAACTCAAATCCACGTGCGTTTTTATTTTATTTTTAAATAACCACTTGTTTTCTTTTCTAATATATTATTATGGTTTGATATGTATAAACGATTGGATTGGCAGCTCGGTTGGTATTGAAGTGTGCGTATGAGAGGGAGGACCTGGGTTCAAATCCCAGGTCCAGCGTTTTGTTTGATTAACGTTTGTTGATTGCAGATCTAATGTGTACAAGTCCAGTCAGCGCATGATATGACCTCAAATATGGGCCATCAGTTACCAACAAGGGAAGATCCAACGCTCCTGGGATGCTCCTCCATGATGGACCTCCCAAGAGCCAACAACACTGAATTAAGCCAGCCTCTAGCCTCTTGCTAATGGGCCTAGTGAAATTCAAATTCAGCAGACCCCTGTTTACTTAGACATCCAACCCAAGTCCCTTTATTTTTCTTTATTTTTTCATTTAAGTTTTTTTATCAAAACATATTAAAATCAAATAAAAAAACAATAGACTTAGGATTTTACTAATTAATTTTTAATTTTGGTAATTTAATTAGATTAATTATTTTTATTTTATTTTATTAATTTTAAAATCAATTAGACTTAGGTTATCTTCATCCAAATATTTTCTTAAATAAAGATGCAAAAAAACTTTAGAATTAAGTTAATTTCCATTTAATATTTATTTTTTCTCAATTAGATTTAGCGTTAATTTAGATTAAGCATCTTTTTTAATCAAAATTAAACAAAAACCAACAAAGATATTCTCTTATTTACTTAGCATTTTCTTAGGATTTTAGACGTTCGTTTTTATCTCGCGCACGTTTATTGTTTTCGCATTTTTACGATAATGTAACTATATCATGGTATGTAATAGCTTAAATAGGACTTTTATCGCTTTCTTTATTTTACTTTTCCCCCAGTTTGGAATATTGTAAATCTCCCACCCCGAAGCATTTAATAGAGTAGGATCTAAATTCTCGCACTTTTAATTTCTGCATATTAACTGTTAGTAATTAGGCGTGCATGATAAGACTGATAATTAAAACGGTAGCAAACTTAATAATGCAAGATAAATAACTGAACTTAACACATATGCACATATGCACCTCTAGGGTATCCCCACATTGGTTGCATTCGGAAAAACAGTCATGTCCTTCGAAAAGGGGACACTTTAACAAAGTCCCGTAAATCAAAAATATCATAGTCCCTCGATGACCCCACAATTGTCTTTCGGTAAATGATCTAGACTCTAAATAAAATTGATAAAGTGTCTCTATATGTTGCCTTTATGACTGTAAAACATCCATTCGATTGTCCCTCAACATCAAACGATTAGGCTACCTACTCACTAATAGTAGGATAGCACTGTCTAAAGAAAAAGAGGAAAAGAACGACCCTTTAGAGTAACAAAGTAGATAGCTATTAGAAGTTTGCTCAAACATTTTGCACTTACACAAAAAACTACTTTTCAAAATACTTTGTACACTTTCTCCACTATCCCGAAAAACATTATAAAGTTCGTCGTACTAAGGCGTTTTCAAAACATTTTCAAACACACAAAGCACAAAGGTATTTCAAAACGAGCAAACCTCTTAGAGCCCGTGGAAAACCACGGATGGAAAGGGTGCTAACACCTTCCCTTTCCATAACCTACCCCCTTACTCAGAAAAATCTCGAAAAGGTCTTTTTCTATTCTTTTCACCCTTTTATTTGTTGGATAAAAGAAAAGACGGTGACGACTCTTGTTTACCGCAACATTTACGAATACAAAACGCAAAACCAGTATTAACAGTCGGTTCTGTTACCGTATCACATAATGTATATAATTGATGTTTTGTTATTTTATTTTAATAATCCACATGTCACAATTTCATTAGGCTTGGGAAATAATTTGACCAAGCAAATAATACAAATAGGGTGGGATGCGCCGTAGCTGTTCTCCATTTTTCCTTTGTTCTATTTTCTTAGTTAATTTTTCTATTATTAACATTAACATTTTAAAAAATAATAATAATAACAAGGCCACTTGTTAATTAATTATTGGCTATTTTAGTGGAATGAAACGACAAACAAGTCACGAAGAGAGGGGATGCGTCCTTCTAATGTTGCCACATGTTTTGGGTTTTTCTCTTTAATTTTATTTTTATAATAACTTTAGAATTAGGATATAAAATTATTTTTATTTTTTTAGAATTAAGATATAATGTATAATTGGACTTTGGGTTCCATCATTATCATTTACACCTCCCATTCTAACTTAGCACCTTTAGACTTTTTGCTAATTAACTTAGTTAATATTTAGTTATTTAATTATCATTACAAAAATAACAAAAACAATAACAATCCAAAATTTTCTTTATTTAATCCAAACATTCTATAAATAATAGGATGTTCATCTTCGAGTAATTAAATCCGTCGACATATTGTCTACGAGTTTATTATTCAAAATCAAACAATTTAAATCCACACAACTCAAAAATTACTACATCCGCGAGCGACACGTGACCAATATCTGGCCATGTATGGAGAAAGACTTTATCAGACTTTTTCCGCTCTACGTCTTAATACAACTAACCAACAATAAACCATTTTTTACCAAATAAAACTATAAGATATTTTTAAAAAAGGATTAAGGAGAATTACTTTCAAAATTAACTGCGAACTCCGTCTACGCTCACTCAACTTACAACTCAGACAAGGTTCAAGGATAATTCAAAGGCAATTCAATGGAATCCTATAAAAACAGATTTGAAATAAAAACAGGGAAAAATGTCATTGGCTGAGAGATGACATGTCATCGTCTCCAACCTCTAGCCACCTCCAAATCGTGATTCCACAAACGGTAAAATTAAGATCTCATACTAGTGTCTTTCTGTTTGTATCTTAAAGACAATTCCAATGGTACCCTCGCGAAAAAATTTCTATTAAGCATAGCTTAGTCTATTTGGAAAAAACCAGAAGAAAAAATAAAAAAGGGATTTGAAAATTCACGAGCAAAACTCACTTTCAATTAAGAATAAACGATGCTATGAGCATCAGAGTGATGAGAGCTACATTCTAGCAAAAAGTTTGAAGAGAATTGATGGATAGATTTACCTATTGAAACTCAACTTTAGAACTTCGAAAATGGACTTGGTGAGCTTGATTTAATGCTTGATTCTTTGTGGTAAGAGTATGGTTAGCTTCATAGAAGTTCAGTGAAGCTAACTGAATCAAAAGAAAGGAATGAAAGAGCCTCTAAAGGAGAAAATGAATTCAAAAATTTCAGAGGTTTTGTGAGGTTATGGAAGAGCTTATTTGGTTATCCAAGATTGTGAAAATGAGTTGAATGTGTCCCTTATTTATAGTTGAGCATGATGGAAACAAAAAGTGAGAGAAATGATCAAGTATGAGTGAAGTTCGTGTGTACCTGCATCATGAGAAAAGTGTGACTTGTGATCCATCAAAACTCACTCAATTCCTGGGTTTTAATGCTTAAACAGGTATGAATAAGTTTGTTAATCGTATTTAAGTGAAAAACACACACGGAATTGGTGATTAAAGTTCACATTGGGAAAATCAAATTCTGACTTCAAGCAAAAACTCAGTTTCATGGAAGCAACTTCAAGAGCTTGAGGCACATAATCTAGGAGGCTTTATGGGATGATTCTTTAAGCATTTGAAATATCTCAAAACAAAATTTACAATGTGCTAAGAAAGGTAGCATTTTGTGATCTTAGTTGAAAGTTACGATCAATTAAAATTGTGAAAAGTAAACTGAATTTTGTACTTAGAAATATTTATAAGTGTTGAACTTCAAAATGACCTATAATGTTCTTCAAAGTTACACCATTCCACTAAAAATTTGATCTTGTTCCTTGAGGATGAAATGAAGTATACCCTTTTAATTGGATTTTGGAATTGAGATCATTCATGTATCAATAAAATTGAAAGAGTTATGGTCTTTGAAAGATAATGAACAAATTTGGGAAAACTCACAAAACACATATAATCTTTTCAATTCTTTAACAACTTTCCAAGCATTTTCAAGTATTGCATATTGAAATAAATTTATAATTAAGATCCCAAAGATTATTGTAGAAAAATAATGCGCTTAAGGAGATACAAGATGATCAAGTTATGATCATTTGAAGTCAAACCCTAAGATTCAAAGGCTTTTCAAAGGGACTTGTAATCTTCTTCAAACTTAAATGGTCATTCATGCCATATTAGCCTTTGATCTTTGAAGAGAAGATATTAAGTACCCTTTTAAGAGAATCATGTCTTTGGAATCACTTAAAAATCCCAAAATTTAGGTAAGACATGGTCTTTCGAAGTCAGCAAACCCTAGCTCAGAGAGGGTCAAAATGACTTGTAACCCCTTTAAACTTTTGATGACTTTCATTGCACAATTAGATATTTTCATGTGAATAGAAGTTGATATAGATGATGATAAGAGATCATAGCAAAAAGAACCCACTCAAAATGTTAAAATTTGATTGAGTTATGTACTTGTGATCACTGAATCAAGCATTTGCTCAATTAGGTCAAACTTGTTGAATAAACCTTGAAACTTTTGAACTTTCTTTGAAAAATAGAGCATGATGGATCACATTATACCTTTAAATGATGTTGTCTTGAAACACCCTTGAAGGTGGAGCTTAAGTCTCAATGTAACTTTTTGAAGAAGGCATAGAAATAAACACAAGAACCTATGAATCTTCTTGATGAATACCACCACCAACTTTGAGGAAAAATTGAACTAAATAATGTGAGAGAGCTCCTTGAACCAATTTTTTTTGATATCATAGACATAGCCTTGAAGCTTAATCTCTTTCAATCCATTGAAGAACCATTTGACTAAGTACCATCCCTAAAAACCCTAGGTTAGATGGTGAGATGAATGCAATTGTTTCATCACCTACAATATGAACATTCAAAGAAACATATAAACATATCTTAATGTTAGTTTAAAGAACACATGTTCAAGATACACAATTCATGGTGCTTGGTGATCCCTCAAGATCAAACTTAAATATAGGATGAAGTAGAAAGGGAGAACCAACCCTAATGTGTGATCTTGATATATTGATAATATTAGTGTTGGCTAGGATTTTCATTAAGAAACAAATCCAAACCAAAAATTAAAATGTTCTGTTAAGAGCATTAAAGAGAGTTAAATTATGAGGAGTCGACTATATAAGCATGTTGACCATGGATGATCTCACAGGTAGTCGACCAAGGTTTCATAAGTGCAGTCAATCAGAGAAGGGTTCATGGTGAATGGATTGGGCCCAAGAGAGGTAAGAAGCCAAAGAGGGTTAAAAGGCCCATAAGCGCCTAAACTGCAAAAGTGAAGTGTTATGGAGGGAAAAACATGGGTTTTATATTAGGAGTGATGAACGTGGGATCATGGAGGGAACTTATGAAGAACATGTGGCAAGCAAGAAAACAAAACCCACTTAAAAAGTCGTTATATCTGTGTATTATAAATAAAGCACTTAGTGCACTTTGTAAAAGGTCAAACTTTCACATTCCTATAAGCTAGTCACTCATAGTCACCAAGCAAACGAGTGAAATGAGTCAGGAAAAGGAAATGTATGTTTGAACCAACCTATGTTGAATCTTTTTTTAATGTTATGTCATTACCTTTTACAATTTTAAATGATTTTTGTCTTATTTACTTTGTCTTTTATCGAGTCATTTGGATTTCAGTTGGACTGACCTTTTTTAAAATACTTTTACTATGCATGCAATATGAAGCACTGTACTGAGATTCCCTGGTCGATTTTGCCAGTAAACTTGTTTTAAAGAGACCAGCGCTGTTTACCAAATCCAAAGGTAAACAAATTGGCACACCTGGTGGAACAATGCTAATAGTTTCGAATTTTGTGTGTAGTTTCACAAAGTTTCTTATAGTTAGTGTGTTTATGAATTTGAGTAGTGTTAAACTTTTGTTTAAGTCTAAAATACCACACTCTTGACACAAACACTGCACATACGCAGATTTATAAACAAAATGTGGATGATATACACGTAAGTACCACAACTCAAAGCGCGGAAATTTTATCTCCTGTAAGATAGACCGCAGTTCATGGTTCAGTGATAACAGTCACAATGATAGAACCTAGGCATGTGGTATCTCCATTTGACCCAAATCGACGGCTCTTTCCAGGGGTATAGGATCATCATTTGTCCCTCACCAATATGCTATGCTTATTTGATAATGGTTATGTTACAATTGAACCCTTTCACATATACTAAAAACATAGTGGCCACTAGAAACCAAGGCAGTTATGCCCCAAGTGGTCGACTAGGTGGTGTTAGTTATGTCTCGCAGTCGACACCATCTTTGAGTACTACATCCGTTATGGATTTAAGGCTACAGAAAGATGAGAGTAATTTAGAGTTAATAAACATTTTAACTCGACAAATGGGAGTTTCCCTCAATCCTGTAGTTGACCAAATAAGTAGATTGATTGACTCATTAGGGGTCCAACCAACTCAAACTCAAATGCGCCATAGGCCGTTGAGGGTTTTGAATATTTAGAAGGGGGAAACATTGAGAGTCCTTTTAGACCTCGAAGAGTGGAAGCACCGACTTATGAAGAGGAATAATTAATTGAACAATATGAACCTATTTATCGAAAAGATATTGAAACATCAATTTTTTTTTCTATTCAAAGAAACTAAAAGAGGGAATGATACCAAATCAAAAAGTTTATTACCAAGTCTCCTAGGAGTCAGGTTACCGTATTCTCGTAACAGTTTTTATTTCTAATTAACCCTTGCTTCAATTAGGACTTTTAAGGGTTGTAATGTGCCCTGGTTCACGGTTTTAGAAAAAAAGTATTTAAGGCTCAAAATATTTGGTACCCACCCATTCTCCATGATGTTCTCCAGTCCTACATTCAGTTAATTCGACATGAGCATTCATCTCTCAAAAGAGTTTATGATGGTTGAGGAACCACAACGATTTCTTGGACACGGAAGTCACTTAACCTTTGGTTTCTTAGGCGTTCGATCACACAACTTTTCTTTTGATGAGGATTTTTATGGGATAATCCTTTTCTTCCTTTTGGGATTTTTAAATTCTTTTTCGCTTTCCCTAAGTTTTGCCTGGACCAATTCTTTTGAATTTCAATTTGGGAGTCCAACGGGATGCCCTAACTTTTGCCTAAGCGACTTGTTTTCAAGTTTTGACTTAGCGGGGATTTTTATTTCTTTTTTATTCATATTTTCCATTTTGAACAAGTTGTTTGACCCTAATTCTTTGAAATTTTTGGAGAAAAGTGATTGCCTCATTCCTTGGTCGGTGAGGGATAATCATTGTTATATCGATTTGATCTCGACCTCAGGATTTTTTTTGTTGTTTTTTTATTCACTAGGGAAATAACTATTGTTGTTTTGATATTTTCCCGACCTTATATTGCGAGGGATAAAATGTGGTGATCCCATAATGGGACACTCCTTCTGAAATTTAAATGCTCAATCAAATTATCTGAACATATACCCTGCCCCGGGTTAAAAAATAAGGGTTTTTTTCCGAACAGAAAATAAACTCCTACTTCGAAGGCTCAGAGGGGTTAATGAGGGTCTAACTCCCTTATATCTCCCGTGTTTCGGGATTGAAACAAGGCTTGTGCATCGTCAGCAAGGTTTTTACTCGAAAGCACACCATTTGAGTTTCCAGGTATATTTTCGTCATCCTCCCTCCAGAGTCTTTGCTTTATTAACAACAATTCAATATCAAAAACATAGTAAAATAGATAAGAGTGATAACAAATGGATTAGTTCAAGAAAAAAATATTCAATGCATTACAATTAATCTTTCAAAATGATGAGCAAGTTTGCATATAAGAAAGTACTAAACAAAACAATTAAGATTGCAAAGGAAAATGCAAATGAAATTTGAAATTTCCATGTTGAGGAGACTTTACTCTGTACTGACTGATTGCTTCAAATGATCTTCCGCAACCTTGAGGCTCATTAGGCTAAGCGATTTCCATATGTTATGGACACAACAGTCTCTGAATTGCTCCAAGCTTGGACTTTATCTTAGGATGACGAACCATCTTCAACTGAATAGCTGAATTTCCCCAAAATATACTTATAGAAGATTCTCTTAAAAGAGAAGGGGAATGATGTACCAAGCGAAATTGCATAACCTGAATCACGAAGTATCTTCAACCACACGGGAAAGGCGCAACCCATCTTCTCTTGTAATCTTCAACATCACGGCTAAATGCCCCAGAATGGGAGACACACTTAGCATTTGCATCAAGAGAGAGAGATTAATCAACTAAATAGTCTCCAAAGCACGAAGCTTAATCAACTAAATTCCCAATAGACGAGGAAGTGTCAGGATATAAGGCATTGTGATGGCATCAAAATACTCCTCAGACTTCTTCTATCTCTTCTTAAGACCTTTGCCCCATGGATTCACTTGGGAAACAAACATTGACTGTTGAAGAGAAGATCAGGTGGTCCAAAGTTGTGGAGAGTACCCCTGTTTGAATAATCGGGTGCCTCAGCATGGTAACCACATATGGTGTTGATGATAGGATTTAGTAGGGTAATTTGTAGACGATAATGAAGTATAGAGCCTAACCCACTTAATCTCAAACGAGTGTGGAAACATAAGAGAATAAAGCACTAAAATGGGATCACAACCGTTCTCTAGGTTTCCTCTAGTCTTGTTGATAAAACAAACCTCTTGAATTCAACTGGTAAATGGGAACCATCTGTTGATAAAACGTTCCAAGCACTCAAGAAAGTAGATGAAATTCACAAGGCACTTCTATGGTTTGAAAGAAATTCAAAAAGATGAGGAGAAGAGAATAACTCACGTTGCAACAGTCGGTGTAGGATTGCTGATACTATCATAAAGACTTTCATGTCCTGACTCAAATGGGTCTTCAATTGACTATCTTCCTTCTCGAAGAGTTCCTGATCACGGGCCAAGGCATGTATGTATACCTCAAACAACCACATCTGAATCTTCATCCCGACCAATACCCCACGAAGTCGTTCCATAATTGATTTATGAGCATGCAACAATGGTTCAAGTCTGTAACTCTGAAGAGAGCGCCAAATCTGAATAAGAATTCCCAACTTTGAGTACCTATTATGAATGCATGAATATGCATGAGGTGAGTGAGTGGATGCAATGCCATGTTAGATCATTTCCAAGGAACTCACATGCTTTTAAATTTGATTTTAAACCAGTAAAGGCAGAGAAGTGCAACACAAGGCTCACACGCATGGTTCCTTGGAAATGGAAAGAACATGTATGTTAAAATGACCTTAACAGATTATGTATGCAAGAACATGGGATCAAGGTTCCATAAACATGGAAAATGGTTGCACTGTCTCTAAACTGAATGATAAATATCACTGGATCAAAGGTCCAACGCCACCTTGGAACATAAAAGAATCAAGTACCAAGTGGATCAACAACTGCATGAGACCAAAATCTCCCTGTCATAAAAGATAACTACTGAACAGCCGAAATAAACGGCCTTCACAAGGTGAGAAGTCCGGAAAAAACCCGAAAGAACACACAGTCACTGACAGTACCAATTCACCATCAAAAACACACAGTAACTATTAGAACATGGTCACCAACAGAACTCAAGTCAGCAACATAACCAAAGTCACCGTCAGAACTAGAGTCACCATCTGTACCTGTAAGAATCAATCATCCCTCCCCACTCACGGGTGAAACTAGGTCAGGGTAAAGTAAGGGTAACTCAGAATCATGGGTATGCCTGAAGCCACTATCGTCGAAACACCGATGTGAAATGATAACACCCCATTTGTAATCTCATCTGAGCATGGACGACATGAGCGCACCAGGAAACCAAAGTCGACTAGCTGTTCATGTTCCACTTTATTCCTAAGGTTCCTATGGTTCTCACTTGGCCTGGGTATTGGGCCTTTTACCTCTTGTAACACCCAGCCAACATGACAGTAGAGCCAGCACAACAGATAACCAAATATATGGAAAGCGATAAAATACATGCACAAACATATGCAAGAAGTGTATATAAAGCTATAAATAACAGGATATAAATAAACACCCCAAGAAATAAATAAACAAGAGCTAGGATCGACTCCAGGATGGACCAACAATAGGTCAATCCTTTCCCCAGTGAAGTCTCCAGCAGAAACAATCGGCCAAACCGTCATCTGATAATGAAATAAATGAAGTCGACACCGAACGTCTTTTATCATGCCAATGGGGAAAGGTAAACATCGAGAAAATCTGAAGAGGTTGAAATCACGATCAAACGACTGAGAGACCGGGTAAGGGAGTTTGTTACGCGAGGGGAAGGTATTAGCACCCCACACGCCCGTAGTACTCTATGATATCCACTCTTGTTGTCTAATCTAATGGGTGTCTAAAAATATATATCTAAGTTGTACAAGGAAAAAGGAAGATGCAAGGATGGAATGCATGCAAAAAGAGAAGAGAAAATAATGTAGGGAAAATTAAAGTTGTGCTCGCTTGGGCCCTACCCCAGTGCCTACGTATCCCTTTTAAGGAATCAGAGCAGCCGTAGTTCGGCGCACATATTTTGGTTGGTTTGTGTTTTTTAGTTAAGAAGAAAAAAGCAACAATCAAGATGGCAAAACATTAGATAAAACGACAAAACATCAACAACAATGATAAAAGCAATAAAAAGGATGGCAAGACATCACATCACATTGAAACACAAACTCAGATGATAAAACATCAACATGATAGCGAAATATCTGACAAGATGATAAAACATTACACCTAACAATGATATCGAAAATCAAAGAAGGATGACAAACATACACGATGGCGAAACATCGGCAACAAACATATGCGATGGCGAAACTTCGGTAAAAAGATAGCAAGATAACATGGAAAAGATGGTGAAACATCAATAAACCAGATAATAAAACATCACACATAACAATGATATGGAGAATCAAAGGAGGATAACAAACATGTGCGCGATGATGAAACATGGGCAATAAACATATGCGATGGCGAAACATCAGCAAAAAGATAACAAAAACATGGCAAAGATGGCGAAACATCAATAAACCAGATAATAAAACATCACACCTAACAATGATATGGAGAATCAAAGTAGGATAACAAACACATGCGCGATGGAGAAACATCAGCAACAAACATATGCGATGGCGAAACATCGGCGAAAAGATAACAAAAACATGGCAAAAATGGCGAAACATTAATAAACCATATGATAAAACAAAGCAGGGAGGCGCATAAGAAATTAAGTTTGTTTTGTATTTTTTACCTTGAAGAAGGATTTAAGTTTATTAGATATGTTTTATGATTTTCCAAGAAGAGGTTTTAGTTTTAATATGCAAGAATGCAAAGAATGGAAAAATAACTATGGGAGACTAGCCTAGCACTATCCCTAATATTATCATACAATGATTGGTCCTAGGGTTAAGGATGAAAAGGGGAATTCCTATCCTATATTAGCATGCATCGATACCTATCCTACTGTAGCTCGAGGACTAACCCTACACGAGAAATCCTAAGGGAGCATGATACCAAACAAGTAAAAAAACAAGTGCTTTGGCAAAAGCATGCAATCGGGGTATAATAAATTAGGGGATGAGGGATATGAAGAGAAATGCTTTAGCTAAGGGGAACGGATCAACCGAAGCAAACAAGCGGGAGACAAATGAAATAAGATAAATGTAACGTTCAAAGCGACTGTGCACCTAACCAAGATATAGAAGATCGAGGTAGACAACAGAAGACAATATGAATGATCACGGAGTGTCAGCATTGGCCAATGCGAACTCCTGACAAAGCGTGGGGGTTTGATTGCAGAACCCTTACCCACTTGACAGAGTCGATACATATGATATGCATGACTCCAAATCATCGACGTACCATGTGACCTAAGGATGACACAGAATAGAATGTGTGCGGGGGGGGGGGAGGGGTCGATTACGTACCCTTTCCGCTCGCCTCCTTTTGAGGACTTTTCACCAATAATATAGTGAGGGCACAAGTATAAACACACGTGCATAATACCTACTCCGAAGGTAGGATTTTAAACAATCACAATTAGCACACCGATAGAATTGCCTTAAATAAGTCTTTAAATAAACCAGACGGATTCTTGACATGATCAACAACGAAAGACCTCATCATACAGCTCTGTTCCTACTTGACATGGCAAGGAAAGCGATAAGAACCTTACTTCTCAAGATCTGTAGAAAGCAGTGAATGGCAGAGATAAAAGGGTAGTAGTGCAATACCAAATGGATAACTGTCTGTAGTAACTAAATGAAAGAAAGAATCCCATAGAACTTCAAGCAAGCTAACACCAATAAACAAATCAAGTCAGAAATCACTTCATTGAATATGATCATTTAGGCTTCAGATATGAACATGTCCCACAAGTGGTGCATAGCAGTCACAATCACATATATATCCTGCAAAGACTATCAAATATACAAAGAACAATAATTGTGCAAGCATAGCCAATTGTGTTCCACAAATATAGTGGAACACTACCACATGAAGTCAAAATGGGTAACTTTCTCAGAGTACCTCACACATTCAACAGACATATTAGTGATCTCAAGAAGAAATGGTGAATCAAATGAGGGATGGATGATGACAGAAAGAACATGGTAGTAAATATCAGAGCATTAGATATGGGAAACACCAAGTAGGCATAGGCAACAAATATGTCAAAGCTAAAGAACTATTGCTCCTTTTCATCACAATGTTGAATTGACAAGTAAATATCAATCAAGGATCATAAGAGCTTGAGAAGAATACATTCAAAGACCTTGGAAGTCAGTAGCAACCACTACTGAATCATACTCATTTATTTCATCATGATTCATAAGCATAATAGAAGAGGGATTCCATAAAATGCATCACAAAGCTTAGATCTCAAGTTAACAATGAAAGGGATTCAAACAAAGGCGAAGTTAGAAGGCTTTAAACCATTCAAAGAATTGAAATCAAGCTTCTAACATGCTATGAGGATATAATCAAAAGGTTATAATTTTGATCCTAATACATGTTGCACAAGTGCATTCAATATACCTCAAAGATTCAGGATGAGAAAAGATAAGAACATCAAATTCATACATGAATGAAATTGGTTCTAACAATAGAGGTCAATTATTATCAAGTCCTTATGAAACTATCATTGAAGTATAATTTCTCTACATATTATCATTGGCCACTTCATGACCACAAACTCCAGTTAAAAGCTCAAGTTCCAAAGTGAAAATCAATACGAAAACATCAATTACAAAGCATGCATCAAAAGGATCAACATTCAATTATGAGGAAATTAACTGGACTGACTTAAGTTTATGTGAGGAAACAGAAGCATCATGATCATTAGGTGCCCGAATTACAGGCCTCACATAAGTTGATTGGCCACTAAACAAGTTGCAACAAAGAATGAAATAACTCACACCAAAAATTTCATAGCATCTTTGAAGTGTGTAGAAGTCAGAAAGCAAGTCTTAAGTTCATAAATAGTTGATGTGGGGATCAAATGAGGCCCAAAGTTCAAAACTAGTTGGCCAAACTACCAAACTAGACAAGTTTTCAAAATAATTTATGGAAAAATATCAAACCAATTAAAATAATCCAAGAAAAATCCGATTTAAATCCTTAACCCATCTTCAAACCATAAAAAAGATCCAAATTCCATTGGAAATCCAGGGCATAATGATTTTTGAATTGAAACTTACACAATAAGCAACAAAACCCTAATTGTTTGACTTTTAATCTTAAATATTAATTAAATAAGATAAAAATTCAAACAATTCAAAAAAAATATGCATGAATCATTAGAAAACTCAAGAGATCATAATACATATTTTTCCATTTTTTTAGAATTAAAGAAAACTCAAAAATAAAATCAAATTCAAACAATTAATCAATTAAACAATCAATTACATCCCAAAATAAAATTCTAATCAAAAGTCAGAAGAAAATCATCCCAAAATTAATATTCAAATATTAGAATTAAAAACAAACTTCTATAATTTTTTGTGGATTTTTTGGATAAATAAAAATATTGAAATAAAATTAAACACAAACAATTAAACCATTAAACCATTATTTAATTCCCAAAATGCAAACCCTAACCAAAAATCAGAAAAGGACCCAAAAAAATAATATTCAAATACTAAGATAAAAGAAAAGCTACTATAATTTTTTGTGGGTTTTTGGATTAAGAAAAATATTAAAATAAAATTGTGAAACAAAACAAATATAATAAAACTTCCAAATTAATCATTTAATCAAAAATAGGAAAAATACCAAACAAATTTCAGAATCAAATTCTAAATAATTTTAAGAGTTCAAAACACTTTTTGTGGAATTTTTAGATCAAAGAAAATATTAAAACAAAAATAAACATTAAACAAACAATAAATTAAGCTTACGAATTTTTAAACCAATAAAAACATTTTTAAAAATTCCAATAAAATTACAGAAAATAGTAGGAATTGTTCTGGACTTCTGATAATTTTTCCAGAAGTCTTTAAGTTGTTTTGATCAAGAAATAAAAATCAGAAAATTAATTGAAATCAAAATATAAACTATATTCAAATGTTCAAATTGGACCGTTCAGATGATGACACCTCATCATCCCTAATCTCCAGCCAGATCAAAAAACGCGCGCGCCCTCAATTTTATGCCTCAACTTCAGATCCACCAAACAAACTCGTTTCTCAACCACTTTGCATCAAATCAAGTGCAACTTAAAGCCAACATGACAAGGAATTCAGTGCAATTCGAATCACATCAAGTAGTCAAACGTGGATCTAGAAATCCATGCATGAAAACAACAAAATATCACTGAAACCTAGAGTTGTATAGATCTCAAACAAGCATTGTATACCAAATCAAACCTCAAATTGCTTTTGAAACAATCATATAACATCCACAAACAAATATTCATGCTCAAATTCAACAATAAACAACTACATCTCAAGAATCAAAGTTGGATAAACCTACCTCAAATGAAAATCCGAATGCTTGATTCCCTCACTCCGGAAGAAAATCAACGGTTCCAACTTGATCCTCTTGCTCCACTAAATGTGTCTCCACAAAAAAAAAAATCACCAAGGAATTAGAGGATTTGAGGAAAAATGCATAGGAAGGATGTTTGAACTCAGATTTGGGTTTCTTGCAATGGAGGCGTGTGTGTGATCAAATGAGCCTTGCTACTCATTATATAGAGTGAGTAGAGGAGGGTAGGAGTGTAAATGCAAGCTGAATACCGTTAGAGGGCATTGAAACAACCGACTGAAAATCATCAAACAATGAAGTCGCCATCGAACGTCTTTTATCCCACATGTAGGGAAAGGTAAACATCGAGAAAACCTGAGAAGGGAGAAGTCACGGTCTTACGACCGAGAGATCGGGTAAGGGAGTCTGTTACGGGAGGGGAAGGTATTAGCACCCCACACGCCCGTAGTACTCTACGGTATCCACTCTTGTTATCTATCTTATGGGTGTGTTCAATCTATGCTTACTGTCTATTATACTACTGAAGGAAAATGCATGCAAAAGAAAGGAGAGAAGAATGTAGGGAAAATAAAATTTTGCTCGCCTGGGCCCTACCCCAATGCCTACGTATCATTTTTGAGGAATCAGAGCTACCGTAGTTCGACTCACATGTTTTTGTTTGTTTGTGTTTTTTATGGACAATGTTAATTCCGCCTTCTGCTGCAGCTTGACCTTTGGAGACTTATGCGTTGGCACAGAAGTAAACTAATCATGTCCTTACCTGAAAAGGGTTTTAGAGAGAAGGTGCTCGAGCGCACAAAATGGTTTGAATTTGTTTTTTATTTTTGTTACCTCGAAAAAGGGTTTAAGTGAGATTAGCATGTTTTTAATTTGCTAAGAAGAGAAGTTTTTGTTTTAGATGCACATGTAAAAGGGGGAAGAAAAGAGTCTAAGGGAGACTAGCCTATTTCTAAACCTAATGTTATCATGCAATAGTAGCCCTACGTCAAGGATGAAAGGGGAAGTTTCTACCTAATGTCAGCATGCATGGTTTACAATCTAAGGTCTAACTTGCGTCCGAACAGAGCAAGCGTATCCTAAGGGAACATGGTATGTACAGGGGATGAAGCAAGCAAGCCAGCAAACAGAGCACACCTAAAGAGATCCTTCCTAGGTTAGCATGTCAAAGAAAAGTCTAAAAAATATCCTATAGGGAGCATGCAATGAGAGTGAAGTCGTGATCTCAATTTCTAAATTGAGTGACTCATCGATCAACAAGAAAGAATGGAAAGCGATAAAGTCCTATAGGGATCATGCACTGAGAGCGAAGTCGTGATCTCAATTGCTAAATTGAGTGACTCATCGATCGACAAGAAAGTAAACAAACACAAGCACAACACATATAGCAAATGAAGTGCGGAATGCCTGCTACAGGTCTTTAAACAGCGACTTCGAGCGCACGCTCTTTATTTCCTACTTCACATGATATCTAGAAAGTGGTAAATGTAATATTACAACAAATGGCCTGAAACCATACTAAATGGATAATAAAAATCCGAAAAACCAAGTCAAAGCATGGCGAAAGCTCGGAGGGCGCCACAAACTAGCCTCAACTACAAATAGCGTCAGAAGCGTGAACAACATATGCAAGCAAAGCGTATCCGTCACCAAAGAGAATGGTATCCCAATTGATTCTCAAAGTATGCACATCTCACAGAATTTGTTAGTAGATAACAACAAAATCAAATGTGATAATGGCAATTAACAATATGCATAAAAATGAAGTATGAATATGTACAACACAAAGCAAACAAGTCAAAGGGAGCATAAAATAGCATTCCGGACAGCAACCTCATACTCATGAAAATAGGTGCAAAAACCGGTTTAGAAACATCCAAACTTGCTATCGATATCGAAGAAATGCCCAAATAAGTATAACAATGCATATTCACAAATAAAAACTCAATGCACATGCGAAATACAAGTTCCGGACAACATTACGCATATTTTGAAATTCATCACGAATCGATTTGGAAATCAAAGTTTTAGTACATTAATCTTGATAATTAGCATGGGAGGGTTATCCGGAACTTGCACATGAACATGTAACCTCAAGATTGATCTAAAAATCAAGAATTAAAGTCTTAAAACCACATGAGTTTAATGTATCTGAATTTAATCAACAAATTGTAAATTAACTCCAATTCATGAGTTTATGTATTTATGCCAAAAGTGTAATGAATAGGAATCAACTCACAATTTTCCAAACACAAAAGTTGTGAATCAAAATGTATTCCGATACGCTAAATTAACAAAGTTCTCAAACAATTAGTTAAAACCAAATGATATTACTTGACATGAAAGTAAGAGTTAACACACAAAAAATATCAAAATTCAACAATGAAATACAAGATAATGTGCAAAAAACTTGAATCGAAAAGTTAGAAAGTTAATCAAAAAGCATCTGAAATCAACCGCAAAAATTAAGGCGGCATAGAAACATGCCAACGGTTCCAAAAATTAACTCGGTTCGGCCAAATTCCGTTCTGAAATATGATTTTCGAAACTGCTACAGTAGCAGAAAAACAGAACTAAATTTGTCCGAATCTAAAAAATACTCGTGTGAGAGATTCCGGATGGCTCAAGAAAATCGGTTTTCATTAAAGAAAGTCGGAAAAACTCAATACGAATCAAAAGTTAGAGCAAAAACACCAATTATGTCAAACTTTGCCATTTACCAAGTATTGAGATATTTTCTATCACACTCAATCAAACTTACTTCAAAAATATTTAGCAATGACATTTGAGTCCATTAGAAATTATCTCAATTTTTGAAATGGAAAGCAACAAGTAATCAACCAAAAATTGGTAAAAGATTAGATTATGTCAAGAATTAGTAACTTGAGATCATATGCAAAAAATGCATTTTAAATGCACAAAAATATCAATGATCATCAACCAAAAATAATTGAAAATATGTAGTAAATATTGAAAATCAAAGATTAGGCCTGAACTAAACTAAACTAAACTAATTGTTAGTTTATGTTACAACACCTAAATTAAAGTTAGTGTTAGAATCTACCTAACCTAAACTATTAACAAATTCTACATCAAGAATTAAAAACTAGTATTAATCTAATCAAAAGTTCAAAGTCTCAAACTATTGTTAGTACTAACTAGTTTTCTATAGCTAATTCAACTTAAACACTAGTGTAACTATACCTAGGGCTAAAAATCAACACAACAACACTATGCCAACTTCAAGTTACAACCAAAATCAATTTATCAAGTTCAATTAATCACTTCTTTCAATAAGTAATTCAATAAAATGGTATTAAATTCTCAATTCAAATCAATTCTCAATAATTAAGCCTCAATTATACAATTAAAACCTCAATCAACACAAAACTTAAGAAAAAACACTTATTCCAAAAAATCACTTATTTCAAAAAGCACTTAATTCAAGAAAACTCACCGATAGAAGTGAAGAGGAGGCTTAGGTATAGAGATCGCAATGAACGGATCGACAATCGGAGGATAATTGCTCTTGATCTTGAC
Organism: Vicia faba; assembly: GCA_948472305.1. Taxonomy (NCBI): domain Eukaryota; kingdom Viridiplantae; phylum Streptophyta; class Magnoliopsida; order Fabales; family Fabaceae; genus Vicia; species Vicia faba. The sequence goes on from OX451740.1 coordinate 1,355,992,295, forward strand.
TTTTGGATCTTGATGAAGTTGTTGTTGTGTTCTTGATGAAAAAAGTGTAGAACCTTGATTTGATCTTTGAGATAATTGAGAGAAAAGTTTTGATTGTTTGTGGAGATTTTTCAAATATGAGAGAAATTGGAGTAAAAAGAATATATAGTATGGGCTTATGTGAGTGAATTTGGTTAATGGGTCTCAAATATTCATAAATATTAATGCAGAATTTTAATTCACTTGAGTGCGATACGTTTCAGGCAAATTCGTAGGAATCTCGGTGCGACTTTAGAAGTTGAAATGTGAAACTAAAATGTATCCAACATCGAGAACAACATCGTGTCTGAAGATGAGCTCGATCGGATAAACGGTGATTTAGTTATGATTTTTTGAAGTTTCCTCTCAGATGAAAATATTTCTCGGTTCAGGATTTTCAACCACATTGCGCGTGCTTCAGACCCAAAACGAAGGCCTTCGGGATACCGCTCTGTGATCAGTGGATCTGGAACTGACTGTTTAACGCTGGTTCGCGAAATGTCGCGGTAAGCAAGAGTCGCCACCGTCTTTTATTTTCTCCAACATGGAAAGGACAAAAGCACAGAAAAATTCCTTATGAGATTTAGTTCTCGGTTCGGGAGGTAGATTTATAGAAAGGGAAGGTGTTAGCACCCTTTCTATCCATGGTTATCCATGGGCTCTTAGATACTTGCTCACTTGTGTTTTCAAAATGTTTGTTTGCTTTTCAAGGTGAGTGGGTTTGAAAAAAGTTTCTTTGAAAGTTTCAGATCGACTCTTGTATCAGTCCTCAAGAGTGTTTGAAAAGTTGTTTTGAAAGCTTTTTGCAAAGTGTCGGTGTGAAAAGAAGTTTTTGATTTGTTTTGAATTAGAGCAAGTATCTACGAGTCATCTACCTACCCTAAGGAATTAGTCTGTTTAATGTCCTTAAGGTAGTGCCATCCCACCATTGAGAGGTAGGTAGCACCACCGTTGGAGGTGTTCGGGTCAATTCGAGGGTTCGGGACAGTGTGGTCACCAGAGAAATAGGAAGACACCTTAGAAGCTACCCCCATGCCATGTTCATGGACATGAGGACTTACTAAAACGTCCTCTACTCGACGACCACGTTTCGAGGGGCAAGGCAACAGTGAAGCGTACCCTAGGAGTGGTGTGTGATTTGTGTGTCATTTTCAGTTATTATTTGTCTTAATCATGCATTGGGTGTTCTACGCTTTGATTTTATTTTTGGCCATTCATTCTTTCATGCAAATTATAAGCAGTTAAAAGGTGCGGGAAGACAAAAGTCCTACTCTATTACAAAGGCGCGGGTCTACAACGCCAAATTAAACAAAGACCCGATTTGAATAAATAAAAATGCGGAAAATAAATATCCTAATTATCTATTACAAGGCTTTGGGGAATTTACATAAAAAGGAAAATAAAAAAAGGTAAACATGCGAAAAGAAATAAAAATCGAGAATGCGAGGGCGTTGGACCCTTTAAGGAAATTAAATTGGAATTAGTGATTAAATTATTAAATGAGAAAAAGAATTATTTTTTTTTATTTTTATGTTTTTGGATTTATGAAAATTAATGAGAAAATTAATTGGAATTGAAAGTTAAATAAAACCTAATTCTAAATTGTTTTTAATTTATTAGAAAATATTTTAGTTTGACCTAATTTACATTAATTATTTAAATGGCATATTTATTTACAAAAATAATTAATAATTAATAATGGTAAAAAAGGGAAAAAAGAATGGAAGTATTAAAACCCTAATTTCTACAGTTTTTAGTTTATTAAAAAAAGCATTAAAATTAAACCTAAAATTAAAACTAAGTTAATTATTAAATTTATTTACAAAATAAAACATTAGTGAATTAAATAATAAAAATATATTTTATTTTTGACTTTATGATTTTTTTGTATTTTTGTATTATAAAAATTAATTTGATAAATTGAAGAAATAATTAAAAGAGTTTAAGAAAAGAAAATCAAATAAAATGAATAAAGAAAAGAGTGCAAACCAAAGGGTATTCAGACCCAGTTTGGGAGGTTCATGCAAGCAATTTGGCCCAATGAATTCAAACCCTTTGTTGACTTTTCTGGGATGGTGTGCGGCTCCTTGGACCAGCGCATATGGTAGGCTGCTTGTGATGGCCCTCAAATTGAGCTTCGGGGACATGTGGCAGGCACTGATGTGAAGGTGTATTGTGGAACCTGGATAGCACGCTGCATGGAAGTGTAATGGAAAAAATATTATTGAAGAAAGTGGGGGACCTGGGAATCGAACCCAGGTCCCAATGCTTGAAGGACAACACACTCTCCACTCAGCCAAATGCGTTTGTTTGATCATATAATGGATAAAGAATAATAAGAGAGAGAAAACAAGGGTTAGTGGGACTTTAACAAAACACGCGCCAGAATTTGAATTACCCAGTAGCGTGCTTACACCTCAGCGTCTTCCTCATGGCCTCTTTGTTTTTCCTGAAAATACAAGCTAGATAGCGGGAGTTTTAAACCCCCACAATCTGAAACAACAAAAATAGCGAATAAAAATTGGTCAATGATAAATTGAGCGCGATGAGTGTTTTAGATTCGTTGGAATGTTACGAATTCAATGGTCCTAGTCTCATGGTCTAATTTTACCAGATGAAAGAAACCCCAAATTTAGAGCTTTGGAACCCTAAGCATCGTTCATGGTAACTACCCATACACGCGAGCATTCTTCAATTAAATTATGCCATTAGCTTCAGAATCAACATATTAGTATAAAACAATAATGAAAATGCATTGATATCGCGTGAAAATATGAATACGAATATGCAAAAAAGTATGAACAGGGTGACTTCGTGCTACCAGTTCTTGAGGTTAGGGATTGTGATATCGATTGAGAAAGCTTCCTGGATGTGTAAGCAAGCTATTGGAATGGTTATTTTGCCTTGAAACAAACTCTAGCTGTGTTTTCAGTTTTGAAATTTTTTAGAGAAAAGTGCAAAGTGTATGGTGTTCTTGGGCGGAGCTTCTGAGTCCTTGTGATTAGGGTTAGGATTCTGTATGTATATGGAATGATTTTGGTCAGAAATCCAAGCCCAACAACCATGTATTCAATGCTTTTCAGATTTGATTTCAATGGTATCTTTTTCAATCCTTTTCATGTCCTTTTGATGCCAATCATTACCAATCACCTTGATTCTTTCCTTATTGAATAGTGCACGAAATCTTGAGTGAATTCTATGCACAAAAAGATTTGAAAAGCATGGATTAGTATTTTTCTTATAATTAATTTTAATTAAATTAATTAAATAGATTAAATATTCAATTAATTAATTAAAAATAGGAAAATAACTCCCCTTTGGGTCAATGGGTCGTGCATAGATTTTGGGTGATGATTCTTGGAAGAAATTGAGGCCCATTAGCAATTTTGAGGTATTTGAAGTAAAGTTGACTTTTTAAAATTCCCAAAAATTTCCCAACTTCCACAAGGCATATCTTGCTCAATTTTTAAGCTTGGATCATGTTCTAAGACATTTTGGAAAGGTCTTGAAGTCCTATAACCAATTCCTTTGGTCCCATGTCATTTTGATTTACCAATCTCAAGTTATGGTCTTTGACTTAAAGTCCCTTTTTGTTGACTTTTGAAAATGACCTGTAATGTTGCAATTGATAACTTTTTGTGAGAGCATTTCTTGGACTTGAAGTGTGAATAGGAGTTGTAGGAAATGTCATTATCTTCAAAATGAGCTTTGGATGTAATTTTTCTGATAAACCATGTGGAAGTTATGCCCTGGTCAAGTTACAGTTGACTTTTTCAACTGTCCAAAAATAGAAACTTTTGCATCTTGAGACTTTTTGAGCCATGCCTTGAGAATCATGATCAAGAATTAATCAAATGATGTTTGTGGCTTCAAAATAAGATGTTGACCAAAAATTTTGACTTTTGATTGTCAAATGACCATTTTGCCCCTGCAGTTGACTGTTGAGCAATTAGGGTTTTTGACTGTGCAATCTTGTGCTGTAAGTCTTGAAACTTGGCATATGGATGCTTGACAATGTTTATAGGAATGTGGGACTTGTTTGGACCCTTGGAAACCTCAACTTCTTTGTCAAAACCAAAACCCTAATTTTGACTGTTAGGAGGCCACTGGACTGTGCAACTCTTGAGAGATTGTGAAGCTTGCTCTTTGCAAATCTTGAAGAATATGGGAGGGTAAATTTTGGGGTACAACAGTTGCCCCTGTTCAATCTTCTTAGACCTGAGGATGTAGATTGGCTGTCGTGCCTTTCGTAATCCGAAGGTGGAAGGTGATTGAACACTAGAGTGCCTAGAAATTTGCGCTCACATAGTAGTGTGATGGTGGGAATGGGCTTACAGATGCCATTTGGAGATTGATGGATAGGAAGATGGGCTTATAGATGCCATATTGAGAGGTGATGGATAGGTGGATGGGCTTATAGATGCCATCTAGGTGTCGATCGCGTAAGAGATTCCTTAGCGAGAACCTGCGTACCTGAAAAAAGAAAGATGATTACCTGACCTGTTACAGGAGCTGGTCTTCAGACCCTTTGTGTAGATGTGTCCTGACTGGTTACAGGAATTGAATCTTTTAAACCTCGTCAGACGTGCCCTGGCGAGATACAGGAATCGAGTCTGGAGCTTTAAAAGGTTATGAATTAATTAGGGATGGTTACTACCTCAACGGGACGGTGAGAGAACCTTGGGCGATTACTATCTCAACAGGAACGCTGAGAGAATCTGGGGAGATTACTACCTCAACAGTAACGATGAGAGAATCTGGGGCAATTACTACCTCAACAGTAACAGTGAGAGAATCTGGGGCGATTACTACCTCAACAGTAACAATGAGAGAATCTGGGGCGATTACTACCTCAACAGTAACGATGAGAGAATCTGGGATGTCTTCTACTGAGTCTTCATCAGGAAAATCTTTAGGAATCGATTTAAATGGACTAGAGAAGGCCTTTGACGGGATAAGAATTAGGAAAATCATTGGGAGTCGATTTAACTGAACCAGGCAAGGTCTTGGAATCTTCAACTGGATAAGATTCAGGGAGATCTTAAGGTCGATCTGACTGAACCAGAGAAGGCCTTTGACGGGATAAGAATCAGGAAAATCTTTGGGAGTCGATTTAACTGAACCGGACAAGGTCTTGGAATCTTCAACTGGATAAGAATCAGGGAGATCTTAGCGTCAATCTGACTGAACCAGAGAAGGCCTTTGACTGGATAAGAATCAGAAAAATCTTTAGGAATCGATTTAACTGAACCGGGAAAGGTCTTGAAATCTTCAACTGGATAAGAATCAGGGAGATCTTAGGGTCCATCTGACTGAACCAGAGAAGGCCTTTGACTGGATAAGAATCAGAAAAATCTTTACGAATCGATTTAACTGAACCTGACAAGGTCTTGAAATCTTCAACTGGATAAGAATCAGGGAGATCTTAGGGTCGATCTGACTGAACCAGAGAAGGCCTTGGACATAGCTGAGAACTTAACTGGATCTTTCCTGAAAGGTAAAGGTCAGTCATATGCAATGAATGATATGGATCAAGCAATGATGTTCTCACCATAAATGAGATTGTGAGGTATGATGCGTTTATGCATGTATCATGATGTATGTGATGTTTTTGAATGTATGTTTTCGTCTTAGGAAAATAAATCCTTGACGGGTGCTGGGAAGCTAAATCCTGGGCTGATGTAGAGCTTCTGTTTCCACTGGGGAGTGATGGTTGCAAGAATACCGATAGGAGAAGATAACTCCGTTGGGGAATAAACTTGATGAAGAGATTACTCTGCGGGGAATAACTACTCTAGCGACCTTGCTGGAAAAATGCTCTGTGGGGAGAGAGATATTTTGCTGAGATATTGATGGTAACTCCGTTGGGGATACCGTTATTATGTTGGAAGTGTTAATAGACTCCGCTGAGGATAGGAAGACTTCGCCAAGGACGATCTTTCCGTGGCTTTTGGCTGAGGATAACCCAGTTATATCCTGGTAGGGAAATAACCTTTGAATAAAGCCGGAGGGCGCGTTCGTGCTCGGAGAAGCTTCCGGAATCTACTGGGGATAAGCTTCCTGTTGGGGAGATGGATTCAAACTTTCCTGGGGAAATCTTGATTGGACTCTCCTGGGGAAATTTTGAGATGCATTGGGGAAGTGACTCCACTGAAAGTCTGGTTGACCGCCGGGGAACAATCTTAGATCAAGACTGTCGGGGATATCTGTTAAGAATACCTGTATATTGTGCTGAGGAATGTTGAGATCTGCGGGGGATGCCCAACTTCTTTAAGGCTGATTGTATAGCTTTGCTTGGGGAGAGTGCATTGACTTGCTGGCTCACTCTCTGGGGAATTAAGATATACTGGTTATGTTCTTCAGCTGAACTTACCTTGATATCTTGGTGGACAGAACAATTAGATCGCTTAGACCACTCATTATTGCCCCTGTTTCTAATGTTACCTGCAATTAGTCCTTTGTTTCGTATGCAATTATTTATGAGTTAGCAATTAGTGTCAAATGCATATATCACAAATTGAACTTTGGACGTACTTCGCAAAACAAAACAGAAAAAGGAAAAACAATAGGCAATTTGTCTGAAAAGTGTATTTGTATTGATTTTTGAATTTGCCTGTAAATAGGCGTTTATATACAAGAGGCTGACGTCCTAGTAAGAGAACGCCGCTGAACAAAAGAATTTATACAAATTTGTACAAAGGGAAAACAAAACAGCTATGTGAAAAGAATGATCCCACTGGGTTCCAACTCTGCTATCGCCTTTATATCTTCGAGCGTCTCATCACTTGATGACCTAGCTGAAGATGAAACTGATTGATCGATGCCGTCTGAACTTGATGTTGACACCGGCTTCTGGATACGAAGTGATCCAATGAGACATAGTATTACGCTTTATCCCTAACTTTTGCCTGGACCGCCCTTTCTGGTTTTCAGTCCACCGGGATACCCATTTTTGCCCAAGCCGCCTTTTCAGGTTTTCGACTTGCCGGGTGTACAGATTTTTTTCATTTCATCCCTTCATTTTGCCCGAACCCTTTTGGTTCGTCGGGAAGCCCTAATTTTTGCCTAGGTATGTCAACCTAGCTGGTCTTTTTTCATGCGTAGTATCTTTTTACTATGTCTGCATTGGCGGGGTGAGGAAGGTCGTCACCTTCCATGTTGGTTAGAATCATGGCTCCTCCTGAGAACACATGTTTAACCACAAATGGCCCTTCGTACGTAGGGGTCCATTTTCCCCTTGGATCACTCTGAGGAAGGATGATACGCTTGATTACCAGATCCCCAACTTGATATTCTTGTGGTCTGACCTTTTTGTTAAATGCCCTGATCATCCGTTTTTGGTACGTCTGACCATGACAAATAGCAGCAAGTCTCTTTTCGTCGATTAAGTTTAGCTGATCAAGTTGTGTCTGGATCCAATCATCTTCACTCAGATCTGCATCCTTCATTATCCGGAGAGAGGGTATCTGCACTTCGATCGGTAAGACTGCCTCCATACCGTAGACCAAGGAGAAAGGAGTTGCCCCGGTTGACGTCCTGGCTAAGGTACTGTATCCATGTAGAGCGAACGGTAACATCTCGTGCCAATCTTTATAAGTCACTGTCATCTTCTGCACAATTTTATTGATATTTTTATTTGTTGCTTCTACAGCCCCATTCATCTTCGGTCTATAAGGAGAAGAGTTGTGGTGCTGTATCTTAAACTGCTCGCAGAGCTCAGTGATCATCTTGTTATTAAGATTGGTACCTTTGTCTGTAATGATCCTTTCTGGGACGCCGTATCGACAGATCAGGTTGTGCCGAATGAACCGTGCCACGACGTTCTTGGTTACCCTAGCGTAGGAAGCTGCCTCAACCCACTTCGTGAAGTAATCAATCGCTACCAGGATGAAGCGATGCCCGTTGGATGCCGTAGGTTTAATCTCACTGATCATATCTATGCCCCACATTGCAAAAGGCCAAGGTGCAGTCAGGACATTCAGAGGGACCGGAGGAACGTGCACGTTGTCTGCGTAAATCTGACATTTGTGACATGTCCGAGAATGTTGGTAACAGTCGGCTTCCATTGTGGACCAGAAATACCCTGCCCGAAGGATTTTCTTTGCCATAGTGTGTCCACTGGAATGTGTTCCGAAGGTACCCTCATGCAGTTCTGCCATGATCCTTTCTACTTCAGTCTTATCCACACAACGCAGTAAGGTCGAATCATGGTTTCGCTTGTACAGAATGTCGTTGCTAAGGAAGAACTTCACTGCGAACCTTCTCAGAAACTTCTTATCGTTGACAGATGCGCCTTCAGGGTATTCCTGAGCTTCCAAATATCTCTTCACCTCATGGTACCAAGGCTTCTCAGTCACCAATTCAGTCTCGAGATCACAACAGTATGCCGGTTCGTCCAGTTTCCAGATGATGATCCGGGGAGCCTCATTGTCCCATTTGACCTTGAACATAGAAGACATTGTAGCTAACGCGTCCGCCAGCTGATTCTCCTCTCTCGGAAAGTGTTCGAAGGTTATCTCTGTGAAATGGGGGATCATTGTCAACACACATTCTCTGTAAGGAATAAGATTCGGATGTTTCGTATCCCACTCTCCTTTGATTTGATTGATCACGATAGCGGAATCTCCGAAGACACTCAGATACTTAATCCTTAGATCGATCGTAGCTTGAAGACCCATAATGCATGCCTCATACTCCGCCGTGTTGTTGGTGCAGTTGAAACATAGCCGGGCAGTGAGTGGAGTATGAATGCCTTGAGGGGATATGATCACAGCGCCGATACCATTATCCAAAGCATTGGAGGCTCCGTCAAAGTGCATAGACCATCGAGATCCTTCCTCGGGTCCTTCATCCGGTCCAGGTACTTCATAATCAGTCACAATCATGATACTCTCGTCCGGAAACTTGAAGTTCATTGACTGATAGTCGTCTACTGCCTGATGTGCCAAGTGGTCTGCCAATACACTCCCTTTGATAGCTTTCTGGGTCGTGTACTGGATGTCGTATTCTGTCAAGATCATCTGCCATCTTGCTATTCTCCCAGACAGAGCAGGCTTTTCAAATATATACTTTATAGGATCCATCTTTGAAATCAACAAGGTAGTGTGAGTCAGCATATACTGTCTGAGCCGGTGAGCAGCCCATACCAAAGCACAACAAGTTTTCTCGAGCAGTGAGTATCGGGTCTCACAGTCGGTAAACTTTTTGCTAAGGTAATAAATGGTGTGCTCTTTTCGGCCAGACTCGTCATGCTGCCCCAGCACACACCCCATTGAGTTGTCAAGTACTGTCAGGTATAGTATCAGAGGTCTCCCTTCAACCGGTGGCATAAGGATGGGTGGTTCTTGAAGATACTCCTTGATTATGTCAAAAGAGGCCTGACATTCATCGTTCCAACGTACTACCTGATCTTTCTTCAGCAGCTTGAAGATTGGTTCACAGGTAGCGGTTAGGTGCGAGATGAATCGAGCAATGTAATTCAGGCGTCCTAAAAAGCCTCTGACTTCTTTCTCTGTCTTAGGAACTGGCATCTCTTGAATGGCCTTAACCTTGGCAGGGTCCACTTGAATACCCTTGTCACTTACAACGAAGCCTAGCAACTTTCCAGATCTAACCCCGAAGGTGCACTTGTTCGGGTTCAACCTCAGCTTGTACAACTTCAGACGGTCAAACAATTTCTGCAGATGATCCAGGTGTTCTTCCTCAGTTTGGGACCTTGCAATCATGTCGTCAACATACACTTCTATCTCATGATGGATCATGTCATGAAATAAAGCAACCATGGCACGTTGGTAGGTTGCCCCAGCATTTTTCAACCCGAATGACATGACCTTGTAGCAGAAGGTGCCCCACTGAGTGACAAAGGTAGTCTTCTCCATGTCTTCAGGTGCCATCTTAATCTGATTATAACCTGAAAAACCGTCCATGAAGGAGAACACCTTGTGCTGAGCAGTATTGTCAACCAGGACATCAATGTGAGGTAGAGGGAAGTCATCCTTGGGGATGGCCCTGTTCAGATCCCTGTAGTCAACACACATTCTGACCTTACCATCCTTCTTCGGTACCGGCACCATATTGGCAACCCACTGAGGGTAAGAAGTCACTGTAAGAAACCCGACATCAAACTGTTTCATAACCTCGACTTTAATCTTCTCAGACATCTCTGGACGCATACGGCAGACCTTTTGCTTAACCGGAGGGCAGTCTTCCTTGGTAGGCAAATGATGGACCACAATGTCGGTGTCCAACCCAGGCATGTCTTCGTAGGACCAGGCGAAGATCTCCACATAATCATGTAACATCTGAGTCAACCGTTGCTTCACGTTGAGCTCTAGGTTGGCACCAATCTTAACCTCCTTTATGTCCGTCTTAGTACCCAGATTTATCGTTTCCACTGGCTCTTCATGTGGTTGAATTGCCCTCTCTTCCTGGAGTAACAGTCTTGCAAGCTCGCCAGGCACTTCGCAATCATCTTCACCTTCGTCTTCGGCTAAGTTGATCGGATTTTCGAAGTCATAACTGGCAGTAGCAGAGTCGTTACCAGTGAGATCCAGAGTGGATTGAAACCTGTATGAGTGAGTGTGTGTAAATACAGCTGTTTTGCAATATATAAAGAAAGGAAAGAAAGAAAAAGAGCATAAGATTTGAAATGCGAGAAAACATCCAAGGTCTTTATTCATGATATATGAAATGACAATTAATATGCCCTCACAAATGAAGCCACGGTGCCCCGGGTAAGACACCGGGCCATAGAGTTTTAATTCATTGTTTATTACAAATAACAAAAACAAAGGAATTCATTACTCCGTAACAAAAGTAACAGGTAGGTTGTCCTTTGAACTCCAATTGCTAGGTCCACTGTCGGCCGTCAGATAAATCCAGCTGTCGAACTCAGCTTCATCCACTTCATCATCCTCCCTGATAGCATTCACTCCATGGTTAGGCATGGGAGCTGTCACCACGTTGGGCTTCTCAGGTGCCTCAAACTGTACCTCCTTGGCATCAATAAGGTCTTGCACCTTGTTCCTTAAGGCCCAACAATCATCAGTAGAATGCCCCGGGCTATCGGAATGATAAGCATAGTGGGCATTTGGATTATATTTCGGGGAGGAAGTGTTCACAACCTTCGGGGCCTCTCTAACAGTCACCAAGTTGGTGGATAGCAACTGTGGCAAGATTTGCGACAAGGTCATACTCAGCCGGGTAAACTCTCATCTGGGTCTTTCAGCCCTTTGTGGATTGGTTTGCCGAGGAGCGGCAGCAGGCTTAGCAATCACCACCGCGTTGACAGATTGGCGGCGTTCTGGTTTATCATGTCTTCTAGGCCCATATACAGCACTGGCCTCCTTCTTAAAGGGTTTCTTCTCAGAACTTGAGGATGCACCCTTCTGAATTTTACCGGACTTCATTCCAGACTCTATCCTTTCCCCAGTCAGAATAAGATCAGTAAACCCTGCATACGAATTACCGATAAGATGATTGAAGAATGGCCCGGAGAGGGTCCCCAAGAACATATCCATCAACTCACAGTCAGTCAACGGAGGCTGCACCCTGCCAGCCAGATCCCTCCACTTCTGTGCATACTCTTTAAAACCTTCGCTTGATCCTAGCGACATACCCTGGAGTTGGGTACGTGTAGGAGCAAGGTCGGCATTATATTGATACTGCTTGTAAAAAGTAGTAGCCAACTCCTCCCAGTTACGAACTTTGGTCCCATCCAGCTGATAGAACCATTCGAGATGAGTCCCTGAAAGACTCTCTTGGAAGAAGTGGATCCACAAGTTCTTGTCCACTGTGTACGGTTGAATCTTCCGCACATAAGATCTGAGGTGTAGCTTGGGGCAAGACGCCCCGTCATACTTGGTGAAAGATGGTGCCTTAAACTTGTGAGGAATAATCACACCAGTAGATAAGCCCAAGTCTCCGAAATCCAGCCCAGGCACTTGTTGGATCTCCATTGCATTCAGTCTGTCTTCCAACTGCTTATACCGGTCTTCAGCAGGAGGATACTGTTCCTCATTAAAGTCAGTCTCGTTGTCAGAGACGACTGGACTTAGAGCCTTTCCCCCCTGGGGACTGTCTTTGCCTACAGAAGAACCAGCTTCCCTATTCTGCAGAGTGTTACCAAATCTCCGGCCTGAGTTGAAAAGAACAGTTCTCTTCTTCTTCTTCTCCTTCTTCAGGAGCAAAGCCTTCAGCTCTTCTTGGCCTTGAGCCAAACCCATGATCAGCTCTTGAAATTGTGCGTTCTGCGCCTGAAGGGCCTTGATAGAAATCTCGGTTGATGATTCAGGGTTCATGATGCTGAAATAAACAGCGAAGAACAATAAGCAACCTGAAAAGAAGAATACCTGCTATGCACATGATGAATGGAATGCGTATGATTTATGTTTTCAAAGACAATCGGGAATCAACTTTGTAAACAAAAAGGAACACACTTTATTAGATTCAACTTTGAATTTTAAATTGTTCAACAGGTTGCCCTTAGGCGTTACAAAAAATGGAAATACTGAAAAGGGAAATAAAACTGTAAAAGAACATCCAGAGCCCCTCATTGATCCCTGGGCCTCCTCTTCTCGGTACGGATATAGTCATTCAGAGCTCGCTCATTTTCCAACTGCTTTGTCAGCTTCTGGATCTTCAATTCCTGCTCGTTGAACTTTTCCCGATACGAATCCCGTTCTTCTCGCAGTTGCGACCAAGACCTCTTTAATGTCTCATAATCAGTAGGTATCTGAGGAGGGAGGACAGTTGGAGGAGCCCCATCTTTGTCAGGATACTCAAGAATGACAGGTCTGACAGCTTCGTATGGCATACCTAACTTCTGAGCACGGATGCGAACCCATTTGTAGTAGGCTTCCATAGGTAGGGAAGTCTTTGGCCCCAACTCTTGTGGGTCAGCTTTATGAACTCTGTCCCAAGCCTTGATGAACCTACGACGCAGCTCGTCACTATCCACCTGAAACTCAAAACTATTGTGAGGCACCAACATCTCATGAGGCCCTGCTCTTCTGGCCCTTCCAAACTAACGGAGCGCTAGACATGGATTGTAAGAGATTCCTCCTTGAGTACCAATCAAAGGAACATTAGGGTATTCTCTGCAACAATCAATAACAGCTATCTCATCCAAACCTCTGAAAGTCCAAATGATGTCCTTATCGGTGAGAGACATTAACCTATGAGCCCAACCTCTTCCTTCTTGATTCTTCAGCATGAACTTAGGGAGGTGCGAAATAAACCACCTCACCAACAAAGGGATACAACACCACAGAGTTCCTCGTCTTCGGGCAGTACGAGCATAAAGTTATTGCAGGATGTCACCCAAGAGAGTGGGCACGGGATTCTGAGACATGAAGATCCTTATGGCAGTGACATTGATGAAGTTGTCAGGATAGGAAACAAGACTAGCCCATAGATTAAGAGAGCCAAGATGTCTTCATATGCCCTAAAGTCCAAGTCATTCCAAAAACTGTTAGCTTTACCAATCAGAAACTTGGCCAAGAAACCCTTAACTCCGCTTCTAGTCACCCAGTTGTCCATTACTTCTTGATGGGTCAAAGGAAGAGCTGCAGCAACCTCCTCAAGCTTGAGAGTCTTTTCCCAACCAGTGAAGGGAGTCTGATCCAAGATAGGGATGCCAAGCAAATCAGAGAACTCTTCCAGGGTAGGGACCAGCTGGAAGTCTTGAAAGGTGAAGCATTGGTACAGAGGGTTATAGAACTGGGTCAGGACACTCATCAACTGTTGATCCCGCTTTGCAGTGACTAAACTGAGAAGAGAACCATACCTCTGGATGAAGGAAGTGGTATTTGGAATTCTGCTAACCAACTCTTCAAGTAACTCAGGTGGGTGAACAAAGTTGAACCGGACAATATTCCTTCGCATAGGCATCATGATGTCCTACAAAACAGAGCAAAGGTGAAACCCTCTTGTCTTTGAAATGGTCAGTCCTTATGCAGGATGCATGCAATGCTCATGATGTTATGATGTTATGATAAAGCACACCACAAATATTTACAAAGGCAAACATGTAAAGCACACAAGTCACACAAGACAAGCCCTTAAAGTTTAGGCCAGCATGAGGTCTAGGTATTACCCTCTTTCAGTTTGTTGGTTCATACCTGTCCTATCAAAAGTAACCGGGTTCTTAGAGGATCCCAATATCATTGACTACCCTCAATCGGTCATAACTCCAGCATCACAATCTTTTTTTGCAGCCAGAACCATCACGAGAGTTTAGCCTCAATGGGCGTAGCATACTGCTACTGTTCTATTGGCCAAGTTGTGTCTTTTAAGGTTCTAAGGTCTGTTGGTGCTTAATGACTCCTCAGAAGACCCATATTCTCCTCGTTGCAACACAAGGGATATCGGTACAGACCAAGGTGCCACACCAACGTAGCCACTGCTTCACCCATGTCGGTCTATGCCGGACATGTCCCTCACAGCTTATGCTACCTAAACAAGGTATCCCCAGATCCGGGTTAGGATCTAGGTAACTCTGATGCAACCCACAATTTTAAAGCAAACAAGTCAAAACAATTGAAAACACAATTATAAACTAATCCTAAGGTACACCTCACTTATAAGATATTCCCCAGCAGAGTCGCCAGTTCTGTGATCGGTGGATCTGGAACTGACTGTTTAACGCTGGTTCGCGAAATGTCGCGGTAAGCAAGAGTCGCCACCGTCTTTTATTTTATCCAACATGGAAAGGACAAAAGCACAGAAAAATTCCTTATGAGATTTAGTTCTCGGTTCGGGATGTAGATTTGTAGAAAGGGAAGGTGTTAGCACCCTTTCTATCCATGGTTATCCATGGGCTCTTAGATACTTGCTCATTTGTGTTTTCAAAATGTTTGTTTGCTTTTCAAGGTGAGTGGGTTTGAAAAAAGTTTCTTTGAAAGTTTCAGATCGACTCTTGTATCAGTCCTCAAGAGTGTTTGAAAAGTTGTTTTGAAAGCTTTTTGCAAAGTGTCGGTGTGAAAAGAAGTTTTTGATTTGTTTTGAATTAGAGCAAGTATCTACGAGTCATCTACCTACCCTAAGGAATTAGTTTGTGTAAATGTCCTTAAGGTAGTGCCATCCCACCATTGAGAGGTAGGTAGCACCACCGTTGGAGGTGTTCGGGTCAATTCGAGGGTTCGGGACAGTGTGGTCACCAGAGTAATAGGAAGACACCTTAGAAGCTACCCCCATGCCATGTTCATGGACATGAGGACTTACTAAAACGTCCTCTACTCGACGACCACGTTTCGAGGGGCAAGGCAACAGTGAAGCGTACCCTAGGAGTGGTGTGTGATTTGTGTGTCATTTTCAGTTATTATTTGTCTTGATCATGCATTGGGTGTTCTACGCTTTGATTTTATTTTTGGCCATTCATTCTTTCATGCAAATTATTAGCAGTTAACAGGTGCGGGAAGACAAAAGTCCTACGATATTACAAAGGCGCGGGTCTACAACGCCAAATTAAACCAAGACCCGATTTGAATAAATAAAAATGCGGAAAATAAATATCCTAATTATCTATTACAAGGCTTTGGGGAATTTACATAAAAAGGAAAATAAAAAAAGGTAAACATGCGAAAAGAAATAAAAATCGAGAATGCGAGGGCGTTGGACCCTTTAAGGAAATTAAATTGGAATTAGTGATTAAATTATTAAATGAGAAAAAGAATTTATTTTATTTTTTTTTATGTTTTTGGATTTATGAAAATTAATGAGAAAATTAATTGGAATTGAAAGTTAAATAAAACCTAATTCTAAATTGTTTTTAATTTATTAGAAAATATTTTAGTTTGATCTAATTTACATTAATTATTTAAATGGCATATTTATTTACAAAAATAATTAATAATTAATAATGGTAAAAAAGGGAAAAAAGAATGGAAGTATTAAAACCCTAATTTCTACATTTTTTAGTTTATTAAAAAAAGCATTAAAATTAAACCTAAAATTAAAACTAAGTTAATTATTAAATTTATTTACAAAATAAAACATTAGTGAATTAAATAATAAAAATATATTTTATTTTTGACTTTCTGATTTTTTGTATTTTTGTGTTATAAAAATTAATTTGATAAATTGAAGAAATAATTAAAAGAGTTTAAGAAAAGAAAATCAAATAAAATGAATAAAGAAAAGAGTGCAAACCAAAGGGTATTCAGACCCAGTTTGGGAGGTTCATGCAAGCAATTTGGCCCAAGGAATTCAAGCCCTTTGTTGACTTTTCTGGGATGGTGTGCGGCTCCTTGGACCAGGGCATATGGTAGGCTGCTTGTGATGGCCCTCAGATTGAGCTTCAGGGACATGTGGCAGGCACTGATGTGAAGGTGTATTGTGGAACCTGGATAGCACGCTGCATGGAAGTGTATTGGAAAAAATATTATTGAAGAAAGTGGGGGACCTGGGAATCGAACCCAGGTCCCAATGCTTGAAGGACAACACACTCTCCACTCAGCCAAATGCGTTTGTTTGATCATATAATGGATAAAGAATAATAAGAGAGAGAAAACAAGGGTTAGTGGGACTTTAACAAAACGCGCACCAGAATTTGAATTACCCAGTAGCGTGCTTACACCTCAGCGTCTTCCTCATGGCCTCTTTGTTTTTCCTGAAAATACAAGTTTGATAGCGGGGGTTTTAAACCCCCACAATCTGAAACAACAAAAATAGCAAATAGAAATTGGTCAATGATAAATTGAGCGCGATGAGTGTTTTAGATTCGTTGGAATGTTACGAATTCAATGGTCCTAGTCTCATGGTCTAATTTTACCAGATGAAAGAAACCCCAAATTTAGAGCTTTGGAACCCTAAGCATCGTTCATGGTAACTTCCCATACACGCGAGCATTCTTCAATTAAATTATGCCATTAGCTTCAGAATCAACATATTAGTATAAAACAATAATGAAAATGCATTGATATGGCGTGAAAATATGAATACGAATATGCAAAAAAGTATGAACAAGGTGACTTCGTGCTACCAGTTCTTGAGGTTAGGGATTGTGATTTCGATTGAGAAAGCTTCCTGGATGTGTAAGCAAGCTATTGGAATGGTTATTTTGCCTTGAAACAAACTCTAGCTATGTTTTCAGTTTTGAAATTTTTTAGAGAAAAGTGCAAAGTGTATGGTGTTCTTGGGTGCAGCTTCTGAGTCCTTGTGATTAGGGTTAGGTTTCTGTATGTATATGGAATGATTTTGGTCAGAAATCCAAGCCCAACAACCATGTATTCAATGCTTTTGAGATTTGATTTCAATGGTATCTTTTTCAATCTTTTTCATGTCCTTTTGATGCCAATCCTTGCCAATCACCTTGATTCTTTCCTTATTGAATAGTTCACAAAATCTTGAGTGAATTCTATGCCCAAAAAGATTTGAAAAGCATGGATTAGTATTTTTCTTATAATTAATTTTAATTAAATGAATTAAATAGATTAAATATTCAATTAATTAATTAAAAATAGGAAAATAACTCCCCTTTGGGTCAATGGGTCGTGCATAGCTTTTGGGTGATGATTCTTGGAAGAAATTGAGGCCCATTAGCAATTTTGAGGTATTTGAAGTAAAGTTGACTTTTCAAAATTCCCAAAAATTTCCCAACTTCCACAAGGCATATCTTACTCAATTTTTAAGCTTTGATCATGTTCTTGGACATTTTGGAAAGGTCTTGAAATCCTATAACCAATGCCTTTGGTTCCATGTCATTTTTATTTACCAATCTCAAGTTATGGTCTTTGACTTAAAGTCCCTTTTTGTTGACTTTTGAAAATGACCTGTAATGTTGCAATTGATAACTTTTTGTGAGAGCATTTATTGGACTTGAAGTGTGAAGAGGAGTTGTAGGAAATGTCATTCTCTTCAAAATGAGATTTTGATGGAATTTTTCTGATAAACCATGTGGAAGTTATGCCCTGGTCAAGTTACAGTTGACTTTTTCAACTGTCCAAAAATAGAAACTTTTGCATCTTGAGACTTTTTGAGCCATGCCTTGAGAATCATGATCAAGAATTAATCAAATGATGTTTGTGGCTTAAAAATAAGAGGTTGACCAAAAATTTTGACTTTTGAATGTCAAATGACCATTTTGCCCCTGCAGTTGACTGTTGAGCAATTAGGGTTTTTGACTGTGCAATCTTGTGCTGTAAGTCTTGAAACTTGGCATATGGATGCTTGACAATGTTTATAGGCATGTGGGACTTGTTTGGACCCTTGGAAACCTCAACTTCTTTGTCAGAACCAAAACCCTAATTTTGACTGTTAGGAGGCCACTGGACTGTGCAACTCTTGAGAGATTGTGAAGCATGCTCTTTGCAAATCTTGAAGAATATGGGAGGGCAAATTTTGGGGTACAACACGCTCGAATTGGAAAACTGAAAGAAATATTTAACCAACTAAATTTGTGAACCAATGCCACTCGAACCGGCTCGATACGATAAGAATCGACCGAGTTATGATTTTCTGAAGATGAAGCCGGTGAATATTTGTCACTATTTTCTCGTGCGAATATATTTGATAAATTCATATATTCGAAGACTGTAGAACTGGCTTCGGGCCGTGAGATACGAAATGTAGATGACATCAAGACGGAATTTTAGCCACCGGAACGGGTTCAAAACGATAAACGGTCTTCGAGTTATGAATTTTTTAGTGTGCGAAAACTGCACTTTCAGCACCTTTTTCTTTGTATTTTTCACCATATAACTTCCAAAAGAACTGCGTATCTGGAGACTTTCCTTTGAGAATTAGCTTTTGGTCCAAACACAAAATTTGAATAGAACATCGAGACGGTTTCAAATCCTCATGAATCAACCCAAAACACCATTCCAAGCTGGAGATGCGAATTTTCAAACTCTGATCAGTAAAAACACTGTTTCCAATTCACACTGTTTTAAATTCACCGAAAACAACCAAATCTGCCACAAATCAAACATGCGTTGAAAAATTACGATAGCTTTGTTGTGTTGATAAAATACCTTGATCCCATGAATACGGAAACAATGAGATGCATGCATGTGTTAGATGACCTAATGAAGGTTATGTACATGAGGAAAGTGCGAGAATGCGTAAACCAGACAAAAGTAAAAGGGTAGGACAAATTTGGGGTATTACAGCTGCCCCTATTTAATCGTCTTAAACCTGAAAGTATGATTGGCGCGTGCCTTTCGGGAGTTCAAGGTTGAAGATGATTAAATACCAGTGCCAAAAATTTGTCCTGAGAGAGACAGTAAGTGTTTTCTTTATTTATTTTTGTGTTATCTGCTGGGGAAAAGAAATTTGTTTTTTCAATAAAGGGACGGAGATTGGACTTGTAACGTGGCTTGATGCCAATACAAGACAAATGTTTGGTATGAAAAGACAGCAAACGAGGTCTACGGGCGACCTACGATCCTAAGGCGACACATGAGAGTGATTTGACAGAGGACCTAGCCAAAGGGAGATCTCAGGTTCTAAGACAAAGTATATGGAAAGAACCTAGCCAAAAGGCGATCTCAGGTTCGACGATGATTTGATGGAAGAACCTAGCCAAGAGGCGATATCAGGTTCGACGATGATTTGAAGGAAGAACCTAGCCAAGAGGCAATCTCAAGTTCGACGGTGATTTTAAGGAAGAACCTAGCCAAGAGGCGATCTCAGGTTCGACGATGATTTGAGGGAAGAACCTAGCCAAAAGGCAATCTCAGGTTCGACAAATATTTGAGGGAAGAACCTAGCCAAGAGGCGATCTCAGGTTCGACGAAGATTTGAAGGAAGAACCTAGCCAAGAGGCGATCTCAGGTTTGACGGTGATCTAAGGAAGAACCTAGCCAAGAGGCGATCTCAGGATCTAAGATGATCTGAGGAACAACCTAGCCTACGGGCGATCTCAGGTTCGACGATGATCTGAGGAAGAACCTAGCCTATGGGCGATCTCAGGTTCTAAGATGAAAACATGGGTTATGACATGATGATTGTTTAGATAAATGACATGGACGAGTGTTTAGGGAACTTGTTACCAGACAAGAACTGGGTTTAGAATGACAAAGTGTATTGATTTTGTTTGGCATTGAAAAGGTGAAGGTCACTGATTGGGGATTTTGGGCATGATACCCTTTTGTAAGGACGTATTGTTGTCTTTGAATAATTCAGGTCTTTTGTGTAAGGTACCTGATCTGGCTTATGCTTCGTATGCATGTTTGAATTTCTTTTTCTGCAAAGATCCATTCTGATGGATCGGCTACGCGCTTTTGAGGATGTAATGTTATGCAGTGATAATTATATGCAGTGTGAAGAAATAAACTTCATGGGGATAAAAAGAGGCCTATTGGAGACCGTTGCTCATCACTGGGGATGTCAATATATATCGACGCTAGAAGTCTGCAGTACCAAAGATTGTTGGGGATACTGATAAAGATTTGCACTGGAGAGCCCATGACACCGAAGATTGTTGATGACTCTGCTGGAGATTGAGTTGCCAACGAAACGAGTCTTCAGATACAATGCTGGATTCTGAATCATACCGTTGGGAAGAGATAACCTGGCCAGACTTCCAAACATCCTGAACCGTTGAGAGGATGATAGAACTGAATATGTCGAAGAATGGATACTGAACACCATATGTGTAAGTGCCTTCGTTTGGGATTGGCTCATCTCTTGTAAAACAAATAGCAACAACAATAATGTAATGTAATGTACAATAGGAACAGCCTGAAAATTCTATTGTAAATGCCTAAACATGTTCTGGAACAACATGTCTCAAGAGATGTCATAACATCATACCAGACATCAAGCTACTGAACTGTCAAGACTGATGCAGTTCTGTTCCTAAAGTTATGCAGAATATTCTGCCAAATAGAATGCATAACAAGTAGCGAAAATTGAAGGCATACGTGGAGCCCTAGAAGATTCAATCAGAAGCTAAGGATAAGGAGAAAAGCTCGGTTGAAGACCTAACTTGTAGCAGAAGTTTTCTGCTTATTTTATGCAGGTTGTTAAAGCTGCATTGCTGTCATATGAAGGCCCAAATCCAGTTGGGTAAAAGGTATATAAACAGAAGTATTGTAACCTAATTGGGTGAATGGTAGATTGACAAGATGTAATGATTTAGGGCTAGTTTTGTTGTGAACCACCCGGGCTGTGGGATGGTCACCATACTCCTTGAAACCTGTAGGTAAAAGGATGTATGCATTGTGCTTGATTGAAGCTTTTAAGCATGATCAAGATGTGTAATGGAAGTGTATCTTCTGAGCAGTTTATGTACTGTAGAAAGTTATCACTGCGGTGATTGAGGGGGAGTGAGAGGGGTCTCATATCTAGTATTGGATCTTAGGTAAAAGTGTCATTGGGTAGTGATTAAGTGAGAAGGCTGTCAACGGGTGTGTTGGCTGTAGGGTCTTTGAATTGATACTACTAATAGTGAACTTTATCCCTGGCTTGGAAGCCCCCAGATGTAGGTTGGTTGAACCGAACTGGGTGAACAATTCTGTGTGTTATTTACTTTCTGTATTGGTTATCTGTTTGATGTCACAACATTTCTCGTAACATCAATGTGTAAGATTAACCTTAACTGTTCTGATCTTCAGTAAATCAGAACCTGCGTGTTGTTGGCTCTGGTATGTTAGTCCAGTGACTGTTGTAGAACAGATATCAATAGTACAGCCTATTCTACCTGTACAGCGCTTAATGTCAGATCAGAGGTCTTAACATTCCATTAGACATTCTGAGTCTGTGACATTCCCGGAATTTCAATTGGTATCAGAGCAGGCATCCTGTCTGTCCCTGGATGAGATCCATGGGGGATACTTTCCGGTTGTGTACAAGTTAGAATATTGTTTGAACCAGTAGTGTTCATATTGTTTGGTCCCTAGGAGTGGAGGATGGACCAATTTGGGAAAAACTAGATCAATCTGATCAGTAATGTTGAAGGAAGATGAAAGTGTTTGAACAAATTCAAAGACCTCATGCGGGAGTGAAGATTTTGGAGTGCATTGTTCAACCTGTATTCAGCACAAAGAAGAATATTATCAAAACCTTCATGCGGGAGTGAAGATATTGATAAGGTATCATCTGTGTGTATAAAGCTTTTTTTTAACCAGGCTGTAGAGTTGGGTCTAGGAAGTTGCTTGGTGAAGACGCAAACAACTTGTAGGATTGATTTATTTTCAATCCTTATGTGTCATGCTTGCTATATGGAGTAAGCATTGTGTAGGTTCTGTTGAAGTACTGCTATTCCGCTGCATAGCTTCTGATACAACGCCTAAAGTGAAAGAAGAACTCTAGAGTTATTATTTTCAACAGAATTTTTGCTTGAAGATTATCAAGGATGATGTGTTCCAAGGAGATGGAACTGATATTCTTAAGGATGTTAGAACATCATGCAACTGCCAGTTGAAGAACAGATGTTCTGGGTGCTAAACACTTGTAGTGCGAATACATATGTTTGGAACCTACTCCTGATCTGGAAGAGGAGACATCTGTTTTGAAATAATTGATCAAGGGAGTATATGTACTAAGCTAAAAGCACTTAAAAGAACTTTAAAGTGTGATTTCCAGGTTTCCCCTCATATGAATTCTGTGTCTTCAGCCAAGTAAATATACTTAACAAATATGAAGAAGTAATCAGTCAGCTAGTATGATTAGATAATGGAAGCAGAATCTTTAATGTGATGTATATGTGGAAATCAGAATCAAAAGTTCTAAAGTTTGTGATGATAAAGGATGTAAAACGTCACAACTGTTGAAGACATCAGTTGTTGAGGAAAGACAGATAAGTTCCAGATTTAGTGAACATCCTCATGATTGATAATGAAGTTTCTTCTAGTACAAGTTACAGAATGTGGCAACCTGAAACTTGTACAGCAAGTAAACTAAGGACTCTTAATTTGAAACCTGTGGCAAATTCCAAATGAAGAGTACTTACTATGTGTCTAAAGTAAAGAGCTCAACACTGTATGATCAAGCTGATATGAAAGGGAGTTCATCTTACCTTGTTCTATAAGATGCTTGAGTTTATTTCTCATGATCTTAGTGATTTCCTAAGAGGATAGGAATAGAACAGGTTATGTCTACCAATCACATAAACTGCAGCATGTGAAGGAGAATTCACTTAATTCTCTACAAAGGTCTGAGCTGAGTTTCAGGGGGGGTCCTTAACCTGAGGATCGTGGAAGACATGTCTTACAAAATGTCTTGACATCCTGGACCAAAGTCAAAATGGTGGATATCTGCACTTTGACAAGTCATCCCCATCACCTAGGATGAACTTGTTAGTTGTATGTAGCAAGGAGGAGTTATCTTCAAAAGATCATGGGTTCCTGAGAAGATCCTCTTCTTGCTTGAAGTTCATTTATGTGAACAACTTGGTTTGCTCTTGCCTACAGGAGTATGGTACAATTAACTCCTTTGTACTGTTCAAGGGTCAGCAGACAAGGTGAAGGTGATCCATGCTAGTTGCTGCATGGTTATGTGGTTGTTGTGGTTCTTCATGCATGGAGCAGAAGATTGTTAGAATAATTATCCTACCTTGAGAAAATGGCATAATCTAACTGATACTGAATACTTTGACGGGAGACTAAGTATTCATTAGGATCTTGCGTAAAGATATATATATGTACTTCGATGGGAGACTAATTGTTTGTCTAATATTTATGCAAGGCTGTATTCTGAACCTATTTCTCAGAACTTGGTAGAGAGTTTATTTCTCTCTAAGAATATTCTGGTAAGTAATCACACCTTTCTTATGGGGAATATAAAAGGGCATCAATCCCCTGGATGTTAACTTCAGAATCCAAGCAGATAGGTTCATGCTGTAACATCATTTATTGTTAGAAGTCCGTGGCAGAGACTTGGAACTGTGAATCTTAATATTCTAGTGTGGCAGTTTTATTGTTGGTTTGGAATAAGTAGATTCTACTTGTGTTTAAAAGAAGTATGCTTAACAACGCATAACTACTGTTGTGGTCTGAAGAAATTTACTAGTATTAGCAACTACTAGTAAATATATTATACAGAAGGTTGACATGATCAAAGGATAATCCTTCTAGAAAGTCTAAATCTTAGTAAAGCTTGTAAGCACACTAAGAAGGTTGGAGGTTGGTTTCAGACTATGGCTACATGAGAGTCATGATAAGTGTGGAAGCGCAAGGGCATGAATCAGAGATGTCCTTACTATTCTAAGACTAGTTCAGGGTGCGTGAAGTTACCACCTCAGAGCTAGTGCTACTGGTTTCCACGCCACTGTTTTGATTGGCCTTAACAAGGGAAGTCACTGAGTGTTGCACTTTTCCAAATACATTGAAGGGAGACTCTGTAATGTTGGACTTAATCTGAAGATCAGAAGTCAGAAGAGGGCAGTGGTATGTTGATGTTTATGTGTTCTGATAATATGACATTGTGAAGTCATGGATAATGTCTCAACAACAGGAGATTGAAGAATTGCTCTTATCAATAGCAAATTGGTCTAGCAAATCAGACTTCACTAGCTCCAACAACTACTAGTGAATGGAAGATCAGAAGAAGTAAATCAGATATATTCAGCATATGTTCAAGGGGTTCTTTTACTACAAGAAATAGAAGTGGCATCTAAATTTGTGTATTAGAACTAATCTGTGATGTCCTGTGAAGCAGTTTGGAGTCTTCTGGTGTATTGGATCTCAGCAACACAAAGCATGAGTGATGGCCATGCTTAAAATCTCTTGCTACTAGCTGGTTAAAGTGCCCTTCTCTGTGCCTAAATGAGAAAAGTAAAAAGAAGGCTGCTGTTGAAAAATGCAAGGTAATGTCTAAGTAAGTGTCATGACATTATCAACGACATTGCAACCTTGGGGAAATCAAGAAGAATACGGGAAAATAACTTCGCCACGTCATTGGTATTCTGTTTCCTAGAAGGAATAAATATTCAGTCCCGAAAATGGGTCAAAGGCTGATTTTATTCAGGAATTGCTCTGACCTAAACTTATGCATGTATTAGGACTGGTTCTTTTTGTGGAAGCAAACAAATACATGCACAGTCAGTCTGAAATATGCACATGCTTTAACAGGTATCCTTGACCAAGATTCTACCATCTTCTTGAACCTGGTATCGCCTTATATAACCTCCTGTCACACATTCTTTTCTCTCATAACCATCATGGGGTTTATACGGATTTGGGAAAACTGTTCTTGGATCTGGTTTTGTGAGGGCTTTCTTTGGCAATTTTTGGCCAAAAAGGGGGAGAAAGGAGTACTGTTAGAAACTGTCCTCGTTGCAGCACTCAAAATTTTGATCACAAAGACTTGTCACAAACTCAGCAGAAATTCAAATGGCGTGAATTTCTTTGTGACTTGTGATCTGAGTTATGAACACAGTTGTGACCTGTGTTCTGAGTTACAAGGGAGATATTCTGGTCACTCCTTAAAGGTTCTCTGATGCCTCTGAAAGGATAGTTTATCTCCCACGGTCCTCTTTTTCCACCATCAGTGACAAGAAATGGTTCGTGGTCAAAAAGGGAATGAGATGCATCCTCTTCCTCCTGTGCCACAAGAGGTCCTGAATGGTAAGTATTATTGTTGTATTTGTTTTAGCCAAAATTAGCCAAAGGGGGAGATTGTAAGTGCCTTCGTTTGGGATTGGCTCATCTCTTGTAAAACAAATAGCAACAACAATAATGTAATGTAATGTACAATAGGAACAGCCTGAAAATTCTATTGTAAATGCCTAAACATGTTCTGGAACAACATGTCTCAAGAGATGTCATAACATCATACCAGACATCAAGCTACTGAACTGTCAAGACTGATGCAGTTCTGTTCCTAAAGTTATGCAGAATATTCTGCCAAATAGAATGCATAACAAGTAGCGAAAATTGAAGGCATACGTGGAGCCCTAGAAGATTCAATCAGAAGCTAAGGATAAGGAGAAAAGCTCGGTTGAAGACCTAACTTGTAGCAGAAGTTTTCTGCTTATTTTATGCAGGTTGTTAAAGCTGCATTGCTGTCATATGAAGGCCCAAATCCAGTTGGGTAAAAGGTATATAAACAGAAGTATTGTAACCTAATTGGGTGAATGGTAGATTGACAAGATGTAATGATTTAGGGCTAGTTTTGTTGTGAACCACCCGGGCTGTGGGATGGTCACCATACTCCTTGAAACCTGTAGGTAAAAGGATGTATGCATTGTACTTGATTGAAGCTTTTAAGCATGATCAAGATGTGTAATGGAAGTGTATCTTCTGAGCAGTTTATGTACTGTAGAAAGTTATCACTGCGGTGATTGAGGGGGAGTGAGAGGGGTCTCATATCTAGGATTGGATCTTAGGTAAAAGTGTCATTGGGTAGTGATTAAGTGAGAAGGCTGTCAACGGGTGTGTTGGATGTAGGGTCTTTGAATTGATACTACTAATAGTGAACTTTATCCCTGGCTTGGAAGCCCCCAGATGTAGGTTGGTTGAACCGAACTGGGTGAACAATTCTGTGTGTTATTTACTTTCTGTATTGGTTATCTGTTTGATGTCACAACATTTCTCGTAACATCAATGTGTAAGATTAACCTTAACTGTTCTGATCTTCAGTAAATCAGAACCTGCGTGTTGTTGGCTCTGGTATGTTAGTCCAGTGACTGTTGTAGAACAGATATCAATAGTACAGCCTATTCTACCTGTACAGCGCTTAATGTCAGATCAGAGGTCTTAACATTCCATTAGACATTCTGAGTCTGTGACATTCCCGGAATTTCAATATGGATCCCTTTTAATACATGCTCCAAGTTTACGCACACTGGGGAATTGTCTCTTGAATCACTTGGGGAATAAGAGATGGGCGCGGACACTTACGAGTGCCCCGGCCGAGCTCTATGAATGCCCCGGTTGAGCTCTACGAATGCCCCGGTTCAGCTCTGCGAATGCCCCGGTTTAGCTTCATTGGGGATGCTCTTGATTAACTCCACTGAGGATGCACTTGTGCGTGCTGAGTTTAAAGACGATGCTAGATTTTCTGAATTCATTTGGGGAATCAGACCCGAAGTTGCCTGTAGTAGATGAAGGCAGCTTTGTGCACTGGCTAGGTCAGGGTGATTGTCATGATGCTTTTAGCTTTATCATAGTCTTGCACACCGTAATTGACTTGAGCAACTAAGTATGGATGAGAAATGCCCCTGTCTGGAGGGTCTCTGGGAAGATCTAGGCAGAATAGAAGACCAGAAGATTCGTGCCACAATACGATATGAGGTGGCCTGCCCCAATGTCTTGAGTCACGAAATACTGCTCTTGATTACAGCTTTCTTGGAGAGATTTGTCGAATCTCGACGTAACTGCCCCAGGTTGAATGAATTCTGAATAGATTTCTCGACGTGATAGCCTCTGATTGATCGAGCTTGAAGAGATTTATCGACGTGATAGCCTCTGATTGATAGCTTTGAGGGAATGCCCTAGATTTGGCTGAACTTGGAGAGATCGACTCTCTACTTTATTGCCCCAGATTGGCAGGCTCTGCTAACTTCATCCCTGAATGGTACTCAGACTGTGAAGTACCAAGATGATTTCTCTTGACAGAACCTCTGGTTTAACATGCCTATGGATTAGTCATTTCTCTTGTGACAACTAACTCTTGCTTCAATAGGGTATTCAAGCCTCTCTTCTGCGACAAGATTGAGCTCTTTACAGATTGTTGATTTTGGAAACTTACTTGATGTTGATCAGTTGTTTTGTATGCAGAAGAATGTTTATTATGAGAATGATAATTCTAATGCAACACATATGTAAGTCTTGAAGTTTGAATTTTTTTTTGAATGAAATGATGTCACAAATCTGTTGTGAACGAGTCACTAGCTAGAGAGCAACATTTTCAAATTCCTTTTTTATGAAAGATAATGCAAGCATATGATACTAACACAGATATTCAAACATACCTCTTAGGAGTAAGTTAAACGCTATCTCGTTGTAGCACGCTTTCGAATTGACCCATGCTTCAGTTAGGACTTTTATGGGTTGTAACGTGGTCTGGTTCACAGTTTTAGAAAAAAGGTTTTAAGGCTCAAAATTATTTGGTGCCTACCCATTCTCCATGATGTTCTCCATTCCTACGTTCAGTTGACCTGGTACAAGCATTCATCTCTCTTGAAGAGTTTGCAATGATTGAGGAATCACTGTGGTTTTTTGGACACGACAGTCACTTCACCTTTTGCTTTTGGTGTCTGATCAGACAACTTTGTTCTTTGATGGGGATTTTCACTGGTAATCCTTTTCTCGCCTTTTAGGCTTTATTCAATTTCCTTCTTGTTTTCCCTAATTTTTTCCTGGACAAATTCTTTTGAATTTCGATTTGGAAGTCCAGCGGGATGCCCCAATTTTTGCCTAAGTGACTCGTTTTCATGTTTCGACTTAGCGGGGATTTTTGTTTCTTTCTCATTCGTATTTTTTCGTTTTGAACAAGTCGTTGATCTTTGCGTTGTTTTTGATTTGTCGGAAGTGATCGTGACTGCCTGCGTCTTTAGCAAATGATGGATACCATTGTTGTATCGTCATCTGTCGACCTCCTGATGTGCGAGGGATACTCATTGGGGTATCATTAGTTGATGTACGTTGCTGATAGACGAAGGTTAAGCATTGTGGTTTTGACTTTCCTCAACCTTTTGATGGATAACCATTGTTGTATCCTTGGATGCACACTCTTGATGAGTTCTGAATGCTTGATCAGATTAGCTGAACACTACCCGCCCCAGGGTTGAAATGAGGGTTTTTTCTGAATAGAAAGAAGACTCCTACTTCGAAGGCTCAGAGGGGTTGATGACGGTCTATCTCCCTTATATCTCCAGTGTTTAGGGATTGAAACAAGGCCTGTACATCGTCAGCAGGGTCTTACTCAAAAGCGTACCGACCAGAGATTTTTTCGTTTTAGGTTGTCGTCATCCTCCTTTGAATCTTTACCTAAGCATAAGACTAGGAAATCTGGCATCAATATGCAAGTAAAACATTTAAAGAGTGATAACGAATGGATGAGTAAAAATGAAAGGAACACTTCAAGACAAGCATACTTATTGTATTAAGATTCCCGTTCAAAAATAGACAAGTTTCTATATACAAGCAATGTTTAAACAAACAAGTAAGAATGCAAATGAAAATGTAGTTAAAGAAACCAATGATTGCCATTGTTGAGGAGACTTGACTCCGTATGGACTTGCTGATTCTGACGACTTTCTGTAGTCTTGATGCTCGAGTGTGCGAGAGAATTCCCCTTCAGATCTGACGTGAACACGGTAGTCTCTGGATTGAGCCTGTCTTGGACATTGTCTTTGGATGACATACCATCTTCAATTGATTGGCCAGGTGCCCCAGTATAATATACATCATCAAGCCTATCATGTCTCAAAGAAATAATAGACATCACCATCAGAGTTTCCATGACCTGGCTTATCTGAGTATTTGATCCATTATCTTCCTGCTTGAAGAAATTCCTGACTACGAGCCAAAGCTTGCATGTACCACTCAGAGTTATTCCATAACTGATCCCTGAGCATGTGCGGTGAGAAATCAAGTTGAATCTTTGAAGATAACCCCTGGTATGAATAAGAATCCCCAATCTTCGGGTACATGTTATGAATGCATGGATATGCATGGGGTGCATGAATGAGTGCCATGTCATGTTCTGTCATTTCCAAGGAATTTGCGTGCTTTGATTTTGATTTTATGCAAGTAAGGAATGGAAGAGTTTAGCACAAGGCTTGCAAATGTGATTCCTTGGAAATATCAAAACATGTATGTTAAGCATGTGGTTAGCCATGTTATGTATGCAAAGGCATGAGATCAAAGAGGATCAAGGTTCCATCATTTATGAATATGATTGTTGCATTGCCCTGAACCATGTGAGTATCATCAGATCAAAGGTCCGACATAGCTTCTGCACATATAAGAACCAAGTACCATGTGGATCTCCCATTGTACAGGGTCGAGGCTTCTGGAATATCGGATACTGTCGAGCATTTCTGAATAATGCTGGGAATACCAAGATTGAAGGCTTGAATGAACCTCCAGGTAAAAAAGTCAGGAACTCAGAAAATAAATCTGATAACCCCACGGTCACCCAAAGGATATAGCATCTGCATAAAGTCATGACAGAAATCTAGAATATAGCCATTAGAACCAATAGTCACCGTCTGATCATAGTCACCATATGATAATGAGTAACCATCTGAACATAGTCACCAGTTGTACCTGTAATAATGATTCCCTCCCCGCTCACGGGTGAAAACTAGGTCAGGGTAAGGCAATGGTAACTCAGAATCGAGGGTACTCCTGAAAAACTATCGCCGTATCACCTAAGTGAAAACGATAGCCCCTCATTTGTACCTCATCTAAGCGTGGACGACATGGCGGCGGTAGCGAGACCTAAGTCAACTAGCTGTTCATGTTCCACTCTCTTCCTAGGGTTCCTATGGTATACAACTCTGGCCTGGGTATTGGGCCTTTTACCTCATAGTAACACCCACCCGATAAGAAACAGATCCAGTACAACAATAGTATATGGAAGACAGTAAAATGCAATGCATACATATGCTCAAGTATATACAAAATGAATTAATAAACTGAAAGCATAAAGATAAACACCCAAAGAAAAGAAAGCAAGAGCTAGGAGCGACTCCGGGATAGACCAGCATTTGGTCGACCTATCCCCAGTGAAGTCGCCAGCTGAAACAACCGACTGAAAATCATCAAACAATGAAGTCGCCATCGAACGTCTTTTATCCCACATGTAGGGAAAGGTAAACATCGAGAAAACCTGAGAAGGGAGAAGTCACGGTCTTGCGACCGAGAGATCGGGTAAGGGAGTCTGTTATGCGAGGGGAAGGTATTAGCACCCCACACGCCCGTAGTACTCTACGGTATCCACTCTTGTTATCTATCTTATGGGTGTGTTCAATCTATGCTTACTGTCTATTATACTACTGAAGGAAAATGCATGCAAAAGAAAGGAGAGAAGAATGTAGGGAAAATAAAATTGTGCTCGCCTGGGCCCTACCCCAATGCCTACGTATCCTTTTTGAGGAATCAGAGCTACCGTAGTTCGGCTCACATGTTTTTGTTTGTTTGTGTTTTTTATGGACAATGTTAATTCCGCCTTCTGCTACAGCTTGACCTTTGGAGACTTATGCGTTGGAACAGAAGTAAACTAATCATGTCCTTACCTGAAAAGGGTTTTAGAGAGAAGGTTCTCGAGCGCACAAAATGGTTTGAATTTGTTTTGTATTTTTGTTACATTGAAAGAGGGTTTAAGTGAGATTAGCATTTTTTTAATTTGCTAAGAAGAGAAGTTTTTGTTTTAGATGCACATGCAAAAGGGGGAAGAAAAGAGTCTAAGGGAGACTAGCCTATTTCTAAACCTAATGTTATCATGCAATAGTAGCCCTACGTCAAGGATGAAAGGGGAAGTTTCTACCTAATGTCAGCATGCATGGTTTACAATCTAAGGTCTAACTTGCGTCCGAACAGAGCAAGCGTATCCTAAGGGAACATGGTATGTACATGGGATGAAGCAAGCAAGCCAGCAAACAGAGCACACCTAAAGAGATCCTGCCTAGGTTAGCATGTCAAAGAAAAGTCTAAAAAATATCCTATAGGGAGCATGCAATGAGAGTGAAGTCGTGATCTCAATTTCTAAATTGAGTGACTCATCGATCAACAAGAAAGTAAACAAACACAAGCACAACACATATAGCAAATGAAGTGCGGAATGCCTGCTACAGGTCTTTAAACAGCGACTTCGAGCGCACGCTCTTTATTTCCTACTTCACATGATATCTAGAAAGTGGTAAATGCAATATTACAACAAATGGCCTGAAACCATACTAAATGGATAATAAAAATTTGCAAAACCAAGTAAAAGCATGGCGAAAGCTCGGAGGGAGCCACAAACTAGCATCAACAACAAATAGCGTCAGAAGCGTGAACAACATAAGCAAGCAAAGCGTATCCGTCACCAAAGATAATGGTATCCCAATTGCTTCTCAAAGTATGCACATCTCACAGAATTTGTTAGTAGATAACAACAAAATCAAATATGATAATGGCAATTAACAATATGCATAAAAATGAAGTATGAATATGTACAACACAAAGCAAACAAGTCAAAGGGAGCATAAAATAGCATTCCGGACAGCAACCTCGTACTCATGAAAATAGGTGCAAAAACCGGTTTAGAAACATCCAAACTTGCTATCGATATCGAAGAAATGCCCAAATAAGTATAACAATGCATATTCACAAATAAAAACTCAATGCACATGCGGAATACAAGTTCCGGACAACATTACACATATTTTGAAATTCATCACGAATCGATTTGGAAATCAAAGTTTTAGTACATTAATCTTGATAATTAGCATGAGAGGGTTATCAGGAACTTGCACATGAACATGTAACCTCAAGATTGATCTAAAAATCAAGAATTAAAGTCTTAAAACCACATGAATTTAATGTATCGGAATTTAATCAACAAATTGCAAATTAACTCCAATTCATGAGTTTATGTATTTATGTCAAAAGTGTGATGAATAGGAGTCAACTCACAATTTGCCAAACACAAAAGTTGTGAATCAAAATGTATTCCGATACGCTAAATTCACAATGTTCTCAAACAATTAGTTAAAACCAAATGATATTACTTGACATCAAAGTAAGAGTTAACACACAAAAAGTATCAAAATTCAACAATGAAATACAAGATAATGTGCAAAAAACTTGAATCGAAAAGTTAGAAAATTAATCAAAAAGCATCCGAAATCAACCGCAAAAATTAAGGCGGCATAGAAACATGCCAACGGTTCCAAAAATTAACTCGGTTCGGTCAAATTCCGTTCCGAAATATGATTTTCGAAACTGCTACAGTAGCAGAAAAACAGAACGAAATTTGTCCGAATCTAAAAAATACCCGCGTGAGAGATTCTGGATGGCTCAAGAAAATCGGTTTTGATTAAAGAAAGTCGGAAAACTCAATACGAATCAAAAGTTAGAGCAAAAACACCAATAATGTCAAACTTTGCCATTTACCAAGTATTGAGATATTTTCTATCATACTCAATCAAACTTACTTCAAAAATATTTAGCAATGACATTTGAGTCCATTAGAAATTATCTCAATTTATTGAAATGGAAAACAACAAGTAATCAACCAAAAATTGGTAAAAGATTAGATTATGTCAAGAATTAGTAACTTAAGATCATATGCAAAAAATGCATTTTAAATGCACAAAAATATCAATGATCATCAACCAAAAATAATTGAAAACATGTAGTAAATATTGAAAATCAAAGATTAGGCCTAAACTAAACTAAACTAAACTAATTGTTAGTTTATGTTACAACACCTAAATCAAAGTTAGTGTTAGAATCTACCTAACCTAAACTATTAACAAATTCTACATCAAGAATTAAAAACTTGTGTTAATCTAATCAAAAGTTCAAAGTCTCAAACTATTGTTAGTACTAACTAGTTTTCTATAGCTAATTCAAATTAAACACTAGTGTAACTATACCTAGGGCTAAAAATCAACACAACAACACTATGCCAACTTCAAGTTACAACCAAAATCAATTTATCAAGTTCAATTAATCACTTATTTCAATAAGTAATTCAATAAAATGGTATTAAATTCTCAATTCAAATAATTCTCAATAACTAAGCCTCAATTATACAATTAAAACCTCAATCAACACAAAACTTAAGAAAAAACACTTATTCCAAAAATCACTTATTTCAAAAAGCGCTTAATTCAAGAAAACTCACCGATAGAAGTGAAGAGGAGGCTTAGGTATAGATATCGCAATGAACGGATCGACAATCGGAGGATAATTGCTCTTGATCTTGACTTTTGGATCTTGATGAAGTTGTTGTTGTGTTCTTGATGAAAAAAGTGTAGAACCTTGATTTGATCTTTGAGAGAATTGAGAGAAAAGTTTTGATTGTTTGTGGAGATTTTTCAAAAATGAGAGAAATTGGAGTAAAAAGAATATATAGTATGGGCTTATGTGAGTGAATTTGGTTAATGGGTCTCAAATATTCATAAATATTAATGCAGAATTTTAATTCACTTGAGTGCGATACGTTTCAGGCAAAACGTAGGAATCTAGGTGCGACTTTAGAAGTTGAAATGTGAAACTAAAATGTAGCCAACGTCGAGAACAACATCGTGTCCGAAGATGAGCTCTATCGGATAAACGGTGATTTAGTTATGATTTTTTGAAGTTTCGTCTTAGATGAAAATATTTCTCGGTTCAAGATTTTCAACCACGTTGCGCGCGCTTCAGACCAAAAACGAAGGCCTTCGGGATACCGCTCGAATGGGAAAACTGAGAGAAATATTTAACCAACTCAATTTGTGAACCAATGCCACTCGAACCGGCTCGATACGATAAGAATCGACCGAGTTATGATTTTCTGAAGATGAAGCCGGTGAATATTTGTCACTATTTCTCGTGCGAATATATTTGATAAATTCATATATTCGAAGACTCTCTGGGTATAACTGGCTTCCAGCCGTGATATACGAAATGTAGATGACATCAAGAAGGAATTTTAGCCACCGGAACGGGTTCAAAACGATAAACGGTCTTCGAGTTATGAATTTTTTAGTGTGCGAAAACTGCACTTTCAGCACCTTTTTCTTTGTATTTTTCACCATATAACTTCCAAAAGAACTGCGTATCTGGAGACTTTCCTTTGAGAATTAGCTTTTGGTCTAAACACAAAAATTGAATAGAACATCGAGACGGTTTCAAATCCTCATGAATCAACCCAAAACACCATTCCAAGGTGGAGATGCGAATTTTAAAACTCTGATCAGTAAAAACACTGTTTCCAATTCGCATTGTTTTAAATTCACCGAAAACAACCAAATCTTCCACAACTCAAACATGCATTGAAAAATTACGATAGCTTTGTTGTGTTGATAAAATACCTTGATCCCATGAATACGGAAACAATGAGATGCATGCATGTGTTAGATGACCTAATGAAGGTTATGTACATGAGAAAAGTGCGAGAATGCGTAAACCGGAAGAAAATCAACGGTTCCAACTTGATCCTCTTGCTCCACTAAATATGTCTCCATAAAATAAAAAAAAAGAAATCACCAAGGAATTAGAGGATTTGAGGAAAAATGAAGAGGAAGGATGTTTGAACTCAGATTTGGGTTTCTTGCAATGGAGGCGTGTGTGTGATCAAATGAGCCTTGCTACTCATTATATAGAGTGAGTAGAGGAGGGTGGGAGTGGAAATGCAAGCTGAATACCGTTAGAGGGCATGTTTGGAAATTTTGGCCAAAAATGAGGATGCACATGGAGCCTGCGTTTCATTCGTGCATTTGCTTGCCTTATGTGCATTTTCTGAGCCAAATGAGGTCAAAAATACATGCTTAAAATTCCAGCTCATGATTGTTTGAAATGAAAGAGTGTTGGTGAATTTGCAAAATCAGGCAAGTTTTGTATTTTTTTCATTCAAGCAAGTACAACAAGCACATGGGCACGAAATGGTGAGTGTAATGGGCATAAGCATATCAGAAATTGGTTATAGGATTGATTATAAATAAAAAGAATGGCTGAAACTTGAGTTCTCAAGAATTGGCCACCTTGGTGTTTGGTCAAAATTCACAAAAATGCCTTGAAATTCAAATTGTCATAACTTGATCATTCCTTTGAATTTTGGGGAAATGAATACTTGTTGGAAAGTTCTTGGAAAGCCCTTTAATTTTATGGAAAAAGGCCTCACATTTGATTCACTTAGGTCCGTTAAAAATTGCAATGAAAATCAAAAATTTTGGAAAATGACCTATGATTTCCCCTCGAGACATGAACTTCCCAAGAACGTAACTCTTGATTCCTTGACACTTTGGACATGAGATGAAAAGGAGATGAACTATAATCCTCTTAGCTTTCCAAGCATACCTCATTTTCGTTTTTAGGATCAAGGATTAATAAATGGTGAATTTTTGAAGTTAAGTCCTCATTTTCCAAATTTAGAAACCTTTTAGGGTTTCTTCATGAACAAGTTTCAAACCAAACTTCAATCTTCATGATCCAATGGTCAAAATGTACTTGAAATTTGAAAAGTACACATTTTACTTGATGATTGGCCAAGAGTTCACCTGGTAAATCTTGACTTTGACTGATTTTGGTCAAAATGACCATTTTGCCCCTTTTAATCAATTGATCCACTCCTCTTCAAAATTGGTGATCAAAACTTCAAACATATGATCTTCCAAACATAATGATTTCATGTATAAAGTTTAATCTCTAAATTCTCAAGAAAACCTGATGAAATACCAAACCCTAGTTTTGGTCAACACCTTAGGAGAAAGATGAAACATCTTCAAAACTTCAAATCCTCTGGATATCTTTGCCAATTTCTTGCACAAAGATATTTCTAATCAACGTCAAAGAGGTGTTGTAGCTTCAAAATCAATACTTTCACATCCATCAATAGCCTTAATCAACCAAAACCCTAATTTTGACTGATTAATAAAAAACGTGATTCTCCTTATAATCAACACAATCTTTGATCTTCTGATGATCCAATGAGATGGACAAGATATCCTGAGATATGTAGGACCTTTGGGCTTGAATGATCCAGAGGTTTAGATGATAAGGATCTTCTTGAGCAACTTGTCAGCACAATCAATCCCCATAACTTGAGGAAGACTTGAGAACCCAAAATACCCTGATCCTATCACAATGTATGAATGCAATGCAATATGATGTTTATGGTGAAACATAAGCCTAAATCGAGAGGGTAAATTTTGGGGTGCAACACCGACCATGTTAAAAAATTGCATTGATTTTTCCAAAAGCTTCCATGAATTCCAAAAACATGGTGGAATTTAGCATGTACCAGTTAGTGAGTTGCATTATGATATCAAACCTTGGCCATTCAGAGGATGAGCTTTGGATATTATTGGAGAAATTAAACCTGCATCATCAAATGGCCACAATTACATCTTGGTAGGTATTGATTATTTTTGAAAATTCATAAAAGTGGTCGCTCTGGTTAAAATATACCAAGAGGAAGTCATGGCATTCATTTAAAATCAAATACTATATATGTTTGGAACACCAGAGACCATAACAAATGACCGAGGAACTATTCATAGGAAGAAAGGTAAATGGTATCGCTGTAAAAATGGGGTTCAATTTGTTAACATCAACACCATATTATGCCCAGGTGAATGGGAAAGTCGAAGTAGCGAATAAGACCATTATAACTTTAATCAAGAAATATGTTGGCCAAAAGTCTAGAAGTTGGAATACAACTTTGGGCAAAGAATTATGGGCATGTTGAAACTCACCAAAGGAGTCGACTAACACAACACCTTTCAATTTGGTTTATGGATATGAAGCAATAATGCCCTTAGAAATTCATTTGCAATCAGTGAGAATAAAGAGGCAATCAGATATTCCTACTGAGTATTATTGGGGAATGATGCATGATGCGATAAATAGAAATTGAAGAACATAGGCTAGCAGCTTTAGATACTTTGTTCAGGTAGAACAAACAAGTAGCAAAGCCCAATAATAGAACGGTGAATGCAAAAGTGTTCATCAATGGAGATTTGGTTTAGAAAGTGATCTTACCCATTGATCGAAGAGATAAATTTCTAGGAAAGTGGTCACGAAATTGGGAAAAATCGTTTCCAACTGAGTATTATCGAAGAGATAATGCCCTTGAGAATCAGATAGCGGTCTCGAGCGAGAGATAGTCGAGCATTGGTTAATGAATGAGAGGTATCAAGTTCATCTAGCTTGATATTCAATGCCTTAACACACTCCTAGTGAAGAACCCCAATATAAGCTTCGTCATTTAGTGCCTTTTCAACTGTCTCAAATCTAGCAGTTTGCAAGGTTTCAACTTCATTTATCTTCTTCTCCAACTATTCAATTTGTTGTTTCAAAACAATAATCTATTGCTGCCATAGAGAGATATTATCGGCCCTTTTTTAAAGTCTTATTTGGCTTTGTCAAGAACTTTCTTTAGCGCTTCACTAGCAGTTATAGAGGACTCCGTGAAGGCCAATTCAATATTAGATTCCTTCTCTTTAGGAAGACGTTTCCCCAAAATCTCCATTTGTTTTTCCAAATCGACCAAGAATTGGTCAATAAAAGAAGATACTTCAGCCACAAATGTAAGAGGAGAGGTTGTATGAACGTTGACCTTTTGAAATGCCTCTTTGACCTTAGCACCATCAGTAGGAAATGCCTCTAAATGGGTCATCAAATTGACATCAAAGAGTTATGTTTTCAGGCTATTGAGAACTTCGTCCTGGGTTCCAAGAGAAGAAATTCCCTCAGAGATAGTCGGAGTACTAGAGCCCCCATCAATGGAGAGATTTCTAGTGGCCACCAAAAACATCAAGCATTCAAAGGGGCTACTTCGCTTTAAAGAAGAAATTGCTTGAGGCGACATGGTAGTATGGGTATGAGCCACGTTGGGAGGAGTTGAAATAATGCCAAAGGGAGCATTTGTTTGAGGAGGATCTTTAACTTTTTGAGAAGGTTGTTGGTTCATAGTCTCATCAATTTCAGCAACATATTCAGGATCCTCCATTTCATCATTTCCAGCATCCCCTTTTAAGCTATCTTTATGGGCGACGTCTTCCACTGCCTCACTGATGGGAGAGTATTCAGGGGCTCCCTGATCGACATGAGAATTAAGATCACTATCAGTAGATTCACTATCTGACAACATCATAGTCATTTTCCTTTTTCCCTTTGAAGTTATTAAGTTAAGTTCAGTGGGGCGCTATTTGGATTTAGCGGTTGGTTGCTGAAACAACATAGACAAGTAAGAACAAAACTAAAAAGGAGCAAGTAAGCTTGAAGAAAAAAGGAGTTCTGGAAAAAGAAAAATACCTGACAATCCCCTTCAGGGATGGAATTGGTGCTCTCTAGGAGAATCGAAGCTGGCTGCACGACTCGTATTTTTGCTATCACTGGAGCAAGAACAGTGGTAGAAGTAGTTTGTTTTAGAATAGCCTTAGATCGAGTCGACCGATACATTTTTGATTTTATGGGGATAACAGGAGAATGTGTGTCGTCCACTTGGTTCTCTTCATGGGAAAAGTGTTTTCGTCTCTTTGGAGAGGGTCCAAAAGGGACAACAACATTGGCTTTAGCACTCGACAAATGGGTTGACATAATCAAAGTTTTAGACAGTGGATGTGGTCAGTTAAGAAAACACAAAAATTAACAAATTACCTAAGAGGAAATTGCAGGATCTTTTTCAGCAGAAGCAAAAAAAATTGCACCAATAATAGCCTCCCTAGCACGTTTCTTGTGCTCAACTGATGAATAAAACAAAAGCACAAGACAAAGTTTAAGGGTCGAAACATGAATAAGCGAAAAAGAAAATAAAAAGATCGACAATCACAATAGTAAGTCAGACCTTTCTTAAATTGATGATTCATAGCTTCAAAAGCATTGGCCAATCGATGCTTGAAAGATTTGAGTTTCCCATTTTTCTTTATGAACCTCACGGTCCACAAATACAAAAACTTCTTCGTCGTATAGAAAAGGAGTTCGAAGGAGATGAGGTTCAGATTAGGGGCATCAGTAGCAAAGTGTTAGAGGCGTTGAGTGCACTCCACTTCGAAGTAGCTTTGGGACGAAACACACATTTTGTCTGATGGTTTATAAAACCTGTGAGGCAAAGGTTGGCACAAACCAAATTACCTACCCACCAGATTTGGTTGGTAACACAGAAGTGTTACCCCATCATTAGCGCCCACCTTAGAAGATATAAGCCTAGGGGTTAGAAAAGCTTTCCAAATGGTTGTGGATTCAGGGACCTGCGTTGGCTCAACAAGGGGAAATGGTCGAGTAAACCATTCAGAACCACATGGTCTTGAATTAAATGGCACCATACTTGGTGAAAAGAGGTACATTTGAACAAAAACTTCAAGTACATTTCAAGGTCCTCCTCTCGATTCAGGTCGTTGTTAGACGGTGTAATTGCAGTAAGACGAGGATCTTCAATGGAAAAATTGGAAAAGAATGTCTCTTGTGCCTTTGAAAGTTTCAATATAAGCTGATTCCCAAAGGTGGCATTTAGCCATAATTGCAACAGCCAAAACGGCCTAGTAAGTAGATAGCTAAAAGTCGGTGCAAGAGAGGTCATCTTGTTGTCCCTCACACAAGAAAGTGTTTCCACCTTTAGAGACCTATTGTAGAAAACATACTTAGAGAGCCAAAAGGCCAGAAAGGCAATGTGCTCTTCATCGAACACCCTGTCGACATCCTTAGCGTGAAAGCGCTCCGTATACATGGTGAAACCAGTAATGTCCTTATCGAAAGGAATAATGTCTTCATCAACTTCAGTAGGGATAAAAGATTCACCTATAGGGAGAAGGCCAGTGATAGCCGCAATGTCGAACACAATGGGTGTCAGCATACCAGTTGTGAAATGGAAAGTGTTTGTGGAACACTCCTAGAAGTAGAGGGCATAAGTCATCATATAGTTGCAATAACTAGGGCCAACCCTAGAAATTGAATCAAGTCAAAAATGCCTTGGGAGGTCCAGACATTACCTTTAACTTTCTCTACCTTATTTAACCATGCAATGTAATCCTGGTTGATAGTAGGAGCGGAGCGAAAAAACTTTTGAGGTCCTATGGATGTGGGAGAAATCTAAAGGAAACATCCAGGAGATGGGGGGCCTTGTGCTTCTATGAACAGGGAAGTACTTTTTCAGATATTTTTGTACCCTAGTCTCATTAGGGGCAGGTCCCATGAGAGCATACACAAGTTTATTGCAGATAAATGGAAGCAACTGGTTAGAACAGAAAGTAGCAATGTTGTGTGCTAGGTTCGGCTCCAACATAAAAGTTTGTCAATTAAAAACATGGAAATCAGGCTTGGTGGAAACTAGCTCAACTGTGGAAGGAGTATTAATGTGTTCAACAAATTGGCTTGGAGACGCCATGGTAGATGAGTGGAAGATTTGAATGAAAACAAAGGTAGGGTTTTTGCTGGATTTGGAAACTTTAAGATTAAAGATGCAAAGAAAACGTAAGGAGAAAAATGAAATAATGAAAGGGTTATTTATACCAACAAAGAAACCAAATTATTGGGAAGAATGTGGGAAAAAGTTGTGGCTACATGGCCGACACGTGTCAAATAGATAGCAGCTGAGGTGAGGAAGTTGGTATGTTAGAGGCCATGACTGTAACACCCTTCCAAACCCAATGAAATTTTCACGAGTAATTTAATAAATAAATCAGAGTGAATCACCAACAAGGGTGTCACATGCTTCATAAAACATCTTAAACAAAAACATCTTGCTCCATAACATGAGCTTTTCAATAATTATCTCATTTATCCTTTTAGGAACAAAAAC
Organism: Vicia faba; assembly: GCA_948472305.1. Classification (NCBI taxonomy): domain Eukaryota; kingdom Viridiplantae; phylum Streptophyta; class Magnoliopsida; order Fabales; family Fabaceae; genus Vicia; species Vicia faba. Next base: position 1,356,033,635 of record OX451740.1, read on the forward strand.
ACATATTCTTCAAAATACTACGCAGTGAAAATCATAATCACAACATAACTTCATTTATAATATCTTTCAAAACATCATCATTTTACATCATCCATAGTCATGATATTTCATTAACTTAAATCAATCAGAACTACTTATATTATTCTATCAGTAAAAAGAAACACAATATACAAGTCAAGTGTTTCCTAACCCGATGTTACATATCAGAGAAAGACACCTTCTATTCGACTGGACTAGATAAGTACTCCATAAAGCTATCATATAAGCTTCAACAAACTAATCCTGATCACCTGAGCGTTACCCACGTGGAAACAACATTCAAGCATAAATGGAGAGTAAATCATAATCATTCTAAAAGACATAAGGAAAAGATATAGTAGTTACAACATCATCATATATCACATAATATACTTACACGTTCATATCATCTATACACATTAATTATATCATTATAAGGTCACATTGACATCTATCAACAAACACCACTTAGATCACAATGTAATCAACATCACTTAAACAATTATTAGACATCATTTATACATATTTCATCGTCAAAACATCACCTAATCACATAGTTCACAATAATTCACCATTTACCATTCAACAACAATTTAATGTGATGTCACATAGAATGTAATGCAACAACATAGACTCCTGCATGTGGTACCAAAACTTCACTGATGACTTAGTCATCTTAAATCTCCAAATATTCCCACCTATAGGATCGATTCCCACTTGGAACTAGAGCACTTCCCTGTTCCACCTAATCCACATTATGGGATTGTTTCCTTTATTGAACAATTGTCCCACCATTGTCATTGGACTGAATTCCTAATCACCATCATTGGACCAAAGTCCTACTATGCCATCAATGCATTATGCACAACAACATAATTAAAACAACCACGACTAGTTAAAACGCATCATCATTCATGATTTCATCATAATATCATCATATCATCTCAAGTAAATAATCATCAACATAACATTATCATATCATCTTAATCAAATAGGAATCATCATCATATCATCATAGAAAATGAAACATCAATTTATTATCAACATAACATCATCATATCATCTTAGCGAAACATGCATCATCATCATATCATTATAGGAAACAAAGCATCAATTATTTTCAATATAACATCATACAAACAAAGGATCAACGTAATTCAACAGGGGGAAACTAACTACATACTAGATTAACTATTGGCAAAATACTTATTTTATCTCATTTCATTGCATCTAACTAAAGTTAATTGCATTAGCTACCCTAGGTTTCGAACAGTGTCTTAATTCGAGTTATAAAACTCAAGTTATGACTCTTTTAAGAACATCTGACACAACCAATAAAATCTAGACATCATCGCCCGCCAAAGCCTCTTTCTAGCCCGACTAAACTCATTTCGCTTTTGCATCGCTTGGAGAAGGTGCGAGTGAAGCACTTCCTTAGTAAAGCTTTTTTCTATCCTTCGTTGCCTCTCAAGTTCGCACGACAACAACCTAGTGAAGCTTCATCGCCCAATTCACTTCACTGTTTCACCCAATCCAGACTATGGGATTGTTTCCTTCACTAGAAAATTGTCCTACCATTATCATTGGACCGAAGTCCTAGTCACCATCACTGGACTGAAGTCTTAATCACCATCATTGGATAGAATTCCTATTATGCCATGAATGCAATGATACGTAACATCATAAATAAAAAGACCACGACTAGTCAACACGTATCACCATTCATGATTCATCACAAATGTACTTATATCATCAAAGGAATCAAAGCAACACCGTATACATCATTAAAACAAACTACACAATCAATATGACATCATGTAGTCATCTTAGTACCATCACATAATCATCATACTTCATTATCACAAAACATCATTGTGATTCAACATAGGGAACTAATTTTATCCTAACTTAGGTACTAGAATTATCCTTCTTACCCTCCATTTTATTCCTTATAATTTTAGTTTATCACATTAGCTATCCAACGCTTCGAACGAAACTTCATTATGATCTCTAGAATTAAAGTTATGATCATTTTAAGATTTCCATAATATCACTTCGCTTATGCCATCCGCCGCCCGACACAACCTTTGCATTTCCCGGTGAAACTTGTTTTGCCTCTGCATCGCCTCTACATATCCGGATGACACTAACGAGACAACACTTCTCCTTATGCGATTTTTTATGGTTGGAGGCCTCCTGGACCTCCAAATTCGTTTTCTTAAAAATTCCCAGTTTTAGAATTCGAAATCCTATGATTATATAACATTCTTAACAACCTATAAAACTTATTTAAAGGTCCTAATATCACACATTCATCAATGATTCATTCATTCATTCAACACATTGTTTTTCATCAATTTCATCAATCTTCATCAAAATCAATACACTAAACACAAACCTAACATTATATAAACCTTAGATCGATTATAATAACAATGAACCCCATACCTTAATTCGTAGTTGAATCTTACTTCTCTTTGCAATCTACCGAAATCTAATGTTCCTCTTGCCTAGTTATGCCATAGCATTCTCTTTCCCCTATTTTAACCCTTGTACCCCTAACATCCAACTTCCTTATCTTATCCTCACTTATTCCTTCCAATTGACCATCTTACCCTTACTTCCTCTACACCAAAATAACCCTTATTATTCTAATTAAAATAATTCCACTCATTATTCTAATTATTATAAATTATTCTAAAATATTCCAAAATCCTTCAATACACCTAAGAATCACACAAATCTCCATAACATTACATGAATCATTCAAAACATCACATAAGTCATCATACCCTCAAACATCCCAAATCATCACAAACCATCATGAGGTTAAACATAACATGACATTCAAATACTTCATAAAAATCGCTAAAACATCATTTATATCAAATACTTCACAATGACTCATATATTCATGCTAAATTAATTAAATAACTAATTAAATAATTAAACTAGATTTTTGGGGTGTTACAACTCTCCCCCACTTAAATAATTTTCGTCCTCAAAAATTTATTTGGTGGACACAACTCTTGATACAACTCTCGCATCCTCCTCTCCAACTCCGGCACCATGTTTGGCAATATTTCAAATATTACTAATCAACATTCCACGTTGTTAACTACAATAATCCAACAAGATGCAATGCTACCGAGCTATGAACGCATAGGTTCATTCACTTCTTGTCCCATCAACCTAGGAGCTCATTCATTCTTAAACAATGTGCTACTCAAACTCGAACCCCTAGACAATTAGGAAACAAGATAGTTTAAGAACGTAGGGTTTCACAATAAGGACATCATCTATATCATTTCATCATACAACAAAACTGTCATAAGAACATTAACATAACCATAACACTGACAACATTGACACACAACATTACTACAACAATGCTATAATTTATCAATCGAACATGTAATTCGATACATTTGTTGACATGGTGGTGTCTCAAATAATATATATAAACCCTTTAGTCATAGCTTCCATTCTGGATTTCCCAATGGTTTTAATCATTGCCATAGACTTCTATAGTTTAACTCTTGACTCCAAAAAAGTCTTACACGCATAAAAATATGCGCCACATTAGGCTTTTGTTGTGTTACTCTGATCATCTACATTAAATCCATCATCTTCATTCATATTTCCCATCAACTATCAGATCCACAAGTTTTACCTCTAAGTTCTGATTCTGTTTAATGTCCACCAGAAAATCATCGTTCACTTTTAATAACCTCAACCTTCTAATTTTCGGCGTTACCTCACATACAACCTAGAGTCTCCGAACTATTCATTATGTTCTAACTCTTTCACAGTCACTTATCCATTAGGTTCACCCGAAATGATGAACGAATATCCTCTTGATAGAACGTCTAACACTTCACACACCATTAAGCTGGCAAGACAAGTCTATCACATCCAACACGATCCCATATACTATCAATAAGAGATTAAGGGTGATCAGTTCCTCAATTTGTCAATAGGTAATCGACAATCATGATGGCGCATAAACCATTGTTACTAAACTATAATAGTGTTTTCTTTTAAAACGTATGCTCAAAGCTACCCGAAGCACCATGGTCTAATTAATCTTTGTCACTCTAATCATTTTTACTCAGCATAAGTTGCATCTCTATTCGCTTCTCAGTCATCTTCACATGCTTTCTAATACCAAACATCTCATTACCTCAATGTATTCATTAATAACATATCATACTTAACCTCGTCTCAAACATGTTGTGACAATAACTAGTTATGCCCAAGAAGCTTCTAATCTTAGTAACCGACTTGGGAGTCTCTCAATGTAAATTTCATCTACTCTGAATGGATCCTCATATACCATCATTAGAAATAATATGCTCACGAGAAATCACCTACTCAAACACTGATCTACACCTTGACAACTTAGCATACGGTTTCTTCCCTTTCGACACTGTAATTCAAATTGCAACGTTCATCATTTCCTTATTCTGACTTAGATTAAATCATAATATCCACAATAAACCCCATAACAAGCTAATCCAAATATTCTTAATGCCTATAAAAGATCCAAAATCTCCCCTCTAACTATCCTTACTCTTCATCCAAATATGAAGGTAACCCAAGCCCAATTTGATTATACTGAAGATATACAAACATTCGAGCCTCATATTTCAAGAGTTATCCTACTCGTTTAGTAGATAAAAACACCAGCCCTCTACTGTCACCCAACTCAGATCCATACTCTTGGGGCAAGTCACAAATATCTTTAGGGAAAACATCAGGATTCATACAACACTAGCATATCACTAGCCGTCACATTTCTCTCTATTCTCCGAGAAGAAGACATCAACAATACCTGATCATTCTCCCTCAAAGACAATCCTATCTTGACAGGCAGAGAAAAACCATGAATCCAACACTCTCTTCAATTTTGAGAAAGAACATAGCTCCAACAACCCTTGTGCTCTTGTGACTTAGTAGTACACTACACCAACTCCCATACCTGAAAAATCTCATAGAAGCAAAATTATCTCCCTCAATTGTTTCAAACCAACCTTTACAAATAAACAGTTAGAAAAACAAGCAAGTATCGACAGTGTTTCACACACATGTCACATACTAAGGAGCAAACAACATTAGACAACCTAATCGGACGAACCGACCTGCTCTAATACCACTAGTGTAACACCCTTCTAAAACCAGAAATTATTCACCAGTAATTTAATAAATAAATTAGAGTAAAGAACAAACAAGGGTGTCACATAATTCATAAAACATCTTTCTCCGTAACACGAGCTTTTCAATAATTATCTCATTTACCCTTTTTGGAACAATAACACATATTCTTCAAAATACAACACAGTGTAAATCATAATCAGAACATAACTTCATTTTTAATATCTTTCAAAACATCATCAGTTTACATCATCCATATTCATGATATTCCAATAATTTAATTCAACTAGATCTACTTATATTATTATGTCAGTAAAAAGGAACACAATATACAAGTCAAATGTTTCCAAACCCGATGTTACATATCAGAGCAAAAAACCTTCTATTCGACTAGACTAAATAAATAATCCATAAAAGCTATCATCTAAGTTTCAACAGAATATTCCTGATCATCTGCGCGTTACCCACGTGGAGGCAACATTCATGCAGAAAGGGTGAGTAAATCATAATCATTATACAAGTAATAAGGAAAAGATATAGTAGTTACAACATCATCATATATCACATAATATACTCATATTTTCATATCATTTATACACGTCAATTATATCATTATAACATCACATTGACATCTATCAACAAATACCACTTAGATCACAACATCATCAACATCACTTAAACAATTATTAGACATCATTTATACATCTTTCAACGTCAAAATATCACCTAATCACATAGTTCACAATTATTCCCCATTCACCATTCACCATTCACCACTCACCAACAATTTTATGCAATGTCACATAGAATGTAATGCAACAACATAGACTCATGCATGTCATACCGAAACTTCACTGATTACTTAGTCATCTTCAATATCCAAAGATCCCCACCAATAGGATCGATTCCCACTTGGAACCAGAGTACTTCATTATTGCACCCAATCCACACAATGGGATTGCTGCCTACACTGGACAATTATCCTACCATCATCACGGGATCGAAGTGTTAATCACCATCACTAGACCGAAGTCCTAATCACCATCACTAGACCAAAGTCCTAATCACCATCACTGGACCAAAGTCTTAATCACCATTACTAGACCGAACTCCTAATCACCATCACTACATTGAAGTCCTAATAAGCCTGAATGCGTAATGCACAACAACATAATTAAAACGACCACGGCTAGTCAAAATGCACCATCATTCATGATTTCATCATAACATCATCATATCGTCTCAAGTAAACAATCACCAACAAAACATCATCATATCATCTTAATCAAACATGCATCATCATCATATTATCATAGCAAATGAAACATCAATATATTATCAACATAACATCATCATATCATCTTAATCAAACATGTGTCATCATCCTATCATCATAGCAAATGAAACATCAATGTATTATTAACATAACATCATACAAACAAAGCATCAATGTAATTCAAGAAGGGGAACCTAACTATATCCTAGCACACTTATTTGGAAAATACTTATTTTATCTCATTTCACTACATATAACTAAAGTTCATTGCATTAGCTACCCTAGGCTTCGAATGATATCTCAATTCAAGTTATAAAACACAAGTTATGACTCTTTTAAGAACATCTAACACAACTGTCATACCCCAAATTTGTCCTACCTATTTTACTTTTGTCTGGCTTATGCTTCACATTTCATCTACATCATCTTCACTAGTTCATTTGAATATCATGTATTTCATTGAATAAAGACACATGTGGTCCAAGAGTTAAGTAGTTGTGGAATATTAAAGTTTCATAGTGTTTTCAGGAAACTCATATTTTTTTGCTTCAAGGTCACATTGAGCTTTATCTCCTACTACAAGCCAATTGCTTATCGAGAGGTTTAAGGGGTGAAACAAAGGAATTCTTCTCATATGGATTAAAATTTTATTTGAAGAGTTTCTTGAGGGACTAAATTTTTAACTAAGACGGCATCTATCATTTTCAAACTAGTTTGAATTTTTCATGTAGATTCGAAATTGATAAGGAAAGAAAACATGGATTAGGATTGCAAATTGGAAATAATGGAAATTTGTATTTCATACAATGTCTTTGGTTCACAAATCATTGATTCCTTACATCACAAGTTACTATATTCAACATTCAATTCATTTGGTTACCTTGAAATTTTTATTCATGTCATGACAATTTGAGACCATACAAAGTAATTTCTCATTACAAGTCCAAACTGCCCAATTATAACAGGCCCAAAACCAGCCCCATAAAACTATCTAAAACAATGTTGTCCATTCTACTGCAAAACCCAACCATGTTGTCCATTATGCAACACAGGTCCATAAACCTTCATCACATTATATAGCAAACAAAATAGTCCAAGCCAACAGGCCAAAAACGTGCAAAGACAGTCTGTTAAAACTGTCAAAGTTGCTGCCAACAAATGCCAAACATTACACCAAATAGAAGTCACCCAAATATGTAATGGAAAAGTAGTGAAGAGGCATGTCAAGATTGTTTGAAATCTCACCAACGTTTCCCCCCAATTCCCACCTCTCAGCTGATATACAAGCAATAGACAACAGATAGAAAAAGGGAGGAGAGATAGCAATAGACATTATAGAGAAATGGGAGGAGAGATACAAGAGTGATATTGAAAAAAGACAAGAGCCATATTGAGATAGGAGAGTTTTTATGAAAAGAAAGAGAGAAAAAACATTGTAAGAAAGAGAGAAAAACAATAGCAATAAAAAAAAACAGTAGCAACCAAAAAGATCTTCATTCATAAAAACAAAAACCTCAACCGACTGTTCAACCTTGCATGCCTTCCCCTAAACCAACTATACAAACATTTTATATGCATCACAGAGAGAAGATTAAAATATAAAAACATCTTTTGTGATACCATCCTCACCACTTTCCAAACACAAAAACAAAACTTCAACCCCCTGACAACCTTGCAGCTTTCAATACAAAAGCAAGGATATGAGCAACTTCCTGGGGAATCACTGAAGCCATTCTGATCATCACAACTTCTTGAAAGGTGTTCAAACTCATAACACAAATTTCAGTTTCAAGGTAAGTCTTCTTGACTTAGAGCTTTTCATTTCAAGCATCATTAGAAATTCATTTTTGAAGATAAATGTATATATCATACCCTTGAAGCTAACCACATGTTTGCTTTTCATTTTTATCAATTATATGTTGAGAACTGACTTCTACATGTAGCAGAGAAATGTTAGAACCATAAAATAGCAGTATGAGTTGACACATGTCTCTATGAGTCGATGCATATCAGGCACAAAATAGGTTATGTGTCGACACAAAGCGCGTATGTGTCAATACAAAAAGGGTATGAGTCGATACCACCCTTTATTTGTTGACTTATACTGTGTTATTTTGATTTCCAGGGACAAGGAAACTATTTGAGTCGACACGAAGCACGAATGTGTCGACACAAACAAGAAATTAGTCACCACATACCATTATGTATCGACTCATACTGTGTTATTTTTTATTTCCAAAAACAAGAATTGTTATGTATTGATGCATAAATGCATGTGTCGATACATAATAGGAAAAAAACAATTTTTATTTCTTTTTGCACTATCTTTATATTTGTTTTATTTTTTTTTTCATTGTTGTTCATTTATTCAATATGGTTGTAATAATTTATTTAGGTTTTATTTTATTTCATCCCCATTTATAAAGTTGTACCCCCCCCCCCCACCCACGTATAATTGTAATAACTTAGGATTTATTTTTGTATGTTTTAATTGTTGCTTAATTATGCATATTAGAACACATGGCCTCCTCTTGGGCTCATCCTTAATGAAAAGGTATACACTTACAAAGGCACACTTGAACATATTTTATAGCTTGGTCCTGGGCTTTCTTACGGTGGCAACTATTCGATCGATTATATCGATTGGTTGTTTAGTATACTAGTTCCATGCTAGTCCCACTTTCTAGGAGCATGCATATAGCCACCTTGTATCGGCTTTTGATTTTCATCTTGTACATTGAAACAACTTGTCTCCCCTTGTTTCACATACAATGCATCTTCTTAAAGGGTCTCATAGTTGAGTTCGGGCATGTCCATTCTCACAAGGTTAATCAAGTATTGCCCTTGGTTAACCATAACCCGAATCAACCACTTTGGTCCATATACCAAGTGTTTCCATGCACAAAAGGTCTCATAGTTAAGGGTAGGAACACCTACTCTCACAAGATTAATCAAGTGTGCCCCTTGGTTAATCATAATCCGATTCGATTCCCATACACCAAGCATTCCATTTACACCTTTAATGATACTACTCATTGTGTCATCACTTTTCCAAGATCACTCTTCTCCAACACCTTCTCCTTTTGCTTTGTGCTCATAACATGCTCCCTTAGGATGATAGTTTCTTCTTTTTGAAGATGCGAACTAATTAGACCTTATGATTGAACCCATGCATGACAACATTAGGGTAGACATTCCCCTTTGACTTTTCTTTTGTAATTAAGATTAAAACTTACAATTCACAAATCAAAAATCCAAAAACATTTAATCATTATTCAAACTCATTTAAAACTCACAAAACACTCAACCAATCAAAACTTCCCCCAAAGGGCATGCTATCTTTGTTCTACCGCTATACAGGCCGTGCCTATTGCTATAATGCATGCGTTAATATCGCCCACTAAAAAACACCAACAAACCAATATCTTCTAGAGGAATTATGGTGTTCAGATTCCTTCACTAGATACGTAGGCAAAGGGTCACGAAACCCTCATGGACGCAATAATAAAAAACCATTTTCTTTCCCTTAAGAAAGTAGGGTTATAGATAAACACACCCTTAGAGACAAATAAACAAAATGAATCCCGTTGGGTACAATGGATGTGAGGGGTGCTAATACCTTCCCCTTGCATAACCGACTCCCTTACCATTTCTCTTGGTTGCAAGACCATCTTATCCATCCTCTTGTGGTTTTCTCGATATTTCCCCTTCCTTCGGGATAAATAATGTTCGGTGGAGGCTCTGTGTTTTCTGCCGGTAGCTTCAACAACCAGTCAAATCTGGACATTATCGCTCGACGAAGCTTATTTCTCACTCGGCGAAACTCATTTCGCTTCTGTATCATCCGGTGAATTTGCGAGTGAAGCACTTCAGTAACAACCTTATTTTATTTCCTTAGTTGGCTTTCATGTTTGCATGGAAACGGCCTAGCGAAGCTTCATCGCTCGGCGTCACTTCACTTTTGCACCCAATCCACACTATCAGATTGTTTCCTTCACTTGAGAATTGTCCTACCATCATCACTAGACCAAAGTCCTAATCACCATCGCTGGACCGTAGTCCTAATCACCAACACTAGAACGAATTACTATTATGCCATGAATGCAATGATACGCAACATCATAAATAACACGGCCACGACTAGTCAACACGTATTACCATTCATGAATCATCACAAATATCCTTATATCGTCAAAGGAATCAGAACAACATCAAATACATCATTAAAAAAAACTACACAATCAATATGACATCATGTAATCATATTTATAATCAAAGTATTATCATAGTACCATCACATCATCACCATACTTCATTATTAGAAACATCATTGCGATTCAACATAGGGAACTAATTCTATCCTAACTTATGTACTAGAACTATCCTTATTACCCTCCATTTTATTCCTAATATTTTGTTGTTCATCGCGTTAACTATCCAACGCTTCGAACGACACTTCATTCTGAGCTCTAGAATTAAAGTTATGATCATTTTAAGATTTCCAAATTATCACTTTGCTTCTGCCATCCGTCGCCTGGCGCAACATTTGCGTCACTCTGTGAAAATTGCATCGCCTCTGCATTTCCTACGTATCACCCGGCGACACTAACCGGGCAACACTTCTCCTTCTACAATTTTCCATGGTTGGAGGCCTTCTGGTCCTCTGAATTCGATTCAGTAAAATGTCCCGGTTTCATAAATCAAAATCCTATGATTATATAACATTATTAACAACCAATAACACTTATTTAAAGGTCCTAATATCATACATTCATCAAGGATTCATTCATTCAATCATTCAACACATGGTTTTTCATCAATTTCATCAATTTCATCAATCTTAATCAAAATCAATACACTAAACACAAACCTACCATTATCTTTACCTTATATCAAGTATAATAACAATGATAAATACCCATTACCTTAATTCGTAGTTAAATCCGATTTATCTTTGCAATCTATCGAATTCCAATGTTCCTCTTGCTTCTTTGTTCCCTAACCTTCTCTTCACGGTGTTTCTCCCAATTCTCACGATTGCACAAAATGAGACAACTAAACTCTTTTCGCTATTTTAACCCATGGACCCCTAATATCCAAATTCCCTATCTTATCATCACTTATTCCTCTACACTAAAATAACTCTTATTATTCTAATTAAAATAATTCAACTTATATTCTAATTATTATAAATTATTCTAAAATATTCCAAAATCCTTCAATACACCTAAGTATCACACAAATGACCACAATATTACATGAATTATTCAAAACATCACATAAGTCATCATATCCTCAAACATCCCAAATCATCACAAACCATCATGAGGTATCAACATAACATGACATACTCAAATACATTACAAAAATCTCTAAAACATCATTTATATCAAATACTTCACAATGACTCATTTATTCACGCTAAATTAATTAAATAACTAATTAAATAATTAACCTAGATTTTTGGGGTGTTACCACGATTATCCTAGGAAGATGAAGCTAGAAAGTAGGGAAGTGGTTATGTGATCGCTGATGTAATGTTTGAAGAATAAGGTCATGATTACAATGATGTAACTTCACAATAAGGGAAAAGGATTAAAATGCTCGTTTCTGTTCTTTCAGTGGAAAATAACATTTTGGGGGAAATTTATTGGTTAGGATTTTCATAAAGAGAGTAATCCAAACCAAAAGTTAAAAAGGTTCTTTTAAGGGTATTAAAGAGCATTAAATTATGAAGAGTCGACTACATAAGGATGTCGACCATGTATGATCTCACAGGTAGCCGACCAAAGATTCATAAGTGCAGTCAATTAGAGAAGGGTTCATGGTAATTGGATTAGGCCCAAGAGACGTAAGAAGCCCAAATTGGTTGAAAGGCCCATAAGCACCTAGACTTTAAAAGTGAAGTGTTATAGAGGGAAAACATGGATTTGATATTAGGAGTGATGAATGCAGGATCATGGAGGGAAGTTATGAACAACACATGGCTTGCAAGGAAATGTAGCCCACTTAAAAAGTAGTTATTTATGTGTTTTATGAATAAAGAACTTAGTGCACTTTGTAAAAGGTCAAACTTTCACATTCATGTACGCTATTCACTCAGAGTAACCAAGTGAACAAGCGAAGGGAATCAGGCAAAGGCAATGTATGTTTAAACCAACCTATTTTAAATCTTTCTTTAATGTTATATCATTACCTTTTACAATTTAAAATGCATTTTGTCTTATTTACTTTGTCTTTTATCGAGTCGTTTGGCTCTCAGTCGAACAAACCTTTTAGAAAACACTTTAACTACGCACACAAACGGAAGCACTGTACCGAGATTTCATGGTCGATATCACCATTAAACTTGTTTTAAAGAGACCAGCGTTGTTTACCAAATCTAGAGGTAAACAATAAGATGATGAGATATCTCTGGAAAATATTGGGTTATAACAGCTACCCTTATTTAAATGTCTTCTATCCGGAGATATGATTGCAAACGACCAACTCCATAGGTGACACAGAACACCACTGGGGAAGTAGAAAATAAAACCAACGAACCAAATAGAGAGTTCGAACAGGAAAATAAATCTCTCGGGAACAACAAGAATCTGGGAATGACTATAAATAGGTAAATCAAAAATCATATTAAAGAAACCAAATGCATCGTAAGATTTCAACAACGAAAACTCTTAACAATGCAAGCAACAAACTATCAAGGATATAACCATTTAAGAAAGGATTACTGACTTAACTGGAGGAATGAAACTCAACTCCATTGGAGGAAAATTAACTCCGCTGGGGAAAAGAAGACTCAACTCTACTGGGTTAAAGCCCAAAGAGGAGACAAAGTATCATTAACTCAAAATAAAGAGGATAAAGCAATGGGTAACAACGACTGATAGACAACTGCGAACTACCCACTCATTGAGGAGATATCAAAAAGAGAGTAACATCGACTCATAGAGGCTCGTAAACTACCAACCCAAAGAATGCAAATAGAAACGGTAAGATAATACTGACTCATAGATGATGGTAAACATCATCCTCAAGACTAGTAAACAAATGAATGACTGGAAATAAATGATGACATCATCACTTATGGATCGGAACAAAGGTCTGACATCAACACTTATGGCTGGGAACAAAGGTTTGACATCAACACTTATGGCTGGGAACAAAGGTTTGACATCAATACTTATGAACGGGAACAAATTGGTTGACATCAGTACTTATGAATGGAAAAAAGTGATTGACATCAATACTTATGACTAGGAACAAAGGTAACATCAACACTTATGAATGGGAAAAAAGGTTTGACATCAACACTTATGGTTGGGAACAAAGGATGACATCAACACTTATGGCAGGGAACAACTCAAATCTACTGGGGTCAAGTCCAAAGAGGAGAAAGAGATAAACACAGATTAACGAATGATGGTGAACTACCAACTCAAAGGTGAAGGTAGAAAAAACATAGAATAATAACATGTTTTCTAAAATTCTGGTGTTCCACCTAGAACGGGTCTCAACTTCTTCTTTAGGCAAGGAGTTCCACTCGGAAAGGGTAACAAAGTTTAACGAATTATAGATTTCTCCGAGAACGGTATTAATTTCTTTTTTGATCAAGATATAACTTGAAAAAGGTAATAAACTACTGTAAGGATCTTTCAACAAACCGTCTTTGTCATTGAAGTACAATCAACCTCAACAACAAACTATCTCCCATAACAAAGAGACTACCATTCATCGGAGTTAAAACATCTTCTATGGCATTAAAAGACTTACTGGGGAAGTACATGTTGCTCAAATAAAGCGACTGCCACTTGCTGCTACAGAAAGGATTGCAATAACACCAATGGGAAATGATTTTGATTTAATGGGTCAATACCAGCACATTCCCGCTGAGGGGATAAAGTCTTCATGTGCAAAATAAATGCACATTCTTAATCTAGGGCTCAGAACCTATTGGGATTACAATAATATTGTTGTCGAAACCAAAAATTCAAACCAGGAACAAACCAAAGTGAAACAATCAACCAAGACGCCATACAATAAGGAATAAACTCAATTGGGGATCAATTTCCATCTAGATAATGAGTTGGGTAGGAAGGTTAAAGAAAAATCTTCCACGAGGGATAACTCAGAGGGGAAATGAAAGGATATATACTTTCTGCTTAAGTTTGACACTCTATTAGACAGGGGATAACATAACTCTGCAAAGAGGATAATCTGACAACAAAAACATAAATGAATGCAAATGATCAATGAGTTTTAATTCAGCTATGCATGATGTATGTATGAGTTTATGAATGTTATCATGTATATGCTAACAAAACAGACATACTGCACTGGAGATAACAAGACAAAACCAACATGGGTAAGGATAACACTTAGCTAAATCACATCTAGGATGAAGAATTCCATAAAAGAATAAGCACCAACTGAGGAAACAAACTCCTATTTCAAGGCTTAACTTCACTGGGAAGAAACATGGCTTGGAAATAATCAAAACAAAATCTGATAGGAATAAACAAATATAATTTTAGAGATATAATACACTCCTCTAGGCTTCACAGAGAAATATCTTACAAACTTCAGGGAAGATAATGCCACATCGTCTAAACTTTAACTAGGGATGTTGTACTGACTTCACTAGGGAAGATAATGCCACATCGTCTAGACTTCAACTGGGGAAAAATTATGAAACTTCACGGGGATAATAACTTTAGAGGGAAGCGCCATCCTTGGTTCATCCGTAGAAGTTAAGAAATTAACATCACAATAAGAAGACAAAATTATGGGGATTTAAATCAAACTCAACACTTGGCGAAAGAAAACCCAAAAAGTTGATAGTTATTTCAACACTTCTTAGAAAATGATACTACTTTTGTTTGGCTACTTGGGGAGTACACAACAACAACAATGTCATAACTAGAGAAAATCAATGCTTTGCAAAAGATTCTACACCAATTCTCAATACAAAGGGAGAATGACTCTAATAAATGAGTAAAGGCTTCATAACTTTACAATCCCTGCTTGATCACAACCCATCTGAGGAAAGAATCACACTCATCTAGAGAAATCTGCATCAAGACCTAACTGGGCAACATGGGATAGAGGTATCAAACCACCGAAACCCAAAACTATATAATAACTTGGAGAAAAATCTGAACCAAGACTTAACTAGGGAAAAATGGGATCACAAACCCAACACCACACCACATATCAACTGGTATGAAATCCAACTATCCAAGGAACAATCAAAGGTGAACTAATATGCATATTAGCAAGAGTAACATGTGAATACTTCTTGAAGAACCTTTTAAAAACTTCGAAGTTTGTTTATCCTTGGAACCACTTCTTTTGTCCCGCTAGAATCTTAGAATTGAAGTAAAAAGTAATTTGAAAATTATTTTCCAAAACATGTTTTTATTATTATCACTTTTTGTTTTGAAAATTACTATCAGTAATAAATGAACTTTTTTTAAACAAGATAAAACAAGAAATACAAATAATTGGATAAAGGCTCAAACTTTATTAATAGAATGGTAGTCCGCAAATGGAGTGAATCCATGGATGATTATAAAGTTTTAAAAAATTGTAAATACGTGAAAAAAGATACATTGAAATATAATGACCACTGGTTTTTCTAACAACTTTAATCTCTTGAGCATAGGCTTCTGTTAAAGTGTGATGAGAACCCGAGAAGGTTGTTGCATCAATGATCAGGTCTTGTCTGACACAGATACTTGCCAGGAAATCCCAAAATTTTGCCTAGGTTTCCCTTGTGGGTTTTCAACCTACAAGGAAAATTTATTCTGTTTATTTATCTAACTTTTTCCTAGACTACCTTTTCGGGTTTTCAGCCTACCGAGATGCTCTTTTTTTCTAATCCGTCCATTCGGGTTTTCAAGTTAGCGAGCTGTTCTTTTATTTCTTTAGTCAAAGTATTTCTTGAATGTGCCAACATTCAAAGTATTTCTTAAATAACTATACCAAATATAAGATCAGAGAATACGAGTTGTGTCTGTTCTCAACCAAGGTATTCGTTTGTTTTGCGGACCAAATAATTCAATGATGAGCCCCAATAAAGTTCGTAGCTTTAACCAAAGATGTGTTCGGAAAATGCCATGTACGATGTATATGCGTAATGCCTTATATTCATATAAAACCCAGAGTGTATGCGTACTGAGTATTTGTATATGCCCCAAATGTATATGAACCAAGTGTTTGTATATGCCCTAAACATTTATATATGCACCAAATTCTTGTTGTGGAATTTTTTATATTCTCTCCTTTTAAACCATGGGTTTGCGGTGTCATCGACTCTCCAATGTTGTATTTTGCATTATCATGGTATTTTGAATTGATTTGAAAAAGATGAATAAGTGTTAGCAAGATTTTATTGTTTGTATTGCAGGTGCAGGCATTGACTTAGTTATGGATATGGCTATCATCGCGGGCATATTCGTAGTTGTGGATTTAGGCGTGGATTTTATTTCTTCATTTTTATAACCAAAATTCGTTTTGATGTTTTATAAAATGCTTCTATTTGTTTTTTAAATCCCCAAAATGGTTTCAATGTAATATTCACAAGAAATAATCATAGTATTTGTAAACAAGTCCAAATAGAAAAAAACACAATTGAAAGATTGAAAAAGTAAATGTTTTATTGATAAATAAGCCTATGAATAGGAGAGATTACAAGATGAAATTCCTAGAAAGAGGTAATTACAGAAAGTTTTGACACTGAAAATGGAAATGAAAATGATAATCACTGCTGCCGTTTCTCCAATGTCCTTTTGATAGCTCCAATCTCCTTTTCTTTTGAGTTGAATGATTTGGATTACTCCCTCTCCTTCGTGGTTGTAGTTGTGGTTCGTAGATCGTAGTAAATTATTTCTTTATTTTCGATAAGATATCTAAATTTTGCCTGGATCTCCCTTTAGGGTTTCCCATCCACTCGGACACTCATTTTTGCCTAAGTCTCCCGTTTAGGGTTTGAAGTTAGAGATCTTTTTATACAAAGTATTTTTTTATTGTGTCTGAATTCGTTGGGTGTGGGAGTTCTTCCGCATCCATTGTTGTGAGGATAAGGCCACCTCTCGAGAATTCTATTTTTATCACATATATACCTCCGTAGGTGGGTATCCATTTACCACGCGAATCAAGGCAAGGTAGTAGGATCTTATTGAGAACCAAATATCCTTCTTTGTGGATCATATCATGTAATAGTGTGACCATAGCCCATTGATAAGTTTCCCCATTGTTCTTCATACTAAAAGGAATTACCTTGTGACAGAAAGTTCCCTAGGAAGTCATGATAGTAGTCTTTTCCATATCCTCGGATTCCACTTGGATCTGGTTATAACTTGAGAAACCATCCATGAATGAAAATACTGAATCTTGAGTTGTATTATCTACCAAAACATCTATGTGCGATAATGGGAAAATTTCTTTTGGACTTGCTTTATTTAGATCTTAATAATCTACACACATGCTACATTTTCCTTCCTTTTTGGGTAATGGTACAATGTTAACTATCCAAAGTGGATCATCTACTGCTAAGAACCCTGCAACGAATTGTTTAAGCACCTCTTCTAGAATCTTACTAGACATGTGTGGACGAGTTCTTCTGAGCTTCTGTCTAACAAGAGAACAATCTTCCTTAAGAGTTAGTCTATGTACGACAATATTTTTATGTAGTACTAGTATGTATCTGTATGACCAGGAAAATATATCCACATATTCATGTAAAAGTTCGACCAGTCTTTCTTTGACACTTCTCTCCAATGTTTCCCCTAGCTTGATCTCTTTCGGATCTTCCTTTGTTCCAAGGTTAATGGTATCAATAGATTCTTGGTATGATTGTATATTGTTAGCTTTTTTTCAATCTTCCTCACTAATTCTTTAGAGAGTTCGAGATCTTCATCATCTTCCTCCTCCGCTTAGTTAACTGGTGCATCAAAATTATATTAGATAGCAACAATAACATTATTGGTGATTTAAGGCATGGATATGCACATTTATCATGTTTTTCTGTAGTTTTAGTATGTGAATTTGGAAAATGCATAAGAAGAAAAGTATTGCCATTTTTAAATATAAGAGATAAATGTAAGAGAGAGACAGGGATCTTAGTTGAATGCAAAATATAACTTTTTATTAATTGTGAATAATGTCTGAAGCAACTTAGGGAACCCTTACAAGCTATGTGTACACACCATGAATACACACCATGCAACTTTTTCTCTTCATCTTCAACCTTCCAATATATGCATACACACCAACATTACATTGTGATGATGTTCGGTTGGGATGCCATCTAGACGAAGAATTAATGATTGCCAATTGAATTGGGTTGAGTTATTGTAGCGGCCTTCATCTAGAAAAACCATCGGGTTTGTCCTCCAACATTATTTGTTGAATTGGGGGTTTTCGTGAAATATCGTGCCATAAGGAATCGTCCACGTGAAACATCCCTTGGTGTGTTTGAAATATTTTCAAGGAACCTTAATATGGTTGAAATCTTTTTAAGGAAGTAGCAAGAATTGGATGATAGAATCAGTGATCTGGTGTTGATAGTTCGCAATCACATTTACTCGAGTGAAAAATCCCTTGGAGTGGTTGAAATCTTTGCAAGGAACCTTGGGGTGTTTGAAATCCTTTTATGTAATTAACTTAAGTGGCGAATAGGTTGCATATATTGTATCCCAAATTTTTCCCTCTCACTTATCAAGAATTTTCCCACAAGACCTCCTTGGGCTCAAGACTGCATTAGGGTTTGATCAACTCAAGACACCTCCTTGAGCACTGATGACCAAAATTAGGGTTTAAGATTTACCAGGTATTTTGGAACTTCTAATTCCCCATATGACTTTCACAGATCATTATGGACCCCTAAGACTGCTCATGTCAAGTTTCAAGCTTTGGATCACATTTTTGCTCAGTGAATTGAACAATTGACCTAAAAATCAACTATATTGGGGGAAAAGTCAATTGTGGCCAATTTCAGTAAAACTTCATAATTTTTGATCCACATCAACATTTTAGACTCATATGTATCATTTTATCAAGTTTTGAATCACAATTCCTTAAGAAATTTGATCAAATCCCCAAAAGGGCAAAATGGTCAAAATTAGGGTTTTGATTGGAAAAGGGCAATTTCTGATTTTTGACCTAGAAAATGGTCAATTAGTTTAAGGAATGATCTCAAGAGTCCAATTGCATCATTTTTACCTAATGACATGGTTCAAAACATTGCAAGTCCAATGGATGGACAGATGAATTTTACAGTTAACTAATCAAAAGTCAATTGTACACTGAAAAGTCAAACTTAGACTTATTGGTCAAATTCAACTGCCAAAGATTATAATTCATCAAAACATGTCCAAACATGAAACTTATTCATCAAGAAATCAAAAAGTCAAGATTTCATTTTGAAAAGTCAAAATTTCTAAACTTAGAAAATTTTCAAAGTGTTGGAAATTTCATGTTTTTTCATAACTTTGGACAAAATTTTCACCATGATGCATGATGATTCAAGAGAAACTTCCAACATGAAAGTTGTAGATCTCCATAAAATATACAACTTTGCTTTACACAACTACTTCCAAAAATGCTTGGATCTCAAGTTATAATTTTATGAACAGGTGGTCATGAAACTAAACACTTAGTGAAATTTTGCCCTAATTTGGTCAGGATTTTGACCTAACTTCATGGCACTTTTTCATATAGTTCCAAGGGGAATCTTCAAAAGAAATTCAATAATGGGATGTAAATAACATTGCAAGCTTTCCAAAATGTCCAAGAACTCCTTGAGATCATTCTTGAGTAGGGAGAATCGAAGAGATCAAATTAGGGTTTTGTCACTTGAATTACAAGTCATTTTTGATGAACACTTGAACCAAATTCATGCCAGGCTGCATAATCTTTGCTTTGCAGACCTCAAACTTGTTGTCCTTCCATAATTAAATATTTACACAGCTGTTAGGGCTTTGATCCAAGCAATTGAGCTATTGTCCAAGTTGCATTTCCATTTATGGCACAAAGTTAACAATGCCTTTCTTGTAAATCAAGATTTTGGCATAAAGTTCACATTGAGCCTCTAACTTGTTCCCACTGATCACACTCCATCCACAAAGTCAGGAGCAAGCATGTTTAAAGCATAACCACTCTATCTTAGCAAGTACAAGGCATGGAAACTTGTTTTGTCAAAAAAATCACATGTTTAACTTAAACATGTAAATTTGAATTCTGATCAACTAAAGCACTCAAAACTTGTTGCTTATAAATAGAATCACTATTTGTGAGATAGAGGACGAACTTGAACACCCTGAAACACACTAAAACTCTCCCAAATCAGAAATTGCCCAAAAACTCCATTGTTGCATAGTTTCTGACCTTGAACATCAAACTTACATTTCCTTCGTGCGTTTCTTGGCCTTTTTGTTTCAAAAGCTTCCTCATATAAATACAGACCATCCCTGTCCCTGATTGCAAACTGTAACTCCATCTTCATCAACTTCCATAGCCAAAAACAGAGCATTATAGTTGGACTTCTCTAGGTTATTTCAGCCACTCTCAACTCAAGCAAACCATTGCACTAGCTTCCTAGGACCTCAAGGAAGCTAAGCTGATCATCCCCACTACCTGAAACAAGCACAAACTCAAAACACGATTTCCAGTTTTGAGGTAAGTTTTCTCAACTTGGAACTCTTCATACATGCATCGTCAATAGTTTATTTGTGAACAAAACATGTAGATATTATTTCCCTGAAGCTAACCATGTCCATAATTTCCATTAATTTTACTTGAGCTTAGAGAATTTTGAAACTGAAATCTCTGAAATTTTTAGGGTTCAGATTAGGGCCATTAAAATTCATGCTTATCTTTTATCTATAGTTTTAATACTTTCCATTTCTGGAATCGTGAGAAAATTTGCTACAAGTTTCATGTTTACAGTTTTTATTTTTGATGAGAAATGAGCAAGTTACACATGGTCTAGCTGGAGGTTCAAGATGAAGTCTTCAGGGCGCATTTTGCCTTTCATATTTATTGTTTCGCTTTTAGTAACGGATGTATAGCCACCCCAGTGGTAGAAGCGCGCGCCTGTAACCTATGGGACCTAGGTTCGAGTCCCAGTGGTATCCTTTTGCATTTTTCATACATTTTTGGCATTTCTGAGTTGTTTTTTTAAGCACCTGGGCCTTTAATGGGCTTGCCTTGTTTCTTTGTTTTTTTACTGACTAACCCCCTTGTAGGCTCTTGGCACCCCCTGGCCCAAGTTATTTTATTTATTTATTTATTTTTATTTTCTTAAATATATTTTTTCTAAATACTAAAAATCATAAAATACAAAAAATGACATATTTATATTTTGACTTATTTTATTTTATTTTCCTACAAAAAATATTTTTTATTTACTATACTTTATTTATTTATTAAGTAAACCTTGTAAACTTAATTAATATTATGTTTATTTATTTATTTTCACACCATTTAAAATACATTATTTTAATATAAAAAAAGGGACTAAAAATGTTTTATAATACTATAAATATTTTCAAGATAAAAAATACCAAAAAATACTTTTCTTAAACTTATTTTCTTTTGATTAATTAATAGAATTAGGGTTTTCATTTAAAATATTTTCTTAATAAATTCAAACTTAATTAACTATTTTCTTTATTTAATTAGGTTAAGACAAAAATCTTTTTTCATGAAAACTAAACAAAATTCATTTTCTCTACATTTTGCATCCTTGTACATTTGTGCATTTTTATACTTTGTATTTATTCAATTCCTCGTATATTCATACCAATTCAATATGGTTGTAATAGACTAATTAGGTTTAAATTCTTGCAATCCCCATTCATGAATTCGTACAACCCCCTCCCCACAAATGTTGTAATAGCGTAGTTACTTTAAATTTCGCAATTTACCGCTTTTATATAACATGCTAGTAATTAGGGTTTGCATGAAAAGACTAAAACCAATACTTAGAAAACCCTAATTCAAGACAGAAACAAGCATGAAAATGATACTGTTGCACACAATAACCCCTAGGGTTATTCCACTTGGTTGCCTTATACAAAATGACCATATTTCGCATGTGAGGTATCTTAGCAAAAATAAGCAAATACAAGATCATAGTCCCTCTATGACGCTATCTAAGTTGCCTTCCAAATTATCTTAGTTCCTAAAGAAAAAATGCTAAGATACCTTGCAACATTGCTAATCATGGTTATACGATGACCCACGCCCGTCCCGTTTACATCCAAAGATAGGGTTGCTTACCAAATCAATAGTAAGACAACAATGTCAAAGGAAAAGAAAATGAACAAGAAAGACATTTGAGTAGGTAGATTGCTCCAAATTACTTGCTCCATTTCAAAACAAACATCCTTGCTATTTTCAAAACAAACACCTACACTTTCAAAATATCCTACAAAACTTGAAAACATTTCTTTCAAAAGATCAACATCTTTATATACATTCTTACGAACAAGAATCATTACAAAGATTGCCTAAACAATGGCCTCTGTACAAAATACTTTCAAAAACCACACAAAGCACAATTTCAAACAAAAGCAAGTGATCTAGCAAGTAACTAAGAGCCCATGGAAAACCATGGATGAAAAGGGTGCTAATACCTTCCTTTTTCATAATCTACCCCCCGAACTCAAGAAATAATCTCAAAGGTCTTTCCTATGATTTTTCACCTTTCCTCTGGATAAAAGAAAAGTCGGTGGCGACTCTTGCTAACCGCAACATTTGTGATCAAACGCAAAACCTTCAAGTCAGTTCTCCCACCGTATCACAGAACTGGCGACTCTGCTGGGGAAAATTCTAAAAGTGGGGTTACCTTAGGGCTAGATCAAATTTATTTGCTTTCATTGTTTGACTTGTATGCTTTACATTATGGTTCTTTGTTTGGGTTTGAATCCTCTATCCGGATTTGGGATACATTATAGGTAAGTATAAATACGTTGTGGAAATTGTGCAGGGTATACCGACATGGTCTAAACAATAACTACGTTAGTGCGACATATTTGTGGGTACCGGTAGCCTTTGAGTTAATAAAAGAGAATACGGGGCCGCTAAGTGATGTCATAAAGCACTAATGAACTTCTAGAACCTTTACTTTAACAACTTGTCCTTTAGGATGCGGTTAGATGACCGACTTTGGTGTAGTCCGAAGTTGGTAGATACTCGATACTACACTCATTAAGGTTTGGTTTCTTGGGATATTTCGGTCGCCATTAAAGAGGCTTATGCTGAAACAATGACCAAGGAAACAAACCAGTGATATTGAGCTCTTTAGAACTCGGTTACTATTACTAGGACAGGTTGAGCCAACTAAGCTTCAAGAGGGTACTTACCTATAAGACTCCATGCAAGCCTAAGCCTAAGGACTTGTTTGTATATACATACTTGTACATAAAATCATGAACATCATAACATCATACACATTCACTAACCATTTCAAGGATTTTTGGATTCATCTTTGTTCTTGTTTTGTAGGATATGGATTCTCTTCGCAGAAAAACTATTCAAGTCAACCTTGTAAGGGTCCCTCCACAACTTAAGGAGCTAGCTTCAATGATTCCTGAAAACACTCCATTCACCGAGAGACATGGTCTCCTACTCAACTTGGTCACCTCCAACACAAATGAGGACATGATGGAAGTGCTCTTTCAATTCTTTGATCCTTTATACCATTGCTTCACATTCACCCACTATCAACTTGTCCCTACTTTGGAAGAATTCTCACGGATCTTGAGAAATCCAATTCTAAATCAACTACCTTTCAATGGTACAGAAAGAGACCCAAAGCCAGAAGAGATTGCTCAAGCTCTACACTTGCACTCATCTGATGTCACAACTCATTGGGAAACAAGGAGTGGTGTCAAAGGTTTCCTAGCAAAGTTCTTGTTTGATAAAGCCCAAAACTGTTGGAATTCTTTGGACCTGCAAGCTTTTGAGGAAATTGTGGCTCTCCTTATCTACGGGATTGTTTTGTTTCCAAGTCCTGACCAACTCATAAATGTGAACACCGTCAAAATCTTCATATCTCGCAACCCGGTGCCTATATTGTTGGGGGATATCCTACACTCTTTTCACACTCGCACAATGAGGAAACAAGGTATCCTTATGTGTTGCACTCCTATCTTCGCAAGATGGTTTATTTCGCATCTTCCCCAACCAGTATTAAAGAATGAGAAAGGCTAAAGTTGGTCACAAAGGTTGATGACGCTCAAACATTTAGACATTCGTTGGTGATCCCGATCCATAGAGAATGTTACTATTGTCGACCGTTGTAGAGAATTTCCTAATGTCCCTTTACTTGGCATTAGAGGAGGTATCACCTACAACCCCTGCTTAGCCTTAAGACAGTTTGGTTACGACCAAAGGGATGGCCCGCATGAGATGCTGATTCAAGGTTTGGTATTTTACTACGACAACGACGATCAAGGTCTTCGCCAGAGATTTATCCAAGCTTGGAGGATGTTAAACAAGGTAGATAGTAAGACTTTGGGGCACAAGAATTCCATCCCTATTGAGCCTTACTTCAAATGGGTACGAACTCATGCTCAGAGTCTTATGATGCCTTACCCCTCCATTCTCCCGATAATCACTGAGCCTATCATGGAAGGAGATGTTCCATACACTATCCTACTTCCTGTCATGCCCACCTCTCTTGAAGACTTACAAAGAGATTGGATACAACTCAAGGGGGAGCAAGATACTTTTGAAGGCCAATTCTACACAATAGAGAAGAAGGTTTTTGAACTCACTAGACTACTTCATGAGGAGCAGACTCTGAATGCCTACATTGCACCAAAGAGGATGCGTACTACCTTTTTATCTTAGAGTTTCTGTAGTTGTTTTGCCCAAGGAGGCATTATTGTACTCAAGCTTTAACTTATTAGTATAACGTGTGTTTCCTTTTTGTCTAAAAAAAATTTGAATCCTAAAATCCTTGAAATCATTGGATACACATTTATCATTCATCATAACATAAACAGGTTTCTTGCAACAAGTTTCCTCATCTCTCTACTGTTTATTTCAGTAAGATGGACTCGAGAAAACAGTGAAGGACCTCCAAGCTCAAAATGCACAGTTTTAACAGTTGTTCTTAACTCTTGTCAAATGACAAGAAGAGTTGAAGACCTTGCTGGTTGAGGAGAAGAAAAAGAAGACAAAGAAGCTAACTGAAATTCTGAACATGAGAAGAAGATTCCAAGGGCAGACAAGAAGGGCCTTAGACTTAGCAAGACATCCGGCGAGAAAGACAACCAAGATGGGAAAAGAAAAGAAACAGTTGTTCAGTTTGATTCAGAAGAGGAAGAGGAAGAAGAATATTATTCTGAAGAACAATACCCTCCAGTTGACGACAAGTATAAGCATCTAGAAGAACGGTTGAGTGCAATGGAAATCCAAAAAGTGCCTGGATTGGACTTTGAGGAGTTAGGACTGGTATCAAGAATTGTCATTCCTCTAAAATTCAAAGCACTTGTGTTCAGCAAATATGATGGAGTCTGATGCCCCAAAATGCATCTCCAGTCCCATGTAAGGAAGATCCAGACCTATACCGCTGACAAAGATTTATGGGTACACTTTTTCCAAGACAGACTGTCTGGAAACTTGATTGGTTTTATCAGTTAGAAAGAGCCAATGTTCATAACTGGGAAGATCTTGCTGCAGTCTTTTACAAACAATACCAATACAACGCTGATCTTGCGCCTACCCGTACTTAACTCCAGAGTATGGCCATGGTTTCAAGTGAAGGCTTCAAGGACTACGTGTAAAAATGGAGAGACTTGGCTGGAAGAGTTCAACCTCCCCTATCTGAAAGAGAATTAGTAGACATGTTTTTGGGCACCTTGTCTGGTCCCTTCTTCAATCACCTGATTGGGAGTTCATCGCCAGGTTTTACTGAACTGATATTGACCAGAGAAAGGGTAGAAGCCGGGATAAAAAGTGGAAAGATTCAAAAAGATGCATCCTCTGCTACTGTAAGGAAGCCATTTATCGGAAAGAAAGAAGTGGTTGTTGTTTATCCTCAGAGAAATGAAGATAGGGCTGAACACCGTCCAATGGTGGGGGCTGTTATGATTCCTAAACCTGCGCCTGATCAGCAAAGAAACAACCAACCAAGAATGGAAAGACCAGTCAGACAATTCACCAGAAATAATATGACACTATCTCAAGTATTGCCACATCTGTTAAGATCCAATCTAGTGACCTTAAAAGAAGCTCCAAAGAACCCTAACACAACCTCTCCTCACTATCATCCTAATGCCCGCTGTGCATACCACTTTGAGAGTCCCGGCCATGACACTAACAACTGTTGGGCTTTCAAGGACAAAGTACAAGACCTCCTTGAAGCCAAAGAGATTAAATTCGATGCGCCAGAAAAGCCCAATGTCATTTCTGCCCCTATGCCCAAACATGGCCATATTGCCCGTGCTATTAAGGAACATATGTTTGTTACTTTAGTTGATGAACTTATGACCCCACTCCTGACTATCAAAAAGAACTTATTGAATGCCAGTGTTTTCCCGGGCTGTGATGAAAGCAGTCATTTCTATTTGTCCTCACCTACCAGCTGTCCTTTGTTAAAAGTAGATGTTCAGTGCCTAATAGATAACAAGGAGATTTTGTTCGAAAATACTTTGGTCCCACCTGTTTCTTATAATGATGTTTCCATTATGACCATTTCCGACAATTCTTCCAGGGTCTCCACCAAAAGCCCGTTAGAATTAAATCAGTTCCAAAAGTAGCTCCTTTGATAATTACAATACCTGGACCAATCCCGTATTTGTCAGATAAAACCGTACCATGGAATTATGGAGGGGACGTCTACTACCACAGTATCAAGCAAGATTGGCCAGCTGCCGAAGATTCATGTTCTAAGAAGGATGACTCCAATATCAGTAATATTGTCGGGACTAGAAATATTACGATGTAGTTGAACAACTGGGGCAAACTCCATCCAAAATTTTCATGCTGACTTTACTACTATGTTCTGAGGCGCGTGCAAAAGCCTTGGTAAAATTCCTGAAAACTGTTTATGTACCCCAAGAAACATCTACCGACCAGTTCCAAGACTGTGTAGCCAGCTTGACTGCATATAATGGTCTAGGTTTTTTGGATGCCGATTTAACGCCAAGAGGAAGGAAGCATAATGGGGCATTGCATGTCTCAGTGGAATGTTGGGGCACAACCTTGGATCATGTTTTGGTGGAAACCGGATCGTCTCTGAATGTATTGCCTAAAAAGGCTCTTGATAGTCTTGACTGCGAGGGATTGACATTGAAACCAAGCAATATAGTAGTGAGGGATTTTGACGGCTCGAAAAGAATAGTGCATGGGGAAGTGGATATCCCCATAAAAGTTGGAACCCAAACATTTGATTCAACTTTTTATGTAATGGATATTCTCCCTTCATACTCCTGCTTGCTAGGACGACCATGGATTCACAATGCTGGCATTGTTACTTCTACGTTACACCAAATGCTGAAGTATACGATTCAATGGAAGATTATCACCGTTCATGGAGAAGAAGAGTATATGATCATCCATCTCAATTCCTTCAGATATGTGGAGTTAGATGGTGAATTTATTGAAACTCCATTCCAACACTTTGAGGAAGTCCCGCAAGATGTGTCAGTAACCAGGGTTGTTCCCAAGATCACAAGGCCTCCACTCAAGATGTCATCTTTGAAGGATGCAAAAGAAGTAATAGAAGAAGGTGGGTGCATTATTTGGGGACAACTCCCAGATATCCCATACAAGTCTGACAAGTTTGGCTTAGGTTTCACTTCAGGTGCTCCGAAAACTGTACGCCGTGCTAGTGCCAGAGGACAACCCCTGAAGATCAGCAACCGTGAAGTCAATGCGGTAGAGGATGATGAAGTGGTTTGAAACCCGGAGGATTGGATCTTCCCAACTGTTAGTGGAAGGCTCAGCAACTGGGAGACTAGAGATTTTGTCCCGATCACTTTTATCCCACAGTAATTTGTCTTTACATTTTGTTGGATCTGTAATTTTAAACAATTCAAACTCTTGAAACCTTGTGTCTTACCCGAGGCACAATGGTCCATTTGTAAGGGTTATTATCTCATTTCCATATGACATCAATGAATCATGGGCGTTTTGCATAAAAACTTTGTGCTCATTGTTTTTCTCTTTTACATTTTTCATTTCTTTCAAAGATAGTTATACCCTTACATACACTCACGCTCACAATGCATGTCTACATCTATTTGGGATCCCATGGATAACGGTTCTGCTATGGCCTTCTGTGACTCTGAAAATATAATCTACCAAACCGAAGATGAAGGTGAGGAAGATTGTGAAGTACCAGGGGAACTTTCCAGATTGCTAAAACAAGAAGAGAGAATCATTCAGCCCCGCGAGGAACCCGTGGATACAATCAACCTAGGTACTGAAAAAGACAAAAGAGAGGTCAAGGTGGGTGCCAATCTGGAACCCAGTGTCAAGGAGCGGTTGATTCAGTTGTTACACGAGTATGTTGAGGTCTTTGCCTTGTTGTATGAAGACATGCCAGGACTTGATGCAGATATTGTGGTACATCGTCTACCTACAAGAGAAGATTTCCCACTAGTAAAGTAAAAAGTTCGTCGTATGCGACCTGACATGTCGGAGAAGATTAAAGCAGGAGTCATGAAACAATTCAATGCGGGATTCTTGGTTGTCACCTCCTATCCGCAATTTGTTGCCAATGTCGTTCCCGTGGCCAAAAAAGACGGCAAGGTATGAATGTGCGTGGACTACAAAGATTTGAATAGGGCAAGCCCTAAGGATGATTTCCCACTCCCCCACATTGATATTCTGGTTGACAATACTGCACAACACAAAGTGTTTTCCTTCATGGACGGTTTCTCAGGTTACAACCAAATCAAAATTGCACCTGAGGACATGGAGAAGACAACCTTTGTCATACAATGGGGAACATTTTGCTACAAGGTGATGCCGTTCGGACTGAAGAATGCTGGGGCAACCTATCAGCGTGGCATGGTAGCTCTATTTTACGACATGATACATCACGAAATAGAAGTCTATGTGGACGACATGATAGATAGATCTCAAATAGAAGAAAAGCATCTTGATCATTTACAGAAACTGTTTGAGAGGCTAAAGAAATACAAGCTGAGGTTGAACCCAAATAACTGCACGTTAGGGGTAAGGTCTGGTAAGCTCTTAGGCTTTGTCGTCGGTAATAAGGGTATTGAAGTAGATCCTGCCAAGGTGAAAGCGATATAAGAGATGTCAGCTCCTCATACTGAGAAGGAAGTCAGAGGATTCTTGGGACGCTTGAACTACATTTCTAGATTCATTTCTCACCTGACAGCTACCTGTGAACCAATCTTCAAATTACTGAAGAAAGATCAGGTAGTCAAATGGAATGATGAGTGCCAAATTGCTTTTGAAAAAATCAAAGAGTATTTGCAAGAGCCTCCTGTTTTAATGCCACCAGTCGAGGGATAACCATTGATCATGTATCTGACTGTTTTAGAAAATTCAATGGTGTGTGTGCTGGGGAAGCATGACGAGTCTGGCCGAAAAGAGCACGCCATTTATTACCTGAGCAAAAAGTTTACCGCCTGTGAAACATGATATTCACTGCTCGAGAAAACTTGATGCACTCTAGCATGGGCTGCTCGCCGGCTAGGACAATATATGATGACCCATACTACCTCGTTGATATCTAAAATGGATCCAATAAAATACATCTTCAAGAAACCTGCACTCTCTAGGAAAATAGCGAGATGGAAGATGATCCTAACAGAATATGACATACAGTATACTACCCAAAAATCTATAAAGGGCAGTATACTAGCGGATCACCTTGCTCACCAAGCTGTGGAAGACTACCAGTCCATGAAGTTCGAATTCCCGGATGAAGACATCATGATTGTAAACAATTTTGAAGAATTCAGGCCATATGATAGACCTGAACAAGGATCTCGATGGACCACGGATTTTGATGAGGCATCTAACACACTGGACAATGGTATTGGTGCAGTACTCATATCTCCTTAAGGGTGTCATACTCCATTTACTGCAAGACTCTGCTTCAATTGTACAAATAACATGGCGGAATACGAAGCGTGCATCTTTGGTGTCAAAGCTGCCATGAACTTGGGGATCAAATCGTTGAATGTTTTTAGAGATTTAGTTTTGGTTATCAGCCAGATCAAAGGTGAATGGGACACAAAACACCCTAACCTTATCCCTTACAAAGAACATGTTTTGACATTGCTCCCATATTTTGAGAAGATTACCTTCGAGCATTTCCCGTGAGAAGAAAATCAACTAGCAGACGCACTAGCCACAATGTCATCTATGTTTAAACTTAAATAGGATAACGAGGCTCCCCAGATCACCATTGAATGAAGGGATGAACCAGCACACTGTCACGAGATTAATACTGAAGAAGTAGTGGACCAACTTTGGTTCCATGAAGTCAAGAAGTATCTCGAAACCCAAGAATATCCAGAAGGAGATTCAGTAAACAATAAGAAGTTCTTAAGGAGATTATCTGCCAAGTTCTTCCTTAGTAATGGAATTCATTAAAAATGCAACCATGACTCTATGTTACTTCGGTGCGTGGATTAGGTTGAAGCTGAAAGGATCATGGTTGAGTTACATGAAGGCACTTTAGGCACACATTCCAGTGGGCATACGATGGAAAAGAAAATCCTACAGGAAGGCTATTATTGGTCGACCATGGAAGCCTATTGCTATCAACACTCTCGAACCTGCCATAAGTGTCAGATTTATGCTGACAAGGTGCACGTACCTCTGGTTCCTCTGATTTGTCTTGACGGCTCCTTGGCTCTTTTCTATGTTGGGGATTGATATGATTGGGGAAATCAATCCAACAGCCTCCAATGGACACCGCTTCATCCTAGTGGCCATTGACTATTTTACCAAGTGGGTGGAGGCAACTTCTTTCGCTTTCGTTACCAAGAATGTTGTACCTCGGTTCATTAAGCAAAATCTAATCTTTCGGTACGGTATCAGGGAGAGGATCATTACAGACAATGGTACAAACTTAAACAATACTATGATCACCGCTTTGTGCGAGCAATTCAAGATCCAGCATCACAACTCTTCCCCTTACCGACCAAAGATGAATGGTTTTGTCGAAGCCGCGAATAAGAACATTAAAAAGATCATACAGAAAATGACAGTCACATACAAATACTGGCACGAGATACTACCACCGCTCTCCATGGATATCGTACCACAACTCCCACATCAACCAGGGCAACACCTTATTCTCTGGTTTACGCATGGAAGTTGTCTTGCCTATTGAGGTCCAGATCCCCTCTCTGAGAATTATGAAGGATGCAGGGCGGAATGAAGACGATTGGATCCAGAATCTACTTGATCAACTAAACTTGATTGATGAGAAAAGGTTTACTGTTGTCTGTCATGGTCAAATGTATCAAAAACAGATGATCAAGGCTTTCAAAAAAAAGGTCATACGCCAAGTGTATCAAGTTGGGGATCTAGTGGTCAAATGTATCATACTGCCGCAAGGTGATCCCAAGGGCAAATGGACTCCTACATATGAAGGACCATTTGTTAGCAAAAACATTTTCTCTGGTGGAGAAATGATCTTGACCACCATGGATGGTGACGACCTGCCTCACCATGCGACGCAGACATAGTCAAAAGATACTACGCATAAGAGACCCGCTAGGTTGACACACCTAGGCAAAAGAAGGGCATCCCAAAAAACCAAAAAGGTTCAGGAAAAAATTAGGGATAAAACAAAAAAAATCTGTACACCCGGCAAGTTGAAAACCCGAAAGGACGACATGGGAAAAAAAGGGTTTCCCGGTGGACTGAAAACCCGAAAGGGTGGTCCAGGAAAAAGTTAGGGAATTAAAGCGTATGACTATGTCCCGTTGGATCACCTTACGGACAACCTTTGGCTTCAACTGACAAACTCAGAGGTTCTGATCAATTCAATCATCTTCGGACGAGGCAACAAATACACAATATCCCCGGAGATACAAAGGCTATTGCAGAATGGGACCCCCATGGGATTATTGCACATAGCTATCTTTTCTTGGTATTAAAATTTTCATTTTTTACGACAGTATTCTCTTACTGTATTCTTCAAGACACAAATGCCATTCTGATACTCATTCAGTTTTCAACTTCTCAGATACAGTTCAGATACGCTCCAGACACGGATGTCATTCTGATACTCATTCAGTTTTCAACTTCCAAATATAGTACAAATATGCTCTACACACGAATTCTATTATAATACTCATTCAAAATCAGCTTCCAGATACAAATCAATTACGCGCCAGACACGGACGCCATCCTGAAACTCATTTATAGTTCAGATACGCTCCAGACGCGGATGCCATTCTGATACTCATTCAAAGTCTCCTTTGGATACAATGCAGATACGCTCCAGACACGGATGCCATTATGATACTCATTCAGAGCCTCTTCCAGATACAATTCAGATATGCTCTAGACACGGACTCCATTCTGATAATCATTCAAAACCAGCTTCCAGATACAGTTCAGATACGTTCCAGACACGGACACAATTCTGATACTCATTTGTTCAGCTTACAAATTACAATTCAACAATCACTCTTAGATGGCATCTAAAAGCCCATCTCCAACAACTTTCTATCATCTCTCCAAATTGCATCTTTAAGCCCATTCCCTATACCATCACATCGCCTAGTGCAAATTTCTGGGCACTCTAGTGTCCAATCATCTTCCACCTTTGAGTCACGAATGGAAAAACATGCCAATCTAACTCTTCAGGCTTAAGAAGATTGAACAGGGGCAGCTGTTGTAACCCAAAATTTGCCCTCTCTCTTATCTAGAATTTGCCCACAAGATCTGCTTGGGCTCAAGACCGCACTAGGGTTTGATCAGCTCAAGACACCTCCTTGAGCACAGATGACCAAAATTAGGGTTTAAGATTGCACAGGTATTTTTGAACTTCTAATTACCCATATGACTTTCATGGATCATTATGGACCCCCAAGGTTTCTCATGTCAAGTTTCAAGCATTGGATCACATTTTTGCTTACTCAATTGAGCAGTTGACAAAAAAATCATCTATATTATGGAAAAAGTCAATTGTGGCCAATTTACAGTCAAACTTCATAATTTTTTATCCACGTCAACATTTTATACTCATATGTATCATTTGATCAAGTTTGGAATCACAATTCCTCAAGAAATATGATACAATCCCCAAAAGGGCAAAATGGTCAAAATTAGGGTTTTGATTGGAAAAGGGCAATTTCTGATTTTTGACCTAGAAAATGGTTAATGAGTTTAAGGAGTGATCTCAAGAGTCCAATTGCATCATTTTTACCTAATGACATGGTTCAAAACATTTCAAGTCCATTGGATGGACAGATGAATTTTGCAGTCAACTAATCAAAAGTCATTTGTACACTAAAAAGTCAAACTTTGGCTTTTTTGTCAAATTCAAGTGCCAAAGATCATAATTCATTAAAACATGTCAAAACATGAAACTTATTCATCAATAAATAAAAATGTCAAGATTTCCTTTTGAAAAGTCAAAATTTCTAAACTTAGAAATTTTTCTGTGTTGGAAATTTCATGTTTTTTCATAACTTTGGACAAAATTTTCACCATGATGCAAGATGATTCAAGAGAAACTTCCAACATGAAAGTTTTAGATTTCCATGAAATATACAACTTTTATTTACAAAACTCCTTCCCAAAATTCTTGGATCTCAAGTTATAATTTTGTGAACATGTGGTCATGAATCTAATCACTTAGTGAAATTTTGCCCTAATTTGGTCAGGATTTTGACCTAACTTCATGGCACTTTTTCATATAGTTCCAAGGGGAATCTTCAAAATAAATTTAAATATGGGTTGTAGAGCACATTTCTAGATTTCTAAAATGTCCAACAACTCGAGATCATTCTTGATTAGGGAGAATCGAAGAGATGAAATTAGGGTTTTGTCAGTTGAATTACAAGTCCTTTTTGATGGAAACTTGAACCAAATCCATGGTAGGCTGCATAATCTTTGCTTTGTAGGCCTCAAACTTTTTTGTCACTCCATAATTAAATGTTCACACATTGAGCCTCTAATTTATTCCCTCTGATCACACTCCATCCACAAAGTTAGGAGCAAGCTTGTTTAAAGCATAACCACTCTATCTTAGCAAGTACAAGGCATGGAAACTTGTTTTGTCAAAAAAATCACATGTTTAACTAAAACATGTAAATTTGAATTCTGATCAACTAGAGCACTCAAAACTTGTTGCTTATAAATTGAGTCACTACTTGTGAGCTAGAGGACGTGCTTGAACACCCTGAAACATACTAAAACTCTCCCAAATCATAAATTTCCCAAAAACTCCATTGTTGCCCAGTTTCTGACCTTGAACATCAAACTCACATTTCCCTCATGCGTTTCTTAGCCTTTCTATAACTCCATCTTCATCAACTTCCATAGCCAAAAACAGAGCATTGCAGTTGGAATTCTCCAGGTCATTTCAACC
Source organism: Vicia faba (assembly GCA_948472305.1). NCBI lineage: Eukaryota > Viridiplantae > Streptophyta > Magnoliopsida > Fabales > Fabaceae > Vicia > Vicia faba. Next base: position 1,356,068,635 of record OX451740.1, read on the forward strand.
ACTCTCAACTCAAGCAAACCATTTCATTAGCTTCCTAGGACCTCAAGGAAGCTAACCTGATCATCACCATTGCCTGAAACAAGCTCAAACTCCAAAAACAATTTCCAGTTTTGAGGTAAGTTTTCTCAACTTGGAACTCTTCATATAGGCATTATCAATAGTTTATTTGTTAACAAAACATGTAGATATCATTTCCATGAAGCTAACCATGTCCATAGTTTCCATTAATTTTACTTGAGCTTAGAGAATTTTGAAACTAAAATCTCTGAAATTTTTAGGGTTCAGATTAAGGCCATTAAATTCATTCTTATCTTTGATCTATAGTTTTAATACTTTACATTTCTGGAATCGTGAGAAAATTTGCTACAAGTTTCATGTTTACAGTTTTTATTTTTGATGAGAAATGAGCAAGTTACAGATGGTCTGGCTGGAGGTTGAAGATAAAGTCTTCATGGCGCATTTTTCCTTACATATTTATTGTTTCACTTGTATTAACGGATGAAGAGCCACCCCAGTGGTAGAAGCGCGTGCCTGTAACCTATGGACCTGGGTTCGAGTCCCATTGGTACCCTTTTGCATTTTTCATACATTTTTGGCATTTCTGACTTGTTTTTTTAGCGCATGCGCCTTTATTGGGCTTGCCTTGTTTCTTTGTTTTTTTACTGACTAACCCCCTTGCAGGCTCTTGGCACCCCCTGGCCCAAGTTATTTTTTTTATTTTTTTATTTTTCTTTTTCTTTTTTTAAATATATTTTTTCTAAATACTAAAAATCATAAAATACAAAAAATGACATATTTATATTTTGACTTATTTTATTTTATTTTCCTACAAAAAATATTTTTTATTTATTATACTTTATTTATTTATTAAGTAAACTTTGTAAACTTAATTAATATTATGTTTTATTATTTATTTATTTATTTATTTTCACACCATTTAAAATACATTATTTTAATATATAAAAAGGGACTAAAAATATTTTATAATACTAAAAATATTTTCAAGATAAAAAGTACCAAAAAATACTTTTCTTAAACTTATTTTATTTTGATTAATTAATAGAATTAGGGTTTTCATTTAAAAAAATTTCTTAATAAATTCAAACTTAATTAACTATTTTCTTTATTTAATTAGGTTAAGACAAAAATCTTTTTTCAAGAAAACTAAACAAAATTCATTTTCTCTACATTTTGCATCCTTGTACATTTGTTCATTTTTATACTTTGTATTTACTCAATTCCTTGTATATTCATACCAATTCAATATGGTTGTAATAGACTAATTAGATTTAAATTCTTACAATCCGCATTCATGAATTTGTACACCCCCCTCCCCACAAATATTGTAATAGCGTAGTAACTTTAAATTTCGCAATTTACCGCTTTTATATAACATGCTAGTAATTAGGGTTTGCATGGAAAGACTAAAACCAATACTTAGAAAACCATAATTCAAGACAAAAACAAGCATGAAAATGATACACTTGCACACAAGCTCCCCTAGGGTTATTCCACTTGGTTTCCTTATACAAATTGACCATATTACGCATGTGAGGTATCTTAGCAAAAACAAGCAAATACAAGATCATAGTCCCTCAATGACGTTATCTAAGTTGCCTTCCAAATGATCTTAGTCCCTAATGAAAAAATGCTAAGATACCTTGCAACATTTCTAATCATGGTTATACAATGACCCGCGCCCGTCCCGTTTACATCCAAAGATAGGGTTGCTTACCAAATCAATGGTAAGACAACAATGTCAAAGGAAAAGAAAATGAACAAGAAATACATTTTAGTAGGTAGATTTATCCAAATTACTTGCTCCATTTCAAAACAAATATCCTCTATATTTTCAAAACAAACACCTACACTTTCAAAACATCTTACAAAACATGAAAACATTTTTTTCAAAAGATAAACATGTTTGTATACATTCTTACGAACAAGAATCATTACAAAGATTGCCTAAACAATGGCCTCTTTACAAAATACTTTCAAAAACCACACAAAGTACAATTTCAAACAAAAGCAAGTGATCTAGCAAGTAACTAAGAGCCCATGGAACACCATGGATGAAAAGGGTGCTAATACCTTCCTTTTTCATAATCTACTCCCCGAACTCAAGAAATAATCTCAAAGGTCTTTCCTGTGCTTTTTCACCTTTCCTTTGGATAAAAGAAAACTTGGTGGCGACTCTTGCTAACCGCAACATTTGCAATCAAACGCAAAACCTTCAAGTCAGTTATCCCACCGTATCACAGTATCTATCGGTTAGTTTGATCTTGCTTAAGATCGAAGGTTGGAAGAAGGAGAAGCAACACCAAATTGGAGAATTTTGTATTATTGTTTCTAACTCTTCCATCGTATTAAACTTTTTGCATGTAAAAATTATCCTAATTAGGCGCAGACGTACCCACACGCGAGGACAACCGTTGGGAACTGTGTAGACAAATTCGTTATGTGTTTTTAATTTCCCCTTTTACTTACTTTCAATTTCATCAATCTTTTTATCAAATAGCATTGTGATAGCATTTGAATTGTAATAATTTTTCTCTCAAAATTAGTTTTGAAATAGTTGTGGATATAGCTTATAATCAATTTTGATTATAAGTGGTTTTGCATATCAACACTACTCAAAGAGAAATTCTGAAAATTCACTTGCACGTCAAGTGTCTGATAAAATGATCAAGTTAGTGTTTTGATTATTTAGTCTTGCAAATAGTATTGCAAAGTGCTTGTGTTCAAACAATAAATAAATGGATTGTTTATTTGAATTTGTATTAATAAATTACTCAATTTTCTCTCATAGTTTTATCTTTCATAATTTGTATATCTAAGTTTCCAATAAGTTGTTTTTAGACGACTTATCCAATTAATTTCTTCTGCATCAAAATGTTTGAAAACAAATTAAATTCTAGACTTGTGTCTAGAAATATTCCCCCCCCCCCCCCCTCTATTTAGCCGCTCTGGATACAGGTCGTCGTCTAACAAGTAGCATCAAGATCCCGGTTCATTCTGGCTTAAAAACACTCTTTAGAAAATGGCTTAAGAACCTAAGATGGATCATAAGAGAGCTCCAATCTTCATGGGTGAAAATTATACTTATTGGAAAAATTGTATGTAAATTCATATCAAATCATATGACAAAGGTGTTTGGGAAGCCATTAAAAATGGTTAAACAATGGTGACATATGATGTTGATGGAATTACTATTCCTAAGCCAGAAAATCGATGGGATGAGAATGATAATAAAAAGTGGTCTTACAATTGGAAAGCTAAGAACATCATCGTAGCTGCACTTGGTGTTGATGAGTTCTATCACATTTCTTATTGTCAAACCGCTAAGGCTATACGGGAGACTCTACAATTTACCCATTAGGGAACTAATGAATTAAAAAAATCTAGGATTAATACACTCAATCAACAGTTTGAACTCTTTCGCATAAAAAATAGTGAAACCATTGCGGAAATTCTCTCATCTTATTAATCGTTTGAACTTACTAGGTAATACTATTTCAAATGCTATTACTACTAATAAAGTTTTGAGATGTCTTTCTAGGTGTTGGAAACCTAAGGTAACCGTGATCAAGGAAGATAACAATCTTAAAACACTTGATCTCATTGCACTTTTTGTTAAGCTTGAAGAACACGGGCAAGAACTCAATTGCTTGGATAAATATGAAAAGAAGCTTGATAAGAAAAAGAAGAATAAGGAAAGTCATAAGGAGGAAGTAATAAGGTCTAAAACTCTTAAGGCTTCTAACTCTAAATCCTCAAAAGAATAGAAAAGTAAGGATAGTGACGCTAGTTATGATAAGATTTTGGATTATGAAGAAATGGGACTATTTATAAAGAAATACAATCGGTATATTTGGAAAAATGTAGTTAAACATTCTGAAAATAATCTCATGAAATTTAGAAGGCAATCTTCCTCCCTCAAAGAAGAGAACAAAGAAAAAGGACAAAGGAAAGGTTATTTTCTACAAATGTGGTAAGCCCGATCACTACAAACCGAATTCTCCATATCTTTCCAAAAAGAAAGTAAAAAGCCAAAAAAAAAAGCCTAGACAAGTCGAAATTTCGTGGTAAAGTGAAAGTGAATCCTATAGAGATAAAACTAAAGTGAGAGTGATGAAGAGGAAAATTATTGTTTCATGGAAAATCATCAACAAGGAAAGAAAAAGGATGTAAGTTCTAAATACTCTAACATTTCCTCTTTGTATTATAATTAATTAAGAAAGGAAGTTGAAAAACTACAATTAGATTTTTTAAATGTTAAGAAAATATTGGACACCCAAGAAAAAGTCTTCACACTTTAGAGGATAAGGTTGATGAAACCAATGATGAGTTAGAAGCATTAAAAGAATTTATTGTAGATAGTTCAAATCATAAAAAGTGGATGAGCTTTCTTACAAGTATGGTTGTGACACATGTCAAATTTGGAAAAAATAAGTGAGTACTCTTGCTACCAAATTAGATAGTCTACATCATTGCATGGAGAACATGCCTAATAGGTCCTTGAAGGTTGAAAAGCCTCATAAAAGTTTCTCTTTGATTAATAAAGTACCTAATAACATTATTAACTCTAATCATAGGATATTTTAACACTATTGTTGCGAAAAGGGTCACACCATTGAAAAATGCAAGTTTAGGACTTCTTTGATTCCTATGGGTGATTTTCAATGGTTGCCCGAATGCAAAATTTATTTAACTCACTCTCAAGAACAAAATGAGAATTGAGTACCTACTACCCTTGTTATGTTTTTGTAGGATTAATGTCTTGATGCTATGACGGGAAAGTGGATTTTCGATAATGGATGTTCAAGACATATGACGGGAGACATATCTCTCTTCTCTGACTTTGTGGCGAAGCAGAAAGGATTTATATCCTGTCGTGATCACAAGAAAAGTTCAATAATTGGAAAAGGTAGTATAGGTAATCCCTTAACTATTACTATCTCAAATGTTATGTTAGTTAAAGGTCTTAAACATAATCTTGTTAGTATTAGTCAATTATGTGATAATAGATATAAAGTGTCTTTTGCAAAAGATTGGTGCATAATTGAACATAGTGAAAAGAAGGATTGTATGTATAAGGGTTTAAGGGTTAGTAACATTTATATGCTTGACTTAAAAGAGATTTCCTTGACTAATGCTCAATATATTGTTACCTTGAGTGAAGACTCTTGGATATGGCATAGACGTTTAGCTCATGTCAACTTCGACTTACTTAACAAACTTGTCTCAAAAGATTTAGTAATCGGTCTACCGAAAATAAAATTTCCTAAAGACCACCTATGTGATGCATGTCAAAAGGGTAAGCAAATAAAGGCCTCTTTAAATTCAAATAAAGTTATTTCTAAATCAAGGCCACTTGAGCTACTTCACATGGATTTGTTCGGTCCCTCACGGACTAAAAGCATAGGTGGAAACTACTATGGTTTAGTGATTGTAGATGATTATTCTAGATTTTGTTTGAATTTTTTCTTATGTAGCAAAGATGAAACATTCATAGATTTCACGTGTTTTGCAAAGATTGCTAAAAATTAAATGAACTCAAAGATAGTTGCTATTCGAAGCGATCATGGAGGTGAATTGGAAAACCACCTCTTTGAAGAATATTATGATAAATTTAGTATTGAACATAACTTTTCAGCTCCTAGAAAATAAAATGGTGTTGTTGAGAGGAAAGCTAGCATTTTAGCAGAGTTGGTAAGAACAATGCTCAATAATTATGGTCTACCAAAATTTTTTTGGGTCGATGCTATTATCACGGCATGTTATGTCTTGAATAGGATAATTATTTGTCCAATTCTTGACAAAAATCCTTATGAACCAAATTTATCTCATCTTCGTGTCTTTGGATGTATATGTTTTGTTATAAATAATGGAAAAGATAATCTTAGAAAATTTGACTTGAAAGCCGGTGAAGGTATTTTTCTTGGATACTCTCAAATTATTAAAGCATATAAAGTTTATAACAAGAGATTACTTATCGTTGAAGAGTCTGTTCATGTTACTTTTAATGAGAATTCCCCAAATAGTGTTGGGAAAGGTAGTTCTTTTCATGGTGTAGATTCATCCACGGAACACACACTCAAAGAAACAAACAAAGAACTTGATCGACCTAAAGAGGTGGAAATTTAGGAGGATAAGGATAGCTCCCAAGAAAATAAATATGATAAAGGCGAAGAAGAAAATGATGGTGTTCCTTTGGAGTGGAGAACCTCCAAAGATTATCCACTTTACAACATTATAGGTGATATTAAAAAGGGAGTAACGACTCACTCTAATATAAGTAGTATTTGTTGTCATCCTGCTTATGTATCACAAGTTGAACCGAAAAACACTTACGATGCCTTAATTAATGAGCATTGTCTTATTTCCATGCAAGAAGAATTAAACCAATTTGAAAGAAATGACATTTAGGATCTTGTCGCTCGTCATCCAAATCATCAAATCATAGGCATCCGATGCGTATTTAGGAATAAGCTTGACGAACATTCTATAATAATAAGAAATAAGGCCCGTTTTGTGGCTCAAGGATATAACCAAGAGGAGGGCATTGACTATGAGTAGACTTATGCTTCGGTGGCCCGACAAGAGGACATATGCCGATTATTAGCCTATGCTTATACTAAGAATTTCAAATTATTTCAAATGGATGTCAAAAGTGCATTCCTTAATGGATACATAAGTGAAGAGCTATATCTTTTTCAACCTCTCAGATTTAAAAATGATGAGTTTCCTAATCATGTTTTCAAGCTTAAACTTGCAATATACAGTCTTAAACAAGACCCTAGGGATTGGTATGATAGACTTAGCAAATTTTTGTTTGAACAAGGATACTCTAGAGGAAAAGTTGACACTACTCTCCTTATTAAATGTCAAGGAAAACATATTTTATTAGTTCAAATTTATGTATATGATATCATTTTTGGAAATACTAATATGCATCATGTCAAGGAGTTCTCTAAGCTTATGTAGGGAGAATTTGAAATCATCCTAATAGGGGAGTTAAATTACTTTCTCGGGCTATAAATCAAACAACTCAATGAAGGAACATTTGTATGTCAAACCAAGTATTGCCTCGAATTATATAAGAGATTTAGATGGATAGTGCCAAGGAAATTGACACTCCCATGGCAATAAACGGTAATATGGACAAGGATGAGAAAGGTAAGGACGTTGAGGTAAAAATGTATAGAGGTATGATTGGTTCTATGATATTATGTGTAGTGTTTGTATGTGTGCACTATATCAAGCAGTTCCCAATGAATCTCAATTAAAAGTCGTAAAAGGAATCTTTAGATACCTTATTGGTACCTCCAAATTATGGCTTTGGTATTCTAAGTGAAACGATTGAAATTTGGTTGGTTATTTGATTCTGATTTTTCCAGTTGCAAATTGGATAGGAAAAGTACTAGGGGAACTTATCACTTGTTTTCAAAAACCTTTGTCAACTGTCGAGGAAGAATACGTGGCAACCGGTATTTGTTATGTTCAAATTTTATGGCTCAAATAACAACTATTGGACTTTGATATTAAACTATCACACATTCCTTTCATGTGTGATAACACTAGTGCTATAAATCTAATAAAAAATTTGGTGCTTCTTTCAATGGACTAAACACATTGAGATACGTCACCATTTTCTTCGTGATCATGTTGAAAAAAAAGATGTTGCATTTGATCATGTTGATAGTAAAAATCAACTTTCCGATATTTTCACTAAACTACTCACAATAGAATGTTTCATCAACATACACGAAAAATTAGGGATCATTGATATCTCAAATGTTTCCTAGTTCAATCTTGTTACATGCACTTTGAGTATTCTATCTAACTATGTGTTTGAGTGTGTAATGCTTTGTGAGTGCAACTACCAACCCTTCAAGAGTAAGATAATATCGTTTCAATTTCTCCTTGAATGTAAGTTTTACCTAAATGCGTATTTCTAGATGTCTTTGAAAAATGCTTCATATACTTTCAAATGATGAAAACCATGAATGTCCATTTCCAAAAATTTCCGATCCACAACCATTGTGTGTTCTTGTTCTATATGCTTACAATGACTTCATGTATTAATTCTTTCACATTTATATAGATTTGTTATCAATATGCAAGCATGTGACATGGTTATTTCCCTTATTTTATTTTTCAATGTATGGCTCATGTTGTCATAGTTAGTTTGTTTAATAAACATTTTTCATTTTGGTGTTAGTAGTGATACTATGTTGTTTCTATGGTTGGCACATGTGTGTGCGACATCGGGAGCTCCATTATAAAATGTTACATGATCATGAAGCTCAAATAGATCTTCATTAGTTTTGCATTACATTACATTTATTGTAATGTGTGCTGCACGTTATTTAAAAGTTTGCATCATTACATATATATGGGGATATGTAATTGTTGCTCTTATATGCAAAAGTTGCCTCTGTTTGGTATTTATTAATTGTTTGGAAACTTTGGTTCTTCTAATAAGTTGCTATCTTATTTTTGATGTTGTCAAATGGGGAGAAGCATATGCGAGATAAAGATAGGAAGTATAAATACAGGGGGAGCCTTTGTAATGCATCTTCGAGAGTTTTTCCATCATAAAAAAAGAATGAGTCTGTGAGTACGACTTCAACATACGGTGTTTTTGCATGATGTCAAAACCGAGAAAGATGTAACAACGGTAAAAACTAATTGTATCTCAATGTTTTATGGTACTCCTCTACATCATTGGTAGTAGGAACCATAAAAAAGCACTATAAAACTGACCAAACTCATTGAAGAACACTTCCTAGATGTTTTTGTCCTGCATGTGTCGACACATCCGAGTTTTAGGTCAACACATGTAACTTCTTTTTAAAGCCTGTGAGCTTCTGTAAGTCACAATTTGACACATGCTTCATACATGTTGATACATACTGATAGATTTCTAAAATTTTATAAATTCTTATTTTATATGTCGACACATCCATTTTTCAGGTCGACTGTTATACCCAAATTTCCGCCCTAAGATCTCTCATTATCTAATTTTATCAATTCATCAAAATCACATATTAGGGATGGTTCTCTCTTTCTACTTCATCCTATCTTTAAGTTTTCTCTTTAAGGATATCTAATCACCTTGAATTGTGTGTCTTGTACATGAGTTTTTAGGTGGATTAAATAACATCAAAATATGTATATATGTTTCTTTGAATGTTCATATTGTAGGTGATGACACAATTGCATCCATCTCACCATCTAAACCAGGGTTTGAGGGTTGGTCCTCAATCAAATTGTTCTTCAATGGATTTGAAGAGCTTAAGCTTTAGGGATATGTCTATGATATCAAAGTTTTTCGTTCAAAGAGCTCGCTCACCTTATTTAGGTCAAGTTTTCCTCAAAGTTGATGGTTGTATTCATCAAGAAGATTTGTAGGTTCATGTGTTTATTTCAATACCTTCTTCATTGAGCTTCATTAATACTTAAGCTCCGTCTTTGAGTTTGCTTCAAGTAAACATAAGGGCTAATGTGACTCATCATGCTTTATTTTTGGCAAGAGAGTTCAAAATATTCAAGGCAGATTCAACAAGTTTGACCTAATTGAGAAAGTGCTTGATTCAGTGATCACAAGTGCATAAATCTCTTGATTTTAAATATTATGGGTATGTTCTTTTTTTATGGGTTCTTATCATCATCTACAACAACTTCTCTTCACATGAGAAGATCCAATTGTGCAAAGAAAATCATCATAAGGTGAAAGGGGTTTCAAGTCATTTTGACACTCGCTGAGCTAGGGTTTTTTGACATCCAAGGACCATATCTTGCCCATTCAATGAGATATTTGATTTATTTCAAATCCATGATTCTTCTTAAAGGGTCCTTAACAAGTTCTCTTCAAGGATCTAAGGCTAATTTTGAATAGAAGATGACTAATGGTTGAGAAAATTACAAGTCCTCTGGGAAAGCTATCAAATTCTCTTGTGTGACTTTAAAGGATCATAACATGGTCATTTTTTATCTCCTTGAACTCATTCTTTTCCCACAATAATTTGTGGTATTTCTACTACAACTTTGTTTCACTATGCAAGACTTAAAAATGCTTGGAAAGTTGTTTAAGAATTTAAAAGATTATAGGTCTTTTGTGAATTTTCCAAAATTTGTTCATTATCCTCCAAAGACTATAACTCTTTCAATTTTTATGATTTTTGAGTGATCTCAATTCCACAATTTGATTCAAGAGGTCTACTTCATTTCATCTTCAAGTATCAAGATCAAATATTTAGTGGAAGAACATGTAACTTTGAAGAACATTATCGGTCATTTTGAAGCTTAACACTAAGTAATATTTCCAAGTACAAATACTCGTGTGTTTTTCCTAATTTCAAACTTGAATAATTTTTATCTCAAGAATCCAAATGCTACCTTTGTTGGCACATTGTTAAGTTTGTTGTAATATATTTCCATTGCAAAAAGAATGAGATCATAAAGCCTCCTACATTGTGTGGCCCATGGCTGCAAAGTTTGTACATGAAAGTGAAGTTTTCTTCAAAAGTCAGATTTTGTTTTGATTAGTGTGGCCACTAAACCCAAATTTGTCACGTGTTAGATGTTTAAATATGACTTACTAAGTTTCCTAAAAGGTTTATCACATCAAAACATAAGGAATGGTTTAGTTTTGACAACTTGCAAGTCACACATTGCTAATGATGTAGGTGCACAGGAATTCTCTTCATACTTGATCATTTCTCTCACTTTTATTTCCATCATGCTCAGCTATAAATAAGTATCATCCCTCACAAATTTCCACAAGCTTTAGAAATCCAGAAATCCTCTATCAAACTTCCTCCATACCCCTCAATTATGTAACTTCTAATTTGGTTTTAAAGCATTTTTCAATCCAATTTCTTTATTTTCAATCTTTATCCTTGAACTTCACTGAAGCTAACAGAAGAAGAACCAAGCCTTGAAGTTCCATAAATCTTGCTAGCCAAGTTATGTTTTAGATCTCTGAAGTTGAGTTTCAATAGATAGATTCCTCCATCATTTCTCTCACAAACTTGTTACTACAATGTAGCTCTCATCACTCTGATATTCATTGGATCGTTGGTTTTTAACTAGAAGTGAGTTTTGCTCATGAATTTTCAAATCCCTTTTCAATTGTTTCCTTCTAGTTTTTCTAAATCGACAAAGTTGTGTTTTATATGAGTTTTTAACGAGGGTATCATTGGAATCTTAAAAATGGAAAGACACAAGAAGGGGGTTTGAATTAGGGTTATCAAAAATAAAATAGTAGACACGTTGGTTATCCTGGTTCGTTTAAACTCAAACTACTCTAGTCCACCAGCCAAGGTGATTTCTCCTCTCTCAAACGAGGTCTTAATAAACCAATATAAACTTGATTACACAGATACAATGACTATTGTCAATGTCTTCTTGAGTTTAAACCAAAACTCAGTTTTCTCAAGGTATTACAAGATAAATAAATTAAGAGTGCGTACAAAGATTTTTTCTAAAAAAAACTATATCACAACAGTGATGTATACACAATTGTAAAGCACAAGATAGAACCGGTTAATAACAATTATATTTTCCAGTGCACAGTAGCGTTGTATGATTTCTTCTTCAAGTCTTCTTTAAATAGGCGATGCATTAGAGACATGAGAAGATGCTTTTGGAAAGTTGATAAAATGTTGTTAATGCACTTTCCAAAAATATAGATCTTGTCTTAGTTCAACTATTACATTTTGATTTGTAATGAATGAGTTTTAACACATTAGAACATTGCTTTCTTGGGATCACATCAGAAGAAGAATATTATCGTTGATACTTTGGATCCTCAGAGTTTCTTTGTTCTTCCAAAACTTTACTTATCAAAATATCCGAGTTTTTCTCGCTGCATTGGTGCATTAAGAAGTTGTAACATTAGAACTTATTCTTTTTAGTGTGTTACACGGATTTGCTTCTAAGTATGTTGTGTCTAAACATAGCTTCAAAACGTAACTCTCTCATATTCTATGCTTTGTTAATCAGAATTTATCTGCATATTTAAATACATTATTTGAGAGCAAAATTGTTCTTTATATATATCTTGTGCTTTTTATCATCAAACTCTTACAAGGATGTAGAACCAAACTATGTTCTTACAAAATTGTCTTGATGAGACAAAAATAATGGCACTGGTCTGAGCTTCTAATTTTATAGATTGAAGGAATTGCAATTCGTGCATGGCTGGAGGTTGAAGATGATGGTGAAGAATGGAAAAATACAAGAAGGGGGATTTGAATTGGGTTTTTAAAACTTAAAATAAAAGACACATTGGTTATCCTGGTTCGTTTGAACTCAAACTACTCCAGTCCACCCGCCAAGGTGATTTCGTGTCTCTCAAATGAGGTCTTAATCCACTAATCAAACTTGATTACTCAGATACAATGACAATTGTCAAAGTCTTCTTGTGTTTAAACCATAACCCAGTTTTCTCAAGGTATTACACAATAATGTAATTGAAAGTTTGTACAAATATGTTTTCTAACAAAGGTGATACTATTTCTTTTTTTTAGTGCACAGCAAAATCGTATCTGATTTCTTCTTCACGTCTTCCTTATATAGGCAATGCGTGATAAGGTACTTTTGGAAGTTTGATGAATAGTAGTTAATGTACTTTCCAAACATATAGATTCTTGTCTTCTTTCATCCGTTACTATTGATTAGTCATGAATAAAATGTAACTCTTTAGAACATGCTTACTAAAGATCACATCAGAAGATGAATGTTACCATTGAAACTCCTTTACTTATTTCCATAACTTTACGTATCAGAATATCAGAGTTCTTATTCGCAGCGTTAGTGCACTCAGAAGTTGTAACATCAGAACTTCTTTATTTAAGCGTGTTGCACAAATTTGCTTCTACGTAAGATATGTCATAATAGAGTTTTAACAATGATCTATCTCATCTTCTGTGCTTCTTACATCAAAACTTCCAAGCAAAACAAAATACTTATTTAGGGAGCATAGTTGTTCTTTGTGTGTTTGTTATCATCAAAACTCTTACAAGGATGTAGAACCAAACTATGTTCTAACAATCTCCCCCTTTTTGATGATGACAAAAACTTGTATAATTTGATAGAATACTTAAAGAACATAAAACATTAAATTCTACCCCGGAGTTTGATACTTAGATAAATAAAAAATAATTTCCTTAGGATGTTCTGATCAGAGTTTTGAGAAGGATATTTTTGATGTTTCCACAACTGTCGTCAACAGAGGTTTTTCCTGTTATTCTTTCAGATGATAAAAAATAGATGTTACGATATTCAAAATGTTTGAGACTAATTCTCGATACTGTTATATTTGAAATATCTTATGTTCTCCCCCTTTTTTTCATAAATCAAAAAGAAAGAAAAACACTTAGACAATAAAATGCATTGTGTATTAAAAAATGATCAAGGAAGTAAGAAACAATATGAAGGAAATTTTTTTTCAAAACTAAGTTTGAGGAGGTGGAAGTCGTGTAAATAGGGCTTCCAATAAACTCTTCATATGATTGTTCGATTACTCTTGTTTCCCAAGCATCCCCTTAATTTCCTTTCAAGTTCCATCCTGCTTGTTTAACCTTTCCTTAAACACAACATTTTCTTTCTTCAACTCCTCTAGAGTTTTCAGCACAATAGAAGATGAGGTTATTTCAGCAGAAGAGACCACTTTTTCAGAGCAAACTGCAGTTGATTCTGACGCAGAATCTTGTTTGACTTCCTTGCCTTTGTATTGAAAATGACCAAAGAAAGTGGATCGGAGGGTGGTTCATTACATTCTGATGTCTGATGAGCTTCCCAAGGGGTATTGTCCAGCAGAAGGAGTGGCTTCTTTACCCAGTGTCACAAAACTTGTTCCTTGAAGATTTTAAGGCGATTGCAAAAGTTTTGTTGAACGATTTCATAGCTAAGCTCCTTTAGTTTCAGAGATTTAGAGTTTAACCATTTTCTGAACTTGTTCCAATGAGAATCAGAAGCACCTGGATTGAGATTCTCTATACAAGCTAGCTTTAAAGAGTTAACCCATTCCTGTATTTCTGTTTCAAAAAATCAGCAAGGATTTACCAACATTTGCTTTGGAGATTTTTGGTTTTGGTTTTGGCACAAAAAATTTCTGAGAGCTTTTGACGAGATTGTCCGAAGTTTATAAATCTATGAATGTTCTAAGGGGATCTTCTGGGTAGTTATTTGGAGAGGGAGAGTCAGAAAGGATTATTATGGGCGAATTTGGTGGAGTGGACTGATAAGGAGATGGAAGAACTGGAATGGAGAGGGTATATGAAGAAGTTGATGGAATTATTGGTGGTTGAGAGACCATGAGAGGGAAAGTGATGCCAGGGATGGATGTTGTGGTATCAGAATCATGGTTTGGATTTTAGGTTTAGGGAGATTCAAACAGCGGATCAATATGATCAATATCAGAGAGAACTTGTGCAAGTTCAGGCTGAGTTTGGTTAAGATGGGTAGAAGGTGGATTGTTCAGAAGGTTATTTAGAGGAAATGAGGTGTCAAAGTCTAGGTCAAAATCATCAAAGGTTTGAGGAGATGGATCTTCTATGGGCTTTGGGGATGAGGGGTTTTCAGATGTTGATACCAATATTGATTCAATAATAGAAACAAAAGAAGGGTTACCTTTCTTTTGGAAAGCTTAGGGGGTCTTATGAGAATTTAGTTCTCCAGCTGCTTTCTTTTTTCTTGGTTTTCTGGGAGCAACTTACAGAGGTTGTTGCCTTAGATCAAGAATGTTCACATTTGGAATCGTACCGTCACTCTTGCATGCTTCCAGATACATGAGAACAATATCTGGAGAAGATCCTTCTTGAGTAAAGAGAGGGAAATCCTTCAGAGGCACTCTTCGGGTGGTCATGACTTCCTTGGTGGTGATTGTTGGATCCTTCTTAATAGTTTCAATAATAGTTATCTTCTTCATATTTTTGGCATTGAGAGGTTTACCAGCACAAGCTTCTAGAGCGCTAGCTTGTTGAGCCCCATAGGGATCCAATCTCTCTTTGTTCTTTCTTCTTCTCTTGTTTCTTTTACGCTGGTTTTCAGATGATTGAACAAAAGATGTGGAAGATTAACTTTTTCTTTGGTGGCGATAAAGTATAAAAGGTACTGCTGATCAATACTGATGTAATCTGGAGAACTTGTAGGTTTCCTGTGATTGATTCAATCCAAAATTATTTTAGACAGAATTCTGAGGTAATCCTTCAGGTCTTTGATTATGTTGGACGGGTGGCCAGAAGTAAAGATTTCCTTTGAGATCTTGGTTAGGTCAGAACTTTTGTCAGCCATATCACGACATTGAATACCGCCGCCATCCTGACCTATTAGTTTCCCAATGAGTTCTTCAGAGATGATGATTTTCTTTCCCATAACGAAGGATGTAACCTGATGATATGCAATTGTGGCATGGTGTGATACCCAAAATTTTCCCTACCTTTACGATTATATTTTCAAGATTAAAAGTACGAGAGAGATGTTTTAATTAAGGATGGTACAATTGTATCTGATGGCCTATATTTATCCAATACTAGGGGGTGTACTTTAAATTCGGGAGAGCAGGGCTTTCTAAATCAGAAAGACTCGTGTGTTCGTAAACCCATTCGCGAAGCATGTTGGCATATGGCCCATGCGATTCAAAAAAGAAAAATTATTAAAATAAATATTAAGTTTTTAATTAGAAAATAGTTGTTATTAGTAAAAGAGGGGTTGAAATTAAACTAATCCCATTAAAGGTTTATTTACAGATAGTAAAAAGGGGGTGCGGAATTTCAATTAAAGGCCCATTAAGGTTCTTGTTAAGAGAAGTTAGCCCATTTATCATTATTTGTTGTTTTGTATTAAAAAAAATATTTGTTATAAAAAACATTTTCCGTTATCATAAGTGAATTTAATGTATAAGATATTTAATCATATAATTGCTTTGTTATTAAACTTTTTTTTTATAAAAAAAAGAGAGTTTTGGGATGAGAAAGGGATTTTGGAGCAGATTGTTAAAGCCAATTAGGCCCAATTAACGTCTTTTTTTTACTGTTATTTTAAATACAAAAACATTATTATAGAAACCATTATTGTTTATTAGATATTGAGTTTTAAAATTATTTATTAAAATTATTTGAAAACCTGTTTTGAAGGGCCAAATATTGGGCCCAGTTTGTATCAAAAGGGAGTATGTGTAATAACAATGGTGGTTGGGCTGAGGAAGAATTTTGTTATAAGTCCCAATTGCAAAAACACAAGATAGAGAGTAAGAAAATTAACGCAAGTCCCAATTCATAACTAATAACACTTATTGTTCCAATTAGCCAGGATTTTACGCACGTTTTGTGGCGTGAACATTTACTGTTCAAATTAACAACTAAACCAAATCTTTTAGCAGCTCAAAATCCAAATATTTTACTGAATCAAATCTACAAAATGCAAAAACTATATCCAAGCCCAGGAAATTACAGTAAAATCAAATCCAAGTGAAAACTGATCTTTTACAAATCATTACAATATCTATACAGTCTAAATCCAAAAACACTCGATCAAATCTCTATTAACATTACAAATCTTAAAAAATCAGTTGGAATCAATTTCAATCAAAATTTACAATAAGACAAAATCAATTACATTAACAAATCAATCCCATTAAATAATCCCAGTCAATTGCAAATCACGCATAATCCCCTAATTGTTCTACAAAACCCTAACCGGAAGACCTATAAATACTAAACTGAATATACATAGAAGAGGAGGATTATAGGACATGAAAGTTGAGGTTGTAATACGGAGGGATCCTGGAAGACAACAAAGAGGGGAAGAACTTGAAGAACCCAGCCGTCATAGAAGAAGAAGCGCCATTGGGGTTCCAACATATGGAACCCTAATTCCTAGCTAACCACCTATAATCGCCGCCGGACATCATAACACCTTCCATGGCAACCTATGAAAAAGAAGAAGAATCACGGATTAACACAAATCGGAAAGCTCAAAAAAATCAGAAAAACCAATCGTGGAGTGGGTAAGAAGCATTAGCTTTTTGTTTTTCTCTTTTGTATTGGGGTTTTTCTGATGGTCGATTTATGGTAGAGGTGAGGATTTTGAGAGCCGCCGCCGGTAGTCGTAGACGTTAGGGTTTGAGAGAAGGGGTTTGAAGGGTTGGGTCGTGAGAGAGAAAGGAAAAGGGTTTGTTGTAGCCAAGCAAGAAAAATGAATGTAAAATGAAATAAAATAAAGGTTATATCCGTCCCAACCACATGCATGCGCGCTCATGGAAATAATCATAGTCCCTCAGTTTCATCCATTAGATTGTGATCAGACGGCCATAGGCCAAGTCTTATGAGAATCCACCGTGCACCCACGATACACACGATCACCCGGACCCCTGCAAAAGTTGTGTTTGGGTCAAGCCCGTTTAATTTTAACACCCATGTTCACTTTTTTAACTAAATGCCAAAGTCATTTGCACCCCCTGCCCATACTGCATGTTTGGGCCTAGCCTAGACTTCTTTTAGTACCCCCTGTTTACTTATTAACGTAAAAATGCACCCCATCCTGAAATTAAATTATTTTATATTGTTAATTATTATATTTTTAATTATATACTTTATTATATTCTTTATTCCTTTATAATAATGATTATTGTTATTAATATTAATTTTTATTATATTTTATTTACTATTTATTTATCATGAAAATAAATTATTTTTAATTAAAACTCATATACATACAATTTTATATATTTGTATTAAATATATTTTTTACTCACGCATTAATCAAGAATTTTTGCAATTAACAAACTATTTTTCGTAATTAATTAAGCTAATCAATTGTTTTTGCAAAAGGGTTTCAAACAAATTTTGACTTACCGCGCATTTATTCAAAATCTCCACAATCACTATTCCCGACCAAAGTGCGAGGTGATTCAAAATATGTTTGCAACCACTAAAAAACACCAACCCCATACGAACTACGAATTGAGAATCTGATTCCTCAAAAGAGGATACGTAGGCATACGATCAAAAATCGTAGCGAGATCCCCTATAAAAAATTTAAACCTTTTCCCCTATAAAAAAATTTAAACCCTTTCCCCTATATAAAATTTAAGTCATGTTTCCCCAACTCAAACCTAAAACCTAGTATCCTTGTGAACAAGGTAGATGAAAGGTGCCTAACACCTTCCTTTCGTCTAAAGAAGTACGAAACCTAGAACCTTTGTCTGTGAATTATGGTTTTCTGTTAGATTCCATTCCCTAGGATAAAAGCTAATAGTGTCGACTCTGATTAAAAACCCAATTGTTACAGCTGGCGAATCTGCTGTGTACTTCAACTTTAAGTTTTAGGGTTTTAACTTTGGGGTTTTTTATTTATTTATTTATTTATTGCATTATTTAATTATTGCATTTATTTATTTATTTTCAATCATTTTTATCATATATTTACTGCATGGCAAAAATTTTTTATTTCTCAAAATATTTTCAATAACCCTTAGAAAGAAGGTTCATCTATTAGCTTAGGGGGTACATCATCCCTGCGAGTTTATGTGACGACTTCACCTAGAGTAGGTGAACTTCCGAAAAAGGAATACTTATCGAGAGATATCCTCTTGATGAGTAGGACTTTGGAAGGTCACCCATGACTCTTTGTAACGACCTTAACCAAAAATCTCTTGATGAGACCATTCAGGACGTCCAGACGAAAGTTTTGGTCTGTAAAGAGGCTCCACCTAAGAGAGGCCCTTGTGCCTTTTCCCTCTGGTGTTATTCATGACACCCTTAAGGAAGCAACCTTTTGGGAGGGTAGATTAATCGTAGGTCAAAATTAAGGAGCATACCTTATAAGGGTACCTGTCACAAAAACCTATCACTCAACCCCGTCACTCAACCCTATATCTATGCATTCATACATCTCATATGTTCGTCATACATTTCATATATTCGTCCCCCATTTATTTGTCTTATTCACAGGGTACCAAAAATAATAATAAAATCAAGATCTCGGTGACTGTCTTTAAAAATGGATACCGAAGGGAACACCTTGTCTGCGTCAATGCACCAAACATGTCTGAAATCAAAACCACAAAAGGGAAATAATGTGCTGAAGACTTTCTCAAGATTTGTCCATAAATGGGGGATGATTTCAAGAGAAGACGTCCGCAATCCCACCTAGAAGACTTATTTCCCTTGGTTCAATTTCATGCAAACAAGTTTTGGTTTAAGATTGTAACATTTTTCAATATCTGAATTATGTTACCTTCAATAAAGACATTTTGTTTCCCTATCTCATTGGCGTATCTATTTTAAAGCTAGTCACCAAGTAAAATAATAAGCAAAAGACAAGCATGTACCCAAATGAATAAGACATTTAAAACAAGTAACCATTTCATATTCATACACATTCTTCTGCATGCATGCATTAATAAACACCTGCATATCCTATAAAAACTTATCATTTTTTCAAAGAAAATATCTCCAGTAAACCATTGGTAGAAGAATATCTCCACCTCATTGGCCTCCATATCAAACAAGGGCCTATCAACAAAAAGCAATGGAGCTAATCGGGGAAACTCATGCTGCATTCAAAGAGGATCTCGACTAAGTAAAGGGTGATGTAACTCTAATGAAAGGAGATCTGAGTCAAGTTCTCCTAGCTTTGAAGAACATCATTGATAAGCAAGACTAGATTCCGAGGGTAGCTTTCGAAGAAGTAGCTCAAACGATTGGTTCATTAAGCAGTCTTCGATTAAGAAAAGAGCCAGAAGAAGGACCCCACAATCCAAAAAGGCCCTCTTCAGACTCCCCAAAAAGACAAGAGGGAGAAATTAATGTTTTAGCGTCACAACCCAGGGTACAACAACCATTAGTGATCCCACAAGGGCAGCAGCAAGGTAGAAGGCTGTAAAGAAATTTTGATCCACTTCCGATGCCACCCAGTCAGTTATTACAATACCTAGTCAAGGCATCCTTAGTGGAACTCAAGCCTCTGGCTCCCCCAGTCGGGCTGCTCCCACGAAGGTACAATTCCAATGCCAGATGCGAATGCCATGCTAACTCTCTGGGGCACACCATAGAACAATTTTGGGCATTCAAGCACAAGGTTCAAGATTTGTTAGAATCTTAAGACATCACTTTTGAGAAGCCCAACATCAAATCAAACCCTATGCCTCCACACGATGGATTGACAATAAATGCAATTGAAGTAGTCACTGACTCTGGGGCAAGTAGACGAGAAAAAACCCTGATAAACTTGCTGAAAGTATATTTGTTGGGATGTGGGTTCCTATTGGAGCATAATGAAGCCTTCAAGAAAACTCCTCTAAAGCTAGTGGACCAGGGGATAGTCCAGTTCGGACAATACCCTGAAGAAAAATATGTAGCTACTCTAAAGGGTAAAGCACAGTTTCCTCTAATCCAAGAAACCTCTATCAACAAAGGAACAAAGCATGGCAGACATGTGGCGATGATATCCAACGACGTCAACACCAAAAAGGCAACTGACTTCATCCGAGAATGCGCCCCAGGAGAAGAACTTAAAAGATGGACTGTCGTGGAGATTCCCGATATCCTTTTCTTTCCTCAATAATTTTTCTTATTTTTGAAAGAACCTATGTCAAGCCCGAGACATAGGGGTTTCTTGTAAGGGTTCCACATTTTGTTTCAGACAATATTCATGATCAATAAAAGTTATATTTTGTTTCAAATTAAGATCCTTGTCTTTCTCTTGCATTTATTCCGTAAATTTAAAAATGGAAATACTTTCTCTGCATATGCATTGTCAAAAGCTCATATTTTAAAATCTGCATCAAAACATGATAATGGTGCAAACCCATTCACAAAACCACCGATAATGCTACTGATGTGACCCGAAATAATTTTGATGCTCCTATCAACCAAGCTAAAGTGGAAGATGATGAAGATCTTGAAACCCCTGAGGGAAATAGAATGAAAGGATGACAATATACAACCATATCAAGAGGCTATCCATATGGGAACATGGGAAGATCCGAAAGAAATCAAGCTAGGGGCAATGTTAAAGCAGAGCGTCAAATAAAAACTGATCAAATTATTGCACATATCTGCTTGGTCCTACAGAAACAAGCCAAGGTTAGATACAAACATGATGATGGACATATCACTTCTTCATAGAAGGTTGTTCGCCAGTTAGGAAAAAACAAGGGTCTACAAAATACCAGGACCTGATAAAGGACCTGAGCCAGGGGCACGTTTGACACTCACGTTCAACAGAGCTTCAAATACATTAGGGCACGATATAGGGGCAGGTTTGACTTCTCCAAAGAATTCTCACAAGCCATATGCCAAGTCAATGGCGAATGGGATACTAAATATCCAAAACTGATAGCATATCGGAATCATGTTTTAAAACTGACTATGGAAATCATAAAGATCACTTTCAGCCACATCCCACGAGAAGAAAATCAAATGGAAGATGCTCTGGAAACTCTATCAGCTATGTTAAAGGTAACCTGGCCGAATCATGAACCACACATCACAATTAGACATTTAGAAGAGCCCGCACACTGTCTTGCTATTGAAGAAGGACCGAAAAACAAGCCTTTCTTCTAAGACATCAAGAAGTACCTAGAAAAGCAGGAATATCCATAAAATTCCTCTATCATTGACAAGCGAACCCTGTGAAGGTTATCTTCAAAATTCTTTCTGAGTAATGGGGTGCTATACAAAATAAACTACGACATGGTACTACTCTGGTGTGTGGAGAAGCAAGAAGCAGATACGCTTATGAGAGAAAACCACGAGGGTACTTTGTAGACTCATACAAATGGGCATGCCATGGCTAGAAAGATTATGCGAGCAGGATATTATTGGTTAATAATGGAAGCTGATTGTAATCACTATACGAAGACGTGTCATGAGTGTCAGATATACGCTGATAACATAAATGTGCCACCAACTCCTCTGAACGTGATGAGCTTCCCTTGGCCATTCTCAATGTGGGGAATTGATATGATTGGCATGATCGAGCCGAAAGCATCCACGAACACCGTTTTATACTGGTAGCCATCAACTACTTTACCAAATGGGTAGAAGCGGCGTCCTAAGCCAATGTGACAAGTCAAGTGGTTACACGCTTCATCAATCAGAATATCATATGCGGATACGGTGTCCCAATCTAGATAATTACAGATAACAGGTCCAATTTAAACAACAAAATGATGAAGGAACTGTGAGATGACTTTAAAATTGAGCATCATAATTTCTCACTATACAGACCAAAGATGAATGGGGCCGTCGAAGTATCCAACAAAAATATCAACAAAATCATCCAAAAGATGGTAAAGACATACAAAGATTGGCACGAAATGCTTCCTTTCGCTTTACATGGCTATCGCACTTTGGTAGGCACATCAACAGGTGCGACTCCTTTCTCGCTGGTAAATGGCATGGAAGCAGTACTTCCAGTTGAATCGAGATACAATCACTTCGGGTTCTAATGGAAACAAAGCTGGAAGAAGCAGAACGAGTGCAGACACGACTCGATCAGCTCAACCTTATTGAAGGAAAATGATTGATAGTTATATGGCATAGTCAGCTACATCTGAAGCGGATGAAGAGAGCCTTCGACAAGGAAGTCCGTCCTTGAATATTCAAAGAAGGGGATCTAGTGCTCAAGAAGATTCTGCTACCTCGCCTCGATTCACGTGGTAAATGGACACCCAACTATGAAGGTCTATACATAGTCAAAAAAACATTCTCCGAAGGTGGTCTTGTCCTCACAATAATGGATGGGGAAGAACTACCGCATCCGTCAAACTCAGATGCAGTCAAAAATACTATGTATAAAAAGCTCGCTAAGCTCGAACCCTAAAAGGACGACTTAGGCAAAAAGGAGCGTCCCGGTGGATC
The DNA here is from genome assembly GCA_948472305.1 of Vicia faba. Classification (NCBI taxonomy): domain Eukaryota; kingdom Viridiplantae; phylum Streptophyta; class Magnoliopsida; order Fabales; family Fabaceae; genus Vicia; species Vicia faba. The sequence continues at coordinate 1,356,091,515 of OX451740.1, forward strand.
GAAAACCCCAAAGGGCGATCCAGGAAAAAATTAGGGGCATATAACAAAAAACTATCCCGGTGGACTGAAAACCCGAAAGGGCAATCCAGGCAAAATTAGGGATCATACAAAAGGAAATAAAGAACAAAAAGACTGCGATCTAAGAACTACGACTACGAACCACGAAGGGAGAGATAGATCTGAATCATACAAATTAGAAGCAAAGGAGATAAGGGCTATCAAAAGATTATTGAAAACATCAATAGCAATTACCATTTTCATTTCCATTTACAATTTTGAAATTTTTTGTAATTACCTCTTTTAAGGAATTACATCCTGTACATTCACCTATTCAGAGGCATATTAACAAAGAATTTACTTTTCATCTTTCATATTTCAAATTGTGTCTTTTTTTCTTCTCTCAGACTTATTTACAAAAGACTATGATTATTACTTGTGAATATTGTCTTAAAATCATTTCGGGTAAATTAACAAATAATAGCTTTTGATAAAACCTCGGGAAAAAAATTTTGGTTAGAAAAATATCGAAAGAAAATCCACGTCTACGCCGCGCACATGGCTACTCCTACGTCATGCAACACAAAAGTCTATACGCATGTCTACGCCTATATCTACGCTCACGATACAAAAAGCCTACATCCACACATACGTATGCGCCTATGCTTGCACTCACAATGCAAAGTCTACACACTTGTCCATGTTTACGCCTGCGCTTACAACATAAAAGGCTACACATATGCCAATACATGCATCTATGCTTATGCCTACGCTTACAACATACAAATATACGCATATGCCATTACCTACGTCTACGTCTACATCTACACCTACACTTACAATACAGAAAATCAATGTTCAAAATTTTGCTAACATTCTTCACTGTGTTCAAATTCAACAAACTACAACGACACAACATGCAACGCCATGGGATCGGTAACTCTAAACCCGTGGTTTAAAGAAGAGAATGCCAGGAATAGTCTTCATAACATTTCAAGGCATACGCGCATCTTACGCACATTTCATACATACATTTTCCAAAGCATACATGCACTATACATTTTTGTATATAATATGCATATATTCAGGGTTCCATATCAGTGTCAAACATCATACATTTTGCATACATCCAAACATCTCAATATCAGACATCACACGTATGTATCATACAACAAATAAACAACCTCACCCTCGATTCAATCATATAAGGGTCAATCAACCAAACACTTCTCCTATGATCAAACCCATCACCTATGTCTCCAGGCAATGATGAGTTCCTTACAAAGTAGTCCATTACCTAAGTCTACATGCAGTAAAGAATGAAACCCCGTACATTGCCTCTAAGCCTCAATGTACTTTTCCAAAGCTCACTACGTTGCCTCTAAGCCTCAACGTAGTCACAAAACTCCATACATTTCCTCTAAGCCTCAATGTACTTTCAAAAACTCACTACGTTGCTTCTAAGCCTCAACGTAGTTGCAAAACTCCTTACATTCCCTCTAAGCCTCAATGTAATTTCCAAAACTCACTACGTTGCCTCTAAGCCTCAACGTAGTTGAAAAATTCTGTACATTGCCTCTAAGCCTCAATATACTTTCCAAAACTCACTACGTTGCCTCTAAGCCTCAACGTATTCGCAAAACTATGTACATTTCCTCTAAGCCTCAATGTAGTTTCCAAAACTCACTATGTTTCCTCTAAGCCTCAACGTATTCGCAAAACTCTATACATTGCCTCTAAGCCTCAATGTACTTTCCAAAACTCACTACGTTGCCTCTAAGCCTCAACGTATTCGTAAAAATTATGTACATTTCCTCAAAGCCTCAATGCACTCTCATAGCTCACTACATTTCCTCTAAGCCTCAACGTATTCACAAAACTCCGAACATTACCTCTAAGCCTCAATGTACTCTCTCAACTCACTACGTTGCCTCTAAGCCTCAACATATTCATAAAACTATATACATTGCCTCTAAGCCTCAATGTACTCGCTCAGCTTGCCAGGTTGCCTCTATGCCTCAACATATTTTCAAATCTCGATACATTTCCTCTAAGCCTCAATGTACTCTCCTCATATAACCCTTTTCCTAAGTCTTCATGCAGTAATGTGTTTCTTTATTCCACAACACAAATCATCGCCTCAGACTTCATGCAGCGATGCTCGAAAAAATATAAAATCTAGCTTATTGCCTAAGACGTCATGCAGCGATTGGAGAATATAACCCATGGCTCAGTCTCCACGCAGCCATGCATCACCAATTATTGGTTCATTCATCCCTCCAAAATGGATGATTAAGCTAAAGAAAAACCAAGACATACAAGATTGCACTTTTAAGATCAAAGAATGTCTGCCTCGTTATTAAACCCTGGTAAGCGATACATCACCAGCATTGCCTATTTCCTCAAAACTCGTAAGGGTATGCTATATCAACATAACCTTATGTTTATCGGACAAATTTTAATTCCAATCTGAATGGGAAAGACTCGTGTATTCTCACGCTATCCGATTGGAAGATAATTTAATAGGGGCAGATGTCGTACCCCAAATTTGCCCTACCTTTACAATTAGATTTTCAAGATTAAAAGTAAGAGAGATATGTTTTAATTAAGGATGGTACAGTAGTACCCGATGGCCTATATTTATCCAAGACCAGGGGGTGTACTTTAAATTCGGGAGAGTGGGGCTTTCTAAATCAGAAAGACTCATTTTTCCATAAACCAATTCGCGAAGCATGTTATGGCGCATGCGATTCGAAAGTGAAAAATTATTCAAATCACTATTAAGTTATTAATTAGTAAATAGTTACTATTAGTAAAATAGGGGTTGAAATTAAACTAAGGCCATTTAAGGTTTATTTACAGTTAGTAAAAAGGGGTGCGGAACTTCAATTAAAGGCCCATTAATGTTCTTGTTAAGAGAAGTTAGCCCATTTATCATTTTATTCTGTTTTGTATTAAAAAAAAGATTTGTTATAAAAAACATTTTCCATTATCATAAGTGAATTATTGTATAAGATATTTAATCATATAATTCCTTTGTTATTAAACTTATTTTTATTTTAAAAAAGAGAGTTTTTGGAAAAGAAAGGGATTTTGGAGCAGATTGTTAAAGCCTATTAGGCCAAATTAACGTCTTTTGTGTACTGTTATTTTAAAAACAAAAACATTATTATAGAAACCAATTTTGTTTATTAGATATTGAGTTTTAAATTCATTTATTAAAAATTATTTGAAAACCTGTTTTGATGGGCCAAATATTAGGCCCAATTAGTATCAAAAGGGAATATGTGTAATAACAACTGTTGTTGGGCTGAGGAAGAATTTTGTTATAAGGCCCAATTGCAAAAACGCAGGATAGACAGTAAGCTAATTAACGCATGGCCCAATTCGTAAATAATAACACTTACTGTTCTAATTAGCCAGGATTTTATGCACGTTTTGTGGCGTGAACATTTACTGTTTAAATTAACAGCTAAACCAAATCTTTTAGCAAATCAAAAACCAAATATTTTACTGAATCAAATCTACAAAATGCAAAAACAATATCCAAGCCCGAGAAATTACAGTAAAATCAAATCCAAGTAAAAACAGATCTTTTACAAATCATTACAATATCTATACAGTCTAAATCCAAAAACACTAAATCAAATCTCTATTAACATTACAAATCTTACAAAATCGTTTGGAATCAATTTCAATCCAATTTACAATAAGACAAAATCAATTACATTAACAAATCAATCCAATTCAATAATCTCAGTCAATTGTAGATAGCGCATAAGTCCCTAATTGTTCTACAAAACTCTAACTGGAAGACCTATAAATACCAAACTGAATATACAAAGAGGAGGAGGATTAGAGGACAGGAAAGTTGAGGCTGTAATACCATGGGATCTTGGAATACAACAAAGAGGGGAAGAACTTGAAGAACCCAGTCGTCGTAGAAGAATAAGCGCTATTGGGGTTCCAACATCTGGAACCCTAATTCCTCGCTAATCACCTATAATCATCGTCGGACATCACTAACGCCTTCCATCGCAACCTATGAAAAAGAAGAAGAATCGCAGATTAACACAAATCGGAAAGCTAAAAAAAATCAGAATAAGCAATCACGGAGTGTCAAAGGAGAATTAGCTTTTTGTTTTTATCTTTTGTATTAGGGGTTTTGGGATGGTCAATTTATGGTAGAGGTGAGGATTCTGAGAGCCATCACCGGTAGTCATAGATGTTAGGGTTTGAGCGTAGGGGTTTGAAGGGTTGGGTAGCGAGAGAGAAAGGAAACAGGTTTGCTGTAGCCATAAAGCAAAATGAATGTAAAATGAAATAAAACAAAGGTTATATTCGTCCCAATCACATGCAGGCGCGCTCATGGAAGTAATCATAGTCCCTCAGTTTCATCCATTCGATTGTGATCTGACGGCCATAGGCCAAGTCTTATGAGAATCCATCGTACACCCGCGATACACACGATCACCAGGACGCCTCCAAAAGTTGTGTTTGGGCCAAGCCCGTTTATTTTTAACACCCATGTTGGCTTGTTTTACTAAAAGAAAAAGTCATTTGCACCCCCCTTGTCCAGCTTGCCTGTTTGGGTCTAGCCCAGACTGCTTTTAGTACCCCCTGTTTAATTCTTAACGTAAAAATTCACCCCCATCTGAAATTAAATTATTTTATATTGTTAATTATTATATTTTTAATTCTATTCTCTTTTATATTATTTATTCCTTTATAATAATGATTATTGTTTTTAATATTAATTTTTATTATTTTTCATTTACTATTTATTTATCATGCAAATAAATTATTTTTACTTAAAACTCATATACATATTATTTTAAATATTTGTATTAAATATATTTTTCACTCACGCATTAATCAAGAATTTTTGCAATTAACACGATTAAAAAACACGCAACAAACAACAACAAAAATTTCGCAATTAATTAAGCTAATCAATTGTTTTTGCAAAAGGGTTTCAAACAGATTTTGACTTACCGCGCATTTAGTCAAAATCTCCCCAATCACTATTCCCGACCAACATGAAAGGTGATTCAAAATACATTTGCAACCCCTAAAAAACACCAACCCCATACAAACTACGAGTTGGGACTTTAATTCCTTATAAGAGGATACGTAGGCATACGATCAAAAATCGTAGCGAGTTCCCCTATAAAAAATTTAAACCCTTTCCCCTATAAAAAATTTAAACCTTTTTTCACTATATAAAATTTAAATCCTGTTTCCCCAACTCAAACCTAAAACCAAGTATCCTTGTAAACAAGGTAGATGAAAGGTGCCTAACACCTTCCTTTCGTCTAAAGAAGTCTGAAACGTAGAACCTTTGTCTGTGAATTAGGGTTTTCTATTAGATTCCCTTTCCTAGGATAAAAACTAATAGTGGCGACTCTGATTAAAAATCAAGTTGCTACACATGGATCCAGAATTCTTTAACAAGTTTAGGAAAACCTGGACCGAGGAGGCGATAAAGGGTGTAATCAAAGTAATTAGTCCATCCTTAGAACTCAACATCAGGGATTAAATCATACACATTTTCTTTCACTTACGAAATCTACAATAAGCTTACATAGAACTTCCAAAGAATCAATGGGTCTGAGGAATGTTCTCGAGGGTTCGATGTACATATCTTTTGTTGAGGAGGAAGAACCAGGAATGCTTTGAGAACCTTGAGAAAATTACGGAGAGGAAGCCATTTGTTCACACAGACTCTTTTAGGGTTTTTGAAAGATTGAACAAATTGAAGAGAAAAAAAATTGAGAGTGGAAGTGTGATAATAATGGTGAATTAACAAAGTATATATAACCAATGGAAAGAAAATAATAATCTTAATTAAAAAGAAAAATATTTAAAGAAAATTATTACGTGCATTTAATGTTTCCTGAAAAGAGGGATATAGTGAAGATATGGAACAGTTACCGATTTGACTCAAGCCTCAGTGCATCAACTCAATCTTCAGTCTCTTCAGAATTTGAACACGTGTTCATACTTAGAGGAAGAACTGGCATTTAGAGTTGAAATATGTTGATATTGTGAACTGCATGCTTCTATCTTTGAAATTAACCATTTTTGGAGAATGCTCAGATCTTCCAGATAGATCCTGATACAAATTTCCTTTTTATTTCTGAAGAACAATAGATAAGATTTTCACACAAGGAAAATTAAACCATAAAATTATGAGGGTTAAAGTATACAGAAACAATACTATCACTTTGGGAATAATTTCATGCTGAGATGTTTCAGAATGAAGTTAAATCTATCTTCATAAAGGAGTATACTAAAAACATCATCCCATTGATGGTCTATGTCTATAAATTTTAACGAGATAATTCCTTTCTGAATATAGTCCCTAATAAAATGATGTTTAATTTCTATATGTTTAGCCCTATAATGTAAAATAGGAGTTTTTGAAAGACGGATAGCAGAAGTATTATCATAGAGGATAGGAATGTTACTCTCATATATGTTAAAGTCTTCAAGTTGACTTTTCATCTAGAGCATCTGTGTGCTGCAGCCAGCTGCTGCTATATATTCAGCTTCAGCATTTGACATTACGATGGTGGATTGCCTTTTGCTGGACCACGAGATTAGATTGTCTCCCAAAAATTGGCAGCTTCCAGAAGTACTTTTTCTTTCTATTCTGTCTTCGGAAAAGTCAACATCACAGTACCCTACTAATTTGTATTTTTTGTATTTTCTATAGCAAAGACCAAGATTAGTAGTACCTTTCAGATACATTAAAATTCTCTTAACAACTGTTATGTGAGATTCTCTAGGATCTGATTAGAATCTAGCACAACGGCAAATGCTATACAAAATATCTGGTCTTGAAGTTGTCAAATATAAGAGAGAACCAATCATACCTCTGTAGAGATTTTGTTCTACCTTCTTACTTACCTCTTCCTTTTCTAGAATGCATGTGGAATGCATAGGAGTTTTGGATGGCTTACATTATGACAAGTCAAATTTCTTCAGAAGTTCTTTGACATACTTTCTTTAATGAATGTAGGTCCCTTCTGGAGTTTGATTTATTTGGATACCAAGAAAGAACTCAAGTTCGCCCATCAAGCTCATTACAAACTCTTCTTGCATAGAATTAGCAAATTATTTTCCCAAAGAGGCTTTAGTAGATCCAAAAATTATATCATCTACATAAATTTGACAAACCAGAATGTCATTTTTAAATAGTTTACAGAATAAGGTTATGTCCACCTTCCCTTTGGTAAAATCATTTTCTAACAGAAAACTACTTAGTCTTTCATACCAAGCTCTGGGAGCTTGTTTCAGACCATATGGTGATTTCTTAAGTTTATAAACAAATTTTGGATGTTTTGAATTTTCAAAGCCAAGGGGTTGGTGCACATAAACTTCTTCATCAATGTAACCATTTAAAAACGCATTTTTAACATCCATTTCATAAAGACTGATGCCATTATATATTGCAAAAGAAATTAAAAGTTTGATAGATTCTAACCTGAGATTGGAGCAAAGGTTTCTGTATAATCTATCCCTTCTTGCTGACTATAACCTTGTGCCACCAGTCGTGCTTTATTTCTGACAACTTCTCCTTGTTCATTTAGCTTATTTCAGAAGACCCATTTGGTTCCAAGGAAGTTAAAGCTTTCTGGTGAACTGATTTAGTTCTTCCTGCATTGCGAGTATCCAGTCATTACCTAGAAGGGATTCATCAATGGAAGTTGGATTAATCATAGACCCTCATCCCATGAGAGATTATTCAGAATTCCTGAATGTAGATCTTGTTCTGATTGGGTCTTCATTCTTTACCATAATCGTGTTTTCTGGATGAGCTAGTCTGCTTCTCGATTGTCTTTTCTTGATGGGATCTTCAGATGTTGTTGTAATGTTTGTGACATCCTCTTCTAGATTTGACTGTGATTCTTTATAAAGAGCTTCTTATGATGTATCCTCGATACCTGTAAATTGAACTTCTATATTTGTAAAAAATTTACCCTGCTTTGAATTTTGGGAGCCAAGCTTATCATAAAATTTGACACTGATAGACTCTTCCACAATCCTTATTTCTGTGTTATATATTCTATAACCTTTTGAGCATTCAGAGTATCCTAACATGAGATACTTTTGTGCTTTAGAGTCAAACTTGTTCAGTTGTTCTTTAGTATTTAGAATAAAAAAGTACATCAAAATGGATGGAAATAAGAAATGTTGGGCTTTTTGTTCTTCCATAGTTCATATGGAGTCTTATCCAGAATCGGGCTTATGGAGATTCTATTTGGAATATAATACGCTGCGTAAATTGCATCTACCCAAAAGTTCTTAGAAATGTTAGTCTCGTTGATCATGGTTCTGGCCTTTTCGTGTAAATTTCTATTCTTTCATTCTACAACTTTGTTTTGTTGATGAGTTCTAGGACAAGATAAATCATGAGAGATGCCATTCTCATTAAAAAATAATTCAAATTTTTTGTTTTCAAATTCCGTGTTGTTGTACCCCAATTTTCACCCCCAATATTCCTCTATTATTTCATACCATCATAATGCAACAACATCACACACTAGGGTTTGGTTCCACTCCTTATCTTTGGCTTTGCTTATGGGGAATCACCAAGAACCTTGACTTGTATTTTTTTTATCATTTATGTTTGGTTTTGATTAACTTCTAGATAATAAACACAATGAATGTTTGCCCTAATTGATGATGTTATAGGTGAGAGCACAACACTTTCCATCAAGTTGATATACAAGTTCATAAGTCTATTTCCATGCCTTCTTCAACAAAAACTTCTTTGAGATTCAAGCCTCATCATTGAAGATATTTTGAAGTAATATAAGGACAAAGTCTATTATGAGTCATCATGCCTCATGTTATAAAAGATAGTCAAAAGATACAAGGTTTGATTGAAGAAGTTTGACCTAGTTGGATAAACTCATGATTTCTTGATCACAAGTACGTATTTTCCTCAATTCCCAATATTTGGAAGTGGTTATAGTTGCTATGGTTCCTCATTATCATCCTCAATAACTTCTATTTACATGACATAAATGTTTGTGCAAGAAGGTTGGTCAACATTGAAAAGGGTTCTCAAGGCATTTTATTGCTCTAGGAGCTAGGGTTTTGAACCTCTAAGGAGTATATCTTGCTCATCATTTGGTATTTTTGAGTGATTCCAAAGACATGCTTCTTTTGTGTGAAAGGTACTTGATTATGAAAAGAGATTATGAGTCCTCTATATGAACCATCAATTTCCCTTATATGACTTCAAATGACCATAACTTGGTCAATTTTTATCTCCTTGATACCATTATTTTTCCACATTGATTTTAAAAATGTGAAATTCATCCTTTCTTTTAAGTGCAAAGTGTGAAAATGGATAGAAGATTCCTTAAGGATGCAAAATATTATAATTCATCTTATGAATTTTTTCCAAATTTAACAAGTCATAACTTTCTCAGTTTTTGTATATTTTAAATGGTTCAAGTATCAAAATGACACTCATGAGATCTACTTCATGCCATCTTTTTTGGTCAAGATAAAATTTCAAATGGAAGACCATGTTTGGATGCAAGACATTATAGGTCATTTTTGAAGAAAAACTTAGAAATTTTCTAAGTATAGAAAGTCAACCTCTTTTTCTCAGCTTTGACTCATTGCAACTTTGAACTCATGCATCCATTTGATTCCATTCTTTGCACATTATAAAGCATGTGATCTCATCTTTCTAAAGCTTCAAGAATTATGTCATAAGACACCTTGAGCTGAGAATGCCATTGGTTCAAAAGTGGTACCTTGAAACTAAACTTTCAACTCAAGTCAGAATTTGAAATCCTTGATTTGGATTCTAAACACAAGTTTTATGCGCGCTTTTGCTTCTAATCATGTTTAATGAACTTCCAGAAGTGATTAGCACATTGAAACACAAGGTTTGGATGAGTTTTGATCAAAATAGAAGTCACGCTTTTCTTGTTTGCAACTTCACACGATTTCCCTCCAAATCCCATCATTCCACATGCTTGAACATTCAATCAGCTTCCCTATAAAAAGACGACCATACATCATTCATTTTCTTAAGCTTAGAGAGCCAGAATCACCTTGCCAAACTTCCTCTTGAACTCAATTTTCTGCAACTTCGAATTTGCTCCTACAACCTTTCTCAATCCATTTTCTTTATCAACTCACCTTCCTTGAACCTAACTGAAGCGAACAGAAGAAGAATTAAGCTCTAAGCCTCCCTAAATCGTGCTAGCCAAGTCAAGTTTCAGAGATCTGCAACTTAACTTTAATAGGTAGATTCCTCCATCAATTCTCTCAAACTTTAATACTTTTATGAAGCTTTCATTATCCTGATTTTAGTCACAACACTTTTTTTTAACTGGAAGTATGTTTTGGCCATGAAATTTCAAATCCCTTTTCAAAACTTCTCTTCTAAAACGACTGAGTTACAACTTATATAAATTTTTCGCGAGAGTACCATTGGAATCGTCTAAAAGAAACGAAGCGAATGGTACCGGTCTCATGTTCTAATTTTACAGTTTCATTGACCTGTAAATCTCGTTGGCTAGAGGTTGAAGATGACCAATGTGTCATCTATCAACGAATGAAAGCATGCCATGTTTTTTTCTTTCAAAATCTGATTTAATTAATGACTCAATGTGTTATTCACTAAATACCATGATATGCACAACGCGTCTGATTCATTGGATTATTTTACTAACGCGGTTTGACTCTCATCCATTGGTCCACATTTTTCTGACTTTATTTTTTATTTATGAAATTCATAGAAAATTCATTTCTGATTCAAAAATTATGAAAACATTCACAAAAATATTTTCAAATATTCTCTTTTTGAATTTTATTTTTTCATTATTTTATTTTTAAATTTGGCATTTTTCATAATTTTTCTTTGTTTTGGTTTATTTATAATTATTTAAATTTTTTTTGTGTATTTTTAAATTCAGAAAAAATTCATCAACGTCATTTCCATTATTTTTGACCTTCTAAAATTTTTTTAGATTTTTATTTTGATTTATACTATTTTTGATCTTTTTTCCACTTATTTGAGCAATTTTAATTAGTTTAAAAGTAGTTTCTGACTTTCAAAAATCACCAAAAAATTTAAATAAATATTTGAACTCATTTATGATTTTTATATGGTCTTATTTAATTTTTCTTAGATGTTTTGAATATAGTTGCTATTTTCTCCTTTTATATTTATTTTAAAACCATTTTGAAAATATTTTTCTTTATTATTAAATACAATTTTATTGTGCATATATTTTGGGTGATCTTGGGCTATGAAATTTTGATCATGAGCTTTATTCACATCATTGGATGCATGGTGTTGAGTTTATTCCATAAAAAATGGATGCATAATTTTAATAATAGTTTGATTAAATTTTTGGTTCAAATGTGGTTTAATTCTTACCTTGTCCCTCTTTATCTTATCCCCTTCTTTATTATATTAAATGTTATTGGAGAATAATTTACATATCATTTCTCAAAACATATGGTACATAGAATGCTATTGACCGGCCTCAAAATAGGTGTGACTTCTATATAAGTCCACTTACGATTTCTTAACATAGCGCTAAATTTTGTCCCGATTCGAGAAATGATCATTCTTGGCCCAAACCCATGTTTGTAAGCCCAAGTATGTTAATTTGAATGCTTTGATCAAATAAATTTGAGATTTGTTATTAGGAGGCTTTGGTCTTATCAATCCTCTAATGAATCTTTATAACTTTGGTCAAAGAGAATCACTTAAACATCATTGTCATTTAATGTTGCCTTGAGAATTTTAAATGAATGATATACTTGACAAAAAGAAAATGAAACTTGTTGTTGACAGGTTTTGGTTTTATCAATCCTCTAATGAGTTTAAAATGCAAGTTTCAAGATGGTCATTCAACTAACCTCTAATTTCTAACAATTGATTTTATTTTGTGCCTTTACTTCATGTTTTTACTTTATGCACCATTTACTTTAGCATTTTATATTTCATGCTATTTTCATATCTTCTTATTTGTGCATTTACTTTTATACCATTTTCATTTTGCTCACTTGAGCTTTTCATTTTTTTTTGAAAAAACTTAATAATCAACTTGAACCATAAAAAACTTTAATGTTACTTTGACCACTTGGTTACTATCCTTGGCATTTATGGAGATTTAGGACTTCTTGCACTTAGGATTAGAAACCTTGACCTATCTTTGAGACCTTGTAACCTCAACTATTATTTTTGTCTGGAGTTCTTGGGGTTTGCCCCAAGACATTGGGTTGTTTGTTTGTTTTGTGTGTAGGTAATTCTTATTACATGCTTTGACTGTGATCTGGAATTCATCTGTATATGAAGCTTTATTTTCTTAAGAGGTTTATTACTTTTGTTTGTTTGGTTTCAATTGAAAGGATGTGAATTCTACATTGACTCATTGTGTCAAGTGTTGGCTTCTTTTTGGTTAGATAGTTATTTTCCATAGTTTTTACCTTATGCTTTAGGATAATCCCTTCATCTCCCCCCATCTTCTTTAATTTCAAAAATCTTCTCCCTCCTTTTGAAAACTCTTCTTATTTCTAAACTTCAACTACTTTCATAATAAACTTGGACTTAGGTCCATGCATTTTCAAAACATTTTTATTAATCAAACTTTAATCAACATAATAATACCTTGACATTTTTGTTAGAAGACTAAAAGTCAATCAATCTCATTCAAACCATTTTGTCACTTTGGCCTTTTATTATTTTAAAACATTTCTAAAAAGATTAGACTCTTGTCAATCCTTGTAGTGATGTGAGCTACTATAGTTTTTTATAATATGGAGTGAAATGAGATATTTTACACTTGGGTGTCGAGCGAGACTTTTTTGATTTTAAAACCAAGCAATATCCTCCACTTTGAGATGGCGGAAATTCTCCTTCCTTATGATCGTGGGTAGTAAGTATTTTTTTCCACTCGGATAAGACGATGATGGTTTTTCTCTTAAAATTAACCAACACACTTGTGTTTCAAAATTTTTAAAGGTGAACACGAATACCCTGATCCCCTATTGCATAAAAGGTGGTACGTAGGCACTAAAGATTCGCAACCGCGGTGGGTGCAAAAGTTGTAAAGAAAATTTATTTTCTCATCCCCATAATCAATTTTTGTATACAACTTTTATAGCCAAAACACACATATTTTCAAAGAGATTCCTACGGAGTACCATAGATGTTTAGGGTGCTAATACCTTCCCTTTGCATAACCAACCCCCGAACTTAGATTCTCTCCCCCTCTTTTGGGTTATTCACTCTTTTCCCATTCCTTTGGAAACAATAAAGCAAGGTAGCGGTTTTTATTTTGATCAGTGTGAGTCAAGTCAATCCAATGGATTGGTCTCAACATTTCTACCGCTACAAAAAAAATGGCGACTTCATTGGGAAAAGATTGACCTATTGTTGGTCCATCCTTAAGTGGGTTGAGCCTATCTTTGTTTATCTGTGTATGTGTTGTATATTATATATGGTATATATGTTTGTCTGGAATTTCTTGGTTTTCAGGGTGCTTGGTGATTTCTCATAAGTCCTATACCCAGACTTGGGAAAACTTAAGATAGGACAGATAGTATAGTCATGTTAACTTTGAGGAGTGAAATTCTGGCAACAAATACTTAATGTCACAGTGAATGTTGTGACACCATATCTGACACACTTCAAAATAGTAAATTAACAACAGTAAAGAACACAATCAATTGTTAACCCAATTCAGTGTGTAACAACACCTACTCTGGGGGCTACCAAGCTAGGGAGGAAATTCACTATAAGAGATATTAATTCAGGAATAAACCAACCAGTTTATCTCCTTCACTTAAGACCTACCCAATACAACTTCAATCTAAGTACAACTTAAACCTGAGTTCCTACTCACTCCCCCTCAATCACATCAGTGATACTAAACTATTGATTAATGATATTATGAAGACACTCTTCAGTACACACACTTGATTTTGCTTAAAAGCTTTAATCAAGTTCCACAAACACTCGTGCTTCAAAGCTTTGAGTGACAAATAACCCTAACTTGATTTTGCTTCAAAGCTTTAATCAAGTGACACACACACTCGTGCTTCAAAGCTTTGAGTGATACAAAACCCTTACAATCAAATCCTACTCCAAGTTACTTATCACAATGATAATTGCTTGGCTCACAGTAGTTACAACTATATAGTCCTTTATTGATCTTCTGTCAAAAAGTATCACTAACCATTAATCTTCATGAGGAATATATAGGCAGACTATTCTTAAGTTAGGGCTTCCATGAAAATAGCTAGGGTTAACTAAAGTTAACCTAAAGACTTGGTCTTAGGATTTCATCATGCCAGATTAGGGTTAAGCAAGGTTAACCTAATGTCCACGTGGGCATCTAATCTGGACGGTATATAACAACTCAGAGAAGCATACCTGATTCCTGAAAAATCTCAGGAATAACAAATCTGCACAAATGTTAGATCAATACAGGATGTCTTTAACATTGGTTATGACAACAAGAATCCTGCTCACTGATTTTGGTAGAATACACTATATATGATCATTGCTTAATGATCATGATAAACTCCTCATACTGAGTAGATCCTGTATGACATTCTTATCTGCAGAATGTACCTTTATCCCAGAATGTTATGACATCAGTCATGACATTCGCAACTCTGGTTTTACCAAAAAAAATACCAACAAACAAACACTTACAAACTCCCCCTTTGGTAAATTTTTGGCTAAAACCCCTAAACAATCAGAGATTAGAATGCAGCAGAATTTTTAATAATAGCTACAAAGTCTAATTCAACCAAAATTATCACAAATTCTTCTCCCCCTTATTAGCCATAAAGAGGCCAAAGGTACTTGTACTTTTAAGTCATTCATTCATCCAAAAGGAATTAAAAACACAGAAATAATAAGAAGTCATTTGGCAGCAACAGGTTCCAGCAGCAATCTTTTCAACAACACTGACCTTCAGGCACTGTCATCCTCCGAGGAAGCACTATCTTCAGCATTATGCTGGTCTTCATCAGCATCCTCTTCCCTTATTTGTTCTTCATTCTCCTCTTGTTCTAGTCTAGCAATCAGCTCTTCAAGAGTCCTTTTTCTTGTATCAAGCTCTCTGCAGGTTTCTTTTAGCACAGCTATAACATCAGTTTTCTTGGAATGAGATTTAAAAGTTGATGTTTCAGCAGATGTCATAACAATGTCAGGGACATGTGTTCCCTGAAACAACTTGTAATGCAAACCAAGAGCAGGAGCTCTTTTGCATACAGAGTCTTTTTCAACCAGAATATCAGGATACTGAGTAATGATTATACCACACAGGAGAGAGGGAAAAGCAATAAGGCCTTTAATAGCATAGCTGCCAGCATGTTTCAATGTTTGATCAAAGATGTACTTTCCATAATCAATGTTTATCCTGGTTCCAACAACATAGATAAATCTTCCCAAACCTGTGGAAATGGTGGATTTATGGTTGGTGGGAACCCAGTTAGCTGCACCAATTTTGTGCAGTATGGCAAACTTCATGTTCAGCTTGCTTGCATTTAGCTTCCCTTTCAAGGTCCAGTTCTTGACTTGCTTGGCAGTGATGGTTTGACAAACTTAGTTGTCAGTAACTTCAAGCTCAGGACAAGCATCATCAACCCTTCCTAGGAATTTGTTTATTACAGAAGGAGAGAAATTTACCTTCCTTCCTCTCACATACACACTCTTAAAATCAGTTGACTTTCCATCAGCACAACCATCAGATAAATTTACTATGAATTCTTTGATAAGAATCTCATAGCAGTTGTAAAACTTGACCACAGTTTTCATTAGGCCAGCAGTCTTGATTAGATCCATGATTTCCTTACACTCAATAGCACTGTTGTTCAGCTCTCTCTCCAAGGCAATCCTTTTCAGAAACACATACTTCCACCTGTTTGCATTTTCTGGATGGTGAAAGGAGATGTTGTCAATGGCAACTTCAGGGACTTTAGGCATTTTGCTAGAGGAGGGTTTCTTCCTGAGAGGAATGTCTGGAACATTGCTCTTAACATCAAAATCAAAGTCTGATTCCTCATCTTCCAGAAAAATTGAGTCTTCCATCTGTGTGACTTGCAGTCCAAGAAAGTAGGTTAATTCTCCCATGAGGCTCATTTGAAATTCAGCTTGCATATGGTCAGCAAAATGTTTAACCATTTTATCTAACATTCCTCCAAATACTATGTCATCAACATAAATTTAAACTACCATTATCTTTCCTCCTTCATTTTTGACAAAAAGAGTTTTATCCAAGCCTCCTTTCCTGTATCCTTTGTCAGTGAGGAATTTTGTCAATCTGTCATACCGGGCTCTAGGAGCTTGTTTCAGACCATATAAAGCTTTCCTCAATTTGTAGACATGATCAGGACAGTTTGGGTCCACAAATCCTTTAGGCTGATCCACATATACTTCCTCATTTAAGTTCCCATTTAGGAAGGAACTCTTTACATCCATCTGAAATAGCTTAAACTTAAGTAGACAAGCAACTCCCAAAAGAAGTCTGATTGATTCTAGTCTGGCTATAAGAGCAAAAGTCTCATCAAAATCGACTCCTTCAACTTGAGTGTATCCTTGAGCAACAAGCCTTGCCTTATTTCTGGTGACAACTCCTTCAACATCTGATTTGTTCTTGTAGATCCATTTTGTGCCAATGATGTTTGTTCCTTCTGGTCTAGGAACTAACTCCCATACCTCATGTTTCTTGAATTGGTTCAATTCATCTTGCATTTCTCCAATCCAGTATTCATCAGTCAAAGTCTCCTTAACATTTTTTGGTTCAATTTTAGATACAAAGCAAGAGTTTGTGATGATTTCTCTAGATCTTTTAATGACTCCACTGTTGGGGTCTCCTATGATGAGTTCCTTAGGATGATCTTTCTGAATTCTGATGGAAGGATATTTGTTAGCTTCCTTTGATTCAGATTCTGATGAAGTAGTTTTAGGCACATCATCCTTTTTAGACACTTGAGTTGAAGTCTCAAAGAATGTCTCAACATCATATGGGACATTTGTTTCCTCATGATAATCATCAACTATGACATTTATAGATTCCATCATAACTTTGGTCCTGGAATTGAATACCCTATATGCTCTGCTGTTGGTAGAGTTTCCTAGGAATATTCCTTCATCATTTTAGGATCCATCTTTCTCCTTTGTTCACGATCTGTTAGAATATAACATTTGCTTCCAAAGACATGGAAGTACTTTACTGTAGGCTTTATTTCTTTCCATAGTTCATAAATGGTGGATGATGTTCCCTTTCTCAAGGTGACCCTGGTATGGACATAACATGCTGTATTCCTAGCTTCAGCCCAAAAATGAATAGGAAGTCCTTTGGCATGTATCATTGCTCTGGCAGATTCCTGTATAGTCCTGTTTTTTCTTTCCACAACTCCGTTTTGTTGAGGAGTTATGGGTGAAGAGAATTCATGATTGATTCCTTCTAAGGAACAGAACTCATCAAACTTACTGTTTTCAAATTCCTTTCCATGATCACTTCTGATTCTGACAATGCATCCTTCTTTTTCTCTTTGAATTCTTTTGCACAGTTCCTTAAATACATCAAATACATCATATTTTTCCCTAATGAAGTTAATCCAGGTGAATCTGGAAAAATCATCCACAACAACATAAGCATATCTCTTTCCACCAAGACTTTCCACCTGCATTGGACCCATCAGATCCATATGTAGAAGTTCTAGCACCTTAGAGGTGGTCAGATGTCTTGTCTTTGGATGTGACATTCTAGTTTGCTTTCCAACCTGACATTCACCACAGACTCTCCCTTCATCAATTTGAAGCCTTGGAATCCCTCTGACTGCCTCCATGGATATGATCTTTTTCATCCCTCTTAGATGTAAATGACCAAGTTTTTGGTGCCACTCTTTCACTTCCTTTTCTTCTTTGGCTACAGAGCATACAAAAGAGTAATTAGTGTTCTCAGACTCCCATAAGTAACAGTTGTCTTTTGATCTGACTCCTCTCATTACAACTTCTTGTTTTTCATTGGTTACAAGACATTCAGACTTGGTGAAGTTGACCTTGAAACCTAGTTCACATAATTGACTGATACTTATGAGATTAGAAGTCAAGCCTTTTACTAGCAACACTTCATTTAGGTTTGGAACTCCAGGGAAGTCCAAGTTTCCAACTCCTTTGATTTCTCCTCTAGCACCATCTCAAAAAGTGACATAACTAGTAGTATGAGGTTTAACATTATTCAGAAGATTCTTGATTCCAATCATGTGTTTAGAGCATCCACTATCAAAGTACCAGTTTTCCTTGGCAGAAAATCTATGGGAGGTGTGAGCTATTAGGGCTGCAGACTTTTTCTTCCACTGTTGAGTATATGGTGCCTTGTTAGACTTAGGTTTGACAACTGGGGTCTGATTAGGATATCCATATAATCTGAAGCAGAATGGCTTTATGTGACCAAACCTTCCACAATGATGACATCTCCATCTTTGATACTTTTTCTTCATATTTCTCTGTTCTCGATGTTGAGTGATATGTTGTGACATCTGCTTTGACATTTGTTTATCAGGCCTGGTCTTCTTCTTGTCTACAGTAGATTTCTTTGCAGCCACAAATCCTAGACCAGACTTGTTTCCCACATTTTGTCCATCCTGAAGTATTTCTTCCAATTTGTCAGTTCCGTTTGTCAGCATCTTAACAGACTTGGTCATCTGATCAAGCTTTGAGTTTAGCATTTGAACTTCACCTTCAAGATGGTTTATAGTATCAGTGTATGCCTTCTTCTCAGTCTCCAATTTTACTATGAGTTTTTTCTGTTTCTCATTTTGCTGACAGACTTCAGCACTTCTGATACATAGCTTCTAGTAGGTGTCAGCAAGTTCTTCAAATGTCACTTCCTCATCACTAGAGTCACTATCAAAGTTACAAATGCCCGCTAGTGCAGTGACTAGTTTAGCAGATTCTTCTTCAGAGTTACTTTCTGAGTCACAATCAGACCAAGTAACAAACATTCCTTTCTTTTGTTTCTTAAGAAAGGTAGGACATTCAGCTCGAATGTGCCCATATCCTTCACATCCATGGCATTGGATTCCTCTGCTTTGATTTCCCTTTTCTTCAGACTTAGGTCTTCTGCTGGAGTCATAGGATCTGCTAATGTAAGAGGGAATGTTCTTGACATTTGACTTTGACTTTGGGTCCATTCTCTTGATGAGTTTGTTGAACTTCCTTCCAAGCATAGCTATAGCTTCTGAAATATTCTCTTCATCACCCTCCTTGTTTTCATCTTCAGTATTGGATACAAGTGTTATGCTCTTGTTTTTCTTGTCAACATTGTCACTGATCCCCATCTCAAAAGTCTGAAGTGACCCAATGAGTTCATCAACCTTCAAGTTGCAGATATCCTGAGCTTCCTCTATAGCAGTCACCTTCATTGCAAATCTTTTAGGCAAGGATCTGAGAATCTTTCTCACCAGTTTTTCTTCTGACATCTTTTCTCCCAATGCTCCTGAGGTGTTGGAAATTTCCAAGATGTTCATGTGAAACTCATGAATGGTCTCATCTTCCATCATCCTTAGATTCTCAAATTTGGTAGTAAGCATCTGAAGCCTTGACATTTTTACTTTGGATGTACCCTCATGGGTGGTTTTGAGAGTGTCCCAAACATCCTTGGCCAGTTCACATTGATGTACTAGTCTGAATATGTTTCTATCAATTCCATTGAACAAGGCATTTAATGCTTTGGAGTTACCCAGGGCTAACTCATCTTCTTCTTTGCTCCATTCTTCCTCAGGTTTCAGACTGGTTAACCCATCTTTCCCAATTATAGTGGGATGGTTCCATCCTTTGTCAGCAGCTCTCCAAGCCTTTTTGTCCAGTGATTTCAAGAAGGCAATCATACGAGGTTTCTAGTAGTCATAGTTTGATCCATCCAGAATAGGTAGGCTGTACACAAATCCTCCTTCCTTGTCCATAGCGCCAGATAATAATATCCCTAGATCTCACCCAGTAAGACAGGCAGGGTGCCCGCTCTGATGCCAATTGAAAATTTGGCAACAGATACTTAATGTCACAGTGAATTTTGTGACACCGTATCTGACACACTTCAAGACAGTAAATTAACAATAGTAAAGAACACAATCAATTGTTAACCCAGTTCAGTGTGTAACAACACCTACTCTGGGGGCTACCAAGCCAGGGAGGAAATTCACTATAAGAGATATTAATTCAGGAATAAACCAACCAGTTTATCTCCTTCACTTAAGACCTACCCAATGCAACTTCAATCTAAGTACAATTTAAACATGAGTTCCTACTCACTCCCCCTCAATCAAAGCAGTGATACTAAACTATTGATTAATGATATTATGAAGACACTCTTTAGTACACACACTTGATTTTGCTTCAAAGCTTTAATCAAGTGACACAAACACTCGTGCTTCAAAGCTTTGAGTGACAAACAACCCTAACTTGATTTTGCTTTAAAGCTTTAATCAAGTGACACACACACTCGTGCTTCAAAGCTTTGAGTGATACAAAACCCTTACAATCAAATCCTACTCCAAGTCACTTATCACAATGATAATTGCTTGGCTCACAGTAGTTACAACTATACAGTCCCTTATTGATCTTCTGTCAAAAAGTATCGCTAACCATTAATCTTCATGAGGAATATATAGGCAGACTATTCTTCAGTTAGGGCTTCCATGAAAATAGCTAGGGTTAACTAAAGTTAACCTAAAGACTTGGTATTAGGCTTTCATCATGCCAGATTAGGGTTAAGCAAGGTTAACCTAATGTCCACGTGAGCATCTGATCTGGACTGTATATAACAACTAAGAGAAGCATACCTGATTCCTGAAAAATCTTAGGAATAACAAATCTGCACAAATGTTAGATCAGTACAGGATGTCTTTAACATTTTTTATGATAACAAGAATCCTGCTCACTGATTTTGTTAGAATACACTATATATGATCATTGCTTAATGATCATGATAAACACCTCATACTGAGTAGTTCCTGTATGACATTCTTATCTGCAGAATGTACCTTTATCCCAGAATGTTATGACATCAGTCATGACATTCGCAACTCTGGTTTTACCAAAAAAAAATGCCAACAAACAAACACTTACAAGGAGTAATCCCAAAAAAGGATGCATGAGATCCCCCACTCGGTGGAGGCCCCTTTGACAATAGTGTCGTTTACTGAGTAATCGGGAAGATGTGCTGCTTTTAAACTGGGAGCCTGCTGAAACTGAGTACTGTAGAACCTTTAACCCATCTTGGCCTTTTAGGAGTAGTGTGGAAGCTATGACGGAGTAATTCAGAAATGGTTGTCACGTGATACTATGCTCGAACAAGTTTTTCTTGAGAATATTGCTAATTACCAAGTTAATCGGGAAGTTGGTAATATCCGAAGGAAGGATGTAAACTCTGGGAACCTCTTAGAACCTTGTTGGGCAGGTGATAACTTTTAGATCATACCTTATGGGTAGTACCTTCGACCTCATGATCGTGACGTTGAACCTATGAACCCTATATTTGTGATCTTGTGTGTGATTTTTGCATCATGAATTCATGCACCCACGATCATTTTCAAAAGACATTTTGTTTCAAGGGACTTGAATGTTGACTCTTTGTGAATATATTCGATATTTTTTACTATGGATTCTGGAAAAAGAAAGACTGGGAAGTATAGTTTCAAATATCCCAAGATAGATGAGTTTATGAGTCTGGTTCATGAGATCGAGAGTTCTAGAGGTTTTTGGAGGAAGTATGGGTCCATCATTTCAATTATGAAGCTCAGAATGAAGGAGGGTATTCTCTCGACTTTAGTCTAGTTCTATGATTTGATGTATCGATGCTTTACTTTCCCTGATTACCAGTTGATTTCTACATTAGAGGACTATTCTTATCTGTTGGGCATACCTATTACCGATCGTGTTCCTTTTAATGGTTTGGAGGGGGAGCCAAAATCCCATGAGATTTCTGCTTTGATCCATATGACTTCTAAAGGAGAGATTAGAGGACTACTGTTGTACCCCAAAATTTGCCTTCTCATATTATCAAGATTTTCCTCACAAGACTTCTTGGACTCAAGACAAGATTAGGGTTTGCTCAGCTCAAGACCTCCTCTTGCACTGATGACCTGAAATTAGGGTTTGAGTTTGCACAAGAAATTTTGGACCATCAATGCTTCATGTGACTTTCATACACCATCTTGGACCCCTAAGATTTCCCATACCAAGTTACAAGCCTTGAATCACATTTTTGCCCAGTCAATTGGACAATTGACCTAAAAATCAGATGTATTGGGGAAAAAGTCAACCATGGCCAATTTATAGTCAAACTTCATAATTTTTGATCCACAACAACATTATTGGCTCCTATGTACCATTTGATAAAGTTTGGATCACAACTCCTCAAGAAATTTGATCAGATCATCAAAAGGGCAAAGTGGTCAAAATTAGGGTTTTGACTGAGAAAGGGAAATTTCTGATTTTTAACCAAGCCAATGATCAATTGAGTTCAAGACTGATTTCAAGGACTCAATAGCATCATCTTAACCTAATCACATAGTTCAAAATATCTCAAATAAATAGGATTGACAGATGAATTTTGCAGTCAACTAATCAAAAGTCAACTGTGCACTGAAAGTCAAACTTTTACTTTTTGGTCAAAATCGAGTGCCAAGGGTCATAGTTCATCAAGATATGTCAAAATGTGAAACTTGTTGATCAAGAAAACTAAAATTGCAAATTATGGTTTTAATTTGAAATTTTTCATAGAATTTTTCTAAGAATGGAAAATTTCTTATTTTTTCCCAACTTTCCACAACTTTTTCACCATGATGCAATTGGATTCAAAGAAAACTTCCAACATGAAAGCTGTAGGCCTCCATGAAATATACAAATGTGATTCACAAAGTTTTCCAAAAAGATGCTTGGATCTCAAGTTATGATTTTGTGAATAGGGGTCCATAAAGTTTTTAACTTAGTGAAAGTTTGCCCTAGTTTAGGCAGGTTTTTAACCCAACTTCATGGACATTTTTCACCTAGTTCCAAGAGGTATCTCAAGTTTCATTTCAAAGATGGATTGTAGAGCATTTTACAATCTTTCCAAAATGTCTAAGAACTCTCCAAGATCATTTGTGGTTAGGGAGAATCGAAGAAGAGAAAAGGGCAATTTGTCAATTTTATTCAAGCCATTTTCACAATGTTTCAAGTTGCAAATCAGATCCTAGCATGGTTGTACTTGGTATTACATGTACTAATCCCTTATACACTCCATAATTGAATGCTAACACATTGTATAATGGACTTATTTTGATCTTTTAAGCATTGTACAATAAATTAATCCAAAAATGGCATAAAGTTCACAATACTACTTTGATAAAGCTTGCTTTTTCCAACTTTACATTTCTTGAGCCATGGAATTGATCTTTTGTTGCAAGCAAGGTCCACAGTTATCAGGTAAAGCATACCAACTCCTTACATCCCTAGAACTAGCAAGTACATCACCTTGGCATTGTCACTTCCAAATTTCTTCAAAAGCAAGCAAACTTGCAAAAGTTAATAGAACTTGTCCATCTGATAAAAGCAAGGCTTGGCTTTATTTGAAACGACTTCAGAACTTTGTCACAAGCCAATACACAAATCCATAGCATCCCAAACACTCTCAAACACCAAAATCACATTTTTCTGCCCTAATAGGGCATCATCTGCAGAACCCTTGCCGAATTAATATTGGATCGTGCGTTTCTCATTTTAAGACTTCAAACACATTACATACATCCTACCTAAACTATCCAGGCCCTTGTCTTGCAACTGTGTGACCTGTTTCAAGCTTCACCATTTTCATTTTGGAAGGTTGCAGGTTGACTCGTGCAAGGAGATTCAAGCATCTACAAGGCCAGCTAAGCATTGGAAAAGCTTGAGGGAACTTCAAGGAAGCTCACATGATCTTCAGGCCTCACTCAAAGTCCCCACATTGCCATATCCAAACTCAACTGAACAAGGTATTTTTCAAAGTTCTATCTCTCTATTTAGGAATCCTTAGGCTTTGATTTGTGAAGCAAAGATGTAGTCCTTAACTTGCTAAAGTTGTACATATGCATACTTCCCATTTAAATTAACTGAGCTTAGAGTATTTGGTTGTTGAACATGCTGAAAAAACTAGGTCAAAAATTAGGGCCATTAAAATTCTCCCTGATCTTTGAGAGTTAGGTCATGAATTTTATATCATTGAAATCGTGAGTTCATAAGCTACATTTTTTGTGTTATGAGTTTTTGATTTTATACAAGCTAGAGCAAGATACAAGTTTGTACACAAATGCGCGTGTTTTTTGGAGAAGCTGGAGGACAGGGATGAAGTCCTGGGCCTGGCGCGCCTTGGGCCTGTTTGTCCTACTTTTTACACCCCCTTGTTTCCTATTTGCACCCCCTTCGCATATTTTTATATTTTGCATATTTTTTCATTCCTTTTATGTTTATTGACTTTAATATTTTTTTCTGAACATTAAAAAATCCCAAATATATTTTCTTAATTTTTTGCATTTTATTTTGTCATTTTTAATTTTTTTTGGCATAAAAATAGTTTATTAGGTTTATAGAATTTATTTTCTTAAATAAATTTGTAAATAATAATAAAATACTTAATTTTTTATACCATATTTTATACACATTTAATATTTATTTTTTTATACATATTTAATTTTTATTATTTGTACATAATATTATTATTATTTTTATTAAACAAAAAAATGAATAATAATAGAAAGCATATTTTCTTTTAAAACAAAATTAGGGTTTCCCCTTTTAAAAATAATATTATTATTTTTTATTATTTTAAGGGTTTAATAAATCATTTTCTCATACATAAAAACAATTACAAAACATTTTTTGCATATTTAAATTTTTACTGCATATTTAAATAATTGTTTATTTATTTATTTGTACAATAAATTCAATTGGGTTGTAATAGTGAATTAGGGTTTTATTTTGAGCAATATCCCCCATTCAAAACTTGTATCCCCCTCCCATAATATTGTTGTAATAGCTTAGATTTACTTTACGCAATTTATCACATTATATACATGTTTAGTAAATTAGGGTTTGTATGATAAGACAAAAATCAAACAAATAGACATGACCTAATAAAAGACAAACAAAATGCATGTAAAATGACAACACATTGCACACAAGCATCTCTAGGGTTTCACCCACTTGGGTGCCTTAAAACATGGCCATGGTATGCATGCTAGGTATCTTGGCAAAACAAAAACAAAAGATCATACTCCCTCGATGACGCTATCTAAAGGTTGCCTTAAAACAAATGATCTTGGTCCCTCAAAACTTTCTAAGATACTTGGCAATATTGTTATCATGGCCATACAATGACCCACGCCCGTCCCGTTTAACATCTAAAGATAGGGTTGTCTATCAAAACAATGGTAGGTTAGCAACATCAAAGGAATAAAAATGTATAAGAAAGAATTTTGAGTAGGTAGAATGCTTCTAGTTACTTGATCAATTTGCAAACAATCCTTGCTATTTTCAAACAAACACACACATTTCAAAACAATTTCCAAACAACTTTCAAAACATTGAAACATTTTTCAAAAGACAAACATCCTTGTATACATTCTTACGAACGAGAATCATTACAAAGATTGCCTAACCAAAGGCCTCTTTTCAAAATACTTTCAAAACCACACAAAGCACCATTTGAAACAATTGCAAAAGCAAAGCAAGTGATCTGAACAAGTAACTAAGAGCCCATGGAAAACCATGGATGAAAAGGGTGCTAGCACCTTCCCTTTTCATAATCTACCCCCCGAACTCAAAAACAATCTCAAAGGTCTTTCCTGTGCTTTTTACCTTTCCTTTTGGATAAAATAAAAGTCGGTGGCGACTCTTGCTAAACCGCAACATTTGCAAACACAAACGCAAAACCTCAAGTCAGTTCTCCCACCGCATCACAGAACTGGAGACTCTGCTGGGGAATAATTTATAAAAGTGGGGTTACCTTAGGGTTTTAGATCACCTTTACATGCTTATCTTGCTTGACTTGTTTGCTTTACACTTTGGTTCTATTATTTGGGTTTGAATCCTCTACCCGGATTTGGGAAACATTCATAGGTAAATAGCAATACGTTGTGGAAACTGTGTGGGGTATACCGACATGGTCTAACCAATAGCTATATTAGTGAGACATATTTGTGGGTACCGGTAGCCTTTGAGTCAATCAAAGAGAATACAGGGCCGCTGAGTGATGTCATGAAGCACTAGTGGACTTTTAGAACCTTTACTTGACCAACTTGGCCTTTTAGGATGTAGTAAGATGACCGACTTTGGTGCAGTCCGAAGTTGGTAGATACTCGATACTACACTCATTGAGGGTTGGTTCCTTGGAATATTTCGGTCGCCAGTAAAGAGGCTGAATTGAAACAATGAACAAGGAAATAATCCAGTGATATTGAGCTCCTTTGAACCCGATTACTATTTCTAGGACAGGTTGAGCCAACTAAACTTCAAGAGGGTACTTGCCTATGAAACCCCATGCAAGCCTAAACTAGTAACTTGTGTGATTTGTTTGTACATATATACTTGTGCATAACATCATAGACATCATGAAGCATCATATGCATCCACTAACCATTTCATGGATTTTGGAGATTCATCTTTGTTCCTGTTTTGTAGGTTATGGATTCACTTCGCAGGAAAACTATCCAAGTCAACCTTGTAAGAATCCCTCTGCAACTCAAGGAGCTAGCTTCAAGGATTCCTGAGAATTCTCCATTCACCGAGAGGCATGGTCGTCTTCTCAACTTAGTCACTGCCAACACTTAGGAGGATATGCTGAAAGTTCTTTTCCAGTTCTTTGACCCTTTGCATCATTGCTTCGCATTTCCTCACTACCAACTTATGCCCACTTTGGAGGATCTTTATCAACTCTTGAGGATTCCTATTCTCAATCAACTACCCTTCAACGGTACGGAAAGAGATCCAAAGCCATAAGATATTGCTCAAGCCTTACACTTGCACTCATCTGATGTCACAACACATTGGGAAACTAGAAGTGGTGTCAAAGGCTTCTTGTCAAAGTTTCTTTTTGAGAAGGCCCAAAGCTGCTGGAATTCTTTAGACTTACAAGCTTTTGAGGAGATTGTAGCTCTTATCATCTATGGGATGGTCTTATTCCCTAACCCTGACCAACTAATAGATGTAAGTGCTGGCAAGATCTTCATGACTCGCAACCCGGTGCCTACATTGCTTGGGGATATCTTCCACTCTTTTCACACTCGTACAATGAGGAAAAGAAGTGTACCCATGTGTTGCACTCCTCTCCTGGCAAGAAGCTTTATTTATCATCTTCCCTAGTCAGTCTTGAAGAATGAGCAAGGTTTGAGGTGGTCACAACGATTGATGACCCTTACACATTCAGATATTCATTGGTGTTCTCGATCAAAAGAGAATGTCATCATCATTGACCGTTGTGGGGAATTTCCTAATGTCCCTATACTTGGCATTAGGGGAGGAATCACCTACAACCCTTGCTTGGCTCTGAGACAGTTTGGTTATGCCCTAAGGGATGGCCCACATGATATGCTAGTTCAAGGATTGGTTTTCGACTACGACAACGGCAATCAAGGACTCCGACAAAGGTTCATCCGAGCTTGGAGGATGCCCAACATGGTGGATAGTAAGACCTTAGGACACAAGAATTCCATCCCTCTTGAGCCTTACCTCAAGTGGGTGCGAACCCGCGCCCAAAGTCTTATGATGCCTTACCCCTCCATTCTCCCTGTGATTATAGAGCGTGTTATGGAAGGAGAGGTTCCATACACCCTCCTACATCCTCATATGCCAACATCACTCGAAGATTTACAAAGGAGTTGGATACAACTCAAGGGAGAGCGCGATACTTTCGAAGACCAATTCTACGCAAGAGAGAAAAAGGTTTTGGAACTCACTCGGCTACTTCACGAAGAGCAGACTCTCAACACCTACATTGCACCAAAGAGGATGCGCAACATCTTTTTACCTTAGAATTTTGTATTATTTTGCCCATGGGGCATTGATGTACTAAAAAAATTATATCTTATTAATATGACATGTGTTTCTTTTTTGTTTAAAACAAATTTGAATTTATGAATCCTTGAAAGCATTACATGAATACATATAATTCATCATATGCATAAACAGGTCTTCACACCAAGTTTCCTCATCTCTCTGTTGTTAATTTCAGCAAGATGGATATTGAACAGACGATCAAAGATTTGCAAGCTCAAAATTCACAATTTCAACAGCTACTCTTGACCTTGGCCAAGGGGCAGGAGGAGCTCAAGACTTTACTAGAGAAAGAAAAAGAGAAAAAGAAGAAGAAAAGGGCCAGTTTAGTTATCATCGGCAGAAGGTTTGAAGGACAAGCCAGACAGACTTTGGAATTTCCATCAACATCTGAAGAGGGGGAAGGAAAAGGAAAAGGAACTGCAGTGCCATCTGATTCTAAAGCAGAAGAAGAAGAGGGTGAGGACTACTCTGAACAACAGTATCCTCCGGCCGATGAAAAATACAAGAACTTGGAAGAACGTCTAGCTGCTATGGAAGTGCAAAGAGTACCGGGGCTGGATTTTGAGGAGTTAAGGTTGGTTTCTCGAATTGTAATCCCTGCTAAGTTTAAAGTACCTCTGTTTGCTAAGTATGATGGGGTGTCTTGTCCCAAGATGCACCTACGATCTT
The DNA here is from genome assembly GCA_948472305.1 of Vicia faba. Taxonomy (NCBI): domain Eukaryota; kingdom Viridiplantae; phylum Streptophyta; class Magnoliopsida; order Fabales; family Fabaceae; genus Vicia; species Vicia faba. The sequence continues at coordinate 1,356,120,256 of OX451740.1, forward strand.
ATGTCAGGAAATTTCAACCACATTCTTCTAACAAAGACCTGTGGGTCCACTTTTTCCAGGACAGTTTATCGGGGACGCAACTGGATTGGTTCTACCAGTTGGAGAGGTAAGTTGTACATAATTGGGAAGATTTTCCAGCCGCCTTCTATAAACAATATCAATACAATGCTGACTTGGCGCCAACCCGTACTCAGCTACAGAGTATGGCCATGGATACCAATGAGGGTTTCAAAGACTACGCCCAAAAATGGAGGGATTTAGCCGGGAGGGTGCAACCACCTTTATCTGAAAGAGAGCTAGTGGACATGTTCTTGGGGACTCTGTCAGGTCCTTTCTTTAATCACCTTATTGGAAGCTCCTTTGCAGGTTTCACTGAGTTGATTCTAACTGGCGAAAGGGTGGAAGCCGGTATTAGAAGCGGGAAAATTTAGAAAGATGCATCTACCTTTGCTGCTGCAAAAAAGCCCTTCACTGGAAAGAAGGAAGTGTCTGCTGTCTATGCCCAGAGAAATCAGGGAAGAACTGAAAGACGACCAACTGTAGGGGCCGTAATGATTCAAAAGTCTACATCAGACCAACCGAGAAATGATCAGCCGAGAAATGATCAGCCAAGAAATAACCAGTAGAGGGTGGAAAGGCCTGTAAGGCAATTCACCAAGATAAACATGACTCCTGCTCAAGTCTTACCATATCTCTTGAAGTTGAACCTGGCCATGCTAAAGGAGGCCCCTAAAAATCTTAACACTTCTTCTCCACACTACCATCCCAACGCCCGATGCGCGTACCACTCAAAAAGTCCAGGGCACGACACCAACAACTGTTCAGCCCTAAAGAACAAGATTCAAGATCTGATTGATGCAAAGGAAGTTGAATTCGAAGCTCCTGAAAAGCCGAACATTATCTCCGCCCCAATGCAGAGGCATGGGCACAATACCAATGATGTGGAAGAAGATCTGTTTGTTTCTACTGTGGATGAACTGTCAACTCCTCTCCTATCCATCAAGTTGAATTTGTTGAAGGCTGGGGTGTTCCCAGGTTATGACCAAGATTGCCATGCTTGTCTATCCTCCCCATTTGACTGTCCTCTATTGAAGAAAGGAATCCCATAACTGATTGATAACAAGGAAATTTTGTTTGAGAAAGCTCCCGTCTCACCCATTCCAGTTCCAGAAGTTTCAATAATAACCATATACGCCAATCCTTCTAGGGTTCCTAAAAAACCCGTTAGGATTACATCTGCTCCAATGACTACTCCTTTGAAGACAACAATGCCCGGGCCAACCCCTTACAAAACTGATAAAATGGTGCCATGGAACTATGATGGAGAAATCTACTAACATGGTGTCAAACAGATTGAACAGACTATTGAAGAAGAAAGCTCTGAGGAAAATAATCCTGACATCAGTAACATTACCGGAACAAGCAAAATTACTCATAGTGGGAGAATCTTTTCTCCAGAGATTGCTCCTCCAACATCAGTCTTTTGACCCGCGGCCATTCCGAAGATTACACCTATACCAGTAACTGTACCTGCAAGTGTACCCGCCAACAATGACAATACAATTTGTATCCCTACTTCTTCTGCTGATAAAAAAGGAAAGAATGTTCAAGAGGAGCCTGTCTTGACAAAGGCTCAGTCACTAGTTATCCCTGAGACCTCTCAAAAATAAATGGAGGAAAATTTGAGAATAATCAAGAAAAGTGATTATGATGTGGTGGAGCAACTGGGGCAGACCCCCTCCAAAATATCTATGTTAGCCCTTTTGCTGTGCTCTAAGGCACATGCTAAAGCTTTGCTCAAGTTTTTAAAGACGACCCACGTTCCGCAAGAAACCTCCACTGATCAGTTCCAGGAATGTGTGGCTAGTTTAACAGCTGACAATGGTCTAGGATTCTCCGATGCAGATTTAACTTCGAAAGGGAGAAAACATAATGACGCGCTGCATGTCTCAGTGGAGTGTAGGGGAACCACCCTAGTTTATGTCTTGGTTGATATTGGGTCATCCTTAAATGTCTTGCCGAAGAAATCCTTGGATAGACTGGATTGTGAAGGCTTAACCTTGAAACCCAGCAACATCATTTTCAGAGCCTTTGATGGTTCTAAGAGGATGGTCCATGGAGAGGTGGACATCCCGGTCATGGTGGGAACTGAAACCTTCAACTCCACATTCTATGTGATGGACATCCTTCCTTCCTATTCTTGCCTGTTGGGAAGACCTTGGGTCCACCATGCTGGAGGTGTCACTTCTACTCTGCATCAAATGCTCAAGTACCCTGTCCAGGGGAAAATAATAATTGTTCATGGCGAAGAGGAGTACATGATCAGTCATCTTAATTCTTTTTGTTATGTAGAATTGGATGGAGAATTCATAGAAACCCCTTTCCAACACTTTGAGGAAGTAGCTCAGGAGATAGCGACGACTAAAGCAGTGTCCTCAACTCCTGTGATCACAACACCACCACCTCGAATGTCATCTCTCAAGGATGCTAGGGCAGTGGTGGAAGAAGGCGGATCCACAATCTGGGGGAAGCTTCCAGACTTTCCTTTCAAAGCATAAAAATTTGGCTTGGGATTTACTTCGACTGGTCAAAAGGCCGTTCCCGTGCTGGAGGGCCACCTGTGAAGATCAGCCACCGAGGGGTTAATGCACTAGAGTACAGTGAAGAAGAGGGCAACTTGGAAGACTGGATTTTCCCTACTGTTGACGGAGGACTGCAACTAGGAAGCAAAAGACTTTGTTCTGATTACTTTCATACTGCAGTAATTTACCTTTTCCATTTTTGTTGGATCTGTAATAATTCACAAACAATTCGTACTTTTTCAACCTTGTGTCTTACCCGAGGCACAACGGTCCATTTGTAAGGGTTCTAATTTCATTTTCATATGTCATTTTAAGGAATCATGGACGCTTTTCATATTTAAACCTTTTATGCTCATTGTCTTTCTTTTACATTTTGTTGTTTTAAGATGGCTATGCCCTTACATACATCCACACTCACAAATGCAAGTACCCTTTCATTCCGGAACCCATGGGTAACGATACTGCTATAGCCTTCAGTGACTCTGAAGATCTAGTCTACCAAGCTGAATACGAAGGTGAGGAAGATTGTGAGGTGCCAGGGGAATTGGCCAGATTACTACAGCAAGAGGAAAGAGCAATTCAGCTTCATGAAGAGCAGTTGGATACAATCAACTTGGGTATTGAGGATGACAAAAAAGAAATCAAGATAGGTGCCAATCTAGAGCCGAGTGTCAAGGAGCGCCTGATTCAACTATTGCATGATTATGTTGAGATCTTCGCCTGGTCATACGAAGACATGTCGGGACTTGATACAGACATTGTGGTACATCGTCTCCCCACAAGAGAAGACTGTCCACTAGTGAAACAAAAGGTTCGCCGCATGAGACCTGACATGTCAGAGAAGATCAAAGCAGAATTTATGAAGCAGTTCAATGCTGGATTTTTGGCTGTTACTTCCTATCCTCAATGGGTTTCTAACATTGTGCTCGTGCCTAAAAAGGACGACAAAGTGAGAATGTGCATGGATTACAAAGATTTAAACAGGGCCAGCCCTAAAGATGACTTTCCACTTTCGCACATCGACATGCTGGTTGACAACATAACTCAGCACAAAGTATTTTCTTTCATGGACGGATTCTCAGGCTATAACCAGATCAAAATGGCACCTGAGGACATGGAGAAAACTACTTTTGTTACACAGTGGGGTACGTTCTGCTACAAAGTGATGTCATTCAGAATGAAGAATGTCGGGGAAACCTTTCAACGCGCCATGGTAGCTTTGTTTCATGATATGATACATCATGAGATAGAGGTCTACGTAGATGATATGATAACCCTATCACAGAATGAAGAAGAACACCTTGATCACTTGCAAAAGTTGTTTGTCAGGTTGAAGGAGTACAAGCTCAGACTGAATCCAAACAAGCGTACATTCGGAGTCTGGTTCGGTAAACTCTTAGGTTTTATTGTCAACAACAAAGGCATCGAGGTTGATCCTGCCAAAGTCAAAGCTATACAAGAAATGCCTGCTCCTCGCACTGAAAAGGAGGTCAGAGGTTTCTTGGAACGCCTAAACTACATTGCAAGGTTCATTTCTCACCTAACATCTACTTGTGAACCAATCTTCAAGTTGTTGAAGAAAGATTAGGTAGTTCGATGGAATGACGAATGTCAAGTTGCTTTCGATAAAATCAGGGAGTATTTGCTAGAACCTCCTTTCCTGATGCCACCCGTTGAAGGAAGACCACTAATCATTTATCTTACTGTCTTAGAGACTTCAATGGGGTGCGTACTGGGCCAACATGACGAGTCTGGCCGAAAAGAGCATGCCATTTATTACCTTAGCAAAAAGTTTATCGACTGTGAGACCCGATACTCATTGCTCAAGAAAACTTGCTGCGCTTTGGTATGGGCTGCTCGCCGGCTGAGGCTGTATATGTTGATTCATACCACTTTGCTGATATCTAAGATGGATCTGATCAAGTACATCTTTGAGAAGCCTGCTTTGTCTAGAAGAATATCTAGATGGCAGATGATTATAACAGAATACGATATACAGTACACGACCCAAAAAGCTATAAAGGGGAGTGTGCTAGCTGACCATCTGGCTCATCAAGCTGTCGAAGATTACCAATCCATGAAGTTCGACTTCCCTGACGAAGACATCATGACATTGGACAACATTGAAGAGAACAAACCGTATGATGGACCTGAACAAGGATCTCGATGGACCCTGTACTTTGATGGGGCCTCCAATGCACTTGGCAACGGTATCGGCACGATACTCATTTCCCCAGAAGGTTTCCATACTCCTTTCACAGCCAGACTTTTCTTCAACTGTACGAACAACATGGCAGAGTATGAAGCATGCATCTTTGGACTCAAGGCTGCCATAGACTTGGGAATCAAATCCTTAGATGTGTTTGGGGACTCCGCTTTGGTCATTAGTCAGATCAAAGGAGAGTGGGATACTAAACATCCAAACCTCATCCCTTACAAAGGTCATGTCTTGACATTGTTACCACATTTCGAGCAGATTACCTTCGAGCACTTCCCGCGAGAAGAAAATCAGCTAGAAGATACTCTAGCTACAATGTCATCCATGTTTAAACTTAATTGGGACAATGAGGCTCCCCAAATCTCCATTGAGCGGATGGATAAACCTGCACATTGTCACGAGATTAACACCGAAGAAGTAGCGGACCAGCCGTGGTTTCATGAAGTCAAAAGGTATCTCGAGGCGCAAGAATACCCTGAAGGAGCTTCAGTCAACGACAAAAAGTTCTTAAGGAGATTCTCAGCTAAGTTCTTCCTAAGTAATGGCATCCTATACAAGCGCAATCATGATTCTATTCTGCTTCGTTGTGTGGACAAGATTGAAGCTGAAAAGATCATGGCTGAATTGCATGAAGGTACCTTTGGAACTCACTCTAGCGGGCATACGATGGCTAAGAAGATCCTACGGGCAGGCTATTATTGGTCTACCATGGAAGCTGACTGCTATCAACACTCTCGGACTTGTCACAAATGTCAAATCTATGCAGACAAGGTCCACGTGCCTCCAGTTTCTCTAAACGTCTTAACAGCTCCTTGGCCATTCGCTATGTGGGGAATCGACATGATCTGAGAAATCAAGCCTACAGCGTCCAATGGACACCGCTTCATTCTGGTGGCTATTGACTACTTCACCAAGTGGGTCGAAGAAGCTTCCTTCGCATCCGTTACAAAGAATTTTGTTGCCCGCTTCATCAAGCAGAACCTTATATGCCGGTACGGTATCCCTGAAAGGATTATCACTGATAACGGTACAAACCTTAACAATACTATGATCACCGCTTTGTGCGAGCAGTTCAGAATTCAATATCACAATTCATCTCCCTAGCGGCCAAAGATGAAAGGTGCAGTTGAAGCTGCTAACAAAAATATCAAGAAGATCATACAAAAGATGACAGTCACCTACAAAGACTGGCATGAGATGCTACCGTTTGCTCTTCACGGGTACCGTACCACGACACGCACATCAACTGGGGCAACACCCTATTCCTGGGTATATGGCATGGAAGCTGTTTTAACTGTCGAGGTTCAGATTCCCTCCTTGAGAATCATGAAAGATGCTGGTTTGAGTGAAGACGATTGGATTCAGACCCGACTTGATCAACTTAACTTGATTGATGAAAAGAGACTTACTGCTGTTTGCCATGGTCAGGCGTATCAAAAACGAATGATCAAGGCTTTCAACAAGAAAGTCAGGCGCCAGGAATATCAAGTCGGGGATCTGGTAATCAAGCGCATCATCTTGCCAGAGTGATCCAAGAGGTAAATGGACTCCTACCTACGAAGGACCATTTGTAATCAAGAACATCTTTTCTGGTGGGGGAATGATCTTAACCACCATGGACGGCGACGACCTACCGCACCCTGCGCACGCAAACATAGTCAAAAGATACTACGCATAAATTACCCTCTAGGTTGACACACCTAGGCAAAAAAAGGGGCATCCCGGTGAATCGAAAACCCGAAAGGGCGGTTCAGGAAAAAATAAGGGATAAATATAAAAAAATCTGTACGCCCGGCAAGTTGAAAACCCGAAAGGGCGACTTGGGCAAAAAAGGGTTTCCCGGTGGACTGAAAACCCAAAAGGGCGGTCCAGGCAAAAGTTAGGGAATAAAAGCGTATAACTATGTCTCGTTGGATCACTTTAAGGACAATCTCTTCACAGACAAACCTGGAGCTTCTGATCAATCCAATCATCTTCCGACGAAGCAACAAATGGATAAGATAATCAGAGATACGAAGGCTATAGCGGAATGGGAACCCCATGGGATTTTTACACACACAACTATCTTTCCTTGTATAAATTTTTCTTACTTTTATGACACCATCCTTCTACTAGGATGTCTGTCTCCTTTGTACAAAACACTTATTCAAAGTGAATACAAAGATATCTCTTTCAAAGTACAGAAAACTATTTGGCTTTTTCTTTACAATTGTGTTTTTATTTGCAAAAACGTCCAATGATTCATTGATGAACATATGCATTTGAATATAATTACTGTTTACAAATAAACAGGATGGAAAAGAACAATTACTGACAGGTTGAAAGGATAGGAAAACGTCTTTAGGCTATTCCAGGAGCAATCCCTACAGTACATCATCTAGATCCCCAGCAGAGCTAAAAACCTGTAAATACATATCCCCGGCGGAGCTAAATTTCAAACCCCTTAATTCCCATCAGAGTTTAAACTTCAAACTCCCAGCGGAGCCAAAGCTTTGAGTTAGAGATCCTCAGTGGAGATGAAACCTTATTCCCCAGTCAAGTCAAAACTTCAGACTTCTAATCCCCAGCAGAAACCATCCAGTTTCCCCAACTCCCCAGCAAATTATCTTAAAGCCTGGAAATCAACCAGATAACAGTTAACTTTTGTCTTATCCCCAACCTAGGATAACTTCCCAGTAGAGTTGCAGACAACCGAAAACTCCTGAACCTACTCCCAGCAGTAAACCCTTCCCCACAGAATCTTCATTACTCCCCAGCATGAAGTCGCCCAAGTTTTCATGACTCCCCAACAGAATGAAGATTCTCATTTTCCCCAATGAAGTCGCCGAAGTTTTCATTACCCTTAAACAGAAGGAAGATTCTCATTCTTACTTCCCCGCAGAAATCATCAGAGTCTTCCTTATTCTCCAGCAGATCAAGGATTTCCTTTATATAATCCCCAGTAGAGGTCATCAAATTCTCTGGATTCCCCAAGCAGATTACTCAGGCAGTATATGGCATCTCTCACAATAGAATTTTTGTCAATACTCCAACTTCAAGACATGAAGGATCCTCACATCCCCTCAAAAGTTATTAAGGATTTCTTGTCCCCAACATTCACCAAGATTTTCTTATCCTCAACAGTCAAGGATTCATTTTCCCCGGCAGCAGTGAAGGATTTTTATTATTCCCAGCAATCAAGGATTTATTTTCCTTCTGCAAGACATCAAATCAACTTACATGCGCATACATTACATCCATATATCATAAACATTAATAAATACATATATTGCATCATACATTTCATGCAACATAACTTTGTGTTTCAGCTAACATTTTACCCTTTTCAGGATAAGACTAACAAGCTACAGTTAACGATATACAATCATGATACAGTACAAATACACTCCAGACGTGGAAGTCATTATGTTGCTCATTCAGATTCAGATTTCAGATACAGTTCAGATACACTCCAGACGCGGAAGTCATTATGTCACTTATTCAGATTTCAAATACAGTTCAGATACGCTCTAGATACGGATGCCACCCTGATACTTATTCAGATTTCAACTATCAGATACAGATCAGATACGCTCTAGACACGAAATCCATTCTATTTCTCATTCAAATTCAAAACTTCAGATACAGTACAGATACGCTCTAGACACGGTTGCCATTCTGTCACTTATTCTGATTTTCCCCAACTCAGAGACCCTCCAGACACAGATTGTATTCTATTTCTTATTCAGATTCAACATTCAGATATAGCTTGGATACGCTCCAAACACAGATGCTATTCCATTGCTCATTCAGATTCAGTCTCCAGATACAGTTCAGATACGTTCCAGACGCGGATACCATTCTGATACTCATTCTTTTGACTTACAACTTACAACTCAGCAAACATTCTTGGATGGCATCTAAAAGCCCATCTACAACAAGATTCTATCACATCTCCAAATGGAATCTTCAAGCCCATTCTCTCAACTACATTTTGACGAGTGCAAATTCACGGGCACTCTACTGTCCAATCATCTTTTACCTTCGAGTCACGAATGACATATCTCGCCAATCTAACTCTTCAGGTTCAAGAAGATTGAATAGGGGCAGCTATTGTACCCCAAAATTTTCCCTCTCATATTATCAATATTTTCCTCACAAGACTTCTTGGACTCATGACAAGATTAGGGTTTGCTCAACTCAAGACCTCATCTTGCATTGATGACCTGAAATTAGGGTTTGAGTTTGCACAAGGAATTTTGGACCATCAATGCTTCATGTGACTTTCATACACCATCTTGGACCCCTAATATTTCCCATACCAAGTTTCAAGCCTTGAATCACATTTTTGCCCAGTCAATTAGACAGTTGACCTAAAAATCTGTTGTATTGGGGAAATAGTCAACCATGGCCAATTTACAGTCAAACTTCATAATTTTTGATCCACAACAACATTATAGGCTCCTATTTACCATTTGATCCATTTTGGATCACAACTCCTCAAGAAATTTGATCAGATCATCAAAAGGGCAAAGTGGTCAAAATTAGGAATTTGACTGAGAAAGGGCACTTTCTGATTTTTAACCAAGCCAATGACCAATTGAGTTCAAGCATCATTTAAAGGACTCAATAGAATCATCTTTACCTAATCACATAGTTCAAAAGATCTCAAATGCATAGGATTGACATATGAATTTTGCAGTCAACTGATGAAAAGTCAACTGTGCACTAAAAAGTCAAACTTTGACTTTTTGGTCAAAATCAAGTGCCAAGGGTCATAATTCATCAAGATATGTCAAAATGTGAAACTTGTTGATCAAGAAACCTAAAATTTCGAATTAGGGTTTTAATTTAAAATTTTTCATAACTTAGAATTTTTCTAAGTATGGAAAATTTCTTATTTTTTCCCAACATTCCACGACTTTTTCACCATGATGCAATTGGATTCAAAGAAAACTTCCAACATGAAAGTTTTAGTCCTCCATGAAATCTAAAACTTTGATTCACAAAGTTTTCCCAAAATATGTTGGATCTCAAGTTATGATTTTGTGAATAGGGGTCCATAAACTTTTTAACTTAGTGAAATTTTACCCTAGTTTAGGCAGGTTTTTGACCCATCTTCATCGACATTTTCACCTAGTTCCAAGAGGTATCTCAAGTTGAATTTCAAAGATGGATTGTAGATCATGTTACAAGCTTTGCAAAATTTCAAGGAATTCTCCAAGATCATTTGTGGTTAGGGAGAATCGAAGAAGAGAAAATGGCAATTTGTCACTTTTATTCAAGCCATTTTCACAATGTTTCAAGTTGCAAATCAGATCCTAGAATGCTTATACTTGGTATTACAGGTCCTAATTCCTTCTACACTCCATAATTTAATGCTAACACATTGGATAATGGCTTTATTTTGATCTTGGAAGCATTGTACAATGAATTAATCCAAAAATGGCATAAAGTTCACAATACTACTTTGATAAAGCTTGCTTTTTCCAACTTTACATTCCTTGAGCCATGGACTTGATCTTTTGTTGCAAGCAAGGTCCACAATTATCAGGAAAAGCATACCAACTCCTTGCAGTCCTAGAACTAGCAAGTACAGCACTTTGGCATTGTCACTTCCAACTTTCTTCAAAAGCAAGCAAACTTGCAAAAGTCAATAAAACTTGTCCATCTGATAAAGGCAAGGCTTGGATTCATTTGAAACGACTTCATAACTTTGTCACAAGCCAATACACGAATCCATAGAATCCCAAACACTCTCAAACACCAAAATTACATTTTTCTACCCAAACAGGGCATCATCTGCAGAACCCTTGCCAAATCAATATTGGCTCGTGTGTTTCTCATTTTAAGACTTCAAACACATTACATACATCCTACCTAAACTATCCAGGCCCTTATCTTGCAACTGTGTGCCCTGTTTCAAGCTTCACCATTTTCATTTTGGAAGGTTGCAGGTTGACTCGTGCAAGTAGATTCAAGCATCTACAAGGCTAGCTAAGCATTAGAAAAGATTGAGGGAACTTCAAGGAAGCTCACACGATCTTCAGGCCTCACTCAAAGTCCCGACATTGCCATATCCAAACTCAACTGAACAAGGTATATTTCAAAGTTCTATCTCTCTATTTAGGAATCCTTAGGCTTTGATTTGTGAAGCAAATATGTAGTCCTTAACTTGCTGAAGCTGTACATATGCATACTTCCCATTTATATTAACTGAGCTAAGAGTATTTGGTTGTTGAACATGCTGAAAAAACAAAGTTAGAAACTAGGGCCATTAAAATTGTCCCTGATCTTTGAGAGTTAGGTCATGAATTTTTTATATCATTGGAATCGTGAGTTCATAAGCTACATTTTTTGTGTTATGAGTTTTTGATTTTATGCAAGCTAGAGCAAGATACAAGTTTGTACACAGATGCGCACGTTTTTTGGAGAAGCTAGAGGACAGGGATGAAGTCCTGGGCCTGGCACGCCTTGGATCTGTTTGTCCTACTTTTCACACCCCACTGTTTCCTATTTGCACCCCCCCTTTGCATATTTTTATATTTTGCATATTTTTTCATTTCTTTTATGTTTATTGACTTTAATATTTTTTTCTGACCATTAAAAAATCCCAAAAATATTTTCTTAATTTTTTGCATTTTATTTTACTATTTTTTTGGCATAAAAATAGTTTATTAGGTTTATAGAATTTATTTTCTTAAATAAATTTGTAAATAATAATAAAATACTTAATTTTTTATTTCATATTTTATACACATTAAATATTTATTTTTTTATACATATTTAATTTTTAATATTTGTACATAATATTATTATTATTTTTCTTAAACAAAAAAATGAATAATAATAGAAAGCATATTTTCTTTTAAAACAAAATTAGGGTTTCCCATTTTAAAAATAATATTATTATTTTTTCTTATTTTTAGGGTTTAATAAATCATTTTCTCATACATAAAAACAATTACAAAACATTTTTTGCATATTTACATTTTTATTGCATATTTAAATAATTGTTTATTTATTTATTTGTACAATAAATTCAATTGGGTTGTAATAGTGAATTAGGGTTTTATTTTGAGCAATATCCCTCATTCAAAACTTGTATCCCCCCTACCATAATATTGTTGTAATAGCTTAGATTTACTTTATGCAATTTATCACATTATATACATGTTTAGTAAATTAGGGTTTGTATGATAAGACAAAAATCAAACAAATAGACATGATCTAATACAAGACAAACACAATGCATGTAAAATGACAACACATTGCACACAAGCATCTCTAGGGTTTCACCCACTTTGTTGCCTTAAAACATGGCCATGGTATGCATGCTAGGTATCTTGGCAAAACAAAAATAAAAGATCATAGTCCCTCGATGACGCTATCTAAAGGTTGCCTTAAAACAAATGATCTTGGTCCCTCAAAACTTGCTAAGATACATGGCAATATTGTTATCATGGCCATACGATGACCCACGCCCGTCCCGTTTAACATCCAAAGATAGGGTTGTCTATCAAAACAATGGTAGGTCAACAACATCAAAGGAATAAAAATGTATAAGAAAGACTTTTGAGTAGGTAGAATGCTTCTAGTTACTTGATCAATTTGCAAACAATCCTTGCTATTTTCAAACAAACACACACATTTCAAAACAATTTCCAAGCAACTTTCAAAACATTGAAACATTTTTCAAAAGACAAACATCCTTTTATACATTCTTACGAACGAGAATCATTACAAAGATTGCCTAAACAAAGGCCTCTTTTCAAAATATTTCAAAACCACATAAAGCACCATTTGAAACAATTGCAAAAGCAAAGCAAGTGATCTAAACAATTAACTAAGATCCCATGGAAAACCATGGATGAAAAGGGTTCTAGCACCTTCCCTTTTCATAATCTACCCCCCGAACTCAAAAACAATCTCAAAGGTCTTTCCTGTGCTTTTTACCTTTCATTTTGGATAAAATAAAAGTCGGTGGCGACTCTTGCTAAACCACAACATTTGCGTACAAAAACACAAAACCTCAAGTCAGTTCTCCCACTGAATCACAACTACCAACTTAGTTCTTATTGGAGAAAGCTTGCTACTTATGGATTGTTCTTATTCCCTAATGTCGACAAATTTGTGGATATCAACGACATCAAAATATTTATGATTGGAAACCCAGTTCCAACATTATTGGGTGATGCTTATTACTCTATTCATTTTCCGGATTCTTATCATGGAGGGATGATCATTTGATGCACACCTTTGTTGTACCAATGATTTATTTCTCACTTGCCTTGATCTGATGCTTTCTGGGATATCGGGAAGGAACCTCGTTGGCCTCCGAAGATTATGACCCTCACTCATTCAGATATTGTTTGGTATCATCAGGCTTACCATTATGTAGAGGTTTTCAATAGTTGTAGTAGTTTCCCCAATGTACCTCTTCTTGGTACAAAGGGAGGAATCAACTACAACTCTGTTCTTGCCCGACGACAGTCTGTATATCCAATGAGGGATAAGCCAAAGAGTATTCATTTGAATGGTTTCTTCCTTAAAGAGAGAGAGAGGTTCATAAGGAAGCTAAAGAGAAGATTGTAAAGGCTTAGTTTCATATTTACAGGAAGAGTAGGAAAGACTTCGGACCTAAAGGGGTTGTTTCTTTGGAGCCTTATCATCAATGAGTACAAGCAAGAGCCACTCAGTTGAAGATTTCGTATTCTTGTGAAGCACCCATGCCTGATATTATTGTGAATACCACTCCTCCCCTATTAGATGATGTGGAAGAGCTTCAGCTTGCCCTAGTCAGGATACAGCCGGAGATAGAAGTTTGGAAGAATAAGTGTCATACTTTGGAAGTGTCCTACCGAGCAGATCTGAAGGAGAAGGATAATCTGATCGAGATTCTTGAGAGTTGTGCTGTAGAGACGATGGAGGGCAATAGGATATATTTTCCTATAGAGCTCAGCCAGGACCTAGTTGTTCACTTCCAGACTCTAGTGATTTTAAAGAGGTCGCCGATAGGTATGCGAAAGAGAACAAGCGATTGAAGGCTCAGATTACAAGACTTACAGGGAAGCACCGACGTGTGGAGTAATCTTCATCAACTTTTCTTTTTTTAGTATATTAGATTTTATCTTCATGTTGTACTTGGGATTATTTAAACTTGTACTAAGAAATTGTAATCCGTTTTGAAGTTATTATAATGAGATATTCAGTGTCTCAAATGGGTTAATACCTTTCGTTTGCATAATAAACCCCCGAACTAAGATTCTCTCCCCCTCTTTTGGGTTATTCTCTCTTTTCCCATTCCTTTGGAAACAATAAAGCGCAATGGCGATTTTTATTTTGATATGTGCGATTCAAATCAATCAAATGGCTTAGTCTCAACATTTCTATCACTACCCCCACCATGATCACTTCTGACTTTAAGAATTCTAAAATATTTTTCGTTTTGAACTTGGTTGATGAAGGTACAAAACACAAAGTGTGACTAGTCCTTGTGTCTTAAGAAATTTAACCATGTCCATCTGCTATAGTCATTTACGATCACTAATACATACTTCTTGCCACTGATGGATGCAGTTTTCACTGGTCCAAACAGATCTATATGCAGAAGTTCTAATGGTCTAGAGGTAGAAACAACATTTTTTCTTTGAAAGAAGGTTTTGCAAACTTTCCTTTTTGACATGCTTCACACAGATCACCTGAGTTGAAATTCCAGTTAGGAAGTCCTTTGACCAGATTGAGTTTGTTAATTTGAGATACTCTTCTCATACTAACATGCCCCATTCTTCTGTGCCAGACCCATTGCTCGTCGTTAATAGACATTAGGAATTTTACATTTTGAATTTTTAGTTAAGGATGCTTTATTTTGTAAATGTTGTTCTTTCTCTTTCCATTAAAGAGGATAGATCCATCTTTTTGACTAACTACTTTATAGGACTTTTGATTGAAGATTATATCATAATCGTTATTAATTAATTGACTTATGGATAACAAGTTATGTATTAATCCATCTACTAAAAGAACATTAGTTATAGAAGGAAATGTATCGTTACCAATAGTTCCAGAGCCAATAATATTTCCTTTCTTATTGCCTCCTAAACCTACATTGCCTCCAAATTTAAGCTCTAGACTTTGGAACATATGCTTTCTTCCCGTCATGTGTCGAGAGCATCCATAATCTAGGTACCAAGATTGGTGTTTCAATTTAGTTGTTAAAGACATATGCAACATAGACAATTTTGCACTTAGGTACGCATATCTGTTAGGGTCCTTGTTTATTATAGTTACCAAAATTGTGCTTGAATTTTGGTTTAGCAGAAAAAGCATTACTAGTATACTTTATGTCATGTGTATGTATATAGGTGAAGTGAGAATAAAGAGGTGTGTGTTTTATGACTACATCATTAACTTTCTTTGGTTGAGATTCTTTACCCTTATATCTTATCTCTTTTCTTCCATTTCTGCTAACTCCATAGATCATTGAAGCCATCTTGCTCTTATCTATGTTTTTAGCTAGAAATTTTTGAAAGTTATGATCATATTCTTTTATGATTCTATCAGAGTTACTAGAAACTTCTTAGACAATTTATTTCTGAGCTTTTTGTAATTTGTTTTTAATAACATAATTTTCATTTTTGAGTTTAGAAATGGTTTCTTTTAGCTCAGAGTTTTCTATTTTAAGTTTCTTAGTTTCTTCAGAGTTAGATACTAGACCCTTTTTCAGGTTCTTGTTTTTGACTCAAAGTTGCTGATATCTTTCAAGAATTTCTGACAGACTTTCTTCTAATTGAGATCTAGAAAAGTTAGAGAATACCTCTTCTGCCTCTGAGTTTGATTCTGGTTTAGATCATCCAATGTCATCTGATATGTTGGCCATTAAGGCTATGTTGGCTCGTTCATCTTCTGATTTTGTTTCAGCTTTAGAAGATTGAGTCCTCCCATGTTGCCATAAGGCTTTTCTTCTTTTCTTTAAAGAACTTCTTTTCAGGTTTTTATTTTTGAAGATTTGGACAGTCGCTTTTGTAATGACCTTGTTGCCTTCATGCATCACTCTCAAGGAGTCAAACATGTGTTCTTCTGATTCTCTATTTGTGATATTCTCATACTCGGTGTACGAGATAACACTCAAGATGATTGTTCTGGATTTTTGATGATTTCTGAATTTTTTTCTTTTGATGATCTATCATTCTTTTTTTGTCGATCTTTTGACCGCTTTCGTCAACTGGATGTATGTACCCATCAATCACCATATCCCAGAGATCAGCTTCATGATCTAGAAAGAAACTTTCAATTATGTCTTTCCAGTAATCGAAGTTTTCACCATCAAAGATTGGGGGTTTTCCGTTGATTATGTCTTTCTCATCATGATAATCATTGTTGATGATCTGAATTGGTCCCACCATAGTGTATTTCTTGCTTGGATATTTTTCTGACACAGTTAAGTGTTTGTACTAAGAACCAGGTGCTCTGATGCCAATAGAAGAATGGAAAAAAACAAGAAGGGGGGTTCCGATTCATCCCATGTTCCAGCTTCAAATGATTCCGAGTCATTCCATGTTTCCATAAGGCTTTTTTTCTTTTCATTAAATAACTTCTTTTTAGGTTTTTATTTTTGAAGATTTGGACAGTCGCTTTTGTAATGACCTTGTTCATTGCATTTGTAGCAAACAATATCTTTGTTACTTGATTTTCTGTATTCAGAAGATGGTTGAGAATGATTCCCATGTTCTTATGGGAGTTATGAACTCCCTCTGCACGTGCTTCCACAACTGATAGACTCTTTTGGAGAGAATAGAAAGTTTGTCTTCTTCTGAAGAGGATCCACCTGAGTTTTCTTCTCTTTCCTGAAAAACATTAGGTTCATATTTTTTATAAGATTTAAGAGCGAGAGACATACCTTGCTTTTGGGGCTCATCTTCTCCTAGTTCTATCTCATGACTTCTCATGGAGCTAATAAGTTCTTCAAGAAAATTTTTGTTCAGATCTTTAGCCTGTTTTAGGGCTGGGACCATGGGTCTCCATTTCTTGGGTAAGTTTATGATGATTTTGTTTACATGATTGGTTTTTAAGTACCCTTTATCCATAACTTCTAGTCCAGCAAACATAATTTGAAATCTTGAGAACATTGTTTCAATGGTTTCATCTTCTTCCATTTTGAAAGCTTCATACTTCTGAATAGAGCAAGAGCTTTTGGTTCTTTGACTTGCGTGTTTCCTTCATGGGTCATTCTCAAGGAGTCAAACATGTATTTTTTTTATTCTCTATTTGTGATCTTCTCATACTAGGTGTACGAGATAACACTCAATATGATTGTTTTGGCTTTGTGATGGTTTCTGAATTCTTTCTATTGATGATCTGTCATTTTTTTTGTCGATCTTCTGACCGCTTTTGTCAACTGGATGTATGTACCCATCAGTCACCATATACCAAAGATCAGCGTCATGAGCTAGAAAGAAACTTTCAATTCCGTCTTTCCAGTAATCGAAGTTTTCACCATCAATAATTGAGGGTTTGCCGTTGACTCTATCTTTCTCATCATGATAATCATTGCTAATGATCTGACTTGGTCCCACCATAGTGTATTTCTTGCTTGGATATTTTTCTGACACGGTTAAGTGTTTGCACTCAAAACCAGGCGCTTTGATGCCAATTGAAGAATGGAAAAACACAAGAAGGGGGGTTTGAATTGGGGTTTTAAAAACTTAAAATAAAAGACATGTTGGTTATCCTGGTTCGTTTGAACTCAAACTACTCCAGTCCACCCGCCAAGGTGATTTTGCCTCTCTCAAATGAGGTCTTAATCCATTAATCAAACTTGATTACACGGATTTAATGAAAAATGTCAAAGTCTTTGTGAGTTTAAACCACAACCCGGTTTTCTCAAGGTATTACACAATAATATAATTGAAAGTGTGTACAAATATGTTTTCTA
This sequence comes from Vicia faba, assembly GCA_948472305.1. NCBI lineage: Eukaryota > Viridiplantae > Streptophyta > Magnoliopsida > Fabales > Fabaceae > Vicia > Vicia faba. The sequence goes on from OX451740.1 coordinate 1,356,137,969, forward strand.
ACAAATACAATATCACAATAGTGATGTATTACACAATTGAAAACCACAAGATAGAAAGGTAATAATATTTCTCTATTTCAGTGCACAACTAAATCGTATCTGATTTCTTCTTCACGTATTCTTTATATTGGCATTGTGTGATAAGGTGCTTTTGGAAGGTTGATAAATAGTAGTTAATGTACTTTCTAAACATAAAGATTCTTGTCTTCTATAAGTCGTTACTATTGATTAGCCATGAATCAAACGTAATGCTTCAGAACATGCTTACTAAATATCACATCAGAAGATGAATGTTACCGTTGACACTCCTTGACTTCTTTACATAAATTTACATATCAGAATATCATAGTTCTTGTTCGCAATGTTAGTGCACCCAGAAGTTGTAACATCAGAAATTCTTTATTTAAGCGTGTTGCACAGATCTACTTCTATGTAAGATGTGTCATAAGAGAGTTTTAACAATGATCTATCTCATCTTTTGTGCTTCTTACATCAGAACTTCCCTGCAAAACAAAATAATTATTTAGGGAGCATAATTTTTCTTTGTGTGTTTGTTATCATTAAAAATCTTACAAGGATGTAGATCCAAACTAGGTTCTAACAGATGGGATGTCTTCTCTTCAACCAATGACATCGCACCACCTTTTTTTTTCAAATATATTTTAAATAATTGATCCAATGTGTTTTCAAGATAGACATTGATATTCACAATGCCCTAGGTCCCTTGGATCTGATTACTATGCATTTTGACAATGATTAATCCGAACTTGAACTTGAACTACCAGTTATAGTTGAAGGGGTGAAAAACACAAGAAGGGGGGGTTGAATTGTAAAACTGGAATCTTAAAGCAATTGACAAGATATTTTTATCCTGGTTCGTTTGATCTCAAACTACTCCAGTCCACCCGTCAAGGTGATTTCGCCTCTCTCCAACGAGGTCTTAATTCACTATATTCAACTGAATACAAATCTGCTTTAACAACTGCTAAAGCCTTCTTGATTCAAACCACAATCCAGTTTGTCAAGGCAACACTTTCTTAGAAAGGTATAAAACAAATGTGTGTGAATGTTTTCTACAAAACTTTATCACAACTGTGATGTATACACAAATTAAGCTTAGAAACTTAGATTGCTAAACACTAATGGAGTATCAGAGTTTGTTGGTTTAGAAAAACTGGTAGATGAAGATTATTGTTCAGCTTTGTGCGTGTAGAGAATTTGGAAGCATTAGCCATTATAATCTTCGAAGCCTTGTTTATATAGCACTTGAGAAGATGAACGTTGAATGCAATATTCTTGATTCAATGCTAATAACAAGCTTTCCTTTTTGAGCAGATCTTGTCTAGAATGATGCCGTTGGAATTAATTAGCGTTCAATGCACAGTACCGTTGCTTCTTCAATGCACGTTCTGGCTTGACTCATTCTGATTCTGCTTCGCTGCTGATGAACTATTTGTTTCTGTATCAGAGTGTTTACGCGCAGTTCTGTTCATCAAGCTTCAGCATATACAAGAGTTGATCATCTGATCTTGACGTTCTGATTCAGCAACTTCTGATGCTGGTGTATCAAATCAAATTCTGATGCTGATGAAGTGATCTTGCTTATTTTAATCAGCGTATCTGCAAGTCAGAGCATAGTAATTTTAGGTAGCATATAGTTCAAACATGAAACATATAAATACTATTTCTTTTCACTTTGTTATCATCAAAACTTAAATATAGGGTACTAGATTCAAACATTGTTCTAACAATCTCCCCCTTTTTGATGATGACAAAAACTAGATATTTTAAATGAAAAAATAACGTGAAAAGGTATCTAGGAAATGTTTCAGAGTTAAGAAGTAAAGAGAAATCAGAGTTAAGAGATACTCCCCCTGAGTTTGTTACTTCCCTTTGATATGCGTGTTCTTCAGGATCAGATCTTTTTCTATCTTTGAGCATCAGATTAAGAGTCTTTGACTTATCAGAGAGCAGAGCTTCAGAGCTTTTCCTGTCAGAGCTTTGCTTCGGATCAGAGTGTTAGGTCGATTAGAACTTCATATTTGATCAGAGCAACATGAGCTTCTACATTTTGCTCAGAGCTTCTAGCTTCTAGTCTTCATAATGTTCAGGAGCTTCCTTGTGCCTGTAGACTTAAAAACAAAACAGAAAAACATTTCACGTAATAGAGTTAGAATGTTTGAGAATTTCTGTCTAGTTAGCCGTTATTGATTTTAAATATCATTCTTGTTCTCCCCCTTTTTGTCAGCAATCAAAAAGTGTTGGTGATGTGCTAAAACAATTTAGATCAGAAAAACAAATTATATTAAAATAGTTCAGAGCAAAAGAACATTACACAAACATAGTCAAAACAGTACATCAGAAAATGAAGAAAACATAGAGAATGTCATGCATGAAAAAAAAATTTAAGGTTGTGGGGGCATGCGTGAGAACAGGCTTTCCAGCATTGCTTGAATCTTTTCAGAAGTTTCATTCTGCTTCTGAACCATGTTGACCACAGTGTCAATTTTGCTGTCCTGTACATCCATTCTTGCTTTCATCTTCTGATCATTCTCTTCCATCCGCTACTGTAGACGCAAGTCATTCAGCCTTAATTCTTCCAGAGCCTGCCTGTCCAAGGCAGCTTGAGAACTTTCAGAAGGAGGAAGCTTCTCAGAACTTTCAGCTACATCTTCTGCTGGATTTTCTTCCTGAAGGGTCTTGTCTTCTTCTGATGGTTGCACCTGTGCAGCTTTCTCTTTCTCAGACCAAGATTCACTGTCCAGAGGGAGCACAACTTCTTGAGGCAGCTGACTCTCAACTTCCTTCAGCAGCTTGCTAAAGTTCTGTTGAGCCTGCTCATAGTTGACGTCCTGCAGCTTGAGGGCTTCAGCACGTACCCATAGTCTGAACTGTGACCAGAGCTGATCAGAAGCAGCTGGGTCGATCATCCCCGGACAGACTTGCTTCAAAGAAGCAATCCATTGCAGCATACCTGTTTCAAAATTCAAAATACCAGAGCCAACATCTGGTTGCTTTGGTTTGGGTATGGCAATTTTGTGTCTTAGGTCAGCAAGACGTTCAAGACTTGTGAAGTCAATGAAAGTTCTGCTAGGGTTTTCAGCGGTTTTCTGAGAGGTTGTTTGTTTTGGAGGAGGGTTATCAGAGTCAGAGTCAGATATTTCTATTGGAGTGGTTGGAGTTTTTGGAGGTGTTGATTCCTCTGAAGATGGCAGCTGGGGCCTGACAATAGTGGTTCCACATGGCAACTGGATTGCCAGCGGTGAAGGTTGAGGTGAGTGAGGGTCAGAATGATGAGGAGAAGGGGTTTCATAGCGGTGAAACTCTGTTTGTGGTGCAGGTGGATTATTTTCTGATTGATGAGGTGGAATCTCTGATTGCTCAGGGATCAGAGGTTCTTTTGTGAGTGGTTGTTGTGATTGTGGTTCTGGTTCTGGTTGTTGTTGTATTTCTGGTTCAGGTTGTGGTTCTGGTTGTGGAGGAGGAATATTTAGTGGTTCAGAATTTGGTTGAGCAGAAGCATGTTCACGCTCAATATCAGCTAGCACTCTATCAAGTGCTGGTGTTGTTGAAACAGTTGGTTGTTTGGGAATTTTAGTTCTGGTTCTTCTGAGTTGTAAGGCCTCAGAAGGGTCTTCTGGTATAGTTTCATCAATGGTAGGGATTGGAATGGATATTCTGTGAGAGGTTTGAGGAGGGGCAGCAGATGTTGGAATAGTAGATGAAATTGAAATAGGGGCAGCAGATGTATTACCTCTTTTCTTTGGAGTCTGATGAGATGATCCTTCTGCTTTCCTCTTCTTTGTCTTCTTCTGAGTCACTTCTGGTTGGACTTGACTCAGATCTTTGATCTTCAGCTTTGAACCTGTATCTTCTTCCTTGTATGAATCTGGATACTTGAGAAACATGTCAGGTTTGGATTCCATTTCAGAAAATTTTGGGAAATCATTCAGAGGCACTCTTCTGCTGGAGATGTCAGCAGTTGAAGTAGCTCTGGGTTCCTTCCTAATATTTTCTATCAGCTTCATCTTTTTCAGGTTCTTAGCATTCAGCGGTTTTCCAACAGTTGGTTCAAGAGTGCTCAGCACTTGAGCTTCGCTCAGATAATCTATCAGCTTATTCTCTGTCAGAATATCTGATATGAGCCTTCCAAACGGTATCCAGTCCCTTTTGGTCCTTTCTTCTTCTCTTGTTTCTTTGACACTGGTCTTGAGATGGTTGAACAGGAAGTGTGCCAGATTGATCTTCACCCTCTGATCAATAAAGTAGATCAGAAATTGCTGATCCACGTTTATATAATCAGGAGAACTTGTTGGTTTCCTGTGATTGAAGCATCCAAGAACAATCTTGGCCCATACTCTGCAGTGATCCTTCAGATCCTTAATTTTGCTGCTGGGAAAACCAAGAGTGAAAATGCTGTTGGCTACCACACCTATATCAGGACATCTATCAGCCATGTCCACACAACGGACTCCACCACCACTTTGACCGATTAACCTAGCAATGAGGTCTTCAGAAATTACTATCTTCTTTCCCATGACAGAAGAGATGACTAGATGTTTATGAATCTTGGCGTGAATCCAAAATTCCTTGACAAGCTCTGGGAATGTTGGTCCAACCAACCTATCGAAATACCTCTCCCACTTTTGAGCCCTAATTTCCCCAGTTAGGTCAAATCCATTATCCTTCAAACTTTCAAAGTCGATGATTAACTCAGAGAGAACCTCAAGATTCTTTACCGGTGTGAGAAGAGTTCTGATAGGCACCTGATATTGTTCAGAGGTTTCTTTCTTCTGATTGCCTGCAGAAATGCTGGAGGATGCCATTGTTCTCACACAACAAAGCTTTGAGAATGATTTGAGAGAAAAAGGTTTGGGAGATAAACTCAGAAATATGCAGAAAATACTTGAATGATTATGAGTAAGCGTAAAGAATAAGAATGAAGGATTAATGTGCTTAAATAGAGTTTTCAAAAATTATTTTGAAAAATTAAACGTTTTTAAGAGAGAGAAAAAAAATAATGATTGCCATTAACAAGCGTGATTACTTTTCATTAAATGCTTGCTGATTTTGGGGGATTTGAGAAAGATACTTAAAAACGGTTACCAGACATGTGTCTCAATGCACCCAATCAGCGCTTTCCCTTCTCAGAAGCGTGCACGCGTTCTGCTTCAGAGATTTGCTGATGATTGGATGACACTTGTTTGATGTAGTGATCAGCACGTCTGTCTTTGAGATTAGACTCTCAGATCTTTAGACTTGCATCTGATACAATCTGCATGTTCTATCTTTCTGAAAGAAGATTGATCAGAAGTTCACAGTAATATAATTACATTCTGAAGATAAATACATGGAATTAAAACATTTTCATTCTGGGCATACTTTCATGCTGAGATGTTTCAGAATGAAATTGAACCTATCTTCTGAAAGGGGTTTAGTAAAGATATCAGCCCATTGATGGTCTGTATCTATAAATTTCAAGTTTAAAATACCTTTCTGAATATAGTCCCTAATGAAATGATGTTTTATTTCTATATGCTTAGCTCTAGAATGTAAAATAGGATTCTTACTTAAGCAAATAGCAGAAGTATTATCACAAAGAATAGGAATGTTACTCTCAAAAATCTGGAAGTCTTCAAGCTGACTTTTCATCCAGAGCATTTGTGTGCTACATCCTGCTGCTGCTATGTACTCAGCTTCTGCTGTTGACAGAGCAATTGTTGATTGCCTTTTGCTGGACCACGAGATCAGATTTTCTCCCAGAAACTGGAAGCTTCCAGAAGTACTTTTTCGTTCAACTCTGTCTCCAGCAAAATCAGCATCGCAGTAGCCTACTAAGCTGTAATCACTACATTTTCTATAAAACAAACCCAGATTAGTAGTACCTTTCAGATACTTGAAAATTCGCTTAACAGTTGTTAAGTGAGATTCTCTAGGATCTGATTGGAATCTAGCACAAATACATACGCTGAATAAGATATCAGGTCTTGAAGCTGTCAGATAAAGGAGAGAACCAATCATACCTCTGTAGACTTTCTGTTCTACACTTTTGCTTACCTCTTCTCTTTCCAGAATGCACGTGGGATGCATTGGAATCTTTGATGGCTTACATTCTGAGAGGTCAAATTTCTTCAGAAGATCTCTGATGTATTTGCTCTGATGAATGTAAGTTCCCTCTGGAGTTTGATTGATCTGAATTCCTAGAAAGAATTTCAGTTCCCCCATGAGGCTCATCTCAAATTCTGCCTGCATACACTTAGCAAATTTTCTTCCAAGAGAAGGATTAGTAGAACCAAAAATAATATCATCAACATAAATTTGACAGACTAAAATGTCACTCTTAACTGTTTTACAGAATAGAGTAGTGTCCACTTTCCCTCTGGTGAATTCATTTTCAAGCAGAAAGTTACTTAGCCTTTCATACCAAGCTCTGGGAGCTTGTTTCAGACCATACAGTGACTTTTTCAGTTTGAAAACATGTTCTGGATGTTTTGTATTTTCAAAACCTGGGGGTTGGTGAACATAAACTTCTTCTTCTATATAACCATTTAAGAATGCACTTTTGACATCCATCTGATACAGAGTGATGCCTCTATTAACAGCAAATGAAATTAAAAGTCTGATAGATTCTAACCTGGCGACTGGGGCAAAGGTTTCTGTATAGTCTATCCCCTCTTACTGACTATAACCTTGTGCAACCAGTCGTGCCTTGTTTCTGACGACTTCACCTTGTTCATTAAGCTTGTTTCTAAACACCCATCTTGTTCCAATGACGTTGAATCGTTTTGGTCTGGGAACGAGATCCCATACGTCGTTTCTGGTGAATTGATTCAGCTCTTCTTGCATTGCCAGAATCCAGTCGTTGTCCAGAAGTGCTTCATCAATAGAAGAAGGTTCAATCAGAGACATAAGTCCCATAAGAGTTTCTTCAGAGTTTCTGAAGCTTGCTCTTGTTCTGATTGGGTCTTCCTTTCTTCCTAGGATAGTTTCTTCTGGGTGATCCAAACTGCTTCTGGGTAATCTCTTCTGAGGTTGATCAGCAGCAGTTGTAGGATTTCTAGCATTGCTTCTTTCAGACGTTGAAGGAATGTCTGTGTTGAGAGCTTCTGGTGACTTGTCTTCAGAACCTGCAAATTCAATTTCTATACCTGCAAGATTTTCATTCTGCTTTGACTTTTCAGAGTCAAGCTTGTCATCAAAACGAACACTGATTGATTCTTCCACAATCTGTGTTTCTGTATTGTATACTCTGTACCCTCTTGAGCGTTCAGAGTATCCTAACATAATACACTTTTGTGCCTTAGAATCAAACTTGTTCAAATAATTCTTTGTATTCATTATATAGCAAGTACATCCAAATGGATGAAAATACGAAATGTTGGGCTTTCTGTTCTTCCACAATTCATATGGAGTCTTTTCCAGAATAGGTCTTATTGAGATTCTATTCTGAATGTAGCACGCTGTGTTTATTGCCTCTGCCCAGAAAGTCTTAGCAACGTTTGTCTCATTGATCATGGTTCTGGCCATTTCTTGCAATGTTCTGTTCTTTCGTTCTACAACTCCATTTTGTTGGGGAGTTCTAGGACAAGAGAAATCATGCAGAATGCCTTTGTCATTAAAGAATGACTCAAAATCTTTATTTTCAAATTCTCCACCATGATCACTTCTGACTTTAACGATTCTAAGATCTTTTTCATTCTGAACTTGGTTACAGAAGGTAACAAACACAGAGTGTGACTCATCCTTGTGTCTTAAGAACTTTACCCATGTCCATCTGCTATAGTCATCTACGATTACTAACCCATACTTCTTGCCACTTACTGAAGCAGTTTTAACTGGTCCAAATAAGTCAATGTGCAGAAGTTCTAATGGCTTAGAGGTAGAAACAACATTTTTGGATTTAAAAGAAGGTTTTGCAAATTTGCCTTTTTGACATGCTTCACACAGAGCATCTGAATTGAACTTCAAATTTGGAAGTCCTCTGACCAGATTGAGTTTGTTAATCTGAGATATTCTTCTCATACTAACATGCCCCAATCTTCTGTGCCAGATCCACTGCTCGTTGTTAACAGACAGAAGACATTTTACGTTCTGACTCTTTAATTCAGAAAGTTTGATTTTGTAAATGTTGTTTTTCCTCTTGCCATTAAACAGGATAGTCCCATCTTTCTGACTAACAGCTTTACATGATTTTTGATTAAAGATTATATCATAACCGTTATCACTTAATTGACTTATGGATAACAGATTATGCATCAATCCATCAACTAGCAGAACATTATTAATAGAGGGAAGATTTCCGTTACCTACAGTTCCAGAGCCAATAATCTTTCCCCTCTGATTGCCTCCAAAGCCAACGTGGCCTCCAGGCTTAAGTTCCAGGCTTTGGAACATATGCCTTCTTCCCGTCATGTGTCGTGAGCAGCCAGAGTCCAGGTACCATGACTGGTGTTTCTGACTTGCTGCTAAAGATATCTGCAACATGTATTATTTTATCCTTAGGTACCCAGATCTTCTTGGGTCCTGATTTGTTAGTTTTACCAAAACTCTGGTTGAATTTTGGTTTCACAGAGTGCTTACTACTAGTATATTTGATGTCATGTGTGTGACCATACACAAAGTGTGAATTTAGAGGAGTGTGTTTAATGGTTAAATCCATGACATTTTTAGGTGTAGGAACCTTACCTAGGTATCCTATTCCTTTCCTGCCGTTTCTGCTAACTCTATAGATCATTGAAGCCATTCTGCTTCTATCTATGCTTTTAGCAAGGAACTTCTGGAAACTATGATCATACTCCTTGATGATCTCATCAGCGTTGCTGGGAGTTTCAGAAATTGGTTCCTTCTGAGAGTTTTGTAAAGAGTTTTCTAATTTTGAAATTTTATCTCTCAGCTCAGAGTTTTCCAATTTGAGACTCTCAGACTTATTAGAGTCAAATTCAAGATTCCTTTTCAGGTCTCTGAATTTAGCTCTAATCTGCTGATAACGTTCCAGAATTTCATTGAGGCTTTCAGCAAGTTCAGCCTTTGTAAAATTAACAGCGAAGTTAGGGAATACCTCTTCTGTGTCTGATTCTGAGTCTGATTCAGAAGCTTCACGGTCATCTGAAATGTTAGCCATGAGCGCTATGTTTGCCCTTTCATCATCTGATTCTGAGTCAGCTTCAGACGTGTCAGAGTCATCCCATGTGGCCATGAGACTTTTCTTCTTCTCTCTTCCAAACTTCTTTTTGGGCTTTTCCCTCTGAAGCTTTGGGCAGTCACTCTTGTAGTGTCCTTGCTCATTGCACTCGTAGCAGATGATGTCTTTTGTGTTTGGCTTCTTGCTACCGGAGGAGCCTTCAGATCTTCTGTATCCAGAGGAAGAATCTGTCCTTCTGTATCTGGAAGAAGACTCGTTCTGATCAGATCTTCTGGGATTCCTGAACTTCTTTTGTCTTTGCTTCCACAGTTGATTTACTCTTCTGGAGAGAAGGGAAAGTTCGTCTTCTTCTGATGAGGATCCATCATATGTTTCTTCAACTGCCTGCAAAACTTTAGATTCAGATCTTCTGTTAGATTTTAAAGCTAAAGGCTTACCTTGCTTCTGAGGCTCATCAGCTTCTAGCTCTATCTCATGACTTCTGAGGGAGCTTATAAGTTCCTCCAGAGTGATTTTGTTGAGATCCTTCGCTAGCTTCAGAGCAGTAACCATAGGCCTCCACTGCTTGGGTAAACTTCTGATTATCTTCTTGACATGGTCAGCAGTAGAGTATCCTTTGTCCAGAACTTTGAGACCAGCTACCAGAATCTGGAATCTAGAGAACATAGTTTCAATGGATTCAAATTCTTCCATTTTGAACGCCTCATACTTCTGAATGAGCGCCAGAGCTTTTGTTTCTTTGACTTGAACGTTGCCCTCATGCGTCATTCTGAGAGAATCAAAGATGTTCTTAGCTGTGTCTCTGTTGGAGATCTTTTCATACTCAGTATAGGAGATGGCACTGAGGAGGATGGTTCTGGCCTTATGGTGATTCTTGAAGTCACGCTTTTGTTGATCAGTCATTGATTTTCTTTCAATCTTCTGACCAGTTGCATTCACAGGGTGCGTGTATCCATCTGTCACCATATCCCACAGATCAACATCATGTGCTAGAAAGAAGCTTTCAATTCTGTCTTTCCAGTAATCAAAGTTTTCTCCATCAAAGACTGGAGGTTTGCCGCTGAATCTGTCTCTATCCTCATTGTTGTCATTGCTGAAATGAGAGTTGTTTCCTGCCATTGTGTTTTTCTGACGCTGGATCTTGTACTGACACGGTTAAGTGTTTTAGCTCAGAACCAGGCGCTCTGATACCAATTGAAGGGGTGAAAAACACAAGAAGGGGGGGTTGAATTGTAAAACTGGAATCTTAAAGCAATTGACAAGATATTTTTATCCTGGTTCGTTTGATCTCAAACTACTCCAGTCCACCCGTCAAGGTGATTTCGCCTCTCTCCAACGAGGTCTTCATTCACTATATTCAACTGAATACAAATCTGCTTTAACAACTGCTAAAGCCTTCTTGATTCAAACCACAATCCGGTTTGTCAAGGCAACACTTTCTTACAAAGGTATAAAACAAATGTGTGTGAATGTTTTCTACAAAACTTTATCACAACTGTGATGTATACACAAATTAAGCTTAGAAACTTAGATTGCTAAACACTAATGGAGTATCAGAGTTTGTTGGTTTAGCAAAACTGGTAGATGAAGATTATTGTTCAGCTTTGTGCGTGTAGAGAATTTGGAAGCATTAGCCATTATAATCTTCGAAGCCTTGTTTATATAGCACTTGAGAAGATGAACGTTGAATGCAATATTCTTGATTCAATGCTAATAACAAGCTTTCCTTTTTGAGCAGATCTTGTCTAGAATGATGCCGTTGGAATTAATTAGCGTTCAATGCACAGTACCGTTGCTTCTTCAATGCACGTTCTGGCTTGACTCATTCTGATTCTGCTTCGCTGCTGATGAACTATTTGTTTCTGTATCAGAGTGTTTACGCGCAGTTCTGTTCATCAAGCTTCAGCATATACAAGAGTTGATCATCTGATCTTGACGTTCTGATTCAGCAACTTCTGATGCTGGTGTATCAAATCAAATTCTGATGCTGATGAAGTGATCTTGCTTATTTTAATCAGCGTATCTGCAAGTCAGAGCATAGTAATTTTAGGTAGCATATAGTTCAAACATGAAACATATAAATACTATTTCTTTTCACTTTGTTATCATCAAAACTTAAATATAGGGTACTAGATTCAAACATTGTTCTAACAATAGTCAATGCAAAATTAGGACAAATAGAAATTGAAAAATTATTACATGTCCTAAGAAAATACCCAACCACTTTAGGTTATAACATATCAGTTCTAAAAGGAATAAGCCATTATATCTGTGTGCACCGTATTATGCTGGAGAAAGACTGTAAAACCTCTAGGGAACATCAAAGGAGAATAAATTGCATTATGAGAGATGTAGTCAAAAAGGAAGTAGAAAAGCTACTAGAAGCAAGAATCATATATCCAATATCCGACAGTAAATGAGTTAGCTCATTACATGTCGTACCTAAGAAAGGTGGTGTTACTGTTGTTAGCAACACTAAAGGAGAACATATAGCGCAACAAACTCACATTGGGTGGAGAATGTGCATCGACTATATAAATTTAAACAAATCCACTCGTAAAGATCACTTTCCTTTACCCTTCATTGATCAAATGCTTGAACGACTAGCTAAAAACTCTTACTTCTGCTATTTAGATGGTCATTCTGGATTTTTCCAAATTCCTATCAATCCTGAGGACCAAGAAAAAACGACTTTCACTTGTGCTTATGGTACGTCCGCCTATAGACGAATGGAATTCGGATTATGCAATGCCCCTGCAACATTACAGAGATGTATGATGTCCATCTTCTCTGATTTTCTATATGGCATGATGGATGTTTTTATGGATGACTTCTCTGTTTGTGGAGAAAGTTTTGAAGGATGTTTATCGAACCTTGAAATGGTACTAGAAAGATGCGTAAGTGTCAATCTCGTGTTAAACTGCAAAAATGCCACTTCATGGTCCGACAAGGAATTGTCTTAGGGAACATAGTATCCGATAGGGGAATTGAAGTAGATAAAGCAAAGATGAAGTTATAGAAAATATTCAAACACCCAAAACTGTTACAGAAATAAGAATTTTTCTAGGACACGCTGGTTTTTATCGACGTTTCATTAAAGATTTCTCTAAAATAACCAAACCTCTAACCGAAGTGCTGATGAAGGATGTTGAGTTCATTTTCACCGACAAATTCTTGGACGCGTTTACAACTCTAAAAAAGGCATTAATTTCAGCACCTATTGTGCAACCTCCTGATTGGAACGAACCATTCGAGATAATGTGCGATGCTAGTGACTATGCCGTAGGTGCAGTCCTAGGAAAAAGAAAAGATAAAAAGCTTCATGCGATCTACTACGCAACTAGAACCCTAGATCATGCACAAATGAGTTACGCCACCACTAAAAATGAATTGTTAGCTGTTGTGTTTGTTGTGGATAAATTTTGTTCCTACTTAGTAGGAGCACGAATAGTTATCTATACTGACCATGTTGAAATACAATACCTCTTAAGTAAGAAAGACGGAAAACCAAGATTACTAAGGTGGATCTTACTTCTATAAGAATTCGATTTTGAAATAAAAGACAACATAGGCACCAAGAATGTAGTAGCTGACCACCTATCCAGAATAGAAGGTATCAAACCAGATCATGTTCCCATCAATGATGATTTTCCTTATGAATGCCTTGTAGCCCAATTAGAATTAGACATTATTAAAATTGAGTACCCTGGGACTTATCCAGACAAGAACGCAAACGAAATTATGGAAGAAATATGCACCACAAACCATACTACCATGGTACACCGACTTAGTCAACTACTTGCTGCTAGAGTGCTTCCACCCGATATGTATTACCAACAAAAGAATAAATTCTTTCATGACATTAAACATTATTATCGGGACGAGCCTTTGCTTTTCAAAAGAGGTGCCGACGGTATTTTCTGTCGATGTGTTCCCGAAAATGAAATCGAAAACATAATTTTCCACAGTCATGCCGCTCCTTATGGAGGACATACAAGTTCAACAAAGACCTGCACTAAGATATTACAAGCTGGCCTCTATTGGCCTAGTCTTTAGAAAGACGTTTGTATCGCGGTTAAAAATTGTGACCAATGCCAATGCACTGGAAACATCTCTAGACGCAATGAGATGCTTCAAAAGGTCATTTTAGAAGTTGAAGTCTTTGACGTATGGGGAATCGATTTCATGGGATCCTTCCCGTGTTCCTTTTGAAATCACTATATACTAGTTGTTTTTGTTGACTATGTTTCGAAAAGGATCGAGCCTATAGCCTCTCCAACAAATGACGTGCGAGTAGTAGTCAGGCTTTTCAAGAACATAATTTTCCAAGATTCGGTGTACCGAGACTCGTCATCAGTGACGGTGGCTCCCATTTCATTTCTAAGATCCTAGAAAAATTATTAGCGAAGTGAGGAGTCCGACATCGTGTCGCAACACCTTATAATCCATAAATAAGTGGGCAAGTAGAGGTCTCCAACAGAGAAATAAAGCAAATCTTAGAAAAAACTGTAGCAACCTCTACGAAAGACTTGTCATCTAAGTTACATAGAGCTCTATAGGCATATAGGACATCATATAAAACTCCGATCAGAACCACACCATTTAAACTAATTTATGGGAAATCATGTCATCTGTCGGTAGAAATAGAACATAAAGCTTATTGGGCCATTAAGACCCTTGATTTAAATTACACTGTTGCGAGTGAGAAAAGAATTTTGGATATCCATAAACTAGAATAACTTAGACTAGATGCTTACGAAAATGCTCGGATATATAAAGAGAGAACTAAAAAATGCCACGATAAACGAATATCTAGAAAAAAAATCAATTAAGGCGCTATAGTTCTCCTATTTAATTCTAGACTTAAACTATTTCCAGGAAAACTTCACTCAAGATGGTCTGGTCCCTTCGAAATCACTGAGGTCTTTCAAAATGGAGCGATAGAAATCAAAAGAATGAGTAGAGAATCTTTCATCATAAACATAAAGCATCTAAAACACTATCATAGCATCGATACTAAAGAATATTAGGAAACCTTTAGGCTATATGCGCTGCCACCCCATTCGGTAGACTAATCACCATGTTATGTCGAGCTTAAGACTTTAAATAAAGCGCTTCTTGGGAGACAACCCAACTTTGAGTCTTTTCTTTTTGCTTTGCTTATTTCCGCTTTTCTTTTCTTTTTTTACTTTTGTTATTATTGATGTTAAACTATGAAATATTGTTTCTTTAATATTACCCACTACTAACTTAATGCTAATTGTCAACCTACTTCAGGCTAACCTTTCGATTATCTAATTACACTAACCATGATGAATCTAGTTGATACGATGGGAATTGTGTTTAGAGAAAGAAATCTGTGGAGGAGGTTTTAGTCTTTATCTGTTAGGGAAATAGGATTGAGTACCTACCCCGACGGACCAGCTATGATCACCTTAGGGATCCGAGATAGTGTTTTGATTTTATTAAGCTAAATAGGTTGGGATACATCTTCTTTGAGAAGAAAATTTAGCTCTTACTATAGACTAACCTTAGAGTTTTTAAGCTCCCTTGTCTATAAACTCAACCATGGTCTGGGATTCAATAGAGGACTGGTTAGATTTAGACTGTTTGGTATAGAGTACACCTTCACCCATAGAGAGATGGCAGAGCTACGAGGATTCCCACACAGCCTGGATGCATTTATCGTAATCCAAGAAGAGATTTTTAATTTAGGTGAACTAGATTATTTCTGGGGGGATATTATAGGCATAAATAACCCTGAGCCTGAGGACATGTACTCAGAAAACATCCACAACCCAACTTAAAGATATTTTCACAAGATCCTAGCCCACACCCTTTTTGGTAAAGCAGAAAACATTACCACTGTTTCTAGAGCTGACCTTTTTATCATGTTCTTATCTTTGCAAAAACGTCCCATAAATGGAGCTACCTTTATGCTAGCAAACTTTCATCATCTTGCGAGAGTTGTACATGAACCCATTCTCAAAGGTGGCTTAGTAACCATGATAGTTAATGCTATCAGGTTAAGACAACAACTATTGAACCTTGTCCCTCAGGGTAGATTTCAACCTATGAATATATATTTCTATTTCAATAGGGGAATCAATGGAAACCTAGGCCTAGGTAACTTCCAATTGCTCATTAACAATAAGTTAATGCCACATTTTACCCTACCTGATCCTAGGACTAGCATACATGACAGAAATAATTGGTTATATGATTGGAGAGCACCACACATGTCACCACCACCCACTCCTGAGACACCCATGATTTATGAACACCTCGATGCTTTCCTGTCGGATGAGGATACTGACCCTGAAATCCCTCCCTTTTACCATGACTTCCCATCTCCCGAATAGGTTGGCTCAAACTTCCCCGACACTCTAGTTGTTTCTCCACCTCACATATTTCATCCAGCTCCCGCCTTGACTGCCATCCAATCAGAGATTGATTTGTTGAAGGACGAGCTTGTTATTCTGAGGATCGACTTCCATTCTTTTATGGATACAGTAGTCGAATAGCTGGACTATATTTATCAGCACCTTTTCTCTGCATCTCTTGACCAACGTGGCTGATTTTCTAAACATGCTGTATTTTTCCTTTTCACATTTGAACATTGAGGTCAATGTTTTGTTTAAGTATGGAGAGAAGTTTTATTAGATTAGATTTTCATTTATTTGACACTATATTCTTACAATTTTTGGGAATTTTATTCTTCAATACAATTTTTATTCATTTTCAGTTCAGTTTTATTATGAGTTTTATTTACTTCATTTATTTACTGCATTAGTATCATATTCACGTATAAATATATTCTATGCTTTAATACTTCCGTATTATTTATTTATATATATATATTTATGTATAAGTATTGTAAAGATATACTGCATAACGCAACTGCAAAATATTCAATTTTACTCTGTTTCTAGACCCATGTCATTCGCCACACAAGCGTGACGCCCGTCACGCTTCACATGACCCAGTGTCGTTCGGCACATAAACATGATGCTCGACACATACTGAGAAACAGAAGCGTTTATGTATTCTTACAAAAACCTTCGCATAACCCTTATCCTTCCCATTTTATTCAAATCGCTGCCCATAATACATTAAACATGTTCCTATTTCACTTCCTCCATAATCATTTTCATAAAAATCCACTAAATCCCATTTATCAGTTCCATTATATTCCTCTACATAAACTATCCCTAAACCCACTACCAATTTAAAATCCCCAATCTATCACATAAATGTTTACCCATCTTCATTCCTTGCTTCAACAATGGCACGAATAAATTCCAGACTAGTGCCACATCTTTCCATAATTAAATTTTGCAACGGAGAAGCCGGAGAGCACCAAAGGGATCAGTGTCTTAAGTTCTATTAATGCTTAGTAGTACCTACACGGTATGTTGATACTGAGTGCCTGCAACAATTGGGATTGCTAGACAGTGTGCAGTGGTTACTCCATAACTTTAACTTAGCGTTCATCTGCACACAGAATATCCCAACATATGAGTCGTTGACCTTGGAATTTCTAAGGTCATTATCATACAACCTTCCGTGTGATAAAAACGAGCACTTATCCGTCTCTGCTAATTTTAGAACGTTCAACAATGAATATTCTGTAAGTCAATCCACTCTGAGTGCTTTCTTCCATTTCCCTCGCGAGGGTGTGGTACACCATTGTATTCAGGAAGACCTAGATTGGGTGTCCACGTGTTTCAAGCTTTGAAAAGTTCTTACTAATGAGGAATCGAACAGTTGGGAAGGACTTTATGCTTCATCCATTCATAATCCCGCAATAACGTATTTCTACCGTGTTATCTCCAACACCATTTTTAGGAGGATTAACAACAACAAGGTTAATTCTAAAGAATTGTTCCTCCTCCATTGTACCTTCACTCCTAACCATAAGATTAATGAAAGCACCTTCCTCCCATCACATATACAGTCCTTGTGTGCTAGAGGATCTACGCCTTTTTGCATTGGAGGGATAGTCACCTCTATAGCACTTGGCCTTCGCCTCAGAGACAAGCTTGCGAATTTGCCATCACTGCTGCCTACTTTAATTGACATCGACAACTACCGAGCTGACCACTTGATTAAGGTCATAAGAGATGGTAGGTACAACCTCATCGTGCACAACAAGGTAGTTCCTAGTGTCATTTTTCTGAAATTTCCACTTACTAATATAACAGACTTGTCTAAGTGGCTTTATGACCTTGATGCTCCTGCACCTGGAGATAATGCACAAAGCAACTAGGGGAATGTCCAAGCAGATGAAATGGAGCAAGAAATGGAACAAGGAGACACTGAACAATAAGCTCCTCCTGAAAACGTTGCAATCACATCCACTAGTCCCATGAGAAGACGAGAAAGAGAACCAGCCTCTAATGATGACATTATGGCTGCCATAATGGAACAGGATGAGAGCATGCAGGCTATGCAGAACACCCAAAATGCAATGTTGCAACTTATGCTAGCCATGCAAACTCAACATCAAGAATATGACAAAAGAAACGAGCGTCGGGCTGCAAGATTAACCGAGGAAATGGCGGCCTTAAATGTACGCATGGATGGTTTTAAAGATTATATATACCATGTGGCTATGCCCCATCCTCCGTGTACACGTGGACGAGCACGAAGACGGGGAAGTGGACGCGATAACGAACAAGAATAGATTGATTTTTGCTTCTCTTCCCATTTACTTTTTGTTTTTAAAGCATGTGTGCATTGGTTATTTCAAGCTTAGGGGAGTTAGTTAGTTTAGAAACTCATTGTTTCTTTATAAGTATATATTTCATTTCCATTTGTATTACTTGTAATAAAAAACATCATTGTATTTTCGAGTTCGTTTATGCAATTTTTTTGTTATTATCGAATTTCCCACTTTCTTGAGCCATACAAAAAACATTTCTTTGTTACTTGCATAATATGACGCATTCGAAGAATATATAGGTGGCTTACTTTTTAAAATATATAAGAGAAACTTTGAGTGAAACAGAAATACGATGGATACCTTCGTAACACTCTAAATCCCCAGATTGCGCTAGATCTATTTCAGTACCCTTTATACTGAAACCTTAAACTTTAACTTTAAATTAGCCCCGAGTAGTTTATCTAGCAGTAAACACCGTAGGGAGTCGATGAATATAAGTGAATGATCCAGTATATTTGAAAGATACATGCTTTGCTGTAAGAAAATAGGGAATGCACCAACTAAGTTAGGCGACCCTCACCCGGTCACTTAATCCAACGGATGCAATACCTATATGATATAACATAAAAACCTGTTGTTAGTTGGTTCAGTCTTACGTTTTGGCAAAACATCGACAGCCTCTGATGATTCAAATTGCATCATGAATTGCATTTAAATTATGCTTTATTGGTTTTTATACTGACTTTATTGCTTGAGGACTAGCAAAAGTTCAAGCTTAAGGGAGTTTGATAACACTAAAAGATATAGCATTTTCCGCCCAATTTACATAGATTAAATTTCCAATTCCTCGTTTGTTATGTCACGTTTTATCTCTTTTTATAGTATTTGCAACAGATTTCAGGTACTTAGCTTTTGCAAGGCATAAATGATAAAAGGAAGAAAAACAATGGAAAAATAAAGTTCAAATGGCCTTTTTGAAGCTTTTCAGCACTTCCTGCACCAGAATGCGTGCCGCCCGCCTGAAGGGTGTTATGACCGGGACAAGTTGAGTTTTGTGTCCCTCGGCACTTCTCATGTTACGACCGAGACAAATAAGAATTATGTGCCCCAAGTCACGCCACATATCACGCTCGCCACGATCCACATTGCAGTTACGATTTTCTCTCCATTTGACAGACTCAACGCATGTTCACAGATTCTTCTCCATGTTGAATTCCTATTTTTCCTCAACTAATGTACCCTATATATATGGAAGCAGTTAAATCTCTATCTGCTCGAACCTTGAAAAATTGTTACGTAATCTTACTTTAAATCTCACTTTTTCTTCTTAGCATTATTGTTTGTATTCTGTTTTGATATTTTCCAGTTTAGAATTCTAGCATTAATTTTCCAGATTTCGTAGACTTAATTAGGCAATAAAAAACCCCACCATCAAAGCAGTAATTTTCCACAACAGAGAAATACTGCAACACTAGTTTGTTTCCTGACTTCCAGAATTTTCTTAGGACTACTTTACTTTAATTCGAGATATTTTTACTACAAGTCGCTTTATTATTCACTTTCGGGTTCCTATTTTAATAAGCATAATTTATTTATTTCATACCATGCATGCGTTATTGAATTTACGTTTTAATTTTATGTGGTTTTGCGATAGAATTATGTCTAGATAGATTCCCTGATACCGGTATGTAAAAATTAACCGAAAGGATTCGATAATTAACTGGCATCATTATTTTTACAGAAACATTTTTCTGGTTTTAATTTCCAATTGAATATTTAATTGTTTTTGTACGAAAGTAAGAAACAGTCTAAGGTTAAAATTAACAGAGCAGAAGTTTGAGGTTTTAACCAGATAGTGGTTATTAAAACATTAATTTTAAAAAAAGCATAAGCGCTTTAAAGTTAATTGGACCTTATTTGTTTTCAAAAAATACTTTTGAGTTTTAAATGAAACAGCGGAAGCGCTTATTTCGAGCTTAACTGATATGATCTGATTCAATAGAACGGAAGTTTGAGACGAGGGTTTTTAAACGAATAGTTTTTGTCAAAACTATGTTTTAATACTAAAAACAAATGCCAATGACTTACTCAATCCCTTAAGTTGACGAAATACATACCGGTGTCCCGTTATTAACCATTAGACTTTAGTTAATTCCTGATTTAACCCAAACACCCCAATTTTATAATTAGCCTTCGCTTTACATAGTGACCCTAAGATAACAGTAGTTTGACCATCAGTCTTTGTGGGTTCAATATCTTTTAAAACTGTGCGACATACTGTGAACTTGCAGTCACTACACCCGATAGACCTACAAAGCTGTGATCATCAATGCAATAGAAAATGCTAACAATGACTATGACCTTGACAGCTGGATCTTTCTGACCATCGGTAACTGGCTCAACAAATGGAAGACTCAAGATGTCATCTCAATCTCCTTCAGTCAGGAATAGTAGCTACTTTCTGTTTTATTGCTTTCAAAGTTTTGGTTATGTAATTTGTTTTAAATAATGACTTTAAGCCTTGTGCCTTACCCAGGGTACAATGGTCTACTTGTTAAGGGTTGTCATTTCATAAACATATCTTCATTTAATAAAGAATTGGATGTTTTGCATTCATATTCAGCGCTCTTTGTATTTCTTTTATTTTATCACTTTCAAATAGCTATGGGTTCTTACACACACTCATACAATATATTGCAGATCCATATCCACTATGGATCCCGTCAATAGCGATTCTTCTATTGCCACTTATGACTTTAAAAATCCGATCTACCAAGCCGAGGAAGACGGTGAGGAAGACTATGAAATACCTGGAGAACTTTCCAGACTATTATTTCAAGAGGAAAAGGTTATACAACCGCATGAAGAGCCGGCCGATGTTGTAAACTTTGGTACTGAAGCAGACAGGAAAGAAGTTAAGATAGGTGCCAACCTAGAAGATAATATCAATAATAGTTTAATCCAGATGTTGCATGATTATGTTGATATCTTTTCTCGGTCATACAAAGACATGCTAGTGCTAGATACTGATATTAAGTTTCACCATCTATTGATGAAAATGGGTTATTCTCCGATAAAGCAGAAGGTTCGTCGTATGCGTCTCGAGATGTTCGAGAAGATCAAGGCTAAGGTTATGAAGCAATTCAACATAGGGTTCTTAGTTGTTACATCATATCCTCAGTGGGTTGAAAATGTGGTGCCAGTACTAAAAAGGATGGCAAGGTGTGTATGAGTGTAGAATAAAGAGATCTGAGCAGGGAAAGCTCCAAGGATGACTTTCTGCTTCCACATATTCATGTCCTAGTCGATAACATTGCTCAGCATAAAGTATTATCCTTTATGGATGGTTTCTCGGGTTATAATCAAATCAAGATGGCACATGGAGATATGGAGAAGACTATTTTTGTTACATAATGAGGCACTTTCTATTACAAGGTTATGCCTTTTGGGTTGAAGAATTTTGGTGTAACATATCAGCGTGCTATTGTAGCCTTGTTCCATGACATGATTCATCACGAGATAGAGGTTAATGTTGATGACATGATAGCTAGGTCTCAGACTGAAGAGGAACATCTTGACCATCTACACAAGCTATTTGACAGGCTGAAGAAATACAAGTTGAGGCCAAACGAGTGCACTTTCAGAGTAAGATCTGGTTGTTAGAATATAGTTTGATTCTACAACCCTCGTAAGTGTTTTGATGATAAAAAATACAAAGAACAAATATGCACTCTAAAATTATGTTCTATTTTGTACAGAAGTTCTGAACGGAAGTGGATAAGAAGTTAAGCTACAAGGTTGTTCCTGCTGTGAACGTAGACTGATCTCAGAATATTCTAGTGTATGAAGATAAGAATTTGCACTAAGAGAAAGACATTTTAACTCTGAATGGAAGTCTAACGCTACAAACAGGACCTTATGATTCTAACCTTCCATGTTCTGAAGCTAAGCAGCAAACGTATCCCTTAAAGTTTTGAAGCGTTACTATTCATCAAAGTTGTATCAATTGCAACGACTACAAACATACAAATATCTTCTAATTAAGGAAAGTGCATTAATTAAAACTTGTCAAGTTTCCATTTTCACAAGATTGTTGTGCCTATTTAAACAAGCAACAAGGTTAAATCGGTCACGATTTACATCACTGATATTTCACAATCTTTCAACGCTACTACTACTTATTCAAATTATTCTCTAAATTGTTTAATACATCATAAGTTTGTGATATTGCTTTTGTAACGAAAAACATACTGTACACTACA
The DNA here is from genome assembly GCA_948472305.1 of Vicia faba. Lineage (NCBI taxonomy): Eukaryota > Viridiplantae > Streptophyta > Magnoliopsida > Fabales > Fabaceae > Vicia > Vicia faba. The sequence continues at coordinate 1,356,160,038 of OX451740.1, forward strand.
TTGTTCTTACTTTTGTTAGTGAAATTCCTTGAGATAAACCAGGTTGTGGTTGTACTCAAGAAGACTTTGGCATTTGTCAAAGTAGATTTGTAATCAGTTTGATTAGTGAATTAAGACCTCGTTGGAGAGAGGCGAAATCACCTTGGAGGGTGGACTGGAGTAGTTTGAGATCAAACGAACCAGAAAAAAAATCATCGTGTCATTTGAATTGATTTTTAAGGTTACAATTCAACCCCCCCCCCCTTTCTCGTGTTTTTCACTTCTTCAATTGGCATCAGAGCGCCTGGTTCTGAGTTCAAGCACTTAACCGTGTCAGTACAAGATCCAAGCTAAAAAAAACACTATGGTGGGACCAAGTCAAAACACCAAAAATGACTACCATGATGATAAAGACAGAATCAACGGCAAACCTCCAATCTTTGATGGAGAGAACTTTGACTACTAGAAAGATGGAATTGAAAGCTTCTTTCTAGCTTATGATGTTGATCTCTGGTGTTAGACCATAATTTAGTTCTACATCCCAGCAAGAGTTTTGATGATAACAAACACATGATATAAAGAACAAATATGATCTCTATTAAAAAGTATCTTTACATGCAGGATGTTCTGATGTTAGAAAGATGTTCTAATACAACTAGAAGTTCTGCCAGAACATCACTAGAAGTTCTGATTATGCGAGCATAGAAGTTGAGAGGACAATGAAAGATTCAGACGCATCAAATATCAATGACACACTTATATGAAGAAGTTCTGATTGAACTTATGAATGCACCAGCACTATGAAACAAAATCTATGATACTCTAATGTGCAAAATTCTGATCAAGCTGTAAAGAACTCTCAACGGTAATATTCATCCTCTGATGTGAGAAGCTCTAAAGCGTTACAATTCCATCAATTCAAGATCATAATTAACGGTACAAACACACAAGGATCTCCTGATTTGGAAAGCTCATTAACTCGTGTTATGGACTTACCAAAAGTATTTTCTTATGTCTCTATTGCAAGGCCTATATAAAGCAGACTACAAGAAGATTTCAATAGGATGAACAACTGCGCTCATAAAGAAAAACTCACATGAAAAAGTAAACAACGCAACTTTCATTCTTCATCTTCAACGATTCAATATTAAACTGCGTAATACATCACAAGCTTATGATACTGTTTATTTAGAAACATCATTGTACACTTTTATTCAATTAACTATTTAGTGAAATTCCTTGAGAAAACTGGGTTGTGGTTTTGGACTCAAGAAGGCTTTAACAGTTGTTAAAGTATAATTGTAATCAGATTTGATTAGTGAATTAAGTCCTCGTTAGAGAGAGGCTAAATCACCTAGGCGGGTGGACTGGAGTAGTTTGAGATCAAACGAACCAGGATTTAATGGAATATAAAGAACAAAAATTAAAAGGAAGGCTCCCCTTGAGTAGAGTAGTCAGCTAACGAGAAAATAAAATAAATCCCTGAAGATCTTTTGATTATGAGTCAAAATATTATTCATTCTCCCCCTTTTTGTAAAGAATCAAAAAGTGGTAAAGACTTTGATTGGATTGCTTTGACAGAAGTGCTTGAAACAGTGTGACATCCTCTTTTGGATACATCTGAGATTCACTAGAAATGACGTATGGGATCTGGTTCCCAAAACAAAAGGGTTCAACGTCATTGGAACAAAGTGGGTCTTCAGAAACAAACTGAATGAACAAGGAGAAGTCATCAAAAACAAGGCACGACTGGTTGCACGAGGTTATAGTCAGCAAGAGGGGATAGACTATATAGAAACCTTTGCTCCAATCGCCAGGTTAGAATCTATCAGACTCTTAATTTCTTTTGGTGTAAATAATGGCATCACTCTGTATCAGATGGATGTCAAAAGTGCATTCTTAAATGGATACATTTACGAAGAGGTATATGTGAACCAACCCCTTGGGTTTGAAAATTCCAAACATCTAGAATATGTTCTCAAACTAAAGAAATCACTTTATGTTCTGAAACAAGCTCCCAGAGCTTAGTATCAAAGACTAATTAACTTTCTGTTAGAAAAGGAATTCACTAGAGGGAAAGTGGACACAACCTTGTTCTGTAAGACATTTAAGAATGAAATTTTAGTTTTTCAAATTTATGTAGATGATATAATATTTGGATCTACTAAAGCTTCTCTGGAAAGAGAATTTGCTAAGTTAATGCAAGCAGAGTTTGAAATGAGCTTGATGGGAGAACTCAATTTCTTTCGAGGAATTCAGATCAATCAAACTCCAGAAGGAACCTACATACACCAGAGCAAATACGTCAGAGAACATATGAAGAAATTTGACCTATCAGAGTGTAAGCCATCCAAGACTCCAATGCATCCCACATGCATTCTGGAAAAGGAAGAGGTGAGTAAAAAGGTAGAACAGAAGATCTACAGAGGTCCGAGAGAATCTCACTTAACAAATGTTAAGAGAATTTTCAAGTATCTGAAAGGTACTACTAACCTTGGTTTGTTTTATAGAAAAAAACTATGAATACAATTTAGTAGGGTACTGTGATGCTGACTTCGCTGGAGACAGAGTAGAAAGAAAAAGCACTTCTGGAAGTTGCCAGTTTCTGGAAGGTAATCTGATCTCATGGACCAGCAAGAGGCAATCCACAATTGCATTGTCAATAGCTGAAGTTGAATACATAGCAGCTGCTGGATAAAAAACAAAGATGCTCTGGATGAAGATTCAGCTTAAAGACTTCCACATATTTGAGAGTAACATTCCTATATTCTGTGATAATACTTCTGCAATATGTTTATCTAGGAATCCAATTTTTCATTCTAGGACTAAGCATATAGAAATAAAGCATCACTATATTAGGGACTATATTCAGAAAGAAATCCTTACTTTAAAATTTATTGACATATACCATCAATGGGCTGATGTCTTTATTAAACCACTTTCTGAAGATAGGTTTAATTTCACTCTGAAACATCCCAACATGAAATTATGTCCAGAATAAAAGTTTTATTTATATATTCTTTAACCCTTAGAACTTTATGTTTTCTTTGTGAACATCTGATCAACAAGTCTTCAAAAGTTAGAAGAACAGTTGCGTCAAAATCTATCTATGAAGATATGAACCTTTCATTTCAAAGATAGAGGTGTGTAGTTCACATTATCAACATATGTCATCCTCTCACAAACTACCTTCTAAGGCTGAACACGTGTTCAATTTCTGAAGGGTCTAAGGCTTTGATTGGGTGCATTGAGATGTGTGTCATTGGTAACTGTTTCTTATCTCCATGCAAACCCCTATTTTCAGGTTTCATAATTACAGTGTAATCATTAATTTGTTTTCTCTTTCTTGTTGATTAAGTTTCCAAATTGATTATAAATACACAATCAATATCACATTCACTTCTTCTCGCTTCTATTTTTCTCTCTAGTTTTCGTTTGCAAAAATCAGTTTTCTCATAAATCTCAAATAGTCAGTATGAACAATGGCATCTTCGTCAAGCGCTAAAAATCTTCAAAGTGCTCCTGGTTCGTCATCAATAGTAGAACATTATGAAGAACTGATACGAACCTTTCTCACTCCAGTTGATTCTCTTGAAGTTCTCTGTGAGCTTATCATCGACTTTGAAATCTTGAAGGAGAATGGGTTTGATCTTTCTGCATATGTAACTGCTCAAGGTTGGAACAGGTATTTTGATCGTTTTCTAGGTCCAGTGTTCCCAATTCTGGTAAAGGAATTCTAGATTCATGCAACTGTATCTAATCACCAAGTTACGTCTTACGTAATGTGGAAGAAAATCTCAATTACTAAAGATTTGATTGGAAAGCTGGTTGGTTACAATGGCGGAGGAATTAGGTGCAGCGACATGGTTGAGAAATGTTCAGACCTAAAATCCATATCAAGAGTAATCTTCACTTATGGATAGCCATCCAGCAACATTAGAGATCTGAAGGATTACTACAAAATATGGGCTAAGATCATTATGGGCTGTATAAACCACAGGAAGCCAACAAGCTCTCCTGACTACATCAATATTGATCAACAGTTTCTGCTACACTTCATTTCAAAGAAGACAAGAATAAACCTCCCTCACTTGCTTTTCAATCATCTGAGAACAATCGTGAAGGAAACAAGGGAAGAAGAAAAGAACCAAGAGGGATTGGATACCTCTGGGCAGGTTAATTTCGAATATTCTGACTGAGAATAGATTGATAGAGCATCTGACAGAAGCTCAGCAGATAAGAACGCTGGAGGCATGTGCTTGAAAACCCCTTAATACCAAGAACCTGAAAAATATGAAGATTATTGACAACATTAAGAAGGAGACAACCATTGCTACACATGAAGTCATCACGATAAGGAGAATCCCTCTGAAATATTTTCCTCTATTTTTTGAGATTGATGCTACACCAGAAATAGTGGTCAGATACTTAGAAGCATGCAAGGAGGATGGAACTGCTCCAGAACTTAATATTTGTGATCTTCATCAGAATGCTCCAGATATTGTCCTAAAGAAGTCCGGAAAGAGAAATGCTGCAGGAGAAGGATCTTCTCAGAGGACTCCAAAACCTGCTAAAAAGAAAGGTAACACTTCTTTTATTTATGTTGTAGAATCAGTAGTTTTTCCAACACCTGAAACACCTTCCTCTCCAAAACCAACAAAAGATCCCTCACCTCAAACACTTGAAGATTTTGATATAGAGTTTGACCCTTCTGTAACTCTAGAAAACTTCCTAAATTAACCTCACTCTCCCAATCCATGTCTAGAATAAAATCAGCCATAACTTGATAGAGTTCTTTCTGATATGGATCTATTTGTTCAAGATTTTCAAAATCCTATCCCAGAAAATTCAAACCTTCAAACTCCTAACCCAGAAAATCCAAACCCTCAAACTCCCCAAACAAAATATTCTTACACAGAATCTGATACCACAACACCAATTCCTGGAATCAAAGAACCTCTCATTGTTCAAGTACCTCTCTCCATTCTAGACATTGCAGAAATTCCATAACCTTATCATTCCACTCCACCAAACACACCTCGATCACCTATCATAATTTCTGATTCTCCTACTACCTCTCCTATTAACCGTCCAGATGATGTGCTAAGAACAATAATTGACTTAGAAGCACTCGACCACCTAGCTTCAACCTCTCACAAAATTGCCATTCTCAAACCTAAACCAACTATAACCAAAGTAGATGTTGGTAGAAACTTATTGACTTTTGAAACAGAATTAATGGAATGGGTTAACTCTTTGATGCAAGCAAGTCTAGAAAATCCAAATCCTACTGCTTCTGATTCTCACTGGAATCAGTTCAGAAGATGGTTCAACTCAGAATCCCAAAAGCTCAAAGAATTAAGTTATGAATTGGCTCAATAGAACTTTAGTGATCAACTGAAAGCTTTCAAAGATCAAGTTCTGAGTCATTGGGAAAAGAAATCTATCCTTCTGCTGGACAATGCTCCCTGGAAAGAGCACCGACCTTCATAAGTTATTGAACCATTCTCGGAAAAACTTCCTTTGGCTATTATTCAAGAAAAGGAAAAAGAAACTAAAGAAGCCACTGAATCAGAAAATGCTAAAGAATGTTCTAAGAAACTTGCATCCTCTGAGGATACACCATTGTCATCTTTGGTTATGCAAACTCTGGAAGAGTTAAAGAAATATAATGTTGTCATCAAAGAAAGATTGGACAAGCAAGAAGACACGAGCAAAGAAATCAGGGAAATGCTGGGAAAGCAAGAGGAATCAAGCACTCAGATTTAGAGCTTGTTGGAAGCGTCGTTAACACGACTTCCCCCTCCTCAATCGTAGATTTTTTATAACTTGTTTTCTGCATTCATTATCTTGTTTCATCTGGCTCTGAAAATGTTATTGAAATCTGTTTTAATATAAATCATCTTTTTGACTCTGAATATTAATGTTTATATTGCTTTTTGATTCCAGACAAAAAGGGGGAGAACGTAAGATATTTTAAATAATAGTATATCGGGACAAGGTCTCAAACATTTTGAATATCATAACTTCTTGTTTTTTCTCTCAAAGCAAAATAGGAACAAAACTCTTACGAAGACAGAAGGAGATTCATCAAAAGCTCTAATCAGAATGAACTTCAGGGAAGTAATTCATTATTATCTGAGTACTCAACTCAGGGGGAGACTCTCTAAAGCTTTATGTTCTGTCTATTTTAATTGAAAAATCCTAGTTTTTGTCATCATCAAAAAGGGGGAGATTGTTAGAACATAGTTAGACTCTACAACCCTCGTAAGAGCTTTGATGATAACAAACACAAAGAATAAATATGGACTCTAAATTTATGTTCTATTTTGTACAGAAGTTTTGAACGGAAGTGGATCAAAAGTTAAGCTATAAGGTTGTTCCTACTGTGAACGTAGACAAATTTCAGAATATTCTAATGTATGAAGATAAAAATTTGCACTAAGAGAAAGACATTTTAACTCTGAACGAAAGTCTAATGCTACAAACAGGACCTTATGATTTTGACCTTCCAAGTTCTGGAGCTAAGTAGCAAACAGATCCCTTAAAGTTCAGAAGCGTTACTATTCATCAAAGTTGTATCAATTGCAACAGCTACAAACAGACAAGGATATTATAATTGAGGAAAGTGCATTAATTGACAATTATCAAGTTTCCATTTTCACAAGATTGTTGCGCCTATTTAAACAAGCAACAAGGTTAAATCATTCACTATTTACATCACTGCTATTTTACAATCTTTCAACGATGCTACTGCTTATTCAAATTATTCTCTAAATTGTGTAATACATCACAAGTTTGTGATACTGTTTTTGTAACGAAAAACATATTGTACACTACATTGTTCTTACTTTTATTAGTGAAATTCTTTGAGATAAACCGGGTTATGGCTGTACTCAAGAAGACTTTGGAAGTTGTCAAAGTAAATTTGTAATCAATTTTATTAGTGAATTAAGACCTCGTTGGAGGGAGGCGAAATCACCTTTGAGGGTGGACTGGAGTAGTTTGAGATCAAACGAACCAGGGTAAAAATCACCGTGTCATTTGCATTGATTTTTAAAGTTACAATTCAACCCCCCTTCTTGTGTTTTTCACTCCTTCACTGGTAAACTCTTGAGTTTCTTTGTTAGTGGTAAAGGTATTGAAGTTGATCCCGCGAAGGTCAAAGTCATTTACGATATGTCTGCTCCATGTACTGAGAAGGAAGTCATAGGTTTCTTGGGACGACTAAATTACATTTACCGATTCATTTCCCATCTGACCGCTACTTGTGAGCAGATCTTCAAACTGCTGAAGAAATATCAAGTAGTAAAGTGGAACGACAATTGCCAGATATCCATTGACAAAATCAAGTTGTACTTGCAAGAACCTCTAATTCTGATGCCACTAGTTGAAGAAAGTCCTTTCATTATGTACTTAACAGTTTTAGAGAACTCAATGGGGTATGTACTGGGCCAACATGACAAGTCTAGTCGAAAAGAGCATACAATATACTACCTTAGCAAAAAGTTCACCGACTGTGAAACAAGATACTCACTGCTCGAGAAAACTTGCTGCACTTTGGCATGGACTGCTCGCCAACTAAGACAATATATCTTGAATCATACCACTTTGTTGATCTCTAAAATGGATCCCATAAAATACATATTAGAGAAACCCTCCCTCTATGGAAGGATAGCCCGGTGGCAAATGGTCTTCACAAAATACGACATTCAGAACACCACTTAAAAAGCTATTAATGGAAGTGTATTGGCATATCATTTGGCTCATCAAGCTGTAGACGACTACCATTATATGAATTTCGAGTTCCCGAATGAGAATATTATGCTAGTCACAGATTGCGAAGAACCTGGACTGTATGAGTGACCCGAGCCAGGATCTCAATAGACTATGGTTTTCGACGGAGCTTCCAACGCGCTTGGTAACTAAATTGGTGTTGTGATTATATCTCCTAAAGGTTGCCATACACTATTTACCTCCAGACTATGCTTTGATTATACCAATAACATGGTGGAGTAAGAAGTGTGCATTATGGGTATCAAGGCTGCTATTGATATGAGGATCAAGTTCTTTAATGTGTATGGGGATTCAGCCCCAGTCATTAGACAGATTAAGGGAGAATGGGATACGAAACACCCGAATCTCATTCCTTATCGGGACCATGTGTTAACATTAATTCCATGCTTTAAGGAAATTACTTTTGAGCATATCCCTTGATAAGAGAATCAGTTGGCAGATGCATTGGCTACCATGTCATCTTTGTTCAAAGTAAGATGGGATAACAAGGCTCCTCAAATTACTATCGAAAGGCTAGACGAAAAAGCACATTGCTACGAGGTTAACACCGACAGAGTATAATAGAAGCCTTGGTTTCATGAAGTAAAGATGTACCTCAAAGCTCAAGAGTGTCCTGAAGGAGCATCTATCAATGACAAGAAATTCCTATGGAGGTTCTATGTTAAGTTCTTTTTTAGCAACAAAATTTTGTACAAGCGCAACCATGATTCAACTCTGCTTCATTTTGTGGACAAGAAGGAAGATGAGAAAATTATGGAAGATATGCATGAAGGTATCTTTGGAACTCATTTCAGTGGGAATACTATGGCTAAGAAGATTCAGAGAGCGGGTTATTACTGGTCAACTATAGAAACTGATTGCCATCATCACTCAAGAACTTGTCACAAATTCTAGATTTATGATGACATGGTACACGTTCCTCCGGTTCCTCTGAATGTCTTGACTGCTCCCTGGCCATTTGCAATGTCAGGCATTGAAATGATTGGAGAAATCAAGCCTACTGCTTCTAACGAACATCGTTTCATCCTCGTCGCTATTGATTACTTCATGAAATAGGTTGAAGCAACCTCATTTGCCCCTGTTACCAAGAGTGTTGTTTCCCGATTCATTAAGCATAACCTTATTTGTCGGTATGACATCCTCTAAAGGATTATCATAGACAATGGTACCAATCTCAACAATACTATGATCAAGGAACTCTGCACGTAGTTCAAGATTGAACACCATAACTCTTCTCCGTAGATGAATGGTGCAGTGGAAGCCTCCAATAAGAACATCAAGAATATTATATAGAAGATGACGGTGACATATAAAGAATCGAATGAGATGATACCATTTGCTCTTCATGGCTACCGAACTTCAGTACGATCATGAACCGGGGCAATTATGTTCTCTCTAGTCTAAGTTGTTTTGCCTATCGAAGTCCAGATTCCTTCTCTAAGGATTATGAATGACGCTGACTTAGACGAAGATGAGTGGATCTAAACTAGGCTAGACCAGTTGAATTTGATTTACAGAAAGAGGCGTGCGACTGCTTGTCATGGTCATATGTACCAGAAGCGTATGATCAAGGCTTTCAACAAGATAGTCAAGCTTTGGGTATATCAGGCTGGCGACTTGGTAATAAAGCGCAATCCTACCATAACGTAATCCCAAAGGAGAATGGACTCCCATCTAAGAAGGGCCATTTCTAATCAAGAAGATATTTTCATGCATGGCAATAATACTTACCACCATGGACGATGAAGACTTTATGCACCCTGTGAAAGCGAACATAGTCAAAAGATACTACACATGTAAATGACCCGCTAGGTTGACTGGCATAGGAAAAAATACGGGCATCCCAACGAACCAAAAAGGTTCGGGAAAAAAAGGGTATCCCGGTGGACTGAAAACCCGAAAGGGCGGTCCAGGAAAAAGTTAGGGATTAAAGCGTACGACTATTCCCGTTGGACGATCTACTCATAACAAGCTTTGTTACCAACTTCAAGTTCAAATGGTACTAATCAATTCACTCAACTTCGTCTGACAGCAGGGGATGAGATGCTTGAAGACATAAATGCAATAGCAGAATTGAAACTCGACGGGATCATTTTCACATAGCTATATGTTTTGCTTTACTTTTCATATTTACGACGATTTCCTCTTACTAGGATTTTTGTCTCTTTGTACAAAATCGCTTTTTTATAGGAAAATTATTAATACAAATCAATTTCAAAATTCAAATTTGTTTCACTTTTTCTGTTTTGTTTGCAAAAAACGTCCATTGACTAAATTGAATGAACATATGCATATGAATATGATTATTGTTGACAAATATAAGCATAAAAAACAGGAATAAGCATTTACTAAAGACTCCAGGAGTTTGGATAACATTCCAGTCATCCGAAAATCCCCACAGAGCTACCTTCACTAGCTCATCCTCAACAAAAATACATTCCTCGCAATTCTAATATGCTTTCAAGACAGAAATTTGAGGCATTTTCCAGCAATTAACCTATTAATAGTCCCCAACATATCTCCTAGCAGTTAAAGGAGGTTGATTATTTCTCCAGCATATAGTGGAAGCTTCCTGCGCACATCCTATGAAATTCCAATCCCCACCATAGAATTACCTCCTCAATACAGTTCACAGGAATCTAATTCCCCAGCCAAGTTTATTCCTCCAACATTATACAATCCCTTACAGAGTTCTCCTCTCTAGCAAGGCTCATTTCCTCCGCATAGTCTATTTCTCTAGCAGAGTTTATTTCCCAGTAGGATTTATTTCCCCAACAAAATTTAATTTCCCAAACAAAGTTCATTTCTCCAATTACTGCAAATCACAAGAAAATTATCTTCTCCAGCAAAATGTAGTCAAAGATGTTATCCCTAGAAGATTGCTACGGAATCTGAAACTCGATCAAATGAAATTCAACTTTGTCTTCCTCGTAAGAGTGAAGTTCGTATCTAAAACTCGATCATACAAGTACCTCGGAAGATTATCCAGCTCTTTTATCCCTAGTCAGGGTATATAAGAACTAAATTCCCCAGTAGAGCGATGAACGATTAATGTTCTTGAACTCTTCTATCCCCAAACAGAAGTCAAACATTCATAGTGGAGTATCCTCAAACAGAAAGCAGGAATCGCCAGTGGAGACATATTAAACAAGATTGAAGATTCATATTTCTTACCCCTAAAAATAGTCTGGGATTTATTTTCCCCGTCAAAGATGTTATATAAAGCTACCGATATGCTTCAATGACAACTTACATCCATACATCATTCACCAAATATTATGGCAAATGCATACAAAACACATATAGCAAACTCTAATTTACTTTTAGAACATCATTACACAATGCATTACATACGTCATGACATTGCATAAAGACTAACATTGCTTTTCAAGTAAAAGTCTACAAATAGACGAATATCATCAACGATTCTCAAACAGGTCAAAGATTAATTCCCGAAACAAGACAGGCAACAATTTATATGACTAGGTCCAAGATTAATTCTCGAAACAGAACAGGGAAACTATCTGCATGACCAGGAGATATAAATTCCTAAAACAGGATGGGTTCGCCAACAGAGAGTCGGTCAAAGGTTAATTCCTGAAATGGGACAAGATTACTATCCATGTTACAAGGAAAAAATTAACTCTTGAAACCGGATGGGAAACTATCTTTATATATAGGAAACGATTAACTCCCGAAACAAGACGGGGAAACTAGCAACATGGCCAGGCGGTCTAGATTCCTAAAACAGGACAGGTTTACCATCAAAAGCAGACTGTAGATCAATTTCCGAAACAAGACAGGGCGACTATCCCTCAAAGACTAAATCTGACAAGCATCTACTCAGGCACTCTCCCAAGAAGTTCATTCTGAAAATTATTCTTCAGATGTAATCAAGCGAAGACACATTCTGATACTCATATCGATAGTCATTTTGATGGCATCTAAAATACCATCTCCGACGACATTATGTCACCTCTCTAAATGTCATCATTAAGCCCATTCAAGCAATATTATCAGCGAATAACATTACTTCTTGCACATGCGAGGGCAAATTTCTGGGTACTTAATTGTTCAATCCTCTTCTACCTTTAGATCCCGAATGGCGGACATGTCAATATAAATCCTTAGGTTTAAAAATATCATACATGGGAAGCTTTTGTACAACAAAATTTTCCCTCCCTTTTCTTCAAGACATCCTCTTAGGGTTCTCAAATGCTCAAGGTTACTCAAGAGTTGATCCGGAAAATTCTCCTCCTAAGAAATCGACTTACAACTAGGGTTTCATTTTTCTTAAGGAAGTTTGGGTTTCAAATACCTCAAGTGGATTTCATGGTCTCTTATATGTCCCCAATAATGCGCATACCAAGTTTTATGCCTTGCCTCATAAGTTTGATAAGTCAATGGCTCAAATGACTGGAGATTAACTTTATTACGTAAAAAGTCAATTATGGTCAACATACATTCAAACTTCAATATTTTTGGTCAACATCAACATTTTTAAGTCGTATTCATCATTTTATCAAGGTTTGATCATGATTCATCAAGGAAAACTTTCAAATCATCAAAATCAAAAGTTGCCATATTAGGGTTTCCTAACGAGAAGTCAACTGAACTTTTACCGGGCATAACTTTCACATGCTTCATCATACTTTCCTCAAACAAAGGTCATTTGAAGAAAATTCAATTCTCTTACCTTTTCCTCTCTAATATCAAGTCCAAAAAATGCTTCAATTGAGAGATATGGGCCAATATATTATAGGTCATTTCAAAAGAGATTGTAGGGGACATCTTGAGATTTCCAAAAAGTCAAAGATCACCTTCATAAGATGAAAATTTAGAGAGTTATGACCAGTGTAAGTTGGGAAATTTTGAGCAAATGCACGAAGTTTAAATTGAGCAAACTTGATATTTTGGGCTATTAGGCTATTATTTCAGAGTCCAAACGTGTCATACACTTCCAATACACATCAAGACTTGTTCATTCACCCCCGTTTGATTTATTATTTTTTTTTTTATTTATTTAAAAGTTAAGATAAAAAAAAGGCTTACTACAAGAGTCCAAGCCCATGTTATGTTGACCTAATTCCATGCCATATATTCTCCACAAATCAAACACAAAGACCATGAACCCTTATACAAAGAAACTTGTCCAAAATCTCAAAATTCTCAAGAAACCTAAAGCAACTCGAAACCCTGCTTACAGTTTCTTCACTATAAACTAGCCGTCTCATTCACTTCCAAGAAAACCATAGGGTAAGGATGGATCATTTATAATGATCCAAATGGCTGGAAACACTCAAGCATGCATCACAATTCCATCATTGCATGATTATTTTTCATTCTTGATTTTCATTGCGTTGTAAGATAAACTAACCATGCTAATGTGTTCATAAGGTCTCCATGTGTTGTAAAAGTTAATTGCATGACATCATGCTATCAAAATCCTGATTTTCCATATTTGCACAGATCTGGGTTGCTTGGATTATACATCCTAAACCATGGCATTTCTGTCAAAACACATGGCCTCCTCTTGGGCTTATCATTAATGAGACGGTATACACCTACAAATTCACACTTGCACACATTCATAGTTTGTGTCCTAGGCTTTTCTACATAGACAACTATTTGATCGATTGTTCCAATTGGTCATTTAGAATACTAGCACCACACTAGTCCAACTTTCTAGGAGCATGCATATACCCACCTTATATGGGCTCTTGTTATTTACCTTATGCATTGACACAACTCTCTTCTCTACCCCTGGTCCATATACCAAACATTTTCTTAAAAGAGTCTCATAGATGAGTTTGGGCATGGTTATTCTCTAGTTTATCATAACTAGAATCAATCACTTTGGTCCATATACCAAGTGCTCCATGCAAAAAAAAGGGTCTCATGGTTGAGGATAAAAGCACCTAATATCACGAGATTAATCAAGTTAACCCTTGTTTAATCATAACCTGATTCAACACTCATATACCAAGCAATCCATTTATCTTATTGATACTTTTGCCTTGGTTTTGCGATTGACTTTTTATGCAACCTGAGTATGCCTAATTATTGGTTGATGAAGGAAACTCAAGGAGGCGTTCGGTAGAATTTTCTTATCTCGTGTGCATTGAAGAGGCAACGAACCTTCTCCATTATGTATCATCATACCTCTCTTTATTCTCGCATATTGATGCATGATTAAAAGTCTTACATTTGTAAACATGTTTTTATTGTTTAATTATTACCTTTCCTCCTACTTAACTACTTGCTTAGGTGTCTACCTATGTGCATGATCTTTCTTCCTTACTTGCTTATCTAAATTTTTTTTTCTTTAGGTATCTTATCTGAGCACCTCATATCTTGAGTAAGTATCTACTTCTCATGTACTATGCATGATTATCATTGTTAGGTGTGATGTTTTACCATCTCTTATCCTTTATCCTACTTTGATTCTTTATATTATTGATATGCGTGGTTATATTATCATATTCCTGTCTTCTTTAAGATATGATGTTTTTTCATCCTAACATGTGTGTGGTTGATATCTTATGTTCTCTATGTTGATGTTTTGTCATCTATGGTGTGGTGTTTTTCCATCTCCTCTCCTTTTGATTTAGGTTTCTACCTACATGTTTGTGCTTGATGTTTATCATCCTATTTCATGATGTTTTGTCATCTCATTCTCTGTATGATATTTTCATCTCATCTTTGCATTATGTTTTTCCATCCTTGTTAGATGTTTGGTCATATATACTAGATACATGTTTCATGATGTTTTTCCATCCTTGTTATATGTTTTGTCATCTATACTTGATACATGTTTCTTGATGTTTTGTCATTTGTACTTAATACATACTTCTTGATGTCTTTTCATCTCTTTGTGTGATATTTTGTCATCCCTTCTACTATCTTTGGTTGATTATCCTCTTGTATGTTCCCCATAGGATCTTTAGTTCACTCTTCTCTAAGTTTGAACTAAATAAACCTTAGGCTTATATCCATGTATGACAATAATAGGTAGATGTTTCTCTCTTTTATCCTCAACCATAGGATCGACCTTGCATGAAAACTTTAGGGATATTTTGTTAGTCGTCCCTTATAATTTTCTTTATCTTTTGCATATCATTAAGACTGAAACTCACTTTTCTTTTAAATCTCAAAACACTTAATAATCACTGATGAGAATGACACCTTTTTTAATTATGGGAAATGATAATCGGGTTTCTTCTCGATCTTATTGTTATTTCATTCTTGGTTTTTGGTGTGGTTCAAGTCTCAAAGACTTCCTTTCATGGATAAGTGGAGAAGTGGTTAACATCTCTATCTTGAGATCAACTAGCTATTATCTTCAATAAAACCCCAACCAAATCAAACTCTTTTGTCTTCGGACTTTCTTTTTCTTTTAAAACCTTTTTCAAAAGCTCATTCTTCGCTAGCATTGCTCATTTAAAAAACACAAAACAAACGGAAACTTTTTAGCCAAACTACCGTGCTCTAATTCCTTAAAAGGGACACATAGGTATCTGGTCACAGGGCTCAGCCGAGCAAACTTTGTAATCTTTCCTTATTTTCCGCGTGTTTTCTCTTTTGCATGCATTCCCCCTTAGCATATTTGCTTTTTAGCATTAAGCTTTAAACATAGATCTTACACACCCTTAGATTATAACTAACATAAGTGGATCATGTAAAGTACCACAAACGTGTGGGGTGCTAATACCTTCCCCTCGTGTAATCGACTTCCTTAATCAATCTATGTGGTTGCCAGACTGTGATTTCACCCATTCAAGTTTACTCAGTGTGCACCTTTCCTTTCTTGTGAGATAAAAAACGTTCGACCGCGACTTCATTGAATTTATTTCGATGATTTTTTCAGCTGGTTGTTTCCGCTGGTGACTTCACCGGGGAAAGGTTGACCAATTGTTGGTCCATCCTTAGCAAGTCACTCCTATCTTGTGTTTGTTTTCTTTTTGTTTAGGTTTTTATTTTGTTTATTGGTTTCCAACTTTGTTTGTTTATGTACTTTATTTATATGCTTTCATGCATTGCATTTTACTTTATTGTCTCCTATACTCTGGATATTGTTGTTGTGGTGTTTGTTTATGGAGTTGGGATGATACTTTTTGAGGAAAAAGGCCTAATACTATGGCCATAGTTGTATACCACTAGGAACACCTAGGGTTAGAATGGAGAGTCATGACGGATGATAGGCGTATGCCCTATTGTGTCTGATAATGAGAGCCACAGTAAGAGTAGGTTTTAATGGGGGTACTATTATTATCACGTATGTTGTACACTGATAGTACTTTCAAGAAAACCTATGACTTTAATTAACCTCTTCCTTACCTATACCTAGACTACATCCATGAGTGGGGAGGGTTTGATTCTTATAGGTACAATTGGTGACTTTGGTTCTGATAGTGACTCTAGTCCTGATGGTGACTATGATTCCGTTGATGACTGTTATTGGTGATTGAACCGAATATTTGATCCCGTGACATGTGACTCCATGAAATAGTGCAGTTGTGTCCAGTTTGTTGGAAACCATGGTCCTATCATGTTGCATCATAACATATTTACTTTTAAAAAATGATGTATAAAAAGGGTTAACATGCATATGCATTGTCATTTTCCATTGATATTCAAGAGTTAGTATCTTCATCGAAGATGGATACCATACATATCTTTTCCTATAGTCTCTTCCATCAGGATTTGACATCATTAAGAGATTTAGGCGCTCAAGTGGTCAAGCACAAATTTGTGATGCTTCACTTTCTAGGACTGTCAGCTTCTTCCTACTCTAGAGGAGTATGCTTTCATTCTTGACATCAAGGTTCAAATCTGGGTGCCTTTTGTCAATGTTCCAAAGGTGTTTAACCTTGAAGTTATTGCTGAGGCTGTTTATCTGAGCCTAAACGATGTGAATGGGAATTGGAAGCACAAAAGTGGTGTATTTGGCTTTTCGTCCAGATTTTTGAAAATGAAGTTAAAGAGTTTACGATTGAAAGAAACTGGTTGGCCTTTAATATTTTGGTGGATATCTTGATTTATGGGATGGTTATGTTCCCAAATGTCACAAAATTTTAGGGTATACAATGGATGGTGAAATTTTTTATAAGGATCTAGAAGACTTTGTTTTCTCTAATAAGGCGAAAAATCCTGGAGTGTTGAAGAAAGTACAATTATCTTGGGCTGAGATTCATAGGAAATACGAAGCTCTCCTTGGTGGGAAGGATGCTATTTCTAGGATTCCTTATACCAGATAGGTCATGAAGAGATTTGAAACTCTGTTATTGCCTTACCCTTGTGAAGAATCATTCCATTACCAGAATTGTTGGATGGGTTCTTTACACTGTATTTTGCTACTGTGGGTGTAAACTCACTTGATTTTTGATATCTTATGATGCAATATTGGTTGGCCTTTATAAATTCATCTAATTTGCAGTTTCGATAGGAATGAAAACAATGTTTTATTTGATACCTCGTCTTGATTATTGCTTATTTGTATTATCTTGTTAAGTATTTCTTGATGGTTCACAAAACTCTTGTTTGCTTGGGAAATGACAAAATCATAACATGCATAATAATGCATTTCATGCATTATAGGTTTTTGATTGGTCTTCTTATCTTGTGGTTTTGCTTTTTCTTCGCAGATGTGTTCAACAACGACTACTCACAGATAATTACCAAGAAGTTGTTTATGCCTTGGCAAGGACCAAGGGCAAATAATTCATAATTGGTAATTAGAAACCTGTGCGGGCTAGTATGCCTAAACCAATTGTTGCCCCTGGGACTTCTTCATCTCCCAATGACGAGTTGAAGAGTTAATGAGAATTATAAGAAAAATTGATTAGAACATCATAAAACAGCTACATTGGATTCCCTATAAGATATCTATTTTATCTCTTTTGAAATTTTCTGAAACTCACTAGAATGCTCTGATGAAGCTACTGAAAAATGCGTTTGCACCGCAAGAGATATCGGTTGGACAGTTTTTGCCAATATATCTGCCTGAAATGGTTTTGGTTTTACTGACTTTAATCTCCCTCGGGAGAGACGTAACCATAAAAAAACATTTCACATCTCTATGGAGTGAAAGGGCATGACTTTTTTGCATGTGTTTGTGGATATCACATCCTTTCTGAATGTATTGCCAAAAACTGCACTAATGAAGATTGACTATTCCGATTTAGAGTTTCGTCCCAGTGACTTGGTAAGGAATGTTTTGATGGATACAAGAGATTAGTGTTGGTGAAATGGACTTACCTATCAAGGTGGGCACTCGTATTTTTGCTACTACATTTTATATAATGAACATACAACTGACATATTATTTCTTGTTGGGGAGCCCATGGATTCATAAAGTTGGGGTAGTTACTTCTACCCTTAATCAGAAGCTCAAGCATCCTTTGGATAGAAAAACCATCATTATTTATTTTGAGGAATAATACATTGTGAGCCATTTGACATTATTCCGTTATGAGGAAGTTGAAGGAGAAGTTCATGAAACTCTGCTTTAGGGTTTTAAAAATGTTCAGATGATCAAGACTACTCATTCTGAGGAAAGAAAGAAACCTGAGACTTATTTGACTTCATTCAAAAATGATCAAGCACTAGTTGAGGTTGGTCACGCCGAAGGTTGGGGTCATCTTGTGGATTTCACTCCAAAGTTTAACAACTTTGGTTAGGGTTTCAACCCTGAGAAGCAGATTGCAACTCCCAAAGCTTCAAATTTTTTTACTCCAGTAAAGTTCGCCAGTTCTGGTTTTTCCTAGGATGGATGCACCAATGCAATAGTTTATGATGAATACTGTGTCTACATTATTGATATTTGGATCTTCCCAAGTGTTCCAGGCCAATCGTTGAACAAATGGACTTTAGTGGATAACATCCAAGTTACAACTGCTGAAGATCTATTTGTAGATCGATTTATAGACAAACTCATCATACTATATTTGGGGAACTAGGACATTTCATTATAGATTATGTGTCTTTTAGAAATGAAGTTCAAGACTTGATTGATTCAGGGATGGTTGTGTTCACACCATGGAAAAATGGGAATCATGTGCCCAAATGAGCGTCAATTCTGCCAAAGGTCTTGTGAAGAAATAAGTACGTACGGAGTCTTGCCTCGTCAACATGATAATTTCTAGTTTCATCTGCATTCTCATTTGTAATCTTTCTTTGTTTGGTTCAGTACTTTCTTATATGCAAAACTTGCTTATCTTTGAATATTATTCATAGTGCACTGAATATGATTGTCTTGAATTAATCCATTCACAATCACTCTTAAATGTTTTTACTTGTTTTTGAAACTCAACTCTTGTTTGATAAAGTAAAACCTCTAGAAGGAGGATGACGAATAATTTACCTAGAATCTCAAATGGTATGCTCTCGAGTAAAAACCCTGCTGATGATGTGCATGCATTATTTCAAATTCCTAAAAACCAGGGATATAAGGGAGATAGACCCCCGTTAACCCCTCTGAGCCTTCAAAGAAGAAGTTTCTTTTCTATTTATTAAAAACCTTATTTTTGAACCTAGGGGTGGGTAGTGTTCAGTTACTCTAATTGAGCGTTCAAAACTATCAAGAGTGCGCATCTGAGGATACAACAATGGTTATATAGGAAAAGGCTGAGGAAAGTCAAAACTGTAATGGCTAACCTTCACTTATAAGGGGTGTGCTTTGGTTGATGATATCCCAATGGGTATCTCTCGCACATCAGAGGTCAACAGATGATGATACAACAATGGTTATCCCTCATCTACCAAGAAATAAGGCAGTCATAACTCTTCAAAGATGACTCAAAGTAACACATTATTTTCAAAAGGAAAGAAAAGGAAATGATGAAAGAAAGAGACAAAAAGCCCTGCTAAGTTGAAACTCAAAAAACCAAGTTGCTTAGTCAAAAGTTAAGGCATCCCACTGGACTTTAGAGTCAAATTCAAAAGGAATTTTTCCAGGAAAAAGTTATGGAAAGTAAGGGAGAAATGGAAAGTTTGAATGGCGAAAAAGGATTACAAGATGAAAATCCTCAGCAAAGAACAAAGTCGTGTGATCAAACACCAAGAAAGAAAGAGGTGGGTGACTTTCATGTTCAAGAAGCTTCAGTGGTCCATCAATCATCATAAGCTCCCCTCGAGAGACGAGTGCTTGCATTGGTTTAACTGAATGTAGGACTAGAGAACATCATGGAGAATTTGTGGGCACCAAATATTTTGAGCCTTAAATCCTTTTTTCTTAAACCGTAGACCAAGCCACGTTACAACCCTTGAATGTCCTAACTGAATCATGGGTTAATTCAAAGCAATACTGTAACGAGATTATGGTAATATGAATCCTAGAAGGCTTTCTAAAAATTTTGAGTTGGTATCGCTCCATCGCTTTACTGTCTTTTTTGTACAATTTTTTTTTGATGATTCAACATCTTTTCAATAAAACTTTTTAAACTTCAATACAAGCATAGGATTTGCATTAGAATTATCATTCTTAGAATAAACATTCTTTGCATATGAAAATGTACTTAAACATCAGGCGAGCTTGCATAAAAGCATCAGATGGAAGTTTTATCATCTTGAGGGACAAATTGCTTCAGGAATGTGTTAAAGAGCAAATCATTTTGAGAATGATCTTAATCTAGGGGAGATTTTCTGTTCACTCCGTAAAGTAAAAGAAGACCAGTTTGAGAAATGTTCCGAAGCAGATCATGGGGAAATTTTGATTGCCCGGAAGTCTCCGTTGAGCCATGGTGTGTCAATTTCAATTGATCCTAAGAGTTACATTGCTTCAAACATCTATTTGACCACGAAGTAGTTCAAGTTGAGAATTATGGTTGTGTTGTCATCCAAAACTCCATGAACTTTATATCTCTTCCATGAGCATGAGGCGAGGAAATGCATTTCCAAGACTGCGATGAGTAGGGGAAGGTATTTCAATGGTAGTACTTAGTTGAGAAAGAAGTGTTAGAATATTCTATCAAGTAAAGATTTCACCAATATAGGGCAGTTATGTCGAGAATCGACAAATCTCTCAAAGTTCCGAGTGATCAAGGTACGTTACCCAAGTTTCGATGAATCCACTTCTAATATTGATTAGTCAGAGGCCGTGTTTCAAAGTTTGTAACACTGGGGAAGTTTATCTGGATGGTACAGATCTCAGTAAGTCCTTTCAAGGCAAGTTCTTCAACAACCCTACAGACTGGGGCAAGGCATTATGCAGGGACATTTCATCTTTAATTAGTTCAGTCCATGTTTCTACAAGGAACTTCTGGAAGTGAAATTCCTTCATATTATACTTGGGTCAAGTTTGGTGTAATTTATTGGGAAGAGTCGTCGTTCACTCAGTTATGTGCGATTTACCAATACTAGAATAGCATTCTTTCAAGAATGACTACGATATCTCTAGTTTGGGTTGTATCCTCTGCAACATCGAAGTTTCTACTTCTCCCCGGTAAGTATTCCCCAAGAAAAGGGGTTGTGGCTAAGATGATTCGATTGATGAAAATTCCCCATTGTTACTTGGAACTTTGCTCCCCAATATTTCCAGTGGAGAATCCTTGTGATTGATGAGATTTCTTGGTATAATATCTAAGTCCCCGGTAGATGTGTCATATTATGGCATTCATAGGAAAATGTTTATTCCCCGAAGATGATATATTTTATTGCCTAGCCAGGAGTTCAGGTTGAGAATTTTTTTATTCCTCTACAGGTTTGCCTCTGAAGATTTCTTGTATTCCCCGACGAAGTAGCTTCAAGAAAATTTCTTTTTTAAGAATTCTCTCATCTCCCATATGAAGCTGCCTTTTAAAGATTTCTTATTCATAAATTCTCTTATGTTCCCCAGTGGAAGCTTATGCTGAGACTCCTTATGTTGAAAACCTTTTCTCATTCATCAGCCAGGTCTATTTGAGGAATTTTCAATTTTCGATGTTGAGTCATGTTGAAACTTATCTCACTCCTCAGAAGAGGCTACAACCCGAAGATATCTTATTCAATAATTCTTTCATCTCCCCTGTGAGGCTGCTTTTTGGAAATCAATTACCCGGGAATGTTCATTCCCTAGTTATGTCGTTTCTTCAAAAGTTTTTATTCAAGGATAGTTCCTTTCCCCAATGGAAGTTTTTGTTGTCCCTAAGCAAGAGGTTGACAAGTTGTTCACCAAATAGTTAGAGGTGAATTTTGATTCCTTACATGCCCCATTTCATTGGTGTGTTTTCGTTAGAAGTTACGGTTTCACCCAGATCTTCTCCAACAAACGTCCAATCTCTATCTAGAATTCCCCTTCAAAAGTTACGGTTTCTCCCAGATCTTCTTCAGCAACGTCCTATTTCTATTTGGAATTCTCTTTCAAAAATTATGTTTTCGCCCTTATTTTCCCCAACGGTTTCCAATCTTCATTTGGCATCTGTTATCAGAGTTGAAAATTTCGATCTAATCTTCTCCAGCATAGTTCACAATATATTTTTGCTATTTCTCTAAGAGATTGTAGCCCGTTTCTATCGGTTACTCAGTTTGTTACTCCCCAAGATTTTTGGCTCTTCAGGGTTTCTCTCCAGCGGTTTCTTATACCTTCCCTTCTCCTTTCGAATTTGCACCTGATTTTTGCAAGTCATGTCAGCTTTTGGCCTGTTGGTTGTTGGCTTCTCGATTGGCTATTCCCCAGTGAAACATTTAGTCATCCATCATTGCATTTCATCCTCAAAGTGTATTATTTCCATTCTATTTTTGAAAATCACTCCATGAAAAATAATAATTTAAACATGCATTGGAACATAAGCCATTATTGTTTCTATTTTCTCCTATGGATTTTCTAAACTTTTGACGATATCCCCAACGAGGTCTCTATCCTCAGTACCTAGGTGTTCACCCATACAAGTATCCCTTTTACATTACCACTAGGTGATTGAGTGTCTACTCATTATCTTTGATTGAAGTCCAGTTTCTACCTGGCGCGATTTTCTCGGGTTTAGTCTTTATTTCCCTGGTTGGTTCATTTCAATGTCTATTTATATACCTTCTGAATACCATTCTCGCCATGATATTCATTTCGAGCCTAGTTTTATCTAGTTGCTTTTAGGTCGAGTTTCATCTCGTTACCTGTGTATGCAATCCAGTTTCGTCCTGGTACTCATCTTTGGATTAGTTTCGTCTAATCTTCTTGAGTTGAGTTCACTACTTGTTTTAAGTATCATCTTTGGACCAGTTTCGTCAAGTCTTATTGAGCCGAGTTTCTACTATTTATTTGTCTCTTTTATTACTTGGGTCCATTCAACATCATCTATTGTCTACCCTCGTTTGAGACCAGCAGGTGTTTTGTGAAATACATGCATTTTCTGTCACCTTTCTATTGGACCCAATTTCTATTATTGTCCTATTGATTACTTTTTCAGAGTCTAGTTTCGTCTAGTTCTCCTTAGGTCGAGTTTTGTCTCGTTACCTTGTTTTCACACCAGTTTCTACATGGCGCATTCTTCATAAGTACTCCCTGAGGTCGAGTTTTATCTCAATAACCTCTACTCGATCCTACGAGCGTTCCGCTAACATGCAGATGGTATAAGATCAATTTTATCTGCCCTTTGTTGATCGAGACCAGTTTATTTCTGGTATACCCCCATGGATCCGATATATATTCGAATCTTAAGAATCTAGTCTCCTCTAATTTTCTGGGGTTAGGTTTTATCTCATTATTTCAATTGGTATTCCAGTTTCGTCCTGGCGCATTTTTATATAATTTATCTCATCTAGTTTTCTGGGGTTGAGTTTTATATCAGTATTTCAATTGGTGTTCCAGTTTTGTCTTTTAAAGTCTAGTTTTGTTTGGTCTGCTTGAGTTGAGTTTTAGCTAATTTTTGCAATTTGCGCTCCAGTTTTACGTATCGCAGCCTTCTAAAAGACTAGTATCCACTAGTTCTCTTGGTGTTAGTCCAATCTCGAATTGGATTACTTTTCGAGTCCAATCTCTACTTGGCTCAGCCTTTCAAATCCAATTTCTACTTGGTATATCTCTTGAATCCAACTTTATCTGACATTCTTTGGTAAGATTTAGTGTTTACTAGTCTTCTACTCTTTCACCAAGTTTGCTTGGTGTTATCCTTACAATATACAAGTACCAGTGTTTCTGCGCTTCTGTTTTGTTCAGAGTGAAAATTTTTGGGTTCATTTAGTATTCAATCCTCTTCCCCTTAGAACGTTCGAAAGCTGACACTTTTTCTCACTTATCAGATGTAAGAAGATTGAACAGGGGCAACTTTTGCATCCTACAATTTTCCCTCTTCATTTTACTTTTAGTGGCTTATTTTTCATCATATGCATTTCATAGATTGTGATGGGATCAAGGTTATTTTGTTTCTCAAGCTCTCTTCAAGCAATGAAATTTGATTGTGTCGTCAATCAGTCCAAGATGGATCTCATATTCTCATTCTTCCGTCTATTCAAGCTACAAAGGATTTTTAATGCCTCATGGAATCTCAACTAATTCTTTGTTTCATCAGAAGATTTAGGATTGTAAGGGTTTGGCAATGGATCACACCTTTTCCTATCTTTTGGCTTTTGTGCTAAGACTTTGATTATTGAAGAGGGATTACCAGGAGGTTATTAATTTAAAGATATAATCTTCTGCATCAAGATTTGTCAAAGCTTATCTTCATCATTGAAAGGGATTTATTATAATCAACGTTTATTTATTCTAAATTGTCTATTTCTTACAAATTCAAGTTGGTTTAGAATTTGAGAATTGAAGGCTCATTTGATAAGTTTAGACGTTTTAAGTGCGGGAAGGAAGTTGAAAGTTGAAATTTGTTTCAATCATCATTTTCAAGGAAATTTAAGTGAGTTTAAATTTGGAATTAGTTAAAGAGGAAATCAAGTGTGATGAATCAAGAGAAGCAATTTTTATTCCTATGTTAAATCACATTGTTTTGTGACTTCTCTTTGAAATGAATGACCAAATTTACCTCATTACAAGTCGGAAGTTTCACGAATTTTTATCCAACCGTTTCAAGTTTCAAATTATATGGATTTCTATCCAAGTATTTCAAATTCGCTACTTCATATTAATTTCTTTCAAAATTCATTCAAGATCATCCAAATTTACCAAAGATCCAAGTTTGATTACAAATTCTACAAAGTATCATTAATTTCTAAAGAATGCAAGAACATTCCAATTTCCATTTAGCTTCATACATCACCACTTCTTTTTTGTTACAAGAGGGTTTCAAGATTCTTAGTTCCTAAGTTTCAAATTACATCGTCGAGACTATAAAATCATACATGTTCTTAAACCTAAACTTATGATTTCTAAAGATACTTTCCATGGACTTTCTTTTGAATCTCCCTCCAATTTTCCAAGTCAGGCCACATATTATTCTTCTTCCTACCATGGACCAATCATCTTTCTGTCATCTTGCATCACATGAAACAAGGAAAAGAAAAAACATATTTGTTAGCAAGCAATCATCAAAAAGACATGAAAAAGAATAGATAAGAAAGGAGTTTCCAAGCAAGTTTCTTTTCAATTTCATCATAAGGGTTCGAGCAAGGAATCAAAATTAGGAATTTCATTTAGTCATGTTCAATAAATCAACAATCAAAATCCTTATTGTTATTTTATTCTCAAACAACAATATCAGAATCAAAATAATCATAGGCCCGACTCCCAATTACTATAAATCACAAAAGATAAAATTTGGTTCACGGTAAAAGGGAAATTTACTACTCAGTACAACTCAGAAAAAGCAGCACTTCATATAAAAATCAGAGCCCTATGTTTGGCAATTATTTTGTTTCTTTTTCAGGATAACACGTAGGTTTGTAATATACTAATTGATTCCTATTCTGAATCACAAAACACATCCATGGCGCAGTGAATGAAGGGCGTGCCTGTGAGGCCAAGGGCGTGGGTTCAAGTCCCCCACCCCCATATGCACATATTTTTTCTTAATTTCTACTAACCCTAATTTTCACTCTTTTTTCTTAATTAATTCCTTTTCTAATTAATCATTAACAAAAAATTAAACTTTTTTTAAAACCATAACAAATTAGGTTTATGTTTTTTAATTAGCAATTAAATTTTTGACATATTTTTATTTACTAATTAATTAATTAATTAACCTTTTTCTTAATATAAAAATAAATTAGAATTTAGGTTTTAATTACTATTATTAACACATAAATTATTTTCTACATAAACACACAAAACATTAAAACATTTTTTCTGACATCGTTTCTTATTCCTTTTTGCTATTTAATTTTCTTAGACAAAATGTATATGTCGCATTATCAATGTAATAGCTTAGATTTATATTCCCATATTTTTTCCTATTATGTATCTGCTTCGAGGATGTAATAGCGTAGATTTACTTTCCCGCCAATATTTATAATTATGTATCTCTCCCAAAGCCATGTAATGCATAGGACTTTATATTCCGCACTTTACTTTTCTGTACATATTTAACTGCTAGTAAAATAGGGTTTGCATTGCAAGACTAAAAGCAATCTAGAAAACCCTAAATCCCAAGATTAAATAACTGGAAGAAAAAAACTTTGCACACTAGTACCTCTAGGGTAACCTCTCTTGTTGCCTTACGATTATTGGTCACGTCCCTCGAAAGTGGGTATATTTTAGCAAAAGACTCCCGATCAAATCATCATAGTCCCTACGATACAAAATATCATGGTCCCTCGATGTCCCTCAAATTGCCTACAAAAATATGATCTAGTCCCTCGATGACCCTACAAATAATATGATGACAATCCCTTTGATTTGCTAAAGTATCCTTACATGTGGCCTTCAATGACCATACAATGACCCTACGCATGTCCCTTAACATCCAATAGATAGGATTACCTACCAGTTAATGGTATGGATAACACTATCCCCAAAGGAGAAGGAAAATAACAAGAAAGACTTTAGTGGGTAGGACTCTTGAATGCTTGCTCACAAACGAAACATTTCTCCCATCACACTTTCTAAACAAGTAGTTTCAAAAACATTGTATACATTCTTAAGGACTGATACAAGCATAATTACAAACTTAGCCTTACATTGGCATTCCAAAATATTCTCAAACAAATCATACACACACAAAGCAAGTTTTAAAAGTGAGCTAAGAAATTAAGAGCCCGTAGATAACTAAGAATGAAATGGGTGTTAACACCTTTCCTTTTCATAACCTACACCCCGAACTCAAAATCTTTTAAAGGTATTTCTTGTTCTTTTCACCTTTCCTAAGTATTGGATAAAATAAAAGTCGGCGGCGACTCTAGCTATCCACACATTTGGATAAAACCAAAAAAGTCAGTTCTCCCACCGTATTACACCATCTCTTATCTTTTATCCTACTTTGATTTTTGATATCATTGTTAGTTGTGGATTTTTTATCATATTCCTGTCTTCTTTAAGATATGATGTTTTGTCATCCTAACATGTGTGTGCTTGATGTCTTATCTTCTCTGTGTTGATGTTTTGTCATCAATGGTGTGATGTTTTTCCATCTCCTCTCCTAGTGATTTAGGTTTCTACCTACGTATTTGTGCTTGATGTTTTATTATCCTATTTCATGAAGTTTTGTCATCTCATTCTTTGTATGATGTTTTATCATCTCTTCTTTTCATGATGTTTTTCCATCCTTGTTAGATGTTTTTTCATCTATACTTGATACATGTTTCATTATGTTTCCCATCCTTGTTAGATGTTTTTCCATCTATACTTGATACATGTTTCTTGATGTTTTGCCATCTGTACCTGATACATAATTCTTGATGTCTTGTCATCTCTTTGTGTGATGTTTTTCATCCCTTCTCCTATATTTTATTGATTCTTCTCTTGTATGCTCCCCATAGGATCTTTAGTTTACTCTTCTCTAAGTTTTAACTAAATAGACCTTAGGCTTGTATCCATGTATGACAATATTAGGTATATGTTTCCCTCTTTTATCCTGAACCATAGGATCCACTTTGCATGACAACTTTAGGGATATTTTGTTAGTCTCCCTTTAGACTTTTCTTTCTCTTTTGCATCTCATTAAGACTGAAACTCTCTTTTCTTTTCAAACTCAAAACACTTAACAATTATTGATGAGAATATCACATTTGTTAAGTAAGGGAAATGATAAGCGGGTTTCTTCTCGATCTTATTGTTCTTTCATTCTTAGTCTTTGGTGTGGTTCAAGACTCAAAGACTTCCTTTCATGGATAAGTGGAGAAGTGGTTAATATCTCTCTCTTGAGATCAACTAGCTATTATCTTAAATAAAAACCCAACCAAATTAAACTCTTTTGTCTTCAGACTTTCTTTTTCATTTAAAACCTTTTTCAAAAGGGCATGCTTCGCTAGCATTTCTCATTTAAAAAAAAACAAAGCAAACAGAAACTTTTAAGTCGAACTACCACGCTCTAATTCCTTAAAAGGGATATGTAGGCATCTGGTCACGGGGCTCAGCCGAGCAAACTTTGTAATACTTTCCTTCTTTTCCACATGTTTTTTCATTTGCATGCATCCCACCTTTGGATCTTTGTTTTTCATCATTAAGCTTTAAACATAGATCTTACACACCCTTAGATTATAACATACATAAGTGGATCATGTAAAGTACTATTGACGTGTGGGGTGCTAATACCTTCCCCTCGCATAACTGAATTCCTTACTAATCTCTATGTTTTCAAGACCGTGATTTCACCCCTTCAGGTTTACTCGATGTTCACCTTTCCCTTCCTATGTGATAAAAAAAGTTCGATGGCGATTTCATTGAATTTATTTCGATGAATTGTTCAGCCGGTTGTTTCAACAATCACAACAACTTGAAATATAAAACAGGAAGAACACACTTCCCAATCAAATATTAGGAGTTGCTTAAAAGCTTCCTCCAAGAATGATATTCAACTCTTGCTTCACATCTTCAAGGAGAACAATAGCTTGATGAATAAGGAACAATCATTCAACTAAAATGTAACAGTGATACATGAGGACGTACAAACACAAATAGAGAACCTAAGGAAAAACCAAACCTTAAAACCTTATTTTTCACACGTTTTTAAAATAAAAACTCTGCTTAAAAACTAGGTCTTGGACGAATCCTTATATAAGCGTCTTCATTTGGGCTTGGATTGGCTTGCATTCTTCAATCAACTCCAACCTTCAGCTGAAAAATCTATGCAAAATACTTTCCACAAAAATAGAAACAATCTTCATAAATAGTTTCCTATAAAGTTTCAATCGATTATTTTTAGTAACCAACATAATTTACACTTGTTTCTAACAAAATACTTGATTGGCATGCGCTTATAATGAGTACAGAAAATATTCCAGATACTCATATCTTAAAATCAAATCTTCAAGGATATCTAAAAGCATTTCCTACAGCATTACCCTCAGGGTGTCACAACGTCTTATGTGACATCTAGAAAAACTCATAACAGAAAAAACATGTTATGATAGTTGATAAAGATGTTGCACCATGTTACTCAACACCAACATAGAACCATACTTAGAACCATGGTTAGCCAAAATTTAGCCAACCATGGTGTCCAACAAAGTGATGAATCAGCTGCATTTTATGAAGATAAGCGTAGAAGTGGAAGATCATATCAAACGCATCGTGGTGGCCCCGATGAACGTTTATGTATTGCATATCATTCTATTTTGGTTTATGGTCATTTCATTTCATGTCGTGCATTTCATTTTAAGAACTCTTTGTTATTTGTCTTTATGTCCTTGAATTTTCTTTATGTGTTTTGAACAATGTGTGCAACTTTGTCTTAAATATGTTATGTTTGATAATTTTACTTTATGTTACCTTTTATCTATCTTTAAAATTAGCGTCATTACATATATATTAATTTATGTGTAAGTACACTCTTTCTATGCAAAAATTGTCTATGTGCGATATATACATTTGTTGTGGTGTGATAATGGAGATACTTATAATCATGTGCAATGACTATTTTTGGTGTTGTCAAAGGGGTAGAAGACATATGTAATGATAAAGATGTGAATCACATATTTAGGGGAGCATTAATCGTATTGTCTTATTGCAAATTCACATTTTTTTTGCCATCATAAAAAAGGGGAAGTTTGTGAGAACCTAGCATTTTAGAAGTTGGATGTTATCTCTAAGTTTAGTGTGGCACCCTATTTATTTAAAAGTCTTAGGATATGTTGGAATCATATTGAAAATTGACTCATGCATTAAAAAGTGGTTTTTGCACAAAATTGAACTGCATGTGTCGACACATTCAGATTTCAAGTAGACATATGTAAGTAAGTAAAAAAACATTTAGAATCTGAGTTAGTTAGGACGACACATACATCGTACAGGTCGACACACACTGAAGCATTTTTGAAATTACAAAAATTGATTCAAGCGCATTAATTCAATTGAAATTCATATTTCGTGCACAACTTGTTATTAAATTTACATATCCGAGTTTCCATTAACGTTCGTAAAGACAACTTGTTTTCAAAATCTCTTCCGCTCAAACTCTTAGAAAAGTAATCTTTCAAAACCATAATTTTTTGTAATTTTTAATTGGGTATCTATTCACCCCCATTTTAGATACATTGTAATTGTCTAACAACCCTACTGCATAAGGTAGATGAAATCAAATAAAAGGCCTCATTGTAAGGTATCCCAAGAGAAAGCCTTTGGGTGTACAAGTGTATTAATCACAAGATGGAGCGAGCATTTGACATTAGTCAAAATGAGCATTCCTTTCCCATTTGAGTAAGCCACAATATAAGAAAATCACATGAGTAAGCACATAAGCAAATGAATCATCAAGAGCAAGTAATAGAAGCAGATGAACACCAGAAGGTCCAAATAAATATCAAGGCCACAAAGCCACAAAGAGAATTCCAAGTCTTCAAGTAGAGATCAAAGTTTTTCATAATAAGTCCAAGCCTTTAATTAAAGTCCAGAAGTCCAGATGAATCACAAAGTCTCAAAGACAAACACTCTAAGCAAAGAAAGACATTGAAATCTAAGGTCCAAAGTCAAAAATACTCCCCAAGCAAAGGATATCAACATAAATTCCATAAGATCAGACGAATGTTTTTCATGGTTTTATCCATTTTATAATGTTTTCGTTCTTTTTGAAGTAAGAGAAACACAAAGATAAAAGGCATAAGGTAAAAGGAAAAATAAAATAGTAAGTGAAATTCGGGTACTTTCTGTCCAGATGTCGTACACGATGTCGTACCCACATTCTGGTATAAGATGTCAAACTAGATGTCACATCATTACAAAACTGACAATTAAAATAAGAAATAATGCAAGAAGTAAATAACATAAATAGTTGTTAACCCATTTTTGTGAAACCTCACCCACATCTGGGGGCATCCATGCCAGGAAGGAAATCCACTATAATAGTATTAGTTTGAAGTTCCAAACAGCCCCTGTTATGCAAACTTATCAAGTAATCACTACCCGTGCAATTTAAACCTAGGAACTCCTAGATATAAGAGTCCTCTCACTTCTCTTCAGTCACAATCTAGTGACAAACTTACAATGATAGACAATAGATATATGACACTCTTCAAAGAAAAAATCAGTTATGCTTAAAAGCTTATGACTGATGAACAAATACAACATGACACACAGTCTACTCTTGCTTAAAAGCTTGTGAGTGATTGGCAAATTTCAACTCAAACTCAATCCAACTCTATTATCAAAGTGATAATACAGTGGCACACAATGAACAATGAAAAATTAACAAACTAAAAACCATAATATTTATTTCATACACACAGTTTTTCCAAATTGTATTAGGTTTATAAAGTCCTTATAAAAATACATTAGCAAGCATGGGCATTTGACTCTTCACGCATATCCAATATTCCAGCTGCAAATCTTCTGCAAAATCTTCTCCACCAAAATTGGAACAAAATATGGAGTTTCTTAAAAAGTATCCAAGATCGTTTTTATGAAACAAAATCACTTCTGGTATAGAACTATTGTTCCTAAAATAACCCTCCTTGGACTACGTGAATATGAGAACTAAAACAATACAAAATCTCACATTTCAAAAACATATATTCCAAGAAGTAAAACCTAAACCTACACTGATGTTGTGGTATATCATGTTACGACATCATTCTTAACATCTTCCAACAGTGATGTCTGACCAACATGTCAAGGCACCTGTCAGAACATCTTGTTGAGATACATGTTTTAGAAAAATTAGCGTCAATCCTAAAACCACAGACTTAACAATCCCCCCCTTTGGAAACTTTGGCTAAAACAACCTTTGCATGATATAGCGGGAGATCAGAAAATAAAGAGCAGCAAAACAAAACACAAGATACATGAACACCATGTATACTTGAAAAGTCAACAAAGAATAAATAATTAAAGCCACACACATCAAACACAGCAAGCGCATAGACAAAATTAAACTCTCACACTCTAGAACCATTCTCCCCTTTTACACAAAACTCCCTCTGTCACACAGGATCAATGACTCCCTATCACATAGAGATTAAATACTCCCCCACAAGCATAAAAAATAAAGCCAAACACACAGATGCTACACACACAAAAATTCTGCAGAAAAAAAAATAGATTCTCCCAGACAGACAAGACGCCAGGACATATGGTATGACATCCTAGCAACACCAGCACAGAGAAATCATAAATCATGTTCACCTTTAAACACAGACCCCATAGAATTTAAATAACACAATCAACACAACTTCCAAAGAAAATAACTACTAGACCATTACTCCCCATTTTTAGCCAAAATTTAGAAAAAAAGAAGGGCAATTGTGATATCACTAGCAGTAGAACCTCCCTCTCCTTCTCCAACAAAAGTAATTTATATAATTCCTCAAAGATGCAAATTCCTAGTTCATATCAGATATTAGAGGCATATACATCAGAAAGGGATAAATCCCAACCTCACAGAGCACAACATTAATGATAAGTCAGTGAGAAATAAACTCTCACAAATCACAATCAGGGTATCAAGACATGTAGTATGACATCACAGTAAATCACATTAACCAAATTAGAAACACACCACACCATACCAGAACCTTCTTCTCCCATTTTTTTAACGACAATTCCTTTTGAAAATTTTGGCTAAAACTATCATGTACCAAGAGCTGAAATGCACTAAAATATCCAGCAGCACACAATGTGCACAAATATCCAGGGGATAGCCCACAAGTACATAAGCAACAACAAATAAAAATATGTAGTAAATTTCAATATTGTCATCTTTTTCCTCATCAGTATTACGTTATACATCCATAATTTCATCTTCTATATTATCAGCTTCCTTACCAGATGTAATGAAAATGTCTAAGTCACGTGTCCTTGCAAATAACTTATAGCGGAAAGATAGAGGAGAATCCCTCTTACTTGCAACATCAGAACCGATAAAAAACCAGGATGCTGGCTATGAATTACACCATAAATCAGAGAGGGGAATGCAATAGACATCTTCACAGCAAAAGAATTATCATTCTTCACAATAAAATTAAACAAGTTTTTGGTTTCAAGAATGTAAATAAATTTACCCAAATCTATTAGTAACTTCTAAGAAAACTCTTCATCCCTTTCTTCTATCATACACCTTCATGTAATCCTTGCATTCAAGATAATCCTTATTAAGCTCACTATCCAATGATAATCTTCTTTGGTACAAATATTTCAATTTTTCAACATTTTCCACAGAGTGAAAGGAAGTGTTGTTAATGGGAATTTCGTTCATATTAGCAGTTATCTTCTTAACTAAGGGCAAGATGTCTAGAACATCTTGTTTGACATCATACTTAGAGTCACTAAAGGAAATTTGATTCCTTATCAGGGACCTTTTCTTGGAAGTAGGAGTCACAACTTTACTCCACCTCTTTGTAGGTCTAACGGGACGAACTTTCTTGGAAGTCTTAGAAAGCACATCATCATTCCATTTCCTTTTATTATTCTTTTGGTAATACAAAGAGCCAATCATCAGAATCTAGATTATCAACATTCACAGTATCAGTAGACTGATACTTCTTCACATCAATAATTTCCTCTTTGTCTTCTTTATTAGACATATCTCTCTCACTTTCACCAGACATGCTTTCATCATCAGAATCATCTTTCTTATGACCAGTAGTGTTATCTTCAAATAGAACCTGTGATACGGTGGGAGAACTGACTGTGTGTTTTGCGTTTGTTTTCGCAAATGTTTCGGTTGAGCAAGAGTCGCCACCGACTTTTTATTTTATCCTAAGGAAAGGTTTAAAAAGCACAACAAAAAACCTTTGAGATTTTTCTTGGGTTCGGGGAGTAGATTATAGAAAGGGAAGGTATTAGCACCCTTTCTATCCATGGTTATCCATGGGCTCTTAGTTACTTGCTTAGATCACTTGCCTTTTGTTTTCAATTGTTTGAAATGGTGCTTTGTGTGTGTGGGTTTGAAAATTGTTTTGAAAAGAGGCCAATGTGGTGGCAACCTTTGTAATGATCCATGTTGGGATGTATACAAAGATGTATGTCTTTAAAACAGGTTTTCATTTGTTTTTGAAAGTTGTTTTGAAAGTGTTGTGAGATGTGGTTTTAGAAAATAGGCAAGTGTTTTGTTTTTGCAAGTTTGATTCAAGTAACTAAGAGGTTATCTACTCCTAAATTTCTCAAGGTTTATTGCTATGTTTTAAACCTTTTTAACAAGTTTGTTCCACCATTGTATTTGGTGGACAATCTCATGTTAGGATGTGAAAGGGACGGGCGCGGGTCATCGTTTAGACCATAATTGCAATGGTGTCAAGTATCTTTGGGCAATTTTCTTTAAGGGACTTGATCATTTGTTTAGGCAACTTTTTGAAAGCGTCATCGAGGGACTATGATCATTTGATTTGTGTTTGTTTTGCCCAAAGAGACCTAACATGCAATATGGCCCAATTTTGAAAGGCAATAAGTGGAATACCCTAGGGGGTGCAAGTGTGATTTGTGTGTCCATTTTCATGCTTGTTTATCTTGAAATTAGGTCAAAACTATTTTCGTTGTTTTTTCGCATACAAACCCTAATTCTAACATGGTATAATTAGAAAGCAATAAAGTGCGAAAATAAATTTACTAAGCTATTACAAAACCATATATGGGAAGGGGGGTACAAATGTTCAAATGGGGATTTTTGACAAGGAATTTAAACCTAACTATTACATCAATATTTGAATTATTTACAAGATATTTATTTGCACAAATTACATGAAATAAGAATAAATATATAAAAATGCAAAAAATGGTTTTTGTATGCATGAAAAAAAGTATTTTTATATGTCAAAATAAACGAAAATAAAAGTATTATCTTTTGGAGTTTTTTCATGTTTAGGGAAAAACCCTAATTTCTTAAATAGAATGGATTAATTATTTAATATGTATAATATTTATTTATTATATACAAAAAATAAAATAAAAATGAAGTATATTATGAAAAAAGGTATTTTTTATATTAAATATTAATAAAAATAAAAATGTGTATATTTTATATTTTAACCTAAATATCCTAATATATATATATATATATATATATATATATATATATATATATATATATATATATATATATATATATATATATATATATATATATATATATATATATATATATATATATATATATATATATATATATATATATATATATGTATTATTTTCTTAATATGAATTATATATGCAAATTAATAATTTTTAATATTTAGAAAAAGAGTATATTTTTTTTTATATAAAATATTTTCAGAAGGTAAAACAAAATAAAAATGAAAATAAAATGTATTTGTATATTTTTAGTATTTTTAAATAAAAGGGTATCTATTTATTCATTTATGTTCAAAAAGCTAACCTAAACAAATAAATACCTAACAAATAGGAAAATGGTGAGAAAAATATTTTTTATATTTTTAATATCATAAGAAAAAATAAATAAGTCAAACCAAAAAAGAAAAAGTCAAAAAATCATTAAAATGAACATAATGGGCTTAGGGGGTTCAGAATTAAATGTATGGTGCAAATAAGAAAAACATTCCAGGCCCAGCCCAGAACCAGTCATCTTCAACCTCAGAACAAACTTGTTCAAGCAATCACGCGTTTCCTATCTCCCAATTCCTGGACTTTTAAGCAAAACTTTCAACATGAAAAGTGTAGAGCATGAGAAGACGAATCTAGGGATATAAAAAACATGACTTAACTCTCTAAGATGAGGGAGAATTTCTTCTCCCCCAATTCCTGACCTAGTTTTTCATCAATGTTCAGACTCAAAATTCTTGCAGCACACATAATATAAATGAAATCTAATCATATGGGCATGTTCAGGGCTATGATTGTGACATGTTTCCTTCACAAACCTAAAGCTAACAATGCCTATACTGAGAGATAGAACTTCATGAACATACCTGTTCAGTTGGAATCGTGCCTTGCAATGGAGGAGTTTTCAGAGCAAGATGATGACTTGTACAGCTTCCTTGAAGTGTGAGGATGCTATTCCAAGTTCTACTTTGTCCTGAAACTTCTTGAATTGTGCTAGAGAAATCCAACTACAAAACAAGAAAATGAAAATGGTGGAACTGGTTAGAGGAGTTACAGGTCGTGTTTTAGGTTTTGGTTAGCTTGCATTGATGGTAGGGAAGGTGTGTGAAGAGCTTTTAGCAAGAAAGCATGAAAGGGATGAGAGTTGGAACTCAATCTGCAGAGGTTACTCTGTTTTGGCAGTTTGATGGTGATTTTGAGTTTGTGGAGGTATTGGAGGTCTTAGGGTCGTGCTTCAGCTTAGGATGAATGTTTGGAATATGTTTGATAACTTTCTCTAAGGCTTGGTTGACTGATATGGAAGTTGGTATGTCATA
The DNA here is from genome assembly GCA_948472305.1 of Vicia faba. Classification (NCBI taxonomy): domain Eukaryota; kingdom Viridiplantae; phylum Streptophyta; class Magnoliopsida; order Fabales; family Fabaceae; genus Vicia; species Vicia faba. The sequence continues at coordinate 1,356,196,626 of OX451740.1, forward strand.
TGCAATGTTTCTTGAACTTTAAGCAAGCAATGGTCACCTTGTTTTCTAGACAGGTAGATGACCCCTAAACATGCTGCAAAGCCTTGCCTTGATCAGTGCAATATGTCTCATAACTTGTGCCTCTGAGATTTCTTTGTACTTCAAAGATATGAGAACTTGACATAAAGCAATCTTTTCAAAAATGGCTAAAATGCTTTTTCCATTTATGGCCTAATCTTGCATACAATGCTTGGATACACAAAATAAGGCTTTGGCACAATGAGTATGCATTAAATTATTGAGTGTTGGATGGTTTAGAGACCTGTAATGTAGCATAAACCAAGCTGACTTGAAAATGCATAAGTTATGAACATGGAAATTGGTCAATTCAAAAGTGAGTTTTTGCCATATTGCAAAATTCGATTCTCTCAAGTTATGAGGTTGTTTGATGAGTTCTTTGACATTTTGGAAAGCTTGGAATTTGTAATACAATCCATCTTTGAAGTTAAAATTGAAATTCCAAGTGGAAGTGTATGAAAAATGGTCTTGAAGTTAGGTAAAAAACTTGCCTAAAAAGGTCAAAATTTCACTAAGTTAAGAATGGTTTGGTACCCTTGTTCCAAAAATTGTAACTTGAGATAAAAGCTTCTTTTGGGAAAACTTTGTGAATCAAAGTTGTAGATTATGCAATAGGCTAAAACTTTCATGTTTTGACTTTTACTTGAATCCAAATGAATCTTGGTGATTAAGTGGGGCAAAGTTGGGAAAAAATTAGGGTTTTTCATAACTTAGAAAAATTCTAAGTTATGAAAAATTCTCATTTCAAACCCTAATTTGCAATTTTTGATTTCTTGGTGAACAAGTTTCATGATTTGGCATGCTTTGTTGAAAAATGAATCTTGACCCTTGTTTTTGACCAAAAAGTCAAAGTTTGACTTTTCAGTATACAGTCAAAATTGATCAATTGACTGGGAAATTCAACTATCAATCTTGTGTATTTGGGATCCTTTGAACTTGTTGAGCATGTCAAGATAATTCCATGGGTTCCTTGAGTCCATATGTGAGCTTGGTTTGCCATTGGCTAGGTCAAACAGTCAAAAATTGCCTTTGTGCAGTCAAAACCCTAAAAATGACCATTTTGCCCTTTTGATGATCTGATCAAATTTCTTGTGGAATTGTGATCCAAACATGATAAAATGGTCCATGTGAGTTCATAATGTTGATGTGGGTCAATTTTCATGAGATTTGACTATCAATTGGCCACAGTTGACTTTTTCCCCAATACAGTTGATTTCTAGGTCAACTGTCCAATTGACTGTGCAAAATTTGGAATCAAGACTTGAAACATGGTATGGATAAACTTGGAAGTCCAACATGAAGCATGAAAGTCATCTTAGGCATTTTAGGTCAAAATATCTTTGTGCAAACACAAACCCTAATTTGGGTCAACAGTGCAAGGAGAAGTCTTGAGCAGAGGAAACCCTAACTGGATCTTGATTTTCAAGGGTCTTGTGATGAGAAAATGTTGAGGAAATGGGAGGGCAAATTTTGGGGTACAACAGTTGCCCCTGTTCAATCTTCTTGAACCTGAAGAGTTAGATTGGCAAGTTTGCTTTTCGTGACTCGAGGGTAAAAGGAGATTGGACACTAGAGTGCCCGGAAATTTGCACTCGCATGTTGGAGTATTAGCAATGTGATGTCGGGAATGGGCTTGCAGATGCCATTTGGAGAGATGGTGGATAGGGAGATGGGTTTATAGATGCCATCTGGAGATGCGACGGAACTTTGTCGGGAATGGGCTTATAGATGCCATTTGGAAGTGTTGATCACACAAGAGATTCCTTAGCGAGAACTTGTGTATTTGAGAAAGACAGATGTTTTCCAGGCTTGTTACAGGTGTTTGATCTTCAATCTCCTTATGCAGATATGCCCTGGCTAGATACAGGTATCGAATCTACAATCAGTTGCTCACAGATGTGCCCTGGCTGGATACAGGAGTCGAATCTGGAAATAGTCGTCAATAGATATGCCCTGGCTGGATACAGGAATCGAATCTTCAAACTCTTCAGACGTGCCCTGGCTAGATACAGGAATCGGGTCTGGAAATGTGGTCAACAGATATGCCTTGGCTGGATACAGGAATCGAATCTGGCATTGTGATAGTTGCTAGATATGCCCTGGCTGGATACAGGAATCGAATCTTCGAACTCTTCAGACGTGCCCTGGCTAGATACAGGAATCGAGTCTGGAAACTGATCACTCTTAGATGTGCCCTGGCTAGATACAGGTATCGAATCTGGAATTGTGACAGTTGAAGGTAGTTGTCTTTGGGATTGTCTTTTTCCCTGAAAAGGCAAAAACATAAGTTGTATGCAATGTCATGATGTATGATATGCCTGATGTCATGATGTTCAACATGAGATAGTGTTGTATGCACTTTATCATGTATGTAAGCAAGATGTATGAAAATGTGAAATGTTTATGAATGTAATTTCGTCTTAGGAAAATAAATCCTTGACGACCGGCCGGGGAATTGCTCTGTGGAAGAGATACTTTGCTGAAGTTTCGATGAGAGGCCTGCTGAGGACTTCAATCATGGATTCCGCTGGGGATGATGATGATAAACTCCGCTTGGGAACACCAAAGATAAACTCCGCTGGGGAAAAGGAAGAACTTTGCCGAGGGCGATCTTCCGTGGCAGATAGCTGAGGATAACCCAGTTATAAGCCCTTGTGAGGAATAACTTTGAATAAAGCTCGGGAGAGACGTCCGTATTCTGCAGGGAATAAGCTTCTAGAATCTTATGGGGATAAGCTTTAAGACCTGCTGGGGATAAGAATTTCGCTTTCCTGGGGAAACTTTTTTAGAATTGCACTGGGGTACTGATATTCTGCCGGGGAACCATCTTAGGTCAAGACTGCCGGGGACGTTTGCTAGTGAATGCCTATATTCCACTGGGGAATATTGTGCCTTTTCAGGATTGACGGGGAACCAACTCTGCTTGGGGAAAGTATTGCTGAATCTTGTCTTACTCTGCGGGGAGTTGAGAGAACTTGGTCACATTCTTCAGTTAAATCTACCTTGGTACCTTGGCGGACAAGGCAACCAGACTGCATCAGACAACCTCACATTGCCCCTGTTTCTGATGTCACCTGTAATTAGTCTTTTATTTCATATGCAAATATTTATGAATCATCAATTTAATGTCAAATGCATATATCAAAAATGAACATTGGACGTTCTTCGCAAGACAAAACAGAAAAAAGGAAAAACAATGGCAATTTGTATAAGAGAGTGGATTTGTATTGATTTTGAATTTTGCCTGTGAATAGGCGTTTTGGTACAAGAGGCTGCCATCCTAGTAAGAGAATGCCGCCGAATAACATAGAATTTACAATTTTGAAAAGGAAACAAAACAGCTATGTGAACAATCCCACTGGGTTCCAACTCTGTTATCTCCTTTATGTCTTCAAGCTTCTCATCACTTTGCTGCATTGTTAAAGATGGAGCTGATTGATCGATGCCGAGATCTGAGCTAGATAGTTGATGCCGAATTCCGGATGCAAAGTGATCCAATGAGACATAGTGTTACGCTTTATCCCTAACTTTCGCCTGGACCGCCCTTTCGGGTTTTCAATCCACCGGGATACCCATTTTTGCCCAAGCCGCCTTTTCAGGTTTTCGACTTGCCGGGTGTACAAATTTTTTTTATTTCATCCCTTATTTTTGCCCGAACCCTTTTGGTTCGCCGGGAAGCCATTATTTTTGCCTAGTTGTGTCAACCTAGCGGGTCTTTAGTTCATGCGTAGTATCTTTTCACTATGTCTGCATTGGCGGGGTGAGGGAGGTCGTCACCATCCATGGTGGTCAGAATCATGGCTCCTCCTGAGAACACGTGTTAAATCACAAATGGCCCTTCGTATGTAGGGGTCCATTTTCCCCGGGGATCACTTAGAGGAAGGATGATGCGTTTGATTACCAGGTCCCCAACTTGATACTCTTGTGGTCTGACTTTCTTGTTAAATGCCCTGATCATCCGTTTTTGATACGTCTGACCATGACAGATAGCGGTGAGCCTCTTTTCGTCAATCAGGTTTAATTGATCAAGTCGAGTCTGGATCCAGTCATCTTCATTCAAGTCTGCATCCTTCATTATCCGGAGAGAGGGTATCTGGACTTCAATTGGCAAGACTGCCTCCATGCCATAGACCAAGGAGAAAGGAGTTGCCCCGGTTGACGTCCTTGTTGAGGTACGGTACCCATGAAGAGCGAACTGTAACATCTCGTGCCAATCTTTATAGGTCACTGTCATCTTCTGCACAATTTTCTTGATATTCTTATTAGCTGCCTCTACAGCCCCATAAAAATAGTTGTGGTGTTGTATCTTGAATTGTTCGCAGAGTTCAGTGATCATCTTGTTATTGAGATTGGTACCATTGTCCGTAATGATTCTTTCCGGGACGCCGTATCGACAGATCAGATTATGCCGGATGAAACGTGCCACGACGCTCTTGGTTACCGTTGCGTAGGAAGCTGCCTTAACCCACTTCGTGAAGTAATCGATTGTCACCAAGATGAAGCGATGCCTGTTGGATGCCGTCGGTCGGATCTCACCGATCATATCAATGCCCCACATTGCAAAAGGCCAAGGTGCCTTCAGGACGTTCAGAGGAACCGGAGGAATATGCACCTTGTCAGCATAGATCTGGCATTTATGACAAGTTCGAGAGTGTTGGTAACAATCGGCTTCCATTGTGGACCAGAAATATCCTGCCCGAAGGATTTTCTTAGCCATGGTGTGTCCACTGGAATGTGTTCCAAATGTACCTTCATGCAGTTCTATCATGATCTTCTCTGCTTCAGCCCTATCCACACAACGCAATAGAGTTGAATCATGATTCCGTTTGTAGAGAATGTCGTTGCCGAGGAAGAATTTTGCCGCAAACCTCCTCATGAACTTCTTGTCATTGACAGATGCACCTTCAGGGTATTCCTGAGCTTCCAAGTACCTCTTCACCTCATGATACCAGGGTTTTTCAGTCACCTTTTCGGCCTCAAGATCGCAGCAGTATGCCGGTTCGTCCAACTTCCAGATAATGATCCGGGGAGCCTCATTGTCCCATTTAACTTTGAACATTGAAGACATTGTAGCTAGTGCGTCCGCTAGCTGATTCTCCTCTCTTGGGAAGTGCTCAAAAGTTATCTCTTCAAAGTGGGGAGCAAGGTCGACACATACTCCTTGTAAGGAATAAGATTTGGGTGTTTCGTATCCCACTCGCCTTTGATCTGATTGATCACGAGAGCGGAATCTCCGAAGACACTCAGAAATTTGATCCTTAAGTCGATTGCAGCTTGTAGACCCATGATACATGCCTCATATTCTGCCATGTTGTTGGTGCAGTTGAAACACAATCGGGCGGTGAGTGGAGTATGAGTTCCTTTAGGAGATATGATTACAGCGCCGACGCCGTTACCCAAAGCATTGGAGGCTCCGTCAAAATGCATAGACCATCGGGATCCTTCCTCAGGTCCTTCATCCGGTTCGGGTACTTCACAGTCAGTTACCACCATGATATCTTCGTCCGGAAAATCAAAGTTCAATGATTGGTAATCGTCCACAGGTTGGTGTGCCAAATGATCTGCCAGTACACTTCCTTTGATTGCTTTCTGAGTTGTATATTGGATATCATATTCTGTTAAGATCATTTTCCATCTTGCTATTCTCCCAGACAGAGCAGGCTTTTCAAATATGTACTTGATGGGATCCATCTTTGAAATCAACAAAGTGGTGTGAGTCAGCATATACTGTCTCAGCCGGCGAGCAGCCCATACTAGAGCGCAGCAAGTTTTCTCAAGCAGTGAGTAACGAGAATCACAGTCGGTAAACTTTTTTCTCAAGTAATAAATAGCGTGCTCTTTTCGGCCAGACTCGTCATGTTGTCCCAGCACACACCCCATTGAATTGTCAAGTACTGTCAAATATAGTATCAGAGGTCTTCCTTCCACTGGTGGCATAAGAATGGGTGGCTATTGGAGATATTCCTTTATCTTTTCAAAGGCAGCCTGGCATTCATCGTTCCAGCGTACTACTTGATCTTTCTTCAGTAATTTGAAGATTGGCTCACAAGTAGCAGTTAGATGTGAGATGAATCGGGTAATGTAATTCAGTCGTCCCAGGAAGCCTCTGACTTCTTTCTCTGTCTTCGGAGTTGGCATCTCTTGTATGGCTTTTACCTTGGCAAGGTCCACCTGAATACCTTTATCACTTACAATGAAACCTAGCAATTTTCCGGACCTCACCCCAAAGGTGCATTTGTTGGGATTCAACCTCAGCTTGTATAACTTTAGTCGGTCAAACAGCTTCCTCAGATGATCAAGGTGCTCCTCCTCAGTTTGAGACCTGGCAATCATGTCATCAACGTATACCTCAATCTCATGATGGATCATATCATGAAATAAAGCAACCATGGCACGTTGATAGGTTGCCCCAGCATTTTTTAACCCGAATGGCATGACCTTGTAGCAGAAGGTGCCCCACTGAGTCACAAAGGTAGTCTTTTCCATATCTTCCGGGGCCATCTTGATCTGATTATACCCTGAAAAACCATCCATGAAGGAGAACACCTTGTGTTGAGAAGTATTGTCAACAAGAACGTCGATGTGAGGTAAGGGGAAGTCATCCTTGGGGCTTGCCCTGTTCAAATCCCTGTAGTCGAAACACATTCTGACTTTACCGTCCTTCTTCGGCACTGGAACCACGTTGGCAACCCATTGAGGATAAGAAGTTACTGCTAGACACCCGGCATCGAATTGCTTCATAACCTCAACCTTGATCTTTTCAGACATCTCTGGGCGCATACGGCGGACCTTTTGCTTTACCGGAGGGCAGTCTTCCTTGGTTGGCAGGTGATGAACTACAATGTCGGCATCCAAACCAGGCATGTCTTCATAGGACCAAGCAAATATCTCCATGTAATCATGTAGCATCTGGAACAATCGTTGCTTCACGCTGAGCTCTAGATTGGCACCAATCTTGACCTCTTTCCTATTTGTCTCAGTACCCAGGTTAATTGTTTCCACCGGCTCTTCATGCGGCTGAATAGCCCTCTCTTCCTAGAGTAGCAGTCTTGCGAGTTCACCAGGCACTTCGCAATCATCTTCACCTTCGTCTTCGGCCAAGTTGATCGGATTCTCGAAGTCATAACTGGTGGTAGCAGAGCTGTTACCAGTGAGATCCAGAGTGGATTGAAACCTGTATGAGTGAGTGTGTGTAAATATAGCTGTTTTGCAATATATAACACAGAAAGAAAGAAAAAAAGCACAAGATTTGAAATGCAACAAACGTCCAATGTTTTGATTGATGATATATGGAAATGTCATACAAAAGGCCCTCACAAATGGAGCTACGATGCCCCGGGTAGGACACCGAGCCAATAAAGTTTTAACATATTGTTTGTTACAAATTGAAAATCAAAAGAGTTAATTACTGCGTGACAAATGTGATAGGTGTAAAATCCTTTGCCGTCCAGTTGCTTGGTCCGTTGCTGGTGGATGGATAGATCCAACTGTCAAACTCTGCTTCCTCTATGTCCTCCTCGATAGCATTCACCCTCTGATTGGTGATAAACACCGGAGCCTTTTTAATCTTTTCCTTGCGCACAGCCCTCTGAGCCTCTGCAGTGAAGCCCAGCCCAAACTTGTCATTCTTTTGAGTGAAGTCAGGAAGCTGACCCCAATTTGCACAATTGCCTTTCTCGATTACAGCCCGGGCATCCTTCAAGGACGCCATCTTCAACGGAAAATCTTCTTCAACCACTGTTTCAGCCGATGCCAACGTTGGAGGTACCTCCTCAAAATGCTGAAAGGGGGTTTCAATAAACTCCCCGTCCATCTCGATATACCGGAATGAATTCAAGTGACTAACCATGTATTCCTCCTCACCCTGCACAGTAACAATCTTCCCTTTGACAGGGTATTTGAGCTTTTGGTGTAGAGTGGATGTTACTGCCCCAGCCTTGTGAATCCAGGGTCGACCCAACAAGCAGGAGTAAGATGGACGAATATCCATTACATAGAACGTTGAGTCGAAAACTTGGGAACCCGCACGAATAGGAATGTCTACTTCACCGTGCACCATCCTCTTAGAACCGTCGAAGGCTCTAACAATGATGTTATTGAGCTTCAATTCCAGACCCTCACAATCCAAGCAATCCAATGCCTTCTTGGGCAAAACATTCAGGGAAGAACCGGTATCCACCAATACGTGCGCGAGAGTAGTGCCCCTGCACTCTATAGAGACGTGTAGGGCATCGTTGTGATTTTTCCCTTTGGGGGTAAGGTCAGCATCCGAGAACCCCAAGCCATTGTCAATTGTCAAATTAGCTACACAGTCGGTGAATTGATCCGCGGAGGTCTCTTGCGGCACATGGGCCGTTTTCAGAAATGAAATCAGGGCTTTTGCATGGGCCTCTGAGCATAGCAGCAATGATAGCATAGAGATTTTGGAGGGAGTATGCCCCAACTGTTCAACAACATTAAAGTCACTCTTTTTGATGATTTTAAGGATTTCCTCCATTTCTTGTTGGGAGGCTTCCACAGCAGTCTTTTTTGATGCCTCCGTCCTGGCAGGCAAATCGGTAGCAACTCCTTTGCCCCGAGTATCAGAGGACTCAGCGGCAGTAGTAGACACAGGAACTTGATTCGGAACATGCACACTTGCGGGTGTGATGGTGAGAGGTTTTCGGATAACTGGCGGTGCAATGTCAGGCGAGAAGAGCCTGCCACTGCGGGTAATCTTGGCGGGACCAGTGATGTTACTGATACTGGTATTGGTGTTGAACTCCTGCTTCACTCCAAGCACATACACGTCGGCCGCATAATTCCATGGGACCGCTTTATCAGACTCATAGGGGAGAGGCCCCGGAACAGTAATAGTAATGGGTGCAACAGACATAATTTGGACTGGCTTCCTCGGGGGAGCTTTGGTAGGATTGCAAATTGTGACAACAGATATCTCTTCAGCGGAAACAAACGGAACAGCAGTTTTCTTGAACAGAATTTCTTTGCTATCCATCAGGCTTTGGATGCCTGATTTCAGCAGCGGACAACCGGTAGGGATAACAGCACACAAGAGGCAACCCTTGCTACAACCCGGAAATAAACCGGCTAGTAGTAAGTTCCTCTTAACAGTCAAAAGAGGGGTAGCAACATCATTCACCGAAACAGCATACAAATCTTCCTCAATGGCATTTACTCTATGCTGGGGCATAGGAGCAGTTACAACATTTGGCCTCTCAGGCGCTTCAAACTGAATTTCCTTCGCATCGATAAGATCTTGCACTTTATTTTTCAGGGCCCAGCAATCATCAGTAGTATGCCCAGGGCTATCGGAATGATAAGCACAACGGGCATTTGGGTTATACTTAGGAGATGCAGTATTCACGACCTTCGGCGCTTCTTTGATGGTCACCAAGTTGGTTGATAACAGTTGTGGTAAGATTTGTGACAAGGTCATACTCAACCGAGTATACTGCCTCTTGGGCCTTTCACCTCTTTGTTGATTGTACTGCTGAGGAGCAGCAACATGTTTTGAAATGACCAAAGCATTAACGGCTTGGCGACTTTCTGTCTTGACTTGTCTTCTAGGACCATAGACGGCACTTGCTTCTTTCTTAAACGGCCTCTTCTCAGTACTTGGGGAGGCAGCCTTTTGTATTTTCCCTGACCTGATGCCAGCTTCAATTCTTTCTCCCGTCAGAATCAAATCCGTAAACCCAGCGGAGGAGTTACCAACCAAATGATTGAAAAATGGACCAGACAAAGTTCCTAGGAACATATCAACCAGCTCACGATCAGTTAATGGAGGCTGCACCCTGCCAGCCAAATCCCTCCATTTTTGTGCGTATTCTTTGAACCCTTCGCCCATTCCTAGAGACATACCCTGGAGTTGGGTACGCATAGGAGCGAGATCATAATTGTATTGATATTGTCTGTAGAATGCGGTTGCCAAATCTTCCCAGTGTCGGATGCTAGTTCCATTTAGTTGGTAGAACCACTCAAGCTGTGACCCCGAAAGGCTATCTTGGAAGAAGTGAATCCAAAGGTTCTTATCCGCCATGTAAGGTTGGATCTTCCTTACGTACGACCTTAGATGCAGCTTTGGACAGGAAGCCCCGTCATATTTGGCAAAGGTAGGCGCCATAAACTTGTGTGGGATTACTACCCCAGAAAATAACCCCAAATCTCCGAAATCCAACCCCGGCACATTCTGAATCTCCATGGCGCTCAAGCGGTCTTCCAATTGCTTGTATCTGTCAGCAGCAGGTGGGTATTGTTCGTCATTATAGTCTGTCTTGTTGTCAGAGACTGCAGGACTAGGGGCTCCTCCCCCTTGGGGACTGTTTTTCTCAGCAGAAGAAGTAGTTGGATCAGCTTCATTATGGAGTGTGTTCCCAAATCTGCGTCCAGTGTTGAATAACGCAGTCCTCTTTTTCTTCTTCTTCTTCAGGAGTAAAGTCTTTAACTCTTGCTGATCTTGGGCCAGGCTTAGGACCATCTCTTGAAACTAGGCACTTTGGGCCTGAAGGGCCTTGATTGCTTGCTCACTGGATGAGTCTGGATTCATGATGACTGTTCAAATAAACAGCGAAGAAGATTAAGCAACCTGTGAAATAGGGTACCTGCTATGCATATGGTGCAATGAGATGCGTATGTTTTATGTTTTCAAAGACAAACAAGATTCAACTTTGTAGACAAATGGGAAACACACTTCATTAGATTAAAATTTTAATTGTTCAACAACTTGCCCTTAGGCATTACAGGAATGAAAAATACTGGAAAGGAAATAAAAGCTATAAAAGGAAATATCCAAAGCCCATCAATGCTCCCATGGCCTCATCTTCTCAGTGTTGATGTAGTTGTTCAAGACCCGTTCTTCCTCCAATTTCTTAGTCAGCCTCTGGATCTTCCGTTCCTTCTCGTTGAACTTTTCCCGATAGAAATCCCGTTCTTCCTTTAGCTGCGCCCAAGATCTCTTCATTGTGTCAAAATCAGTGGGTATCTGAGGGGGGAGGACAGTTGGAGGAACCCCATCTTCATCAGGAGATTCAAGAATGATAGGTCTGACAGCTTCATACGACATACCTAACTTCTGAGCACGGATGCGGACCCATCTACAATAGGGTTCCATTGGTAGAGAAGTCTTTGGTCCCAACTCATGTGGGTCAGCTTTGTGAATTCTGTCCCAAGCTTTAATGAATCCATGGCGTAGTTTATCACTGTCTGCCTGAAACTCAAAATGGAAGTGAGGAACCAACATTTCATGAGGCCCAACTCTTCTAGCTCTTCCAAACTGACGGAGAGCTAAGCATGGATTATAAGAGATTCCTCCTTGGATACCAATCAACAGAACATTAGGGTACTCTTCGCAACGATCAATGACAGCTACCTCATACAAACCTCTGAGGGTCCAAGTGATGTCATTATCAGTGAGAGACATTAACCTTCGAGCCCAACCCTTTCCTTCTTCATTCTTCAGCACGAACTTAGGAAGGTGCGAAATAAACCACCTCACTAGCAAAGGAGCACAACACCACGGAGTTCCCCATTTTCGGGCAGTACGAGCATAGAGTTGTTGCAAGATATCACCCAAAAGAGTGGGTACAGGATTCCGAGACATGAAGATCCTTATGGCATGGATACTGATAAAGGTGTCAGGATTGGGAAACAATACCAGACCAAAGATCAAAAGAGCCAGAATATCCTCGTACGCCTTGAGGTCCAAGTCATTCCATAAATCATTAGCCTTGCCAACCAGAAATTTGACCAAAAAGCCCTTAACTCCACTTCTAGTTTCCCAGTTAGCCAATACCTCTTCTTTGGTCAAGGGGAGAACCAGTGAATGGAGTTTGCTCCAAAACATGGATCCCAAGCAAATAAGAGAATTCTTCCAGGATAGGAACCAGCTGGAAGTCTTGAAAGGTGAAACAATGATACAGGGGGTCATAAAACTGGGTCAGAACACTTATCAGTTGTTGGTCCCATTTTGCAGTGATCAAGCCAAGGATAGAACCATGCCTGTTGATGAAGGAAGAAGCGTTTGGAATCCTACCAACCAAATCCTTGAGCAAAGTTGGTGGTTGAACAAAGTTGAGCCGGATAGTATTCCTACGCACGGGCATCATGATGTCCTACAAAACAGAGCAAAGATGAAACTTTTTTTGTCTTTGAAATGGGTTAGTTCTTTATACAGGATGCATGCAATGGTATGATGGCATGATGCTATGATGAAGCACACCACAAGTATTCAACTAGGCAAGCATGATAAGGCACACAAGTCACACAAGACAACCCTTAGGTTTCAGGCCAGCATGAAGTTTAGGTATTACCCTCTTTTGGTTTCGTTGGTTAAAACCTGTCCTATCAAAAGTAACCGGGTTCTAGAGGATCTCAAATCATTGACTACCCTCAATCGGTCATAACTCCAGCATCGCAATCTTTTCTTGCGGCCAGAACCATCGCGAGAGTTTAGCCTCAATGAGTGTAGCATACTGCTACTGTCCTAATGGTCAAGTTTGGTCAATTTAGGGTTCTAAGGTTGGTTGGTGTTTAATGACTCCTTAGAAGACCTATATTCTCCTTATTGCAACACAAGGGATACGGGTACAGACCAAGGTGCCACACCAACGTAGCCACTGCTTCACCCATGTCGGTCTACGCCGGACAGGTCCCTCACAGATTATGCTACCTAAAAAGGGTATTCCCCAGATCCGGGTAAGGATCTATGAAACTCCGATGCAAAACCCATAAATATAAAAGCAAACAAGGCAAACAATTGAAAACAAAGGTGATCTAAGCCCTAAGGTTACTCCACTTTTAAATATTCCCCAGCAGAGTCGCCAGTTCTATGATACGGTGGGAGAACTGACTGTGTGTTTTGCGTTTGTTTTCGCAAATGTTTCGGTTGAGCAAGAGTCGCCACCGACTTTTTATTTTATCCTAAGGAAAGGTTTAAAAAGCACAGCAAAAAACCATTGAGATTTTTCTTGGGTTCGGGGAGTAGATTATAGAAAGGGAAGGATTAGCACCCTTTCTATCCATGGTTATCCATGGGCTCTTAGTTATTTGCTTAGATTACTTGCCTTTTGTTTTCAATTGTTTGAAATGGTGCTTTGTGTGTGTGGGTTTGAAAATTATTTTGAAAAGAGGCCAATGTGGTGGCAACCTTTGTAATGATCCATTTTGGGATGTATACAAAGATGTATGTCTTTAAAAAAGGTTTTCATTTGTTTTTGAAAGTTGTTTTGAAAGTGTTGTGAGATGTGGTTTTAGAAAATAGGCAAGTGTTTTGTTTTTGCAAGTTTGATTCAAGTAACTAAGAGGTTATCTACTCCTAAATTTCTCAAGGTTTATTGCTATGTTTTAAACCTTTTTAACAAGTTTGTTCCACCATTGTATTTGGTGGACAATCTCATGTTAGGATGTGAAAGGGACGGGCGCGGGTCATCATTTAGACCATAATTGCAATGGTGTCAAGTATGTTTGGGAAATTTTCTTTAAGGGACTTGATCATTTGTTTAGGCAACTTTTTGAAAGCGTCATCGATGGACTATGATCATTTGATTTGTGTTTGTTTTGCCCAAAGAGACCTAACATGCAATATGGCCCAATTTTGAAAGGCAATAAGTGGAATACCCTAGGGGGTGCAAGTGTGATTTGTGTGTCCATTTTCATGCTTGTTTATCTTGAAATTAGGTCAAAACTATTTTCGTTGTTTTTTCGCATACAAACCCTAATTCTAACATGGTATAATTAGAAAGCAATAAAGTGCGAAAATAAATTTACTAAGCTATTACAAAACCATATATGGGAAGGGGGTACAAATGTTCAAATGGGGATTTTTATCAAGGAATTTAAACCTAACTATTACATCAATATTTGAATTATTTACAAGATATTTATTTGCACAAATTACATGAAATAAGAATAAATATATAAAAATGCAAAAAATGGTTTTTGTATGCATGAAAAAAAGTATTTTTATATGTCAAAATAAACGAAAATAAAAGTATTATCTTTTGGAGTTTTTTCATGTTTAGGGCAAAACCCTAATTTCTTAAATAGAATGGATTAATTATTTAATATGTATAATATTTATTTATTATATACAAAAAATAAAATAAAAATGAAGTATATTATGAAAAAAGGTATTTTTTATATTAAATATTAATAAAAATAAAAATGTGTATATTTTATATTTTAACCTAAATATCCTATATATATATATATATATATATATATATATATATATATATATATATATATATATATATATATATATATATATATATATATATATATATATATATATATATATATATATATATATATATATATATATATATATATATATATATATATATATATATATATATATATATATATATATATATATATATTATTTTCTTAATATGAATTATATATGCAAATTAATAATTTTTAATATTTAGAAAAAGAGTATATTTTTTTTATATAAAATATTTTCAGAAGGTAAAACAAAATAAAAATGAAAATAAAATTTATTTGTATATTTTTAGTATTTTTAAATAAAAGGGTATCTATTTATTTATTTATGTTCAAAAAGCTAACCTAAACAAATAAATACCTAACAAATAGGAAAATGGTGAGAAAAATATTTTTTATATTTTTAATATCATAAGAAAAAATAAATAAGTCAAACCAAAAAAGAAAAAGTCAAAAAATCATTAAAATGAACAAAATGGGCTTAGGGGGTTCAGAAGTAAATGTATGGTGCAAATAAGAAAAATATTCCAGGCCCAGCCCAGAACCAGTCATCTTCAACCTCAGAACAAACTTGTTCAAGCAATCACGCGTTTCCTATCTCCCAATTCCTGGACTTTTAAGCAAAACTTTCAACATGAAAAGTGTAGAGCATGAGAAGACGAATCCAAGGATATAAAAAACTTGACTTAACTCTCTAAGATGAGGGAGAATTTCTTCTCCCCCAATTCTTGACCTAGTTTTTCATCAATGTTCAGACTCAAAATTCTTGCAGCACACATAATATAAATGAAATCTAATCATATGGGCATGTTCAGGGCTATGATTGTGACATGTTTCCTTGACAAACCTAAAGCTAACAATGCCTATACTGAGAGATAGAACTTCACGAACATACCTGTTCAGTTGGAATCGTGTCTTGCAATGGAGGAGTTTTCAGAGCAAGATGATGACTTGTACAACTTCCTTGAAGTGTGAGGATGCTATTCCAAGTTCTACTTTGTCCTGAAACTTCTTGAATCGTGCTAGAGAACTCCAACTGCAAAACAAGAAAATGAAAATGGTGGAACTGGTTAGAGGAGTTACAGGTCGTGTTTTAGGTTTTGGTTAGCTTGCATTGATGGTAGGGAAGGTGTGTGAAGAGCTTTTAGCAAGAAAGCATGAAAGGGATGAGAGTTGGAACTCAATCTGCAGAGGTTACTCTGTTTTGGCAGTTTGATGGTGATTTTGAGTTTGTGGAGGTATTGGAGGTCTTAGGGTCGTGCTTCAGCTTAGGATGAATGTTTGGAATATGTTTGATAACTTTCTCTAAGGCTTGGTTGACTGATATGGAAGTTGGTATGTCATATGCAATGTTTCTTGAACTTTAAGCAAGCAATGGTCACCTTGTGTTCTAGACAGGTAGATGACCCCTAAACATGCTGCAAAGCCTTGCCTTGATCAGTGCAATATGTCTCATAACTTGTGCCTCTGAGATTTCTTTGTACTTCAAAGATATGAGAACTTGACATAAAGCAATCTTTTCAAAAATGGCTAAAATGCTTTTTCCATTTATGGCCTAATCTTGCATACAATGCTTGGATACACAAAATAAGGCTTTGGCACAATGAGTATGCATTAAATTATTGAGTGTTGGATGGTTTAGAGACCTGTAATGTAGCATAAACCAAGCTGACTTGAAAATGCATAAGTTATGAACATGGAAATTGGTCAATTCAAAAGTGAGTTTTTGCCATATTGCAAAACTCGATTCTCTCAAGTTATGAGGTTGTTTGATGAGTTCTTGGACATTTTGAAAAGCTTGGAATGTGTACTACAATCCATCTTTGAAGTGCAAATTGAAATTCCAAGTGGAAGTGTATGAAAAATGGTCTTGAAGTTAGGTAAAAAACTTGCCTAAAAAGGTCAAAATTTCACTAAGTTAAGAATGGTTTGGTACCCTTGTTCCAAAAATTGTAACTTGAGATACAAGCTTCTTTTGGGAAAACTCTGTGAATAAAAGTTGTATATTATGCAATAGGATACAACTTTCATGTTTTGACTTTTGCTTGAATCCAAATGAATCTTGGTGAGAAAGTGGGGCAAAGTTGGGAAAAAATTAGGGTTTTTCATAACTTAGAAAAATTCTAAGTTATGAAAAATTCTCATTTCAAACCCTAATTTGCAATTTTTGATTTCTTGGTGAAAAAGTTTCATGATTTGGCATGATTTGATGAAAAATGAATCTTGGCCCTTGATTTTGACCAAAAAGTCAAAGTTTGACTTTTCAGTATACAGTCAAAATTGATCAATTGACTGGGAAATTCAACTATCAATCTTGTGTATTTGGGATCCTTTGAACTTGTTGAGCATGTCAAGATAATTCCACGGGGTCCTTGAGTCCATATGTGAGCTTGGTTTGCCATTGGCTAGGTCAAACAGTCAAAAATTGCCTTTGTGCAGTCAAAACCCTAAAAATGACCATTTTGCCCTTTTGATGATCTGATCAAATTTCTTGTGGAATTGTGATCCAAACTTGATCAAATGGTCCATGTGAGTTCATAATGTTGATGTGGGTCAATTTTCATGAGATTTGACTGTCAATTGGCCACAGTTGACTTTTTCCCCAATACAGTTGATTTCTAGGTCAACTGTCCAATTGACTGGGCAAAATTTGGAATCAAGACTTGAAACTTGGTATGGATAAACTTGGGAGTCCAACATGAAGCATGAAAGTCATCTTAGGCATTTTAGGTCAAAATATTGAGGAAATGGGAGGGAAAATTTTGGGGTACAACACAACCCCTTGGGACTTATTATCAAACCTAACCTTTTTATATTTTTTAGAAGTCTCAATAGGAACAGAATCATTGTTAACCTCATCTTCTGGAGCATCAGTTGTCTGAAATTATGTTCTAATATCTTCTTCGACATTAGTCCTTTTCTCAATGATTGAATCACCAACCAAAACCTTAATGGTGTTCATGATGACTTTGGTTCAGGATTTAAAGGCCATATAAGCTCCTTCAGACATAATCTTCTTCCTACCTTTGGGATTAAGATTTCCAAGCTTCTAGGGACACATCTTGACTTCATCTTCCTTGGACATTAAACATGTGGATGAATTATAAGTTTCT
The DNA here is from genome assembly GCA_948472305.1 of Vicia faba. Classification (NCBI taxonomy): domain Eukaryota; kingdom Viridiplantae; phylum Streptophyta; class Magnoliopsida; order Fabales; family Fabaceae; genus Vicia; species Vicia faba. The sequence goes on from OX451740.1 coordinate 1,356,214,019, forward strand.
TATGGTATCCTCAATTAGAAATTGTCTTTAGTCCTAACTCCCTTCATCAACACATCATTCTTCTCATTTGTAACCAAACATTCAGACCTGGTGAAATTCACATTTAGACCTTGTTTATAGAATTGACTGATACTAATCAAATTGGCAGTCAGATCTTTCACAAGAAGCATATCATCTCGACTAGGAAGTCTAGTACAATTAAACCTTCAAATCCCTTTAATTTCCACTTTAGCTTTATCACAAAAAGTTACAAAACTAGTGGAATAAGACTTAATGTCCACTAAATACTTCTCAACCCTTATCATATGTCTAGAACATCAATTGTCAAAGTAACAGTCTTCTCTGGATGAATCTCTTAAATAAGTATGGGCAATAAGACAACTATTAATAGCCTTAGGTTTCCATTCCTTTCTAGTTTTAACCATCACATGATTAGCCTTAGAATATTTTGGATGTTTAGGATAACCATACACTCTGTAGCTTAATGGTTTTATGTGACCATATTTACCACAGTAATCAAATTTCCAAGGTTGAAACTTGGCTCTGGTCTGAGTTTTCTGAAGTCTGGCAAGATGTTGTAACATTTGGTCAAAAATTATGAGCTCATTCTTCACATCAGCGTGAACAAATTTTTTCACATGAGTTTTTCTTTGATTATTTAAATACTGATGATTAAAACCTATACCAGTAAGTGTTCTACCTCCTTCCCAAACTTTAAGAAGTTCAATCACAATTTACACCCCTCACTTAATCCCTACCAAGTGCAACTTCTACCTACGCACCTCCTAGATATGAGACCCCATTTCACTTCCAATCATCCTATTGATAAAATACCTTCCCAAATCCCAATGACAATCTATAATCGAGTCACAATCACAGTGACTCGATATCTACTCAAAACTGAAGTTTACACTTTAATCACAATACTCAAACTCTTGCTTAAAAGCTTTAGAGTGAGAATAATAAATTAACAATACAATCAAGTAAAAATATAAACAAATTCCAATTCTAATATGAAAGTTATAATAGAATGACTCACAATAAACATAGTCCAACTCTACTATAGAGTGGATCACAAATAACAAAGAACAAACTAAACCCTAAAATTCTTATTTCAATACATGGCTTAGCTACCAAATTAGGTTTAGAGACATCCTTTAAATATATTATCGATATGTATAGGCTTGGGCTATGTATTTAAATAAAACACATACCAAAAACAGTAGCTGCAAATATTCTGCAAAATCTTCTGCACAAAAGTACGAACGAATCAACAAAGTATCCTAAAAAGTCTCCAAAGATCCTTTTTATGAAATCAATTAAATTTGAATTTTGTTCCTAATAAATCTCCTTGAAATGTGCATAATGATGGGATATATCGAAACGAATCATATCAAATCAAGTCAAATCAGTCAAGAGATATATAATAGTAGTGCCTGTTATACAGAGACCAAGATGTCATGACATCTGTCTTCGATATCTGTCTAAAACTCATGATATCAAAATCATCATGATAGATGATCAAGATGTTATAACATCTTGTTCAACATCAGCATAAAACCATGTTTTACTAAAATTTAATCAATCATAAAACCATGGAACTAACAATCCCCCCCTTTGGAAAAATTTGGGTAAAACAACCAAAGCATGATAAACCTGGAGATACAAACTGCAAACATAAGAATATGTCAATGATAATATGCAGTTATAAAATAGGACCATTATTCCCCCTGTTTTAAATAATCAATTCTCCCCCTCAACAGGAAGAACCCAAATCACCTAAAAATTCAGTAAACCAAATATGAACTACCTAAGTTCACACATCGGAGGTAGTAATATCTAAAGATACAACTAGCCTCACATCATGATTTCCTCACAACAGACAAGATGCTATAACATTAGACAAGACATCTTGCACACAAACTCCACCAGTAGCAGAAGCTCCAAACAATCATGACAAACTATCACGCTCCCCCTCAATAGTTCCATCCCTCAAGCATACATAATAAACTACTCTCCCCTTAACAGTAGTACAATCCTATCATCATGTTACTCCCCCTTTTTATCCAAAAATTGATAAAAAAATAGAGTAAATGTAAAAATAATTTGAAGCAGACATATTGCACACAAGAAATAACACAGGTGGAAGCATGCATATTGCATACAAGAAACAACAGAGATGGAAACACACATTGGAAACCCAGAAATCCATGGCATATGCCACAAATGAAAAGAGATATAAAAGAAACAAAAGCTTTGCACTTATCTAAATCTTTGCAAGTATCCTTCAATTTAAAATAAGATGTCACAAAAATGTCTGGGACATATGTTTCTGCAAACAATCCAAACTTGTAATAATGGTAGAGGTATGATTGATGGGAACCCAACTGGCAGCCCCAATCCATTGAAGCATAACATACTTCACACTTAACTTGTGAGCAGACAGTTTTCTCTTCTTTGGCCATTGTTTGACCTGTTTAGCCATGACCTTTTTGCACGCAGTATTATCAGAATCATCTTCCTCATCACTAACAGATTTACTTCAGACACAACCTCTTGATATTTTTCATAAAACTCAATAGGCACAAACTCATTGTTAGATTCATAGTCTACCTAATTTTCTAGAGCATCAGTCTGCTGAGATGATGTTCCAACATCTTTGTCGACATTAGTCCTTTTCTTAATGATCCATTCATTACCAACAAAAGAAGTATGGGTTATATGACTAGTATCAACGACCTTAGGTTTCCACTCCTTTATAGTTTTAATCCTTACAGGATTAGACGTAGGTTAAGGTGAATGTTTTAGATAACCTTATAATCTGTAGTAGGATGGTTTTATATGACCATATTTACCATAATAGTGACATTTCCAAGGCTAGAACTAGGCTTTAGTCTGAGTTTTCTGAAGTCTGGCAGGATGTTGTAATATTTTGTCAGACATTATGAGCTCATTCTTCACTATAGAAAGAACAAATTTTGTCACAAGGGTTTTTATTTGATTATTAAAAGACTGATAGTTAAACCCTATACCAGTAAATCTCCTATCTCCTTCTCTAATTTGAAGAATTTCATCCACCACATTAGATCCATTGTTCAACATCCTTATGGACTTAGTCATGCTTTCAAGTATTGAAGTTAATAGGGTTACCTTACCACAAAGCTCAATGTTTTGGGATATAAGTTTCTCTTTTTCATCATGCGGTTGAGCTATGATTCTTTTATGCTTTTCACATGTCTTACACGCCTCTTCACTTATTGCACAAATCTCTTAGTAGGAATCAAGAAATTATTCATAAGAGACATCTTCATCACAAGATTCTTTATCAGATTCATATCTACCAGTAAAGGCAGACGTATGCTTTGTAGTTTCATCATCAGGTTCACTCTCAGAATCATCAACAAGTAAGCCTTTTTTTATTTCTTGAGATATGTGGGACATTCTGATATAATGTGACCAAAACCTCACATTCATGGAATTGCATGCCTCTACCTTGATTTGGCTTTTCCTCTGTTCTTCCTTTTCTCTGAAACTCAATGTTATTTCTGATGTCATATGAGGTGTTCTTGACATCTGGCCTAGACCTTCTATCCACTCTCATCGGTACTTGGTTGAATATCCTCCCAAGTAACATAATAGCATTGGATACCTTCATCAATATCCAAGTCATATTTCTTCTCTTCATCTATAACGTTGGAGACAAAAGCTATTCTCTTGTTCTTCTTTTCAGATATATCATTGATAGCCAATTCAAAAGTGTGAATTGACCTAATAATCTCCTCAACTTTTATGTTGCACATGTCTTGGGCTTCTTCAATAGCTGTGACCTTCATGTCAAACTTCTTAGGAAAGGACCTGGGGATTTTACTAACAAGCTTCTCCTCTAACATCTTTTCTCCCAAGGCACTAAATGAATTTGCAATATCGAAAATGCTCATGTGAAAGTCATGAATAAATTCATCATCCTTCATTATAATATTCTCAAATTGAGTAGTGAGAAGCTGAAGTCTTGACATTTTCACCTTAGATGTGCCTAGATGAGTGGTCTTAAGAATTTCCCAATCATCTTTGGCCACAGTACATGTGTTTATCAATTTGGACATATTTTTATCAACTCCATTGAATATAACATTCAAAACTTTGGATTTTCCAAGAGCATGTTAATCTTCTACCTTAGAGAAGTTCTCTTCTTGCTTCAATTCAGTTGTACCCTTAACAATAGTGAGTTCCCAACCTTTGATAACTACTTTCTAGGTTTTTCTATCAATAGATTTTAGAAAAGCCATCAGACGAGCCTTCTAGTGATCATAGTTGGTTCCATCAAAAATAGGTGGTCTGCTTTACCAGAAAATATCTTCCCTGGATCTCACCTAATAGACAAAACAGGGTGCCTACTCTAATTCCAATTGAAAATTTGGTACTGATAATATCAGATGTCAAGATTGATGTCTTAACAACACACAATGTCACAACCGATGTTACAACATCTAATGACAACAAACAGACTCTAAAAACAGAAATATTATGCAGAAAGATAAAGTACATAAATGTAAAGAACCCAATGAATTATTAACTCGGTTTAGTGTAAACTCACCTACTCTGAGGGTTACCAAGCCAGGAAGGAAATCCATTATGTATCAATTCAGAGCTAAACAATCCCAATTTCTACCCCTCACTTAATCCCTACCCAGTGTAACTTCTACCTAGGAAGCTCCTAGATATGAGAACCCCTATTACTTCCAATCCCCCAGTGATAAAAGACCTGCCCTAATCCTCGTGACAGTCTATAATCCAGTCATAATCATAGTGACTTGAAACCTACACAAAACTGAAGTTTACACTTCAATCATAATACTTAATATCTTTCTTAAAAGAGTGAGAATGATAACTTGACAATACAATCAAGTAACAATACAAACAAAGTCCAACTCTAATATCAAAGTGATAATATAATGACTTAAAATAAATACAATCCAACTCTACTATAGAGTGGATCTCAAATAACAAAGAACAAACTAAACCCTAAAATTCTTATTTCAATACATGGCTTAGCTACCAAATTAGGTTTAGAGATGTCCTTTAAATAACTTTTTGATATGCATGGGCTTGGGCTCTTCATTTAAATAAAATTCCTATCCAAAAAACCAACTGCAAATATTCTTCAAAATCTTCTGCACAAAAGTAGAAACAATCTACAAAGTTTCCTAAAAAGTCTCCAAAGATCCTTTTTATGAAATCAATAAAATTTGCACTTTGTTCCTAATAAATACCCTTGACCTACACATAATGATGACATATATCTAAAAGGATCATACACAATTAAATCAGTCAAGAGATATATAATAGCAGCTGTCGTAATCAGCAAAAACTAAAGAGAGTCACCACCATTAATTTTTATCATAAGGATGAGAAAATAACGAGTAACCCTAATTCGTAGAGATTCTAAATTCATAAGTCAATTAGACGGAGGGAAGGTGTTCGGAACACTTCATCTCCCTAGTACTCAAGGTGCTTCGATTTTAGGTTTAAGGGTAAAATGGGAATTTGGTAGTTAATATTTCTATAGGTTGTGAAAAGGATTGATTTTCTAGTTGTGAACTCGCCTTTGTTTTAACCGCATGCCATATCTTTTTTAGAAGAATCAGAGTCCAAATTCGTAGTTCAAATGTTTTTGGTTAGTTTTTTGTATGGATTATGGAAATGTTTGGATAATAGCGTAGTCGTGGACGCAGTTCGCAGTTAATAGAAGATATCTCCACAATCCTTTTTTTAAAGTAAAGTTGAATTTGAATTAAGTTAGTGAAAAAGATGTTAAATTTGATTAGTTAGTTGTCTTAGAATATATGATGCAATTTAAAAAAAATCGAGTTTAAATTATAAAAGCAATATTTGAGTTAAAAAAGGAAGTTAGTATTTTAGAAAATAATTGACAAATAATTATTTTCTTGTTATTAAAAATATATCAAATATTTTTAATAATAATCCAAAATTTATTAATCAATATAATTTTATGAGAAATTCAAAAAAGATTTTAATGCAAAATAATAAAAATGATATGAGAAGCAAATTATAAATTGTTTAAATAAAATAAATAAATTATTTAATTTAATCAATAAATTAAATGATTAAAACAAAGGGGTGCATTTTTATTCAGGGTAGCAATTCCAAGGGGTGTTATTAGCAAGGCCCTGAGCCCAATCTTTAATTGTAATCCAATTGTGCACGGGGGTGTGAGCCTAGTTCACTGAGTAAAACGAAAGGTGTAGGTAAAAAGGGCCTAAGCCCAGATAATTTTTTTCAGCCCATTAATCATTGTGAGGTAAGGAGCATGGTGTTATGGTGTGGCAAGCGTATTTGAGACGTTCATCTTAATCCAAGGGCCCTCAAGAGTTAATCATGGGGCATAGATTAAAAGTATTCAGAATGGAGGGTAAGGATTTATGGTTGGCTGAGGGAGTATGATATGCAAGGAGAAGATGACTGGTCAACAATCACCTCATCTACGGGCTCTCAAGAAGCCGTCTGGAGTGCATCAGGGACAGAAGGGAGTATTATAAAGACCAAAACCTGAGCCTGGGGCTAATTTTATTTTTCATTCTCTCTCTTCTAACAAAAATAAAACAAAACTTTGTTGGAGGCTAGAGAGAGAAGCTCTGGCTTCTCTCTAGATTTCCTCGCCAGAAATCACCTATGCCTTGGACACCACCAGCCAGAAATCGCTTATGCCGACGGCTTCTCCAAAGCACAACTATATTCAAACAACCCTACAGTCTGGGCTCATCCCCAAACCCATATTCATATGAATCTTCAACAAAAATCTAGAAAAAATTCATAACTTCATCTTAACCCTAGCCAAATCTTCATGATCTTCAACTAAATCCCATAAACCCTAACCTAACCCTAGGGTTATGGAACACTAACCCGAACAAAAACACAGAAACTTATACTTGATAAACCCTAACCTTAGTAGCTAGGAACCCTAACCCTAAGTTAGAAACATAACCCTTAGTTAGAACCCTGACCCTAAAAACCCAAAAACTCCACAAAATTCCAGAAACGCACAAAAACAAACACCAATTACGCAAGCATTACAATAACAATTTTAAAATCCTAAGCTAATTATCACGTATTAACTCTCCTGCTTTCAAACTTGTCATAATTTTCCATATCATCTTTGTCTGCTTTTCACTTCTTCTAATATCCTCTTCCTTTTTCTCACAGGTATGGATCACAAGGGGTTTAGTTGTGAAGAACTTAGGGTTTCAATCGTGAGACCCAAGTTTTCAACTGAGGAAGGCCTTTAGTAAAGGTATGGAATTCACAACAACAAGAGTTTTCTTCTACAAGAATTATTGTCCCTCTTCTGTATTAGCCTTAGGATTTTATAGTTTTTTAGAATTAGTAGTTATTTAGGAATGGAAAAACATAACAAAGGGGGGTTTGAATTGGGGGTTTTAAAATTAAAGAAATAAACACGTTGGTTATCCTGGATCTTTTGAACTCAAACTACTCCAGTCCACCCGCCAAGGTGATTTTGCCTCTCTCAAATGAGGTCTTAATCAACTAATTAAAACTTGATTACACAAACACAATGACTACTGTCAATGTCTTCTTGAGTCTAAACCACAACTTTTTTTCTCAAGGTATTACAAGATACAACAATATAAAATGTTTTCTTAAGAAAACTATATCACTATAGTGATTTATTCACAATTGAAAAGCAAAAGATAAAATTGGATAAGAATATTTCTCTTTTAGTGTGCAGTTGTTGTCCATTTGATTTCTTCTTTAAGTCTCCTTTATATAGGAGATGCATGAGAGACATGATAATATAATTTTGAACGGTTGATAAAGTGTAGTTAATGTTCATTCCAAAGATAGAGATCTTGTCTTGGTTCAGTCGTTACTTTTTGAATTGGAATGAATAATTTAGTAATGCTTACAAATATTTCTTTCTTTTAATCATATCAGAAGATGAATGTTATCGTTTGAGATTGCTTTTTGTTCTTCCAAAACTTTACTCATCAGAATATAAGAGTTTTACTCGCATCATTGGTGCATACAAAAGTTGTAGCATTAGAACTTCTTCATTTAAGCGTGTTACATAGATTTAAGCGTTGGTGCTTCTAAGTATGATTGGTCACAATAGAGCTTCTAAAATGTAACTTTCTCATCTTCTATTCTTCTTACATCAAAATTTCCCTCCATATTAAAATACATTATTAGAAAGCATTTTTGTTCTATATATATATATATATCATGTGTTTGTTATTAACAAAACTCTTACGAGGATGTAGAACCAAACTATGTTCTAACAGTTATAGGTTAGAATTAGGAAATTTTGTAGTGATTTGTTGTTACTATCAATTAGGTTTAGGTTGATTGAAAATCAAATATTTTATTTAGTTACATTGGATTATTTTATAATTATAAAATTGGGGTTTACACTATTGTAATGAATCTGGACTATTATGCATTTAAATTCGTTGTACCCAATCAATAAAAATTTTGATTGGCAAATTTAATTTCAGTTTTGATTTGATTCAAAAAATTTTAGTGTTCTGATGAGAGATAAATTGTTTTGTTTCTTAGTGTGAATAATTAGCACTCATTGGCTTAATTCGTTTGCTTTTTGTCAATAAACCTCAACTTTTGAATATATTCGGTATAACTTATGTTATAGTGTATATATTTCTTAATCGTGTAAATATCATTGATTTTAATTGATTTCATCTCATTTTCGTAGGTATTAAATTAATGATATTTAGGTCTTGTTAGATAGATTATTGAATAAGCTTTCTAATGCTTCTGACCATGCGCAAATCAGCGTCACGGTTCTCAAGTTATGGCTGAAATTGTATCAGTTTTTCAACTTACTGTCACTTGTCACCCCTGGTCGGGCGACGTAGAGGCGACCAGAAGCGTGAAAAAACACATTTTTGAGCACCAGGCAATGCTTTTTGGTCGCCGGGAAAAATCACTTGGGCAAAAACACATATTTAGGGGTAAAAACACATTTTTTAGATATGGTTTTGCGTATTTTTGATCCCAACTCCATCAACCATCATTTTTTGGTAAGATTAGCCTAGAAAACAACAATGGAACTTGCATATGGATGATCCAGAGTTAGATTTCTCATCAATCAGCACTAACAACCCGGGAGATTTGTGGTTTTTCTCTATTTCTCTCTATGTATTTCTCTTTTATTGGGTTTGTTTGTATATTTAATTTGAACATATGTATTTTTATTGATCATGGTGTTGTATAAAGCTTGCTATACAAATCAATCTTGATGTCTTAGTTGATCATTTTGCTTTATGTTTGGATTTGATTTGTTATAGACATATACCACATAAATCTTGATTAGGGATGGCTATCTATTAGTTTCTAGATTTTAGAGATAGATTTAGAGCTAATGATCATTGTGGGTGTGACACGGTGGTAGAACTGACTGTTATACTGGTTTTGAGTTTGTATTCGCAAATGTTTCGGTAAGCAAGAGTCGCCATAAACTTTTCTTTTATCCAACAAAGGAAAGGGTGAAAAGAACAGAAAAAAATATTTTAAGAGTTTTCTGTGTAAGGGGGGTAGATTATGGAAAGGGAGGGTGTTAGCACCCTTTTCATCTGTAGTTTTCTACGGGCTCTTAGATGCTTAGCTCATTTTTGAAATACCTTGTGATTTTGTGTGTTTTGAAAATCATTTTTGAAAGTTCCTTAGTGCGGCAATTTGCTTTATGATAACTCTTGTATCAGTCCTCAAGAGTGTTGATAAAGCGTTTTTGAAAATGTTTTTGAAAGTTGTTTTGTGTAAGTGTAAAAATTTGTTTTTGAGCATAGCATCTAGGAACTATCTACTTTACTCGAAAGGTTCATTCTTTTCCTCTTTTCATTTAGATGGTGCTATCCTACTATTAGTGAGTACGTAGCCCTAGACGTTTGGATGTTTGAGGGTCATTCAAAGGGACGTTTATAGTCATGAAGGAAACTTGGAAAAAAATATTAGTAACTACCCTAGGGTTTTAAGATCATTTTTACCGAAGCAACCTCGAGAGGGTCATCGACGGACTTATGATCTTTAAACCGGAAGGTAGCCACTAAAATCTCTCATGTTTCGAGGGATGTGACTGTTTTTCCGAAGGCAACCAAAGTGGGAGTACCCTTGAGGTGCGCATGTGCGAGTGTGTTATGTTTCAGTTATTTATCTTGATGTTAGGTTTGCTAGCGTTTTATTTTTAGTCTTATCAGGAAATCCTAGTAACATACATCTAACAATTAGTATATGTACAGGAAACATAAAGTACGGAAAGTAAATCATACGCTATTACATCCCATGAGCAGTTACCATATTTTTAAAAAAATACGGAAAAATAAACTAAACAATTACAAGATTTCCCATGCAACCTATACATTATTTCTAGAATTTAAATGGTAAATAAATAGAAAAATGAAACGAAAAAAAATACAAAAAATGTCTTGAAACATTAAGCATTAAGAAAAAAGATTTTTTTTGGTATTTTTTTAGAAATATAACTAAAATTGATTAGAACCTTAAGTTTATTGATTTTAGTTAAACAAAATGTTAAAGTAATTAATTAATTTATTTACAAAATTATCTTAATTAATAAAAATACTAACCTATTGTTTTTTTTATTTAATGTTGATTTAAAGATTAAAGCCATTAAAAGAAATGAACAAAATTATTAAAAAAAAACAAAATGGTCCTTCGATCCAGGAAAGGAGATTGTCCTTCGATCCATGGATGGATGTTATCCTTCGATCCAAGGAGGGAGGTTATCCTTTCAATCATGGGAAAGAGGTTATCATTCGATCTAGAGAGGGATGTTGTTGAAAGCGTATAACGTATTTCTTGTGGAGGGTACTGGATCTGCAAGAAAACAAACAGAAAAAAATCATTGCAAGAGGCAGGGATTGAAACCCATGCCTCTGCATACACGCAACACCTTATCCTTCTTTCCCCTGATTCGAATCTTCCCCTAATTTGAACCCTTTTTGTTCAAATCTTGGTTGTGTTGGCTTGAAACTATCTGTATCATGAGCTTCGAAGGCAAATTCAGATCATGCTCTTCGATGGAACGATCTTATTCCTGCACGTTATCTTACATGTGGTATGTTCATATAAACACAACTAACATTAGCATTAAAAATATGCAAACAATATGTATTTAAATGTCCTGGAAATACAATTTTGATTTTTTAAATCCTTACCAACCAGAGATGCTTCGATCTGTGAACCTGGGCGTGGAATTGCTAGCGTAAGGGCCTGGGCGACTTCCTGGGAGATTGCAAAGCTGGCTTGGTATTTAGGCAACTTATGATATTTTTGAGATTTTTCCTGAGGCAACTTCTTGTGTGTGTGTAATGCGTGTGTGTGTGTGCCTGGGCAATACGTGTGTAGGCAATGCGTTTCAATGGGCAAAGAATTCGTCTTTGGGTGGAGGCAAAATGTCTATTTTTATTTGTTTTCGTCTTTTTGGAAATCTGTCCTTAGATTTGTATTTATAGATGGAATTTTTGAATGGAAAGGGAAAGAGACATCCATTAATCGGGCTTTGTAGGCAGAATCGAAATCCTTAAACAGGTTGCCTTTTTTGAGGATTTTCTACCCTTTTGAGTTTTGAATGAACCCGAACATGTTTCACCCCATGACTCATTCGAATGCCCTCAAGCCTTATTATTCGATTAGCTATGAGTGGCTTCCTTCGATGGCTCTGTACTTCAATTTGATTTTTTTCATTGTTTCATCCCCATGGCTCCTTCGATTGAGTCCATTTACATTGGTTGTTTGACCTGGAAAATTCTCCTATTAGCCCAATCGAACACTTCTTTCTGGCCAGTCAAAGCTTCTTTTGTTATTTCCTTCGAATGTAATTGTGCATGAGGCTTGGGCTTGGCAGCATATAGGACTTTCTCCAGCAAGCATATTGAACCAGGCTCATAAAAAAAATAAAACTTGTTTCCAAAAATTGTGTGTCCTTCGAATGGAGCAACGTATTTCCTTCAAAGGCACCAATTATATGTTCTCCGAATGAACCACATGCACCAATTACGCATTCTTCGAATGGGCCAAATGTATGTCCTTCGAAGGCACCACTTGTAAGTTTCTTCGAATAGCCCACATGCCCTCCTTGTGCATTCTTCGAATGGGCCACCAATGTGTGTTCATAATGTAGACACTGTATGTTGAAGGGTTCAGAGGTGGAGTCAAAGCTAGCATGAAGGACGCCACTAGTTTGTGAATCTAAGCACGCATGAAATACGTTTTTTCCTTGTGAATCGAAGGAAAACCTGAAGGAATTACTTGCCTTATGAATCAAAGGCATGCATGAAGGAAGTATTTTCCTAGTGAATCGAAGGAAAGCCTAGAGGAAGTCTTTTCCTTGTGGATTGAAAGCAAGCACAAAGGAAGTCTTTTCCTTGTGGATTAAAGGCAAGCACAGAGGAAGCCTTTTCCTTGTGGATCAAAGGCAAGCACAGAGGAAGGCTTTGCCTTTTGGATCAAAGGCAAGCATAGAGGAAGCCTTTGTCTTATGGATCGAAGGCATGTTGAAGTAGGCCAAGGTCCAATCGAAGCTTGGGGAAATCAAAACAAACTTGAACGAGGCCAAAGTCAATTCGAAGCTTTGGAATTTGAAGCAAGCTTGCTTTTCTTCGATTTGATGCTTGAAAGCCCAATATAATCCACAGAAACTATATGGGGCATCAAAAATCCAATTGTATTTGTGCAAACTTGGACTTTTTAGAATCCTTGTGAGAAAATGTCCTGAGAAAAGTGATGGAAAATTTTGGGGCACAACAGTGGGTATTAGAGCTTAATGCCTTTGTGTTGCTTTGTTGTGCTGGGAGATTGTCGATGCAGGAATACAATTGTCTCCAACTTTGCGTTAGACGTAACCTCTATTGTGGAACATTTCGAGAGATACTTGATGATTTTAACGAGTATTATATGTTAAGTGTAACTGATTGATAGGTTTAAGTTTGTGATGAGTGGATTATATTTGTGCCTAATTAGTTTCTCCTCTCCAAATAATGTATTTATTTCTGTTAATAACTTTTAGTTCCTGCACCTTACACTTTAAACCCATTCAACCCCGAACTCATAAATGCGAGAAATTCTCAAACGACAATTCAGTAGCACTAATCCCTGTGGAGATGATATGATATAACCTATAAAAATACTTACTTTTTCTTTCAACTTAACCGCTTCATCAAAATGGCGTAGTTTCCAGGGATTGGGGTTGATACTAACTACGTTGCAATGGTTTTGCTTTCTATGTTTTGTAAATATGTTTATATAGTATATTTGTGCATCTTTTGCATACATGTTAATTTGTATATCATATACTTGTTTTGTTCCACGTTTGCTAAAAGTGTGGTTAGTTGTGTAGTTTCAGTTTGAGCTTGAATATATTTGAGCGAAGGCGGGAGTTATGTGTTTGGCTCATCCGAAGTAACATGTTGGTTTTTAAATAACAACCGTCGAGCTTATGATGTAAAAAAAGTGCTTGTTGGGAGGCACCCCAATGGTTTTGTATTATGTATACATTTTGTTTTTGATTGTGTAGGTTTGTTGGTGTAGTGGAGGCTTGGCGAAAATGCAGCATCTTTGTTAGTTTTGTTGCATATTCTTGAGCGTGCTTAGCACGCTCTGAGGGCGCTTAGCATGCTCTGCTGTTTTTAGCCAGTGACTTCTATTTGTGTCACTTTACTTCCTTCCTTTTTCCCACTCCATCAGTGTTGTTTAATTGTAGTTTAGGTAGTTCAATGCAATTTTCTAAACAAATTTAACTTAGACATGTTCTTAAATTTCATATCTTTACTTTCAAATTTATTTAGAAAATTGCATTTTGTCTTTTAGTATGTGTATTTTAATTTTGTTCACTTTTGTGTTTGTCTTTGAGCTTGTTGTGAAAAGCTAAGGATATTGAGGTGATTTGTCAAGTTTGATCGTTTTGAATTGCGAATGCATGGTAATGATTTTGTTAAGGTTTTGTACACGTTTGAGGTATGTGTTTATCACTTTCTATACTTTAGCATATTCATGATACTTTGAATTTTTAAAAATTTTATGCCATTTATTCTTTTGTATACTTCTTCATTTACGAATTACTTTAATTCTTGCCCTTTTTATGACGTAGCTTTCAATTGTTCAAATATGTTAGAGGCCATAATTCTTGTTCTAACTGGATTTTATTATGCTTAATCTTTTCTTTGTGTTGATCATATGAAAGCATGAAAAGGATCAAGACATTTTTATTTCATTTTGAGCACAACTACCTAACCGAAGATCCAATTGTCCTTGTGAGTATGTGATCATTTGTAACCCCTTTGAGCCTTTTGTCATTGTCCATATTCTTTGAATTTGATGCTTATCTATAAGTATTAATTTCACATTTTGTGTGGATTTTGATTGTTGATTTTTTCTTGAACCCTCAATATTGTGTTGTTGTATGAATTTTTACTTTGCCTTTGAAAGTAGGGAGTATTCACATGATATTGTCAATTGAATTAAAGTTGGGGAGAAAAATGATAGTGCATTTGTGGTTTATTGCTATGAGGTTGAGAAAGAAAAATAAAAGAAAGAAAAGAGAAAAACAAAAGAAAAGAAAAAAAATGAAAAAGTGTTTTTAAAAGAAAAACAAAAAGAGTTCAAATAATTGTGCAAATAAATATGGTGTTTTGGTTTGACAATTTTGGATTCCGAAGAAGTTTAATCGAAACTTTGTTATTTGAAACTTTGTGAGTTGATCACTCCCTTAGGTTTAGGAAAGTTTTTGTTTTGATTAGCTTTATAAATTATCCCTTGTTTGTTTACCCAACCACGTTACAACCTTGAAAAGCCCTTGTGATTCTTGTTTTTGTATGTTTAATGTGAAATTTTGGATGAGTGTATAATTTAATATTTTGTTTGCAAGGTTGTTGGATGAGTGGAAATACCTCATTTTTGTGTGTTTGTCATCTACCGAAGATTGTGTGCTAGATGTGATTCATTTGTGAACCAGTGTTGTTTTAGAATGTTTGGCGTGATTTTTGTATTTAACATTTTCGTGTTTATGTTATAGTCGTAGTTTAGTGGTAAGTGTTTACTTTTTGTGTACTGTTTTTCATTTGAATCATTGCATTTATTTTCCATTTTCAAAAATTTTCGATTCTTGATTCTTTGGTTGATGGTATTTGTTTCTTTGAGTTGTTTGTTTCTTGTTTAGGAACAGATGGCAGCACGAAAAAATATAGCATTTTCCGCCCGTTTTACATAGATTAAACTTCTAATTCTTCATTTATATTGTCACATTTAACTTTATTTGTAGTATTTGAAGTATATTTCAGGTATATAGCTTTTGCAAGGCATAAATGATCAAAGGAAGAAAAACAACGGAGAAATGAAGAAGAAATGGCCATTTAGAAGTATTTTAGAGCATTATGTGCTAGAAGGAATACCGCCCGCCACAGGCGCGTCCCGCCCGACAAAGTTTGAAGAAGTGTGCCCCTCGGCACGCATGATGCTCGCCATGACCCATACAACTGCTGTAGATTTATCTCCACAAAGCGGACAGAATAGACGGTTTGACGAGATTTTTCTCCACGATGAAAGAACGAGGATCCAGGGATTCCTCCTATTTTTTCTCACTCTTGGAATATATAAAAGGAAGTTGTTACCAATATTATTCGGGTCCAGACTATTGGATCAATTTTCATTATTTTCTTCTACGTATTGTAACTGATATTATTTTCCAGTTTCGCAAATTTAATATTATTTTCAGTTTCATAGTTTTTAGTATCCTATTTCCAATTTCGTAGAATTCTCGTAAGCATAGAAAACTGCACCATTAAAGTAGTATTTCTTCACATTAGAGGGATACTGCAACCTTAGTTTTTTTATAGCTTCCAGAATTCGTTAGGTACATTTTATTTAATTCAAGATATTTTGTACAAGTCAATCCTGTCGGCTTATGGAGGACACAAACTTCTCAGATTATTTGTTTCAGTATTTAATTTCAGGTTCGTATTTTAAAGTATAATTTATTTGTTCTTACCATGCATGCATTATTAAATTTATGTTTTAATTTTATGTTGTCCTGCAATAAAATTATGTTTGGCTAAATTCCCTGATATCGGTATGTAAATCTTAACCGAAGGGGTTCGGTAATAATTGGCAATAATATTTTTACAAAAGCACTTTATGGTTATAATTTCCAATTTCGATATTTAATTGTTTTTTGTACGAAAGTAAAAGACAGTCTAAGGTTAAAATCAACAAAGCAAGAGTTTGAGGTTTTAACCAGATAGTTGTTATTAAACATTAATTTTAAAAACAGCGGGAGCGCTTTAAAATTAATTGGACTCTAATTGTTTTCAAAAAATACTTTTAAATTTTTAATGAAACAGCGAGAGCGCTCATTTTTAGTTTAGTAATATGACCTGAATGGATAGAAAGAAAGTGAGACGAGGGTTTTTAAATAAATAGTTTCCACTGAAACTGTGTTTAAATACTGAAATTAAATGTTAATGACTTATTGAATCCCTGAAGTTGAAAAACTACATACCAGTGTCTCGTTATTAATCATTAGATTTTAGTTAATTCCCGATTAATCCCAAACACCCAAATTTTATAATTAGCCTTAGCTTTACATAGTGACCCTAAGATAATAATAGTTTGACCATTAGTCCTTGTGGGTTCGATATCTTTTAAAACTACGTGTTAGACTGTGACTTGCAGTCACTACACCCAACAGACTTATAAAGTTGTGATCAAGTTTTTTGGCGCCGTTACCGGGGACTGATTTATTCAATACTGTAAATCCCTTGTTACGCAGTATAGACTAAGGCAACCATTTTTATTTTATTTTATTTGTTGATTGTATGCCAAGCACTCGCTCTAAAGGCGGAGAATTAGAGCAACCAATCGACGAGGTCGAGCATGTTGTTAATATAAGACGCCGAATTAGAGAGTACCAAGCCAAGTAAAATCTTCCCGAATTCAATCTTCCTAACCTTTCTATTCCTGACCCAAGAATGGTTGAAGGACCCCAAAATCATCCTTTGAAGGATTATGCTGCCCCATCACAAGAGGAACTCAACAACAGTATTGCTGCTCCCTCTATCGCACAAAATGATTTTTAGTTAAAGCCTTCGCTATTGAAAGATAACCAACAAACCCAATTTTCAGGATTTCCTAAAGACGATCCAAATCTCCATTTATCTGTGTTTGTGCAGTACGCAGACACGGTGAAAGCAAATGGTGTCATCCATGAAGCAATAAGAATTTGTCTTTTTCCTTTCTCGTTAAGAGATAGAGCTAGAGCATGGCTCCAGTGTCTACAATCTAACTCTGTTACCACATGGAACAAGTTGAAGAAAGTTTTCCTAACGTGATATTTTCCGCCGAGTAAGACGGCTATGCTAAGAGCCAATATCAACGGTTTTAAACAAAAGGAAAGTGAATATCTTTTTGAAGCATGGGAAAGATAGAAAGACATGTTGTGACTCTGTATCACTGTCCAGAAGAATGGATGATCATCCACACCTTTTACAATGGTATCTTGTACAACACAAGACTAACGGTTGATGGAACTGGTGGCGGTGCACTGATGGATAAACCATACCACAATGCCTATCAACTTATTGAAAGTATGGCTCAAAAACATTATCAGTGGAGATGCAATAGAACTATGATGGAGAAACCTCAAATGAAAGGCGGTATGCACGAAGTTAGTAGCTTAGACCAAGTTAACGCCAAGGTAGAAGCCCTTACCCAAAAGATAGAAAGCTTGACCTCCCACAGCCACCGTGGATGCATTAACTCCAACCTGTGATTTATACATACTTCACGCGCATAATGCACCCGAATGTCCACTCTTAATAGGAGTATCATGGAAAGCTCCTACGACACTCCCAGGATTTCAGAAAGCCACCCAAAATGTCTCAACTATTCCGAACATCCCTAGGAAGTCCAACATTGAAATAATGATAGAAAACTTTATAGCCACCGAAGCTCAGACTAATAAAGCTTTCATGAATCAAAATATTCACACCAGTGAGAAAATTAAGCAACTGATTAATAAGATTAATGCTCTTGCCACACATAACAAAATGATAGAAACACAAATATCCCAAGTGGCTCAACAGCAAGCAGCTACAGCTGCTCCAATTGGAACTTTTCCTTGACAACCCCAACCAAATCCAAAGGGACATTCTAATTCCATAACACTTCGGAGTGGTACAGAATTAGGCGGACCAACTAAACCTAGAGTTGAGAACCCAGCCATGTACCAGAAACATGGAATATGAACTGAGAAAGAAGTTGAACCGAAGGAATTAGAATAAAAAAAGGTGATGAAGATGTCGTTCAAAAAGAAGAACCGTATGTGCCTCCGCCACCCTATAAACCACCTATTCCATATCCTCAAAGATTTCCCAAGTCTAAAAATATAAGGCAATTCAAGAAATTCGTTGAACTTTCTGAAACAACTTAACATTACCATACCTTTTACTGAAGTTATCACACAAATGCCCTCATATGCTAAATTTCTTAAAGAAATCTTATCCAATAAGAAAAATCTTGAGGATTGTAGCGGTATAAATGTTCAAGACTAAGCCATTGGATTGACTAGACTTTATACAAATCAAAAATAAAAATCGCCACTACGCTTTATTATTTCCAAATGAATGGGAAAAGAGCGAATAACCCAAAAAGAGGGGGAAAGATTCAAGGTAAATGGGGTTGGTTATGCAAAGGTAAGGTATTAGCACCCTAAATATCTATGGTACTCCGCAGGAACCTCTTTGAAAAAATCTGTATATTTTGGCTATAAAATTTGTTATATAAAATGGATGGTGGAGGTGAGAAAAGAAATATCTTTTTTATAATTTTGGCACCCGCCGCGGTTGAGAACCTTTAGTGCCTACGTACCATCTTTCGTGCAATAGGGGATCAGGGTACACCTAGTTCCTCTTTTAAAAGATTGAAACACAAGTGTATTGGTTAATTTTAAGATATAAGACATCATCGTCATTGTCCCTATGGAAAACATACTTACTACCCACAATCATGAGAGAGGAGAATTTGCTTCATCTCAAAGTGGAGGATATGGCTTGGATTTTAAAATCAACAATGCCTCACTCAACACCTAAGTGGAAAATATCTCACTTTACTACATATTGTAGAAGTATAGTTTTTTGCATCACTACAAGGATTGACAAGAGTCTAACCTTTTGAGAAAAGTTTTAAAGATAAAGCCAAAGTGGCAAAATGGTTTGAAATGAGATTGGTTAACTTTTAGTCTTCTCACAAAAAAAACTGTCAAAATATTATTAAATTGATTGAAGTTTATTTATGAAAAATGATTTTTGAAAATGCATGGACATAAGTCCAAGTTTATTATGAAAGTAGTTCAAGTTTTAAAAAAAAACAAGAAGGGTTTTCAAAAGGAGGGAGAATATTTTGAAATTAAAGGAGATGGGAGGAGAAGAAGAGGCTATCCTAAAGCATAAGGTAAAAGCTAAGGATAAGGACCATCTAACCAACAAGAATTCAAGGTTTTGACATTATGAGCCAAGATAAAATTCCCATTCTTTGGATTGAAACCAAGGAAGCAAAGATACTAGACCTCTTCAAGTGTATTAAGTCTTCACAAAAATTGGGCGGAGTAACGGTTCTATGCGGGTGAATTCCAGATTACAAACAAAGGATGTAATCACAAAAACCTGCACACAAAAACAAACAAGCAACCCAATGTCTTTAGGTAAACCTCAAGAGCTCCAGACAAAATAATCAAATAAGATCACAAGGTCTCCAAGATAGGCCAAGATTTCTAATCCTAAGTCCAAGAAAAAGTACACTTCTCTCTCATGCCAAGGATAGTAACCAAATAGTCCAAGTGCCATTAAATATTTTTAGGGTTTATGTTGATTATTAAGTATTATAGGAAAATAAAAAGAAAAGCTCAAGTGAGCAATGTAAAAATGACAAGAAAATAAATGCTCAAGTGAGCAAAGATGAAAATGGCATGAAATGTAAATTCTAAAAAAAAAATTATGCATAAAGCATAAAAGAATAAAAGCATAAAATAAACAAGTCAATAATTAGTGGTTAGATGGATGACCATCTTGAAACTTGCATTTGGAACTCATTAGAGGATTGGTAGAACCAAAGCCTTCACACAACAAGTTGCATTTGCTTTTTGTCAAGTATATCATCCATTTGGAATTCTTATAAGTACCATTTAATGATCAACAATGTTTAAGTGATCCGCGTTGACCAAAGGTGTTGTAGATCCATTAGAGGATTGGTAGAACCAAAGCCTCCACACAATGAATCTCAAGGTTATTGGATCAAAGAGATCAAATTAACATACTTGGGCTTGCAATCGTAAGTTTGGGCCACAAATGATCATTTATTCGAATCAGGACAAAATTTAGCGCTATGTTAAGTAATCGTAAGTGGACTTATATAGAAGTCGCACCTATTTTGAGGCCGGTCAATAGCAATCTATGCACCACTTGTTTTGAGACATGATATAGAGATCATGCTCCAACAACATTTAGTGCAAGAAGAAGGGGATAAGATGAAGAGGAATTAGGGTAAAAAAGAAAACAACATTTGAATTAATATTTAATCAAACTATTATTAAAATCATTCATCCATTTTTGTGGAGTTAAACTCAACTCCATGGATCCGATGATGTTAATAAAGCCATGACCAAAAAATCAACCCAAGACAGCCAGAAAATATTCACAAAAATGATATAATATTTAATATATATTAAATGATGAAAAACGTTAAAATAAACTAAAAAAAATGGGGAAAATATCAATAATATTCAAATTAATCAAGAAATGAAAATTAAAATCATAGAAAAATCAGAAATGGGTCCAAATGTTTTTATATAATTTTTGGGAATTTTTAAAAGTCAGAAACTCTTTTTAAAAATTAAAATAAATGGGTAAAATAAATAAAAATGGTAAAAAAAATAGTAAAGTCAGAAACAAAAATAAAATAAAGTCACCAATATTTGTCACAATATCATTGGATCATTCCATAATTTTTTCAGAATTAAAAAATGTGTAAAAGTATTTTTAAACAAATCAAATAACTGCAAAATTCATAAAAAATTCCAAAACACATAAATAAATAATGAAAAAATAAAAATCAGAAAGAGAATAATAAAAAATATTTTTCATACTTTTTTCAGATTTTTTGGAATAAAAATGAATTTTCTATGATTTTTTGAAATTTAAAAGAATTAAAATATAAAAATCAGAAAAAGAAAATAAAAGAAAAAGATGTGGACCATTGGATGAGAGTCAAAACGCGTTAGTAATCAAATCCAAAGGATCTGGCGCGCTGTGCATATCATGGTCTTTACTGAATAATGTACCGGATCATTAAATAAATCAGAATTTTGAAAATAACAAATGTCACGCTTTCATTGGTTAAAGATGACACGTTGGTCATCTTCAACCTCCAGCCCTCACGAATTGAAGGTCTCTCCAACTGTAAAATTAGAAGCTCAGACCTATGCCATTCGCTTCGTCTCTTCAAGACGAAGACAACCAAACCTTCGCGACAAATTTATATAAACTGTAACTCACGCAATTTGGAAAGAATGTTTTGAAAGGGGATTTGAAAATTCATGGTCAAAACGTGCTTCCAGATGAAAATAAATGTTGCGACTAGAACCAGGGCAATGAGAGAAACACAATGGTACCAAGGTTTTGAAGAATTGATGAAGGAATCTACCTATTAAAGTTGAGTTGCAGAGTTCTCAAACTGGACTTCTATGGTGCAATGTAGGGCACGATTCTTGAATGTAATTGTATGGTTAGGTTCAGGGAAGATCAAGGAAGGTGAATTGATGGAAAAAATGGATTGAAAAAGGCTTGAGAATAGGATTCGAAGTAGCTAAATTCTGAGTTGTGAAGAAAGTTTGGAAGGGTGATTCTGGCTATCTAAGCTTGAGAAATTGAATGGGGGATGACCCTCTATTTATAGGGAATCAAATGGAATGTTCAAGCGTGTGGAATGATGCAAATTGGAGGGAAATCGTGTGAACGTGATACACGAGCAAAGTGTGATATGATTTGCATCAAAACTCATCAAATCCTTGCATTTTAAGGCTCTAATCCACTTTGGCAACTTGGTTAAACATGTTTAGATCATAAACGCGTGCTAATTTGATGTTTAAAGTCCAAAACATGGATTTCAAATTCTGACTTATGGTGAAACTTTAATTCCAAGTTACCAAGTTCTGACCAATGGCATTTTCTCCTCAAGGGGTCTTAAGGCAAAATTCTTGATGCTTTGGAAAGAAGAGGTAACAAGTTTGCAATGGAAAAAGAATGGAATCAAATGGATGCTTGAGCTGAAAGTTACATGGAGTCAAAGTTGAAGAAAAAAAGTTGACTTTCCATACTTAGAAATATTTCAAATTCTTCTTTAAAAATGACCCATAATCTCTTGCATCCAAACATGGCCTTCCATTTAGAAGTTTCTCTTGATCAAAAAAGTTGGAATGAAGTAGACCTCTTGAATGACATTTTGCAATTTAAACCACTTATAAACTCCAGAAATTAAGCAAGTTATGACTTATTGAAGTTGGCCAAAAATCATGAAATGACCTATTATCTTTTGCATTCTTAAGGCAACTTCCATCCATTTTCTCACTTTGCACGTAAAAGAAGGCATGAAGTACACATCCTTAGGATCATCATGAAAAAATAATGGGCTCAAGGTGATAAAAATTGACCAAGTTATGACCATTTGAAGTCACATATGAAAAATTGGGGATTCATCTAGATGACTTGTAATCTTTCCTCTTCACCAAGTTTCTTCCACATGGAAACTCCTTGGAACTTTTGAAGTGATTTGTTGGTAACTCTCTGAAGAGAATAATGTTTTTGGGATCACTCAAAAATACCAAAATATGAGCAAGATATGCCCCTTTGAAGTTCAAAACCCTAGCCCCTAGATCAAGAAAATGCTTGGTGGAACTTTGCCAAGTTTGAACAAACTTTTTTGTGCCATTTGTCTTACTTTGTGAATAGAGATTGTTGATGATGATGAGGAGGACTCATGGCCACCAAAACTACTTTCATACCAATTTCAAAACAACTTCATAGTGAGGTTTAAATTTCTCAAGCTTTGACCAGGGCATGGAAATAAACTCATGAACCCATGATACAACTTGCTAATCCTTATTGACTTTACCTAAATTATTAACAAGTAAGACAAACCAATATTGTATTTGTTAATTTAGAGAGAAAATCAAAGCAAAATATTCATGACCACCAAAGAAAACAAGTCAAGGTTCTTGGTAATTCCTCAAAGAACAAAGCTAAAGATAGGGAGAAGAACCAAAAGCCCTAATGTGATTTTGTGGTGATTGAAACAATATGGTATGATGAAGGGATCTTAGGGGAAAAAATTGGGTTACAACAAGGATAACGAAACTGTATTGCTCACTCCTGAATGCAATGCTATAATCCAAAATAACATGCCTCCTAAACTTAAAGACCCAGGTAGTTTTCCCATAACTTGCGTAATCGGAAAGTTTGTCATAGACAAAACAATATGCTATTTAGGAGCCAATATTAGTCTAATGCCCTTATCAATTTGCAAGAAACTCAACATAAGATAACTAAGACCAATAAGAATGTTCGTACAATTAGCAGATCGATTAGTGAAATTTCCCTTAGGTATGTTAGAAAATGTTCTGTACGTATTGGACAATTCTATATCCCCACTGATTTCATAATCATGGACATTAAAGAAGACTCAAATATTCCTATTATATTAGATAGACCATTTCTAGCCATTGCAGGAGCCGTAATAGATGTTAAAAATGGAAAACTGACTTTCGAAGTTTGAGAAGAAAAAGTTGAATTCATCTTATCCAAATTCTTTAAGGCACCAGCCATCGACGATTTAATTTGTATCTTATATGAGATTGATAAATGCGTAAAATAATTGGAGAAATAACAAACCACCTATTCGGAGGTATTGAAGATCCTTATACCTCTAATTCTCGAAGATGATAATTGACGCCCTGAATATCAAGATGAAAATTTGAGTGAATGCCTAGCTCAAACTCCTGAAACTATACCTTGTCCAAAGAAGCCAACCATAGAACTCAAAACACTACCCAAAGACCTAAGTTATAAATTCCTAGATACAAAACTTCAACGACCAGTTATGCTCAATGCAGACCTAGGACAAATAGAAACTGAAAAATTATTACATGTCCTAAGGAAATACCTAACTGCTTTAGGATATAACATCTCAAATCTAAAAGGAATAAGCCCTTATATCTGCATGCATCGTATTATGCTGTAGGAATACTGTAAAACCTCTAGGGAACATCAAAGGAGAATTAATCCCATTCTGAGCGATGTAGTCAAAAAGGAAGTGGAAAAGATATTAGAAGCAGGAATCATATACGTAATATCTGACAGTAAATGGGTTAGCCCAGTACATGTCGTACCAAAGAAAGGAGGTGTTACAGTTCTCAGCAACACTAAAGGAGAATTTGTAGCGCAACGAACTCAAATCGGGTGGAGAATATGCATCGACTATAGAAAGTTAAACAAATCCACTCCTAAAGATCATTTTCCTTTACCTTTCATTGATCAAATGCTTGAATGACTAGCTAAACACTCTCACTTCTGCTATTTAGATGGTTATTCTGGATTTTTCTAAATTCCTATCCATCCTGACAACCAAGAAAAGACAACTTTCACTTGTCTTTAAGGTATGTTCGCCTATCGACGAATGCCATTCGGCTTATGTATTTCCCCTACAACATCCTAGAGATATATGATGTCCATCTTTTCTGATTTTCTAGATGGCATGATGGAAGTTTTTATGGATGACTTCTCCATCTGTGGAGGAAGTTTTGAATGATGTCTATCAAACCTCGAAATGGTACTAAAAAGATGCGTAAGTGTCAACCTCGTGCTAAATTGGGAAAAATGCCACTTCATGGTATGACAAGGAATTATCTTAGGGTACTTCGTATCCGATAGGAAAATTAAATTAGATAAAGCAAATATCTAAGTAATAGAAAATATTCAACCACCCAAAACTGTTAGAGAAATAAGAAGTTTTCCAGGACACGCTGGTTTTTATCGATGTTTCATTAAGGACTTCTCTAAAATAACCAAACCTCTAACGAAACTGCTAATGAAAGATGTTGAGTTCGTCTTCACCAACAAATTCTTGGACGCATTTACAACAATCAAAAAGGAATTAATTTCAGCACCTATTATGCAATCTCCCGATTGGAACGAAGATTTGAGATAATGTGTGATTCCAGTGACTATGCCGTAGGCGCAGTTCTAAGACAAAGAAAGGATAAGAAGCTTCATGCAATCTACTATGAAAGTATAAACCTAGATCCCGCACATATGAATTATGCCACCACTGAAAAAGAATTGTTAGTTGTTGTGTTTGCTTTAGATAAATTTCGTTCTTACTTAGTAGGAGCGCGAATAATTATCTATATTGATCACGCTACAATCTGGTACCTCTTAAGTAACAAAGACGCAAAACCAAGATTACTAAGGTGGATCTTACTTCTACAAGAATTAGATTTAGAAATCAAAGACAAGAGAGGCACCGAGAATGTAGTAGCTGACCACCTATCCAGAATAGAAGGCATCAAACCAGATCATGTATCCATCCATGATGATTTTCCTTATGGACGCCTTGTTGCCCAATTAGAATTAGAAAGTATTACAACCGAGTAACATGTGACTTATGAAGACAAGAACACAAACGAAATTATGGGAGTTGTTTGCACTACAACCATACTGTCATGGTATGTTTATTTTGTCAACTACTTGGCAGTTGGAGTGCTTCCACCTGATATGTCTTCTATGAACTTAAACATTATTATTTGGATGTGTTGTTACTTTTCAAGAGAGGCGCCGATGGTATTTTCCGTCGATGTGTTCTTGAAAATGAAATTGAAAACATTATTTTCCTCTATCATGTTGTCCCCTATGGAGGACATGTGAGTACTTCAAAGACCTACGCTAAAATATTACAAGTTGGCCTCTGTTAACCTAATATGTGGAAATATGTCCATATCACGGTTAAAAATTGCGACCAATGTCAACACACTGGAGACATCTCTAGACGCGATGAGATTCCTTAAAAAGTCATTCTAGAAGTGGAAGTCTTTGACGTATGGGGAATTGATTTCATGGGACCCTTCTCGTCCTCCTTTGGTAATCACTACATACTAGTTGTTATCGACTATGTTTCAAAATGGATCAAGGTTGTAGCCTCTCCAACAAATGAAAGAGTGCAGGCTATGCAGAACAATCAAAATGCATCGATGCAACTTATGTTGGCCATTGAAACTTAGCAGCAGGAAGATGACGAAAGAAATGAGCGTCGGGCAGTAAGATTAACTGAGGAAATGTCAGCCTTAACTATACGTATGAATGGTTTTCAAGATTATATATACCATGTGGCTATGCCTCATCCTCCGGGTACACGTGGCCGAGCATGAGGAAGAGGAAGAGGACGCAATAGTGAGCAAGAGTAGATCGATGTTGCTTCTCTTCCCGTTTCCTTTTTGTTTTTAAGCATTGGGACATTGCTTGTTTCAAGCTTAGGAGAGCTAGTTAGTTAGGGAACTCTTTATTTCTTTCTAAGTAGATCTTTCATTCCCATTTGTATTTCTTTTAACCAAAAACATCTTTTTATTTTCGAGTTTGTTTAAGCAAATTTTTTGCTGTTATCTAATTTCCCCACTTTCTTGAGCCATACAAAAAAATTTGATCGTTACTTGCATAATTTAACGCATTCGAAGAGTATATAGGCTGCTCACATTTTAAAGAAATACGAGAAACCTTGAGTGAAACATAAGTACGATAGATACCGTTGTAACACTCTAAATCCCGAAATTGTGCTAGATCGATTTCAGTACCCTTTATACCGAAACCTTAAACTTTAGTTTTAAAGTAGCCTCGAGTAGTTTATTTAGCAGTCAGCACCATCTTAAATAGAAACTATGTAGGGAGTCGATGAATATAAGTGAATGATCCAGTATATTTGAAAGATACATACTTTGCTGTAAGAAAATAGGTAATGCACCAATTAAGTTAGGCGACCCTCACCCGGTCACTTAATCCAACAGATGCAATACCTATATGATATAACATAGAAACTCTTTGTCAGTTGGTTCAGAGGTGTCTGGTACTAAACTTGGTAGGGCGGACTATGGTATGATCCCCCGCAACTTGCAATTGGGTAAATTAAAGGAGGTTACCGCATTTATGTTCTAGAACCTCATGCTTAAAAGGATCATAGTCACTAACCGGCTACTCTACTATATGCGTGTGAAGATAAAGGGCTTAATGTGATTGCACTAGAATGAAAACGGGTGAAATTTTGCGAAAATAATTAAGTTAGGATATAATGGCATGACTGGAATTGGTCTGCCCAATGGGGAGCGTTTAATGTTATTATCGTATCTTTTGTGTTATGTTGAGCTTAAGTTTCCACAAAAACATTGGCAACATCGTACAATTCGAATTGCATCATGAAATTGCATTTAACTTGTGCCTTATTGGTTTATTGGTTGAGGACAAGAAAAGGTTCAAGCTTAGGGGAGTGTGATAGCACAAAAAGATATAGCATTTTCCGTCCATTTTACATAGATTAAACTTCTGATTCTTCATTTATTATGTCACATTTTATCTCTATTTTTAGTATTTGTAGTATATTACGGGTACTTAGCTTTTGCAAGGCATAAATGGGAAAAGGAAGAAACAACAATTGAGAAATGAAGAAGAAATGGCCATTTAGCAGTATTTTAGAGCATTTAATAACTAGAAGGCGTGTCGCCCGCCACAAACGCGTCCCTCCCGGCACATTTTGAAGAAGTGTGCCCCTTGGCACGCTTTATGTTACGACTAGCACAACTTGAATATATATGTCATACGTCACAATGTGTATGACGCTCGCCACGACCCATACAACTGTTGCAGATTTATCTCCATGAAGCAGACATAACAGATTGTTTGACCAGATTTTTCTCCACGATGGAAGAACGAGGATCTAGGGATTCCTCCTATTTTTGCTCACTCTAGGAATCTATAAAAGGAAGCCTTTAGCAACATTGTTCGGGTCCATACTTTTTCACCAATTTTCATTAATTTCTTCTACTTACTGTAACTGCTATTATTTTTCAATTTCGCAAATTTACTATTATTTTCAGTTTCATAGTTTTTAGTACTTTGTTTCTAGTTTCGTAAAATTCTAGTAAGCATAGAAAACCGCACAATTAAATAATTATTTCTTCACATTGGAGGGACATTGCATCCTTAGTTTTTTTATAGCTTCCAGAATTCGTTAGGTCCATTTTATTTAATTTAAAATTTTTTGTACAAGTCAATCATACCGGCTTGTGGATGATACGCACTGGTCATATTATTTGCTTCAGTATTTAATTTCAAGTTCCAATTTTAAAGTATAATTTATTTGTTCTTACCATGCATGTGTAATTAAATTTATGTTTTAATTTTATCTTGTCCTGCAATAAATTTATGTCTGGCTAAATTCCCTGATACTGGTATGTAAATCTTAACTGAAGGGATTCGATAATAATTTGCATTAAAATTTTTACAAAAGCACTTTCTGGTTTTAATTTTCAATTTGGATATTTAATTGTTTTTGTACGAAAGTAAAAGACAGTCTA
This sequence comes from Vicia faba, assembly GCA_948472305.1. Classification (NCBI taxonomy): domain Eukaryota; kingdom Viridiplantae; phylum Streptophyta; class Magnoliopsida; order Fabales; family Fabaceae; genus Vicia; species Vicia faba. The sequence continues at coordinate 1,356,242,745 of OX451740.1, forward strand.
AGGTTAAAATCAACGGAGCGAGAGTTTAAGGTTTTAACCAGATAATGGTTATTAAACATTAATTTTAAAAACACTGAGAGCGCTTTAAAAATAATTGGACTCTAATTATTTTGAAAAAATACTTTTTAATTTTTTATGAAACAGCGAGAGCGCTCATTTTGAGTTTAATAATATGACCTGAATCGATAGAATGAAAGTGTGAGACGAGGGTTTTTAAATAAATAGTTTCCACTAAAATGATGTTTTAATACTGAAAACAAATTCCAATGAGTTATTGAATCCTTGAAGTTGACAAACTACATACTGGTGTCCCGTTATTAATTATTAGATTTTAGTTAATTCTCGATTAAACCCAAACACCCAAATTTTATAATTAGCCTTAGCTTTACACAATGACCCTAAGATAACAGTAGTTTGACCATCAGCCCTTGTGGGTTCGATATCTTTTAAAACTACGCGATAGTTTGTGCACTTCCATTCACTACACCCGACAGACTCATAAGTGCAAATTGTAGCAATTTTTGTATATACTTTGTGTTGCACTTATCAACTCTTTATTGTTATTATTGGTTGAATAAACCCGACTTTTGTGTAAATATGTATACTTAATGTATGATTGTATTTATGATTTATTTGTGTATCGTTTGGTAGGTTTAATGTCTTTTGTATATATTTTTGAGTATTTGGAGCATCCAGGAATAAGGGGTCGAAGGCACGAATCCACATATGGCTTTTTGGATAAAAAAAGGAATTAATAAAGTTCATGGTCTTGATTAGCACGATCACAATGTGTGTGTTGAGTGGCCAAGAAGAGGTGAGCCCGCTTAGCACGCTCTAAGGCAGTTTGTTCAATAAGTAAGGGCGCGCTTAGCGCAATATTTGGCGCTTAGCACGGTCTACGATTTTCAGTTTGTGTATAAATATTTCACAACAGATTTTTGTTAGGTTTTATCATCTCTTTCTCTCTTTGAGGAGCTCTGATCCGATTTTATGTAGTTTAGAGGTTTACCCAACAAAATTGGGTGGTGCATCTGGTCGATTGGTTATGGGTTGTCTCGGATCATGTTGACACTGCGAGAAGTTTCCTATTCATCTTCATCTTCCCTATGTATCATTCCAATGGTGGGTTTTGTATGTATATCTTTACTCTTTAGGTATGTACATTTGTTGATCATGAGATTGCATGAAATCTCTTTTACAAATTAATACCAGTGTTTATTCTTGATTTTTTCTTTATCACGGAGTTTTGGTTTGTCGTAGACATATGCTTTCCGAATCTCTTTCTTTCTTGAATACCTATTAGGTCCTAGACTCTAGAGATAGATTTAGGCTTAATATTCATGTTGGTATCAGTTATGAAATGTATATAGGTTGTTTGACTTGCGCATAAAATTGCCTGCGAGAGCAATACGGGTGATGGTATTAACAAGTGATTTAAGTTGCATGCAATTGATTTGCAAGTTTACCTATTTGACGGGTAGAGTGAAGTGCAGTTCGGAAATGAATTCTCTTAGGCTACAAATGATTGTTTATCTCTTTACTTATTGCTTTATTTACTTTTCCTTCCCTTTTTTTCCATAGTCCCTTCTCCAAACTTATAAGGATTGAAACTATTGAATGATATTTTTTCCCTCTCACTAATTCATGTGGAGACTATATGATATAACCTATATCACGCTATAAAAATACTTACTTTTTCTTGTCGCTTCACTGCTTCAACAAAATGGCATCGTTGTGAGTGTCTGATCATTTGTAACCCTCTTTAGCTTTTTATCAATGTCCATATTGCTTTTGAACCTAATTCTTGTCCATGATTATTTGGTTTTTCTATTTGAATGGATGTTGATTATTTGTTTTCTTAAACCCTGAACTATGATTTTTAGTTGAATTTTTACCTTGTCTTATAAAGTAGGGAGTATTCACTATAATGTTTGTTGAATTCAAGTTGGAGAGAGAATTGTTTTCTTTCTCTTCTATGTATTACTATGAGGTTGTGAAAAAGAAAATAAAATAAATTGAAAAAGAAATAAAAAAAGTGAAAAAGAAAAATTAGAAAAAGAAAGCAAAAATTTGAAAATGCTTTGAAAAAGAAAAAAATAGTATGGAATAATGTTGTGTTAATAAGGATGGTGTTTTGGTTTGACAATTTTGGATTTGGAATAAGTTTGATTGAAATTGTATTCCTTGAGTCTTTGGTGAATTGATCACTCCCTTAGGTTTAGGCAAGTTTTTGTATCGATTATCCCTATAAATTATCCCTTGTTTTTTAACCAAGCCACATTACAACCTTGAAAAGTCCTTGTGATTCTTGTCTTTGTATGTTCAATATGAATTTTAACATTAATGCTTAGTTTAGTCTTTTGTTTACAAGATTGTTGGATGAGTGTCAAATCTTCACTTATGTGTGTTCTTCATCTACCGGTGACATTTTACTAGGTGTGATTCATGATTAAGCTTGTTTTGTTTTCGAATGTTTAGTATGATTTTTGTACTTATGACTCACTTCATTTACAAGTTATCGTTGTAGGATTGCGATAAGTATTTACTTTGCTTGTGCGTTTTTAATTTAAACCATATATTTGTTTTCCATTTTCAAAACCTGTTGATTCGTGATTCTTGGATTATCATCTTTTGTTTCTTTAAATTGTTTGACTTTGTTTGAGGATAAAAATTGTTTTAAGTTGGGGAGAGTTTGATGAGTGCTAAATTGTTGTGTTTTTCATTTTAAATAATTAGTAACCATCGGCTTAATTTGTTTTCTTTTTGTCAATAAACCTCAACTTTAGAATATATTCGGTATAGTTTAAGTTATAGTGTAATATTGCATTATCGTATAAATGTCATTGAGTTTAATTAATTTTATATAATTTTTGTAGGTATTAAATCAATGATATTTAGGCATTGTTAGATAGATCATTGAATAAGCTTTCCAACGCTTCCGACTGTGCGTAAATCGGAGTTACAATTCTCAAGTTATGGCTGAAACTGTGTTGGTTTTTCAACTTACGGTCAGTTGTCTCCCCTTGGTCGCCGGGCAACACAGAGGTGACTAGAAGCGTGAAAAAAACACATTTTTGAGTGCCATGCAATACGTTTTGGTCACCAAGCGAAAATGCCTGGGCAGAAATACATATTTAGGGGTAAAAACATATTTTTAGGTATGGTTTTTGGAATTTTTTATCCCAACTTCATCAACCTTCATTTTTTTGGTAAGATTAGCCTAGAAAACAACAATGGAACTTGCATATGGATGATCCAGAGTTAGATTTCTCATCAATCGGCACTGAAAACCCGAGAGATTTGTGTTTTTTCTCTATTTCTCTCTATGTATTTCTCTTTAATTGGGTTTGTTTGTTTATTTACTTTGAACATATGTATATTTGTTGATTAGGGTGTTGTATATAGCTTGCTTTACAAATCAATATTGATGTCTTACTTGATCTTTTTGCCATATATTTGTATTTGGATTGTTATAGACATATACCTCACAACTCTTGATTATAAATGGATATCTATTAGTTCCTAGATTCTACAGATAGATTTAGAGCTAATAATCATTATGGGTTACAGAGCTTAATGTCTTTGTGTTGTTTGTGTTGTGTTGAGAGATTGCTGATGCATGAATACGATTGTCTCCGACTTTGTGTTAGACATAACCTCTATTATGGAATATTTCAAGAGATACTTGATGATTTTGACGAGTATTTCATGTTGAGTATAACTGATTGATAGGTTTAAGTTTGTGAGGAGTGGATTATATTCGTGCCTGATAAGTTTCTCCTCTCCAAAAAATGTATTTATTTCCTGTTAATAACTTTTAATTCCAGCACCTTACACTTTAAACCCATTCAACCCCAAACTCATAAACGTGAGAAATTATTGAATGACAATTCAGTAGCACTAATCCTTGTGGAGACGATATGATATAACCTATAAAAACACTTAATTTTGCTTTCCGCTTTACTGCTTCATTAGGTTCGGGGCCTTTTGTTTTAACTTGGGGACGAAGAGTCCAAGGCATGACGCAACTTTGAGTTTTGAATCTCAACCCTAGTTGACTTTCAGTAATCTTTTATGAATAACAATTTAATAATAATAAAACTAATATATAGTAATAATAAAAATTGCAAGATCTTTTATTTTACATCAAATAATAAAAATACAATAAAAGATATATATTTATCCAACTGAAAAAAAATCAAAGAATAATTTAATCTGATGTTGACCTCGGTCAACCCCGTAACCTAATGGGCCTAAAGAATCTTAATGAATCACTTAGATTTAAATTAAAAATAATAAACCCCTCTAAAGAAAAGTACAACATTTCCTCTAATTTAACCTTATTGTATCTAAACAACCACTAATGTGAAAAATATAAGTTAGTAACTAATATTATAGCACCAAAATTTAAATGACAAAATAACCAATAAAATTAAATTGATTACTAGAGGGACAAATTCGGGGTATGACAACTGCCTTTATTTAATCGCTCTTCGATTAAGGGTGTGAGAATACGAAGATCTCGCATTTTCAGATTAAAGGGTTATTAAATAATGGAAGACCCCACAATTTAACCACAGACTTGAAAATATTTTCGAAAAGAATTTTTAATAACGAAATAAATAATGAAATAATCATAGATTTCACGCATTTACCATAACCTAGGAGGTAAAGAGCACAAGTTTTAAAAAACACTTACTAACGCTTTGAGATTAACATACTAAGCTACAACGTAGATTGAATGTATCTATCATAACCTAGGTGATAGACATCACGATTTTGATAATTCATTGTTGCTTTGAGACTAAGATAATGAACTATATTGCAGAAAAACATATACATATTTATTGCTACTTTGAGACCGACACAGCGAGTTATATAGTAGATTATGTATATCTACTACAACCTAGAGATTAAATGATATGGGTTTGAAAATATCTTACTAAAAGCTTTGAGACTAACATAGTAAGGTATATCGTAGACTTACATATTCATCACGACCTAGAGGATAAATATCACAAGCTTGATAATTTATTGTTGCTTGGAGACTGACACAATGAATTATGTGTTATATTTTCACATACCTACCACAACCTAGGGGGTAGATAACACGTGTTAGATAATAGATAACTTACTAAAGCATTGAGACTAACATGTAAGCTATATCGTAGATTTTCATATTTATCACTACCTAGGGGATAAATAATGTAGGTTTGATATTTGAAATTGAGTTTGATACTTGAATATTAGATAATTGAACCAAAGCTATAAATTGAAGAAATAATACTTCTTTAGCCCTAATCTACTGGTTGTTTTTGTTCTCAACTGAAGTATTTATTAAATAATTCTAAGGTTTCGATTTGCATAGATAAGTTAGTTCGTAATAGGCCCCAACATATTTCGCAGTATTCTTGGCCTGACAAATTTGAAAATGCAATGCACAATTCCCTAAATTGATTTGATACCCAATGATGATGCTATTGACATGATATCCACGTGTTTCATATGTATATGCACCAAGTGTCTTGAATGTACATGCACCAAGTGTTTTTTAAATATTTTTGATAATTTTCTCCCTTTAAACCATTGGGTTTTCTAAGTCACCAACTTCCCAATGTTGTTTGTTTCTTTGTTATGGTGTCTCCAAGTTAAATTGAACTTTGATATGTTACGGTGAACTGTGTCAATTTGATAATAACTATCGCATTGCAGGCGCGGGCGTGGGCCTGGACGTGGACGTGAATTTTCTCTTGACATTCTTCTAATCAAAATACTTTTTGATGTTTTATCAAATGCTTTTATTTAGTGTCAAATTCACAAAATAATTTTGTCGCACTGTTTACAAGATATATTCATAGTATTTTGCAAACAAGTCGGGAAAATAAAAACGCAATTAAAAATCAAATTTGAAAGACATATTGTTTTTATTAATGAAAGTGCCTTTGAATAGGTGAGAGTAACTAATGTAATTCCTTAGAAGAGGTAATTACATAAAGTTTAACAAAATTTTAAAATGGTAATGAAAATGATAACTAATACTGCTACTTCTCCAATGTCCTTTGATAACTCCAATCTCCTTTGCTTTTGAGAAAGCTGATTTAGATCAATCCTTCCCCTTCATAGTCTTGGTAATGAATTCTCGAACCACAGTCTATTTGCTCATGTTTTTTAATAGAATTCCTAACTTTTTCCTAGATCTCCCTTTCGGGTTTTCAATCTCCCAGGATAATGATATTGTTTGCATGTCCCTAATTTTTGCCTGGATTTCCCTTAAGGGTTTTCAATCCATCGGGACACTCCTTTTTTCCTAAGTCGCCCGTTTAGGATTTCGAATTAGAGGGCCTTTTATATATATTATTTTTTTACTCCATTGGAGTTTGTCAGATGCGGTAGTTCTTCCCCATCCATTGTTGAGAGGATAAGACCTCTTCTTGAGAATTATGTTTTAACCATATTTGGACCTTCGTAATTAGGTGTCCATTTACCACGTGAATTTAGACAAGGTATTATAATCTTTTTAAGAACCAAATCTCCTTCTTTGAACCCTCGAGGACAAACCTTCATATCAAATTCTTTCTTCATCCACCTTTGATACAACTGATCGTGGCACAAAGCGGTTAAGCATTTTTCTTTAATAAGGTTGAGTTAACCAAGTCGTTTTTGAACCCATTCTGATTCTTAAAGCTTGGTTTCCATTAGAACTTATAGTGATGGAATCTCTACTTCAACAGGGATTACAACCTCCATGCCGTATACGAGAGAGAGAAAGGGGTTGCAGCTATCGAAGTACGCACTAAGGCATGGTAGCCATGTAGAGAAAAGTGGAGCATTTTGTGTCAATCTTTATATGTCTTCACCATTTTCCAAATGATTTTCTTTATATTTTTATTGGCAGCTTCAACGGCCCCATTCATCTTGGGTCAATAAGGTGATGAGTTATGATGTTCAATCTTGAAATCATCACATAACCCCTTCACCATTTTGTTGTTCAAGTTGAACCCATTGTTTGTAACAATTCTTCTAGGAACCCCATCTCTTCATATAATGTTTTGCTTGATAAATCAAGTAACCATCTCTTCATTAGAAGTATTTGGTTCGATCATTCTTATCATATCAATTCCCCACATCGAGAATGGCCAATGTGGACTCGGGATATTTAGAGGATTTGGTGGTACATGCACTTTGTCAGCGTAGATTTGGCATTTGTGACATGTCTTCGTATAATGGTAGCAATCAGCTTCCATTGTCAACCAATAATAACTTTCTCTTATGATTTTTCAATCCATGACATGTTCATTTGTATGAGTCCAAAAGGTTCCTTCATGAATCTCTCTCATAATTGTATCTGCTTCATATTTCTCCACGCATCTGAGTAACACCATATTGTAGTTTCTTTTCTACAAAACATCCCCATTTAATAAGAACTTCGAAGTTAGCTTTCATAGATTTCACTTGTCAATTATTGAGGCATTTTTATGGATAATATTTTGTCCTTATTCGATGGGGAGAAAATGCGTAGGTTATTCGAAATGTCTGATTCTGATGTGGGGTTCATGATTTGACTAAGTTACTTTAAACATGGCTGATAGAGTTTCCAAGGCGTCTTCCATCTTATTTTATTCTCGCGGAATGTGAGTGAAAGTAATATCAGTGAACTCCATAGCTAGTTTTAAAACATAATCCCGATATAAAATTAATTTGGGATGTCGAGTATCCAATTCACAGTTGTCTTGGTATACGATTAACGTTGAGGAATCAATAGTAGCTTCCAGACCCAAGATACAAGCTTCATATTTAGCAATATTGTTGGTGCAATCAAAACGTAACTTTGCAATTTAAGGTTTATGAAAGTTCTTTAGAGAAGTCAATACCGCCCCAGTACCATGTCCTAGTGCGTTTGAAGCACCATCAAACATGAGAGTCCAAGGTTCCCCTGGTTCTGGTCCTTCATCGGACCCTGGTATTTCGTAATCACCTATAACCATGACATCTTCGTCTGTCAAGTCAAACTTCATTGGTTGATATTCTGGAAATGGTTGATGAGCTAGATGATCTGCTAGTGTACTACATTTGATGGCCTTTTGAGTAACATATTGGATGTCGTACTCGATAAACAACATCTTCCATCTTGTAATTCTTCCTGTAAGAGCTGGCTTTACAAACACATACTTCAAAGGATCCATTCTTGCAATTAACCATGTAGTATGAGTTAACATATATTGTCTCAGTTGATTAGTAGCCTAAGCTAAAGCACAAAAAGTATTCTCGAGGAGCGAGTGTGAAGTTTCATAGTCAGTAAACTTCTTGTTAAGGTAGTAGATTGCATGCTCTTTTCTACCTATTTCATCATGTTGCCCTAATACACATCCCATAGATCCTTCAAGCAAATTAAGTACATGATAATTGGTCTTCCATGAACTGGTGGCATCAGGATTGGTTGCTCTTGTATATATTATTTTATTGTTTTGAAGGATATCTGAAAGTCATGATTACACTCCACTATTTGATCTTTTCAAAGTAGTTTGAATTTAGGCTTGCATGTAGCAGTTAGGTGCAATATGAACCTTGAGATGTAGTTCAATCATCCTAAGAAACCACAAACCTATTTTTATGTTCTTTGAGTTGGAATTTCTTTATGGCTTTCACCTTGTCGGGATCCATCTCAATACCTCAGTGACTTACAATAAAACCCAATAGTTTGCCTGACCTGACACCAAATGAACATTTGTTCGGATTTAACCTCAGTCTGAATTTTTGTAGAAGTTCGAGTAATTTATTTAAGTAAATTATGTGGTCCTCCTCTGTATGGGATTTGTAAATCATATCTTCCATATATACCTCGACTTCTTTGTGGATCATGTCATGAAATAACGTGACTATTTCTCGTTGATAGGTTGCCCCTGCGTTCTTTAGACCGAAGGGCATTACTTTGTACAAAAGGTTCACCAAGGAGTCATGAAAGTAGTATTTTCCATATCCTCGGGTTCCATTTTGATCTGATTATATCCTAAGAAACCATCCATAAAAGAAAATACATAAGCTTTAGTTGTATTATCCACCAAAACATCTATGTGAGGTATCGGGAAATCGTCTTTTGGACTTGCTTTGTTTAGATCCCGATAGTCTACACACATGTATACTTTACCGTCTTTCCTGAACAATATAATGATGTTAGCTATCCAAGGTGAATAATCTACCATGGCTAAGAACCCTGCATCAAATTGTTTAAGGACCTCTTCTCGAATTTTGTCAGACATGTCTATACGAGTTCTTTTGAGTTTTTGTCTAACTTGAGAACAACCTTCATTGAGAGGTAGTCTGTACACTACAATATGTGTATCCAATCCCGACATATCTCTATAAGACCAGGAAAATATATCTACATAGTCATGAAAAAGTTTAATCAGCCTTTCTTTGACGCGTTCCTCCAAGGTTGCACCTAGTTTGATCTCTTTTAGATCTTTTTACGTTTCAAGGTTGACGATCTCAATAGATTCTTTGTACGATGTTATATTATCTGCTCTTTTTTATAATACCCTTTCCAATTATTTGAAGAGTTCAAGATCTTCCTCATCTTCCTCTTATGCTTGGTTAATTGGTGCATCAAAATCATATCGAATAGTAGCAATATTGTTATCGGTGAGTTTAGACATGGATCTGCATACTTTATCATGTTTTGGTGCTTTTTAGAATGTGAATTGGAAAATGTATATGAGGAAAAAGATATTTCCATTTTAATAAAAATAATAATAAAAAAAAACAAATGCCAGAGAAAGAGAGGGATCTTATTTGAATGCAAAATATAACTCTTATTAATTTAAAACATTGTTTAAAAACAAATCGGGGCCCTTACAAGATACCCATATGCTTCGGGCGTGACATAGATTCTTTTTAAAATATAAAAATTACTTTGGAAAGAAAAATATCTCTAGAATCTCCGCAGCTATCTAATTCTTGAGCTCTTCGCCTGGAGCACATTCACAGATGAAATTACATGCTCCTTTGATGTTGCTCTTGCTGGATATAATTGCTACTTACCCAACATACTCTACTCTTTTGTTCATGTAGGTTTCCTGGATGGGAGGAAATTGCACTTTTCCTATCTGAATAGCCTTTGATGGTTTGTAGCCCAAACCAAAACGATCTTTCTTCTCAGGTATCTTCACAAGTTTGCCCCAACCTTTTGATGTACAATCCACCACATTTGTTTGTAAATATCTCCATGAGGTCATGATAGTTCCTAGTTTCTTGATTTTCTCTACTGGTAGGGTTACCATTGAAGAAACTTCTAGGAATTGGAATAGTATTACCATGATTTCTTATTTTACACTAATATATATGTAGGACTCTAAGTGACCAACAAAGATGTCCTCCTCTCTGTCATTCACAAACAAATTTCCTTGAACAGGAAACTTCAATTTTTGAGGCAGGGTTGAAGTAATAGCTCATGTCGCATTAATCCAAGGTCGCCCAAGCAAGCATGTATATGTCGATTCTATATCCATCACCTTAAAGGTAATGTAGAACATTTGCGGGCCTATCTTGGCAGGAAGATCCACTTCTCCAAACATTATGCTTTGAGAACCATCAAAAGATTTAAATATCGTAGAACATGGCCTTATGACAATGTCGTCTAGTGTTAGCTTGATCAAAATAGCTTTTGGCAGTATGTTGAGTGTGGAACCAGTATCAATGAGCACCCTGGATAGGCTAGTAATGGTGATCTTTAACTTGTGGAGGCAACTCACTGTCATTGAATCCTAACCGTAATCCTGATATTACATTCGCTACAACTCTATCAAATTGATTTATTGTAATCTCCTTTGTAACATCAGAAGAACTTAGAATCTTCATTAGAGATTCTTGGTGCGCTTCTAAATTGACGAGAAACAGGAGTATTGAAATCTTGGTCAGGGTTTGGTGTAGTTGTTCCCACCACCCTATAGTCACTTTTCTTGATTATTTTCAAGAATTCTTTGGCTTCTTGATCGGTAAAATTCTTACTCAGAGGTTATTTCTCTTGACTTGTTTCCAGCACAACTTTTCTTTTATCCTTAACCACAACATTATCTTTATTTTATTATTCAGGACCATATATTCGACCGTTGCGGCTCATGCCTCTTGTTCCTGCTATATTTGAAATTTCATTTCCTTGGCTTGTTGATGGTTCACATTATTTTTTTAAACCATTGACATAGACAGTAGTAACATAGTTCCACGGTACATCTTTGTCACTTTCATAAGGAGTGGATGATGGTCCCCTAATCACCATGGTAGTCTTCTGATGTATTGTTATCCTTAGGGTTTTCCCTTGGCGTGGTATTGTTACGGGTATTTTTGTCATGCTTAGTTCCCCACAAGGAATTACAAGAGCTTTCTTGGAAAAACCTGACCCCTGGCAAGGTAACACCAATGGCCTTTTTGTATTTCTATCAATTGCAACTACATATTCTCCTTCAGGGTATTGCCCGAATTGGACTATCCCCTGATCCACCAATTTTTGTAAAGTCTTCTCAAAAGCATCATTATGTTCCAAAAGGAAGCCATATTCAAACAGATGTTCCTTCAGGAAATCTATCGGAGTTTTTACTCGCTTAGCACCTCCATGGTTAGTAACTACTTCAATTGCGTTCACAGTTGGCCCGCCATGCAGAGGCATTGGGTTTGTCTTGATATTAGGCTTGTCAAAAGTGATTTCCAGGGCATCCAACAAATCTTGTACCTTATGTCTGAGGGCCCAAAATTTCTATTTTGTGTGACCTATAGAGTTAGCATGATATTCACACCTTGCATTTGCATCATATTTTAGTGGGGGTTCCCCAATTGGAGGAGCTAGTGGCTTCTATTATACCAACGATTCCTTGATTAAATGTTTTAGTAATTGACAGTGTGGAATATGGAGAAGATCAAACCTTCTCGGAGGCCTTTCAAACCGGTTTTGTTGTTATCATGGGATTACCAATGGTTGTTGAGCTTTCGGATGTGATGCGAGAACATTAATTTCTCCCTTCTTCTTTTTTGAGAAGTTAAGTACATGTCTCTTTGAACTATAAGGAGCGCTAGATGATGCCCTTTGTATTTTGCCGCTTTTCACAGCTGCTTAGATTCTTTCACCAATTGTCACCAAGTGTGAGAATCCTGAGGAGACGCCGCGTACCATATTCTCATAGTATAAATCTTGTAGAGTACCCATGAACATATCGAACAATTATTTTTCCATGAGTGGTGCTTGTACTCGGGCTTCCATTTTTCTCTATTGTTGCGCATACTCTTTAAGATAAGTTCTGGAGTTGCATGTGATTAGAAGCCGTGTCCAAGTTGTACTTATATTGTTTTAAGAAAGCGTTAGAAAGATCTGCCCATGTTTGGTTATAGACTCGCTCCAACTTTATATACCAATCTAGAGATGGTTCTAATCGCGAGCATAGTCATGCATTTTTCTGCAGTACATGCGTAGATGGTTCCTTAGGCCCGTGAGTCCCTTATATTTTCCAAAGTCAGGTACTTTGAATTTTGGAAGGATCACTACAGATGAAAAGGGTGCTAACATCTTCCCTTTTCATAACTTACCCCCAAACAAAAAATCTATCAAAGGTCTTTCATGTTCTTTTCTCCTTTCCTAAATATTGGATAAAAGAAAACTCGGTGGCGACTTTTGCTAACCGCAACATTTGAGAATAAACTTAAAAGTCAGTTCTCCCACCGTATTACATAACTCGCGAATTTGTTGGGGACCTAATCTAAAAGAGGGGTTACCTTAGAATTTAGATCACTTTTACTTACTTTAATTGTTTGAATTGTTTGATTTACTTTATAGGCTTGTTTGGGTATTGCTTGTAAGATCCTACACCCATATCGAGTGATTCCTTAGGTAAGTAGCAATAGATCATAAAGACTATATGGTGTATACCGATATGGTTAACATGATAGCTACATTTAGTGTGACATTTTGGTTTGTACTAATGTTCCTTGAGTCAGTCAAGCATAACATTAGGCTTTCGCGTAGTGTCAGTAACACTAACTTACTTTTAGAACCTTAATTGAACCATATCGGCCATTAGAAAGTAGTGAGATAGTCATATTTTGTGCAGTCCGAAGTTGGTTGATACTCGAGACTACGCTCATTGAGATTCGACTTTCAAGATATTTTGGTGGCAAGTCGGTTGACGTGCTAATATAAAGCCTGCGAGAAAGATTCGTGATATAATATTGTTAGAACCTAGTTACTATTTTAGAATAGTTTGAGCCAACTTAACTTCAGTAGGGAAGGGTATTTACCTAAGGACTTCATGAAAGCCTTTAAACCTAAGGCTCTTGTATGACTTGTTTGTGTTTTCTACTTATTTAACATGAACATAACATCATAAAATCATAAAATCCCCGCGTCTTGTAATTACTTTTTGTTATTTTTCCAAACTAACGGGCAGGTTTATTATATATTAATCAATTCATATTATCAAACACAAACAACAACTTGGCCTAGTGGTAGTAGGGCCCGCCTATGATTTTCAAGGGCGTGGGTTTAACACCCACCTCATGCAAATTCTTTTTTCCCTATTTTAACCTATTATTTTTCAAAACCTAACAAATTAGGATTAGGATTTTCGATTAATAATGAAATTCTTGACATGTTTTTTTTTATTTATTAATTAATTAATTAACCTTTTTTCTTAAATTAAAATTAATTAGAAATAATCAGTTTTTAATTAATTATTATCATTTAAATTATTTTCTACACAATATCAAAAATATTAACATTTACATATTAGGTTTTTTATAAAATATTTTTCTAACATTTTTGTTATTTTCTTTCTTTACTATTTAATTTTCTTAGACACAATGTATAAGTCGCACTATCGATTGTAATAGCGTAGATTTATATTTCCGCACCTTTTTTCTAATTATGTATCTCCTTCGAGGGTGTAATAGTGTAGGTTTACTCTCCCGTAAATTTCTATATTTATGTATCTGCCCCAAAGCCATGTAGTAGCTTAGGACTTTACATTCCACACTTTAATTTCCTATACTGTTAATAACTAATGTTTGTATGGGAAGAAAAAAAACAAACATAGAAAACCATAATTTCCAAGATAAATAACTAAAAAGAAACACTCTTCACACTTGCACCTTTAGGGTAACCTCTATTGTTGCCTTACGATATTGGTCACGTCCTTTAAAAGTGGGGATACTTTAGCAAAAGACCCTCGAACAAATCATCATAGTCCCTTCGAATAAAGATCATAGTCCCTCGATGACCCTCCGGGTTGCCTATAAAGTGATATAGTCCCTCTGATATAATTGCTAAAGTATCCTTGCATGTGGCCTTCGATGACCATACAATGACCCTACGCATATCCCTTCAAATTATATAGATGGGATTACCTACCAACTAATGGCATGGATAATACTATCTCTAAAGGATTAGGAAAATAACAAGAAAGACCTTTAGTGGATAGGAACTCCTAATTGCTTGATCACAAACTTTTCTCACAAACAATACATTTTTCACACTACATTTCAAACAAATATTTTCAAAAACACTTTTTATACATTCTTGAGGACTTATAGAGGAATCATTACAAAGTTAGCCTTACATTGGCATTTAAAAATATTTTCAAACAAATCACACATACACAAAGCAAGTTCTCAAAAGGGAGCTAAGAAATTAAAAGCTCGTAGATAACTGCGGATGAAAAGGGTGCTAACACATTCCCTTTTCATAACTTACCCTCGAACTCAGAATCTATCAAAGGTCTTTCCTGTTCTTTTCACCTTTCCTAAATATTGGATAAAAGAAAAGTAGGTGGCGACTCTTATTATCCGCATATTTGGATAAAACAAAAAAAAGTCAGTTCTCCCACCGTGTTACAGAACTGGTGACTCTGTTGGGGACAATTACTTAAGAAAAAGAGGTTACCTTAAAGTTTTGATCACTTTTAATTGCTTTAATTGTCTAAATTGTTTTCTTAACTTTAAGGGTTTGTTTGGGTATAATTGCTTGTAAGATCCTACACCCGGACTACAAATTCCTTAGGAAAGTAGCAATAGCTGATAAAGATTGCACGACGTAGACCGATATTGTTAACATGATGGCTACAGTTAGTGTTACACTTTAACTGATGTTCCTTAAGTCAGTCAAGGATAACATTTGGCTTCCGCGTGGTGTCGTTAATGCTAACTTACTTTTAGAACCTTAATTGACCCATCTTGTCCATTAGAAAGTAGAGATATATCCGGCTTCGGTACAATATAAAGTTGGATGATACTCGAAGCTATGCTCATTGAGATTCAACTTCCGGGATGTTTTGGTGACAAGCCAGTTGTCGTGCTAAAATAAAGCCCACGAGAAACATCTGTAATATGAGATCCTTAGAACCCGGTTACTATTTTAGGACAGGTTGAGCCAACTTAACTTTAATAGGGAAGGGTATTTACCTATGGACTTCATGCAAGCCTTTAAACATAAGGCTCTTGTATGACATGGTTGTGTTTTCTACTTATTTAACATGAACATGACATAATAACATCATATCATCATAACATAACATTTTCACAAGCCATTTCAAGGACCTAGGGATTTATCTTTGTTCTTTGTTACAAGTTATGGCCTCCGCTCGCAAAAATACTATCTGAATCAACTTTGTAAGGGTAGCTTCCAAGCTTAAGGAGTTAGTCTCAAAGTTTCTCGAAAACTCTCAATTCACCAAGAGGCATGGTTATCGTCTCAGTTTGGTTACCTAGGGTTTTGAAAAAGACATGATGAGTGTTCTGTTCCAGTTCTTTGATCCTAAGCATCACTGTTTTACTTTTTCCGATTATCAGTTGGTACCCATAATGGAAGATTTCTATAAGCTACATGGAGTACCTGTTCTTGATCAGACACCGTTCACCGGTTTAGAAAAAGCTCCAAAACCTAAAGACAATGCATCAGCCCTACATTTGAAGCGGTCAAACATTGTGTCTAATTGGGAAAGAAGAAGTGAAGTTAAATGTCTTCTTGCTAAATTTCTAATAGAGAAGGCTCAATTGTTTCTAGATGCTATGAGTTTTCATGCCTTTGAGGAGATGTCGGCTCTATTAATCTATGGATTGGTATTATTCCCTAATCCAGACCAACTCATAGATGTGAACTCCATCAAAATATTTTTGCACCTTGTTCTTCAAAGCCCAACAATCGTTTGTATCATAGCCTGGACTTTCAGAATGGTAAGCACACCGAGCATTTGAATTATAGTAAGGAGATGTAGTGTTGGGATTTCTGGGAGCCTCCTTCAGGGTTACCAAATTGGACTTCAACAGATGTGACAAGACCTGGGACAAGGTCATATTAATCTGGGTAAACTGTCTCCTTAGCATATCTGTTCTAGACTGATTGTTCTGTTGTTGAGTAGTTGCGGCTTTGGATATCATTACAGCTTCCACCGTTGGACGGTGTTCAGTTATGTCCTGACTTCTCTGGTTGTAAGCAGCACTAACCTCTTTCTTTCCAATAAGAGTCCTCTTTCCTACACATGAAGAGGCATCTCTTTGAATCTTACCACTTTTAATGCCATCTTCCACTCTTTCTCCTATTAAGATCAGCTCATTAAACCTAGCAAAAGAACTTCCAATCAGATGGTTGAAAAACGGACCAGATAAAGTACCTAATAACATGTCTACCAGCTCCCTATCAGACAGAGGAGGATGGACTCTTCCTGCAAGGTCTCTCCATTTTTTGGAATAATCTTTAAAGCCCTCAATAGAACCCATAGACATGCTCTGAAGTTGTGTACGGGTCGGAGCAAGGTCAGCATTATATTGGTACTGCTTGTAGAAAGCAGTAGCCAGGTCTTCCCAGTTACGGATGTTAATTCCCTCCCGCTGATAGAACCACTCTAGTTGAGTCCCTGGTAGACTATCTTAAAAGAAATGCACCCACAAGTTACTGTCAGCAGTGTGTGGCTGAATCTTCCTAACATAAGATCTGAGATGCAGTTCAGGACATGAGACCCCATCATATTTAGAAAATGCGGGCACTTTGAACTTTTGCAGGATAACCACTCTAGAAACTAACCCTAGCTCTTCGAAATCCAAGCCAAGTACCCTCTGAACCTCCATGGTGTTGAGATGGTCTTCCAACTGTTTGTACTTATCATCAGCCGGAGGGTATTGTTCTTCAATGTAATCAGCTTCATCCTCTTCAGAGTCCCTTGGACCGTGGTCTTCTTCTCTTCTATCTCCTTCCTGATTGTCTCTTTCTCCCTGAAACTTGCCTCACTGGTCCTTTGAACTTTCTTCCCATATTCAGAACACCCACTGGCCTCTTTTTCTTCTTTTTTTACTTGAGAATCATAACTTTCAAATCTTCTTGTCCCTTAGCCAGATTCAGGAACATTTCTTGGAATTGGGCATTCTGCGCCTGAACCTCCCTAACTGTTTATTCAAGATCCATTGCTGAAATAAACAGCAAAGAAGATAAGAAACATGTCCTGAAAACCTGTTTATGCAATGATATGTATGATATATGTATGCAATGTTTTCAAGGGCCTTATAGGTATCTCGTTCTTCTTTGAGTTGTATCCAAGATTTTTTCAAATCTTCAAAGTTTGTTGGCATATACGGATGAAGAATGATGCAAGACTCAACCCCTTGAACAATAGGCTCTAAAATCACTGGTAGGATAGCAGCATACGACATCATAATATTTTGAGCACGAGCTCGCACCCATTTGAGGTATGACTCCAAAGGGATGGAGTTCTTGTGCCCTAGAGTCGTGCTATAAGTCTTTTTAACCATTTCCCAAGCGCGAATGAACCTCTGATGATAACCTTGCAGATCATTTGAATAATCAAACACAATATCTTGAATGAGCATATCATGAAGACCATCCCTCTGGGCGTAACCAAACTGACATAAAGATAAAGAGGGGATGTAGGTGATGCCTCCTTTAATGCCAAGGAGCGACACATTGGGAAATTCTCCTCAGTAATCAATAAAAGAGATGTCTTCTTGGGAACGAGAGCACCAATAGATGTCAGAGTGAGAAAGAGACGTTAATCTTTGGTTCCATCTTAAACCTAATTCATTCTTCATTATTGACCGAGGAAGGTGCGAAATAAACCACCTATAGAGTAGAGGTATAAAACACATAAGAGTCCCTCGCTTCTCATGGTACGGGTATGGAGTGAGTGCAGAATATCCCCGAGCAATGTAGGAACCAGATTGTGAGCTAGGAAAATGATGATGGAACTAACATTTACAAACTGGTCTGAATTAGGGAACAGAACTAACTTGTAGATCAAAAGAGCTAAAACATGTTCAAACGAATGGTAACTCATAGCGTCTAGGAAAACCTGGACTTTCTTCATCAGGAAACTTGTGAGGAGGCCCTTGACTCATCCCCTTATTTCCCAATTGGACTCAATGTCAGATGGCTTCAAATGCAAAGCTATAGCAACATCTTCAGCTGTTGGATCTTGTTCTAAACCGATAAAGGGTATCTGATTCAATATGGGCAAACCAAGTATTTTGGAGAATTCTTCCAGTGTAGGCACCAACTGATAGTCTGGAAAGGTGAAGCAGTGGTGCTTAGGGTCGAAGAACTAGAATAATACACTCATCAAACCATGGTAAAAACCAGTAGTAACCAAACTGATCAAGTAAACATATCCCTTGTTAAATGATGAACTCTCAGGAACCTTTGAAACCAATTCTTTGAGTTTGGGAGGGATCTCTACAAAATTGATTCAGATGGTTTTTCTGCGAGCTGGATCAATGACCTACAAAACAGGGAAGATATAAAATCCACTGACCCTTGAAATGGTTAGTGTACATGACATGTTATGATGTTTATGATGTTGTGATTATGCTTTGAAATCACAAGTATATCAAACACAAACAAGTCACACAGAGACCTTAGCTTTAAAGGCTTGCATGAGTTTTAAAGGTAAGTACCCTCTTGAAGTTTCAGTTGGCTCAACCTGTCCTATTAATAGTAACCAGGTTCTAAGGAGCCTCATGCCACTGAACTTTCTTTTAGGCCTTGTTCTAGCTCAAGCACCAAAGTATTACAGCCAGAATATCCCAAAAGTCTAATCTTAATGAGTGTAGTATCGAGTATCAATCAATCTTCAGTCGGAACCAAAGACGGCCATCTCACTACTTTCTAATGGCTTAGGATGAGTCAATAAAAGGTTCTAATGGCCAGTTAGCGCTTAATGACACTATGGAAGCCTAATGTTATCCCTGACTGACTCAAGGAACAATAGTACAAACCAAAGTATCACACTAACGTAGCTATCACTTCGTCCATATCGGTCTATGACGTACAACCTCCATGATTTATTTCTACTTACCTAATAAGGTGCCCTACATCCGGGTGTAGGATATTTACAAAAATACCCCAACAAAACCCTCAAAGGTAAAGCATACAAAACACACAATGTAAAGAAGTTTAAAATGAACTAGACTCTAAGGTAACCACACTTTTTTATAAGTCCCCAGTAGAGTCGCCAGTTTTTGTGATACGGTGGAAGAACTGACTGTTAATATTGGTTTTGCATTTGTGTTTGCAAATGTTGCGATAAGCAAGTGTCGCCACCAACTTTTCTATTATCCAAATTAAGGAAAGGGTTAAAAGAACACAAAAAGACCTTTTTGAGAGTTTTCTGAGTAAGGGGGGTAGATTATGGACAGGGAAGGTGTTAGTACCCTTTCCATCCGTAGTTATCTACGGGCTCTTAGATGCTTAGCTCATGTTTTGAAAATTGCCTGTGCTTTGTGTATTTTGATAAAATGTTTTGAAATGCCTTAGTGCGGTGATTCGCTTTGTGATAACTCTTGTATCAGTCCTCAAGAGTATTGACAAAGCAAATGTTTTTTTGAAAGTGTTTTTGAAATGTTTTTGTGTAAGTGAAAAAGATTGTTTTGAGCAAGCATCTAACAACTATCTACATGTACTCGAAAAGGTATTTATTTTCCTCCCATCCTTTAGACAATCATATCCTGCTATTAGTGAGTAGGTAGCCCTATCGTTGGATGTTTGAGGGACATTCGAAGGGACGTTACGGTCACGAAGGCAAATTGGCAAGGAATTTTAGTAATTGTCCTAAATTTCTAAGATCACTTTTAACCGAGGAAACATCGAGAGGGTCATCGGGGGACTAGTGATCTTTCAAACTAGAGGACAGCCACTAAAACTTCTCACGTTTCGAGAATTGTGACCGTTTTCCGAAGGCAATCAAAGTGGGATACCCTAGAGAAGCGCATGTGCAATTGTGTTCAATTTAATTATTTATCTTGTGCATTTAGGTTTGCTAACGTTTTAGTTTTCATTCTTGTCATGCAGTCCTAGTTACTAGCAGTTAATATGTACAGAAGAATTTGGGGAGGGGATACTTACAATGTACAAAACTTTGGAGTGCAGAAATTAAAAGCAGAAAGTAAAGCCTAATTACTATTACATCCCAATATACAGTTACATCAATA
Source organism: Vicia faba (assembly GCA_948472305.1). NCBI lineage: Eukaryota > Viridiplantae > Streptophyta > Magnoliopsida > Fabales > Fabaceae > Vicia > Vicia faba. The sequence goes on from OX451740.1 coordinate 1,356,263,211, forward strand.
ATGTAAAAATGCGTAAAAAAAATAAATAAAGCGTGAAGGTCAAAAGTTTGTCTAAAAATCCTAATAAGAAAAATGATTAAACTAAATCTAAAATTAATTAAGAGAATGAATATTAAATGAAATTAACCTAATTCTAATATTTTTGGGTTTTTATTAAGAAAATATTTGAATTAAATGACCTATTTCTAATTGATTTTAAATTGATAAAATAAAGTCAAAATGATCAATTAAATTAAATTATGAAAAATTAAATTAATTGAAAAAATCCTAAGTCTATTATTTTTTTATGATTTTTGATTTTATATTATTCTAAAAAAGATTAAAAGAAAGTAAACAATAAAACAAATGATAAAAATAAAATAAAAATAAAAAAACAAATATGCCAGATGTTATAAGCAAATGGGGGTGTATGAACTGAAATTTCTAGGCCCAGAAGAAGACAAGCCCAGGCCACACTGGATCCTGTATTGCTGACCCATGAGGGTGTATGATGGGCTAGTACACCAGGTGTTGGATCTTTAGTCTGTTGATGTTCTTTGGCCCAGATTTGGAGGCCTATGAAGCGCGCGTGGATCTATCTAACACCAGATATGAAAGGAAAATATGAGAAAAAAATGGAAAATTAAAAACCTAGAATCGAACCCAGGTTCTCTAGCATAATACACACGCTTCTCACCACCATGCCAACCTGCTCATTAGTTATTTAAAATAAGCTAACAATATTATATGTGAAAAAATGGTCAAATTCCAAATTTTCAAACGCGCGCGCTGTACTGGGTTTCTAATTTTTTGAATGAACCAATCAGGACATGGCAAGAAGCCACGCATACCCTTTCGGGAGTCAACGGAAACAAAGACACCAGAGTCAAGCTCCGGTTGTCTTCTCCGACCCACCCAAAATCTGAAACCTGCAAAAACGATGGATTAAAGAAAAACTAAAGACCCTATCCCACTTAAAATTTCCCAAGGAATTCGATGGTGGCCTTTATTTGATCTAAAATTTCCTATATCATCAGGTTCGAGGATTCTGGTTTGAGACTCTTTAACAATGATGATCTATGATTCTGGAACTTTCACCGACATGAAACACGTTAGAACAATAGCAAGAAACTATGATAACATGAATATGTAAAGAGAATTAGTTTATATTACATGTGAAAAGAGTTTGAGATTTTAAAAAAATAACAAAACGAAATAATGATGATGATCTGCTTGATCTAGGTGTGGAATCGTGTGTTAGAGGGTTGGGTTGAGTTCCTGGAATCCTCATGGATATGTTTGAATTCTTTGTTTGGACTGAGGAAGGATTGAAAGGTATTTTTGGATTTTACAACTTTGGACAATTTTTGCAATTTTTCGTGACTTTTTTAGGAAGCTTTTTTCGTGTGGTTCTTTCTAGACTGTCTATTCATCCATGAGGCTTGCAAATGCCACCTTTATATAGAGCAGATGGAGGGGAAAAGGCAGGAGGGAAATAAGCATGCTCAATAATTCTCTTTAAGAGCTATAAAAAAATATTTGAAATTTGGCCAAAGGTAAGGAATTCTTGTCTCTTTTTTGAATTTGAATGAATATGGACATCAATGGCTTTCGAATGCCTTCAGTCCCTTCCCTTTGATTGAACCTCTTATACATCCTTTGAATGGGTCTTTAGATGTCTTTCAAATAGTCCATATGTATTCTTTATTCCCTCTTAGAATGGGCCACCAAGGTGTGTTCTTCGAATGGCTCAAGTCTCATCATTGGGGCCTCTTCAATTGAGCCCCTACTCAGCTAGTTGTTTGATTCAAACAACTCAAATGAAAACTTCAATCTGGACAATTGAAAACCTTCTTGTCACCACCTTCGGGTGCCATTGCACAAGAGGCTTGGGCCTAGCCACATGTAGGACCAAGACCCATCACAAAGAAAACTTGTTTTCAATAATCATGTGTCCCTCGAATGGGCTATCATGTGTGTTGAAATGTGTACAACTATTTCAAAGGGGACCATTTCCTAATCGAAGCTGGCACAAAGGAAGCCCATGCCTTGTGGATGCTAGCATGAGGCAGATCAAAGTAAGCGTAAAAGAGGCCATTGCCTAGGAGAAGCTGGCACAAATGTAGCCAATGCCTTGTGGGTCGAAGGAAGCTTTTTTCCTGGTGGATCGAAGGCGAATCTGAAGGAGTCTTGGCCTTGTGTGCTGAAGGAAAGCTGAAGAGGGGTCCTTTGCCTTGTGCATCAAAGACCAGTGAGAGGGGCCTTTTTCCTTGTGAATTAAAGGCATGCTGATGGGTCTTTTCCTTGTGAAAACAAGGCAAGCATGAAGAAGATTTTTTTCCTAATAGACCAAATAAGCATGAAGAGGCATACGTGCGCTGATGACAAGCTTATGGGCCTTTTGCCCAGTGGGAGCTTTATGAACTAGGCTTGATCGAAGGATACTAAGCACCTAATTGAAGCTGGTATGCAGGAGTTCATTGCTGGTGAATTGAAATAAAGTTGTAGGGGATTCTTGCTTTGTACGCTGAAGGCACGCACATAGGGAGTATTTTCCTAGTCGAAGAAGGAATCAAGCTTGCTCCAAAGAAATCAAATTCCTAATTGAAGCAGGAATTAAGCTTTCTCCAAAGAATTCAAATGCTCAAATGAAACAGGAATCAAGCTTTCTCCAAAGAAATCAAATGCCCAAACGAAGCAGGAATCAAGCTTGCTCCAAAGAAATCAAATGCCCAATCGAAGTAGGAATTAATCTTTCATGCAGGTAGCCATTGCATTGTGAATCAAGCAAGCATGTAAAGCTAATGGTGCAATTGAAGGATGTATGCAGGAGGCCATTTCCTTGTGCCTGCTGGCATGAAGGAAGTTCCTGCTTTCGTTAATCAAAGGCAAGCCTAATGCAACCAATGCACAGTCGAAGCCTTGTGATTTCAACTTGATCGAATGGGGCCCAGCACCCAATTGAAGCTTGTGAATCAGGCTTGCGTCAAAGGAAGTTCAGTGCCCAATCGAAGCTTACTCAGATGCCAATCAAAGTACCCTGTTCAGATGCCAATCGAAGGACATTGCTGAATTTCCAATCGAAAGACACTTTGCTAACATTAAAAAAATTCACTTTCGTTAGGAAAGTTCTTGTAACCACCCATATAAGAGAGATAAACCTTGGGAAACATGAGGCGGAAATTTTTGTGCTACAACAACATGCCATACCAATCATTTCATAACAGGTTTCCAAGACAGGTTTCTCATCTTCTCACTGTTTATTTCCGCATAAATGGTTCTCGAACAGACAGTCAAAGAACTCTAGGCTCAGAATGCTCAGTTCTAAGAGATGTTCCTAAACTTAGCCAAGGGGCAAGAAGAACTGAAGGCGCTCATCAACGAGAAGAAGAAGAAGAAGAAGACAAAGAAACGAATTAGCATCCTTAAAATGGGAGAAGGTTCAGAGGTCTAGCAAGCAATCTCAGGATCTTAATATCCCATTGGACGAAGATGACGAACGAAATGAAGATGGTAAGAGTGTTAAAACTGATAAAAAGCAATCATGATTTTGAAAAATATTTTGCTGGAGAGGAAGAAGATTATTTGAATGAACAATATCCTCCTGCTAACGAGAAGTATAAGTTGTTAGAAGAGCGTCTGAAAACTATGGAGATTTAGAAGGTGTCTGGCATGAACTTTGAAGAATTGGGTTTAGTCTCAGGAGTCGCCATTCCTCCTAAGTTCAAAATTCCTACCTTTGTTAAGTATGATGGCGTTTCTTGCCCGAAGCTGCACTTTAGATCATATTTTCAAAAAATTCAACCATACACTACTGATAAGAAATTACGGTTTCATTTCTTTCAAGAGAGTCTATCTGGAACACAATTGGAATGGTATTATCAACTCGAAGGTACCAATATTCATACCTAGGAAAATTTGGTTGCAACTTTCTATAGATAGTATCAACATAATCCTGATTTGGCACCAACCCGCATGCAACTACAAAGTATGTCCATAGGCTCTGAGGAAGTCTTTAAAGAGTACGCACAGAAATGGAGAGATCTTGCAGGCAGGGTTCAACTTCCTTTGGCTAATAGGGAGTTGGTTGATATGTTCATGAGTACACTAACAGGTCCTTTATATAATCACCTACTTGGAAGTTCTTCAGCTGGTTTCACTGAAATGATGATGACAGGGGAACGTGTTGAGAATGGAATGAAAAGTGGTAAAATTCAGGTGGCTACATCTTCAAATACTACGAAGAAGTCATGCAATGGTAAGAAAGAATCCAATATTTTGTATGGCCAGAAGGGTCGTAATAAGAGTGACTGCAACCAATCTATGGGGCCAGTTCTGGTCTCTAATCCTGCGCCAGTACAACAACAACAGAACAATCAACATAGGCAGGATGCACCCAAAAGACAGTTCACAAGAATAAATATGCCGTTGTCTCAAGCATTGTAACACATATTGAAGGCAGAGCTGATTACATTGAAGTATCCTCCTCAGAAACCCAATACTTCCTCTCCCCGTTACAATCCTAATTCATGGTGTGCATACCAATCTAACAGTCATGTACATGACACTAACAATTGTTGGGATCTGAAGAATAAAGTTCAATACATGATTGACTCTAAGGTGATTGAATTTGACCCTCTTGAGACTCTGAATGTGATCACTTCACCTATGCCTAATAATGACAAAGGAGTTAATGTTATTGAAGATGCTTCTTATGTTTCTGTTGTGAGTGACTTGACTACTCCTCTGATGATCATTAAGAAGAAGTTATTGCAAGCCAATTTATTTATGGGTTACATTGAAAATTGCTACTATTGTGCGTCCCAATCCAATGGTTGTGTACTGCTGAAAAGAGGTGTTCAGCGTTGGATGGATGACCGTGTAATTCTCTTTAAGAATATTCCTCCTGTGAAGATGTTATGTAAAAGTATATCTCAAGGCTCGGAGCTTGAAGACGTTTCTGTGATTAAAAATTTAGGTATTCCAGTAAGGATCACTTCTAAGGGTATTTTGAAGATTACTGCTGAGTCTAGGGTTGCTCCTATGATCATTACCTCACCTGGGCTGATTCCATATTCCTCTAACAAGGCTACCCCCTTGGAATTATGGAGCTGATGTCTACTACCATAGTGTCAAACAAGAACCATTAGTTGTTAAAGATGAAAATGCTGAAGTTACTGATACCAATGTCAGCAATATTGTTGGGACTAGTAATGTTACAAGAAGTGGAAGGGTTTTTTCTCCATAGATTTCTCCAAAAGCTGTTACTACACCAGTTCGTATCACTACTATTGAAACAGCTACCGATACTCGAGGCAAGGAACAGATGACCGAGTCTGCCAAGACTGAGGCACCAAAAGAGGTTACTGTTGAAGATACCTCCAAGCAATAGATGGAGGAGGTACTAAAAATTATTCGAAAGAGTGACTATAAGATTGTTGAACAGCTAGGGAAGACCCCATCCAAAATATATATGATATCTCTGTTGTTGTGCTCTAAAAAATAATGGTGCTTTGAGAGGTTGATCTTCCAATAAAAGTGGGTTCCCAGGTATTCGACTCTACTTTCTACGTGATGGACATTCGTCTAGCCTATTCATGTTTGCTTGGACGCCCTTGGATTCATGGGGCAGGCGTTGTTACTTCTACTTTACACCAAAAGTTGAAGTATCCTTTGAAAGGAAAAATCATTACAGTTTGTGGCGAAGAAAAATACATGTTGAGCCATTTGAACTCCTTCAAGTATGTTGAGATGGATGGTGAATTCCTTGAGACTCCTTGCCAGACCTTTGAAGTTATTCCTCAGACAACCTCTGTTAATAAAGTTGCTCCTACTGTTCCTAAGATTACCAGGATTCCGCCAAGAATGGCTTCTCTAAAAGCAGCTAAAGTTGTGGTAGAAGAAGGTGGTAGCACTATTTAGGGTCAGCTTCCTGACATTCCTTACACATCTGACAAATTTGGTTTGGGTTTCACCTCATAGGCTTAGAGGGATGTTCGTCGTGCTCGTGCTAATTCTGGGAGACCGTCATTCCGCATCTACAACAATGGAGTGCATAAAAATCAAGTTAACAATGTAGAAGACGCTGATAGCGACTGTGACATAGAAATTTGGATTTTCCCTACTATTGACAATGGGCTCAACAATTGGAAAGCTGAAGACTTTGTACCAATCTCCTTTATTCAGGAGTAAATGTTATTTTTTGTTTTCTTGCTTTCAAGTTTTTGGTTTGTAATTTGAACAGTAACTTTAAGCTTTGTGTCGTACCCGAGGCACAACGGTCCATTTGTTAGGGATGTCAATTTTCATCCACATATTTTCATTTAATAAATCATTGGTCGTTTGTGAAATTTTGGTACAGTAGACTCAGATGTCATACAAGGATGTTGAGACATCTGATCTAACATTAATACACAGGAAAAATAATACTGAAAAGACAAAGAACACACCAGAATTGTTTACCCAGTTCAGTGTACAAAAACACCTACTCTTAGGGATATCAAGCCAGGAATGAAGTCCACTATCAGTAGTATCAATTTGCAAACCCTACAACCAACACACCCGTTGACGATCTACACACTTAATCACTACCCAATGACCCTTCTACCTAGGTCCTCCCTAGATATGGAATATCCCCATCCCGCTTTCAATCATCTCAATGATGTCTAGCAATAAACACCTCAGTCACTTCTTCAACGGCCCTTCACCAAAATTCTGATCACACAGATAGATGTTTGGAAGACACACATCCATGACAACCTAGCTAAGTCTCCAAGCCACACTTCACTAATTTTTAGCTTTTCTCCTAACTAATAACAAATCTTGGAGTTGCTTCAAATCTTCTTCCAAGAAAAATACACCTCTTACCTAAAGGCTTCGAGATGAACATCGTAAACTTCCCACAACCCGTGAGGTTTACCTTGACAAAACCCTAGACTTCTACATTTGTAGCCGAGTCTTTTATGGGTTACAAACCCTCGTATTTGTAACCTGTTACCCACTTGGTTTTGGGCCTTCAAACACAGAAAATCAGCTGTAACAAACTTCAAAAACTTCTGCCCCAAAAAAGGTCTTCATTCTTTACTTTCCTAAATAATCTCCTTATTTAGAAAGTCTTCATTCTCCTTGGTTTCTGATTGAACTTTCTGGACCTTTAAATATGTGCCACATAGGATGCATAATATTCTCCTGAATATTCTACTTATGTTAAGAACAAACCGAATCTCATTAATACAACTCAACAGACGCGGTGTCAAGACATCTTTTTGGACATTTTGTTCCAGTTGTTTAAAAAGTTCAACACAACATGTTATGACATTGTAATAGGACTTCTTTTTGTACATATTCTTCTTAGCAAGTTTATACATCCTATTCCACATTACATTATTACTGCTATTATTTGTTTTAAAAAAATTAAGATAATCCTAAAACAAGAGAACTAACAATCTCCCCCTTTAGAAAATTTTGGCTAAAACAAATAATCTAAAAACAATTGCAACCTAGGAGATTACAACAATTCAGAGCTACTGCACACAATAATAGATCTTCAGTTGAAAATGATATCTCAACATCTTGTTAGACATCTTCTTTGTAGCACTCTAAAGAACTCAATTTTATCAACACCAACGAACATCAGTTTCAGGATAAAAGGAAGGAAAGTCCTGAAGTTTGGATGATGCACACGAGTAAGAAGATAGAAGAAGATTACTTGTGCTCCCTGTGATACGGTGGCAGAACCGACTATTATACTGGTTTGCATTTTTTGTTTGCAAATGTTGCGGTAAGCTAGAGTCACCATCGACTTTTATTTCATCCAACCGGAAAGGAAAAAAGTACAGAAAAAATCCTTTTTCAAGATATTCTGAGTACGGGGGGTAGATTATAGAAAGGGAAGGTGTTAGCACCCTTTCTATCCATGATTTTCCATGGGCTCTTAGGTACTTGCTCATTTTTAAATTGCTTGTGTGTGTGCTTTGTTTTGGAAAAGTTTTGGTTTACTTCGTTTTAACCCTTGTTTCTGTCCTCAAGAGTGTTACGAAGTGTTTTGAAAACTTTAGTTTGAAAAGTTTATTTGAAAGTGTATGGTGTAAAAGATTTGTCATTTTGAGGAAGTACCTAACAGTTATCTACCTACTCGAAAAAAGATTGTTTCTATTCTTGTTTCCTTTAGACAGTGTTATCCTACTATTGAGAAATAGTTGGCACCGTTGTTGGAATTGTAAGGGTCAATTCGAAAGGGACGTACGATCACTAAAGAAATATTAGGACACCTTAGTAATAACCCTAGAGTCTTAAGATCATATTCGAGGCAACATTTCCGAGGCAACATTTATGAGGCAACATTTCCGAGGCAACATTCGAATGGGACCCTTTGATCTTTTTAGACTGGAGGACAACCACTAAGACACCGTATACTTAATGATTATTTACCGAAGGCAACCGAAGTGAGAGTATACCCTAAGAGTGATATGTGCGAGTGATTTGTTTCAGTTATTTATCTTTGCACATTAGGGTTTTCTAACCATATTAATTTTGTCATACATTCTTTCCATACAATCCTATTAGCATACATCTAGACAGTTAAATATTTGCAGGAATAAAAATGCGAGAAAATAAACCTACATTATTACAAGGCTTCAGGGAGGGGGATTAATTACATAGCCAAAAACTCAGGGATTTAAACAGTAAAATAAACCCTAAATTAACTATTACAATACAATGAGCTGTTACAAAATATTGACAAAATAAATAACAAGCGCGCGGCGAATTAAGTGTGAGACGATTAGGGTTTTGACCCTTGACTAAACCTAATTGCAATTGTTTAAAGAAAAAAATGTTTTTTGGCATTTTTCGTTATTTAAGAAAATAATGAAACAATTAAATTAAACAGAAAATCCTAAGTTCTAATTAATTTTAAATTAAGAAAAATAAATTAATTCACTCTAAAAACCTATTTTTGTGTTTTGGTTTATTTGAGAAAAATAAAAGAATTAAATCAAGAACTTAACCTAATTTCTATTTGATTTTATTTGTGAAAATAAATTAAAATTTCCCTAAGTTAAACTAAATTAAATTAAATTTGATAATAAAAAAATAATTCTAATTTTTTTGTGAATTCTTGATTTTATGATTTTCTAAAAAGTAGTAATTAATTTTGTGAATTAAAATAAATATTAAAAGAATTAAAGAAAAGAAATAAAAACAAGTTAGAGATGGACCTGATTGTTAGCAATTCTGGGGGCAGGGGTGCATATCTGATTTTTGTGGCCCAAATAACTCCAGCCTGTTTGACCACACTTGGTTTGGTGAGGTGTTGACTTGAGTGCATATCATGGTCCTTCAATGCTGGCACGTTAGATCTAGCTTGCTGATGAATCTTATGGTTGAATTTGATGGCATATGTTGGTTGCTTGAGATTGTAGTGTACCTGATCACATGAAGCAAAATAATACAAACAAAGGTTGGGACCTGGGATCGAACCCAGGCCCTTATACCCAATTTCAGCGCTTGCTAGCCAACTGAGCCATGATGGTTATTTGTAAATATGGTAATAATAAAATATAATATTCAAAACAAGCTAATGGGTCATCCAAACGCGCGAAATTTCAAACGGGTCAGTCCCACGCTGCCACGCCATCGTCTCCCTCACTGGCCCGTCATTTTAGAAAACCAAGCTTTTACCTACAGACACTTTGCTATAAGTATAACCCTGCACATTTCCAAAACCCTGTACAAGTAATATAAATGAAAGGTGATGGTACCAATCAACTCGTCGCATCCTCACGAGCATCATGGTACCAAAAACAAGGCCTAATTTTGCCTATACTAAAAACCCCTAAAACGAGCAAATGAACCCTAACAATAGCATATCATGATTCCTGCACTGAAAATGCAATTAAGTGATACCAATAGCTTGCAAACATGATGATGAACAAGAATATATAAATCAAATGTGCTAATGATGCGTAAATTGCAAAAATCGAATTTGAAAAATGTACCAAACCGTGTGAGTTGTAGAATGAGTTTCTGAGTGCTTCAGGCCCTGGGAATGATTGGAACAGCTTCCTGGGATGTCTAGGAAGGGATTGGTAATCTTGAAATGCTCTGAAATGCCTTGTAGATTGAAAACTGATTCCCACTTTTTCTTGAATTTTCAGTTTTTCTTCTTGGCAATTCACGACCTCTAACCCTTTTTTTTGCTTTGTTCTTGTTCATTATATATCCCTCAATGAATTAGGGTTACAAAACAGATTGAATCTTTAAGCTTTGATGATATTTGATTTGATTCTTTAGTCATATGATATCTTTCTATTTTCATGCTAATCATACTCTTTTTGTACCAATTTCCATTGATTCGAATTGATCTTGCAAGCTCAGCATATCTTGGTTGCTAACCTGTCAAAAAAACAAATCAAATTATATCTTTGATAATTTTCATCATTTATTTGATTTAATTCACTTTTAATTAATGAAAAATCAAAATAAATTGAAAAATGAAGCAAATATTTTGTGGATAAGTATTTGAGTCGTGGACCACATTATAATTGATGTGCAAGCATAAAAAGTTGGGCCCATTTAGCAAAAGATGCAAACTTGAGCACATTTTACTTTTGGCAATTTTGCAAAAAAGGTCAACTTGGCCAATGCATAAGTCTCTTAATTTTGACCCTAGAGAGGTGTTCTTGGACTTTTTAGAAATCTTAGGATGTCCTCTAAGCAACCCTTTTTGTCGCATCTCCATTGAGTCTTCCATGTTCATGTATGGAGCTTTGACCCAAAAGGTGTTTTTGTTGACTTTCCAAAAGGACCTATAATGTCAAAATTCATATCTCTTTGTGAGTTCATATTCTAAACTTGGGAGATGAAGATGAATTGTAGGGAATTGCATCCTCTTCAAAATGAGCTTTGTATGGGTCATTTTTGATAAAGTATGAGAAAGTTATGCTTGGTCAAAGTTGGGTTGACTTTTCCTACAAAACCCTAATTTAGCAACTTTTGGGTTTTGATGAATTGTGAGCAATCCTTGAGGAATCATGATCAACCCTTGATCAAATGATGAATAATACTTCAAAATGAGGATTTTGACCCAAAATCTTAAAGTTTGACTATGTGTGGGCCACAGTTGACTTTTGACCTGCATAGTTGATTTTCAGGTATTTGAGAAATTGACTGAGCAAACTTCTTCTGGAAGGCTTGAAACTTGACATGGATGATCTTGGAACATATTAGGACAATGGTGAGTATTTGAGGCCTTTTTGGTTCACACATCTTGATGAAGAGGAAAACCCTAATTTGAGATAGATTGCCTTAGGAGAGAGTTTGTCTAGACAACTCTTGAACTTCCTTGAAAAATTTAGGGACCTCACTTGCCATGTGTTGAGAAATATGGAGGGCAAATATTGGGGTACAACAGCTGCCCCTGTTCAATCTTCTTAAACCTGAGGATATAGATTATCTCGTCTACCTTTCGTGATCTTAAGGTGGAAGATGATTGAACACTAGAGTGCCCAAAAATGTGCACTCGCATGAAGTGATACTTGATTTGTGATATCGGGAATGGGCTTATAGATTCCATTTGGTAGTTGCTAGAGGATTGTTGGAGATGGGCTTAAATATGACGTTCAAAGAAGTGTCGATCGCATAAGCGATTCCTTTGCGAGAACCCGTATACCTGTTGTTGAGGAGGACTTCACTGGGGAATGCTAGTCTTTGTCTTGAGAGAAATAAAGTTTTAGGAGCTCCAGTTGTTCGTTACTCTGCTGGGGAATAATTCTAGATTGGGAAGCGGAAGTGAACTGTGTGTTTGGTCGGGGTATATGCTACACCACGACTTTTCTGGGGAAATATGAAATCAATTGTGTTTGATCGGGTCCCAGTCTTACAGTGTTGTGGACTGCTGTCTGGGGATAAGAGAGGAATAACCCGGATAGTAAGGTTATAAGAAGGAACCTGGATAGTAGGGTTACTTCGATATGAAAGCCTGGATAGTAGGGCTTGAGAAGGAATCTGGATAGTCGGGTTACTTCGATATGAAAACCTGGATAGTAGGGCTGTGAGAAGGAACCTGGATAGCAGGGCTACTTCGACATGAAAGCATGGATAGTAGGGCTGTGAGAAGGAACCTGGATAGTAGGGTTATGAGAACGAACCTAGATGGTAGGGTTGTGAGAAGGAACCTGGATACTAGGGTTACTTCAATATGAAAGTCGGGATAGTAGGGTTGTAATAAGGAACCTGGATAGTAGGCTTACTTCGATATGAAAGCCTGGATAGTAGGGCTGTCAGAAGGAACCTGGATGGTAGGGTTACCTTGATATGAAAGCCTGTATAGTAGGGCTGTGAGAAGGAACCTGGATAGTAGGGTTACTTCGATATGAAAGCCTGTATAGTAGGGCTATAAGAAGGAACCTGGATAATAAGGTTACTTCGATATGAAATCCTGGATAGTAGGGTTGAGAGAAGGAACCTAGATAGTAGGGTTACTTCGATATGAAATCCTGGATAGTAGGGTTGTGAGAAGGAACCTGGATAGTAGGGTTACCTTGATATGAAAGCCTGGATATTAGGGCTGTGAGAAGGAACCTGGATAGTAGGGTTACTTCAATATGAAAGCCTGGATAGTAGGGCTGTGAGAAGGAACTTGGATAGTAGGGTTACTTCAATATGAAAGCCTGGATAGTAGGGCTGTGAGAAGGAACCTAGATAGTAGGGTTACTTCGATATGAAAGCCTGGATAGTAGGGTTGTGAGAAGGAACCTGGATAGCAGGGTTACTTCGATATGAAATCCTGGATAGTAGGGTTGTGAGAAGGAACCTGGATAAGGTTGCTTTTGTCACACTGATGATTACTCTGTTTAGCTTCGAGTGTTGATCAGGGACCTGCTGGAAGTTGTTGATAATAACCGTCTTTCTTGAAAGAAATAAAAGGTTAGTTATGTGTGATGCATGAGATGCATTGTGATGAGGTTATCAAAATAACTGAGAATATGTTATATGTAATGTATGCACATGTCATGATGTATGAACATGAAATGCTGACGTAATATTCTGATTTCGGGAAAATAATTCCCTGACTGCTGTTTGGAGAGTATGAGAAATGGTATTCTCGACTGCTGTAAAAAACCATAGTTCCTCTACTTTTGCTGGGGATGGTGAACAATGATGACTATGCTGGGGATTTGCCCCTTGTTTACAGATATTCTGCCGAGGAAAGACTCTATTTGAGAACCACTCTATGGGAAAATAACTCTGTTGGAGAGGAGATACTCTGCTGATAGATCTGCTGATTTGGAGAAATAAACTCCACCGGGGATGAATTTCTGTTGCTGGTGATAATGACTTCTGTTGGAGATTGAATTTTTGCTTGTGAGAGAAATAAAGTCTGCTTGGGGAAAAATTTACTGACCCACTCGCGATTGTGAACCTCAACTGGGGAGAGTTATGTCCTATTCGGGAAAGCTAACACCGCTGTCTTTGGATACTTTTTACTCTGTGGGGAGTGTATGTACCACTACTTATTATTCTCCAACTGGCTCTATCCCGATACCTGATGGGCAGAGTAACTGTAAGGTTTGGACACTTCTGATTTGTCCCTGTTCCTGGAATTACGAGTAATCGTCTTTTGTTTTTCATGTTAATATTTATGAGCAGCAATTATTTTCAAATGCATATATCAAAAATGAATCATTGGACGTTCTTGCAAAACAAAACAGAAAAAGAAGAACAAATTGGACTTTCTTGTGAAAATGAATTGTATTAATTTGAAGTTGGCCCGTAATAGGCGTTTTGTACAAAGAGGTTGACGTCCTAGTAAGAGAACGCCTCCGAAAAACAGAAATTATACAATTTGTGTAAAAGAAAGAAAAACAGCTATGTGAAACAATCCCATTGGGTTCCAACTCTGCTATTGCCTTCATATCCTCGAGCGTCTCATCACTTCGCTACTTGGCCGAAGGTTGATTAGGTTGATTGGCGTTGTCCGAGCATGATAGTTGATACCGAAGTCTGGTTGCAAGATGATCCAATGATACATAGTGTTACGCTTCAATCCCTAACTTTTTCCTGGACCTCCCTTTCGGGTTTTCAGTCCACCAGGATACCCTTTTTTGCCCAAGTCGCCTTATCAGGTTTTCAACTTGCCGGGTGTACAGTTTTTTTTCATTTTCATCCCTTACTTTTGCCCGAACCCTTTTGAATCCCCTGGAAGCCCTTATTTTTGCCTAGGCTAGTCAACCTAGCGGGTCTTTGATTATGCGTAGTATCTTTTCACTATGTCTGCATTGACGGGGTGAGGAAGGTCGTCACCATCCATGATGGTTAGAATCATAGCTCCTCCCGAGAAAATGTTCTTAACCACAAATGGCCCTTCGTACATGGGAGTCCATTTGCCCCTGGGATCACCTTGCGGTAGTATGATGCGTTTGATCACTTGATCCCCAACTTTATATTCTTGACGTTTGACTTTCTTGTTAAAAGCCTTGATCATTCGCTTTTGATATGTCTGACCATGACAAATAGCAGTAAGTTTCTTTTCATCGATTAGATTCAGCTGATCAAGTCGGGTTTGGATCCAGTCGTCTTTGTTCAAACCCGCATCCTTCATAATCCTGAGAGAGGGTATCTAGACTTTGATGGGTAGGACTGCCTCCATGCCATATACCAAATAGTATGGTGTTGCCCCTGTCGACGTCCGTGCTGAGGTACGATACCCATGAAAAGCGAATGGTAGCATCTCGTGCCAATCTTTGTATGTCACCGTCATCTTTTGCACAATTTTCTTGATGTTCTTGTTAGCCGCTTCAACAGCCCCATTCATCTTCGGCCGGTAGGGAGAAGAGTTATGATGTTGTATCTTGAATTGTTTGCAGAGCTCGGTGATCATTGTGTTATTAAGATTTGTACCATTATCAGTAATAATCCTCTCGGGTACACAATATCGACAGATCAGATTGTGTCGGATAAACCGCGCCACGACGTTCTTGGTTACTGTAGCAAAGAAAGATGCCCTAACCCACTTTATGAAGTAATCAATAGCCACCAGAATGAAACAATGCCCGTTAGACGCAGTAGGTCTGATCTCGTCAATCATGTCAATGCCCCACATCACAAAGGGCCAAGGAACTGTCAAAACATTCAGGGGAACCGAAGGTACTTGCACCTTATCAGCATAGACTTGGCACTTATGACAAGTTCGAGAGTGCTGGTAACAATCGGCTTCCGTAGTGGACCAATAATATCCTTCCTGTAGGATTTTCTTTGCCATAGTATGTCCACTAGCATGAGTTCCGAAAGTACCTTCATGTAACTCTGCCATGATCCTTTTTGCCTTGCTCTTGTCTACACACCGCAGTAAGGTTGAATCATGGTTATGCTTATAGAGGATTCCATTACTGATGAAGAACTTTGCAGTGAACCTTCTCAAAAAATTCTTATCATTAACAGATGCCCCTTAGGGGTATTCTTGAGCCTCAAGATACCTCTTTACTTCGTGAAACCAGGATTTGTCTGCCACTACTGTCTCAATGTCACAGCAATGTGCGGGTTCATCCATCCTCTCAATGGTAATCTGGGGAGCTTCATTGTCCCACCTGACTTTGAACATAGAAGACATGGTAGCTAGCGCGTCCGCCAACTGGTTCTCTTCTCGTGGGAAATGTTCAAAGGTTATCTCCTCAAAGTGTGGGAGAAATGTCATTACATTCTCTTTGTAAGGAATATGATTTGGGTGTTTCGTATCCCACTCGCCTTTGATATGAATTATTACCATAGCAGAATCTCCGAATACACTCAAGAACTTAATCCTTAGGTCAATAGCAGCTCGAAGACCCATAATACACACTTCATACTACGCCATGTTGTTGGTGCAGTTAAAACATAATCAGGCGGTGAACGGAGTATGACATCCTTCAGGAGATATAATTACAGCGCCAATGCCATTACCTAATGTGTTTGAGGCTCCATCAAAATACATAGACCATCGGGACCCCTCCTCAGGTCCTTCCTCCGGTCCAAGTTCTTCGTAGTCGGTTACCAACATGATATTCTCATCCAGGAACTCGAAATTCATGGACTGGTAGTCATCGACGGCCTGATGCGCCAAATGATCTGCCAATACACTCCCCTTGATTGCTTTTTGGGTTGTGTATTGGATGTCGTACACGGTTAAGATCATTTGCCATCTTGTTATTCTTCTGGATAAGGCTGGCTTCTCGAAAATATACTTGATCAGATCCATCTTTGATATCAACAAGGTAGTGTGAGTCAGCATATACTGTCTCAGTCGGCGAGCAGCCCATGCCAAAGTGAAGCAAGTTTTCTCAAGCAATGAGTATCAGGTCTCACAGTTGGTAAACTTTTAGCTAAGGTAATAAATGGCGTGCTCTTTTCGACCAGACTCGTCATGCTACCCCAGCACACACCTCATTGAATTGTCCAGCACTGTCAAGTATAATATCAAAGGTCTTCCTTCAACTGGAGGCATCAAAATTGGTGGTTCTTGAAGGTATTCCTTGATTATTTCGAAAGCGGCCTAGCATTCATCATTCCACTTTACCACTTAATCTTTCTTCAGCAGCTTGAAGATTGGCTCACAAGTAGCAGTTAGATATGAAATGAACCTGGAGATGTAATTCAGACGTCCCAAGAAACCTCTAACTTCTTTCTCTGTGCGAGGAGTCGACATCTCTTGTATGGCTTTTACCTTTGCGGTGTCCACCTGAATACCCTTATCGCTGACGAAGAAACCCATAAGATTAGACCTTACCCTGAAGGTACACTTGTTCGGATTCAACCTCAGCTTGTACGTCTTTAACCTGTCAAACAGTTTCTAGAGATGTTCAACATGCTCTTCCTCAGTCTGGGACCTGGCTATCATGTCATCAACATAAACCTCGATCTCGTGGTGAATCATATCATGGAACAAAGCGACCATGGCGCGCTGATAAGTTGCTCCTTCATTCTTCAACCCAAAAGGCATCACTTTGTAGCAGAAGGTGCCCCACTGTGTAACGAAGTTTGTCTTCTCTATGTCCTCAGGAGCCATCTTGATCTGGTTGTAGCTAGAAAATCCATCCATGACGGAGAAGATCTTGTGTTGCACGATGTTGTCGACTAGAACATCAATGTGAGGAAGTGGGAAGTCGTCCTTGGGGCTTGCTGTGTTCAAATCTCTATAGTCCACACACATCCGTACCTTACCGTCCTTCTTAGGTACCGGAACGACGTTGGCAACCCACTGAAGATAATAAGTGACAGCTAAGAATCCTGCATCAAACTGTTTCATGACTTCTGCCTTGATTTTCTCTGACATTTCAGGGCACATACGGCGAACCTTCTGCTTTACCGGAGGGCAGTCTTCTTTAGTCGGCAGGAGATGTACCACAATATCAGTGTCCAAACCAGGCATGTCTTCATAGGACCAGGAAAAGATCTCAACATAGTCGTGTAGCATCGTTATTAACCGTTGTTTGACACTAGGGTCCAAATTCGCACCTATTTTAACATCTTTTCTGTCTTCCTCTGTACCCAAATTCACTGACTCAACTGGCTCTTCATGAGGCTGTATGGCCCTTTCTTCCTGCTGTAATAGTCTAGCAATTTCTCCAGGCACCTCACAATCATCCTCACCTTCGTCCTTGGCTTGGTTGATCGGATTTTTGAAGTCATAACTGGCAGTAGCAGAGCTGTTATCAATGGGATCTGTTGCACCCCAAAATTTTCCCTCTCATGTTTTCCAAAGTCTTCCCCCTGCATGGTTGATCACAAACTCTTGCGTAAGGAAAAAGAAAATTTTTGAGTGGTGCTTTAAAGACCCTTCGAATGGTATTCTGAAGGATCCTTTCGATTGGCACTATGGACAAGCGCTTCGATTGGCATTCTGAAAGACCTTTCGATTGGCATTCTGAAGGAGCATTTCGATTGTCATTATGGACAAGCACTTCGAGTGGCATTCTCAAAGACCCTTCGATTGGTATTCTGAAGGAGCCTTTCGATTGGCATTATGGACAAGCACTTCGAGTGGCATTCTGAAAGACCCTTCGATTGGTATTCTGAAGGAGCCTTTCGATTGACATTATGGACAAGCACTTCGATTGGCATTGTGTCAAGGCCTTCGATTGGAATTCTGAAAGACCTTTTCGTTTGGCACCCTGGGCCAAGCCTTTCAATTGGCATGCCAAGGGATCCTTCGATTTAGCATTATGTCAAGGCAGCTTCGACAGGCATGTTAACCATGTCCTTCGATTAGCATGAACAACACCTTTCGATTGGCCTATTAACAAAGCCATCAAGAGGGAACTCAAAAAACATGTCCAGGTACACTGAACATGAGAAAATGGCATGTTTCCCTTGCAAATATAGAAATAATTAAATGTTGTTTGTGGATTTAATTCCTGAGTTAAAGGCCGAATTCTTGCCTTTTCTATTCCTAAAGAGCTGATTCGGCCAGAGTGATTTTGTTTTAAATCAAGACCAATCGAAGGACAGGGCCTGAAAGAATTCGAAAGTCAAAAGCGTCCAGGTTCATTCAAGGGACACGAATGTTTCAAAAAAGGAAATATTTTAATGTGTCTGATTCTTGTCTCATGGCTTTAATGGTCTGGTTAAATGGCTGTCTCTTGCCGTTACTAGACTCCCACACTCCTATAAATACAGGGGCTAGCATACAGTGCCAAGGACAGGAAAAAATAGAGAAAAGAAACATGAAACATTGGATAGGCGCTGCCCATACAATCCATCAAAGGTTGCCAGAATTTTCCAAGCCAAAGCATTCCTTCAGATCAAAGGTGCCCACGCCCAGAAGCCCTCAGATTGAAAGTGATCCCATCCAGCCAGTACCCAAATCGAAGGTTCAATCTGCAGGTAAGAAAGGGTAAATTGTCCAACTTTACATTTGCATAACACATTATTACTTGTTGTTACCTTTGATTTGCCATCCTAGACAGGATCGAAAGGCCTGGGTTTGGAGCCCAGGTCATGTTCTTCGTTTGCCAACACTTGCTGCAGACATAGCCTGAAGAGACCCAGCAAGCGCAAGATCGAAGGGCCTGGGGTTCAATACCCAGGCCCTGTGTTTTATTTCACTAACATACCTTTGCAGGTATAATATCCCAGATCGAAGGAGACACCCTCTCTGGACCAAAGGCTTCTCACGCCTCACTCCTTGGCCCAATCGAAGAAAGAGTCTTTCCCAGGATCGAAAGGAAACCCCCTTCCCTGGATCTAGGGTTGTTCATGCCCACTTCCTGGCCCAATCGAAAGAACCATGATCCTGTTTGGATCGAAGCTTCCCAGGCCTCCAGAATTATGCTTTTTTTTATTTGCTGCCTGTTTCCTTCGTTTTTTTTATCCTTATTTTGACTATTTTATTCTTTTTTTTTAATCAACATAAAATCAAAAACACAAAAACATTAGGCTAGTTTTTCTTATTAAATTAACTTTGTTAATTAATCTTTTAATTATCTTAACATTTTTCCAAAACTAAAATTAAGTAGATTTAAATCATTTTCCCAAAATAAAATAAAACAACAAAAAGATTTTATTCTTAGGATTTTTAGAGGTTATTTTCAGATTCGCGCGTGTTTATTTTATTGTAATTGCCTACTAGGATGTAATAGCTTAACTAAGACCTTTACACTTTACTGCTTTACTTCCCCAATTTTTGGACATGTAAATAATCCCCCTCCCCAAAGCCTTGTAATAGCGTAGGATTTACAATTCTCGCACTTTAAATTCCTGTACATATATTAACTGTTTAGATGTAAACTAACTAGGATTGTATGGCAAGATCTATCTTAATTTAAAATCAACCACAACTCACCATAACATGTACAAAGATAACATAAACTGAAAATTGACATACTTGCACATGCCACTCCTAGGGTACACCTCACTTGGTTGCCTCGAACGTGGTCATTAAGTATAAGATGTTTTAGAGGTCGTCCTTTTGTCCCAAGATCATAATTTGCCTCGAAACGGTTGCCTCAGAAAAATGATCTAAGACATTAGGGTTACCGCTAAGGCGTCCTAACGTTGCTTTAGTGACCACACGTCCCTTAAACCGAATTGACCCGAAAACTCCAACGACGGTGCTACCTACTCCTAAATAGTGGGATAGCACTGTCTAAAGGACATTTGCACAGTTTAATTCCTTTTTGAGTAGGTAGAGGTTCTTAAGTACTTGCTCATTTTCAAAAAACAAAACAAAACTTTTCGCACTTACACTCTCTTCAAAAAAACAAAAATCTTTTCAAAACCCACAAACACAAAGAAAAGCAAACTTTTGAAAACACAGTGAGCAAGTACCTAAGAGCCCGCGGATAACCACGGATAAAAAGGGTGCTAACACCTTCCCTTTCTATAATCTACCTCCCGAACCCGAGAAACATCTCAAAAAGGAATTTTTCTATGCTTTTGTCCTTTCCTTGTTGGATAAAATAAAAGACGGTGGCGACTCTTGCTTACCGCGACATTTGCGAAAACAAACGCAAACGCGAACCAGCATTCCAAAACAGTCAGTTCTCATTCCCACCGATCACAGAACAGGCGACTCTGCTGGGGAGATATAAGTGAGGTGTACCTTAGGATTAGATCACTTGTGTTTTCAATTGTATTGCTTTGTATGCTTTTAATTTTTGTGGGCTTGTATCGGAGTTCTATAGATCCTAACCCGGATCTGGGGATACCCTTTAGGTAAGTAGCAATAAACTATGAGGGATCTGTACGGTGTATACCGATGAAGCAGTAGCTACGTTGGTGTGGCACCTTAGTCTATACCGATATCCCTTGTGTTGAAACGAGGAGAATATGGGTCCTCTGAGGAGTCATTAAGCACCAACTGACCTTATAACCTTAAATTGACCAACTTGGCCATAGAACAGTAGCAGTATGCTACACTCATTGAGACTAAACTCTCGCGATGACTCCGGCCACAAGAAAAGGTTGCTAAACTGGAATTATGACCGATTGAGGGTAGTCAGTGATATTGAGATCCTCTAGAACCCGGTTACTATTTTTTAGGACAGGTCTTAACCAACTGAAACTGAAAGAGGGTAATACCTAAACTCCATGCCAGCCTAAACTGAAGGCTGTTTGTCTAACTTGTGTGCCTTCAAACTTGAACTACTTGCACATTCTTGTTATCTGACAACATGAGTTCCTTGCAGGTTTTGTTTACAGTCCTTATCCGATAATTTGGATTTATTGCAGGGCTTACTTACATCACCTCACACTTTTGCTTAAACGCACAGCATACACATCATAACATCATGCCTTAACATTTCTTTAACCATTTCAAGGATCTCAAGGGTCTGTGATGCAGGTTATGGTAAATCAAATGGCTAGCAAGGGGCAAAGGGGATTTATTTTCCTCTAGACAAGGTTGTCTAGAAATCCAAGCACGATAACTTGAGTCAGGTGCTATGACCCACTCGATATGGTGAGCTTGACTCTTGAAGAAGGACTCTCAGCAACATGAAGCTCCATCAATCAAGCTACCAGATTCAGATTCTAACAGTTTCTTGTTTACCCTGCGAGATCCTAGAAAACATTGCATACATATATCATACATATCAATGCATTATAGGTACCATTACAGGTCTCTTATCTTCTTCGTTGTCTATTTCAGCAATCATCATGTCTACTGAACCTTCCACTGAGCAAGCTATCAAGGCCCTCCAGGCCCAGAATGCCCAATTTCAACAGTTGTTCATGAGCCTAGCTAAGGGTCAGCAGGACTTGAAGACCCTGATTCTGAAAGAGAGGAAGAAGAAGAAAAAGAGGACCATCATGTTCAACACTGGATACAGGTTTGGAAACGGGCTGCAGAGTGAAGTTGATCTGACCACCTCATCTGGGGGGAAAGATAGTCCAAAAGAAAGGAGGGCTCCTAGCCCTATGGTCTCCGACAACGAGACGGACTATGATGAAGAACAGTATCCTCCTGCTGAGGATAAGTACAAACAACTGGAAGACCGTTTGAACGCCATGGAAATACATAAGGTGCCCGGTCTGGACTTCGGAGATCTAGGTCTATCCTCTGGGGTGGTGATTCCCCATAAATTCAAGGCACCTGCCTTTTCCAAGTACGACGGAGCTTCTTGTCCAAAGCTACACCTCTGATCATATGTGAGGAAGATTCAACCCTATACTGTTGATAGGAATCTCTGGGTTCATTTCTTTCAAGATAGTCTGTCGGGGACTCAACTTGAATGGTTCTGTCAACTGGAAGGAGCTAACATCCGCAACTGGGAGGACCTTGTTGTTGCTTTTTACAAGCAATACTAGTATAATACCGACCTTGCTCCCACGCGTACTCAGCTTCAGGGTATGTCTATGGGTACAGGCGAAGGCTTTAAGGACTACGCTCAGAAGTGGAGAGATCTTGCTGGAAGGGTCCAACCCCCTCTGTCTGAGAGGGAGATAGTGGACATGTTTCTTGGGACTTTGTCTGGTCCCTATTTCAAACACTTGATCGGAAGCTCTTCAGCCGGATTCACTGAGCTAATACTGACCGGCGAAAGGGTCGAAGCTGGCATCAAAAGTGGGAAGATTCAGGAAGCTACACCTTCTGATGCTCAGAAAAAGCCCTACAATGGGAAGAAAGAGTCCAATGCTGTGTATGGTCAAAAGGGTCTCCATGACCAACACGTAGGGGCAGTCCTGATCTCTGGTTCTACGTCACACCGACAACAGCAAAAGGGAAATCAACGAAAGCCAGAAGAGCCTAAAAGACAGTTCACCAACATCAACATGCCGTTGTCTCAAGCGTTGCAACAATTGTTGAGGATGAATCTAATTACATTGATAGGACCTCACCCAAACCCCAAGACTTCTTCTCCTAACTATAATCCTAATGCGACCTGCGCTTATCATTCTGACAGTCCCGGGCATGATACTAACGATTGTTGGGCATTGAAGTACAAGATTAAGAATTTGATTGATGCCAAGGAGATTGAGTTTAGTCCTCCGAAGACTCTAGCATAATCACTGCTCCTACGCCGAATCATTAAAATCTTTTGTTCATTTGAATTTCCAAGTTGTAATCTCTTTGTTATTCAAACAATTATCTATTAATGCCAAACTTTGTTTCGTTAATGCATTGCATATGTTTGCCTTAATTTGATCCAATCATTTTAATTACATTTAAACTATGCTTTTTTATTCACTTGATGACATTCAACTCTTGCTAAAAGTTACAAGCCTTTAGAGGGAGGATGACGAAACAATGCCATAATCTCATACAATATGCTTTTGGACAGACCTTGCTGACGATGTACAGACATTTCTTTCAAATCCTAAACACTGGAGTTATAAGGAAGATAATCCCTAGTCAAACCCTTCGAGCCAAAGAAGTAGGAGTTTTCTGTTTTAAACACAAATTGAAACCTTTAATTTAAACCTGGTGCAGGGTAGTCTCTCAGTTAATTCAAAAGATGCGCATTTAGGTCGCAAAACTCTCAGTTCATAATACAATGAACGACATCAAAAGCATTCCTCTGGAATCAAAATACAGTGGTGATTCCTTATCTCATAGGAAGTCAATCTCTCAAAATAAAAAAAGCCCACTGAGCCAAAACCTATAAAGGAGGCTTAAGAAAGCTGGGGCATCCCGCTGACTGTAATCTCGAAAACAGGAACAGTCAGGCAAAAGGTAGGGATAACAAATCAAAAGAACGAGGTCGCTAAAAATCCTCAACAACGTGAAAAATGTTGCAAAAATGACTTCCTTCCAACAAATTCAACCTGTGTGAACCATCACCAAAAACGTCGTTTGGAGTTCAAATGCACAATTAACTGAGTTTAGGATTGAAGAACATCACGAAGAGCGGGTGGGTACAAATATACTTTGAGCCTTTATCCTTTGTTTCTTAAACTGTGAACCAAGCCACGTTACAACCCTTCAAAAGTCCTAACTGAAGCATGGGTTAGTTCAAGAGCATACTGTTACAAAAGGTATCCTGACTCCTGTAAGGCTTTGCCCTAAATCTTGTGTTGAATTTGTCTAAAAAAAAAAGTTTTCTGCTAAAAAACGCATTTTTCCAAAAAAAAACTTCGAGACAAGCATAAACTTTGCATTATTTGAATATCATTGTTTGCATTTGGCTATTTGTTTGACAACGGAGAAATTCACACAACGAATATCCGATGAGCGAAAGCCCTCTCAGTGAACAAAATCACTTCAAAAAGGATGACACTTCCATTGAAAAATCTCCTTCCAATCAAGGGGCATAGCATGATCATTGTCCACCACCCGGGGAAGTCCAGTCAAGATTTCAAGAAATCTCTGAAGAAGTGCAGAGTAACCAGGGGCAAGTTTCCATCTCCGTCACTTGGGGCATTGAACATCAATCTCAGTGAAGAGTTACGTATAATTAAACATTTCCGAGCAGTGCCACAAACACTTGCTACTAGGGGCAATGACAAGTCTCCCCCAAAATACTTCTCATAGGATGACTCCCAGCAAGGGTTTAATCTCTGAAAACCTTTCCCCAACTGAATCAACCTCAAGAATCCTCGAGGACTTCCCCCAACGAAGATATCACCTCTCTAGCAGACAGACGACAGGGTTTATTTCCCCAACAACACCAGGATTCCCCAGCTGGGGTTGCCTCTCCGACTACTACAAATCAAAAGACCACAACTCCTCTTCCCCAGTAGACTCTGGAAGCTTGTCCCCTGTGAAGCACAAATAAGTCTCCTCAGCCAAATTCAGAGGTTATCCTCACAAGAGTCTAACTGGGTTATCCTCAGCAAGTTGCAACTGAAAGATCATCCCCAGCGAAGTTCTTTCTATCTCCAGCAGAGTTCATTCCTTTCATAGACAAAAATTCAATCCCCAACAGGGTTCACTATCACCAGCAATAGTAATTCATCCCCAGCTGAGTTTTATTTCTCCAAATCAGCAGATCTTCTAGCAGAGTATATACTCCCCACAGAGTCATTTCCTTGTCAGTCCATTCCCCAACAGAGTTATTCTCTCCTGCAGGATTATTCTCCCAATCATCTTCGGTCGTTATCTCCAGCGAGTGAAACTCTTTATTCTCCAACAAAAAGTCAGGGATTTATTTTCCCAAACTCGGACGTACCACAATAGCATTTCATGTTCATACATCATGATGTGCGCATACATATTGCATACAGCTTAATCTCATTTATTTTGAGAACATCATCATACAATGCATGTCATGCATCATATATGATTAATCATGTACCTTTTCAGGAAAGATGGTTATCATCAACAACTGCCAGTAAGTTCAAGATTAACTCCGGAAACTAAACAGACCTCACACGGGTTTATCCTGAAAAATCCTACATGGGTCCTTTATCATATATTTCTGAATGAAGTTTTACACGAACTCATCCCAAAGTAACCTTACCCCGGTTCATCTTGAAGTTTTACACAAACTTATCTCACAGTAACCTTACCCCGGTTCATCCCGAAGTTTTACACAAACTTATCTCACAGTAACCTTACCCCGGTTCATCCTGAAGTTTTACACAAACTTATCTCACAGTAACCTTACCCCGGTTCATCCTGAAGTTTTACACGGACTTATCCCAAAGTAACCTTACCCCGGTTCATCCTGAAGTTTTACCCAAACTCCTCACAAAGCAACCTTACCCAGGTTCCTCCTTTCCAGATGCAGTTTTACACTGACTCATCATCAGGCAACCCTACACAGGTTCCTTCTCAGGAAATTTCAGATGCAGTTTTACACGGACTCGTCATCAAGAAACCCTACACAGGTTCTCTCTTTCCAAAGATAAAGTTTTACACTGACTCGTCATCAGGCAACCCTACACCGGTTCCCTCTCTTTCCAAGATGCAGTTCTTCTCAGGAAATTTCAGATGCAGTTTTACACGGACTCGTCATCAAGAAACCCTACACAGGTTCTCTCTTTCCAAAGATAAAGTTTTACACGGACTCGTCATCAGGAAACCCTACACCGGTTCCCTCTCTTTCCAAGATGCAGTTCTTCTCAGGAAATTTCAGATGCAGTTTTACACGGACTCGTCATCAAGAAACCCTACACAGGTTCTCTCTTTCCAAAGATAAAGTTTTACATGGACTCGTCATCAGGCAACCCTACACCGGTTCCCTCTCTTTCCAAGATGCAGTTTTACACGGACTCATCATCAGGCAACCCTACACAGGTTCCTTCTCAGGAAATTTCAGATGCAGTTTTACACTGACTCATCATCAAGAAACCCTACACAGGTTCCCTCTTTCCAAAGATAAAGTTTTACACGGACTCGTCATCAGGCAACCCTACACCGGTTCCCTCTCTTTCCAAGATGCAGTTTTACACGGACTCATCATCAGGCAACCCTACACAGGTTCCTTCTCAAGAAATTTCAGATACAGTTTTACACGGACTCATCATCAAGAAACCCTACACAGGTTCCCTCTTTCCAAGATGAAGTTTTACACGGACTCGTCATCAGACAACCCTACACCGATTCCCTCTCTTTCCAAGATGCAGTTTTACATGGACTCATCATCAGGTAACCCTACACAGGTTCCTCCTTTCCAGATGAAGTTTTACATGGACTCCTCATGAAGTAACCTTACCCAGGTTCCTTCTCAGTCCAGATATGCAGTTCACCTCCAGAGTTAATTCCCCTATAGAGTAATGGACAACTGAAGCTCCTAAAATTCTATTTCTCTCAAGAATCTACCAACAATCTCCAAATGGCATCTATAAGCCCATCCTCCTACCAACAATCTCCAAATAGCATCTGTAAGCCCATTCCCGACATCACAATGCTGATACTACACCATGCGAGTGCAAATTTCTGGGCACTCTAGTGTTCAATTATCTTCCACCTTCGGATCACGAAAGGCTAGAAAGCCAATCTAATCCTCAGGTTTAAGAAAATTGAACAGGGGAAACTGTTGCACCCCAAAATTTGCCCTCTCATGTTTTCCAAAGTCTTCCCCCTGCATGGTAGATCACAAACTCTTGCCTAAGGAAAAAGAAAATTTTTGAGTGGTGCTTTAAAGACCCTTCGATTGGTATTTTGAAGGAGCCTTTCCATTGGCACTATGGACAAGCGCTTCGATTGGCATTCTGAAAGATCTTTCGATTGGCATTCTGAAGGAGCATTTCGATTGGCATTATGGACAAGCACTTCGAGTGGCATTCTGAAAGACCCTTCGATTTGTATTCTGAAGGAGCCTTTCGATTGGCATTATGGACAAGCACTTCGAGTGGCATTCTGAAAGACCCTTCGATTGGTATTCTGAAGGAGCCTTTCGATTGGTATTATGGACAAGCTTCGATTGGCATTGTGTCAAGGCCTTCGATTGGAATTCTGAAAGACCTTTTCGTTTGGCACCCTGGGCCAAGCCTTTCAATTGGCATGCCAAGGGATCCTTCGATTTAGCATTATGTCAAGGCAGCTTCGACAGGCATGTTAACCATGTCCTTCGATTAGCATGAACAACACCTTTCGATTGGCCTGTTAACAAAGCCATCAAGAGGGCACTCCAAAAACATGTCCAGGTACACTGAACATGAGAAAATGGCATGTTTCCCTTGCAAATATAGAAATAATTAAATGTTGTTTGTGGATTTAATTCCTGAGTTAAAGGCCAGATTCTTGCCTTTTCTGTTCCTAAAGAGCTGATTCGACCAGAGTGATTCTGTTCAAATCAAGACCAATCGAAGGACAGGGCCTGAAGGAATTCGAAAGTCAAAAGCATCCAGGTTCATTCAAGGGACACGAATGTTTCAAAAAAGGAAATATTTTAATGTGTCTGATTCTTGTCTCATGGCTTTAATGGCCTGGTTAAATGGTTGTCTCTTGCCGTTACTAGACTGCCACACTCCTATAAATACAGGGCTAGCATACAGTGCCAAGGACGGGGAAAAATACACAGAAAAAATAGAGAAAAGAAACAGGAAACATTGGAGAGGCGCTGCCCATACAATCCATCAAAGGTTGCCAGAATTTTCCAAGCCAAAGCAGTCCTTCAGATCAAAGGTGCCCACGCCCAGAAGCCCTCAGATTGAAAGTGCTCCCATCCAGCCAGTACCCAAATCGAAGGTTCAATCTGCAGGTAAGAAAGGGTAAATTTTCCAACTTTACATTTGCATAACACATTATTACTTGTTGTTACCTTTGATTAGCCATCCTAGACAGGATCTAAAGGCCTGGGTTTGGCGCTCAGGTCATGTTCTTCGTTTGCCAAAACTTGCTGCAGACATATCCTGAAGAGACCCAGCAAGCGCAGGATCGAAGGGCCTGGGGTTCAATACCCAGGCCCTGTGTTTTATTTCGCTAACATACATTTGCAGGTATAATATCCCAGATCGAAGGAGACATCATCTCTGGAATAAAGGCGGCTCACGCCTCACTCCTTGGCCCAATTGAAGAAGGAATCTTTCCCAGGATCGAAAGGAAACCCCCTTTCCTGGATCGAAGGCTGTTCATGCCCACTTCCTGGCCCAATCGAAAGAACCATGATCCTGTTTGGATCGAAGCTTCCCAGGCCTCCAGAATTATGCTTTTTTTTATTTGCTGCCTGTTTCCTTCGTTTTTTTATCCTTATTTTGACTATTTTATTCTTTTTTTTAATCAACATAAAATCAAAAACACAAAAACATTAGGCTAGTTTTTCTTATTAAATTAACTTTGTTAATTAATCTTTTAATTATCTTAACATTTTTCCAAAACTAAAATTAAGTAGATTTAGATCATTTTCCCAAAATAAAATAAAACAACAAAAAGATTTTATTCTTAGGATTTTTAGAGGTTATTTTCAGATTCGCGCGTGTTTATTTTATTGTAATTTCCTACTGGGATGTAATAGCTTAACTAAGACCTTTACACTTTACTGCTTTACTTCCCCAATTTTTGGACATGTAAATAATCCCCCTCCCCGAAGCCTTGTAATAGCGTAGGATTTACAATTCTCGCACTTTAAATTCCTGTACATATATTAACTGTTTAGATGTATGCTAACTAGGATTGCATGGCAAGATCTATCTTAATTTAAAATCAACCACAACTCACCATAACATGTACAAAGATAACATAAACTGAAAATTGACACACTTGCACATGCCACTCCTAGGGTACACCTCACTTGGTTGCCTCGAACGTGGTCATTAAGTATAGGATGTTTTAGAGGTCATCCTTTTGTCCCAAGATCATAAGTTGCCTCGGAACGGTTGCCTCGGAAAAATGATCTAAGACATTAGGGTTACCGCTAAGGCGTCCTAACGTTGCTTTAGTGACCACACGTCCGTTAAACCGAATTGACCCGAAAACTCCAACGACGGTGCTACCTACTCCTCAATAGTGGGATAGCACTGTCTAAAGGAAATTTGCACAATTTAATTCCTTTTTGAGTAGGTAGAGGTTCTTAAGTACTTGCTCATTTTAAAAAAACAAAACAAAACTTTTCGCACTTACACTTTCTTCAAAAAAACAAAACTCTTATCAAAACCCACAAACACAAAGAAAAGCAAACTTTTGAAAACACAGTGAGAAAGTACCTAAGAGCCCGTGGATAACCACGGATAGAAAGGGTGCTAACACCTTCTCTTTCTATAATCTACCTCTCGAACCCGAGAAACATCTCAAAAAGGAATTTTTCTGTGCTTTTGTCCTTTCCTTGATGGATAAAATAAAAGACGGTGGCGACTCTTGCTTACCGCGACATTTGCGAAAACAAACGCAAACGCGAACCAGCGTTCCAAAACAGTCAGTTCTCATTCCCACTGATCACAGGATCCATAGTGGATATGGATCTGCAGTATGATACGTGAGGGTGTGTAAGAGAATAGCTGTTTTGATAAAGTGGGATATAGAAAAGAAAAACAAGGAGCGCAAAATTTGTAATGCAAGAAACGTCCAATGCTTTATTAATGATATATGAAATGACAAGTAATAAGCCCTCACAAGCAAAGCTAAGGTGCCTCGGGTAAGGCACCGACCCGTAAAGTTTCTAACTATTTATTACAAATCTTAAAACAAAAGTCAATTACTGCGGAATAAAAGAAACAGGTATGAAATCCCTAGCCGTCCAATTATTCAGTCCACCATTGGTTGTTGGGTAGATCCAGCTATCGATGTCTGAATCTTCTTCACTGTACTCAATTGCATTAAATCCCCGATTGCTGATGTGTAGAGGAGGTCTTTCAATCCGTGTGCGCCTAACAGCCCTTTGAGCCCGTGTAGTAAAGCCCAAACCAAATTTGTCAGTTTTGTGAGTGAAATCAGGGAGCCAACCCCAATTGGTACACCCACCTTCTTCAATTACAACCATGGCCTCCTTGAGAGAAGCCATCTTTAGCAGAGATTTGTTGGTAGTAACTTTAGTTAATGCCAAAGTCTGAGGGACCTCTTCGACGTTCTGACAAGGAGTTTCTTTGAATTCCCCGTCCATCTCTACGTAGAGGAAGGAATTGAGATGACTCACCATATACTCTTCTTCACCTCGCACTGTGACAATCTTCCCCTTCATTGGGTACTTCAGCATTTGATGGAGCGTGGAAGTAACTTCCCCAGCCTTGTGGATCCAAGGACGGCCCAACAAGCAAGAATATGACGGCCTGATATCCATCACGTAGAAGGTGGACCCAAAGGCCTGAGAACCCACTTTGACATGGATGTCCTCCTCCCCGTGCACCATTCTCTTCGATCCGTCAAAAGCCCTTACCATGATGTTACTCGGCTTTAAAGTCAAACCCTCACAATCCAAACGGTCCAACGCTTTCTTCGGCAGAACATTTAGCAAAGACCCAGAATCTACTAGCACATGAACCATAGTGGTGCCCCTGGACTCAATCGAGACATGCAGAGCATAATTATGATTCCTTCCTTTTGGTGTCAGACCTAAATTTGAAAAACCTAGCCCATTGTCAGCAGTCAGGCTGGCCACACAATCTTTGAACTGATCTGCTGAAGTCTCCTGCGGCACATGCACAGTCTTGAGAAATGCAATCAAAGCCTTCGCATGGGCTTCAAAACAAAACAGTAGTGACAACATGGATATCTTTGATGGGGTCTACCCCAGCTGCTCGACTACATTGTAGTCGCTCTTCTTGATAATTTTCAGTATTTCCTCTATTTCTTGCTTAGAGGCTTCCACAACGATTTTCTTAGGTGCCTCCGTTTGGGAAGGATCAACTATCTTTTCCTTGCGCCGAGTCCCAGATGGATCGGCAGTAGGGGTGATAACTGGAGTAAGCATAGGAACAGTAGTTGATGTACTAGCGGGAACAGCAGATGGTATGACAATAGGTTTGTTGACAGACTTCGGGGAAATCTTGGGAGAGAAAATCCTACCACTTCGGGTAACCTTACTAGCCCCGACAATATTACTGATATCAGTGTTAGCCTCTTCATTCTTTAGATCATGCTTAATGCCATGATAGTACACATCAGCACCATAATGCCATGGGACAGCCTTGTCTGAGGTGTACAGAATGGGACCAGGAACAATGATTATTAGCGAAGCAATTCCTTGAACAGGTGTAATCCTAACAGGTCTTCTCGAGGAAACCTTGGAAGGATTAGCGGAAATGGTTATAATGGCAACGTCTTCATTTGGAATAACAGGAATCATAGTCTTCTCAAACAAAATTTCTTTATTATCCATCAGGCGCTGGACACCTGACTTCAACAAACGACAACTAGAAGGTAAGATTGAACACATGTGGCAACCTTCACCACAACCCGGAAATGAACCGTCTAACAACAAATCTTTCTTAACAGTCATAAGAGGAGTATAAATTTCTTCAACAGAGGTTACAAACAAATCAGTGTCAACAACATTAACTCCACGACTATGTTTGGGCATGGGAGCAGTTATAACATTTGGATTTTCTGGAGTATCGAACTCTATCTCCTTGGCTTTGAGCAAGTCTTGTACTTTGTTTCTCAGAGCCCAGCAATCGTTTGTATAATGGCCAGGACTCTCAGAATGGTAGGCACACCACGCGTTGGGATTGTATCTGGGAGAGGTAGTGTTTGGATTCTTGGGAGCCTCTCTCAAGGTCTCCAAGTTGGATCTCAGCAGGTGAGGTAGCACTTCAACCAATGTCATTTTGATGTGGCTAAACTGCCGTTGTGGTCTTTCCACCCTTTGTTGATTGTTGTATTGTGGAGCAACTGTGGGTCTTGGTATCACTACATCATTTACCGTTTGATGGTGTTCACATCTACTTTTCCCCCTCGAGTTATAGACTGCATTGGCTTCCTTATTACCAGCGAAAGAATTCTTTGCTGAACTCGAGGAGGCATCCTTCTGTATTTTGCCACTCTAAATTCCAGCTTCTACTCTTTCTCTAGTTGAAATCAACTCGGTGAAACCAGACGACGAGCTACCGATTAAGTGATTGAAAAATGGACCAGATAGCGTCCCCAAAAACATGGCAACTAACTCCCTATCAGACAACGAGGGTTGAACTCTCCCAGTAAAATCTCTCCATTTTTTAGAATAATCTTTAAAAGCTTCTCTTGCACCCATGGACATACTCTGGAGTTGAGTACGAGTGGGAGCAAGGTCAGCATTGTACTGATACTGCTTGTAGAAAGCAGCAGCAAGATCTTCCCAGTTTTGGACACTGGCTTCCTCCAACTAGTAGAACCATTCAAGCTGAGTCCCTGACAGACTATCTTGAAAGAAATGCACCCACAGATTTCTATCAGCGGTGTGGGGTTGAATCTTCCTGACATACGAGCGGAGATGGAGTTTTGGGCAGGACACCCCATCATACTTGGCAAAAATTGGAGCTTTGAACTTATGAGGGATGACCACTCCTGATACCAATCCCAATTCTCCGAAATCCAAACCAGATATCTTCTGAACTTCCATAGCACTCAGACGGTCTTCTGACTGCTTGTACCTATCCTCAGCAGGAGGATATTTCTCATCGTTGTAATCAATATCATCGTCAGAAACTGCAGGACTAGGGTCCTTTTCCCCTGCTTGGTTCTCCCCTTCCTTGGATGAAGAGGTCAGATCAGTTTGATGCTTCAACCTTTCTCTAAACCTTCTGCCCATATTCAGAATACCTGTCTTCTTCTTCTTCTCCTTCAGAATGAGGGCTTTCAGATCCTCTTTCCCCTTTGCTAGACTGATGAACATCTATTGGAACTGGGCGTTCTGTGCCTAAATATCTTTGATGACTTGATCAGAAGACATTTCTGCTGAAATAAATAGCGATGAAGATGAGAAGCCTGTAGTGGTACCTGTAATGATGTGTATGACAATGGGATGCGCATGCAATGATTTCAAAGACTTTGGGAGATTTAAATTTGCAAACCAAAATAGTCAAAACTTTATTAGCTTAAATTTGAAAGGTTCAACATGCCTTTTAAGGCATTACATAGGAGTAAATAAAACAAATCTAAAACTAGAAAAGGAAAATCAAAAGTCCCATGGACGCTTTCTCTTTGTGCTGATATAGTCATTGAGCCCTCTTTCTTCCTCGAGCTTCTTGGTGAGCTTTAAAATCTTCCTCTCTTGCTCATGGGACTTCTCCCGGTAAGTATCCCGCTCATTCTTTAGCTGAATCCAAGACCTCTGTAGCTCCCCAAGATCAATGGGCATGTAAGGATAGAGAACCGTGTAAGGAATGCCTTCTTCATTAGTGGGCTCCATAATCACTAGTAATACGGACACATAAGGCATCATAAGCTTCTGGGCACGAGCTCGGACCCATTGGAGGTAAGGCTGCATAGGAAGGGAAGTCTTTGGTCCCAACTCTTTGGGGTCAGATCTGTTTACCATGCACCAAGCTCGTATGAACCTCTGGCGATGCTCCTTAACATCATCCTTATAGTTGAATACAATGTCCTCGAGAAGTAACTCATGGGGACCATCCCTTCGAGCACGACCAAATTCTCGCAAAGCTAGACAAGGATTGTAAGTTATACCCCCTCTGATACCAAGTAATGGGACATTAGGGTACCCCCCATAGCGGTCAATAACAGCAGTGTCTTCCATAGCTCGGGAACACTAAAGAATATCCGTATGAGCGAGTGACATTATTCTGTGTGACCAACCCAAACCTTCTTCATTCTTCATCACAGACCTAGGGAGGTGAGAAATAAAACACCTCGATAACAATGGCATGCAGCACATAAGAGTCCCTCTTCTCTTCATAGTACGAGTATGGAGAGCATGCAAGATATCCCCAAGCAAGGTAGGCACAGGGTTGCGAGAAAGGAAGATCTTGACAGCTTTCACATCTACAATGGATTCCGGATTAGGGAAGAGAACTAAACCATAGATAAGAAGAGC
The DNA here is from genome assembly GCA_948472305.1 of Vicia faba. Taxonomy (NCBI): domain Eukaryota; kingdom Viridiplantae; phylum Streptophyta; class Magnoliopsida; order Fabales; family Fabaceae; genus Vicia; species Vicia faba. The sequence goes on from OX451740.1 coordinate 1,356,297,449, forward strand.
CAAAACATTCTCAAAAGCCTGAAAATCCAAATCATCCCAAAATTGTTGAGCCTGGTCTATCAGATGCAAAGCTGAGGCAATAACTTCTGGCTTAGGAACTTCATCCATACCTGTGAAGGGTACCTGTTCGAGAATGGATATGCCCAATAGATGAGAGAATTCTTCCAAGGTGGGTACTAGCTGGTAATTTGGAAAGGTGAAGAAGTGATGCTTGGGATCGAAGAACTGAAATAGTACGCTCATAATCTATTCATCCAGGTTTGAAGTAACCAGGCTGAGAAGTTGACCGTGTCTCTTAATGATAGTAGAAGTTTTAGAAACTCTTGATGCTAGCTCTTTAAGTTGGGCAGGCATCTGCACAAAGCTGATTCAGATGGTATTTCTATGCACGGAAGCCATGATCTGCAAAAGAGAATAAAGATAAATTCCCTTGGTCTTTGAAATGGTTAGTGTAATGAAGCATGAATGCCATGTTTTAATGCATGATGTCATGATACACCACAGGTATAGCAAACACAAGTATTGAAAACACAGTCAAATCACACAAATCCCTTAGGTTTAAGGCTTGCATGAGGTCAAAGGTAATACCCTCTTGAAGTTAAGTTGGTTCAACCTGTCCTAGAAAAGTAATCGGGTTCTAGAGGATCTCAATATCACTGACCATCCTCCATCTGTCATGGTTTCAGCTCACGCAATCTTTTCTTGCGGCCGAAATTATTCCGAGAGTATGATCTCAATGAGTGTAGCATTGAGTACCAACCAGTTCTCAGCTCTACACCGAGGTCAGCTATCTCGCTACTTTCTAATGGCCAAGTTATTAAAGATTCTAAGGTCAGTTGATGCTTAACGACACCACGCGGAGGCCTTGTATTCTCCTCGTTTCTCCACAAGGTACCAGTACCAACCAAAGTGCCACATCAACGTAGCTACTGCTTCAACCGTATCAGTCTGCGCCGTACAGTTCCCTCACAGTCTATTGCTACTTACCTAATAGGTGTTCCCCAGATCCGGGTGTAGGATCTATAGTAACCCCAAACAAAACCCTTAAGAGTAAAGCAAACAAAGAAGTCAAGAGAAGCAATTATGATGACCTAGATCCTAAGGTATACCCCACTTATTAATTCCCCAGAACAGTCGCCAAATCTGTGATACGGTGGAAGAACTGACTGTTATACTTGTTTGCGTTTTTTGTTCGCAAATGTTGCGGTAAGCAAGAGTCACCACCGACTTTTAATTCATCCAACCGAAAAGGAAAAATGTACAGAAAAAAATCCTTTTTCGAGATATTCTGAGTACGGGGGGTAGATTATAGAAAGGGAAGGTGTTACCACCCTTTTTATCCATGGTTTTCCATGGGATCTTAGGTACTTGCTCATTTTTAAATTGCTTGTGTGTGTGCTTTATTTTGAAAAAGTTTTGTTTTACTTAGTTTTAACCCTTGTTTCTGTCCTCAAGAGTGTTACGAAGTCTTTTGAAAACTTTAGTTTGAAAAGTTTATTTGAAAGTGTATGGTGTAAAAGATTTGTCGTTTTGAGCAAGTACCTAACAGTTATCTACCTACTCGAAAAAAGATTATTTATATTCTTGTTTCCTTTAGACAACACTATCCTACTATTGAGAAATAGGTGGCACCGTCGTTGGAATTGTAAGGGTCAATTCGAAAGGGATGTACGATCACTAAAGCACTATTATGACACCTTAGTAATAACCCTAGAGTCTTAAGATCATATTTGAGGCAACATTTCCGAGGAAACATTCAAATGGGACCCTTTGATCTTTTTAGACTGGAAGACAACCACTAAGACACCCTATGCTTAATGATTGTTTACCGAAGGCAACCGAAGTGAGAGTATACCCTAAGAGTGATAAGTGCGAGTGATTTGTTTTAGTTATTTATCTTTGCACATTAGCGTTTTCTAACCATATTAATTTTGTCATGCATTCTTGCCATACAATTCTATTAGCATACATCTAGACAGTTAAATATTTACATGAATAAAAATGCGAGAAAATAAACCTACACTATTACAAGGCTTCGGGGAAGGGCATTAATTACATAGCCAAAAACTCAGGGATTTAAACAGTAAAATAAACCCTAAATTAACTATTACAAACCAGTGAGCAGTTACAAAATATTGACAAAATAAATAACAAGAGCGCGGCGAATTAAGTGCGAGACGATTAGGGTTTTGACCCTTGACTAAACCAATTGCAATTGTTTAAAGAAAAAATGTTTTTTTGTCATATTTTGTTATTTAAGAAAATAATGAAACAATTAAATTAAACAGAAAATCCTAAGTTCTAATTAATTTTAATTAATAAAAATAAATTAATTCACTCTAAAAACCTATTTTTGTGTTTTGGTTTATTTGAGAAAAATAAAAGAATTAAATCAAGAACTTAACCTAATTCCTATTTGATTTTATTTATGAAAATAAATTAAAATTTCCCTAAGTTAAACTAAATTAAATTAAATTTGATAATAAAAAACTAATTCTAATTTTTTTGTGAATTCTTGATTTTATGATTTTCTAAAAAGTAGTAATTAATTTTGTGAATTAAAAGAAATATTAAAAGAAATAAAAACAAGTTAGAGATGGGCCTGATTGTTAGCAATTATGGGGGGGTGCAGATCTGATTTTTGTGGCCCAAATAACTCCAGCTTGTTTGACAATGCTTGGTTTAGGGGGGTGTTTACTTGAGTGCATATCATGGTCCTTCAATGCTAGCACGTTAGATCTAGCTTGCTGATGAATCTGATGGTTGAATTTGATGGCATATGGTGGGCGCTTGAGATTGTAGTGTACCTGATCACATGAAGCAAAATAATACAAACAAAAGTTGGGACATGGGGATCGAACTCAGGCCCTTATACCCAATTTCAGCGCTTGCTTGCCAACTGAGCCATGATGGTTATTTGTAAATATGATAATAATAAAACATAATATTCAAAACAAGCTAATGGGTCAACCAAACGCGCGAAATTTCAAACGGGCCAGGCCCACGCTGCCACGCCATCGTCTTCCTCACTGGCCCGTCGTTTTATAAAACCAAGCTTTTACCTACGGACACTTTGTTGTAAGTATAACCCTGCATATTTCCAAAACCCTGTACAAGTAATATAAATGAAAGGTGATGATACCAATCAACTCGTCTCATCCTCACGAGCATCATGGTACAAAAAACAAGGCCTAATTTTTCCTATACTTAAAACCCCTAAAACGAGCAAAGGAACCCTAACAATGGCATATCATGATTCCTGCACCGAAAATGCAATTAAGTGATACCAATAGCTTGCAAACATGATGATGAACAAGAATATATAAATCAAATGTGCTAATGATGCATAAATTGCAAAAATCGAATTTGAAAAATGTACCAAACTGTGTGAGTTGTAGAACGAGTTTCTGAGTGCTTCAGGCCCTGGGAATGATTGGAACAGCTTCCTAGGATGTCTAGGAAGGGATTGGTATTCTTGAAATGCTCTGAAACGCCTTGTAGATTGAAAATTGATTCCCACTTTTTCTTGAATTTTCAGTTTTTCTTCTTGTCAATTCACGACCTCTAACCCTTTTTTTTGCTTTGTTCTTGTTCATTATATATCCCTCAATGAATCCGGGTTGCAAAATAGATTGAATCTTTAAGCTTTGATGATATTTGATTTGATTCTTTAGCGATATGATATCTTTCTATTTTCATGCCAATCATGCTCTTTTTGTACCAATTGCCATTGATTCAAATTGATCTTGCAAGCTCAACATATCTTGGTTTCTAACCTATCAAAAAAATAAATCAAATCATATCTTTGATAATTTTCATCATTTATTTGATTTAATTCACTTTTTAATTAATGAAAAATCAAAATAAATTGAAAAATGAAGCAAATATTTTGTGGATAAGAATTTTATTCGTGGAACACATTATAATTGATGTGCAAGCACAAAAAGTTGGGCCCATTTAGCAAAAGGTGCAAACTTAAGCACATTTGACTTTTGGCAATTTTGCAAAAAAGGTCAACTTGGCCAATTCATAACTCTCTCAATTTTGACCCTAGAGAGGTGTTCTTGGACTTTTTAGAAATATTAGGATGTCCTCTAAGCAACCCTTTTGGCCTCATCTCAATTGAGGCTTCCATGTTCATGTATGGAGCTTTGACCCAAAAGGTGTTTTTGTTGACTTTCCAAAAGGACCTATAATGTTAAAATTCATATAATTTAGTTATTACATATTCTAATCTTGGGACCTGAAGATTAATTGTAGGGAATTGCATCCTCTACAAAATGAGCTTTGGATGGGTCATTTCTGATAAAGTATGAGAAAGTTATGCTTGGTCAAAGTTGGGTTGACTTTTCCTGCAAAACCCTAATTTAGCAACTTTTGGGTTTTGATGAATTGTGAGCAATCCTTGAGGAATCATGATCATCCCTTGATAAAATAATGAATAATACTTGAAAATGAGGATGTTTACCCAAAATCTTGAAGTTTGACTATGTATGGACCACAGTTGGCTTTTGACCTATCATAGTTTATTTTCAGGTATTTGAGCAATTGACTGAGCAAACTTCTTCTGCAAGGATTGAAACTTGACATGGATTATCTTGGGAACATATTAGGACAATGGTGAGAATTTGAGACCTTTGTGGTTCACACATCTTGATGAATAGGGAAACCCTAATTTGAGATAGACTGCCTTAGGAGAGAGTTTGTCTGGTCAACTCTTGAACTTCCTTGAGCAATTTGGGGACCTCACTTTCCATGTGTTGAGAAATATGAGAGGGCAAATTTTGGGGTAAAACAACCCCCCTTAATGTAGGAACATCTTCTAAACATAGAAGAATAATTGTGGAATAAGAGAACTCTCAATAACTCCTTAAGACCAAATCAACCATCGCTCCTGATAAATCAGAACACAGGTCACAATTGTGTTCATAACTCAAATCACAGGTCACCAACATATGTCACAAATAATAACCCACTTGACATCTGTGAACATTAGACCAGACCCAAGCACAGCTTACCCAAACTCGAATAAAAGCCATTAGAATTATGTACTCAAGAAGCTCACGGGGTTACAGAGAAACAAGAGAACTCTCTATAAATAACTGGGATTTTTACTTGAAAAATAACGATCCTAGATTGTAGCATCAATCTTGGTCAAAAGGAAACGATATTTGAGGAGAAAACTTCAAGTATCAATGTGCACCGTCCATAATGGCTTTGAATTCTATAGCTACTTACTGCACATACACATGCATATTTAGAAAAAAAATTCTCCCCCTATTTACAGCCTCGTGTTTGAACACATAGGCCACTCCACCCTATGTTGATCATACAGGAACATGTCATGTATAGTGTCCTGATACTTAGTCAGACATTGTCTTCTTATTTTATTGATCAACACATCTTCTCTCACCAATTAAGGATGCTTCACCATATTATCAACCTGTTCATACTAGATTTTAAGTGTTCTTCTTTCACTTAGACTTAGTGACATATACTAAGATAACAAAATAGCACATTTGTGACACCTCTTCATAATATAGACCCTCAAGGAGTCTTTTTGAAATCTATAGAGAAAAATAAATTCTCCCAGACTTCCCAATAAACTTCTAAGAGATATGTGATCTTTTGATCTTCGCCGGGCTTTTCATAATTTGAAACCACCATGTCTTGTTATGTTTATCCATAATTTCACAATGTCACAACATGTTGTCTCAACATCATTTCCTCATAGAACCTTTACAAAAGTGAACAGTATTCTGGCTTGATAATACCTGTATCACTGCAGCAACAATTTACAGATATCCACATGACTCCCTTTGTCATGAGTAACTAATGCTCCAGCTGAAGATGAAGACTAGATGTGAAAGTACAGCACTTCCTGCATATGCTGAACCTTGACTCCCTCAGTAGAGTCAAGCAAGAGTCAGATATTCTCACTCCTTGAGAATACTTCCAGGAACTATGACTTCTTTACAACACAAGGATACATTTGATCATTGTCTTATCCTAACCACACTTTGTATCATGACCTTTTTAATAGGCAAGATGTCATGCATACTAGATGTGAAGTCACTCACAAACTCCAAAAACTCTTAGTTTCTCTAGATCACCAAACCTTTTCTGGAGTGACTTGCAGCAAAAAAATACCCCTTAAGTATCTGTTAGCAGCCTTCTACCTTTATATCCACTAGTAGTTACCGATACTAGTGGAGTCATCAACAAAATAGTCATGCATTCATCAAGCATGCTACTGTAGACAAGATTATACTCTACATATTCTAATCCACATAGTCAGAAATGCCACTTCTCACAATAATGCTTAAGCATCCAACTTCACATGAACAATCCAAAGCATTGAACAAAATAGACATCAACAATCATGATGTTAAGAGATCATGTGGTACATCAAGTTCATAATATAGAACCTAATCAAACTAGTTCTCAATCATTTAAAGGACTCATTGTGCATAGAAATCCTTTAAGAAGCTCATATTATAACAAACAACAAGTGCACAGGTTCTTGCATGTTTTACAATCTGGTTTATAGTAATGGCTTTACACACCTGATTATCAGTCACTTCCAACTCCCAGTAATCATCTTCAGACCTTCCTAGATAATTCAACACAAGCACCTTCCTATATTCCTTACTTCTGTGATCAGCACAAGTCATCAAAAGAATTCATCTCCATAATCTCTTTGCACTCCAGTGCACCTGCTCCCAATTCTCTTTCAAGGGCAATTCTTCTTTGAAACATATATTTCCACTTTTCAGCATTGCCAATAGAATGGAAGGAAATGTTGTTAAGAGGAGCATCAGGCACCCTGACCGAAAGCTTCTTGTTTGCAGACTTTTTCAAAGGAGAGATGTACTAGAAATCATCCTCATCATCATTTGAGGAGCTATCAGGTCTAACTTTTCTTTTGTTGGAGGGAGGAAGTGCTTTACTTCAGAGCTTTAGGGGACTATACATATTTTTATTCTTTATACTCTTTGTAGAGGATGTGACATCTCCTAAAAATCACCAAGATAGTCTTCTTTGTCCCATTCATTGCTGCAGAGAAAAATAAATTTTCACACAACCAACACATCATCTTGGAGAAGGATGGTATACTCTAGCAGCATTTGGCTAGAGTCTTCAGAGACTCATAAGGACATAAACAGCTACATCTTTTAGCAACATGTCTCAGTATGTTATCCAACATCATATTCATTGTAGGTAAATAACTCTATATACTTGAACATCCCAAGCTCCAAACAAACCAATTAGTCCACTAACTCCTCCTGTCATGGACAATCAAAACTTTATTATGGTGAAAACACAACACTAAACACTCACTAGTTCACTGGGAATAACTCCAAGTACCGTGAACTAGTCACATAACCAACACACTATGATTCATGCCCTTGCACCTTCATACATATTATCATGACTCTTTGGATGGCTAAGATGTCATGCAAACATAGTCTGAAACCAACTTCCAACCATTTCTTAGTGTTCTTAAAAGCTTTACTAAGATTCAAACTCTCCAACAGAAGGAGTACCCCTTAACCAATGTGCTGATTAAATCCTCCTTCTGCACATTACTAGTATTTACTGACACTAGTAATGTCTTCAGGCTAAGATAGTAGTTATACATTGTGATACGGTGGGAGAGAACTGACTATTTTTGGATATGCTTGTTTGCTTTTTGCGTTTGTTTTCGCAAAATGTCGCGGTAAGCAAGAGTTTCCACCGACTTTTATTTTATCCAACAAGGAAAGGAAAAAAGCACAAAAAATTCCTTTTTCGAGATATTTCTCGGGTTCGGGGGGGTAGATTATAGAAAGGGAAGGTGTTAGCACCCTTTCTATTCGTGGTTATCCATGGGCTCTTAGGTACTTGCTCATAGTGTTTTCAAAATTTTCTTTTCTTTGTGTTTGTGGGTTTGAAGAAGTTTTTGTTTTGAAAAGGAGTGTAAGTGCGAAAAGTTTTTGTTTTGTTTTGAAAGAGCAAGTACTTAAGAACCATCTACCTACTCCAAAAAGGAATTTATCTGTGCTAATTTCCTTTAGACAATGCTATCCCACTATTGATGAGTAGGTAGCATCGTCGTTGGAGTTTTAAGGAAATAGTGGGATAGCATTGTCTTAGCCGTAACCCTAATTGCCTTAGCCGTAACCCTAATGTCTTAGATCATTTTTCCGAGGCAACCGTTTCGAGGCAACTATGATCTTTGGACAAGAGGGAGACCTCTAAAACTTCATATACTTAATGACCACGTTCGAAGGCAACCAAGTGAGGTGTACCCTAAGAGTGCGTATATGCGAGTGTGTTGTTTTGGTTAATTTTACCTTTGTACATGTCAATGGTTATCTATGTTAATTTTAGGTTTAAACATTTGATCTTGTCATGCATTCCCTATTATCAAACATCTAACAGTTTATAAGTTGCGGAAATTAAAACTAACTATTACAAGGCGTCGGTGTAGCGATAAAAAATGTAGTGGGGTAAATCGGAGATCGAATTATTGATTAATTCGTCTCACAAAGCAAGAGTCGCCACCGCGCTTTATTGTTTCCAAAGGAAAAGGGAAAAGAGCGAAATAAAACCCTAAATATGCAATGTAAATAATAATAAAAATACAAAGCATTTTTGAAAAGAGATCTTATGGTTCGGGGGTTGGTTATACAATGGGAAGGTACTAGCACCCAATGTATCTATAGTACTCTATAGGAACCTTTTGAAATATATGTTTTATTTAAAATTGATTGCTTGATTGAAAATAAATCGTTTTGGCCGAAACAGGATACGAACGGTTTTTTTTGAAGTCGCGACGACCTAATGTCGAAGTTTTTGCTTAAAGGGGGCATAAATTTGAAAAGGGTGAATATTTGAGGAAAAATTATCCTAAGTTTTAATGAAATGTGAAAATTCGCGCAGTTAGATTTGAGGACATGAAGTCAACAAATTTACTGTTTTTTCCTTTGGATTTAAGCATAAACCGAATAAACAAATAAGTACACGGACAAAATATGCGAATAACGATTAAATAACGATAATCTAAATGATGGAATAAATGATGCGAATAAAGCGTTTTTTATGATTTTTTCGGTTTAATGTTAACGGGAAGAAAGCATTTTAAATTTTTTTACGCATTTTTGATAGGAGTAAAAGCGAAAGAATTATTTAACGAGGACGTAATATCTTTTTTTAGTTTTAAGTTATTAAGTTTTTTTTGATATATTTTGATATTAATATTAATAAAGCAAGAAAACGGATTAATAAAAATATTTTTAAGTCCTTTTTTATTTTTTATGTCTTTTTGTATTAGTATTTAACCAAAATGAGGGGAGTAAATTAAAGAAAAATAGCATGTTTTTTAGTTTTCTCATTTTTTACTTTCATATGTTTTTTAGAGATATTAAATATTTCCAAACTAAATAAAACTTACAAGTCATGAATTTAAATCTAATTAAAAATAAGGAAAACTAAAATTATTAAATAGACCTAAACTTAAACTAAGTAAGATTTGGGTAAAATATTAAAATTATCTAATTAAACTACATGTTTATTTCTAGGAAACTAACTAATCTAAATTAAATAAATTAGCTAAGAAAATGAATAGAATTAAACTAAAGAGTATGTAAAAGGATGGGGTGGGGTGCAGGAACAAAACGCATGGGCTTGGAGAAAATGGGGTGAGGCCCATCAATTGACAAAGGTGTTAGGGTTAATCTTATGTTTATCAAATTGGGATTAGGGTTAGTCTTGGGCAGAAACGGCGCGCCTCTTCTTCGCATCTTCTTCTTCGCATCTTCTTCTTCACACTTGCCCTTGAACCTTGCTGTCTCTCCTTGCCATGGCCACCCACTCCAGCTCCTCTTCCCTCCAGTTGAACGAGAAACGGGACGGCTACGGATTCGGTAAGAACGCGATTGATTTTGTTAACGCTTGATTCATTCTTTTGCATGTTGGTTCTGATTTCACGATTTCTATTATGTTTGATCTTGATTCTTATATTTGGTTGTTAATGCTGATTGAGGATGTTCCAAGGAAATAGAAAGGAGAAGGGACCGTTACCTAGATGGAGACGGAGGAGGAGACTAGGAGCGACGGAGGCCAGGCGGTGAGGAGAGGGGAAGCGAGCCCGCTACGGTGACCGGTATTTACGTGATTTTTCCTCTTCTTCTTGTTATCGCTGTACTGTGATTGCTTCTTCTCCTTGTTGGCCTTGGTACTGTGCTTCTGTTTTTCCTCTTCTTCTTGAACGTGATATTGTATGATGATTCTATTTTCTTCTTCTTCTTGAACGTGATACTGTACGATGTGTATTGTTCTGGAAAATGTTTTTTGGTATGATGTTGGCTAGAGTAATAGTTTGAAAGGCCAGTGATGTTGATACTGAGGCCTAGCCTGTTGCCTTAGAAATTGGTTCTAGCTTGGATCGTTTCAGGCTTTTGGATTGATGATGTTCTGGCTTGAATAATAGTTGGACATGGTTATGAATGTGGTGATTACGTGCTAGTTGGACAGGTTTGATGGAAACAGGGTATGAGTCCTTTCTAGGCCATATTGATGGTTTGGTTTTAACTGGTTGTTTGGGCGTGATATTATTTTGATACCTCTTTGACAATGAATGATGATGTTGGCTTGAATGGCTCAATCAATCTTGCAAAGTTTTGGCCATAAGGTTGGAAATAGTTTTTGACAGTATATGGGTGATTATGCAGGTTTGCTGAGCTTTTTATGTTTTTTTTTATAACTCTTTTTTTTCTAAGTTTTTTGAAGGCTTGGATATCTCTTTCCTATTGGTTTCCTTTGGTTATATGTTATAACAATTTCCCTCTCTTCTTTTCGCTACAGGCTGGAAGTTTGAAATCTGCTATGGGATTTCCTGGGCATTCTGCACTATACTGTCCCTCCAATTTGTTTCTATTCTTCTTTTATGTTATTATCTATACTGGCTATATTTTAATTTGTCTTGTATATCCTTTTTCTGCCTATGCCAAGCCTGTATAACCCACACTTCTCCCTCTCTTTTTCTCTCAGCATAGCTTTGATAAAAAAAGTGATAAGCTGTACTTTTTCTAAAACTGCAAATGGCCAGAAAATGATGAAAATGGAATGTCTATATTGCTTGCATATGTAGTTAAACTGCATGTTTTCCTCTAATACAAAAGCTTGTTTTGTTTTTCTGCTGTGTGGGCATTGGTTACGTGAGCATGCTTGCATATGTAGTTCATGCAGGGCTTTGTATGCTTATGCTGTATGTTTTTGAAATTGCATTTGGGATTTGAAAATAATGCAGCTAATTTAAACATGCAATTTTTTGGAAAACATAAACTTGTGCATTCATTTAAAATTCCTTTCTTTTTTGTGAACCGGGAGAAATCCCGTAATTTGCAAAAAAGAGTAACTGATTCCGGTCATTTCTTTTAATGATGAAACTTTAATAATTTCGCTTTTTTAATCATTTATTCGAATTCTAATCTCTTTTTTTAATTTTGCAGGTAACATTAAGCGAGCAGACAAAACGCATTGGATTGGAAGTTTTAGAATTAGGAATATTAGATTAGTTTCTTTTATTTCATTTTAGTTTTTTGTAAATTTATTATTGTAATTTATTGTAATAGATACAATGTTTACATAATAACTGTACAATTAGAAAAATGAATAAAAAAACTATTTGCCAATTAAATTCTTCTTCCTCTTTAATCATTTATTTATCGTTTATAGTTCTTTAAACGAATCATAATTGAAAACGAATTTCAATTACTTACATTCAGAATAATAAACAGATAAATAAATAAGTATCATTGATCAATTAATAGCCTCCATTATTTAATTCTTCATCCATAACTTTCTAAATTATAATAATTAAAATAAGGTTTCAATTATTTAATTTAGAATGACGAATGATTAAATAATCGTTATTAACCAATGAACTTTCCGAATGCTTATTATATTATTCATAAACCTTTAAATTATGTAATAACTAAGAATAAATTCCAGTTATTTAAATTTAAGATAATGAGTAATAAATAAATACTGTCCGCACAAATTAATGCGCCTCTTTTCTAATGTTTATTTTATTATCTATACATCTTTAAACTACATAATAATCGAAAACGAATTTCAATTATTTAGATTTAAGATAATAAATAATTAATAAACATCGTTTTAGCACGAATCGATTAACTGATTTGATGTTCAGCATAAATAGCTCTTGGCCTGAAAAAAGTTATGAATTTTAAAATCGATGGATCAAAACACTTGTAATGTAATGATGCGGGTAGGAGACGATATCTTAGGTCAAAATTTGGGGTACAATAGTCGGGTATTTACATCGCCAAAAGCAACCCTTGAAATTAAAATGCGGAAAATAAATAAAGAGGTAAAAATAGTAAAGGTCCTATTAAACTATTACATTCCGATAAACAGATACAATATTGAAATAAAATGGATTGCGTGCGAGAAATTACATCGGGCGAATTATAGGGTTTTGACCCTTTAGTTATTAAAGAAATTTTTTTTGTTATTTTGAATTCAGAAAGAAATTAAACTAAATTAAGCATTAAATTAATTAATTAATTAATTAATTAATTAATAAAAAATGATATTTTTTGGATTTTTGATATTTAAAGAAATAAAAAATAATTTGATCAAAGTTAATTAATAAAAAAACCTAATTGTCTAAGTTAATTTTAATTATTGCAAAAGATATTAAAGTTATTTCCTAATTAAACTAAATTAATTAAATTAATATTTATTAACAAAAATAAAATACTGAAAATTAATTTAAATAGGAAAATATTTTTTTTGGTTTTTAATTTTATTAAGAAAAAAGTTTAATTGGTTAGTTAATATAAAAATAATAACAATAATAAATTAAAAGAAAATAATAAAAATAGAGAGAGTTTAGGGTTTGGGCCTACTTTTGGGAGGTTTTGATAGTAATTTTGTGGCCAATTTGTGCAAGCCTGTGTTGACCTTCCTGATTTCCTACGCGCCCATTGACTCAAGAGTATGATGCACGTTTCATCTGGACCACCAGATTTGGCCTGGGGCCATTTGGCAAGGGATTGAATGAGGGAGTATGAGGAACCACGCGCTTGGTTTTGTATTGGATCACGTGAAGACAAAATATAACAAATGCATGGGGGGACCTGGGATTCGAACCCAAGTCCTATAGGCCATTGCATACACGCCTTTGCCACTGAACCATTGTGCGTTAGTTGTAAATGTATTGGACAATAATAATAATATGAAAAAAACACTAATATGCCAAAAATAAAATAAAAAAGAAAACGCGCCAAGTTTGAATCCACCATTGGGGGAGTGCCACGTTGGTCGCCCCTGACCTTCAAACACTGTAAATTTACCTGCGGATTTAGATCTGCAACTAAATTCGTAGGTCGTTCCTAAAATTGATTCTAGGCCATGAAAACTCAATCCAAAACCATGGTCATGCTCGTCTCTCTCCCCTAGTTACATCCATGTCCATCAATGGCTCCAATTTTTCCTATAAATAAAATACCGATAACATACAAGCTGCTCAAATAAAGAAGCTGCCGCTTGTTGTCGTCCAGAGAAAATACCGATAACATACAAGTTGCTCAAATAAAGAAGCTGCCGCTTGTTGTCGTCCAGAGAAAATACCGATAACATACAAGCCGCTCAAATAAAGAGACTGTCGCTTGTTGTATTCCAGAAAAGTAGTAACGTACTGGTAACTCATGAAGAGTTTGCTGCTTGTCGCTTTCAGAAAAATAAAATGACGCACTAGTAGCTCGTGAAGAACTGCTGCTCGGCGCTTTCAACAAGTAACGTACAAGTTGCTCATGAAGAGCTGCCGCTTGTCGTTTTCAAAAAGTAAATAACGCACCAGTAGCTCATGAAGAACTGCTGCTCAGTGCTTTCAACAAGTAACGTACAAGTTGCTCATGAAGAGCTGCCGCTTGTCGTTTTCAAAAAGTAACGTACAAGTTGCTCATGAAGAGCTGCCGCTTGTCGTTTTCCAACGGTGTCTATAACGCACAAGTTGCTCATGAAGAGCTGCCGCTTGTCGTTTTCCAAAAACAATCAGGAGGAAATTGCGATGATACTGGCAGAGAATAAAATCCTCGTCAAAGAGAAACCTAAATCAATCCTTCCCGAGGAGATCAAATACTTTAACGTGCAAAATAAATGCACCAACTGTTTGGATCGATTTCACTGGGGAGAATCAAAGAAATAGCCTATGCAAGAGGCAACAACTTCGTCCAGGAATAGACTAGAGAGAAAACAGTCAAACAAGACTCCACCCGACGAGAAAGTAACTCAATTGGGGAATTCATCGTATTCAGAAATGGGCAAGGTAGGCTAAACCAAAACCATCCGTGAGGATTAGCTCAGTTGGGGAATTTAGAAAGGAAGCATATTTTCTGCCTAAACTAACCTTCTACTTGGAAAGAAAAAATGTACGTTGTTCGAATAAACAAGGTACGACCCAAAATCAACGGCGAATGTGGATATGCATGCTGATATGAGTGTAAATGAGTAAATGAATGTTATGCTGACAAAACAGACAGGCGGAATAAGATGGGGATAAACAAGACGTCACAGCAAAATAGATACTCGGCCAATCTTGAAAAGACGGAAGATAAACGGAACTGGAAACGCAAAGCAACGTCGGAGGGTATCACGCTACAAGGTCCAAGTCTTCTGAGGAGAAAAGCATCCAAATCCGATCTTCTAACACCAATAGACCACGGTATGAGACAAAATGTACCACACTTCAAAAATCGCCCAAATAGGGATAGCCAAAACAATGCTCAACTGGAACAGCTGGGGAGTCACCAAACTTAGTACCACTAGAAACACAAGTTTACACAACCAACACCTCATGATGATTTTGAAACGAAACATGCTCATCATGCAAGGATAAACTACTGTACTGCTTTGCATTTCATGCCTTGACCATCCTTGGAACAAATTGTTAATATTCCTTTCGTTATTCACGACACCCCTTTTTTAAAATAAGAACATTTTAAGGAAATTTGCTTCAAGTATTTTTTCATAAAAATTAAAATTTTGCCCACAAAAGATAAATGCTCAAATTTCATTAATAAGAGGTTGTTCGCTAACAATGCGACTCCAACGGTTTACAAAAGCTTGGGGGAAATAATACATGAAATAACAGGTCATACAAAAACAATGATCGCTATTCTCCCTAACAACTTTGAATTCCAGAATGTGTTCAGATGCCGAGACTGATTTGACCAGAAATTTGCCTAAGCGAAATACTTCTTGACTGCATCGGCGTTCAAGGGGCGTGGGAGTTCTTCACCGTCCATATTGGTGAGAATCAAGGCACCCCCAGAGAAAACTTTCTTAACAACATACGGTCCTTCATAATTCGGAGCCCACTTGCCCCTAGAATCAGGTTGGAAAGATAATATTTTCTTGAGTACAAGGTCACCTCCTCTGAACTCGCGCGGTCGAACCTTCTTATCAAAAGCCTTCTTCATCCTTTGCTGGTACAACTGACCATGACACAAAGCTGTCAATCTCTTTTCTTCGATTAAATTCAACTGATCGTATCTACTTTGACACCATTCAGCCTCAGAAAGCTTAGCTTCCATCAACACTCTCAAAGACGGAATCTCCACCTCCACGGGGAGTACTGCTTCCATACCGTAAACTAGGGAAAAAGGGGTCACGCCCGTTGAAGTTCGAACTGAAGTACGGTACTCGTGTAAAGCAAACGGAAGCATTTCATGCCAATCCTTATAAGTTACCACCATCTTCTGGACAATCTTCTTGATGTTCTTGTTAGCAGCTTCAACAGCCCCATTCATCTTCGGTCTGTAAGGAGAGGAATTATGATGTTCGATCTTGAACTCTTCACAAAGCTCCTTCATCATCTTGTTATTCAAATTCGAACCATTATCAGTGATGATCTTGCTCGGGATACCGTATCGACAAATGATCTGATTCTTGATAAATCTGACTACCACCTGTCTGGTTACATTAGCATAAGATGCTGCTTCCACCCACTTAGTAAAATAATCAATCGCTACTAAGATGAAACGATGACCATTTGAAGCTTTGGGTTCAATCATCCCAATCATATCAATGCCCCACATAGAGAAAGGCCAAGGTGAAGATATAACATTGAGGAGAGTCGGCGGCACGTGCATCTTGTCCGCATAAATCTGGCATTTATGACATTTCTTCACATACTTGCAGCAATCAGATTCCATTGTCATCCAATAGTAACCCGCTCTCAACATCTTTCTAGCCATTGCATGTCCATTGGCATGAGTGCCAAAGGACCCTTCATGTACTTCTTGCATCAGCATGTCCGCTTCACGTCTGTCTACACAACTGAGCAAGACCATGTCGTAATTCCTCTTATACAAAACTTCTTCATTGAGAAAGAAACTGCTTGCTAATCTTCTCAACGTCTTCCTATCTTTGTTGGATGCCCCAGGCGGGTACTCTTGAGTTTGAAGAACACGTTTAATGTCATAGAACCACGGTTTGTCGTCGGTGACCTCTTCCACTGAAAACACATGAGCAGGTCTGTCGAGGCGCATAACTCGGATTGTAGGCACATCGTTCCAATCATTCACTTGAAACATTGAAGACAAAGTAGCTAAAGCTTCCGCCATTTGATTCTCGTCTCTAGGGATATGATGTAATTCCACCTTGTTAAAGAAAGTTAACAACCTTCTGGCGTAGTCTCTGTAAGGGATCAAACCAGGATGATGAGTCTCCCATTCTCCTTTGATTTGGTTAATCACCAATGCCGAATCTCCGTAAATATCAAGAATTTTAATCCTTAGATCTACTGCTTCTTCTAGACCCATAATACATGCCTCATACTCAGCCATGTTGTTCGTGCAGTCAAACTTCAGTCTTGCCGTGAACGGGATATGAGTACCTCGGGGAGTAACGATGATTGCCCCAATTCCATTTCCATAGGAATTCACAGCTCCGTCAAATATCAAACCCCAACGGGATTCAGGATCAGGTCCTTCTTCAGGTAACGGCTCTTCACAGTCTTTAGCTTTCAAATACATAACATCTTCATCTGGGAAATCAAACTTGATGGATTGATAGTCTTCAATTGGTTGGTGAGCCAAATGATCGGCTAAAATACTCCCTTTGATCGCTTTCTGAGTGTGATACTCAATGTCATATTCAGATAACAACATCTGCCAACGGGCTATCCTTCCGGATAAGGCGGGCTTCTCAAAGATATACTTGATCGGGTCCATTTTGGAGATCAACCAAGTAGTGTGATTAATCATATACTGGCGCAGACGGCGAGCAGCCCAGGCTAAAGCACAACAGGTTTTCTCAAGTAATGAGTACCGAGACTCACAGTCTGTGAATTTCTTACTCAAATAATATACGACATGTTCCTTTCTTCCAGTCTCATCTTGTTGACCAAGCACACATCCCATGGAATCTTCCAATATAGTTAGGTACATAATCAAAGGTCTTCCTTCCATCGGAGGAATCAAAATGGGAGGTTCAAGCAAATACTCTTTGATACTATCAAAAGCTTTCTGACAATCTTCTGTCCACACACATCCTTGGTTCTTTCGGAGAAGCTTGAAAATCGGCCCACAGGTAGCAGTCATATGAGATATAAATCTAGAAATATAATTCAGTCTCCCAAGGAATCCTCTTACTTCTTTTTCCGTCTTGGGTGCTGGCATTTCTCGAATGGCTTTGACTTTAGCAGGATCTACCTCAATACCTTTCTGACTGACAATGAAACCCAGAAGTCTTCCAGAACGAACGCCAAAAGTGCACTTGTTGGGATTCAGACGGAGTTTGTACTTCCTCAAACGCTGGAATAACTTCAACAAATGCTCCAAGTGATCTTCCTCAGTCTGCGATTTGGCAATCATGTCATCCACATACACTTCAATCTCCTTATGCATCATGTCATGGAACAAAGCAGTCATGGCTCTTTGGTATGTTGCACCAGCATTCCTCAAACCAAACGGCATAACCCGATAACAGAAAGTTCCCCAAGGTGTAATGAAAGCGGTCTTCTCCATATCTTCCAGCGCCATCTTGATTTGATTGTAACCAGAAAAACCATCCATGAAAGAAAAGACTTTGAACTTGGAGGTACTGTCGACCAATACGTCAATATGAGGTAATGGGAAATCATCCTTCAGACTAGCTCTATTCAGATCTCTGTAGTCTACATACATCCGAACTTTGCCATCCTTCTTAGCAACAGGCACGATGTTGGCTAACCACTGAGGATAGACCGACGTAACAAGGAAACCTGCATTGATCTGTTTCTGAACCTCCTCTTTGATTTTGTCAGCCATATCGGGACGAGTCCTTCTCAACTTCTGCTTGATTGGCGGACATTCAGGTCTCAACGGTAAACGATGCTCCACAATATCATTGTCCAAACCCGGCATATCTTGGTAGGACCAAGCAAACACATCAACATACTCTTTGAGAAGCTTCAACATTCTCTCTTTAACTTCCGGGATAAGCAATGCTCCGACTTTGACTTCCTTTCTATCTTTTTCATCACCCAAGTTGACCAACTCTACAGGTTCTTCAAATGGTTGAATAATCTTCTCATCATGCTCAAGCAAACGGGAAATCTCAACGGGAATCTCTTCATCATCCTCTTCTTCGGCTCTGAACACAGGGAATTCAAAGTTGGGAGAGGGCATAGGATCACTGTTTTCGATGGTTAAGTCATGAAGTAATCTGCACACATGATTATGCTTTATTTTAGAAATCGATTTGTGCAAATAAAACAAGATGTTATTAATTAATTTTCATTGTTATTTCCCAGAAAAAGTGAAAAATAAAACAGCAGTGGACAAAATAACATTTTTATTCATTAAAAGGGAAATACTTGAAACAAAAAGCCCAGACATTTCTCTTTTGCCTTGGGCAGAGCAAAAGGAGTTATTTTTCATAGCCTGACACAAAATACGTTTCGCCTTGGGCAGAGCGACTTTTCAAAGGAAAATAAACAAAACATTACTCGGAAATGTGCATAACCACAGGAACATCAACAGCTATCCAGTTTTGGCAAGCCAATCCAGGCGTCACAAACACGGGCAAATCCTCCTCGGAATCATCATCTATGATAGCATCAACCTCAGGATGCACAAACCCTGCACTTCGGAAAACCTCTTGAATCGGACGAACAACCACTTCCTTCTTGACCATTGCAGATATTGGATGAAAACCCAAACCTTCCCCAGACTTGTTCTCGGGTAACGTCAACACCTGGCCCCATCCTTCGGCCGAACCACTTTTCACCACTCGCCGCGCATCCTCAAAAGAAGAGATGGATGCCCCTTGCTTCTTCACTGTATTCTTAGCAACAGATAGGCCCTGGAACTGGGTCCCAACATCCTCGTCAGCATCAATAAAAGAAAACGATGATAAATGGCTCACCACCATAGCCTGTTCTCCCCCAATCATCACTAGCTTCCCATGTCTTACAAACTTTAGTCTCTGATGGAGCGTGGAGGTGACTGCCCCGACATCATGGATCCAGGGACGACCCAATAAACAGCTGTAGGCAGCACGGATATCCATCACTTGGAAAGTGATTTGAAAAGTATGGGGACCAATCACTATGGGAAGATCCACTTCACCAATAACTGTCTTCCTGGAACCATCAAATGCTTTAACAATTACTCCACTAGGCCTCATAGGAGCACCTGGATATGAAAGTCGAGACAGCGTGGTCTTGGGAATCACATTCAACGACGAGCCCGTATCCACCAACACACTTGATAAGGTATCGTTTCCACAACTTACTGAAATGTGCAAAGCCATATTATGGTTTCTCCCCTCCTCCGGGAGTTCTTCATCACTGAAACCCAGATTGTTACACGAAGTTATATTTCCCACAATCCCATCAAACTGATCAACTGTCACATCATGGTCTACGAACGCCTGGTCCAAGACCTTCATCAAGGCTTCTCTATGTGCACCAGAATCTCTCAATAAGGCAAGCAAGGAAATCTTGGAAGGTGTTTGCAAAAGCTGGTCCACAATCTTATACTCACTTCTTTTGATAAGCTTTAAGATCTCATCCTCTTCAGGGTGAGGGATAGGTTCACTAGATCGGCCTATCTCAACTCTTGGTTCACCATTTCTTACGGGAATTTCCGCCGGTATGGGCCTCCTAACTTGAACTTCTGGTCTCCTCGATGGTACTGCGGCAAAAACACGCCCACTTCTTGTAACTCTACTCACATCGGCAGTGTTAACAAAAGACGGTCTGGTTGGTATGGGGACTTCTACCCCATTCTCAATCATTATGGCGTTATACTTGTACGGCACGGCTTGGTCTGAGCTGTAAGGCACAGGGCCAGGTGGGTAAATAATCAAAGGATCAACAGGCGCAACCTGACTGTTGTAAGAAATCTCTACTGATTCTGGCAAATTAAATTGTGGGGTGATAACATTCACTTCATCTTCTGGATTTCGGTCATAGGTAATAGTGATAATTCTCTGATCTAGCAACTTCTGAATGTCCTCCTTCACAATAGGACAATCGTCCTCTCTTGAACAAAACTCACAAACGTCATAATCATGCTGGTGCCTAACAAAGGCAAGTCTTCTCAAACTCTGATGTAACCTGATCAATGATTCTCTTATGTGCTCGACTTGAAAAACTCGGAACTTCCCCGGACAACCTTCCACCATATTCACTGAAGCTGCCCCATGTCGAGGCAAAGGATTATCTCTAACATTTGGATTAACATCCTTAAAAGACAAGATGCCATTCTTAATTAACCTCTGCACGTCCGCCTTCAGAGCAAAGCAATTCTCAAGGTTGTGTCCCGGCGACCCTTGATGATATTCACAGAATTGATCCGCCTTGTACCACGGAGAAGCACTGTTCGGTGCGACAGGAGGAGGCTTTGTTGTGATGAGATTCTTTCTGATGAGAGCAGGGAACAATTCAGTATACGTCATAGGAATGGCATCGAACTGCGGTTTTCTGGGTGAACGGTTCTGATTGTTGAACGGATAAGCCTGTTGTCGAGGCTGCTGCTGAAATGGCCGGGGTTGAGTTGGCGGGATTTGATGAGCTGGGGCCATCAAAGCTGGGCGGACAGCCGGAGTGACTGCCGCAACGTGAGAGTAACCTCTCCTAGGCCTACCTGGAAACAAAGCACTGACATCCTGCTCTTTTCTTTTCGGGAAAACACTTCCAAACTTCTTCGCACTGCTAGACGGACTCCCTTCTTTAACCAAACGCCCTTCGCGAATCCCTTCCTCTAATCGCATGCCCATGCTCACCATTTCGGTGAAGTCACTGGGTGCGCTGGCTATCATTCTCTCATAGTAAAAGGACCCTAAAGTCTTCAAAAATATCTTAGTCATCTCTTTCTCCTCAAGAGGTGGATAGATTTGAGCAGCAATTTCACGCCACCTCTGGGCGTACTCCTTAAAAGATTCTCGGTCTCTCTGCGACATCGCCCGGAGTTGATCCCTGTCCGGCGCCATGTCAACGTTGTACTTGTACATGGACAAAGGCTTCACTAAGATCGTTAAAGTTGCGGATTCGAATGCTGTCTAAACCCATATACCACTTTAGAGCAGCACCCGTCAAGCTGTCTTGAAAATAATGAATCAACAAATCATGATCATCGGAGTACGTAGACATCTTCCTTACGTACATTGTCAAATGACTTCTAGGACACGAATCACCCTTATATCTCTCAAAGTCTGGCACTTTGAATTTCGCTGGAATCTTGACATTCGGAACTAAACAAAGGTCATGCGTACTCTTCCCAAACAAATCCTTCCCTTTCAATGCTCTAAGCTCCTTCTGCATTTCCTGGAACTGATCCTAAAATTCTTCCATTCTATCAAA
This sequence comes from Vicia faba, assembly GCA_948472305.1. Classification (NCBI taxonomy): domain Eukaryota; kingdom Viridiplantae; phylum Streptophyta; class Magnoliopsida; order Fabales; family Fabaceae; genus Vicia; species Vicia faba. The sequence goes on from OX451740.1 coordinate 1,356,319,314, forward strand.
AAGACCCAAACTTTCAGCGGGCTCAGCAGGATAAATTGGTTCATTCAGGTATGGCACGGAGTGGACCACAGGAGCAACGGTCGTCATAACTGGTTGCGGAAAAGGTGTTACAGACGGAATTACTGGCGGCATGGCAGTTGTCTCTGGTTGAGGAAGAGACAATGCAGGCTGAAATATAGGTTGTACGGCAAGCTGATACCCTTCTGGCACAAAGTTGTAAGGCATTCCCCACGGAAAACCTTTCGGCATCTGATGTTAAAGCGGAGAGTTGATTTGAGTTGCGGAGGCAGGAACTGTGACAATTTCGGAAACCACTGGAGTTGAAGTCTGAATCTCGGCAGCCGTAGTCGATGGCTGATTCTGAACAGCCACCAAACTTTCCACCAACGCTGTTAACTTTTCCATCTCGGCACGAAGTGTAGAAACTTCCCCACGAAGCTCGTGATTTTCCTGTTCCAAATCTTCCATTTTCCTCTGACGATTGGCCCGAGTGTCGTATCAGTGAGACAGCTTGACAACCTTCGGTGGAAAAAGAACAAGAATGAGACTCTAGAAAACATGTGATGTAGAATGTGAAATGATGCATGATGGCGATGCAAATGATGACTCATTTTAAAAGTTTTTCAAGGAACTTTAGTAACTTTGCATACATCAATGGTAAAGGAATTTAGAACAACAAAAACTCAATCCGTTAATCGAAAGCGATAAATTACAACTTACAATTTGGAATAGTAAATTACAACCTTGGGATAACAAATCCACTAATGAAAGAAATAAATTACAACTTCGCAACATGAAAACCATAATAAAGTGATAAATTACATTTTTAAAACATGAAAGCAGTAAATTACAACTTGGAGCATGAAGCCCAAAATAAGACAATAAATTACAACTTCGGAGCATGAAGCCCTTAAATAAACAATAAATTACAACTTCGGAGCATGAAGCCCTTTTACATAGTTTTACAAAATGACATCAATAAAATAAACTAAAGCTAAAGCTCACTCGGAATCCTCAGATGACGGACCAAACACCAGCTGTAATCGGAGCTTCTTGATCTTTTCTTTGTAAAAGTCTTCCATATCCTTCTTTTCCGCTATCAGTCGATCGATGATTTCTTCCTGCGGATTAGGAACGAGAGCCACGCTTACCGAACCTTCCCTTTTTCTTTTCCTTTCACTCGCATACTTCTTCAGCAAGGCATCCTTCTGACGAAGCTTCTCATCGTGGTCAACGAACCGGCCGTCCTGAATAAGCAACAACTCCTTCTTTTCTTTCAGCTTTCGAGTCAGGACTCGATTCTCATATTCAGACATATGGTACTTTTCCTTCCAAGCATCCCTCTCGGACTTCATCCTAGCCAGGTTTCCTTGATATTCTCCTACATCCGCGATAGGGATAACAACTGATGATGGTGCGATGGCAGGGAATAGAGGTTTCTCAAGTTTATATGGCATCTTGAGAGCACAATCCCTAGCACGGACCCACTGCAGGTAAGGTTCCAAAGAGACGGCACCTCTATGTCCCAGCATATCTCTCCCTTTCTTGTGGATATGGCGCCAAGCTCCTTCAATCTCCCTCTTAGCAGCCTGATGATCTTAGCCTTCCTGAAGAAAGAAACCACTCACATGGATACTGTTCGGCTTATCTCTCATCGGGTACCCGAACTGACGGCGCGCTAGAACAGGGTTGTAGTTGATTCCACCCCTCGTACCAAGAAGAGGTACGTTGGGAAAAGCACCACAGCTGTCAATGATCTCCACGTCATGGTAAACTCGATTGTACCAGTCAATATCGAAATGAGTGAGAGCCATAATCTTTGGCGCCCAACGCGGCTCCTTCTCGAGATCCCAGAAAGCATCGGACCCAGGTAAATGCGAGACGTACCACTGATACATGAACGACACACAACAGATAATCATCCCTCCTTGATAAGAGTTTCGAAGATGGATAGAGTAATACGTGTCCCCTAGAAGCGTAGGGACCGGATTTCCAATCAGGAAAACTATGATGGCGTTGACATCCACAAATTTATCAACGTTAGGGAATAAGAAAAGACCATACGCGAGTAAAGAAAACACGTCCTCGAAGGCAACAGTATCCTTGGTATCAGCAAAGTAACGAGCTTTCTTCAACAGAAACTGTGCCGGCAAACCCCGGATTCCTCCTTTCGTAGTCATATTCTCCTCTACCTCTGACTTCTTCAGGTGGGTGATGGTTGCTATCTCGTGGGATTTAGGCTCCTCTTCCAATCCAGAAAAAGGAACACGGTCGGTGATCGGCAAACCAAGAATATAGGAGTACTCCTCTAAAGTAGGCATCAACTGATAATCCGGGAAGGTGAAACATCGGTACAGGGGATCATAGAACTGAACCAACGTGTTGAGGATGCCTTTCTTCATCTTGCGCTTCATGAGCGGTACGATGGACCCATACTTCTTCTGAAAATCTGTCGGACTCTCTATCTTCGGAATCAAACTCTTCAGTTCTTCAATCTCGGGCTCCTTGAAGCTAAAGCTTCGAGTATTTCTCCTTCCAAGTTCCATAATACCCTAAGACGTTTGCAAAAATCATTCCAAAATTCCTTGAAAAACGAGTTTTTTACAAAGATGTTGATGAATGCATGAATGAATGATAATGCAACAGTCACACACAAGTTTGCAAACATGGGGTTTAAAGGTTCGACGTTCAGCATGGAGTCAAGGGTAAAGCCCACCCAAAGGTATGTACTAATGGTTCAATCACACCTGTAAGACAAGGTTCTAAGAGTTCCCAGAGTCTACATCCCTCTTTCGGATATTGCCAACGTCTTGATTACTCAATAATTAGCAATATTCTCAAGAGAAACTCGTCCGAGCGTAGCATCGCATGACAACTACTTCCGAATTACTCCGTTATAGTCTCCGCGCTACACCTAAAAAGGCCAAGATGGGTTGGGGTTCTACGGTCCTCAACTTCTCGGGCTCCTAGGTCGAAAATAATAATGTCTTCCCGATTACTCGGTAAACAAATATTAAGTTCAAGAGGGCCTTCCATTGAGTGGGGGATCTCATGCCTCCTTCTTCGGGATTACTCCCTCAAAGTTAACATGACTATACCGCCCGTCCTATTCCTTAAGTGTTACTTAATCCTGGTATAGGATTCGTCCTTTGAAAGAAACCCAAACACCCCAATTTAAACATATAATCAAGCAAATCAAATAATAGTAAACAGATAAAACAAATTAGGCTTAACCCACTTAGGGATGGACCAGCAAGAGGTCAATCTGTCCTCAGCAGAGTCGCCAATTCTGTAGCGATAAAAAATGTAGCGGGGTAAATCGGAGATCGAATTATTGATTAATTCGTCTCACAAAGCAAGAGTCGCCACCGCGCTTTATTGTTTCCAAAGGAAAAGGGAAAAGAGCAAAATAAAACCCTAAATATGCAATGTAAATAATAATAAAAATACAAAGCATTTTTGAAAAGAGATCTTATGGTTCGGGGGTTGGTTATACAATGGGAAGGTACTAGCATCCAATGTATCTATAGTACTCTATAGGAACCTTTTGAAATATCTGTTTTATTTAAAATTGATTGCTTGATTGAAAATAAATCGTTTTGGCCGAAACAGGATACGAACGGTTTTTTTTGAAGTCGCGACGACCTAATGTCGAAGTTTTTGCTTAAAGGGGGCATAAATTTGAAAAGGGTGAATATTTGAGGAAAAATTATCCTAAGTTTTAATGAAATGTGAAAATTCGCGCAGTTAGATTTGAGGACATGAAGTCAACAAATTTACTGTTTTTTCCTTTGGATTTAAGCATAAACCGAATAAACAAATAAGTACACGGACAAAATATGCGAATAACGATTAAATAACGATAATCTAAATGATGGAATAAATGATGCGAATAAAGCGTTTTTTATGATTTTTTCGGTTTAATGTTAACGGGAAGAAAGCATTTTAAATTTTTTTACGCATTTTTGATAGGAGTAAAAGCGAAAGAATTATTTAACGAGGATGTAATATCTTTTTTTAGTTTTAAGTTATTAAGTTTTTTTTGATATATTTTGATATTAATATTAATAAAGCAAGAAAACGGATTAATAAAAATATTTTTAAGTCCTTTTTTATTTTTTATGTCTTTTTGTATTAGTATTTAACCAAAATGAGGGGAGTAAATTAAAGAAAAATAGCATGTTTTTTAGTTTTCTCATTTTTTACTTTCATATGTTTTTTAGAGATATTAAATATTTCCAAACTAAATAAAACTTACAAGTCATGAATTTAAATCTAATTAAAAATAAGGAAAACTAAAATTATTAAATAGACCTAAACTTAAACTAAGTAAGATTTGGGTAAAATATTAAAATTATCTAATTAAACTACATGTTTATTTCTAGGAAACTAACTAATCTAAATTAAATAAATTAGCTAAGAAAATGAATAGAATTAAACTAAAGAGTATGTAAAAGGATGGGGTGGGGTGCAGGAACAAAACGCATGGGCTTGGAGAAAATGGGGTGAGGCCCATCAATTGACAAAGGTGTTAGGGTTAATCTTATGTTTATCAAATTGGGATTAGGGTTAGTCTTGGGCAGAAACGGCGCGCCTCTTCTTCGCATCTTCTTCTTCGCATCTTCTTCTTCACACTTGCCCTTGAACCTTGCTGTCTCTCCTTGCCATGGCCACCCACTCCAGCTCCTCTTCCCTCCAGTTGAACGAGAAACGGGACGGCTACGGATTCGGTAAGAACGCGATTGATTTTGTTAACGCTTGATTCATTCTTTTGCATGTTGGTTCTGATTTCACGATTTCTAGTATGTTTGATCTTGATTCTTATATTTGGTTGTTAATGCTGATTGAGGATGTTCCAAGGAAATAGAAAGGAGAAGGGACCGTTACCTAGATGGAGACGGAGGAGGAGACTAGGAGCGACGGAGGCCAGGCGGTGAGGAGAGGGGAAGCGAGCCCGCTATGGTGACCGGTATTTACGTGATTTTTCCTCTTCTTCTTGTTATCGCTGTACTGTGATTGCTTCTTCTCCTTGTTGGCCTTGGTACTGTGCTTCTGTTTTTCCTCTTCTTCTTGAACGTGATATTGTATGATGATTCTATTTTCTTCTTCTTCTTGAACGTGATACTGTACGATGTGTATTGTTCTGGAAAATGTTTTTTGGTATGATGTTGGCTAGAGTAATAGTTTGAAAGGCCAGTGATGTTGATACTGAGGCCTAGCCTGTTGCCTTAGAAATTGGTTCTAGCTTGGATCGTTTCAGGCTTTTGGATTGATGATGTTCTGGCTTGAATAATAGTTGGACATGGTTATGAATGTGGTGATTACGTGCTAGTTGGACAGGTTTGATGGAAACAGGGTATGAGTCCTTTCTAGGCCATATTGATGGTGTGGTTTTAACTGGTTGTTTGGGTGTGATATTTTTTTGATACCTCTTTGACAATGAATGATGATGTTGGCTTGAATGGCTCAATCAATCTTGCAAAGTTTTGGCCATAAGGTTGGAAATAGTTTTTGACAGTATATGGGTGATTATGCAGGTTTGCAGAGCTTTTTATGTTTTTTTTTATAACTCTTTTTTTTCTAAGTTTTTTGAAGGCTTGGATATCTCTTTCCTATTGGTTTCCTTTGGTTATATGTTATAACAATTTCCCTCTCTTCTTTTCGCTACAGGCTGGAAGTTTGAAATCTGCTATGGGATTTCCTGGGCATTCTGCACTATACTGTCCCTCCACAGTTCTCCCTCTCTTTTTCTCTCAGCATAGCTTTGATAAAAAAAGTGATAAGCTGTACTTTTTCTGAAACTGCAAATGGCCAGAAAATGATGAAAATGGAATGTCTATATTGCTTGCATATGTAGTTAAACTGCATGTTTTCCTCTAATACAAAAGCTTGTTTTGTTTTTCTGCTGTGTGGGCATTGGTTACGTGAGCATGCTTGCATATGTAGTTCATGCAGGGCTTTGTATGCTTATGCTGTATGTTTTTGAAATTGCATTTGGGATTTGAAAATAATGCAGCTAATTTAAACATGCAATTTTTTGGAAAACATAAACTTGTGCATTCATTTAAAATTCCTTTCTTTTTTGTGAACCGGAAGAAATCCCGTGATTTGCAAAAAAGAGTAACTGATTCCGGCCATTGCTTTTAATGATGAAACTTTAATAATTTCGCTTTTTTAATCATTTATTCGAATTCTAATCTCTTTTTTTAATTTTGCAGGTAACATTAAGCGAGCAGACAAAACGCATTGGATTGGAAGTTTTAGAATTAGGAATATTAGATTAGTTTCTTTTATTTCATTTTAGTTTTTTGTAAATTTATTATTGTAATTTATTGTAATAGATACAATGTTTACATAATAACTGTACAATTAGAAAAATGAATAAAAAAACTATTTGCCAATTAAATTCTTCTTCCTCTTTAATCATTTATTTATCGTTTATAGTTCTTTAAACGAATCATAATTGAAAACGAATTTCAATTACTTACATTCAGAATAATAAACAGATAAATAAATAAGTATCATTGATCAATTAATAGCCTCCATTATTTAATTCTTCATCCATAACTTTCTAAATTATAATAATTAAAATAAGGTTTCAATTATTTAATTTAGAATGACGAATGATTAAATAATCGTTATTAACCAATGAACTTTCTGAATGCTTATTATATTATTCATAAACCTTTAAATTATGTAATAACTAAGAATAAATTCCAGTTATTTAAATTTAAGATAATGAGTAATAAATAAATACTGTCCGCACAAATTAATGCGCCTCTTTTCTAATGTTTATTTTATTATCTATACATCTTTAAACTACATAATAATCGAAAACGAATTTCAATTATTTAGATTTAAGATAATAAATAATTAATAAACATCGTTTTAGCACGAATCGATTAAATGATTTGATGTTCAGCATAAATAGCTCTTGGCCTGAAAAAAGTTATGAATTTTAAAATCGATGGATCAAAACACTTGTAATGTAATGATGCGGGTAGGAGACGATATCTTAGGTCAAAATTTGGGGTACAACAGTCGGGTATTTACATCGCCAAAAGCAACCCTTGAAATTAAAATGCGGAAAATAAATAAAGCGGTAAAAATAGTAAAGGTCCTATTAAACTATTACATTCCGAGAAACAGATACAATATTGAAATAAAATGGATTGCGTGCGAGAAATTACATCGGGCGAATTATAGGGTTTTGACCCTTTAGTTATTAAAGAAATTTTTTTTTGTTATTTTGAATTCAGAAAGAAATTAAACTAAATTAAGCATTAAATTAATTAATTAATTAATTAATTAATAAAAAATGATATTTTTTGGATTTTTGATATTTAAAGAAATAAAAAATAATTTGATCAAAGTTAATTAATAAAAAAACCTAATTGTCTAAGTTAATTTTAATTATTGCAAAAGATATTAAAGTTATTTCCTAATTAAACTAAATTAATTAAATTAATATTTATTAACAAAAATAAAATACTGAAAATTAATTTAAATAGGAAAATATTTTTTTTGGTTTTTAATTTTATTAAGAAAAAAGTTTAATTGGTTAGTTAATATAAAAATAATAACAATAATAAATTAAAAGAAAATAATAAAAATAGAGAGAGTTTAGGGTTTGGGCCTACTTTTGGGAGGTTTTGATAGTAATTTTGTGGCCCATTTGTGCAAGCCTGTGATGACCTTCCTGATTTCCTACGCGCCCATTGACTCAAGAGTATGATGCACGTTTCATCTGGACCACCAGATCTGGCCTGGGGCCATTTGGCAAGGGATTGAATGAGGGAGTATGAGGAACCACGCGCTTGGTTTTGTATTGGATCACGTGAAGACAAAATATAACAAATGCATGGGGGGACCTGGGATTCGAACCCAGGTCCTATAGGCCATTACATACACGCCTTTGCCACTGAACCATTGTGCGTTAGTTGTAAATGTATTGGACAATAATAATAATATGGAAAAAACACTAATATGCCAAAAATAAAATAAAAAAGAAAACGCGCCAAGTTTGAATCCATCATTGGGGGAGTGCCACGTTGGTCCTCCCTGACCTTCAAACACTGTAAATTTACCTGCGGATTTAGATCTGCAACTAAATTCGTAGGTCGTTCCTAAAATTGATTCTAGGCCATGAAAACTCAACCCAAAACCATGGTCATGCTCGTCTCTCTCCCATAGTTACATCCATGTCCATCAATGGCTCCAATTTTTCCTATAAATAAAATGCCCAAAAAACAAACTACGAAACCCTAGGTTCGGTTACAAGGCTACAACTCATATAAAAGCAATCAAACAATGCCAAAAGTTCAAAAATTGAATGAGCATCATGAATATACCAAAGATTTATCAAAAAAGTGAAAGAATATGGGGTTATGATTTCCAACGAAAGGTGATTTTTTGAGACACTTACAAAGCTTCTGGGCACGTATGGAGACTAGCTTTGGTTTGGTTTCGCTTGAATGATTGCCCAGCAATGGATTAGTGTGGAGTTTTGTTTCTGAATTGGCCTCCAAGGACGATTTCAGTTTTGCACTTTTTTGGCAATTTTTCAAGTTTGGTTCTTAATGGTTCTGCAGCCTCTAGCCCTTGAATTCGCGTGCTTTCACTTGTATATGTATGCTGCAATGCATTAGGTCAACAAATAGGTCTTGAATCTTTGCACATTGATGTCTTGAGATTTGATTTGATCCTCCATTGAAAGCTTGCCTATTTTGTCCAAAATCCAATCTTTTTGCACATGGAATGGCTGATACGAATTTGATCCACTTGATGATGATGATTAGGTCCTGAAAATAGAAAAAGATCTCATGTCATCAAGTTTTGTGATTTTATTTGATTTAAATTGATTTAAAATGGAATAATTCAAATAAAAATCAAATAAAATAGAAAAATTGATAAATGGACACAAGGCTGAAGCTAGGACACGTGTGGAATATGGAAAGCCCAAATCAAGTGGAAAAGAATGGGTCCATTTGAAAATATTTGAAGTTTTGGGGATAGTTGACTTTTGGCAATTTTGCAAAAATGCCCAACTTCAACAATGCATAACTTCTTCAATTTTGAACTTTTGGAAGTGTTATTTGACTTTTTAGAAAGCTTGAGATGTCCTCCAACCAACCCGTTTGGTCTCATCTCATTTTGATATTTCATGCTCAAGTTATAAGCTTTGGAAAAAAAGGTGTTTTTGTTGACTTTCAAAAATGACCTATAATGTCCAAATTTGTAACTTTTTGTGAGTTAATTTCGTGATCTTGGGGTATGAAGATGGATTGTAGGAAATTTCATCCTCTTCAAAATGAGATTTGGATGGGTCATTTCTCATAAAGTATGAGAAATTTATGCTTGGTCAAAGTGGAGTTGACTTTTCCTACAAAACCGTAATTTAGCAACTTTTGAGTCTTGATGAATTTTGAGCAATCCTTGATGAATCATGATCAACCCTTGATCAAATGATTAATATCCTTCAAAATGAGAATGTTGACAAAAAAATTTGAGGTTTGACTGTATTTGGGTCACAGTTGACTTTTGCCCTAGCACAATCGATCTTTGGACCCTTTGAGCAATTGACTGAGCAAACTTCCCCTGCAAGGCTTGAAATTTGGCATGGATGAACTTGAGAACATATTAGGAAATTGGGGAGCACTTGAGGTCATTTGGATGCAAGGACCTTGACACAACACACAACCATAATTTGAGGCTGACTGCCTTAGGAGATAGCTTTGACAGACCAACTCTTGAGCAATCTTGAACCACTTGAAGATTTTTCTTGCAATGTTTTGAGAGATATGAGAGGAAAAATTTTGGGGTGAAACAGCTGCCCCTGTTCAATCTTCTTAAACCTGAGGATATAGATTGGCTTTCGGGCCTTTTGTGATCCAAAAGTGGAAGATGATTGAACACTAAAGTGCCCGGAAATTTGCACTCGCATGAAGTAATATCAACCTGGTGATGTCGGGAATGGGCTTACAGATGCCATTTGGAGACTGTTGATAGGTGGTCTGAACTTCAACTGGAAAACGAATCAGGGAGATCTTATCATCGATCTGACTGAACCAGAGAAGGTCTTGGATTAACTTTGACTAGATAAGAATCAGAAAAATCTTCGAATCGATTTAACTGAACCTGACGAAAGTCTTGGAATAACTTCAACTGGAATACAAATCAGGGAGATATTCGCGTCGATCTGACTGAACCAAAGGAGGTCTTGGATTAACTTTGACTGGATCGGCATCAGAAAAATCTTTGAATCGATTTAACTAGACCAGACGAAAGTCTTGGAATAACTTCAACTGGAATACGAATCAGGGAGATCTTTGCGTCGATCTGACTGAACCAGAGGAGGTCTTGGATTAACTTTGACTGGATCGGCATCAGAAAAATCTTCGAATCGATTTAACTGGACCAGACGAAAGTCTTGGAATAACTTCAACTGGAATACGAATCAGGGAGATCTTTGCATCGATCTGACTGAACCAGAGGAGGTTTTCGATTAACTTTCACTGGATCGACATCAGAAAAATCTTCGAATTGATTTAACTGGACCAGACGAAAGTCTTGGAATAACTTCAACTGGAATACGAATCAGGGAGATCTTCGCGTCGATCTGACTGAACCAGAGGAGGTTTTGGATTAACTTTGACTGGATCGGCATCAGAAAAATTTTCAAATCGATTTAACTGGACCAAACGAAAGTCTTGGAATAACTTCAACTGGAATACGAATCAGGGAGATATTTGCGTCGATCTGACTGAACCAGAGGAGGTCTTTGACATAGCTAAGAGTTTAACTATATATTTCCTGAAAGGTAAAGGTCATTCATATGCAATGCATGATATGGATCAAGCGATGATGTTCTCAAAATAAATGAGATCGTGTTATATGATGCGTATATGTATGCATCATGATATATGGAAACGTAATGTTTTAACTAGGGGAAATAAATCTCGGATAGCTGCTAGAGAATAGAGTTGGATTCTTCATTTCTGCTGGGGATGGCGAACGCAAAGAATAAACCTGCAGGTGAGGATGACTCCGTTGGGGGATATACTGATGAGGAGATTACTCTGTGGGGAAGAGATGCTCTGCTGAGGATTCCACTGATAAATTTTGTCGGGATGAATTATCGTTGCTTGTGATATTGAATCCTGTTGGGGAACTGAATTCCTATTTGTGAAAGGAAAGAACTTCGCTGGGGATGATCTTTCAGTTGCGGCTTCACTGGGGATAACCTATTAGACTTTTGTGGGGATAATACTTTGAATTCGGCTGGGGAGATTTATTTTTGTACTCCGCTGGGGATAAACTTCAAGAGTCTACTGGGGATGATGCTTCAACTCCGTTGGGGAAGCTTTTTCAGACTGGGTTGGGCAATTTTAACTCCACTGGGGGTATCTTGTATTCTGCCGGGGAATATCCTTATATTTCGTTGGGGAATATTAAGACTGTCGGGGATATCGAGCCTTTTTAGTGTTGATGGTAGATAAACTTTGCTTGGGGAGAGCATTTCTAATTCGTTTGCAGTTGTAAGTCTCAGCTGGGAGAGCTACCATTACTGTCTTACTCTGTGGGGAGTGAAGGTATCTTAGCCATATTCTTCAGCTGAATTTACCCTGTACCCGGTGGACAGGGCAACTATACAGCTTGGACAATTCTTATTTCCCCTGTTTCTGCTATTACTAGTAATTCATCTTTTGTTTCGCATGTAAATATTCATGAGTAGCAATTAATGTCAAATGCATATATCAAAAATGAACATTGGACGTTCTTTGCAAAACAAAACAGATAAAGGAAAAAAACAGTTTGAAACTTCTTTGAAAATGAATTGTATTGATTTGGAAATTTGTCCTGTAAATAGGCGTTTTTGTACAAGAGGCTGACGTCCTAGTAAGAGAACGCCGCCGAACAATAGAATTTACACAATTTGTGAAAAACTAAACAAAACAGTTATGTGAATAATCCCACTGGGTTCCAATTCTGTTATTTCCCTTATGTCCTAGAGCATCTCATCACTTTGCTACTTGGTTGAAGGTAGATCAGATTGATTAGTGTCGTCTGAGCTTGATAGTCGATACCGAAGTTTGGATGCAAGGTGATCCAATGAGACATAGTGTTATGCTTTGATCCCTAATTTTTGCCTGGACTGCCCTTTCAGGTTTTCAGTCCACCGGGATACCCTTTTTTTCCCAAGCCGCCTTTTCAGGTTTTCGACTTGCCGGGTGTACAGATTTTTCATTTTCATCCCTTATTTTTGCCCGAACCCTTTTGGTTCACCGGGAAGCCCTTATTTTTTCCTAGGCCAGTCAACCTAGCGGGTATTTGATCATGCGTAGTATCTTTTCACTATATCTGCATTGACGGGGTGAGGAAGGTCGTCATCGTCCATGGTGGTTAGAATCATAGCTCCTCCTGAGAAAATGTTCTCAACCCAAAATGGCCCTTCATAAGTAGGGATCCATTTGCCCCTGGGATCACCTTGAGGTAATATAATGCGCTTGATTACCAGATCCCCAACTTGAAACTCTTATCGTCTAACTTTCTTGTTAAATGCCTTGATCATCCGTTTCTGGTACGTCTGACCATGACAAATAGCAGTAAGTCTCTTTTTGTTGATTAAGTTCAGTTGATCAAGCCGGGTCTGAACCCAGTCATCTTCACTCAAACCTGCATCCTTCATGATCCAAAGAGAGGGTATTTGAACCTCAATGGGCAAGACTGCCTCCATGCCATATACCAAGGAGTAGGGTGTTGCCCTTGTTGACGTCCGCGCTGAGGTACGGTACCCATGAAGAGCAAATGATAACATCTCGTGCCAGTCTTTATATGTTATTGTCATCTTCTGCACAATCTTCTTAATATTCTTATTAGCTGCTTCAACAGCCCCATTCATCTTCGGCCGGTAGGGAGAAGAGTTATGATGCTGTATCTTGAACTGTTCGCAGAGCTCGGTGATCATCTTGTTGTTGAGATTGGTACCATTGTCCGTAATGATCCTCTCTGGTACACCATATCGACAAATCAGATTGTTCCGAATGAACCGTGCCACGACGTTCTTGGTTACAGTAGCAAAGGAAGCTGCTTCAACCCACTTCGTAAAGTAATCAATTGCTACCAAGATGAAGCGATGCCCATTGCATGCTGTAGGTATGATCTCGACGATCATATCGATGCCCCACATTGCAAAAGGCCAAGGAGCCGTCAAGACGTTCAGAGGAACTGGAGGTATGTGCACCTTATCAGCATAGACTTGACACTTGTGACATGTCCGAGAATGTTGATAACAGTCGGCTTCCATTGTGGACCAATAATATCCTGCCCGAAGGATTTTCTTTGCCATTGTGTGTCCACTGGAATGAGTTCCGAAGGTACCTTCATGCAAATCGGCCATGATCCTTTCTGCCTCATTCTTATCCACACAATGCAGTAAGGTTGAATCATGGTTGCGCTTGTAAAGGATACCATTACTGGTGAAGAACTTTTCCGCGAACCTCCTCAGAAACTTTTTGTCATTAACAGATGCACCCTCGGGGTATTCCTGAGCCTCAAGGTACCTCTTTACTTCATGAAACCAGGGCTTTTCTGTTACCTCTTCAGTCTCAATGTCACAGCAATGTGCAGGTTCGTCCAATCTTTCAATGATAATCTGGGGAGCTTCGTTGTCCCAATTGACTTTGAACATAGAAGACATCATAGCCAGCGCGTCCGCCAATTGATTCTCCTCTCTCGGGAAGTGTTCAAAGGTTATCTCCTTAAAATGGGGAAGCAGTGTCAACATATACTCTTTATAAGGAATAAGATTTGGGTGTTTCGTATCCCACTCGCCTTTGATCTGACTGATCACGAGAGAAGAATCTACGAAGACACTTAGAAACTTAATCCTTAGGTCAATTGTTGCTCGAAGACCCATGATGCACGCCTCATACTCCGCCATATTGTTGGTGCAGTAGAAACATAGTCGGGTGGTGAATGGAGTATGATAGCCTTTAGGAGATATGATCATGGCGCCAATTACATTACCCAAAGCGTTCGAAGCTCCATCAAAGTACATAGACCATCGGGATCCTACCTCAGGTCCTTCATCCGGTCCAGGTGTCTCACAGTCAGTTACCAACATGATATTCTCGTCCGGGAATTCAAAGTTCATAGACTGGTAATCATCTATTGCCTGATGCGCCAAATGGTTTGCCAATACACTTCCTTTGATTGCCTTTTGGGTCGTATACTGGATGTCATACTCAGTCAAGATCATCTGCCATCTCGCTATTCTTCCGGACAAGGCAGGCTTCTCGAAGATATACTTGATTAGATCCATCTTTGATATCAACAGAGTAGTGTGAGTCAGCATATACTGTCTCAGCCGGCGAGCAGCCCATGCCAAAGCGCAGCAAGTTTTCTCGAGCAACGAGTATCAGGTCTCGCAGTCGGTAAACTTTTTGCTAAGGTAACAAATAGCATGCTCTTTTCGGCCAGACTCGTCATGTTGACCCAACACACCCCCCATTGAGTTGTTGAGTACTGTCAAGTATAGGATTAAGGGTCTTCCTTCAACTGGAGGCATCAGAATGGGTGGCTCTTAGAGATACTCTTTGATCCTATCGAAAGCGGCCTGACATTCATCATTCCAATGTACTACTTGATCTTTCTTCAGTAGCTTGAAGATTGGCTCACAAGTAGCAGTTAGGTGCGAGATGAATCGGGTAATGTAGTTCAGTCGTCCCAGGAAGCCTCTGACTTCTTTCTCTGTTCTGGGAGCTGGCATTTCCTGTATGGCCTTCACCTTTGCAGGGTCCACCTAAATACCTTTATCGCTTACGACGAAACCCAGCAGCTTACCGGACCTCACCCTGAAGGTTCATTTTTTCGGGTTTAACCTCAGCTTGTACAACTTCAACCTGTCAAATAACTTTTGGAGATGGTCCAGATGTTCTTCCTCAGTTTGAGATCTTGCAATCATGTCGTCGACGTATACCTCAATCTCATGATGGATCATGTCATGAAACAAAGCAACCATGCCACGCTGATACGTTGCCCCAGCATTCTTCAGTCCAAAAGGCATGACCTTGTAGCAAAAAGTACCCCATTGAGTAACAAAGGTTCTCTTCTCCATGTCTTCGGGAGCCATTTTAATCTGATTATAACTGGAGAAACCATCCATAAAGGAGAAGCCTTTATGCTGAGCGGTGTTGTCAACCAGAACGTCGATATGAGGTAGAGGGAAATCATCCTTGGGGCTTGCCCTGTTCAGATCCTTATAGTCAACACACATTCGAACCTTACCATCCTTCTTTGGTACAGGAACCACGTTGGGCACCCACTGAGGGTAAGAAGTAACTTCTAGAAAACCAGCGTCGAATTGGTTCATAACTTCAGCCTTGATTTTCTCAGACATCTCTGGGCGCATTCGGCAGACCTTCTGCTTCACTTGAGGACAGTCTTCCTTGGTAGGTAGGTGGTGAACCACAATATCAGTATCCAACCCAGGCATGTCTTCATAAGACCAGGCAAAGATCTCAACATAGTCATGCAGCATCTGAATCAACCGTTGCTTCACACTAAGCTCCAGATTTGCACCGATCTTAACTTCTTTCTTGTCTATATCTGTACCCAGATTAACTGAGTCCACCGGCTCTTCGTGCGGCTGAATAACCCCCTCCTCTTGGAGTAACAGTCTTGCAAGTTCACCAGGCACTTCGCAATCATCTTCACCTTCGTCTTCGGATAAGTTGATCGGACTTTCGAAGTCATAACTGGCAGTAAAGAGTCGTTACCAGTGAGATCCAGAGTGGATGTAGACCTGTATATATGAGTGTGTGTAAAATAGTTGTTTTGCAATATGTAATAAAAGAAAAACAACGAGTGCAAGATTTGAAATGCAAGAAACGTCCAATGCTTTTATTAATGATATATGAAAATGACACACATAAAGCCCTCACAAATGAAGCCATTGTGCCCCGGGTAAGACACCGGGCCATAAAGTTTAAAACATTGTCTGTTACAAATTCAAAACAAAGAGTTTCATTACTGGGTAACAAAAGAAATAGGGATGAATTCCTTTGATGTCCAGTTGCTTGGTCCACCGTTGGTCGTAGGATAGATCCAGCTGTTGAACTCAGACTCTTCCACATCGTCTTCAATGGCATTCACTCCCGAGTTGCTGATGAATACGGGAGGTCTTCCGATCCGTGCATTCCGAACAGCCTTTTGAGCCTCTGCAGTGAAACCCAAACCAAACTTGTTAATCTTCTGTGTGAAATCAGGGAGTCGGCCCCAATTTGCACACCCACCTTGTAGTCACTCTTTTTGGTGATCTTCAGAATCTCTTCCATCTCTTGTTTAGAAGCTTCAACAGTAATCGTCTTTGGTGCCTCCGTCTGGGCAGGCTCACTGGTGATCCCTTTGCCCCAAGTGTCAGATGACTCAGCGAAAGGGGTAAGAATAGGAACTTGAACAGGAATGGTAGCAGGTACACTGGCAGGTGTAATAACAACAGGTTTTCGGGCAGTTGGTGGAGAGATATCAGGTGAGAAAAGTCTTCTGCTGCGGATGACTTTAGCAGGTCCAACAATATTGCTGATGTCAGTATCAGCATCTAACTCTTGTTTAACTCCATGAAAATAAACATCAGCCCTGTAATGCCAAGGGACAGCTTTATCAGAGGTGTAGGGGATAGGCCCAGGAATAGTGATGATCAATGGTGCGATTCTTGGAACAGATGTAATTCTAACAGGCTTTCTCAAGGAAGCCTTGGAAGAATTGTCTAGAATGGTGATAATAGCAACTTCTTCAGTATGAACTAAAGGAACAACAGTCTTCTCAAACAGAATTTCTTTACTATCCATCAGGCGTTGGACACCTGATTTCAAAAGTGGGCAACCAGTTGGTAGGGCAGAACACATACGGCAACCTTCGTTACAGCCCAGAAATAAATCGGCTAACAAAAGGTTCTTCTTTACAGTCATCAAAGGGGTAACAATGTCGTTCACAGAAACCACAAATGAGTCTTCATATATAGCATTCACTCCATGCTTGGGCATAGGAGCAGTCACAACATTAGGTCTTTCGGGCGCCTCAAACTCAATCTCCTTTGCATCGATTAAGTCTTGTATCTTATTCTTCAAAGACCAACAATCATCTGTATTATGCCCCAGGCTATCAGAGTGAAAAGCACAGCGGGCATTAGGGTTGTACTTCGGTGATGTTGTATTTGGATTCTTCGGGGCTTCCCTTGGGATCACTAGGTTGGTTTTCAGTAACTGTGGCAGAATATGAGACAAAGTCATGCTTAGACGGATGAATTACCTTCGAGGTCTCTCGTCCTTTTGTTGACTGTTGTGTCGAGGAGCACCAACAGGTCTTAAAATAACAAATGCATTAACAACTTGGCGGTGTTCAGGTCTATTCTGGCTTTTCGAATTGTAGACAGCACTAGACTCTTTCTTAAAAGGCTTTTTCTCAGTGCTTGATGAGGCACCCTTCTGTATCTTACCAGCCTTAATACGAGCCTCAATCCTCTCACCGGTCATAATCAGCTCTGTAAACCCAGACAAAGAGCTTCCAATCAGATGGTTGAAAAATGGACCAGACAAGGTCCCCATAAACATATCCACAAGCTCCCGATCAGCCAAGGGTGGTTGCACTCTTCCGACGAGGTCTCTCCACATCTGAGCATAATATTTGAATCCTTCACCCTTCCCATTGACATACCCTGGAGTTGGGTACGCGTGGGAGCGAGGTTGGAGTTGTATTGGTACTGCCTGTAGAAAGCAGTGGCCAAGTCTTCCCAACTGCGGATACTGGCTCCATCCAACTGGTAAAACCATTCAAGCTGATTCCCTGAGAGATTTTCTTGAAAGAAGTGGATCCATAGGTTCTTATCAGTGGTGTACGGATGAATCTTCCTTACATATGACCGGAGGTGCAGCTTCGGACAAGAAACTCTGTCATACTTAGCAAAGGCTGGTGCCTTGAACTTGTGGGGAATTACTACCCCAGATGATAGACCTAGATCACCAAAGTCTAGACCAGGCACCTTCTAAACTTCCATCGCACTCAACTGGTCTTCCAGTTACTTGTATATATCCTCAGCAGGAGGATACTGTTCTTCGTCGAAGTCCGTCTCGTTGTCTGAGACCACAGGGCTAGGAGCCCTCCTTTCTTCCTAACTATCTTTCCCTCTAGATGAGGTGGTCAAATCAACTTCATCCCGTAGCCTATTTCCAAACCTGTGACCTGTGTTAAACAGGATTGTCCTCTTCTTCTTCTTCTTCTCTTTTAGAATCAGGGTCTTCAGATATTGCTGACCCTTAGCTAGATTCATGAACAGCTCTTGGAATTGGGCATTTTGAGCCTGTAGGGCCTTGATTGCTTGCTCAATTGATGGTTCAACAGACATGATGAGTGCTGAAATAAACAGCGAAGAAGATAAGAGACCTGTAATGGGTACCTGTTATGAAGTGCATGGGATGAAATGCGTATGATATGATTTCAAAGACATCGGGAGATTCAAATTTGTAAACAAGAAATGAAGCACACTTTTATTAGATAAACTTTGTAATTCAAATTGTTCAACAAATTGTCCTTAAGGCGTTACAAGAAAGGAAATACTGGAAAGTAAATAGAAACTGGAAAGGAAATAATCAAAAGGACAATCAGTGCTCTCATGGTCGCTTCTTGTCAGTGCGGACATAGTCATTGAGAATCCGCTCGTTCTCCAGCTTCCTAGTCAACTTATGGATCTTCTGCTCTTGCTCGTTAAACTTTTCTCGGTAAGCATCATGTTCTTCTCTCAGCTGCATCCAAGACCTTTTCAGTGCCCCAATGTCAGTGGGCATGTAAGGGTGGAGGATGGTAGGAATAACCCCTTCTTCATTAGCAACTTCAACAATGATAGGCAGAACGGCTTCATATGGCATACCCAGCTTCTGGGCACGGATACGGACCCATATGAGATAAGGCTCCATTGGAAGAGAAGTCTTTGGACCCAGCTCATGTGGATCAGATCTGTGAACTCTATCCCAAGCCCTTATGAATCTGCGGCGTTGCTCGTCACTATCCCCTTGAAAATCAAAGATTATACTAGGCATTAGCATCTCGTGAGGTCCTTCTCTTCTGGCTCGCCCAAACTGACGTAAGGCCAAGCATGGATTATAAGAAATTCCTCCATGGGTTCCTATCAGTGGAACATTGGGGTACTCGCCAGATAGATCAATAATAGCCACCTCGTCCATTCCCTTGATAGTCCAGATGATGTCATTATGAGAGAGAGACATAACCCTATAGGCCCAGCCCATGCCTTCTTTATTCTTCAACACTGCTTTTGGGAGGTGCGAAATAAACCACCTCGCCAATAATGGAGCACAGCACATCAAAGTTCCCCGCTTACGGGCAGTACGAGCATAAAGTTGATGAAGAATGTCACCCAAGAACGTGGGTACAGGATTACGAGAGATGAAGATTTTCACCGCATTCACATCAACAAAAGAGTCAGGATTCGGAAACAATACTGTTATACCCCAAAATTTGCCCTCCCATATTCCTCAAGAAATTGCCAAGCCAAGCTACAAAATTCCCCAAGGGTTGTGCAGTGCAATAGTCTCCCATACAGTCAAAATTAGGGTTTTGAGTCTGATCAAGAAAAGGAAATGTTCAAAGGCCCAATCAAGTCTCACATGCTTACAAACATGGTCAAGCATCCTCATATCAAGTTTCAAGGCATTCAGCTCAAGATTGCACAGTCAAAACCCTAAATTGCACTACAGTCAACTGTAGGGGCAAAATGGTCATTTGGCAGTCAAAAGTTCAAATTTTTGGTCAACATATCATTTTGAAGCCACAAACATCATTTGATCAATGCTTGATCATGATTCTCAAAATTTGGCTCAGAAATCATCAAAGATGCAAAAGTTGCTATATTTGGACAGCTGAAAAAGTCAACTGAAATTGACCAGGGCATAACTTTCACATGGATTATCATAAAAATTCCATCCAAAGCTCATTTTGAAGAGAAATACATTTCCTACAACTCATCTTCATACTTCAAGTCCAAGAAATGCTCTCACAAAAAGTTATCAATTTCAACATTGCAGGTCATTTTCAAAAGTCAACAAAAAGGGACTTTAAGTCAAAGACCATAATTTGAGATTGGTAAATCAAAATGACATGGGACCAAAGGCATTGGTTAAAGGACTCAAAGACCTTTCCAAAATGTCCAAGAACATGAGAAAAGCTTAAAAATTGAGCAAGTTATGCCTTGTAGAAGTTGGGAAATTTTTGTGAAATGGCAAAAGTCAACTATCCTTGAAACTCCAATTTTTGACAAAAGGGCCCCATTTTTTCCACTTGGTTCATCCTTGTCATGCCACACACGTGTCCCATGATTAATTTCAAGACCAAATATTGATTTTTTTATTTTATTTAATTTTTGATAATTTAATTCATTTTAAATCTTTGAAAATTCAAATAAAATTTAAAAACCAATGGAATAGTGTCATGTGAACTTGGACAATTTCTATGTATCATGGGCCAATTCAAAAACTCAGGCTAGGGTTAAGTTTCACACTAGGTCTAGGTCTTGGCTAAAAAGGAGGAAAAATGGTTAAGGGTGAAAACCCTAGGACTTGTTCTTTCCTAAGCATGAATTAAGGTCAAATAGCAAGCCAATTCCATTCCAGCATAAGCACACAGTCAAACCCTAAGCCTAAGACATCATAAGCTGCGCCCAAACAAGCATTTGCACATTGAAAATTTTGGATAAAAACACAAAACTGATTTCAAAGTTGGAGGGAGTTTTAAGCCTCAATTCTTTTTCCATTAGCATCCTGGACAAATTCTGAACACATCCCAATTCCTAACCTCAATCAAAACGCGAAGAAACGATAGCTACAACTCAAACTGTACAGAAAAGTTTTTGAAATCGTGCATCATTTTTTAAGCATCCTTTACACTTTTTCTTTGTTGATCCTTGTTCCTTACCAAGTTTCTAAGCTCTCCATTGGGTTTAATTGCATTTTTGGTGATCATACGTGATTCTACCATTTTCATATTCTAGGGTTTTGTAGAACTCAATTTAGGGCTTTTGCAAATAAGAAAAATCAGAGCTCAAGACCATTGCCATTGCACTCAGTACATCCAAACGAAAAGATTCCAACCCTCGCGCTCAATTTATGAGCGACGAGGGCCTCTTCGCTATTTTCTGCTAGGTGGTATTAGGCAACGTTGCCAAACTGTTGCCTTTGAGTTTGTATTACAGGGGACACGAGGAAGAAGAACGTCGTGGCGAAGCGTGATTCGTTCATTTGAATTTCGCGCGCCCTCCACTAATGTATCTGTTTTTTTCTTTTATTATTTATGTGCCATAATATATTAACTAACGCGTGGTAGCTCAGCTGGCAGGGACATACGCTGTTGACCTTCATGACCTGGGTTCAAGTCCCAGGTCTACACAATTCCATATTATTTTTCAAAATAGAATTCTATGCTTTGCTAATATCCAGGTGCACCATATGCCATCCTGATCCAAACGCATACGTGTCCCAGACAATCATCCAAGGGCTCAGAATCAAGGTGTACCATGATCAAAAGTCAATGCGCTGATACAGAATTCCAAAAGTCAATGGACTCAGGCGTTAATGGGCCAGAAATCCCAGGCCTGAACCTCCTAATCTGGGGCTACACCCCCCCTGGTTTGCCTTATTATTATTTTTTTTTTATTTTTATTCTTTCTTTAATTTTTCTTTTATTTCTTTTACTTGCTATTTATTTAATTAATAATTTTTTACAAAAATACAAAAACATCACAAAAAATCAGAAAAGTCAGAAAATTTAATAATTATTTTATTTTAAATATTGTTTTTTTTGTATAAATAATAACATGTAAATATTTAAGTTTTAATTAGGTTTCCAACTTTAATTCCTTTTAATAAAAATCCAAAAAAATAGAATTTAGGTTTAATAATTTTTATTTTCTCTTTTTCTTTTCCTTTTTTTCAGAATAATAATTTTTATTTATTTATTTTCATCATAAATTAAAAAATGTACATAAATTAATTTAGAATTAAATTAGGTTAAAAGTCAATATTTTCATAATAAACTTTAAAAAAAATAGAATTAGGTCTAATATTTAATTTAATTTCAATTAACTCCTTTTTTCTCATTAAATCTAAAAAACACAAAAATACCAGTTTCATTTAATTTTAATTTTAAATTCCTTATTAATGTTAATTGTTTGCAAAAGGGTCCAACGCCCTAGTTTTCTTTTAATTTCTTTATTTCGCACATTTATTTTATATCGTTTAAATACTTATGTATATGCCCCAAAGCCTTGTAATATTTTTTTTTTTTATTTTATTTCTCGCACTTTTATTACTCTTTTACTTTCAGTCAAATCGGGTTCGGTTTATTTTGGCGATGTGGACCCGCGCCATTTGTAATAGTGTAGATTTATTTTCTCGCAAATATATAACTGTTAATAAATATGCATGAAAGAATGAATGCCCAAAAATAAAATCGAATCGTTAGATCACCAATGCATGACAAGACAAACAATAAACTGAAAATGACACACAATTCACACACCACCCCTAGGGTACGCTTCACTGTTGCCTTCCGAAAGGTGGTCGTCGAGTAGAAGACGTCTTAGTAAGTCCTCATGATCCGGGAACCTGGCATGAGGGTAGCTTCTAAGGTGTCTTCCCATTGCTCCGGTGATCACCATGTCCCTATACACTCGAATTGACCCGAACACCTCCAACGGTGGTGCTACCTACCTCTCAATGGTGGGATGGCACTACTTTAAAAGACATTTACACAGACGAATTCCTTAGGGTAGGTAGGTTCTCAAGGATACTTGCTCTAATTTCAAACAAATCAAAATCCTTTTCACACCAACACACTTTCAAAAAAACTTTCAAAACAAACTTTTCAAACACTCTGACGTACGAGTTGAACTGAAATTTTTCAAAGAAACTTTGTTAACCCACAATTGAAAAGCAAGCAAACATTTTTGAAAACACATTGAGCAAGTATCTAAGAGCCCATGGATAACCATGGATAGAAAGGGTGCTAACACCTTCCCTTTCTATAATCTACCTCCCGAACCGAGAGCGATCTCTTAAAGGAATTTTTCTGTGCTTTTGTCCTTTCCAATTGGAGAAAATAAAAGACGGTGGCGACTCTTGCTTACCGCGACATTTCGCGAACCAGCGTTAAACAGTCAGTTCCAGATCCACCGATCACAAATACCAAGCCATATATCAGAAGAGCCAGAATATCTCCGAATGCCTTGAAGTCTAGACTATCCCAGAAATGATTAGCCTTACCAACCAATAACTTAGTCAGAAAGCCCTTTGCTCCGCTTCTAGTCTCCCAATTAGCCATTACCTCATCCTTTGTCATATGAAGGGCTGAAGCAATCTCTTCCGGCCTAAGAATATTCTCCCAACCAGTAAACGGGGTCTGCTCCAGAATAGAGACACCGAGCAGATCAGAGAACTCTTCTAAGGTGGGAACCAACTGGTAGTCCTGAAAAGTAAAGCAATGGTATAGTGGATCATAGAATTGGACCAAAACACTCATCATCTGCTCGTCCAATTTGGAGGTGACCAACTGAGAAGATACCCATGTCTTCTGATGAAGGAGGTAGTATCAGGAATCTTTGCAATCAATTCTTTAAGCATGGTGGGAACCTGGACAAAGTTGATCCGGATGGTATTCCTACGTATGGGCATCATGACCTACAAAATAGAACAAAGATGAATCCCTCCTGTCTTTGAAATAGGTTAGTCCAATGCAAGATGTATGCAATGTTATGATATCATGATGTCATGATAGAAAGCACACCACAAGTATCCACAAATACAAAACATGGTAAAGGCACACAAGTCACACAGAGACCCCTTAGATTTCAGGCTGGCAAGGAGTCTAGGTACTACCCTCTTTCAGTTCAGTTGGTTTAAACCTATCCTAAAAATAGTAATCAGGTTCTAGAGGATCTCAAAATCACTGACTACCCTCGATCGGTCATAATTCCAGTTTAGCAACCTTTTCTTGCGGCAGGAATCATCGCGAGAGTTTAGTCTCAATGAGTGTAGCATACTGCTACTGTTCTATGGCCAAGTTGGTCAATTTAAAGGTTCTAAGGTCAGTTGGTGCTTAATGACTCCTTAGAAGACCCATATTCTCCTCGTTCCAACACAAGGGATATCGGTACAAACTAAAGTGCCACACCAACGTAGCTACTACTTCAACCGTATCGGTCTATGTCGTACAGTTCCCTCACAGTTTATTGCTACTTACCTAAAGGGTATCTCCAGATCCGGGTTAGGATCTATAGTAACTCCGATACAAGCCCACAAATATAAAGCATACAAAGCAAACAATTGAAAACACAATGATCTAATCCTAAGGTACACCCCACTTATAAAATTCCCCAGCAAAGTCGCCAGTTCTGTGATACGGTGGGAGAGAACTGACTGTTTTTTGATATGCTGGTTTGCGTTTTGCGTTTGTTTTCGCAAAATTTCATGGTAAGCAAGAGTCGCCCCCGACTTTTATTTTATCCAACAAGGAAAGGAAAAAAGCACAGAAAAATTCCTTTTTCGAGATATTTCTCGGGTTCGGGGGGTAGATTATAGAAAGGGAAGGTGTTAGCACCCTTTCTATTCGTGGTTATCCACGGGCTCTTAGGTACTTGCTCATAGTGTTTTCAAAATTTGCTTTTCTTTGTGTTTGTGGGTTTGAAGAAGTTTTTGTTTTAAAAAGGAGTGTAAGTGCAGAAAGTTTTTGTTTTGTTTTCAAAGAGCAAGTACTTAAGAACCATCCACCTACTCGAAAAAGGAATTTATCTGTGCTAATGTCCTTTAGACAATGCTATCCCACTATTGATGAGTAGGTAGCATCATCGTTGGAGTTTTAAGGGTCAATTCGATTAAGGGACGTGCGGTCACTAAAGCAATGTTAGGACGCCTTAGCGGTAACCCTAATGTCTTAGATCATTTTTCTGAGGCAACCGTTTCGAGGCAACTATGATCTTTGGACAAGAGGGCGACCTATAAAACTTCCTATACTTAATTACCATGTTCGAAGGCAACCAAGTGAGGTGTACCCTAAGAGTGCGCATGTGCGAGTGTGTTGTTTCGGTTAATTTTACCTTTGTACATGTCAATGGTTATCTATGTTGATTTTAGGTTTAAACATTTGATCTTGTCATGCATTCCCTATTATCAAACATCTAACAGTTTATAAGTTGCGAAAATTAACTTGCGGAAATTAAAACTAACTATTACAAGGCGTCGGGTATTTACATTGCCAAAAGCAATCCTTGAAATTAAAATGCGGAAAATAAATAAAGAGGTAAAAATTGTAAAGGTCATATTAAACTATTACATTCTGGGAAACAGATACAATATTGAAATAAAACGGATCGCGTGCGAGAAATTAAATCGGGCGAATTCTAGGGTTTTAACCCTTTAGTTATTAAAGAAAAGATTTTTTTGTTATTTTGAATTCAGAAAGAAATTAAACTAAATTAAGCATTAAATTAATAAATTAATTAATTAATAAAAAATGATATTTTTTGGATTTTTGATATTTAAAGAAATAAAAAATAATTTGATCAAAGTTAATTAATAAAAAAACCTAATTGTCTAAGTTAATTTTAATTATTGCAAAAGATATTAAAGTTATTTCCTAATTAAACTAAATTAATTAAATTAATATTTATTAACAAAAATAAAATACTGAAAATTAATTTAAATAGGAAAATATTTTTTTTGGTTTTTAATTTTATTAAGAAAAAAGTTTAATTGGTTAGTTAATATAAAAATAATAACAATAATTAATTAAAAGAAAATAATAAAAATAGAGAGAGTTTAGGGTTTGGGCCTGCTTTTGGGAGGTTTTGATAGTAATTTTGTGGCCCATTTGTGCAATCCTATGTTGACCTTCTTGATTTCCTACGCGCCCATTGACTCAAGAGTATGATGCACGTTTCATCTGGACCACCAGATCTGGCCTGGGGCCATCTGGCAAGGGATTGAATGATGGAGTATGAGGAACCACGTGCTTGGTTTTGTATTGGATCACCTGAAGACAAAATATAACAAATGCATGGGGGGACCTGGGATTCGAACCCAGGTCCTGTAGGACATTGCATACACGCCTTTGCCACTGAACCATTGTGTGTTGGTTGTAAATGTATTGGACAATAATAATAATATGGAAAAAACACTAATATGCCAGAAATAAAAAAAAGAAAACGCGCCAATTTTGAATCCACCATTGGGGGAGTGACTCGTTGGTCGTCCCTGACCTTCAAACACTGTAAATTTACCTACGGATTTAGATCCGCAACTAAATTCGTAGGTCGTTCCTAAAGTTGATTCTAGGCCATGAAAACTCAATCCAAAACCATGGTCATGCTCGTCTCTCTCCCCTGGTTACATCCATGTCCATCAATGGCTCCAATTTTTCCTGTAAATAAAATACCCAAAAAACAAACTACGAAACCCTAGGTACGGTTACAAGGCTACGACTCATATAAATGCAATCAAACAATGCCAAAAGTTCAGAAATTGAATGAGCATCATGAATATACCAAAGATTTGTCAAAAAAGTGAAAAAATATGGGGTTATGATTTCGAATTAAAGGTGATTTTTTGAGAAACTTACAAAGCTTCTGGGCGCGTATGGAGATTGGCTTTGGATTGGTTTCGCTTCAATGATTTCCCAGCAATGGATTAGTGTGGAGTTTTGCTTCTGAATTGGCCTCTAAGGATGATTTCAGTTTCGCACTTTTTTGGAAATTTTTCAAGTTTGGTTCTTGATGGTTCTGCAGCCTCTAGCCCTTGAATTCATGTGCTTTCACTTGTATATGTATGCTGAAATGCATTAGGTCAGCAAATAGGTCTTGAATCTTTGCACATTGATTTCTTGAGATTTGATTTGATCCTCCATTGAAAGCTTGCCTATTTTGTCCAAAATCAAATCTTTTTGCACATGGAATGGCTGATACGAATTTGATCCACTTGATGATGATGATTAGGTCCTGAAAATAGAAAAAGATCTCATGTCATCAAGTTTTGTGATTTTATTTGATTTAAATTGATTTAAAATGGAATAATTCAATTAAAAATCAAATAAAATAGAAAATTTGATAAATGGACACAAGGCTGAAGCTAGGACACGTGTGGAATATGGCAAGCCCGAATCAAGTGGAAAAGAATGGGCCCATTTGACAAAATTTGAAGTTTTGGGGATAGTTGACTTTTGGAAATTTTGCAAAAATGCCCAACTTCAACAATACATAACTTCTTCAATTTTGAACTTTTGGAAGTGTTCTTTGACTTTTAGAAAATCTTGAGATATCCTCCAACCAATCCTTTTGGTCTCATCTCATTTTGATACTCCATGCTCAAGTTATAAGCTTTGGCAAAAAAGGTGTTTTTGTTGACTTTCAAAAATAACCTATAATGTCCAAATTTGTAACTTTTTGTGAGTGCATTTATTGATCTTGGGGTATGAAGATGGATTATAGGAAATTTGATCCTCTTCAAAATGAGCTTTGGATGGGTCATTTCGCATAATGTATGAGAAAGTTATGCTTGGTCAAAGTTGAGTTGACTTTTCCTACAAAACCCTAATTTAGCAACTTTTGAGTCTTGATGAATTTTGAGAAATCCTTGATGAATCATGATCAACCCTTGATAAAATGATGAATATCCTTCAAAATGAGAATGTTGACAAAAAAATTTGAGGTTTGACTGTATTTGGGTCACAGTTGACTTTTGCCCTAGCACGGTCGATCTTTGGACCCTTTGAGCAATTGACTGAGCAAACTTCCTCTGCAAGGCTTGAAATTTGGCATGGATGAACTTGAGAACATATTAGGACATTGGGGAGAACTTGAGTTCATTTGGATGCAAGGACCTTGACACAACACACAACCCTAATTTGAGGCTGACTGTCTTAGGAGATAGCTTTCATTGTCCAACTCTTGAGCAATCTTGAACCACTTGGAGATTTTTCTTGTAATGTTTTGAGAGATATGAGAGGGGAAATTTTGGGGTGCAACATACATTACATGAGAATACTTCTCCTTTAATCAAAATCTCCTTATTCAACACCATAGATAGAACTGCCACTAATGAGTGTGAAGTTTGAATATTGAGATTCATAGTTCCAAGTATCTTTAATAGACTATCATCCAAAATGATGTTCCAACATCATTTGAGACATCAGCAACATTACCACAGAGCTTATCAGCTTTGGTTCTAGAAACATCATCCAAGGGACTTATTTCCACCCACGCCCTTTAACAAACTCCCCATTCTCATAAGAGAATCTCACAAGGTCTCACAACAGAAATATTCTCTCACTATTGTGGCGGTAGAAATGTTTAATACTAAGCCATTGGATTGACTGGACTTATACATATCAAAATAAAAATTGCCACTGTGCTTTCCGATTTCCAAAGGAATCGGAAAAGAGCGAGTAACCCAAAAGAGGGGGTAAAGATTCAAGGTAAGGGGTTTGGTTATGTAAAGGGAAGGTATTAGCACCCTAGACATCTATGGTACTTCGCAGGAACCTCTTTGAAAAATCTGTATATTTTGGCTATAAAATGTTGTATGAAAAATAGATGGTGGAGGTGAGAAAAGAAATAAATTTTTTATGATTTTTTCACCCGCCGCAGCTGTGAACCTTTAGTTCCTATGTACCACCTTTCGTGCAATAGGGGATCAGGGTATAGGTAGTTCCTCTTTTAAAATTTTAAAACACAAGTGTGTTGGTTAATTTTATGAGATAAGACATCATCGTCATTGTCCGTGTGGAAAACATACTTACTACCCACAATCATTAGAAAGCAGAATTTGCATCATCTCAAAGTGGAGGATCTGCCTTGGATTTTAAAATCAACAATGCCTCACTCAACACCCAAGTGGAAAATATCTCTGTTTACTACATATTGTAGAAGTATAGTTGTTTGCATCACTATAATGATTGACAAGAGTCCAACCTTTTGAGAAAGGTATTAAAATAAAAATAAGCAAAAGGGGCAACATGGTTTGAAATGAGATTGATTTACTTTTAGTATTCTCACAAAATATGTCAAGGTATTATTAAGTTGATTGAAGTTTGTTTATAAAATAAAATGTTTTGAAAATGCATGGACCTAAGTCCAAGTTTATTATGAAAATGGTTCATGTTTCAAAACAAGAAGAGTTTTCAAAAGGAGGGAGAAATTTTTTTGAAATTAAAGAAGATGGGAGGAGAATAAGAGACTATCCTAAAGCATAAGGTAGAAGCTATGGATAAGAACCATCTAACCAACAAGAAGCCAATACTTGACATAATGAGTCAAGATAGAATTCCCATTCTTTGGATTGAAACCAAACAAGCAAAGATACTAGACCTCTTGAGAAACAAACTTCAAGTGTATTTGTAGTTGTTTAGGTATTGGCATGCATTTTTGGTAAAACCAGGTGTATGAATGTCATGACTGATGTCATAACATTCTAGTTTATTAGGTACAGATTTATTAGGTACCTTTGCAGAAAAATATTGTCATACAGGTAATGATGTTTATGAGTGTGTATCTGAGCATTTTGCAAAATGATCACATTTACCAAAATCAGTAAACAGGAATTCAGATGTCATAACAAATGTTAAGACATCCTGTTCTGAACTAACAGGTATGCAGTTTGGTTAATTCTGAGTTTTTTCAGGGAAATGACTCAGTCTTTCCAGAACAGAATCCTGCGTTTTCTTTGGGTTAACCTAGCTCAACCCCAACCTGGTTGATATAGTCCTGTGACCTAGTCTTAAGGACAAACGGAATTAACCCTAGCTTTTTGGGAAACACTAACTGAAGATGCAGCTGCTATATATTCAACAGAGCTGCTGTTTTAGAAGCAATCCCTTTTTGACAGAAGATCATTTAGAAGCTGTATAGTTTTAACTATTGTAATCCAAGCAATTATCATTGTGATAAGTGACTTGGAATAGGTTTTAATTGTAAGGGTTGTGTAACACTTAAAGCTTTGAAGCAAGAGTGTTTGTATGTCTCTTGACTAAAGCTGTGAAGCAAAGTCAAGTTAGGTTTGTATATCACTCAAAGCTGTGAAGCAAGAGTGTTTGTGTTGCTTGATTAAAAAGCTGTGAAGCATAATCAAGTGTATGTTTTGAAGAGTGTCTTCATCAATTCATTAGTCAAATTGTTTTATGTATCACTGCTGTGATTGAGGGGGAGTGAGTAGGAACTCAGGTTTAAGTTGTACTTAGATTGAAGTTGCATTGGGTAGGTCTTAAGTGAAGGAGATAAACTGGTTGGTTTATTCCTGAATTAATATCTCTTATAGTGGATCTCCTCCCTGGCTTGGTAGCCCCCAGAGTAGGTGTTGTTGCACACTGAACTTGGTAAACAATTGACTGTGTTCTTTACTGTTTTTGTATTTACTGTCTTATAGAAAGTCAGATACGGTGTCATAACATTGAACGTGACATTGAGTATCTGCAGCCAGAATTTCAATTGGCATCAGAGCAGGCACCCTGCCTGTATTACTGGGTGAGATCTAGGGATATCACTTTCTGGCACTATGGACAAAGAAGGAGTTTTTGGAAATAGACCACCCATTCTGGATGGAACTAATTATGACTACTGGAAACCTCGTATGATTGCCTTCTTAAAACCTCTGGACAAAAAGGCTTGGAGAGCTGCTGACAAAGGATGGATCCATCCCACCATAACTGAGAAAGATGGGACAATCAGTTTGAAGCCTGAGGAAGATTGGAGTAAAGAAGAAGATGAGTTAGCCCTGGGAAATTCCAAAGCCTTAAATGCCTTATTCAATGGAATTGATAGAAACATTTTAAGACTAGTACATCAATATGAACTGGCCAAGGAAGTTTGGAACACTCTCAAAACTACACATAAGGGCACTTCCAAAGTAAAAATGTCAAGGCTTCAGATGTTGACTACCAAGTTTGAGAATCTAAAAATGATGGAAGATGAAACCATTCATGAGTTTCACATGAACATCTTGGAGATTGCCAACACCTCAGGAGCACTGGGAGAAAAAATGGCAGAAGAAAAATTGGTGAGAAAGATTCTCAGATCCTTGCCCAAAAGATTTGCAATGAAGGTAACTACCATAGAAGAACTTATTGGGTCTCTTCAGACTTTTGAGATAGGGATCACTGAAAATGGTGACAAGAAGAACAAGAGCATAGCACTTGTATCCAACACTGATGTTGAAAACAAGGAGGATGAAGAAGAAAATATTTCAGAAGCTATAGCCATGCTTGGAAGACAGTTCAACAAACCCATCAAAAGAATAGATCCAAAGTCAAGGTCTAATGTTCATAACATTCCCTCTGACATTGACAGTTCCAGCAGAAGACCAAGGTCAGAAGAGAAGGGAAATCAAGGCAGAGGAATTCAATTCCATGGCTGTGAAGGATATGGGCATATTCGAGCTGAATGTCCTACCTTTCTTAAGAAACAGAAGAAAGGAATGATTGTTACTTGGACTGACTGTGATTCAGAAAGTAATTCTGAAGAAGAATCTGCCAAACTAGTTACTGCTCTAACTGGTGTTTGTACCTCTGAAAGTGACACCAGTGATGAAGAAGTGACTTTTGAAGAACTGGCTGATACTTACAAGAAATTGTGTATCAGAAGTACTGAAGTCTGTGTGCAGAATGAGAAACAATCAAAACTCATCATAAAGCTGGAGGCTGAAAAAAGGGCAAACCTTGAAACTATAAGTCATCTAGAAGGGGAAGTTCAATTGCTGAACTCACAACTGATCCAAATGACCAAATCTGTCAAGATGCTGACTAATGGAACAGACAAATTGGAAGAGATTCTTCAAGTTGGACAAAATGTGGGAAACAAATCTAGACTAGGATTTGTGGAAGCTAAGAAATCTAGTACAGACAAGAAGATCAGGCCTGTTAAACAAATGTCAAAGCAGATGTCTCAACACAACGCTCAACATCAGAAACAGAAATATATGAAGAAAAAGTACCAAAGATGGAGATGTCATCATTGTGGAAGGTATGGACACATAAAGCCCTTCTGCTTCAAATTGCATGGATACCCTAATCAAAACTCAGGTGTTAAACCTAAGTCAAAAAGGGTACCACATACTCCTCAATGGAAGAAAAAGGCTACTGCCCTGATAGCCCACACTTCCCTGAGAGTGTCTGCAAAGGAAGGCTGGTACTTTGACAGTGGGTGTTCTAAACACATGACTGGAATAAAGAACATTCTCAATCATGTTAAACCTCACGACACTAGTTATGTGACCTTTGGAGATGGTGCTAAAGGTGAAATCAAAGGAGTTGGTAATTTGGACTGCCCTGAAGTTCCAAGTCTGAGTGAAGTACTGCTGGTAAAAGGGCTGACTGATAATCTCATTAGTATCAATCAATTGTGTGATCTAGGATTCAAGGTCAACTTCTCAAAATCTGAATGTCTAGTAATTAATGAAAAACTAGAAGTTGTAATGAAAGGAATCAGATCCAAAGATAACGGTTACTTGTGGCAGCCTGAGAACACTAATAACTCCACTATGTGTCCAATTACCAAAGAAGAAAAAGAGATGAAACTGTGGCACCATAAGCTTGGTCATCTTCATCTAAGAAGAATGAAAAGAGATATCTCTATGGAAGCAGTCAGAAGGACTCCAAGACTACAGATTGATAAAAGAAGGGTTTGTGGTGAACTTAAAGTTGAAAGGCTTGGTAAAAAGGAACATGTCTATGATGTGGTGAATAAACTTGAAGAAGGATGTGTTGTCAGAACCAGAAGTAATCATGACAAGGATTTTGGAAACAACAAATCTAATAAATTCTGTTTCCCAGAAGAAATGAGTCGTGAAGTCTCTTCTCCTATAACTCACCATTAAATGGAGTTGACAAAAAGAAAAATAAGATCATTCAAGAATCAACCAGAACTATGATTCATGTCAAAAGAATGCCTTCCCAACTCTGTGCTGAAATGGTTGCAGCTAGTAGTAACTGTTCTCAAAATATCTGGACAAAACAGATGCTCACTGAGTATAATGTCTCACAAGATGTTGTGACATTGTATTGTGACAATCTGAATACAATCAATATTTCCATGAACCCTATTCAGCATATCAGGACCAAGCACATTGACTTTGTAGAGAAGAAGTCAATTAAACTGGAACATGGTATCATTAAGCTTCAGCTGACTGATTCTTCTACCAAGGCTCTTGTTGGAAATAAACTTGAAAACATGAGGGACAGGTTGGGTATTTGCCAACATGAGAAATTATAGCAATTAATTTTGCTTAAAACAAGGGTTGAAGGAGTTAATTTTGTTAAGTCTATTTTTAGTGGGTTAATCATATGTTTTCCCAATTCTTTCAAAATCTTTAAGAAGTTGAAAAGACTCTCTTTTGCCTCCTACCTCTCTCGACTTTGTAACCTGTTCCCTTCACTCAATCAAAGATTTTTCTCAAATTACTACTGGTGCTCTAAGTCAATCAGAATGTCTCAAACATCATCTTCAACCAAGGCGACCTCTTTTATCTTCATCATCTTCATCATCTGACCAAGACTCTCGAGCAATCACCACATTCATAGAATCTGAAGTTCTTGAGATCACTCCTCTCAGAGAGATGGCAACTGACCCCGCCAAAGTCAAAAAGCTGAGAACTAGACATGTAGGAAGAGCTCAAGCTGCTGCCTCTGGTAATCCTTCTCATCCTTCTTCTTCTGTACCAAATAGAGAAGGATCAGTTCAAGTTCATCAAGCTATTGCTAGGCTTGTTACTAGTATACTAAGCGGAAACCAACTTGTACCGGGGATTTATGTCCCTTTAAATCAATCAGGAAGCCCAAATGTGGATGTCTCTGAGAATGTAGATGTCTCTGAGAATGTTGTGACACAAAATGACAACATTCAGAACCCTTCAGAAAAGACTGTTGATCCACCTATCATTGATGTGGATGAGGAATACTCAGACAATGATCTGATTGCCAATGTAAACCCTAGCATAGCTAGGAGAATGATGAAAAGAAAAGGTAATCAGAATGATGCAAAATGTATGTCCAAAGATAAACTTGTTGTTAAGAAATCCAAGGCTGAAGGCAAGGCTGGGGTAGAATCTGTGAAAACTGGTCAGCCCAAAGGGAAGGTGAAAGCCCAGGTGTATACTGGTAGACAACCAATTACAAAGAAGCGAAAAGAACCTGAATCTTCTGATTCTGATGAGGAATCAGAGTTTGAGATTGATGCTGAAGAAATTCCCATCAGAAGGAAACTGCCCTCCAGCAAAATTGCTAGAGTTCCTGAAGTCCCAACAGACAACATCTCTTTCCACCATCCTGACAATGCAAACAGATGGAAGTATGTTTGCTTGAAGAGAATAGCTTTAGAAAGAGAACTCAACAATGATGCCATGGAGTGCAAAGACATCATGGACCTGATCAAGAATGCTGGACTGATGAAGACAGTGATAAAATTTACCAAGTGTTATGAAAATCTGGTCAAGGAGTTCATAGTTAACTTGTCTAATGATTGTGCTGATGGAAGGTCAGCTGACTTTGAAAGTGTTTTTGTTAGAGGAAGAAGGGTTAATTTATCTCCATCAGAAATTAACAAATTTCTTGGAAGATCAAATGAGGATTGCCCTGATCTGGAAGTCTCTGACAATGAAGTTTGTCAAACCATCACAGCAAGGCAAGTGAAGTGCTGGCCCTTGAAAGGCAAGCTGAATGCCAGCAAACTTAGCATGAAATTTGCCATCCTGCACAAGATTGGTGCAGCCAACTGGGACCCTACAAACCATAAATCAACTATCTCCATAGGATTGGGGAGATTTATTTATGTTGTGGGAACCAAGACTACTTTTGACTATGGCAGGTATATTTTTGAACAAACTTTAAAACATGCTGGTAGTTATGCTGTCAAAGGACCAATTGCCTTTCCCTCCCTCCTTTGTGGAATTATCCTTGCAGAATACCCTGATATCCTGGTGGCAAGAGATACTGCTTGCAAAGGAGCTCCTGCCCTTGGGTTGCACTACAAACTGTTTCAGGGATCTCATGCTCCTGATATTGTCATAACATCAGCTGAGACATCTTCTGTGAAGACCCAGTCCAAAACATCTGATGTCATAGCTGTATTAAAAGAGACCTGCAAAGAACTGGAAGCTAGGAAAAAGACCCTAGAAAACCTAATTGCCAGGTTAGAAAAGGAGGAAGCTGAAGGAAACAGAAGGGAAGAGGGTGCAGAAGCTGAAGATCAACTCAATACTGAAGAAACTAGCTCCTCTGATGATGACAGTGCTTAAAGGTTGGTGGAGTTGCTGGTTGGTGGTGTTGCTGGTCCCTGGTGGAGTTTGCAAAGTGTGTTCAGTTTTTTTTGTCTTGTTATGTTACTTTTTCTGGATGATTGTATAATTTTTATGAACATGTATCTTTGGCCCATTTGTGGCTAAAGAGGGGGAGATATATTTTGGTAGACTTTATTTGACATTCCATTTTTCTGCAGTCATATTTATTCTGCTGCTATCTATCTCTGATTGCTTAGGGGCTTTAGCCAAAAATCTGCCAAAGGGGGAGTTTGTAGTTGTTTAGGTATTGGCATGCATTTTTGGTAAAACCAGGTGTATGAATGTCATGACTGATGTCATAACATTCTAGTTTATTAGGTACAGATTTATTAGGTACCTTTGCAGAAAAATATTGTCATACAGGTACTGATGTTTATGAGTGTGTATCTGAGCATTTTGCAAAATGATCACATTTACCAAAATCAGTAAACATGAATTCAGATGTCATAACAAATGTTAAGACATCCTATTCTGAACTAACAGGTATGCAGTTTGGTTAATTCTGAGTTTTTTCAGGGAAATGACTCAGTCTTTCCAGAACAGAATCCTGCGTTTTCTTTGGGTTAACCTAGCTTAACCCCAACCTGGTTGATATAGTCCTGTGACCTAGTCTTAAGGACAAACGGAATTAACCCTAGCTTTTTGGGAAACCCTAACTGAAGATGCAGCTGCTATATATTCAACAGAGCTGCTGTTTTAGAAGCAATCCCTTTTTGACAGAAGATCATTTAGAAGCTGTATAGTTTTAACTATTGTAATCCAAGCAATTATCATTGCGATAAGTGACTTGGAATAGGTTTTAATTGTAAGGGTTGTGTAACACTCAAAGCTTTGAAGCAAGAGTGTTTGTATGTCTCTTGACTAAAGCTGTGAAGCAAAGTCAAGTTAGGTTTGTATATCACCAAAGCTGTGAAGCAAGAGTGTTTGTGTTGCTTGATTAAAAAGCTGTGAAGCATAATCAAGTGTATGTTTTGAAGAGTGTCTTCATCAATTCATTAGTCAAATTGTTATATGTATCACTGCTGTGATTGAGGGGGAGTGAGTAGGAACTCAGGTTTAAGTTGTACTTAGATTGAAGTTGCATTGGGTAGGTCTTAAGTGAAGGAGATAAACTGGTTGGTTTATTCCTGAATTAATATCTCTTATAGTGGATTTCCTCCCTGGCTTGGTAGCCCCTAGAGTAGGTGTTGTTGCACACTGAAATGGTTAAACAATTGACTGTGTTCTTTACTGTTTTTGTATTTACTGTCTTATAGAAAGTCAGATACGGTGTCATAACATTGAACGTGACATTGAGTATCTGCAGCCAAAATTTCAGTATTAATCACCATAACCTGCACACAAAACAAACAAATAACCCAATGTCTTGAGGTAAACCTCAAGAGCTCCAGACAAAATATCTATTAAGGTCACCAGGTCTCCAACATAGGCCAAAGTTTATATTCTTGAGTCCAAGAAGTCCAATGCTCCATAATGCCAAGGATAGTAACCAAATAGTCCAAGTATCATTAAAACCTTTTTTAGGGTTCATCTTGATTATTAGGTGTCTTGAAAAACAAAAGAAAGGCTCAAGTGAGAAAAACAAAGATAACAAGGATATAAATGCTCAAGTGGGAAAAATACAAATAACATGAAATGTAATGCTTAAAGTAAATGGTACATAAAGCATAAAAAATAAAAGCATAAAGTGAAACAAATTAATAATTAGTGGTTAGTTGGATGACCATCTTGAAACTTCCATTTGGAACTTATTAGAAGATTGGTAGAACCAAAGCCTCCACACAACAAGTTACATTTGTTTTTTCAAGTATATCATCCATTTGGAATCCTCACAAGT
Source organism: Vicia faba (assembly GCA_948472305.1). Taxonomy (NCBI): domain Eukaryota; kingdom Viridiplantae; phylum Streptophyta; class Magnoliopsida; order Fabales; family Fabaceae; genus Vicia; species Vicia faba. The sequence goes on from OX451740.1 coordinate 1,356,356,526, forward strand.
ACCATTTAATGATCAAGGATGTTTAAGTGATCCGCGTTGACCAAAAGTGTTGTAGATCCATTAGAGGATTGGTAGAACCAAAGCCTCCACACAATGAATCTCAAAGTTATTGGATCAAAGGGATCAAGTTAACATACTTGGGCTTGCAAACATAGGTTTGGGCCACGAATGATCATTTATTCGAATCGGGACAAAATTTAGCGCTATGTTAAGCAATCGTAAGTGGGCTTATATAGAAGTCGCACTTATTCTGAGTTCGGTCAATAGAAATCTATGCACCATTTTCTTTGAGACATGATATCAAGGACTTGCTGGAAATTGTTGATAATAACCGTCTTTCCTGAATGAAATACAGGGTTAGTTATGTGTGATGCATGAGATGCATTGTGTTGAGGTTCTTAAAATAATTGAGAATATGTTATATGTAATGTATGCACATGTCATGATGTATGAACATGAAATGCTGACGTAATAATCTGAGTCCGGGAAAATAAATCCCTGACTGCTGTTTGGAGAGTATGAGAAATGTTATTCTCGACTGCTGTAAAAAACCATAGTTCTTCTACTTCTGCTGGGGATGGTGAACAAAGATGACTATGCTCGGGATTTTCCCCTTGTTTATGGATATTCTGCTGAGGAGAGACTCTATTTGGGAACCACTCTGCGGGAAAATAACTCTGTTGGAGAGGAGATACTCTGCTGATAGATCTGCTGATTTAGAGAAATAAACTCCACCGGGGATGAATTTTCGTTGCTGGTAATAATGACTTCTGTTGGAGATTATATTTTTTCTTGTGAGAGAAATAAACTTTGCTTGGGGAAAAATTTAATGACTCACTCGCGATTGTGAACCTCAGCTGGGGAGAGTTATGTCCTGTTCGGGAAAGCTAACACCACTGTCTTTGGATACTTTTTACTCTGAGGGGAGTGTATGTACCACTAGTTATAGTTCTCCAGCTGGCTCTATCCTGATACCTGATGGGAAGAGTAACTATAAGGTTTGGACACTTCTTTTTTGTCCCTGTTCCTAGAATTACGAGTAATCGTCTATTGTTTTTCATGTAAATATTTATGAGCAGCAATTATTTTCAAATGCATATATCAAAAATTAATCATTGGACATTCTTGCAAAACAAAACAGAAAAAGAAAAAAAAATTGGACTTTCTTGTGAAAATGAATTGTATTGATTTGAAGTTGGCCTGTAATAGGCGTTTTGTACAAAGAGGCTGACGTCCTAGTAAGAGAATGCCGCCGAAAAACAAAAATTATATAATTTTTGTAAAAGAAAGAAAAACAGCTATCTGAAACAATCCAATTGGGTTCCAACTCTGCTATTGCCTTTATATCTTCAAGCGTCTCATCACTTTGCTACTTGGCCGAAGGTTAGTCAGATTGATTGGCGCTGTCCGAGCTTGATAGTTGATACCGAAGTATGGTTGCAAGATGATCCAATGAGACATAGTGTTACGCTTCAATCCCTAACTTTTTCCTGGACCGCCCTTTCGGGTTTTCAGTCCACCGGGATACATTTTTTTACCCAAGTCGCCTTTTCAGGTTTTCAACTTTCCAGGAATACAGTTTTTTTTCATTTTCATCCCTTACTTTTGCCCGAACCCTTTTGATTCACCGGGAAGCCCTTATTTTTTCCTAGGCTAGTCAACCTAGCGGGTCTTTGATTATGCGTGGTATCTTTTCACTATGTCTGCATTGACGGGGTGAGGAAGGTCGTCACCATCCATGGTGGTTAGAATCATAGCTCACCCCAAGAAAATGTTCTTAACCACAAACGGCCCTTCGTACGTGGGAGTCCATTTGCCCCTGGGATCACCTTGCGGTAGTATGATGCGTTTGATCACTAGATCCCCGACTTGATATTCTTGACGTCTGACTTTCTTGTTAAAAGCCTTGATCATTCACTGACAGATAGCAGTAAGTCTCTTTTCATCGATTAGATTCACTGATCAAGTCGGGTTTGGATCCAGTCGTCTTCGTTCAAACCCGCATCCTTCATAATCATCAGAGAGGGTATCTGGACTTCGATGGGTAGGACTGCCTCCATGCCATATACCAAAGAGTAGGGTGTTGCCCCTGTCGATGTCCGTGCTAAGGTACAGTACCCATGAAGAGCGAATGGTAGCATCTCGTGCCAGTCTTCGTATGTCACCGTCATCTTCTGCACAATTTTCTTGATGTTCTTGTTAGCCGCTTCAACTTCCCCATTCATCTTAGGCCGGTAGGGAGAAGAGTTATGATGTATATTGAATTTTTTGCAGAGCTCGATGATCATTGTGTTATTGAGATTTGTACCATTGTCAGTAATAATCCTCTCGGGTACACCATATCGACAGATTAGATTGTGTCGGATAAAATGCGCCACGACGTTCTTGGTTACTATAGAAAAGGAACCTGCCTCAACCCACTTTTTGAAGTAATCAATAGCCATCAGAGTGAAACAATGTCCGTTAGACGTAGTATGTCTGATCTCACCAATCATGTCAATGCCCCACATCGCAAAGGGCCAAGGAGCTGTCAAAACATTCAGGGGAACTGGAGGTACATGCACCTTATCAGTATAAACTTGGCACTTATGACAGGTTCGAGAGTGTTGGTAATAATCGGCTTCCATAGTGGACCAGCAATATCCTGCCCATAGGATTTTCTTTGCCATAGTATGTCCACTAGCATGAGTTTCGAAAGTACCTTCATGTAACTATGCCATGTTCCTTTCTGCCTCGCTCTTGACTACACACCGCAGTAAGGTTGAATCATGGTTATGCTTATAGAGGATTCAATTACTGATGAAGAACTTCGCAGTGAACCTTCTCAGAAAATTCTTATCATTAACAGATGCCCCTTCGGGGTATTCTTGAGCCTCAAGATACCTCTTTACTTCATGAAACCAGGGTTTGTCTGCCACTTCTGTCTCAATGTCACAGCAATGCGCGGGTTCATCCATCCTCTCAATGGTAATCTGGGGAGCTTCATTGTCCCACCTGACTTTGAACATAGAAGACATGGTAGCTAGCGCGTCCACCAACTTGTTCTCTTCTCATGGGAAATGTTCAAAGGTTATCTCCTCAAAGTGTGGGAGCAATGTCAGTACATACTCTTTGTAAGGAATAAGATTCGGGTGTTTCGTATCCCACTCGCCTTTGATATGACTTATCACCAGAGCACAATCTCCGAATACACTCAAGAACTTAATCCTCAGGTCAATAGCAGGTCGAGAACCCATATTACATGCTTCATACTCCGCCATGTTGTTGGTGCAGTTAAAAGATAATCGGGTGGTGAACGGGGTATGACAGCCTTCAGGAGATATAATTACAGCGCCAATGCCATTACCTAATGCGTTTGAGGCTCCATCAAAATACATAGACCATCGGGACCCCTCCTCAGGTCCTTTCTCTGGTCTAAGTTCTTCGCAGTCGGTTACCAACATGATATTCTCATCCGGGAACTCGAAATTCATGGACTGGTAGTCATCCACGGCCTGATGCGCCAAATGATCCGCCAATACACTCCCCTTGATTGCTTTTTTGGTTGTGTATTGGATGTCGTACTCGGTTAAGATCATCTTCCATCTTGCTATTCTTCCGGATAGGGTTGGCTTCTCGAAAATATACTTGATCGGATCCATCTTTGATATCAACAAGGTAGTGTGAGTCAGCATATATTGTCTCAGTCGGCGAGCAGCCCATGCCAAAGTGCAGCAAGTTTTCTCAAGTAATGAGTATCCGGTCTCTTAGTTGGTAAACTTTTTGCTAAGGTAATAAAAGGCGTTCTCTTTTCGACCAGACTCGTCATGCTGCCCCAGCACACACCCCATTGAATTGTCCAGCACTGTCAAGTATAATATCAAAGGTCTTTCTTCAACTGGAGGCATCAAAATTGGTGGTTCTTAAAGGTATTCCTTGATTCTTTCGAAATTGGTCTGGCATTCATCATTCCACTTTACCACTTGATCTTTCTTCAGCAGCTTGAAGATTGGCTCATAAGTAGCAGTCAGATGTAAAATGAACCTGGCAATGTAATTCAGATGTCCCAAGAAACCTCTAACTTATTTCTCTGCGCGGGGAGCTTACATCTCTTGTAAGGCTTTTACCTTTGCGAGGTCCACCTGAATACCCTTATCGCTGACGACGAAACCCAGAAGCTTACCAGACCTTACCCCGAAGGTACACTTGTTCGGATTCAACCTTAGCTTGTACGTCTTCAACCTGTCAAACAGTTTCTGGAGATTTTCAAGGTGCTCTTCCTCAGTCTGGGACCTGGCTATCATGTCATCAACATAAACCTCGATCTCGTGGTGAATCATATCATGGAACAAAGTGACCATGGCACGCTGATAAGTTTCTCCAGCATTCTTCAACCCAAAAGGCATCACTTTGTAGCAGAAGGTGCAACACTGTGTAACGAAGGTTGTCTTCTCCCTGTCCTCAAGAGCCATCTTGATCTGGTTGTAGCCAAAAAATCCATCCATGAAGGAGAAGTTCTTGTGATGCACGGTGTTATCGACTAGAACATCAATATGAGGAAATGGGAAGTATTCCTTGGGGCTTGCTCTATTCAAATCTCTGTAGTCCACACACATTCGTACCTTACCGTCCTTCTAAGGTACCGGAACGACGTTTGAAACCCACTGTGGATAAGAAGTGACAGCTAAGAATCCTGCATCAAACTGTTTTATGACTTCTGCCTTGATTTTCTCTGACATTTCAGGGCTCATACGGCGGACCTTCTACTTTACCGGAGGGCAGTCTTCTTTAGTGGGCAGGCGATGTACCACAATATCAGTGTCCAAACTAGGCATGTCTTCATAGGACCAGGCGAAGATCTCAACATAGTCGTGTAGCATCTATATTAACTGTTGTTTGACACTAGGCTCCAGATTTGCACCTATTTTAACCTCTTTTCTGTCTTCCTCTGTAGCCAAACTCACTGACTCAACCGGCTCTTCATGAGGCTGTATGGCCCTTTCTTCCTGCTGTAATAGTCTAGCAAGTTCTCCAGGAACCTCACAATTATCCTCACCTTCCTCCTCGGCTTGGTTGATCGGATTTTTGAAGTCATAACTGGCGGTAGCAGAGCTGTTATCAATGGGATCCATAGTGGATATGGATCTGCAGTATGATACGTGAGTGTGTGCAAGAGAATAGCTGTTTTGATAAAGTGGGAGACAAAAAAGAAAAAAAAGGAGCACAAAATTTTTAATGCAAGAAACGTCCAATGCTTTATTAATGATATATGAAATGACAAGTAATAATCCCTCACAAGCAAAGCCAAGGTGCCTCGGGTAAGGAACCGGGCCATAAAGTTTCAAACTGTTTATTACAAATCTTTAAAAAAAATTCAATTACTGCGGAATAAGAGAAACATGTATGAAGTCCCTAGCCGTCCAGTTATTCAGTCCATTGTTGGTTGTTGGGTAGATCCAGCTATCGATGTCTGAATCTTCTTCATTGTCCTCAATTGCATTAACTCCCCGATTGCTGATGTGTAGAGGAGGTCTTCCAATCTGTGCGTGCCTAACATCCCTTTGAGCTCTTGTAGTAAAGCCCAAACCAAATTTTCCAGTTTTGTGAGTCAAATCAGGGAGCCGACCCCAATTGGTACACTCACCTTCTTCAACTACAGCCCTGGCATCCTTGAGAAAAGCCATCTTCAGCGGAGGTTTGTTGGTAGTAACTTCAGTTGATGCCAAAGTCTGAGGGACCTCTTTGAAGCTCTGACAAGGAGTTTCTATGAATTCCATGTCCATATCTATGTAGCGGAAGGAATTGAGATGACTCCCCATATACTCTTCTTCACCTTGCACTGTGACAATCTTCCCCTTCACTAGGTACTTCAGCATTTGATGGATCGTGGAAGTAACTGCCCCGGTCTCGTGGATCCAAGGACAACCCAGCAAGCAAGAATACGACGGCCTGATATCCATCACGTAGAAGGTGGACCCAAAGGTCTGAGAACCCAATTTGACAAGGATGTCCACCTCCCCGTGCACCATTCTCTTCGATTCGTCAAAAGCCGTTACCACGATGTTACTCGGCTTTAAAGTCAAACCCTCACAATCCAAATGGTCCAATGCTTTCTTCGGCAGAACATTCAGCGAAGACCCGGTATCTACTAGAACATGAGCCATAGTGGTGCCCCTGCACTCAATCGAGACATGCAGAGCATCATTATGATTCCTTCCTTTCGGTGTCAGATCTGCATCTGAAAAACCTAGCCCATTGTCAGCAGTCAGGCTGGCCATACAATCTTTGAACTGATCTGCTGAAGTCTCCTGCGGCACATGCGCAGTCTTGAGAAATGCAATTAAAGCCTTCACATGGGCTTCAGAACACAACAGTAGTAACAACATGGATATCTTTGATGGGGTCTGCCCCAGCTGCTCGACTACATTGTAGTCGCTCTTCATTATAATTTTCAGTATTTCCTCTATTTCTTGCTTAGAGGCTTCCACAACGATATTCTTAGGTGCCTCCATCTGGGCAGGCTTACCTATAATTTCCTTTCCCCAAGTTCCAGATGGCTCGGCAGCAGGGGTGATAACTGGAGTAAGCACAAGAACAACAGTTGATGTACTAGCGGGAATAGCAGATGGTATGACAATACGTTTGTTGACAGACTTTGGGGAAATCTCGGGAGAGAAAATCCTACCGCTTTGGGTAGCCTTACTAGCCCCGACAATATTACTGATATCAGTATCAGCCTCTTCATTCTTCAGATCTTGCTTAATGCCATGATAGTACACATCAGCACCATAATGCCATGGGACATCCTTGTCTGGGGTGTACGGAATATGACCAGGAACAATGATTATTAGCGGAGCATTTCTTTGAACAGGTGTAATCCTTACAAGTCTTCTCGAGGAAACCTTGGAAGGATTAGCGGAAATGGTTATAATATCAACGTCTTCATTTGGAACAACGGGAATCATAGTCTTCTCAAACAAAATTTCTTTATTATCCATTAGGCGCTGGACACCTGACTTCAACAAACCGCAACTAGAAGGTAAGATTGAACACATGTGGAAACCTTTACCACAACCCGGAAATAAACCGCCCAACAACAAATCTTTCTTAACAGTCATAAGAGGAGTAGAAATTTCTTCAACAGAGGTTACAAACAAATAAGTGTCAATAACATTAACTCCACGACCATGTTTGGGGATGGGAGCAGTTATAACATTCAGCTTTTCTAGAGCATCGAACTCTATCTCCTTGGCTTCGAGTAAGTCTTGTACTTTGTTTCTCATAGCCCGACAATTGTTTCTATCATGGCCAGGACTCTCAGAATGGTAGGCGCATCGCGCGTTGGGATTGTATCTGGGAGAGGTAGTGTTTGGATTCTTGGGAGCCTCTCTCAAGGTCTCCAAGTTGGATCTCAGCAGGTGAGGTAGCACTTTAGCCAAAGTCATGTTGATGTGGGTAAACTTCCGTTGTGGTCTTTCCACCCTTTGTTGATTGTTGCGTTGTGGAGCAACGGTGGGTCTTGGTATCACTACAGCATTTACCGTTTCACGGTGTTCATATCTGCTTTGGCCCCTCGGGCTATAGACTGCACTAGCTTCCTTCTTACCAGTGAAAGGCATCTTTGTTGAACTCGAGGAGGCATCCTTCTATATTTTGCCACTACGAATTCCAGCTTCTACTCTTTCTCCAGTTAAAATCAACTCGGTGAAACCAGACGACGAGCTACCGATTAAGTGATTGAAAAATGGACCAGATAACATCCCCAAAAACATGTCAACCAACTCCCTATCAGAAAATGGGGGTTGAACCCTCCCAGCCAAATCTCTCCATTTTCTAGCATAATCTTTAAAACCTTCACCTGCACCCATGGACATACTCTAGAGTTGAGTACGAGTGGGAGAAAGGTCGGCATTATACTGATACTGCTTGTAGAAAGCAGTAGCAAGATCTTCCCAGTTTCGAACACTGGCTCCCTCCAACTGGTAGAACCATTCAAGCTAAGTCCCTGACAGACTATCTTGAAAGAAATGCACCCACAGATTTCTATCAGCGGTGTGGGGTTGAATCTTCCTGACATACGAGCGGAGATGGAGTTTTGGGCAAGACACCCCATTATACTTGGCAATAACCGGAGCTTTGATCTTATGAGGGATGACCACTCCCGATACCAATCCCAATTCTCCAAAATCTAAACCTGGTATCTTATGTACTTCCATAGCACTCAGACGGTCTTCTAGCTGCTTGTACCTATCCTCAGCAGGAGGATATTGCTCATCATTGTAATCAGTATCGTCATCAGAAACTGCAGGACTAAGGTCCTTTTCCCCTTCTTGGTTCTCCCTTTCCTTGGATGAAGAGGTCAGATCAGTTTAATGCTTCAACCTTTCTCCGAACCTTCTTCCCATATTCAGAATACCAATCTTCTTATTCTTATTCTTCTCCTTCAGAATGAGGGCTTTCAGATCCTCTTGCCCCTTTTCCATACTGATGAACATCTGTTGGAACTGGGCGTTCTTTGCATGATGATCTTTGATGACTTGATCGGAAGACATTTCTGCTGAAATAAACAGCGAAGAATATGAGAATCCTGTAGTGGTAACTGTAATGATGTGTATGACAATGGGATGCGCATGCAATGATTTCAAAGACTTTAGGAGATTTAAATTTGCAAACCAAAATAAACAAAACTTTATTAGCTTAAATTTGAAAGGTTCAACATGCCTTTTAAGGCGTTACAAAGGAGTAAATAAAAAAATATAAAACCAGAAAAGAAAAATCAAAAGTCCCACGGATGCTTTCTCTTTGTGCTGATATAGTCATTAAGCACTCTTTATTCCTCGAGCTGCCTGGTGAGCTTTAAAATCTTTCTCTCTTGCTCATGGAACTGCTCCTGGTAAGTATCCCGCTCATTCTTTAGCTGAATCCAAGACCTCTGTAGCTCCCCAAGATCAGTAGGCATGTAAGGATAGAGAACCGTGTAAGGAATTCCTTCTTCATTAGTGGGCTCCACAATCAATGGTAATACGGACACATAAGGCATAATAAGCTTCTGGGCAAGAGCTCCGACCCATTAGAGGTAAGGCTGCATAGGAAGGGAAGTCTTCGGTCCCAACTCTTTGGGGTCAGATCTGTTTACCATGCCCCAAGCTCGTATGAACCTCCGGCGATGCTCCTTAACATCATCCTTATAGTTGAATACAATGTCCTCGAGAAGTAACTCATGGGGACCGTCCCTTCGAGCACGACCAAATTGTCGCAAAGCTAGACAAAGATTGTAAGTTATACCCCCTCTGATACCAAGTAATGGGACATTAGGGTACCCCCCCCCCCACAGAGGTCAATAACAAATGTGTCTTCCATAGCTCGGGAACACCAAAGAATATCCGTATGAGCGAGTGACATTATTATGTGTGACCAACCCAAACCTTCTTCGTTCTTCAGCACGGACCTAGGGAGGTGAGAAATAAACCACCTCGACAACAACGACATGCAGCACATAAGAGTCCCTTTTATCTTCATAGTACGAGTATGGAAAGCATGCAAGATATCCCCAAGCAAGGTAGGCACAGGGTTGCAAGAAAGGAATGTCTTGATAGCGTTCACATCTACAAAGGAGTCCATATTAGGGAAGAGAACTAAACCATAGATAAGAAGAGCCAAGACATTCTCAAAAGCCTGAAAATCCAAATCATCCCAAAATTGTTGAGCCTGGTCTATCATAAATTTGGCTAGAAAACCCTCGACTCCGCTTCGAGTTTCCCAATTGGATACCACATCAGCCCGTTTCAAATGCAAAGCTGAGGCAATAACTTCTGGCTTAGGAACATCTTCCATACTTGTGAAGGGTACCTGTTAGAGAATGGATATGCCTAATAGATGAGAGAATTCTTCCAAGATGGGTACCAGCTGGTAATCTAGAAAGGTGAAGCAGTGATGCTTGGGATCGAAGAACTGAAATAGTATGCTCATCATCTGTTCATCCAGGTTTGAAGTAACCAGGCTGAGAAGTTGACCGTGTCTCTTAATGAAAGTAGAAGTTTCAGAAACTCTTGATGCTAGCTCTTTAAGTTGGGAAGGCATTTTCATAAAGCTGATTCAGATGGTATTTCTACGCACGAAAGCCATGATCTGCAAAACAGAACAAAGATAAATTCCCTTGGTCTTTGAAATGGTTAGTGTAATGAAGCATGAATGCCATGTTATGACGCATGATGTCATGATAAACCACAGGTATAGCAAACACAAGTATTTTAAACACAGTCAAATCGCACAAAGCCCTTAGGTTTAAGGCTTGCATGAGGTCAAAGGTAATACCCTCTTGAAGTTAAGTTGGTTCAACCTGTCCTAGAAAAGTAACCGGGTTCTAGAGGATCTCAATATCACTGACAATCCTCAATCGGTCATGGTTTCAGCTCACACAATCTTTTCTTACGGTCGAAATTATTCCGAGAGTATGATCTCAATGAGTGTAGCGTCGAGTATCAACCAGTTCTCAGCTCTACACCGAGGTCGACTATCTCGCTACTTCCTAATGGCCAAGTTGGGCGATTAAAGGTTCTAAGGCCAGTTGATGCTTAACGACACCATGCGGCGGCCCCGTATTCTCCTTGTTTCTCCACAAGGGATACCGGTACCAACCAAAGTTCCACATCAATGTAGCTACTTCTTCAACCGTATTGGTCTACGTCGTACAGTTCCCACACAGTCTATTGCTACTTACCTAAAAGGTGTTCCCCAGATCCAGGTGTAGGATCTATAGTAACCCCAAACAAAACCCTTAAGAGTAAAGCAAACAAAGCAATCAAGAGAAGCAATTATGATGACCTAGATCCTAAGGTATACCCCAGTTATTAATTCCCCAGCAGATTCGTCAGTTCGTGTGAACCTGATGCACGAGTGAAGTGTGATCTTATTTTCACCAAAACTCATCCAATATTTGCGTTTTGAGGTGCTAAACTCTTCTGGAAAGTTTGTTAATCAAGTTTAAATCAAAAACACGCATAAATCTTGTGATTTGAGGCCACATTATGGATTTCAACATTCTGACTTGGTGAGAAATTCAGTTCCAAGTTACCAATTTCAAAATAATGGCATTTTCAACTCAATGGGTCTTAGGGCATGATTCTTGATGCTTTAGAAAGATGAGATTACAAGCTTTACAATGGAAAAATAATGGAATCAAATGGATGCTTGATCTGAAAGTTGCATTGAGTCAAAGTTAGAGAAAAAAGGTTGACTTTCCATACTTAAAAATATTCCAAATTTTTCTTCAAAAGTGACCTATAATTTCTTGCATCCAAACATGGCCTTCCACTTGGAATTTGCTCTTGACCAAGAAAGATGGCATGAAATAGACCTCTTGAATGACATTTTGAAACTTGAGCCATTCGAAATCTCCAAAAATTGGGAGAGTTATGAATTGTTGATGTTGGAAAAAATCATGAAATGACCTATAATCTTTTGCATCCTTAGGGCATCTTCTATCCATTTTCTCACTTTGCATATAAAAGAAGAAATAAAGTTCACATCCTCAAGATAATTATGGAAAACGAGTGGGCTCAAGGTGATAAAAATTGACCAAGTTATGATCATTTGAAGTCACACCTGAGAAATTGGGGGTTCATCTAGAGGACTTGTAATCTTGCATCATCGTCAAGTTTCTTCCACATGAAAACTCCATGAAACTTTTGAAGTGATTTTTTAATAACCCTTTTAAGAGAAGGATATTTTTGGAATCACTCAAAAATACCAAAAGATGAGAAAGATATACTTCTTTGAAGTTCAAAACCCTAGCTCCTAGATCAAGAAAATGCTTTGAGGAACTTTGACAATTTTGAACAACCTTCTTGTAACAACACTCTTGATTTGTAAATAAAAGTTGTTGATAATGATAATTAGAAATCATAGCCACCAAAACCACTTCCATATCATCAGAATTGAGAGAAATATGCAATTGTGATCAATGGCAATAAGACCTTCTCCAACCATGACAACTTCTTCCATCAACCCATTGTTCTTTTGAATCAATTTGATAACTTTGAAATGTGATGAACCAAAATAAATCTTGTCAGGCCATTTCTTACAAAACAACCTCAATGGTGAGGTTTGAAGTTCTCAAGATTTATTAACTAGGGCATGGAAATAAACTCATGAACCCATGGATCAACTTGCTAAGCCACAATGCCCTTACCTACATTATTAGCAAGTAAGAAAAACCAAAATTGTATTTTATTAATTAAAAGTAAAATCAAGAAAAAACATTCATGATAACAAAAGAAAACAAGTCAAAGTGCTTGGTGATTCCTCAAAGAACAAAGCTAAAGATAGGGAGGAGAACCAAAAGCCCTAATGTGATCTTGTTGTGATTAAATCAACATGGTATGATGAAGGGATCTTTGGGGGGAAAATTGGGGTACAATAGCTTCCCTTCTTTAAGTTTCTTCTATCCGGAGATACAAAGGTTAAAAATCTTCGTGTCGACGCGATCGAAGATACTTAAGTATAAAACAAACCCTATTTTTGGCCCTAAGATGACATGCAATGCTTATGAATATGAATGCACATGAACAACTTCAAAGGGATGCAAAACACCACTGGGTATGTAACAAAATAAATAAACAAAAGAGACCCGACCAGGAAAATAAATCACTGGAGGATCAAAAGACTCTACTTATAGAGGATGATAAAAAGTCAAAGGATACACCAATTTTTACTGTAGGTGAAACTACCAACGTTCACTGAGGGTAAAAAGAGGAAAGAAATAGCAATACCGATGTTTACTAATGGTGAGCTACCAACGTTCACTGAAGGTAGAATGAAAAGAAATAACAACACCAACGTTTACTGACGTTGACCTACCAACTTTCACTGAAGCTAGAAAGAGAATATATCATAGCATCGCCATTCACTGACGATGAACTACCAATGTTCACTGAGGGTAGCAAAAAGATAACAAACACCAACTTTCAATGAAGGTGAGCTACCAACTTTCACTGAAAGTAGAAAGAGAATATATCATAGCATCACTGTTCACTGACGATGAACTACCAACGTTCACTGAGGGTAGCAAAAAGATGACAATCGTCGACGTTCACTGCCAATGACCTACCAAATTTCCTTGAAGGTAGAAAGAGAAAATATCTCAAAGCATCATTGTGCACTAACGTTGAACTACCAACGTTCACTGAGGGTAGCAAAAAGATAACCATCACCAACTTTCATTGAAGGTGACCTACCAACTTTCACTTAAGGTAGAAAGAGAATATATCATAGCATCACCGTTCACTGACGATGAACTACTAACATTCACTGAGGGTAGAAAAAAGATAACAATCATCTATGTTCACTGCCGATGACCTACCAACTTTCAATGAAGGTAAAAAGAGAAAATATATCAAACCATCGTTGTTCACTAACAATGAACTACCAACGTTCACTGAGGGTAGCAAAAAGATAACCATCACCAAATTTAACTGAAGTTGACCTATCAACTTTCACTGAAGGTAGAAAGAGAATATATCATAGCATCATCGTTCACTGACGATGAACTACCAACGTTCACCGAGGGTGGCAAAAGGAAAAACATGTTTCTCCAAAATTCTGGCCATTCACCTAGAACAGGTCTCAACTTCCTTCCTAATCAAGGCATTCTGCCTAGAAAGGGTAATTTATAAGTTGTCTCAAATAAAGAGACTACCACTTACAAAGATTTCTTGACAAACTGTCTCTACGGTATTGAACGATTGGCCATCCACATGAGTAATTTTGACAGCGAACTAAAAACTATCCACTCATAGAGAAGGTAGCAAAAAAAAGTACGTCGACATTTACGGAGAAGTATAAGTTGCTCAAATAAAGAGACCCGTTATTTGTTGTTATAGGAAAGATTGTAAGAATGAAATTTGGGGAAAGCAATATGACTTCCTGGGGAATGAATCATGACTTTCTGGGGAAATGTCAATATACTCCTGCTAGGGAGATAAAGTCTTCTCATGCAAAATAAATGCACATTCTCAAACCAAAACTCGAAGCCTGCAGAAATCCGAAGTAATAATATTGCTGAGGATCAAGGATTCAAAAAGAAACAAACTGGAATAAAACGGTCTACCAAAATACATTCTTTGAGAAATAAATTCAAGAGGGAAACCAAAATCATCCAGACAAGGAGTTGTACAGGAAGGCTAAAGCAAAAATCTTCCACGAGGGATAACTCAATGGGGAAATTGAAAGAATATACACTTTCTGCTTATGGCTGACACTCTATTGGGGAGAGGATAACACAACTCTGCAAAATAGGGTAATATGTCAACAGAATATTAACGAATGTGAATGAATAATGATTTGATAAATTTAACTATGTATGATGTATGTATGAATGTATGAGTTTTATCATGTATATGCTGACAAAACAAACATATAATATTGGGAATAAACAAATAAAACCAACTCGAGCGCCCACAACACTCAGCCAAATCACATCCAAGACGATCATCCCAAAAGAAAAATAAGCACCAACTGAGAAAGCAAAGTTCAACTGCATGGCTTAACTTTATTGGGGATAAGCATAATATAGCGAAAAAACAGTACAGATATAAGGATATAACATCCTTCTCTAGGCTTCACCAGGGAGTAGCACTCAGACTTCAACGGGGAAATAAATATTTTCAAATGTAGCACTCCTACTGGAGATTTGCAAAACTGATTTCGAATAAGGAAGATGGAAACCAAATCGTCAAAACATCCACTGGGGAATTCAGGCCCACTTTAAAGGAGAGAAAAAACATACAGACTTCTCTACGGGAGATAGTGCTTCACCATCGAGACATCAACTGGGGACTTTGTACTGACTTCATTGAGGAGGTCAACACCACATCATCAAGGGGAATCCAATAACGTTATTCACTAGGGAAACCAGAGATATGTTCTTCAATATTGAGAGTAATTATTGCACCAACTTCTCTGGGGAGAAAGGACTTCTATCAAATAAGCGAAACCTTCACTGGAGAAATCTTGGATTGAGTCTTCATATCATGTGAACTCAGAAAATAAGAAAAATTAACCAAGACTTGATCGGGGACATTGTAGTCACAAACCCAATACAGCAAAAATGTCTTGAGAAAATATTCCCCGGGAAACAAAACTTCTCAAAACTACTGCAGTTCGTCTGTTCCTGAGATCACCACTTTTGCTTTCCTCTCGAATCACAAAATCTAAATTAAAAGTAAATTGTAAAGTATTTTTTGAAAAACAATTTTTCTATTTAATCTTTTCGCTTTGAAAATTATTATCCATAATAAATGGAGTCTTTGCAAGCTAAATAAAACAAGAAATACAAAGAATTGGGTAAAAGATCAAATTTCATTGATAGAATGGTAGTCTGCGAATGGACAGACTCCTTGGATGATTACAAAGTTCGGAAAATGGTAATATATAATGGAAAAGATACATTTATATACAATGACCACTATCCCCTCTAACAACTTTTGAAATCCTGAGCAGCAGATTCCGTTGAATTGTGCTAAGGATCCAAGAAGATTGTTGCTTCAATGATCAAGTCTTGTCTGATGTAGTTATTTGCCAAGAAAATCCCTAACTTTTGCCTAAGCTTCCCTTGCGAGTTTTCAACTTAGCGGGACATTTTTTCTGTTTATGTCTCTAATTTTTGCCTAGACCGCCCTTTTGGGTTTTTGGTCTATCGAGACGCTCTTCTTTTGCCTAAGTCGCCCTTTCGGGTTTTCAACTTAGCGAGTTGTTCTTTTTATTTCTTTAGGCGAAGTATTTCTTGACTGCATCAGCATTCATGGGACGTGGGAACTCCTCGCCATCCATAGTTTCAAGAATTAATGCGCCATCGGAGAAGGTTTTCTTGACAACATACGGGCCTTCAAAATTGGGAGTCCACTTGCCCCTAGAATCAGCATTAAAAGATATGATATTCCTGAGCACGAGGTTTCCTTCTCTAAATTCACGAGGTTTGACCTTCTTATCAAAAGCTTTCTTCATTCTCTTCTGGTATAACTGCCCATGACACAAAGTCGTCATTCTCTTCTCTTCGATCAAATTCAATTGGTCAAACCTGTTCTGGACCCATTCAGCCTCTGACGACTTGGTTTCCATTATGACACGCAAAGAGGGAATCTCAACCTCGATTGGGAGTACGCTTCCATTCCATACACAAGGGAGAATGGGGTTGATCATGTTGAAGTGCGGACAATTGTCTAATATCCAATCAAAGCAATAGGGAGAATTTCATGCCAATCTTTATAAGTAACAACCATCTTCTGGATGATCTTCTTGATATTCTTATTAGCAGCTTCAACAGCCCCATTCATGTTTGGCTTGTACGGAGATGAGTTGTGATGCACGATCTTGAATTCCTCACAAAGTTTTGTCATCATCTTGTTGTTCAGATTCGAGCCATTGTCGGTGATAATTCTGTTGGGTACACCATACCAACATATAAGATTATTCTTAATGAAGCACACAACCACCTTCTTGGTAAAGTTAGCATACGAAGCAACTTCCACCCATTTGGTGAAGTAATCAATTGCTACCAAGATGAAACGGTGTCCATTCGAAGCTTTGGGTTCTATCATCCCAATCATGTCAATACCCCATAAGACAAAGGCCATGGGGAAGAGATCACATTGAGAAGTGTCGAAGGCACATGAACCTTGTCCGCAAAAATCTGGCATTTATGAGACTTCTTTGCAAATTTGTAACAGTCAAATTCCATTGTCAGCCAATAGTAACCTGCCCTTAGCATCTTTTTAGCCATCGAATATCCATTGGCGTGAGTGCCAAATGAGCCTTCATGAACCTCATGCATCAACATGTCTGCTTCGTGTCTATCCACGCATCTGAGCAGAACCATGTCATAATTTCTCTTGTACAACACAATTTCACTGAGGAAGAAACTACCAGCAAATCTTCTCAATGTCTTTTTATCTTTATTCGATGCACCAATCGGGTATTCCTGAGTTTGAAGAAAATGCTTGATATCATAACACCAAGGTTTCTCATCTGATACCTCCTCTGTTGTAAACACATGAGGAGGCCTATCCAGTTGCCGAACCATAATTCGTGGGATATCATTCCAAGTATTTACATGATACATAGAAGCCATAGGATCCAGAGCATCCTCCATTTGATTTTTATCTCTAGGAATGTGATGGAATTCAACTTTATTAAAGAAGGGTAACAATCTTCTAGCATAATCTTTGTAAGGGATCAAGCCAGGGTGACGAGTATCCCACTCTCCTTTAATCTGGTTTATTACCAAAGTTGAATTGCCATACGCATCTAGAATTTTAATTCTGAGATCAATAGCTTCCTCGAGACCCATGATGCAAGCCTCATATTCTGCCATATTATTGGTACAATCAAATGTTAACCTTGCAGTGAAAGGAATGTGTGATCCTTGTGGAGTGAAAATCACAGCACCAATTCCTTTTCCATAAGCATTCACGGCTCCATCAAATATCATACTCCAACGAGATTCAGAATCAAGACCTTCCTCAGAAAATGGTTCATCACAATCCTTCACTTTCAGAAACATCACATCCTCATCGGGGAAATCATACTTCACCGACTGATAATCATCGACTGGTTGGTGAGCAAGATAATATGCCAACATGCTGCTTTTAATAGCTTTTGAGTGCGGTATTCAATGTCATATTCAGATAACAGCATCTGCCAGCAGGCAATTCTCCTAGTAAGAGAAATATTTTCAAAAATTTACTTGATTGGATCAATTTTGGAGATCATCCAAGTAGTATGATTCAACATATACTGCCACAAACGTTTTTCCGCCCAGGCCAGAGCATAAGATGTCTTTTCCAGCATGGAATACCGCGAATCACAATCAGTATACTTTTTACTGAGATAATAAATGGCATGCTCTTTCTTCCCAGTTTCATCTTGTTGTCCCATAATATAGCCCATGGAATTATCTAACACTGTCAGATACATAATCAATGGTCTTCCTTCAACAGGAGGGAGCAAGATAGAAGGCTCAAGCAGATATTATTTAATACTTTCAAATTCCCTTTGGCAGTCATCTGTCCACATGCAACCTTGATCTTTCTTTAATAACTTAAAGATCGGTTCACATGTTGTAGTCATATGAGAAATGAATCTGGAAATATAACTCAAACGCCCGAGGAACCCTCTGACTTGATTTTTAGTTCTCGGTGTTGGAATCTCTTGAATTGCTTTGAATTTATCAGGGTCAACTTTAATTCCTTTCTGGATAACAATGAAACCCAACCATTTCCCTGATTGAACACTGAAGGTACATTTATTTGGATCAAGCAGAGACGATACTTCCTCAAACGCTGAAACAACTTCAACAAATCTTCTACATGCCCTTCTTCAATCTGGGATTTAGCAATCATATCATCGACATATACCTTAATTTCCTTATGCATCAGGTCATGGAATAGGGTTTTCATAGCCCTATGGTATGTTGCATCAGCGTTCTTCAACCCGAAGGGCATCACTCTGTAACAGAATGTTCCCCAGGGTGTGGTAAACCTTATTTTTTCCATGTCCTCAAGAGCCATTCTTATTTGATTATACCCGGAAAATCCGTCCATGCACGAGAAAACTTTGAATTTTTCTGTGCTATCCACTAACATATCAATATGTGGCAATGGAAAATCATCTTTTGGACTAGCTTTATTTAGATCTCTGTAATCTACGCACATGCGAACTTTTCTGTCTTTCTTCGGTACTGGGAAAATATTGGTAATCCATCGAGGGTACACTGATGTCACAATAAAACCAGCATTAATCTTCTTTAGAACTTCTTCTTTGATCTTTACTTCCATAAATGGGTGAGTTCTTCTCAACTTTTGTTTGATTGGCGGGCACTCTGGCTTCAGCGGTAAGTGGTGTTCTACAATATCCGTATCTAGACCAGGCATATCTTGGTAGGACCAAGCAAAAATGTCCACATACTCTTTCAACAACTCAATCAACCAGCTCTTCACATTAGGATGCATTAACACTCCAATCTTGACTTCTTTAGGATCTTCTTCTGAACCCAAATTGATTACCTCCAATGGCTCTTTATATGGCTGAATGGAATTTTCCTCACGCTCAAGCAACCGTGAGACCTCTTTTGTAATCTCATCATAGTATTCTTCTTCGGCCCCATAAACAGGACATTCAAAGTTTGGAGAGGGTGCAGGGTCACTGTATTCAACAGGTTTTTTAATTAATCTTCACATATGATTTGTCATTGTTTTTAGAAACTGAAACATATAATAAGTTATCATGCAGATTGAGTTTCAGTTATTATTTAATTTGAAAAGGTTTTTTTTATTACCATTTTCCAAGAAAAAACAACAAATAAAAACATAATTTGGGAAATAAAGACAACTTTTATTATTGATTTTAAAAGTCACGACAAAAAGATAAGCTCATACAATATTAATACTTTCACTTTGGGCATAGTGAAAGATTTTCAAAAAGATTAACAAAACAAATTACTTTGAAACATGTATGCAAGAGGGAATATCAATGGTGATCCAGTTCTGAACCCTAACTTTGCGCGTCATATAATTCAGCATTTCTGGCTCTACTTCATCTTCCACAATGGCATTAATCCCGGAGACAGTTGGATGAAGATAACCCCCGCTATGGAAGATGTCTTGATACTTTCCTGCAGCAGACATCAGCTTCATGCTCTTACCGTTATAATTCTTCAAAGAGAACCCCAAGCCAGCTATATTCTTGTTTACTGGTGGATCCAAACTTCACTATGGCCATTACGCACAACCTGTTGCACATCCTTAAGCGAAACCATAGAATTCTCATTTCCCCTTATGTTGTCAATGGATAAAGCTTGGAAATGGGTTCCAACAGTAGCTTCATTCGCCTCCACAATGCTGAAAGAGGACAAATGAGATATCAATAATGTCTGTTCTCCATTTATGATTACCACTTTTCCTTCACGTACAAACTTCAACTTCTGGTGTAAAGTCGAAGTGACAGCCCCAGCCTCGTGTATCCACGACCATCCTAGCAAGAGACTATAAGCGGGTACAATATCCATGACCTGGAAAGTAATCTGAAACAAATGTGGGCCTATATGAATAGGCAGGTCCACTTCACCAATAACAGATTTCCTTGATTCATCAAAAGCTTTCACAATAATTCCACTTGAGCGCATGGGTGTTCCTTGATATTTCAACTTCATAAGCATGCTCCTCGATATAACGTTCAATGCGGATCCATTATCAATCAGCACATTGGATAGTAAATCATTCTTGCAGTTCATAGAGATGTGGAGGGCCAGGTTGTGATTCCTTCCTTCATCTGGCAACTCATCATTGCAGAAACTCAGGTTATTACGTGATGCAATGTTCCCCACTACGCTGCTGAATTGGTGTACAGGCATGTCACTTTCCATAAAAGCTTCTATGTAAGCAGAGGAATTCATTAGTAAAGCCAAGATAGATATTTTTAAAGGAGTCTGCAGTAGCTGATCTACAATTCTATAGTCGCTCATCTTAATTATCTTCAAAATATCATCCACATCATTTTCTAGCGTAGCTCCACTAGATTCACCCACTGCCTTCTTGGTTTCAACATTTTCAACAATTTTCTTTCCAGCGCTAACATCTCCACGAATAACTAGTGCAAATACACGACCGATGCGGGTCACTCTGCTAGTCTCAACAATATTTCCAACATCAGGAATTGGCTGGATGGGAACTTCCACACCATCCTCTAAGATTGTAGCATTATATTTGTAGGGTACAACCTTATCTGACTTGTAGGGGACAAGACCCGGCAAACTAATCACTAATGGAGTAATATCTGGCTTGCTATAATACTCAACTTCAAATGGGAAGGTTCACCAAAACAAGGAACAATAACGTTTACCCCTTCTTCAACACAATCAGTCATTATGGAGTCAACTCTGGAAAACAAATCCCCATCTGAGGAGAAATACTCATCTGCAGAGGCATACTCATCATCTGACTCTCCTTCAGCCAAACAGACCCGAATCACATCAACTTCATGGTAATCATCCCTTTGACCTGTAACCTTGATGGTTCCATTATATAACAACAACTAAACACCTTTCCTTACAATTGAACATCCTCGGGAGTCCCGGCAGCAAATTCGGCAAGATCCATACTGATGTTCCACCTGACTAGCCATGTGGCAGAAAGTAGCATGAAATTGTACAAGATCCTCATTAATATGTTCCACTTCAAAGATTCAGATCTCTCCAGGACATCTAGAAACCATATTTACTTCCTCTTCATACTCTGCCCTAGGCCTGATTATGTGGTTGAGGCCCTTATCCATCATCTCCTATAAATCAACCTTTATCTTGTCACAACCCTGTATGTATGTACTGCAAATAGCACAATCAGAATGGTCATGCGTATAATAGCTAAATTCACAGAGGTTTGCATGCATTTTCACTAAATTTCCTCTAACCATATTAATATCAAAAATCTGGAAGTCGCCTGGACAACCGGCCACCATGTTCACAGCATTTGCTCCTCCACGCTTGGGTATAGGATTTTCTTTCACATTAGGGCCAACATCCTTGAAGGACAAGATACCAGACTTCACCAATTTCTACAGCTCAGTCTTCAGAGGATATCAATTCTCAACATTATGCCCTGGTGCTCCCTGATGAAAAGCACATGTTTGGTCCGCCTTGTAATACCAAGGCAATGGTGATGGTACAACGGGAGGTGGTAAGGTCTGAACCAACTTCTTATGAATTAACGCCGGTAGTAACTCTATATAAATCATAGGGATAGGGTCATAACTCTCCCTTCTCTGATTATACCCTTGATTCCCCTGCTGGGATGGTCTCTGGTAAGCAACGGTGGTTGGAGTAACACCAACAACTAGCGTAACTGAGGAGACTTCCTGATGAAGCTGATAACATCTTCTAAGAGGATTAACTCTCCTCTCTTGTATAAAATCATTTGTATCTCTTTTCTTCTTTTTGTTAAACCCATAGGATGGCTTCTCCGTATTTCCATAATATTCACCCTTCGTTAGACGGCCTTCTCTTACAACCTCTTCTAAGCGGATACCCATGCCTACCATTTCAGTAAAGTCACTTGGCGTACTCGCTACCATCCTATCATAGTAGAAAGCACCCAGAGCCTTCAAGAAAATCTTAGTAATCTCCTTCTCTTCCATGGGAGGAATCACTTGGGCGGCTATCTCACGCCATCTCTGTGCATATTCTTTGAATGATTCCCTGTCTTTTTGAACCATGGCCCTGAGTTGATCACGGTCAGGCGCCATGTTCACGTTGTATTTGTATTTTCTGATAAATGCTTCTCCCAAGTCATTGAAAGTATGGATATTGACGATATCCAAACTCATATACCACTTCAGCACAACACCGGTCAAACTATCCTGAAAAAAGTAAATCAGCAGACGTTGATCATTAGTATGGTAGACATTATCCTTACATACATCACCAGATGAGCACGAGGGTAGTTGTTTCCCTTGTACTCCTCGAATTCCGGGACCTTAAACTTTGCAGGTATCTTAACATTCGGGACCAAGCATAAATCATTCACATTCTGCCTGAACAATTACTTTCCCCTGAGGGACTTCATCTCCCTCTGCATCTTGTCAAACTGTTCTTGAAAATCATCCATTATATCATAGAGACCCAAGTCTTCACTTGGTGTAGGAAAAGGACGACACATATCATCATTAGAAAATGGAATCATATTCCGCGAAGGAGGTGCAGTAGGAGCAGCATGCACCACAGGAGGTGCAGGAGTAACAGTAGTCTGAACAATTGGAGCTTCTTGAGGACCAAGATTGAAACTTTCAGGCGCAAAGTTCTCTGGCATTACCCATGGATAACCTTGAGGCATGCGATTCTAAACAACAGTTGGAGTAGCAGACACAGGAATAACCGGAGCTTCAGTAGTAGCCCTTTTTGGTTGAGGTTGAACACTCGGTGGCTAATTCTGAGCAGCCACCAGAGCTTCCATCAGAGCAGTAAGATTGGCCATGCCGGCCTTCAAAGCAGAAACCTCCTCGCACAGCTCGCGATTCTCTTGTTTTAAGTTGTCCATCTTCCTTCTGAAATTAGCTCGAGTGTTATAGTGGTGAGACAACTTGCTGAACGAAGTAAAGAAGCTTGGTAAGACACCTGGATATTCATAATAAATGCAAGAAATATGTGAAAAATGATGTATGATATGCAATGTACATGATTTATTTTGTTATTAATATTTCAAGAAACTTAAAGATTTATAGACACATTGCAAATATCAAAGTAATAACACGTACTGAAAAATTTTATTATAATAACTTCAAAATGGATTACAAGTTTCAATAACCCCAACTACAAGATGAAAATAAAGACTAAAACCCTAAGAAGCAAAGCTGATGGAGATCACTCTATACGCCGGTGCTTCCCTGTAAGCCTGGAAATCTGAGCCTTCAACCTCTGGTTTTCTTCAGCATATCTGGTGGCAACCTCCTTCCAATCACTTGAATCAGGAAGTGAGCAACTATCAATTGACTGAGGCTTAGGATAAAATAAATCCCCTTGCCTCTCCATCATCTCTACAGCCCGACTCTCAAGGATCTCAATTAAGTCGTCTTTCTTCTTCAAGTCTGCTCTATAGGAAATCTCTAAATTTTGGCACGTATTCTTCCAAGCATCCTTTTCTTGTTGTGTCCTGACTAAAGCAAGTTGTATCTCTTCTATATCATCCAATAATGGAGGAGTGGTCTTCACAAACAAATCAAGCATAGGTGTTTCCCGAGAATACAGCATATTCAACTGAATAGCTCTCGTTTGGACCCACTGAAGATATGGCTCCAAAGAAACAGCCCCTCTTGGCCCAAAATCTTTCCTACTCTTCTTATGAATATGACGCCAGGCCTTCGCAATCTTCTCCCTAGCTTCCTTATGGTCTTCTCCCTCCTTCAGAAATAAACTACTAAAATGAATACTATTTGGCTTATCCCTCATCGGATAACCAAGCTGTCATCGTGCAAGGCCAGGGTTATAGTTAATTCTTCCCTTTGTACCAAGAAGTGGTACATTGGGGAAACTACCACAACTGTCGACAATCTCCACATCCTGGTAAGCTCGATGATACCAATCAATATCTGAGTGAGTGAGTGTCGTGATCTTAGGAGCCCGACGGGGTTCCTTTCTGACATCCTAAAAAGCATCAGACTGAGGCATATGAGAGATAAACCACCGGTACAACAGAGGCGTACAACAGATAATCATCCCCCCATGATAAGAATTCTGAAGATGAATAGAGTAATAAGCATCTCCAAACAATGCAGGAACTGGGTTTCCAATCATAAAAGCATTAATGTCAACAAACTTGTTCATATTAGGAAATAAAAGCAACCCGTAAGCAAGTAGAGCAAAGATGGCCTCAAAAGCGACTGTACTCTTCATCCTGGAAAAGTAACAAGCTTTCTCCAATAAAAAATTAAATGGTAACCCTCTAATCCCTCCTTTACTAGTCATATGGGCTTCAACCTCAGACTTCCCCAGATGAATCAGAGCAGCAATCTCATGTGATTTTGGCTCACCCTTCAAACCAGTAAAAGGAACACGATCGGTAATAGGTAAATTCGATAGATAAGAATACTCTTCCAGTGTGGGCATCAACTGATAGTCGGGGAAAGTAAAGAAATGATACATCGGATCATAGAACTGGACTAAGGTTTAGAGAATACCCTCCTTCATCCTAAGCTTCATAAGAGAAATGATGGATCCATACTTCTTCCAAAAATCTACAG
This sequence comes from Vicia faba, assembly GCA_948472305.1. NCBI lineage: Eukaryota > Viridiplantae > Streptophyta > Magnoliopsida > Fabales > Fabaceae > Vicia > Vicia faba. Next base: position 1,356,381,285 of record OX451740.1, read on the forward strand.
AACACTCAATCTCGGGAATTAGACTGATCAACTCATCTATGTTAGGATCCTTGAAACTGTATTTTCCGGTCTTTATTTTTCCAGAATCCATGCTCAAAAAGTACCTGAGATATTCACAAATGGTCAACTTTTAAGTCACTTGAAATAAAATTTCTTCAAAAGATGCTTATGAGTGCATTGATGCAAGATGCAACAATCACACACAAGATCACACATATAGGGTTCATAGGTTCAACGTCACGAGCATGAGGTTGAAAGTACTTCCCATAAGGTATGGTCTAAAAGTTATCACCTTCTGAACAAGGTTCAAGAGGTTCCCAGAGTCTACATCCTTCCTTCGAATATTACCAACTTCCCTATTAACTCGGTAATTAGTAATATTCTCAAGAAAAACTCGTCGGAGTGTAGTATCGCGTGACAACTATTTCCGGATTACTCCGTCATAGCTTCCGCACTACACCTAAAAGGCCAAGATGGGTTAGGTATTCTATGGTCCTCAGCTTTAGTAGGCTCCCAGGTCAAAAGAAGTACGTCTTCTTGATTACTCGGTAAACGACACTACAGTCAAAGGGGCCTCCACTGAGTGGGGGATCTCATGCCTCCTTTTTTGGGATTACTCCCTCAAAGTTAACATGGTTATACCTCCCATCCTATCTTAATGTTTTCCCAAGTTTGGGTATAAGACTTATAAGTAATCACCAAGCACCCTTCAAAGGAGAGATGTCTTGGACATCATCCTCATCATCATCTGAGGAGTTATCAGGTCTAACTTTTCTTTTGTTGGAGGGAGGAACTGCTTTACTCCAGAGCTTTGGGGGACTATACATAGTCTTCTTATTTATACTCTTGGCATAGGATGTGACATCTCCTAACAATCAGCAGGATAGTCTTCTTTGTCCCATTCACTGCTGCAGAGAAAAATAAATTTTTGCAAAACCAACACATCCTCTTGGAGAAGGATGGTATACTCTAACAGCATTTGGCTAGAGTCTTCAGAGACTCATAAGGACATAAACAGCTACATCTTATAGCAACATATCTCAGTATGTTATCCAACATCATCTACATTGTAGGGCAATAACTTTATATGCTTGAACATCACAAGCTCCAAACAAACCAATTAGTCCACTAACTCCTCCTGACATGGACAATCAAAACTTCATTATGGAGAAAACACCACACTAAACACCCACTAGTTCACTGGGAATAACTCCAATTACCCTGAACTAGTCACATAACCAACACACCTCTGATTCATGCCCTTGCACCTTCATACATATTATCATGACTCTTTGGATGGCTAAGATGGCATGCAACCATAGTCTGAAACCAACTTCCAACCATTTCTTAGTATGCTTAAAAGCTTTACTAATATTCAAAATCTCCAACAGAAGGAGTACCCCTTAACCAATGTGTTGATTAAATCCTCCTTATGCATATTACTAGTATTTGCTGACACTAGTAAAGTCTTCAGGCCAAGATAATAGTTATACATTACTTGAGCATACTTCTCCTTCAATCAGAATCTCCTTATTCAACACCATAGACAGAACTTCCACTAATGAGTGTGGAGTTTGAATATTGAGATTCATAGTTCCAAGTATCTTTAATAGACTATCATCAAAAATGATGTTCCAACATCATTTGAGACATCAGCAACATTACCATAAAGCTTATCAACTTTGGTTCGGGAAACATCATCCAAGGGACTTATTTCCACCCATGCCCTTTAACAAACTCTCCATTCTCACAAGAGGATCTCACAAGGTCTCACAACAGAAATATTCTCTCACTATTGTAGCGGTAGAAATGATTAAGACTAAGCCATTAGATTTACTAGACTTATACAGATCAAAATAAAAATCGCCACCGCGCTTTATTGTTTCTAAAGGAATGGGAAAAGAGCGAGTAACCCAAAAGAGGGGGAAAATATTCAAGGTAAGGAGGTTGGTTATGCAAAGGGAAGTTATTAGCACCCTAAACATCTACGGTACTCCGTAGGAACCTCTTTGAAAAATCTGTATATTTTGGCTATAAAATGTTGTATGAAAAATAGATGTGGAGGTGAGAAAAGATATAAATTTTTATGATTTTTGCACCCGCCACGGTTGCGAACCTTTAGTGCCTACGTACCACCTTTCATGCAATAGGGGATCAGGATACACGTAGTTCCTCTTTTAAAATTTTAAAACACAAGTGTGTTGGTTAATTTTATGAGATAAGACATCATCGTCATTGTCCGTGTGGAAAACATACTTACTACCCACACTCATGAGAAAGGAGAATCTGCATCATCTCAAAGTGAAGGATCTGGCTTGGATTTTAAAATCAACCATACCTCACTCAACACCCAAGTGGAAAATATCTCTCTTTACTACATATTGTAGAAGTATAGTTGTTTGCATCACTATAGGGATTGACAAGAGTCTAACCTTTTGAGAAAGGTTTTAAAATAAAAATAAGCCAAAGGTGAAACATGGTTTGAAATGAGATTTATTGACTTTTAGTCTTCTCACAAAATATGTCAAGGTATTATTAAGTTGATTGAAGTTTATTTATAAAAAAAATGTTTTGAAAATGCATGGACCTAAGTCCAAGTTTATTATAAAAATGGTTCAAGTTTCAAAACAAGAAGAGTTTTCAAAAGGAGGGAGAAGATTTTTTGAAATTAAAGAAGATGGGAGGAGAAGAAGAGACTATCTTAAAGCATAAGGTAAAAGCTAGGGATAAGAACCATCTAACCAACAAGAAGCCAATACTTGACATTATGAGTCAAGATAGAATTCCCTTTCTTTGGATTGAAACCAAACAAGCAAAGATACTAGACTTCTTGAGAACCAAACTTCAAGTGTATTAAGTCTTCACAAGAAATTGGGCAGAGTAACGGCTGTATACAGGTGAATTCCAGATTACAGACAAAGAATGTAATCACCATAACCTGCACACAAAACAAACAAACAACCCAATGTCTTGAGGTAAACCTCAAGAGCTCCGGACAAAATATCAATTAAGGTCACCAGGTCTCCAACATAGGCCAAGGTTTCTAATCCTGAGTCCAAGAAGTCCAATGCTCCATAATGCCAAGGATAGTAACCAAATAGTCCAAGTATCATTAAATCCCTTTTTAGGGTTCCTGTTGATTATTAGGTGTCTTGAAAAAGAAAAGAAAGGCTCAAGTGAGCAAAACAAAGATAACAAGGATATAAATGCTCAAGTGAGCAAAATAAAAATAACATGAAATGTAATGCTTAAAGTAAATGGTACATAAAGAGTAAAAAATAAAAGCATAAAGTGAAACAAATTAATAATTAGTGGTTAGTTGGACGACCATCTTGAAACTTGCATTTGGAACTCATTAGAGGATTGGTAGAACCAAAGCCTCCAAACAACAAGTTGCATTTGCTTTTTGTCCAGTATATCATCCATTTGGAATCCTCACAAATATCATTTAATGATCAACGATGTTTAAGTGATCCGCGTTGACCAAAAGTGTTGTAGATCCATTAGAGGATTGGTAGAACCAAAGACTCCACACAATGAATCTCAAAGTTATTGAATTAAAGGGATCAAATTAACATACTTGGGCTTGAAAACATAGGTTTGGGCCATGAATGATCATTTATTCGAATCGGGACAAAATTTAGCGCTATGTTAAGCAATCGTAAGTGGACTTATATAGAAGTCGCACCTATTTTGAGGCCGGTCAATAGAAATCTATGCACCATTTGTTTTGAGACATGATATAGGGATCATGCTCCAATAACACTTAGTGCAATAAGAAAGGGATGAGATGAAGAGGGGTGGGAAAGAATACAAACCACATTTGAATTAAATTTTAATTAAACTATTATTAAAATCATTCATCCATTTTTATGGAGTTAGACTCAACACCATGGATCCAATGAAGTTAAAAAAGTTCATAATCAAAAATTCAACCCAAGATCAACCAGAAAATACACACAAAATAATATTGCATTTAATATATACATTAATAATGTTTTAAAATAGAAATAAAATAGAAAAATATCAACTATGTTCAAATTAATCAAGATATAAAAAGTAAGACCATAGAAAAATTAGAAAAGGACTCAAATATTTTTTATAAAATTTTTGTTAATTTTTTAAAGTCATAAATTATTTTTAAAATTAAAAGAAATGAGTAAAAAAAACCAAAAATGATTAAAAAAAATAACAAAGTCAGAAATAAAAAATAAATGAGGTCACCAATATTTGTTACAATATTGTTGGATCATTTCATAATTTTTTTCAGAATTTAAAAATGCATAAAAGTATTTTTAAACATTTAAAACAATTCAAATAAAGTGAGAATTTATAAAAATATCAAAATACAAAATAAAATTGTGAAAAAATAAAAATGAGAAAGAGAAGAATCAAAAATATTTTTCATAATTTTTTCAGATTTTTTGGATTAAAAATAAATTTTCTATGATTTTTTGAAGTTAAAAAAAATTAAATATAAAAATCAGAAAATAAAATAAAAATCAAAAAGATGTGGACCAATGGATGAGAGTCAAAACGCGTTAGTGATCAACTCCAAGGGATCTGGTGCACTGTGCATATCATGGTCATTAGTGAATAAAACACTGGATCACTTATTAAATCAAAAATTAAAAAAAAAACAAGTGGTGCGCCTTCATTGGTTGGAAGATGACACATTGGTCATCTTTAACCTCCAGCCAACTTGAATTACAGGTCTCTAAAATTGTAAAATCAGAAGCTCAGACCTATGATATTCGCTTCGTCTCTTCAAGACGAAGACAACCACGCCTTCGCGACAAATTTGTATAAAATGTAGCTCAAGCAATTTGGAAGGAAAGTTTTGAAAATGGATTTGAAATTTCATGGTCAAAGCATGTTTCCAGATAAAAGCAAGTGTTACGACTAGAACCAGGTCAATGAGAGCTTCACAATGATATCAAAGTTTTGAAGAATTAATGGAGAAATCTACCTATTGAAGTTGAGTTGCAGAGCTCTGAAATTGGACTTCTATGGAGCAATATAGGGCACGATTCTTAAAGGTAATTGTATGGTTAGCTTCAGGGAAGATCAAGGAAGGTGAATTGATAGAAAATTGGATTAAAAAAGGCTTGAACACTGATTATGAAGTTACAAAAAATTTAGTTATGGAGCAAGTTTGGGAGGGTGATTCTGGCTATCCAAGCTTGAGAAAATGAATAGGATAGTTCATTTATTTATAGGAGAAGAAAATGGGATCAAAAGGAAGAGTGAATGTTGCATTTTGGAGGGTATTCATGTGAACCTTATGCACGAGTGAAGTGTGATCTTATTTTCACCAAAACTCATCCAATCTTTTTGTTTTGAGGTGCTAAACCCTTCTGGAAAGTTTGTGAATCAAGTTTAAATCAAAAATACACATAAATCTTGTGATTAGAGGCCACATTATGGATTTCAAAATTTTGACTTGGTGAGAAATTCAGTTCCAAGTTACCAATTTCAAAATAATAGCATTTTCAACTCAAGGGGTCTTAGGGCATGATTCTTGATGCTTTAGAAATATGAGGTTACAAGCTTCGCAATGGAAAAATAATGGAATCAAATGGATGCTTGAGCTAAAAGGTGCATTGAGTCAAAGTTGGAGAAAAAGGTTGACTTTCCATACTTAGAAATATTTCAAATTTTTCTTCAAAAGTGACCTATAATGTCTTGCATCCAAACATGGCCTTCCACTTGAAATTTTCTCTTTACCAAAAAAGATGGCATGAAATATACCTCTTGAATGACATTTTGAAACTTGAACCATTCAAAATATCCAAAAATTGAGATTGTTACGAATTGTTGAAGTTTGCAAAAAAGCATGAAATGACCTATAATCTTTTGGATCCTTAGGGCATCTTCAATCCATTTTCTCACTTTGAACATAAAAGAAGGAATAAAGTTGACATCCTCAAAATCATTTTGAAAAACGAGTGGGCTCAAGGTGATAAAAATTGACCAAGTTATGATCATTTGAAGTCACACCTGAGAAATTGGGGGTTCATCTGGAGGACTTGTAATCTTGCTTCATCATCAAGTTTCTTACACATGAAAACTCTTTGAAACTTTTGAAGTGATTTGTTAATAACCCTTTTAAGAGAAGGATATTTTTGGAATCACTCAAAATACCAAAAGATGAGAAAGATATACTTCTTTGAAGTTCAAAACCCTAGCTCCTAGATCAAGAAAATGCTTTGAGGAACTTTGACAATTTTGAACAACCTTCTTGTACCAACACTCTTTCTTTGGAAATAGAAGTTGTTAAGGATGATAATTAGAACTCATAGTCACCAAAACAACTTCCATATCTTGATAATTGAGAGAAATATGAACTTGTGATCAATGGGAACAAGACCTTGTCCAACCATGACAACTTCTTCCATCAACCCCTTGTTCTTTTGAATCAATTTGATAACTTTTAAATGTGATGAACCAAAATAAACCTTGACATTCCATTTCTTCCAAAACAACTTCAATGGTGAGGTTTGAAGTTCTCAAGGTTTATTGACTAGGTCATGGAAATAAACTCATGAACCCATGGATCAACTTGCTAAGCCACATTGCCCTTACCTACATTATTAGCAAGTAAGACAAACCAACGTTGTATTTTATTAATTAAAAGGAAAATCAAGACAAAACATTCATGATCACAAAATAAAATAAGTCAAAGTGCTTGGTGATTCCTCAAAGAGCAAAGCTAAAGATAGAGAGGAGAACCAAAAGCCTTAATGTGATATTGTTGTGATTGAATCAACATGGTATGATGAAGGGATCTTAGGGGGGGAAATTGGGGTACAACAACTATATTCTGTAGTAAGCTTCTGACAATTTCTTCTTCACACTTGTGATACTTGTTGATTCTTCGACAAGAAATCCAATCATGGCAGCTAAAACATTCCAGGTTAGGTCAGTGACTTGACCTTAAGCTCAAACCTTGGAGAACACAGAATATACTAGCTTCTCCTGACTAGAACCACATAGACCAACAGGGGCATAGACAGCCACACCTAGTAGCCATAGGTCACAACATGTTTCCTGTAATTTTCACAAGCTTGAATTACACGCAAGCTCCATAACTCTACAACAATAACCCTAGATAGGTTCTAAGCCCCCCCCCCCCCCCCATCCCCCCTATCATGGACAAATAAGGCTTCTGTTGAGGATGAACACTTGGACACCAGAAGACAAACAAGAGACTTCAAGCACTCACTGAAACATATCAACACTCTTATGAAAATAACTCATCCTGAATATGATATACCAACTACAAGTCTTCAGAATTTTACAAGGTCATGTCTGATACATGGCCCTACATAACCACACAAATATCCATACCTCTTTGGATAGCCAAGATATCGTGAACACATGCTTGGACATCATACAAACACAAACCCTCAAATAGCTTGTTTTAAGCATACTTGCAATAGAGGAAAACCAACTTCTTCATATTCCTTTGTTCTAACAATCACTAGCAATTGTTGGTACTAGTGAAGTCTTCAACATAGTAGTTATGTAGTCATCAAGCATACTACTAAGGACAGGATTATGATCTTCATCTTCTAGTCTACAAAGTCCGAACTCCTTCTTTTAACAACCATGTTGATCCTCAATCTTCCATAATCATATTCTCAAACCTTCCTTTACAAAATGATGTTACAACATCATTTAGGACATCAACCTTTCTCCATAGATCCCAATAATTCAGTTCTTGATTTATCAACCAAAGAGATTATTAATCTTGATAGTATTTTGAAGAAAAGATCACAAAAGATTACATCTTCTGTGACTCATTTAGGTTGATACAGCCACCTGAACACTATAGAGAGAAATAAACTCTCAAAAATATGTGAATCATCAGTTCAGATAGTAGATTTGCATCCATACCTCAGATAAGTACTTAGCTCCCGACAAGGTCTTTATCATTAGTAACATGCACATCTTCACAAGATTAGACTTATACTTAGTTCCCGGCAAGATATTTTTCATCAGAGGAAAAACTTCCCCACACACACAACTGCAGATGATACTCCTTTTCAACAGATGTTAGAGCACTTGAGTTGACATCCTTCTTCTTCATCGTTCAACACAAGAGGATCCTTTCAACATTCTAGACTTGGTCAGAAACTAGTCTTTAGCTCCATCATGATCAAGCATTCCAACTTTGAACTTCACAGGTGAACAATAATACTCATCTCATGATCTATACAACAACTTCCTTTTTAGAGGAAGCACTCACCTAGAGATGATGTCCTGACATCAGATATGACATCATCCATTCTTACTATGGTTTTGGGGGTAACTTCCATAGTAACTTTATATCAACTCTTGTGGGGGTTAACACAAGGAAACAAACCAACAACAACTGATCAATCTTCAAGATCAGACTACTAACATATACAGGGGATTTCACGAGCCACGTCTCAATAAGCTTTTCTTTAGACCTTATGTCTGACTTTTAGATGATGGATGTCATTGTTTATACCTACATAGGAAGTTTCCTCTATTAGGTCTCTGGAACAGACTCTGCTAGGCGTGACAAAAATACTTTTCAGAGTATTTGTCTCCCTTGATTCTTAAAAAACAATACCCTTCAAATTTTAACATCTTCAAAGATATCACGAAATTCTGTCTGACATCATATCTACCCTTGATAGGGGAATCTTTTTCAACAACTTCTGAGGATACACAAAGATAATCACCAATTATTTTCCTCAAGGGTAATCAAAATGATATTCAAGAGCATCAAACACTGTGGTTGGATCATAATACTCCTCTTCAAACATAATTTTTTCTATGGCCACAAACAGGATTCCATGAATCTGGTTCCTTTGATCATAAGGATCTTCCAGATACGAGCTCATCTCATATGCATAAATGGTCTGGTGGAGATTCCTTTATGATTTCTTCTCAAGAGGATGGAGCTTAGCTTCTATACTCCCATAATCCTTGGTCAGAAATAAACTGACACGTGGATTAGATAAACTGTTGATCGTGTCCTAATCAACCTGCACAAACTAGATGCATCCTCTTCCACATCAGGAGTAGGTTCCAAACAAAAAGTATTCAAAACATTTTTATTCAGTACCCAAAGCATATGTTCTTCAACTAGTAGTTGCATAATGTTCTAACATCCCATAGAACATCAGTTCCTTCTTCTTTGAACACACCGTCCTTGACAGTCTTCAAGGTCAATATGCATAAGTATATGAGCATCATTGATAAATTGATTCTCATTAACCTTATTAATGAATGTCTTTATGAGTGGACTTAAGGAAAATCACAAGTATCTTTGACACTTTTAATACCGTTGAAAATGTCAGCATATCTTATGTTGAGGGTAACAATCCTAGTATTCTTCTCATACTTTCAAGGTTATATCAAAAACCATGAAGCAGAATATAACGAACTCCTCAACAATATTCAGACACAATGCTTACACCACTATCCAAGTACAAGAATGGCAACCTAGGATTGAAAAAACAACCCTACATACAGCAGCTTCCCACTAAGTTGCAGGCCTGTTGGCAATAGCCAGGAACAATACCTGTCACATATAACTAATGATCCTTGCCAAGAGATCATCCAACCAATAGTATGAATTGGCCAAATTCATACCTCTTTTCATTAAATACTTTCTTCCTTGCCCATGACCAGAAAGTACCTTCCCAGGATCTCACCTAGAGCATAATAGGATGCCTGCTCTAATACCAATTAAAATTCTGGTACAGTAGACTCAGATGTCATACAAGGATGTCGAGACATCTGATCTGACATAAACACACAGGAAAAACAGTACTGAAAATATAAAGAACACACCATAGTTGTTTACCCAATTCGGTATACAACACCTACTCTAGGGGCTACCAAGCCGGGAATAAAGTCCATTATCAGTAGTATCAATTTGCAGACCCTACAGCCAACACACTCGTTGACGATCTACGCACTTAATCACTACCCAATGAAACTTCTACCTAGGTCCTCCCTAGATATGGAATATCCCTATCCCACTTCCAATCATCTCAACGATGTCTAGTAGTCAACACCTCAGTCACTACATCAACGGCCCTTCACCAAAATTATGATAACACGGAGAATTTTGGAAGAAACACTTCCATGACAACCTAGCTAAGTCTCCAAGCCACACTCCATTGTTTTTTAGCTTTTCTCCTAACTAAGAACACATCTTGGAGTTGCTTCAAAGCTTCTACCAAGAACAAGACACTTCTTACCTACAGGCTTCGAGATGACCATGGTAAATTTCCAACAACCCGGGAGGTTTACCTTGATAAAACCCTAGACTTCTACATTGTAGCCGTGTCTTTTCTGGGTTACAAACCCTTCTATTTATAACATGTTACCCAACTGGTTTAGGTCCTTCAATCACAGCAAATCAGCTGTAACAAACTACAGAAACTTCTTCCCCAAGAAAGGTCTTCAATCTTTACTTTCCTAAATAATCTCCTTATTTACAAAGAATGTCTTCATTCTCCTTGATTTTTTATTGAACTTTATGGACCTTTAAATATGCGCCACATAGGATGCATAATGTAAGTGTTTAGTTATTGGCATGTATTTTTGGTAAAACCAGGTGTGTAAATGTCATGACTGATGTCATAACATTCTGGATTATTAGGTACTTTATGCAGAAAAAGTATGGCATACAGTAGCTACTATTTATGAGTGTGTATCTGAGCATTTTGCAATGATCACATTTATTTCCTTCTACCAAAATCAGTAAACAGGAATTCTGATATCATAACAAATGTTAAGACATCCTGTATTGATCTAACATATATGCAGTTTGGTTAATTCTGAGATTTTTCAGGAAGTTGGTTCATTCTTTCCAGAACACGTGAACTTTAGGTTAACCTAGCTCAACCCTAATCTGGTTTATAAAGTCTTGTGACCAAGTCTTAAGGTTAAACCTAATTAACCCTAGCTTTTTGTGGAAACCCTAACTGAAGAAACAGTTGCATATATATTCAACAGGAATGCTGGTTGCAGAGTAACTCTTTGACTGAAGATCAATTAGGAGCTGTATAGTTTTAACTGCTGTAATCCAATCAAGTATCATTGTGATAAGTGACTTGGAATAGGTTTTGATTGTGAGGGTTTTTGTATCACTCAAAGCTTTGAAGCAAGAGTGTTTGTGTCTCTTGACTAAAGCTTTGAAGCAAAGTCAAGTTAGGTTTTTGTATCACTCAAAGTTGTGAAGCACGAGTGTTTGTGTTACTTAATTAAAAAGCTGTGAAGCATAATCAAGTGTATGTTCTGAAGAGTGTCTTCATTATTTCATTAGTCAATTGTTTTAAGTATCACTGCTGTGATTGAGGGGGAGTGAGTAGGAACTCAGGTTTAAGTTGAACTTAGATTGAAGTTGCATTGGGTAGGTCTTAAGTGAAGGAGATAAACTGGTTGGTTTATTCCTGAATTAATATCTCTTATAGTGGATTTCCTCCCTGGCTTGGTAGCCCCCAGAGTAGGTGTTGTTTCACACAGAACTGGGTAAACAATTGATTGTGTTCTTTACTGTTTTTATTTACTGTCTTATAGAAAGTCAAATACGGTGTCATAACATTCACTGTGACATTGAGTATCTGCTGCCAGAATTTCAATTGGCATCAGAGCAGGCACCCTGCCTGTATTACTGGGTGAGATCTAGGGATATCACTTTCTGGCACTATGGACAAAGAAGGAGTTTTTGGAAATAGACCACCCATTCTGGATGGAACAAATTATGACTACTGGAAACCTCGTATGATTGCCTTCTTAAAATCACTGGACAAAAAGGCTTGGAGAGCTGCTGACAAAGGATGGAACCATCCCACCATAACTGAGAAAGATGGGACAATCAGTCTGAAGCCTGAGGAAGAATGGAGAAAAGAAGAAGATGAGTTAGCCCTGGGTAATTCCAAAGCTTTAAATGCCTTGTTCAATGGAATTGATATAAACATATTCAGACTAGTACATCAATGTGAACTGGCCAAGGAAGTGTGGGACACTCTCAAAACTACCCATGAGGGCACATCCAAAGTAAAAATGTCAAGGCTTCAGATGCTGACTACCAAGTTTGAGAACCTAAGGATGAAGGAAGATGAAACCATTCATGAGTTTCACATGAACATCTTGGAGATTGCCAACACCTCAGGAGCATTGGGAGAAAAGATGTCTGAAGAAAAACTGGTGAGAAAGATTCTCAGATCCCTGCCTAAAAGATTTGCAATGAAGGTAACTGCTATAGAGGAAGCTCAGGATATCAGCAAGTTAAAGGTGGATGAACTCATTGGGTCTCTTCAGACTTTTGAGATGGGGATCAGTGACAATGTTGACAAGAAAAACAAGAGCATAGCACTTGTATCCAACTCTGAAGATAAAAACATGGAGGATGAAGAAGAAAATATTTCAGAAGCTATAGCCATGCTTGGAAGACAATTCAACAAACTCATCAAGAGAATGGATCCAAAGTCAAGGTCAAATGTTGAGAACATCCCCTCTGACATTAACAGAGCTTATAACTCCAGCAGAAGACCAAGGTCTAAAAAGAAGGGAAATCAAGGCAGAGGAATTCAATGCCATGGTTGTGAAGGATATGGGCATATTCGAGCTGAATGTCCTACCTTTCTTAAGAAACAAAAGAAAGGAATGACTGCTACATGGTCTGATTGTGATTCAGAAAGTAATTCTGAAGAAGAATCTGCCAAACTAGTTACTGCACTAACTGGTGTTTGTACCTCTGAAAGTGACACTAGTGATGAGGAAGTGACATTTGAAGAACTGGCTGATACTTGCAAGAAATTGTGTATCAGAAGTGCTGAAGTCTGTGTGCAAAATAAGAGACAAACAAAACTCATCATAAAGTTGGAGACTGAAAAAAGGGCAGACCTTGAAACTATAAGTCATCTAGAAGGGGAAGTTCAAATGCTGAACTCAAAACTGAACCAGATGACCAAATCTGTCAAGATGCTGACAAATGGAACTGACAAATTGGAAGAAATCCTTCAGGTTGGACAAAATGTGAGAAACAAGTCTGGTCTAGGATTTGTGGCAGCAAAGAAATCTGGTGCAGACAAGAAGATCAGGTCTGATAAACAAATGTCAAAGCAGATGTCACAACATAACACTCAACATCAGGAACAGAGAAATATGAAGAAAAAGTACCAAAGATGGAGATGTCATCATTGTGGGAGGTTTGGTCACATAAAGCCTTTCTGCTTCAGATTGTATGGATACCCTAATCAGAACCCAGGTGTCAAACCTAAGTCTAACAGGGTACCACATACTCCTCAATGGAAGAAAAAGGCTACTTCCCTGATAGCCCACACTTCCCTGGGAGTCTCTGCAAAGGAAGACTGGTACTTTGACAGTGGGTGTTCTAAGCACATGACTGGAATCAAGAACCTTCTCAATAATGTTAAACCCCACACCACTAGTTATGTGACCTTTGGAGATGGTGCTAGAGGTGAAATCAAAGGAGTTGGTAATTTGGACTTCCCTGGAGTTCCAAATCTAAATGAAGTACTATTGGTAAAAGGCCTGACTGCCAATCTCATTAGTATCAGTTAATTATGTGATCTAGGATTCAAGGTCAACTTCTCAAAATCTGAATGTCTTGTAATTAATGAAAAACAAGAAGTTGTAATGAAAGGAGTCAGATCTAAAGACAACTGTTACTTGTGGGAGCCTGAGAACACTAATTACTCCACTGTGTGTTCTATTGCCAAAGAAGAAAAATAGGTGAAACTGTGGCACCAAAAACTTGGCCATCTTCATCTAAGAGGAACGAAAAGGATTATCTCCATGAAGGCAGTCAGAGGGATTCCAAGACTGAAAATTGATGAAGGGAGAGTTTGTGGTGAATGTCAGGTTGGTAAGCATACTAGGATGTCACATCCAAAGTCAAGACATCTAACCACCTCTAAGGTTCTGGAACTTCTACATATGGATCTGATGGGACCAATGCAGGTGGAAAGTCTTGGTGGAAAGAGATATGCCTGTGTTGTTGTGGATGACTTTTCCAGATTCACCTGGATTAACTTCATTAGAGAAAAATCTGATGTGTTTGAAGTTTTTAAAGAACTGTGCAAAAGAATCCAAAGAGAAAAAGAAGGGTGTATTGTCAGAATCAGAAGTGATCATGACAAGGAATTTGAAAACAGTAAGTTTAATGAGTTCTGTTCCTCATAAGGAATTAGTCATGAATTCTCTTCTCCTACAACTCCTCAACAAAATGGAGTTGAAGAGAGGAAAAATAGGACCATACAGGAATCTGCCAGAGCTATGATACATGCCAAAAGACCTCCTTTTCATTTTTGTGCTGAAGCTGAATACATTGCAGCTGGTAGTAGTTGTTCTCAAATTATCTGGATGACACAGATGCTCACTGAGTATAATGTCACACAAGATGTTATGACATTGTACTGTGACAATCTGAGTACAATTAACATTTCCAAGAACCCTATTCAGCATAGCAGGACCAAGCTCATTGACATTAGACATCACTTAATCAGAGACCTTGTAGAGAAGAAAACAATTAATCTGGAACATGTTGCCACTGAGCTACAACTAGCTGACATGTATACCAAGGCACTTGATGCAAATCAATTTGAAAACTTGAGGGGCAAGTTGGGTATTTACCAACATGAGAAATTGTAGCAATTAATTTTTCTTAAAACAAGGGTTGAAGGAGTTATTTTTGTTAAGTCTATTTTGAGTGGGTTAATCATATGTTTTCCCAATTCTTTCAAAAAATTTAAGAAGTTGAATAGACACTCATTTGCCTCCTTCCTCTCTCGACTTTGCAACAAATCCCTTTCTCTCAATAAAAGTTTTCTCTCTAGTTACTACTGGTTTTCTAAGTCAATCAAAATGTCTCAAACATCATCCTCATCCAAGACGACCGTTTCATCTTCATCATGTGATCAAGATTCTCGGGCAATCACCTCATGCATGGATTCTGAAATCCTGGAGATTACTCCTCTTAGAGAAATGGCAACTAACCCCTCCAAGGTCAAAAAGCTGAGAACAAGGCATGCAGGAAGGTCTCAAGCTACTTCATCCGGTAATCCCTATCAACCTTCATCTTCTGTACCAAATAGGGAAGGATCAGCTTATGTACATCAAGCAATATCTAGGCTTGTTACAAGAATATTGAGTGAGAACCACTCTGTATCGGGGATTTCTGTTCCATTAAATCAAGAATCAGCAAGCCCAAATGTTGAAGCAAATCCAGATGTCTCTGAGAATGTTGAGACACCAAATGACAACATTCAGAAATCATCTGAAAACCTTGATGATATTCAGAACCCTTCAGAGAAGAATGTTGAACCACCTGTTATTGATGTGGATGAGGAATACTCAGACAATGACCTAATTGCAAATATCAACCCTAGCATAGCTAGGAGAATGATGAACATAAAGGTTAATCAGGATGATGCTAAATGTCTGACCAAAGAGAAACCTGCTGATAAGAAAACCAGGTCTGAAGGCAAGACTGGTGTAGAAACTGTGAAGCCTGGACTGTCCAAAGGGAAGGTGAAAGCCTAAGTGCATACTGGGAGTCTCTCAAAGCCTGCGAGACAACCAATAACAAAGAAGAGAAAAGAACCTGAGCCTTCTGATTCTGATGAGGAATCAGAATTTGAAATTGATGCTGAAGACATTCCTCTCAGAAGGAAACTCCCTTCTAGCAAAATGGCTAGAGTTCCTGAAGTCCCCACTAACAACATTTCATTTCACCACCCTGAAAATGCCAACAAATGGAAGTATGTTTGCTTGAAGAGAATATCCTTGGAAAGAGAACTAAACAATGGTTCCATGGATTGCAAGGAAATCATGGACCTGACTAAAGCTGCTGGACTAATGAAGACTGTGGTAAAATATACCAAATGCTATGAAAATTTGGTCAAGGAATTCATAGTGAATTTGTCTGATGAATGTGCTGATGGAAGGTCAGCTGAGTTTGAATGTGTCTATGTGAGAGGAAGAATGGTTAATTTCTCTCCATCTGAAATTAACAAATTTCTTGGAAGATCAAATGAGGCTTGCCCTGAACTAGAAGTCACTGACAATGAAGTATGCCAAACCATCACAGCAAGACAAGTCAAGTGCTGGCCCTTAAAAGGCAAGCTGAATGCCAGCAAACTAAGCATGAAATTTGCCATCCTGCACAAGATTGGTGCAGCCAACTGGGTCCCTACCAACCATAAATCAACCATCTCCACAGGATTGGGGAGATTCATTTATGCTGTTGGAACCAAGACTGAATTTGACTATGGAAGGTATATTTTTGATCAAACTTTAAAACATGCTGGTAGCTATGCTGTTAAAGGCCATATTGCCTTTCCCTCCCTCCTATGTGGAATTATCCTTGCTCAGTACCCTGATATCCTGGTGGAAAGAGATACTGCTTGCAAAAGAGCTCCTGCTCTTGGGTTACACTACAAGCTATTTCAGGGATCTCATGTCCCTGGCATTGCCATAACATCAGCTGAGACATCATCTGTAAAAACTCAGTCCAAGACATCTGATGTTATAGCTGTATTGAAAGAGACCTGCAAAGAGCTGGAGACAAGGAAAAAGACTCTAGAAAACCTAATTGCCAGATTAGAACAAGAGGAGACTGGAGGAAACATAAGGGAAGAGGGTGCTGCTGAAGATCAGCTCAATGCTGAAGAAAGTAGCTCCTCTGAAGATGACAGTGCTTAAAGTTTGGTGGAGTTGACAAGCCTGATGCTGGTTCCTGTTGATGCAAGTGTTTTCAGATTTTATTTGTTGTTTTTATTACTTATTTTGGATGACTGTATAACATATAAGTACATGTATCTTTGGCTTATTTGTGGCTAAAGAGGGGGAGATATTTTGTGTTAATTACTTGGTAGACATCATATTTTTTCTGCAGTCATATTCATTCTGCTGCTCTCTATTCTCTGATTGCTTAGGGGTTTTAGCCAAAAATCTGCCAAAGGGGAGTTTGTAAGTGTTTAGTTATTGGCATGTATTTTTGGTAAAACCAGGTGTGTAAATGTCATGACTGATGTCATAACATTCTGGATTATTAGGTACTTTATGCAGAAAAAGTATGACATACAGTAGCTACTGTTTATGAGTGTGTATCTGAGCATTTTGCAATGATCACATTTATTGCCTTCTACCAAAATCAGTAAACAGGAATTCTGATGTCATAAAAAATGTTAAGACATCCTGTACTGATCTAACAGATATGCAGTTTGGTTAATTCTGAGATTTTTCAGGAAGTTGGTTCATTCTTTCCAGAACAGAATCTCACGTGGACTTTAGGTTAACCTAGCTCAACCCTAATCTGGTTGATAAAGTCTTGTGACCAAGTCTTAAGGTTAAACCTAATTAACCCTAGCTTTTTGTGGAAACCCTAACTGAAGAAACAACTGCATATATATTCAACAGGAATGTTGGTTGTAGAGTAACTCTTTGGCTGAAGATCAATTAGGAGCTGTATAGTTTTAACTACTGTAATCCAAGCAAGTATCATTGTGATAAGTGACTTGGAATAGGTTTTTATTGTAAGGGTTTTTGTATCACTCAAAGCTTTGAAGCAAGAGTGTTTGTGTCTCTTGACTAAAGCTTTGAAGCAAAGTCAAGTTAGGTTTATGTATCACTCAAAGCTGTGAAGCACGAGTGTTTGTGTTACTTGATTAAAAAGTTGTGAAGCATAATCAAGTGTATGTTCTGAAGAGTGTCTTCATTATTTCATTAGTCAATTTTTTTAAGTATCACTGTTGTGATTGAGGGGGAGTGAGTAGGAACTCAGGTTTAAGTTGAACTTAGATTGAAGTTGCATTGGGTAGGTCTTAAGTGAAGGAGATAAACTGGTTGGTTTATTCCTGAATTAATATCTCTTATAGTGGATTTCCTCCCTGGCTTGGTAGCCCCCAGAGTAGGTGTTGTTTCACACTAAACTGGGTAAACAATTGACTGTGTTCTTTACTGTTTTTATTTACTGTCTTATAGAAAGTCAGATACGATGTCATAACATTCACTGTGACATTGAGTATCTGCTGCCAGAATTTCACATAATATTCTCCTGAATATTCTGCTTATGTTAAGAACAAACTGAATCTCATTAATCCAGCTCAGCAGGCGCGATGTCAAGACATCTTCTTTATTATGTTGTTCCAATTGTTGAAAAATTTCAACACAACATGTTCTGACATTGTAATAGGACTTCTTGTTGTACTTGTTCTTCTTAGCAAGTTTATACATCCTATTCTACATTACACTATTGTTTCTATTATTTTTTTTACAAAAATTAAGCCAATCCTAAAACAAGAGAACTAACAGTTTGCATTCAAATTTTGCACTATTTGTCTTTCTTTTCACTTTATTGCTTTCAAAATAGCTATGTGTTCTTACACACACCCACATAACAAATTGCAGATCCACATCCACCCTAGGTCCCATTGATAACAATTCTACTATTCCCAATTATGACTTTGAAAATCCGATCTACTAAGTTGAGGATGAAGGTTAGGAAGATTGTGAAGTATCTGGAGAGCTTGATAGACTGTTAGAGCAGAAGGGGAGAGCCATACAACCGCATGAACAGCCAATCGAGGTTGTGAACTTGGGTAATGAAGACGACAAGATAGAAATTAAGATAGGTGTCAACCTGGAAGACAATGTCAAGAAGAGATTAATCCTGATGTTACGTGACTATGTTGAGATCTTTGCTTGGTCTTATGAAGGCATGCCAGGGCTTCATACTGACATTGTGGTTCACCGTCTATCGGCGAAGGAAGGTTGTCCTCCTATAAAGTAGAAGGTTTGTCGTATGCGTCTTGAGATGTCTGAAAAGATCAAAGCTGAAGTCATGAAGCAGTTCAATGAAGGTTTCTTAGCTATTACAACCTATACTCAGTGGGTTGAAAATGTGGTTCAGTACCTAAGAATGACGGTAAGGTTTGCATGTGTATAGACTACAGGGATTTGAATAGGGCAAGCCCCAAATATGACTTTCCGATTATGCATATTGATGTTCTGGTTTATAACACCGCTCAGCATAAAGTATTTTACTTCATGGATGGTTTCTCTATTTATAATCAAATCAAGATGCCCTTGAAGAAATGGAAATGACTAATTTTGTCACACAGTGGGGTACTTTCTGTTACAAAGTTATACCTTTTGGTTTGAAGAATGTCGGTGCAACATATCAGTGTGCTATGGTAGCTTTATTCCATGACATGATTTATCTTGAGATAGAGGTTTACGTTGATGACATGATAGCCAAGTCTCAAACTGAACAAGAACATCTCGAACACCTGCACAAGCTGTTTGAGAGATTAAAGAAATACAAGTTAAAGTTAAATCCAAACAAGTGTACCTTTGGGGTAAGATCCTGTAAACTTCTAGTTTTTGTCATCAGTGGTAAAGGTATTGAAGTTGATCCTGCCAAGGTTAAAGCCATTTAAGAAATGCCAGCTCCCCGTACTGAGAAGTAACTCCGAGGTTTCTTAGGATGATTAAACTACATAGCTGTTTTTCCTTGTTTTTCTTTTTTAACTTTACGACGATTTCCTCTTACTAGGATTTATGTTTCCTTGTATGAAACTTCCTGCTTATAGGCAAACTTTTAGAATCAATGCAAATATATTTCAAAATTCAAAACTATTTTTTTCTTTCTCTGTTTTGTTTGTGAAAACGTCCAATGATTACTTTGAATGAACATATGCATTTGAACATGATTACTGTTTATAAAAATATATGCATGAAAACATGATTAGAATTTACTAAAGACTCTAGGAGTTGGAATAATGTTCAAGTTATCCGCAAATCCCCATAAAGCAATCTCCATGAAATTATCTCTACAAGGCTATCTTCGCAGTCTCATCCCCAACAGAGATATATTCTCCAACAAGTCTAACATGCCCTCAGACAGAAATTGGGGCATCTTCCAACAGTCCACCTCCATGTCCCTGATGGATAGCTTGACATTATCATCTTCCCTTGTAGGTCCCCTAGCGGATAAGGAAGTTGGATCATTTCCCCAGCATACAGTGGAAACTTCCTCAGCACAGTCTACGAATTTCCAATCCCCATATGAGATTATTTCCTCAACACAATCTACAGGATTTAATTCCCCAATGGAGTTTATTTCTCCAATACTGCAAATTCCCCGACATAATTCTCTTCTCCTCCAAATATCATTGAATGTTTTCCTCCCCATAAGAGTTGATACCCATATTTAAAACCTTGTGAGATACCACATTAGAGGATTATCCATCTCTTTTATCCCTAGTAAGGGTACATAAAAATAAAATTCTTTAATAAAAAGAATGATAAACGACCGAATCTCCTTGAATTCTTCTATCCCCAAACAGAAGTCGAAGATCCCCAGTGGAGTGTCCTCAAACAGAAAGCAGTAATCCCCCGTAAAGTCATTCTAAAAATATTTAAGACTTACTTTCTTCGTCCCCAGCAACAATCAGGGATTTATTTTCCCCAGTCAGAGTTGTTACACGAAGCTATTGATACGCTCCAACGACATATTGCATCCATACATCATTTACAAATATCATAACATATGCATATGAAACGCATATAATATTCTCATTTATTTTGAGATCATCACTACAAAATACATTTCATGCATCATGACATTGCATAAAACTAACTTTGTTTTCAGGTTAAGTTCACAGACAAACAAATATTATCAGCAATCTATACACATGTTGTAGATCAACTCCCGAAACAGGACGGGTCGACTATATATATATATATATATATATATATATATATATATATATATATATATATATATATATATATATATATATATATATATATATATATATATATATATATATATATATATATATATATATATATATATATATATATATATATATATATATATATATATATATATATATATATATATATATATATATATATAACCAAATTATTTTCCTCAGAGACTAATTCTAACGAGCATTTCCTTCAGAGATTCATTCTGAAAAGAATTTCCCTCATATAAAATTGGATAGATTCATTTTGAAAGCATCAATCAGATAAAACCAGGTGAAGGTTCATTCTAATACTCTTTTGCATACAGTCGGGCGTAGACTCATTCCAATACATTATTTGGATAAAATCGAGCGTAGATTCATTCCAATACATTTTTCAGATACAGTCGGGAAAAGACTCATTCTGATCCACTTCTGGATAAAGTCGGGCATAGACTCATTCCATTACACTCTTCGGATACAGTCGAGTATAGACTCATTCCAGTATATTCTTCATATACAATCAGGCAAAAACTCATTCTGATCCACCTATGGATACAGTCAGGTGTAGATGCATTCCAAGACATAGACTCATTCTAGAACATCATTCAGATACATTTGAGACATAAGATTCATTCTGACACTCCCTAGCATGTCTACTAGATACAGTCAGACACAGACTCATTCTAGTATACTATTTCAGATACAGTCGAGCGTAGACTCATTATGATACTCCTATCAACATTTACTTTGGATGGCATCTATAAGACCATCTCTGAAGACATCTTGTCACCTCTTCGAATGGTATATTTAAGCCCATTCAAGAAATATAATCAACCAACAGTGTTACTTCGTGCACATGTGAGTGCAAATTTCTGGGCACTTAAGTGTTCAATCCTCTTCCACCTTCAGATCACGAATGGCGAGCATGCCAATCTAACTCTTCAAGTTTAAGAAGATTGAACAGGGGAAGCTGTTGTACCCCAAAAATTTCCCTCTCATTTTAAAGACAAATTATTCAAGATACCTCCTCATGCACATGAAGGTCTCAAATACTCAAGACTACTCAAGGGTTGACCAGACAAACTCTCCTCCTAAGCAATTGACCTACAACTAAGGTTTTGCATTTCTTAAAGGAAATTGGATTTCTAATGTATCAATTGTACTTCATAGTTCTTCATATGTCTCAAAGAATCCTCATGACAAGTTTCAAGCATTGTAGTACAAGTTTGCTCAGTTAATTGCTCAGATGATTGAAAATCAATTGTATTGGACAAAAAGTCAACTTTGACCAACTTACAGTCAAACTTCAAGATTTTTGGTCAACGTCAATATTTTGAATTCAAATTCATCATTTGATCAAGGTTTGATCATGATTCATTAAGAAAACTCAAGATTCATTAAAAGTCAAAAAGTTACTAAATTAGGGTTTTCCTTAGGAGAAGTCAATTAAACTTTGACATCGCATAACTTTCACATGCTTCATCATAAATTTCTCAACCAAATCCTATATTGAAGGAAATATAGTGCTTTAAAACTTTGTCTCTCTAAGCTCATAGCCAAAAATTCTTCATTTGAGAGATATGAGGAAAAACATTACACATCATATTAAAAGTCAACAAAAAGACATTAATGGTCAAAACAATTTACATCAAGTTAAAGACTCCAAATGAAAAAATGACCAACATGGAAGTTTTAGGAGACATCTTAAGGTTTCCAAAAAGTCCAAGACCATCTTCATATGACAAAATTTGAGTGAGTTATGATTGGTGCAAGTTGGGAAATTTTGAGAAAATGCATGAAGTCCAAATTGGGCAAATTTGAATTTTTTGGCTAATAGGCCAATCTATTAAGGTCCAAACGTGTTCCTGGCCTCATGATAGACCTCTGAATCCATTCATTTATTTTTTGGTTTTTATTTCTTTTTATTTGATTTTATTCAATTAAAAGCAAAACAAATCAAATAAAATATAAGACTAATGGATCAAGGCGTGTAGGCTTTTGTTTTAATCATGTTGGAGGCCCAAAAATCTACCTTGAAGCTCAAGAAACCTTGTGGCTTATGATTGAAACAAATCTTCATGGTTTTTGAAGATTTAAACTTATTTTCAAACAAAATCAAAGATATAATTGCATGAGATGTCCCAGCCCAAATGTTGACCTAAATCACTCCTCTACATGTACCTAACATATTTAGACAAGAAGGACACGAAAATTGCCTCAAGAATAAACTCTCAAAATCTCAAATTTTGTCAAAAACTAGGGCAACTTGAAACCCTTATCTCCATCCTCTTTCAATCTATTTCAAGCATTCCATCAGCTTCCTGAAGTTCCCAAGAGTACATCCCAATCATCCTTGAAGAAATTTCACGTCCAAAACAGCCACACCAAGTTGCACCAGTTGAGTAATTTTCGTGAATCTCAAGCTTTTAATCTATGCATATCTAATAAATTTGATGCATGTATACATGTTCATGATCATGTTTAGGACTATTTTGATCCATTATTTGCAAGCTTTAACGCAAGGATAAGGATCTTCCATTGCTAGGCCAGTTTGAGATATGTTCTTCGAATCTCACAATACAAGTCTTTTCAGGAAAAACTAAGGCCACCATTGGATTCACAAGGGTCAAATTAGGGGGATAGGGACACTTTTATGGTCTAAATCTTGCTATTTTTGCAGGTTTGATTTTGGCCTCACCGAAGAAGACGACTAGAGCTAGGGAGTCGGTGCCTCTTTGGTATATGTTTTATTATTTATTTAATTGTTTCTATTCTATGACACAAAGGTAGCGCGGCGCAGTTGGCTGGAGACGGAGGCATGCAACATGAGGGGCGTGGGTTAGATCCTCGCGTCTTGCAATTATTTTTTGTTATTTTTCCAAACTAACAGGAAGGTTTATTATATATCGATTAATTCATATTCTCAAACACAAACAACAGCTTGGCCTAGTGGCAGGAGGGCGCGCCTATGATTTCAAGGGCGTGGGTTCAACACCCATCCCATGCAAATTCTTTTTACCCTATTTTTTTCTAACCTAATGTTCTTTCTTTTTCTTAATTAATTATTTTAATTAACCATTAACTAACCTAATCTTTTTTAAAATCTAACAAATTAGGATTAGGTTTTTCAATTAATAATTAAATTCTTGACATGTTTTTATTAATTAATGAATTAATTAATTAATTAATTAACTTTATTTCTTAATATTAAAATTAATTAGAAACAATTAAGTTTTAATTAACTATTATCACTTAAATTATTTTCTACAAAATATCAAAAATATTAACATTTAGATATTAGTTTTTTTTAAATATTTTTCTAACATTTTTCCTATTTTCTTTCTTTACTATTTAATTTTCTTAGACAAAATGTATAAGTCGCACTATCAATTGTAATAGCGTAGATTTGCATTTCCGCACTTTTTTTTAATTATGCATCTGCTCCGAGGATGTATTATTGTAGGTTTGCTTTTTCTATATTTATGTATTTGCCCCAAAGCCATGTAATAGCTTAGGACTTAACATTCCACACTTTAATTTCCGGTACTATTAGTAACTAGGGTTTGTATGGAAAGACTAAAATCAAACGTAGAAAACCCTAATTTCCAAGATAAATAACTAAAAACAAACACTCTTCACACTTTCACCTTTAGGGTAACCTCTCTTGTTTCTTTACGATATTGGTCACGTCCCTCAAAAGTGGGGATACTTTAGCAAAAGACCCTCGAACAAATCATCATAGTCCTTTCGAATAAAGATCATAGTCCCTCGATAATCCTCCGAGTTTCCTATAAAGTGAAGATAGTCCCTCTGATACAATTGCTAAAGTATCCTTACATGTTTCCTTAGATGACCATATGATGATCCTATGCTTGTCCCTTCACATCCAATAGATGGAATTACCTACCAACTAATGATATGGATAATACTATCTCTAAAGGAGAAGGAAAATAATATGAAAGACCTTTAGTGTGTAGGAACTCCTAATTGCTTGCTCACAAACTTTTCTCACAAATAATACATTTTTCACACTACATTTTTAAACAAATATTTTCAAACACACTTTGTATACATTCTTAAGGACTGATACAAGAATTATTACAAAGTTAGCCTTACATTGGCATTTCAAAATATTTTCAAACAAATCACACACAAACAAAGAAAGTTTTCAAAAGTGAACTAAGCAATTAGGAGCCCATAGATAACTACGGAGGAAAAGGGTTCTAACACCTTCCCTTTTCATAACTTACCCCCCCCCCCCCCCCCCGAACTTAGAATCTATCAAAGGTCTTTCCTGTTCTTTTCACCTTTTCTAAATATTGGATAAAAGAAAAGTCATTGGCGACTCTTGCTATCCGCACATTTGGATAAAACCAAAAAAATGTCAGTTCTCCCATCGTGTTACAACTTCCAATGGGTATTGTTTCATCCTTGTTGCTATTGATTACTTCACGAAGTTGGTAGAGGCAGCCTCGTTTGCTTCTGTTACCAAGAATGTTGTGGCTCAGTTCATTAAGTATAACTTTATCTGTCGGTATGGCATCCCTGAAAGGATTATCACGGACAATGGTATCAATCTTACAATACTATTATTACAAAACTCTGCATGCAGTTCAAGATTAAACATCATAATTCTTCTCTCTATTAGCCAAAGATGATTGGCGCAGTGGAAGCCACCAACAAGAATACCAAGAAGATCTTGCAGAAGAGGACAGTGACATACAAAGATTTGCATGAGATTTTACCATTTTCTTTGCATGGTTATCTCACTTCAGTATGTACATCAACGGGAGCAACCATATTCTCCCTCGTCTATAGTATGGAGGTTCTCTTACCTGTTGAAGTCCATATTCCTTCCCTAAGGATTATGAAAGATGCAAGTTTAGATGAAGTTGAATGGATTCAGACTCGACTTGACCAGATAAATTGGATTCATTAAAAAATGCTTGTGGCTATTTGTTATGGTCATATGTATCAAAAATGCATGATCAAGGCCTTTAATAAGAAATTCAAACATCAGGTGTACCAAATTGGTGATTTTGTAATAATGTGCATCATCCTACCATAAGGTGACCTCAGGGGGAAATGGACTCCAACATATGAAGGGCCATTTGTGATCAAAAAGATATTTTCTGCCAGTGCTATGATACTTACCACCATGGATTTTCTGCACCCTGTGAATGCGGACATAGTCATAAAATACTATGCATAAAAGAGACCCACTAGGTTGATAGGCCTTGGCAAAAATAAGGGCATCCCAGTGAACCAAAAGGGTTCGGGAAAAAATTAGGAATATATATATATATATATATATATATATATATATATATATATATATATATATATTTATATATATATAATTGTACATCCGGCAAGTCAAAAACCTGAAAAGGCGGCTCGGGCAAAAAAGGATATCCCGACAGACTCAAAACCCGAAAGGGCGGTCCAGGAAAAATTTAGGGATTAAGGCGTGCGACTATGTCCCATTTGATCACACATCTACGTATAGCCAGCTTTATTACTAGCGTCAATTTCAAACAGTACAAATTAATTCAATCATCTTCTTCTGATAGCAAGATATGAGATATTTGAATACATAGGGGAAATAGCAGAGTTGAAACTCGATGGGATCGTTTCCACATAGCTGTTTTTTTGTTTATCACTTTGTATCCCTTTTTCACTTTTTACGACAATTTCCTCTTACTAGGATTTCTGCCTTCTGGTATAAAACTTCCTGCTTATAGGCAAACTTTTAGAATCAATGCAATTAAATATATTTCAAAATTCAAAATTGTTTTTTACTTTCTCTGTTTTGTTTACAAAAACGTCCAATGATTACGTTGAGTGATCATATGCATTTGAATATGATTACTGTTTACAAAACATATGCATGAAAACAGGATTAGCATTTACTAAAGACTTTAAGAGTTGGGATAATGTTTAAGTTATCCACAAATCCCCACAGATCAGTCTCCATGGAACTATATCTACAGAGCTATCCTTACATGTTTCCTTCGATGACTATACGACGA
The DNA here is from genome assembly GCA_948472305.1 of Vicia faba. Lineage (NCBI taxonomy): Eukaryota > Viridiplantae > Streptophyta > Magnoliopsida > Fabales > Fabaceae > Vicia > Vicia faba. The sequence continues at coordinate 1,356,408,091 of OX451740.1, forward strand.
CCCTACGTTTTTCCCTTCACATCCAATAGATAGGATTACCTACCAACTAATGGTATGGATGATATTATCTCCAAAGGAGAAGGAAAATAACAAGAAAGACTTTAGTGGGTAACAACTCTTGAATGCTTACTCATAACCTTTTTCACAAACAAATACATTTTGACAGATCACTTTCAAAACAAATATTTTCCAAAAACACTTTGTATAGATTCTTAGGGACTGATACAAGAATTATTAAAAAGTTAACTTTACATTGGCATTTCAAAATATTTTCAAACAAATCACACACGCATAAAGCAAGTTTTTAAAAGTGAGCTAAGCAATTAAGATCCTGTAGAAAACTATGTATGAAAATGGTGCTAACACCTTCTCTTTTCATAACTTACCCCCTGAACTCAAAATCTATCAAAGGTCTTTCATGTTCTTTTCACCTTTCCTAAATATTGGATAAAATAAATGTCGGTGGCGACTCTCGCTAACCGCAACATTTGCGATAAAACTAAAAAGTCAGTTCTCTCACTGTATTACATTCTTGTTCCAATCAGGGGGGCATTTGGAAATTTACCTCAATTAAAGACAATTTAACCTATGTTCAATTTCCTAGCATACCACAAAACAGAATCAGCATTGAGAGCCCTTAAATTTTGGGACCACTGATTCCTAGTCAGATTTTTAACCATGTATTCCTCCTTTTAAAGATGAGTAATAAGAAATAAAATAGTAGAGGAATGCAACAATTTAGGACACCCCTCCATTTTTCATAACGGGGTTGAAGGGAGTAGTAAACATCGCAAGTAAAGTAAGAGTAGGATCCATATTCAAAACTTTTACAACCCAAAATACATTAATGGCCACTCGCTCAATATAGTCCATAGTATTTGGAAATAAAACCAAACCAAGAATAAGCAATTCTAAGAAATCCACACAAGCTTACCATTCTTTCTTCTCAGCAAAAGAAAGAGCTTTAGGCTCCAACTATTGTCTTTTAATACCCTTAACTTCACCGTATTTTTTGTAATTTAGTAGTAAATCAGTGAAAAGTATCCCTAACTTCCTAGCCAAATCTCTGACCTTGATAGTTTGCCCAATCCCTATGTAAGCTGAATCTTTGATTTTTGGAAAATCCCAAAATCCTATCAAATTCCTCCAAAGTAGGTGCCATCTGAAAATTGTGAAAAGTGAAACATCGGAGCGGAGAGTCATAGAATTGAGCTAGGGAAGTAACAACTTCGTCTTGTAAAGTCACATTTGTGAGCTCAATGATATCTCCAAAGCATTGGACAAACAGATTCATAGCTCTTTCAGGAAGTTTCCCTCTGATTATCTTTATCTTTTTCATATCAGGCACATGAGCACTAACACGGAAATTTTGTTTCTTATTGGTATTCATTTTTAAGATACTCACCAAAACCTTTGATTATTTTTTCTTAAAAATACTATGATATATGTATGCATGGTGATGTAACATGGCAGTTGGATTGTGATAAGTATCTTTAGTGTGTAGGTTCCTAATTTCGTCCTACAGATATTCTACCCCCATAAGGTGTCTTCCTTAAGTGTATCATGGATAACACTAGAGGGAAAGGAACAAGGGTCTCCCTTAAGCAGAGCCTCTTTGTAGACCGAGACTTTCGTCTCTTTAGAACGTACAAGGTCTCACCCTGAGATTTTTTTTAGGGTTATACAAAGAGTCATTGGCCAAATCCTGAAGTCCTACCTTTCAAGAGAGTCTAGCCCTCTAAAATATATTCCTTGGAACTCAACCGACTCTAGGTGAAGTCGTCAGAAAAACTCACAGGGATGTTAAACCCCTTCGGCAAATAGACGATCCTTATTTCTGTGGTTTGATTTTATATATTAAGTTAAAATCCCAAACCAACAATATATAATATGATAATATGAATAACATGAATAAATAAACAAATAAATAAACATATATATGAACAAAACATACCAAAAATAGAAAAGAAAACCCAAGAAACCATATACCTAAGAGATAGGGAAGACTCTAAAACCTAGGGTTGTGTCCCCAACAGAGTCGTTAGTTGTCGTAACCAGCCAAAAAATAAAGAGAGTCGCCACCATTAATTTTTATCCTAAGTATGGGGAAATAACGGGTAACCCTAATTCGTAGAGAGATTCTAAATTCCTAAGTCAATTAGATAAAGGGAAAGTTGTTAGGCACCCTTCATCTCCCTTGTTCTCAAGGGGCTCCGCTTTTAGGTTTAAGAGTAAAATGAGAATTTGGTAGTTAATATTTCTATATTTTGAGAAAAGGATTTAATTTTTTTGTTGTGAACTCGCCTTGGTTTTTTCCTTTAACCTTGTCTGGGTTTGAAAATAGCATAGTCGTAGACGTAATTCGCAGTTAATAGAAAATATCTCCACAATTCTTTTTTTGAAATAGAGTTGAATTTGAATTAAGTTAGTGAAAAAGATGTTAAATTTAATTGGTTAGCTGTCTTAGAATATATGATGCAATTTGAAAAAAATAGTGTTTAAATTATAAAAGCAATATTTGAATTAAAAAAGAAAGCTATTATTTTAGAAAATAATTGACAAATAATTATTTTCTTATTATTAAAAATATATCAAATATTTTTAATAATAATCCAATATTTATTTATCAATATGATTTTATGAGAAATGCAAAAAATATTTTAATGCAAAATAATAAAATAGATAGGAGAAACAAAGTATAATTTGTACAAATTAAATAAGTTAATTAATTAATTAAACCAATAAATTATATGATTAACATAGGGGGTGCATTTTTATTCAGGGTAGCAATTCCAACGAGTGTTATTAGCTAGGGCCTGAGCCCGTTCATTGTTTGTAATCCAGTTGCGCAGGGGGAGGGGGTTGAACCTAGTTCACAGAGTAAAACGAATGGTGTAGGTAGAAAGGGCCTATGCCTAGATAAATTGTTTCAACCCATTAGTCATTATGAGGTAAGGAGCATGGTGATATGGTGTGGCAAGCGTATTTGAGACGTTCATTTTAATCCAAGGGCCCTCAAGAGTTAATCATGGGGCATAGATTAGAAGTATTCAGAACACAGGGTGGGGATTTAAGGTTGACTGGGGGAGTATGATATGGAAGACGCATATGACTTGTCAAAGGCCACCTCATCCAGGGGCTCTCAAATAGCCATCTGGTGCGCATTAGGGACATAAGGGAGTATTATAAAAACCAAAACCTAATAATGGGGATCATTTTCTTGGTTCCTTCTCTCTCTTCTCATAAAAATCAAACAAAAATTTGTTGGAGGCTAGAGAGAGAAGCTCTAGCTTTTCTCTAGATTTCCTCACCGGAAATCGCCTCCGCCTTGGGCGCCACCGGCCAAAAATCGCTTCTTCTATGGCTACCCCAAGTCACCACCATATTCAAACAACACCACCATCTAGGTTCATCTCCAAACCCATATTCATATGAATCTTCAACAAAAATCCATAAAACCTTCATACCTTCATCTTAACCCTATCTAGATCTTCATGATCTTCAACCAAAGCCCATGAACCCTAACCTAACCCTAGAGTTCTTGATGAACCCTAACCCCAACAAAAAACTAGAAACCTAGACATGATGAACCCTAACCCTTAGTACCTAGAACCCTAACCCTAAGTTAGAACCCAACCCCAAAGTTAGAACCCTAACCCTAGAAACCCAAAAGCCCCAAATAATTCCAGAAATGCATAACAACAAACACCAAATACGTAAGCATTACAACAACATTTTTAAAACCATAATCTAAGTATCTCATATTACCTCTCCTGCCGTGAAACTGGTTATAATTTTCCAATTCCTCTTTGTTTTCTTTTCTCTTCTTCTTGTCTCATCTTCCTTTTTCTCGCAGGTGATCGTAAGGGGTTTAGCTCTGAATAACTTAGGGTTTCAGTCGTGAAATTAAAGTTTTCCACTGAGGAAGAGCTTTATTGAAGGTATGAAATGCGCAGTAACAAGGGTTTTCTTCTCCAAGAATTCCCGTCCCTCTTCTATATTAGCCTTTGGCTTTTAGAGTTTTTTAGAATTAGCAGTTATAGGTTAGAATTAGAAAATTCTGTACTGATTTGATGTTACTATCAATTAGTTTTAGGTTGATTGATAATCAAAAAATTTATTTAGTTAGATTTAATTTTGTTGTAATTTTAAAATTAGGGTTTACTCTATTATAAGGAATCCGGACTGTAATGCATATAAATTCGTTGTACCCAATAAATAAATGATTTGATTTTCAAATTTCATTTCAGTTTTGATTTGATTCAAAAATATTAGGGTTCTGGGCCTTTTGTGTTAAAATGGGGACGAATAGTCCAGGGCATGACGCAGCTTTGAGTTTTGATTCTCAACCCTAGTTGAGTTTTCGTCAACTTTTCTGAATAACAATTTAATAATAAATAAAAATATATATACATTAATAATAAAATTAGCAAGATATTTTAGTGAACATCAAATAATAAAAATACGATAAAAGATATATTTATAAATATATATATATATATATATATATATATATATATATATATATATATATATATATATATATATATATATATATATATATATATATATCCAAAGAAACAAAAATATTAAAGAATAAATTAATCAGATATTGACCTCAGTCAACCCCCCAACCTAATGGGCCTAAAGAATCTTAATGGATCACTTGATATTTAAATAAGAAATAATAAATCTTGCTAAAGAAAAACACACCTCTTCCTCTAATTTAACCCTATTGCTTCTAAACAACCACTAATGTGAAAAATATAAGTTAGTAACGAATATAATAGCACCAAAATTTAAATGACAAAATAACCAGTAAAAATAAATTAATTACTAGAGCGGCAAATTTGGGGTATGACAATAGCACCTGCTGTACACAGTCCAAGATGTCATGACATTTGTCTTCAACATTTGTCTGAAACTCATGATAGTAAAACTATCGCGATAGATGATCAAGATGTTATAACATCTTGTTCAACATCTGCATAGAACCATGTTTTATTAAAATTTAGCCAATCATAAAACCATGGAACTAAAATTGGGCTTCTTCAATGGTTGTTACTTTCATCTCAAATCTCTTAGGTAGAGACCTGAAAATTTTTCTAACCAGCTTTTCTTCTCACATCTTCTCTCCCAAGGCACTAGATAAATTGGCAATATCAAGAATGTTCATGTGAAAATTATGAATACACTCATCATTCTTCACTCTAATATTCTCAAATTTGGTGGTGAGATGTTAAAGTCTTGACAATTTAACTTTTTATGTCCCTTTATGAGTGGTTCTCAGAATTTCCCAAGCATCTTTGGCCATAATACATGTGTTTATTAACTTGATGATGTTTTTGTCAACTCCATCGAATATGGCATTCAAAGCTTTGGAGTTTCCAAGAGAAATTTCATCTTCATATTTAGACCAATCCTCTTCTGGCTTTAAAGTCTCATTCCCATCTTTGTTCATCACAACAGGATGGTCCCAAACCCTTTATGACACCTTTCCAAGTTTTGTTATCCATAGATTTTTGGAATGCCACCATACGAGCCTTCCGATAGTCATAGTTGGTTCAATCGAAAATAGGTGGTTCATTAGTATTTCCTCCTTCCTTTTCCATAGTACCATAAAATATATCCCCTAAAGCTCACCAAAAATAAAAAGGGTGCATGCTCTGATGCCAACTAAAACTCTCATATTGACAGTCCAGATGTCGTACATGATGTTGTGCATACGTTCTGGTATAAGATGTTGAAATTCAGGCATGCACATAATATTAGAAGTTAAGACTGATGTCTTAATAATACAAAATGTCACAACAGGTGTTATGATATCTACTGACAGAACAACAAACAAACTAAAAATACAGTAGAATTATAACTTACAGAAAGTAAAGAACATAATAATATGTTAACCCAGTTCTGTGCAACTCACCTGCTCTGGGGTCTACCAAGCCATGAAGGAAATATACTATCAGTAGTACTAGCTCCAAGCTAAAATCTCTTGTTTACAACTTATCGCCTAATTCCTACCCAGTGCAACTTCTACCTAGGTCTTCCCTAGATATGTAAAATTGTCATCCCACTTCCAATCATCGTAGTGATAAAAACTTCCTATCACAAGGAAAATAATTCCAGTCCCAGGAACTGTTAGTAAGCACACACTCCCCAATTACAACCAAAAAGAAGTTAACAATTCCAAAATATAAATATTTAGTCTTTCTTAAAAGCTTCAACCAAAAACAATAAATCAATTCGTGCCTACGTCCTTTGAGTGAGAATAATAACTTGACAAAAAGGTAGTAATCAGTCAACTCAGATGTATCAGAGATACATGAGGACGTACAAACAAAACACGGAGAACCTAAGGAACTACCGACCCTAAACCCTTATTTTTTCACAAGGTTTTACAATAAAAACCATGCCTAAAAACTAGGTCTTGGATGATTTCTCATATAGGCTTATGCAATTGGGCTTGTGCTTGCTTGGATTCTTCAATCAACTCCAATCTTCAGCTGATAAATCTCTATAGAATATTCTCCACAAAAATAGAAATAATCTTCATAAAAAGTTTCCTAAAGAGTCTCAATCGATCCTTTTTAGTAACCAATCAATTATACACTTATTTCTAACAAAATTCTTGATTGGCCTGCACCTATAATGAGTAAAGAATATTCCATATACTCATATCTTCAAATTAAATCTTCAAGGATATCCAAAAGCAGCGCCTGTTGCATCAGCCTCAAGATGTCACAACATCTTCTGTGGCATCTGGCATAAAAACACATAACAGCAAAAATGTTATGAAAGTTGATAAAGATGTTGCACCATCTTACCAATATCATCATAGAACCATTCTTAGTAAAAATTTAGCCAACCATAAAAACATGGAACTAACAATCTCCCCTTTTGGAAAATTTTGGCTAAAACAACCAAAAACCAAATTCAACTGGAGAGAGGAATAAAACCACAACACAAGCTACATGCTTATCATGGAAACTCAGTACACACAAAACAAATAACAATATTGTACAACAAGACAGATTATCTCTCCCCCTGTCACACATAATAACTTCTCTCCCTCAAGGGTAAAACCTAGACCAGATCACCTTCAGCGGAACAACAGAAGCAGCAGCTTCAGCACACACAAGCATCAATAAGCATGCTCCCCCTTAATGATTTCATGAGAAACCATACACACGACTACTCTTATATAAGCAGTAGCATACAGTCCTATCACAATCCTAAATCAGCATGTCCAGACATGTTATGTAACATTAGGACACAACACTTTACTCCCCCTTTTTATCCAAAATATTGACAAAAAGAACAAGATTAAATGTACATAATAGAAACACATAGCGCACGTCAAAACATGTTGCACTCAGGCAATACAACAGATGGAAACACGTATTGCACACTAGCAATACCTTAGATGGAAACACACAAATGGGAACAATACTTCTTGACCAAATTTAGGTGGTTCTCCAACTCTTTCCCCTATCAAAGACCTTTTTGCCCCTATCAAAGAGGCTTCTTTATTCCTTGGTGGTTTAGTGATCCCCACTATCTTGCAGAATACCGTGCTTTCAGCCAATAACTCCAGCAATAGGCATATCATTCCCCAAAACATTGAGGAAAGATGCAATAGATATTGCATTCCTTCTTTTCTGTAATTGTTATAACTCTTCAATAGTACAAGTTCCAATCCTATTTTCTTTGATAATATCAAGTTTTTCTTTATTTTCCATAAGCTTCAGAGTGTCATCCTTTCCTTCAACAAGGTTCCTGATCATTTTCTTGCAACTACCAAGATCCTTGTGCCAGTCATGTTAAATAAGATATCTGAAGGAATTCATGTCGTCATTGTGAAATGTAATGACATCTCTCTTAAAATCACACTTCTTCAACATCAATTCAGAGTACCTTCCCCTTGTTTCCCTCAAGGCAACATCTTCATTTGTATTTGATATATTTTGTTAAAATACCTTTATCAAGGTGACTTGCAGTCAAATCCCTTGTTTGTTCTATCTTCCCCTTAGTAGACATGCTTGTGCTGGATTGAGAATTCACTAGTTCAGTGTTTGTGAATTCACAAGTCTCCTCTCCTAGTACTTTATCAGTTTGCACATAACATGTTCCAACATTATCTGTGACATCCTCCTTTTCTTCAACAACTAAATCATCAACTATTATATTGATAAGTTCTAAAGACGTTCCAGTTCTGAAGTAGAAAACTCTATAAGTCCTTCTCTTCAAGGAGTAAACCATAAAAATCCCTTCATCCCTAATGTTCTTCTTCTTGCCCTTCTTAATTTTGTCAGTACAGTAGTAACATTTACTTCCAAAGACATGAAAATAATTAACTCTAGGTTTCATTCCTGCCCATAGCTCATAAGGAGTGGTTGAAGTATTTCTTGTCAGAGAAACTCTATTATGGACATAACATGCATTATTCACTGCTTCTGCCCAAAAGTACAAAGACATACTCTTAGCACAAAGCATCACTCTAGCTGATTCTAGAATATCCTTGGTTACTTTTCAACACTTTCTCCTTGTTGAGAGTACTCATAATGAATATTGTTAGAAGAACAAAATTTATTGAATTTTAAATTCCCAAAATCTTTGTTAAGATTACTTCTAATCTTCACAATATCAGCATTCTTCTCTTCTCGAATAGTTTAAAACAAGTCTTTGAAGATCTTGAATGCATATGACTTTTCTCTAAGGTTTATCCAAGTATATCCCAAAAAATAATCTATGAGCACATAAACATATCTCTTACCACACATACTTTCAACCTGCATTGGTCCAATTAAGTCCATAAGAAGAAGTTCTAACCTTTTAGAAGTAGACCGAAGTTGTAACATTTTGTGTGACATCACAAATTGAGACCTAGAATCACACTCATCATAGACTAACCCTTCTTTAGTCTCTAGCTTTATCAAATCTCTAATGGCTTCTTTATATATTACTTCCTTCATTCTTTTGAAATTAATATGTCCAGGTTTCTCATGTCATAGCTTTAATTCATTCTTACTGGCCTTTGAACCTATGGGAGAATAAAAACTTGATTGAGATTCATTTAGACAGCACTTGTTCTTCAACCCTCTACCTGACTCATGTTAACCCTTATCAAAATAGAAGCATCTTTACACATCCTTTTCCCAACTCCTTTGATTTTAATACTGACACTATCACCAAAACTTGCAGATTTAGTGAAATAAGACTAATCTTTCAGCACTAACTTATGCACTCTAGTCATATGCCTAGCACACCAACTGTCAATGTTTCAGTTTTCTCCATTTGAATTTCTTAAGGATATATGAGTATTGGAATTTACACCCATATCATAAGTCCCTGTCTTTTTTTCTCACTTTCTCGCCCTTAGAAAGAACTGAATATTTTGTATCTCCATATAGTTTATAGTAGAAGGACTTTATATGACCATGCTCACCACATGAGTAGCATGTCCCAGTTGATGACTGACTTGTGGAACAGGTTTGATCAACTATGCTAGAATGTTGTAACATGTGTTTGGACATGTTAATTATTTCCTTTCTTTCAATAGGAAGAGACTTCACCACATTCACTCCTCTTTGATCATTATCAACTTGATAATTACCTTCTAATTCTCCAGTGTCTTTTATCATTGCCACTCCATCCTCAGAATTTTTAACTGAGTTTGACATATTATTAATCTTGGAATTTAGAAGAGTTTCCTCACTTTGAAGATGGGATACACTACATATAAGATTATTCTTTTCACTTTGCAAGTCAGTTATGATCTTTCTATGGTCTTCCTTTGTTTTGATATTTGCTTCACACTTGCCACACGTATCTTTGTAGGATATATCAGGATCTTTATAGAGAACACTATCATCATTGATTTTTACTTCACTTTCCCATCTTCCAGACAAAGCCACCACAAGTTTTGTAGATTCATCATTAGGCTCATCTTCTGATTCATCATCATAAGACCAGGAAATAATAAATCGCTTTCTCTGCCTCTTGAGAAAACTGGGACATTCTAGTTTGATGTGACCAAAACCATCACACTCATAACATCGAAATCCTTTGCTTTGATTGGTCCTTTCTTTAGACATGGAATATTTCTCAAGATTTTATTCATTACAAATGTCAGATGAGATGTTCTTGACATTCGATCTCCCTCTTCTGTCCAATATTTTCAATAACCTATTGAATTACTTTCCAAGTAGAACAATGGTATTAAACAGATCCTCATTAGTAATCAGCTCAGCTTGACCTTTATCTTCAGTATTGGACATAAAACCTATGCTCTAGTTCTTTTTCTCATCTTTTTCGCCAATAGCAAGTTCAAATATTTGAATTAACCCAATAAGTTCATCAACTCTTAAGTTGTTGATGTCCTGAGTTTGTTCAATTGATGTGACCTTCATGTCGAATCTCCTAGGAAAGGACCTAAGGATCATTCTTACCAACTTGAATTTCTTTCCAAGAATAAAAATGGTATTACACATATCCTCATCAGTGTCTAGTTTAACTTGACCTTTATCACCTTTAGAGTTAGATACAAAAGTTATGCTTTTGTTCTTTTTCTCAACTTTATCACCAATGGCCAACACAAATATTTGAAGTGATCCAATAAGTTCATCAACTCTCATGTTGTTGATGTCTTGAGCTTCTTCAATAGTTGTGACCTTCATATCAAATTTCCTAGGCAAGGACCTAAAAATCTTTTTGACTGACTTTTCTTCTGACATCTTCTCTCCCAATGCACTTGAAGCACTGAAAATTTCAAGAATCTTCATTTGATATTCTTGAATTGAATCATCATCAATTCATCTTTAAGTTCTTAAATTTGGAAGTGAAAAGCTGAAGTCTTGAGATATTCACCTTAGATGTACCTTCATAAGTTATCTTGAGAATTTCCCAAGCCTCCTTGGCCACGGTACACATATTAATCAGCCTGGAAACATTTTTGTCTACTGTGTTGAATAGAGCATTTAAAGCCTTGGAATTTCCAATAGATCTTTTATCATCATCATCATTCCACTCTTCTTCAGGTTTGATTGTGTCGGTTTCAACCTCTTTTTCACCTTTGTTAATGATCTTCACAACAGGATGCTTCAATCCTTTCAAAACAACCTTCCAACCTTTGTTGTTCATAGCTTTTAGAATAGTTGTCATTCGAACTTTCCACCAGTCATAGTTAGAACCAATCAACATGGGTGGTCTGGTTTTATATCCTTCTTCTTTCTCCATAGTTCTAGAAAATATATATCCCTGAATATCACCTAGTAATCAGAATAAGGTGCCTGCTCTAACACCAATTAAAATTCTTGGACGCACACAATATTAGAAGTTATGATTTGTGTCTTAACAACATACAATGTCACAATAGATGTTATGACATCTACTGACGGAACATCAAACAAACTAACAACATAACAGAATTACAACTTGTAGAAAGTAAATAACACAATGATATGTTAACCCAATTCAGTGCAACTCACCTACTCTATGGGCTACCAAGCGAGTAAGGAAAACCATTATCAGTAGTACTAGTACAAAGCTAAATTCCATTTTACAACTTATCGCCTAATCCCTACCCAGTGCAACTTCTACCTAGGTCCTCCCTACATATGAGAAATCACCATCCCACTTCCAATCACTACAGTGATAAAAACTCCAAATCACATGGAAGACAATTCTAGTCTCAAGAATTGTTAGGAAGTACACACTCCCCAATTACAACCAAAAAGAAGTTAACACTTCCAAACTACAAATACTTAGTCTTGCTTAATAGCTTCGTCAAAGAATAAAACTCAAATTGTGCCTATGAGCTTTGAGTGATAATAATAACTTGACAAGCAAGTAACAATCAGTTAACTCAAATGTATCAGAGATACATGAGGATGTATAAATAAAACACGGAGAACCTAAGAAACTACCAACCCTAAACCCTTTTTTTCACAAGGTTTTACAATAAAAATTATGCCTAAAAACTAGGTCTTGGATGAATACTTATATAGACTTCTGTAGTTGGGCTTTAACTGGTTTGGATTATTCAATCAACTCTAATCTTTAGTTGATAAATATCTGCAGGATATTCTCCACAAAAATAGAAATAATCTTCATAAAAAGCTTCCTAAAAAGTTTTAATCGATCTTTTTTAGTAACCAATCAAATATTCACTTGTTACTAACGAAATCCTTGATTGGCTTGCGCCTATAATGAGTAAAGAATAATCTAGATATTCATATCTTCAAATTAAATCTTCAAGGATATCAAAAAGCAGCGCCTGCTGCATCAGCCTCAGGATGTCAGAACATCTTCTATGACATCTGGCATAAAAACACATAACTGCAAAACTGTTACGACAGTTGATAAAGATGTTGCACCATATTACCAACATCAACATAAAACCATGTTTAGAAACATTATTAGGAAAAAATTGTCCAACCATAAAAACATGGAACTAATAGATGTCAAACCAAATGTCACAATATTATAAAATTGGCTGTTAAAATAAGAAATAATGTAGGAAGTAAATAACACAGTTAATTGTTAACCCAGTTTGGTGCAACCTCGCCTACATCTGGAGACATCTAAGCCAAGAAGGAAATCCACTACAAGAGTATTAGTTTAAACTTCCAAACAACCCCTGTCATACAAAATTCTCACCTAATCACTACCCATGCAATTTCTACCTAGGAACTCCTAGATATGAGACCCATCTCACTTCCCTTTAGTCACAAACCAGTGACAAACTAACAATGATAGACAAAAGATAGAAGACAATCTTCAAAGAAAAAAATCAGTTATGCTTAAAATCTTATGACTGATGAACAAATACAACTTGAGGCATAATTTACTCTTTCATAAAAGCTTGTAAGTGATTGACAAATTACAACTCAAACTCAGCCCAACTCTAATATCAAATTTTTAATAGAGGGACACATAATGAACAATGAACAATGAATAAACTAAAAACCCTAATCCTTATTTCATACACATGGTTTTTCCAAATTGTATTAGGTTTATAAAGTCCTTATCAAAAGACTTTATCAAGCATGGGCTTTGGACTCTTCGCGCATATCCAATATTCCAGCTGCAAATCTTCTGCAAAATCTTCTCCATAAAAAAGGAAAAAAATATAGATTTTCCTAAAAAGTCTCCAAGATCCTTTTTATGAAACAAAATCAATTCATGTATAGTACCATTGTTCCTAAAATAACCCTCCTTGGACTGCAAAAATATGAGAACTAAAACAATACAAAATCTCACATTTTAAAAACAAATCTTCCAAGAAGTAACACCTAAACCTGCACTGATGTCCTGGTATAATCTATCATAACAACTTGTTGAGATACATGTTTTAGCAAAATTGTTGTCAATCCTATAACCACAGACTAAACAGTAAGAATGTAAATGACATGAATGTAAATGACATTAAAATGAAATGGAAATAAAAGTACATAGCATAAAAGTAAAAGTTAGATGTTAGCACAATTAATATGTTAATGTTAGTGTTAATGAGAAATCAACCGAGTCAGGACAATTTTGCACTATGTTAAGAAATTATAAGTGGACTTATATAGAAGTCACACCTATGTGAGGCCGGTCAATAGGAATTTATATGTTATACATGTTAGAGAAATGATCACCCTCCTAAAACAATGTAACACAGTGATCAAAATAAAATCAAAAAGAAAAAGATGGAGAAGGAGAGATGATCAACCATAATTCAAATGTAAAAAGGGATCAACTATCATCATTTTCAATCATTCAAGCTCACAATAAAATGGTATAAACTTATCATTAATCCAAAGTATAAAAAATGATCAAATGATCATTTAGATGATAAGTTTGAAATGATGAAAATCCGTGCATCTAAAGCATCATTCAAAGATTAATTAAAATTGATGAAGCATTTATCAACCAAGTCATGATTCAAGTCAACAAAAGTAAAAAAGAAATGGATTAAAATATGATTTAAAAAAAAGGATTAAAATGATTTAAAAAAATTTTAAAATATAAATTAAATGGAGGAGCATCAAAACATCAAATAAATTGACAAGAAAATTTAAGAATGTCAGAAATAACACAAGTAATTAGATCTCAAAAGATGTAGAGAAAAATATTTCAAAATGCATAAAAATAAATTGTTAAATGGAAATTAAAATAAAATATAAATTAAACAACAAAAAATGCTTAAAATGATTTTAAAATTTTGAAGAAAAAAGTGTGTGGTAGAAAATATTTTGGTGACTTATGGAAAAAATTGGAGTAAAAAAGGTCAAAGGAACTATTTAAAATAAATCAAAAAAGAAATAAATATTAAAAATGGATTTAAAACAAAAAAGAAAAGAAAATCATAATGGGTAGGTGCATGGCTTGCTCTGATTGGTACAAATTCAAATCTTCCCACTAAAGTGTGTGCTTCAATTCATCATCTTCAACCTTTGAATGTTTTTTGCAGATCCATGAACTCTGAGTTTTTAGCTCAAACAACACACTTTATTATATGTGTTTGTGTTATAAAAAATCTTTCAAAAATATTACACAATTCAACCATATTTCTTGTATTTTATCACCTTCAAAGTAGTCCTTATATGGACACATGTTAGAAAAGAATGTAGAATCTATGACCTTAATGTTTTATGTTCAGATATTTTGACGCCACTAGTGCCTTTGAATGATCTTAACCAACCTCAAAAGAATATAACCATTGTCTCGACACGAGATAATAATTCTTGAAGTGATTGGTCTTGTGAGCATTTATTATTCAATTTTTGACCCCCTATGAATTTGATTTAGACATAGTTATATTCTCGTTTTCATTTATTCTACTCTCATATCTTCCTTTTCAGACACTCTATCTTTTCCCACGGTATTTGTGTGTGTCTCATTTATCCATAATATTCCACGAATTCTCATGTGTCTTTATAAGACACCGATGACTCAAAGGGAACATTCCTGGTGGTAGATGTTGAAAGTATTAGGCAAAGTCAAAGGCCAAGAAGTTGATCTTATCATTAGTAAGCTTTAGACTCTTGATGATGTCCTTGAGTAGAACTTCAGTAGAGGGTATTTTGGGGACATCATAGTCATAATCTTCAAGGCTTATGAGACCTTCTTGATCTTGTTGTTCAACACTTATTTTCTTCCCTTAAGTTCCTTGAGCATCAGAGTTTAGCTGCATATTTCATCAGAGTTTGTACCTGTTCAAGCTTTTCAGAAGATAGAGGTTAAGTAATTCAGAATGTTTGAGACTTCTGTCTCGGTAAACCGTTATTGAAAATATCTTACTTTCTCCCCCTTTTTGTCAGTTATCAAAAAGGAAATATAATCAGAGCCAAAATAGTTTAATTATATTAAAAACAAGAAGCAATGATAAGTTTCAAAACAGAATAGGTAAAAAAATTAAGCGTTACAGATAAACAGATTTAAAACGGAAAAAAAATCTAAGAAGGAGGAGGAACACGTGTGAACAAAGCTTCCAGCAAGCTCTTGATTTGAGTATTAGACTCCTCTTGCTTGCCCAAAATGCTTTTAATTTCTTTGTTTGTGTCCTCCTGCTTATCCAACCTTGCATGGATAAGAGCATTTTCTTTCTTCAACTCTTCCAGAGTTTGCATGACTGAGGAAGGTGCTGGAGTTTCTTCAGAGGTTGGACGTTTCTCAGAGCATTCTGCAGCTTGTTCAGAGTGAACAATTTCCTCTGTTATGATCATCTCTTCTGGAGCAGCAGTCAGGGAGAGACTTTCTGATTCTGGTTGAACTTCATCTGAGGGATGATGCTCTGTCCAGAGAGCATTATCCAGATGGAGAATATCTTTCTTGAGCAGCTGGCTCAGAACTTGGTCTTGAAAAACCTTCAGCTTAGCACTAAAGTTCTGTTGAACCTGTTCATAACTTTGTTCCTTCAACTTCAGTGTTTCAGAACTAAGCCAGTTTCTGAATTTTGTCCATATATAATCAGAAGCAGCAGGATCAGTCATCTCTTGACTAGCATACCTCAAAGAATCTATCTGTTCTTGTATCCCTGTTTCAAAAATCAACAAACTTGTACCAACATCTGATGTGGTTTCAGTTGGTTTAGGTTTAGGAATGCCAGTTTTGTGAGAGATAGCAGCTAGTATTTACAGTGCAATTGGATCAATGACAAGTCTTATGTTGTCAGCTGTACTGCTAGTGGGTGAAGGATTGAGAGAGTCAGGTATGATGATTGGACTGGTAGGAGAGTTTGGTGGAGTGGATTCCAGAGAAGAAGGAATTTCTGGAATGTCGTGGATGGTGAGAGGCATGCGAATGGCAAGTGGTTTTGTGATTCCAGGTATTGGGATTATATCAGAATCTGAATGAGGTTCTTCAGATTGGTTTGTTGAAACATGGTGAGGTTCTGGTTCATGGATATCAGAGGATTGATTCTCAGAAGGTTGAGCTTCTGGTTGTTGTATTTCAGGTTGAGGTGATTGTGTTTGGAGAATTTCTTGTTGTGGAGAGTGAGGTTGTGGAATTTCTAGTGTGGTATCAGAGTGTGGATTTTCATGGATTTGAGGGTTTGGATTTTATGGTACGGGAGCTGAAAAGTCTTGGTCAAATGAATCAATATCAGACAGAACTTTGACAAGTTCTGGTTGGGTTTGTTCAGGATTTGGATTATGAGGAAGGGAGTGAGTTTCATTCAGACCTAGAGTTTATGATGGATCAAACCCTATATCAAAGTCTTCAAATGTTTGTGGAGTTGGATGTTCTGGTTGAGTAGGCATGGTTTCAGATGTTGATATATTTATTGATTCTAAAACAGGAACAGAGGAAGGATTACCTTTCTTTTTGGCAGCTTTTGGAGTCCTCTGAGATGGTACTTCTGCTGCAGCTTTCCTCTTCTTGGTCTTCTTCAAAACAACTTCTGGAGCAGCCTGATGCAAGTCCTGGATATTTATTTCTGGTGCAGTGCCATCCTCCTTGCAAGCATCCAGATATCTGACTATTACTTCTGGCTTTGAGTCAATATCAGAAAATAGCGGAAAATCATCCAGAGGTATCCTCCTTGAGGTGATGGTTGCATGAGAAGTAATTGAAGGTTCCTTCTTGATACTCTCAATAATTTTCATCTTCTTCATATTTTTAGCATTCAGGGGCTTCCCAACGGTTTCTTCCAAAGTGCTGATTTCCTGGGCTTCAGTCAAATGTTCTATCAGCCTATTCTTTGTCAGAATATCTGATATGAGTCTTCCTAAGGGTATCCAGCCCCTCTTGGTTCGTTCATCTTCTCTTGTTTCCTTCACACTAGTTCTAAGATGATTAAACAGCAAGTGTGGGAGGTTTCCCTTAGTCCTCTTGGCAATGAAATAGATCAGAAACTGTTGATCAATGTTGATATAATCAGGAGAGCTAGTTGGCTTCCTGTGCTTGATACACCCCAGAATAATTCTTGCCCAAATTCTGTGGTGATCCTTCAGATCTCTGATTTTGCTGGAGGGAAGTCCATTTGTAAATATTTCCCTTGCAATAGAGCCTACGTCAGAGCATCTCTCAGCCATGTCAATGCATCTAACACCTCCACCATTGTAACCAATGAGCTTTGAAATTAGGTCTTCTATAATGACAATTTTCTTCCCCATGACATAAGAGGTAACTTGATGATTTGAAGAAGAAGCATGTATCCAAAAATCTTTGACAAGAATGGGAAATGTAGGACCAACCAGACGGTCAGAGTACCTGTTCCATCCTTGAGTTGTAATGTCTTCATACAAATTGAAGCCATTTTCTTGAAGACTCCCAAAATCAACAATTAGTTCATAGAGAATTTCCAGATTATTAATGGGAGTGAGTAGCATTCTGTAAGGTTCTTCGTATTGTTCCATTGAAGCAGATTCCGGAGTACTGATGTTTTGGATGCTTGAAGAAGCCATTGTTCACACAAGATTTGAGGAAGATGAAAGGGGTTTTTGAAAATACGAACTTGAAACGATTGAAAGTATTTAGAGAGTAAAAAGAAGTGATTGTAAAAAGTGAGATTTGAGTTTAAATAGTTTTTCTTAAAAGCGTAAACAGTAAGAGATAGAAATAATTAGTCATGATTATAAGCATTAATGACAGCTGAAATTAGGGGATTCAGAAAGATACTAAAATGGTTACCCATGACGTGTGTCTCAATGCACCCAATCAGCGCTTTTGACCTTTCAGAAAAGTGAACGCGTGTTCAGCCTCAAAAAGTAGCTGATGAATGGATGACAACTATTTGATTATATGAACAGCAAGCTTCTATCCTTGAAATGAAACGCTCAGATCTTTATGGATAGATTCGGATGCAATCTGTACTTCTAAAACTCTGAAGACAGGTTGATCAGTAGTTCACAGAAGATAACAAAGTTCTGAAGGTTAAGATATATAAATAAAACAATTTATTCTGGGCATAGCTTCATGCTGAGATGTTTTAGAATGAAGTTAAACTTATCTTCAGAAAGAGGTTTTGTAAAGACATCAGCCCATTGATGGTCTGTGTCAATGAATTTTAAGTTAAGAATCCCTTTCTGAATATAGTCCCTAATAAAATGATGTTTTATTTCTATATGCTTAGCTCTAGAATGCAAAATTGGATTTTTACTGAGACAAATAGCTGAAGTATTGTCACAGAGGATAGGAATTTTACTCTCAAATATGTTGAAGTCTTCAAGTTGACTTTTCATCTAGAGCATTTGCGTGCTACATCCAGCAGCTGCTATGTATTCAGCTTCTGCTGTTGATAGTGCTATTGTGGATTGTCTCTTGTTGGACCATGAGATCAGATTTTCTTCCAGAAACTGGCAGCTTCCAGAAGTGCTTTTACGTTCTACTCTGTCTCCAACGAAGTCAGCATCACAATATCCTACTAAGATGTAATCATTTGATTTTCTATAAAACAAACCCAGATTAGCAGTACCTTTCAGATACTTGAAAATTCGCTTAACTGCTGTTAAATGAGATTCTCTAGGATCTGATTGGAATCTAGCACATAAGCAAACACTAAATAAAATTTCAGGCCTTGAAGCCGTCAGATAGAGGAGAGAACCAATCATACCTCTGTAGACTTTCTGTTCTACCTTTTTACTTACCTCTTCCTTTTCCAGAATGCACGTGGGATGCATTGGAATCTTTGAGGGCTTACATTCTGAGAGATCAAATTTCTTCAGAAGTTCTCTTACGTATTTGCTCTGATGAATGTAAGTTCCTTCTGGAGTTTGGTTTATCTAAATGCCCAGAAAGAATTTGAGTTCCCCCATTAAGCTCATCTCAAACCCTGTCTGCATACATTTAGCAAACTCTCTTCCCATAGAGGGTTTAGTAGATCCAAATATAATGTTGTGATCGGTGGATCTGGAACTGACTGTTTAATGCTGGTTCGCGAAATGTCGCGGTAAGCAAGAGTCGCCACCGTCTTTTATTTTCTCCAAATGGAAAGGACAAAAGCACAGAAAAATTCCTTATAGAGATTGCTCTCGGTTCGGGAGGTAGATTATAGAAAGGGAAGGTGTTAGCACCCTTTCTATCCATGGTTATCCATGGGCTCTTAGATACTTGCTCATTTGTGTTTTCAAAATTGTTTGTTTGCTTTTCAACTATGGGTTTTAAAAAGTTTCTTTGAAAATTTCAGTTCGACTCTTGTATCAGTCCTCAAGAGTGTTTGAAAAGTTGCTTTCGAAAGCTTTTTGAAAAGTGTCGGTGCGAAAAGTATTTTTTGATTTGTTTTGAAATTAGAGCAAGTATCTAGAGTCGTCTACCTACCCTAAGGAATTCGTCTGTGTAAATGTCCTTAAAGTAATGCCATCCCACTATTGAGAGGTAGGTAGCACCACCGTTGGAGGTGTTCGGGTCAATTCGAAGGTTCGGGACACGGTGATCACCGGAGCAATAAGAAGACACCTTAGAAGGTACCCTCATGCCATGTTCATGGACATGAGGACTTACTAAAACGTCCTCTACTCGACGACCGCCTTTCGAGGGGCAAGGCAACAATTAAACTGTATGGAAAATGCCCAGAAATTGAAATACGATTATGCATAAAGTATGAGAAATTTCGACTTCTATATACCAATTCTTGATGCTAGGAGCGTGGAAAAGGATTCAGTCAGGTTCAGTGATGCCTCAGAAAGCTTTTTGAATTGGTTAGAAGCTTTGAACCGTCCTCTAATGCAGTTTTCAGTTTTGACTTTTTTGGACCAAAATGCAAACTTGGTTTTTGATATGAGGCGCAGCTTTTAGGTCTTAGGCATTAGGTTTTGCATCTGTATATGTATTCCAATAGATTAGGGTTGAAATTTGAGTCAAGAGATCCTTGCATTGATGTATGAAATATTTGATTTTCCATGAATATTTTTTCAAATCTTTTCCATGAATAACATGCCAATTTGCACCAAATCTTCCCTTTTTTGATGTGCACGAATCTTGAGTAACCAATGAGAGCATATGCTGCATAAAAAGATTCAAACACATTTGTTTAGTATTTTTTTCATATTTTATTTTATTAAATGAATTAATGGTGATTAAAAATTCAAATAAATAATAAAAAATGATGAAATAAATCCCCTTTGGGCCAAATGGTCGTGCATAGTCTTTGGATGATGAATCTTGGAAGAAAATGTGGCCCATTAGCAATTTTGAGGCATTTGAAGCAAAGTTGACTTTTCAAAATTCCCAAAAATTTTCCAACTTCCACAAGGCATATCTTGCTCAATTTTTAAGCTTTGATCATGTTCTTGGACATTTTGGAAAGGTCTTGAAGTCTTCTAACCAATGCCTTTGGTCCCATGTAATTTTGATTTACCAATCTCAAGTTATGGTCTTTGACTTAAAGTTCCTTTTTGTTGACTTTTGAAAATGACCTATAATGTTGAGATTGATAACTTTTTCTGAGAGCATTTCTTGGACTTGAAGTGTGAAGAGGAGTTGTAGGAAATGTCTTTCTCTTCAAAATGAGCTTTGGATGGAATTTTTCTGATGAACCATGTGGAAGTTATGCCTTGGTCAAGTTACAGTTGACTTTTTCAACTGTCCAAATATGGAAACTTTTGCATCTTGAGACTTTTTGAGCCATGCTTTGAGAATCATGATCAATAATTGATCAAATGATGTTTGTGGCTTCAAAATAAGATGTTGACCAAAATTTTTGACTTTTGACTGTCAAATGACCATTTTGCCCCTGCAGTTGACTATAGGGCAATTAGGGTTTTTGATTGTGCAATTTTATGCTGTAAGTCTTGAAACTTGGCATGAGCATGCTTGACCATGTTTGTAGGCATGTGGGACTTGTTTGGGCCCTTGGAAACTTCATTTTCTTTGTCAGAACCAAAACCCTAGTTTTGACTGTTAGGAGGCCCTTGAACTGTGCAACCCTTGGGAAGATTTTGAAGCATGTTCTTTGCAAATCTTGAAGAATATGGGAGGGCAAATTTTAGGGTACAACAGTTGCCCCTGTTCAATCTTCTTAAACCAGAGGATGCAGATTGGCTGACGTGCCTTTCGTAATCCGAAGGTGGAAGATGATTGAACACTAGAGTGCCCAGAAATTTGCGCTCACATAGTAGTGTGATGGGGGAATGGGCTTATAGATGCCATTTGGAGATTGATGGATAGGATGATGGGCTTATAGATGCCATCTGGGAGGTGATGGATAGGTGGATGGGCTTATAGATGCCATCTGGGTGTCGATCGCGTAAGAGATTCCTTAGCGAGAACTTGCGTACCTGAAAAAGAAAATGAGTACCTGGCATGTTACAGGAGCTGGTCTTCAAACTCTTTGTATAGATGCGCCCTGACTGGTTATAGGAATTGAATCTGGAGCTTCAAAAAGGTGATGAATTAACCAGGGATGGTTACTACCTCAACGGGACGGTGAGAGAACCTTGGACGATTACTACCTCAACAGTAACGCTGAGAGAATCATAGGCGACTTCAACCTCAACAGTAACGCTGAGAGAATCATAGGCGACTTCAACCTCAACAGTAACGCTGAGAGAATCTTGGGTGATTACTACCTCAACAGGAACGCTGAGAGAATCTTGGGCGATTACTACCTCAACAGGGACGCTGAGAGAATTTTGGATGTCTTCTACTGGAATAAGAATCAGGGAGATCTTGGGGTCGATCTGACTGAACCAGAGAAGGCCTTTGACTGGATAAGAATCAGGAAAATCTTAGGGTCGATTTAACTGAACTGGACAATGTCTTGAAATATCTTCAACTGGATAAGAATCAGGGAGATCTTAGGGTCGATCTGACTGAACCAGAGAAGGCCTTTGACTGGATAAGAATCAGGAAAATCTTAGGGTCGATTTAACTGAACCGGACAAGGTCTTGAAATATCTTCGACTGGATAAGAATCAGGGAGATCTTAGGGTCAATCTGACTGAACCAGAGAAGGCCTTTGACTGGATAAGAATCAGGAAAATCTTAGGGTCGATTTAACTGAACCAGACTAAAGTCTTGGACATAGCTGAGAACTTAACTGGATCTTTCCTGAAAGGTAAAGGTCAGTCATATGCAATGCATGATATGGATCAAGCAATGATGTTCTCAACATGAATGAGATTTGTAAGATATGATGCATATATGCATGCTATAATGTATGGAAATGTGATGTTTATGAATGTATGTTTTCGTCTTAGAAAAATAAATCCTTGACGGGTGCCGGGAAGTCACATCCTGGGCTGATGTTGGAGAACAATGCTTTGTTGTTTCCGCTGGGGATGATAGTTGCAAGAATACCGGTAGGAGAAGATAACTCCGTTGGGGCATAAACTTGGCGAATGGATTACTCTGCGGGGAGAAAAATTAATCTAGCGATCTTGCTGGGGAACAACACTTTGTGGGGAGAGAGATGCTTTGCTGGGATGATGATAACTCCGCTGGGGATACTGTTGTTGTGTTGGAAGTGTTAATGGACTTCGCTGGGGATAAGGAAACTTCGCCGAGAACAATCTTTCCGTGGCTTTTGGCTGAGGATAACCCAGTTATATCCTGGTAGGGAAATAACCTTTGAATAAATCCGGGGGACGCGTTCGTGCTCTGCGAGGGATAAGCTTCCAGAATCTACTGGGGATAAGCTTACTGCTTGGGGAGATGGATTCCAACTTTCCTGGGGAAACTGGATTGGACCCTCTTGGGGAAATTTTGAACTTCATTGGGAAGTGACTCCGTTGAATATTTGATATACCGCCGGGGAACAATCTTTAGGCCAAGACTGCCGGGGATGCTTGTTAAGAATGCATGTATATTGCTGGGGAATGTTGAGATCTACGGGAGGACACCCAACTTCCTTAAGGCTGATAATAGCTTTGCTTGGGGAGAGTGCATTGACTTGCTGACGCGGTCTCTGGGGAATTAAGATATGCTGGTTATTTTCTTCAGCTGAACCTACCTTGATACCTTGGAGGACAGAACAATTAGATTGCTTAGACAACTCTTCATTGCCCCTGTTTCTAGTGTTACCTGTAATTAATCCTTTGTTTCGTGTGCAAATATTCATGAGTTAGAAAATTATTGTCAAAGCATATATCACAAATTGAACCTTGGACGTTCTTCGCAAAACAAAACAGAAAAAGAAAAAACAATTGGAAATTTTAACTGAAAAGTGATTTTTGTATTGATTTTGGAATTTGCCTGTAAAATAGGCGTTTATGTACAAGAGGCTGACGTCCTAGTAAGAGAACGCCGCCGAACAAAAAAAGTTTATACAAATTTGTACAAAAGAAAATGAAACAGCTGTGTGAAAAGAATGATCCACTGGGTTTCAACTCTGCTATTGCCCTTATATCTTCGAGCGTCTCATCACTTGATGACCTAGTTGACGATGAAGCTGATTGACCGATGCCGTCTGAACTTGCTGTAGATACCGGGTTCTGGATGCAAAGTGATCCAATGAGACATAGTATTACGCTTTATCCCTAACTTTTGCCTGGACCGCCCTTTCGGGTTTTTAGTCCACCGGGATACCCATTTTTGCCCAAGCCGCCTTTTCAGGTTTTCGACTTGCCGGGTGTACAGATTTTTTTCATTTCATCCCTTCATTTTGCCCGAACCCTTTTGGTTCTCCGGGAAGCCCTAATTTTTGCCTAGGTATGTCAACCTAGCGGGTCTTTATTATGCGTAGTATCTTTTTACTATGTCTGCATTGGCGGGGTGAGGAAGGTCGTCACCATTCATGTTGGTTAGAATCATGGCTCCTCCTGAGAACACATGTTTAACCACAAATGGCCCTTCGTACGTAGGGGTCCAATTACCCCTTGGATCACTCTGGGGAAGGATGATTCGCTTGATTACCAGATCCCCAACTTGATATTCTTGTGGTCTGACCTTTTTGTTAAATGCCCTGATCATCCGTTTCTGATACGTCTGACCATGACAAATAGCAGCAAGTCTCTTTTTGTCAATTAAGTTTAGCTGATCAAGTCGTGTCTGGATCCAATCATCTTCGTTCAGATCTGCATCCTTCATTATCCGGAGAGAGGGTATTTGCACTTCGATCGGTAAGACTGCCTCCATACCGTAGACGAAAGAGAAAGGAGTTGCCCCGGTTGACGTCCTGGCTGACGTACGGTACCCATGTAGAGCAAACGGTAACATCTCGTGCCAATCTTTATAAGTCACTGTCATCTTCTGCACGATTTTCTTAATGTTCTTATTCGCTGCTTCTACATCCCCATTCATCTTCGGTCTATAAGGAGAAGAGTTGTGGTGCTGTATCTTAAACTGCTCGCAGAGCTCAGTGATCATCTTGTTATTTAGATTGGTACCGTTGTCTATAATAATCCTTTCTGGGACGCCGTATCGACAGATCAGGTTGTGCCGAATGAACCGTGCCACAACGGTCTTGGTTACCGTAGCGTAGGAAGCTGCTTCAACCCACTTCGTGAAGTAATCAATCGCTACCAGGATGAAGCGATGCCCATTGGATGCCGTAGGTTTAATCTCACCGATCATGTCAATGCCCCACATTGCAAAAGGCCAAGGTGCAGTCGAGACATTCAGAGGAACTGGAGGAACATGCACCTTGTCTGTATATATCTGGCATTTATGGCATGTTCGAGAGTGTTGGTAACAGTCGGCTTCCATTGTGGACCAGAAATACCCTGCCCGAAGGATTTTCTTTGCCATAGTGTGTCCACTGGAATGTGTTCCGAAGGTCCCTTCATGTAGCTCTTCCATGATCCTTTCTGCTTCAGTTTTATCCACACAATGCAGTAAGGTCGAATCATGGTTTCGCTTATACAGAATGTCGTTGCTAAGGAAGAACTTCCCTGCGAACCTTCTCAGAAACTTCTTATCATTGACAGATGCACCCTCAGGGTATTCCTGAGCTTCCAGGTATCTCTTCACCTCATGGTACCAAGGCTTCTCAGTCACCAATTCAGTCTCGAGATCACAACAGTATGCCGGTTCGTCCAGTTTCCAGATGATGATCCGGGGAGCCTCATTGTCCCATTTGACCTTGAACATAGAAGACATCGTAGCTAACGCGTTCGCTAACTTATTCTCCTCTCTCGGAAAGTGTTCAAAGGTTATCTCTGTGAAGTGGGGGATCAAGGTCAACACACATTCTCTGTAAGGAATAAGATTCGGATGTTTCGTATCCCACTCTCCTTTGATCTGATTGATCACGAGAGCGGAATCTCCGAAGACACTCAGAAACTTGATCCTTAAGTCAATCGCAGCTTGGAGACCCATGATGCATGCCTCATACTCCGCCATGTTGTTGGTGCAGTTGAAACATAGTCGGGCAGTGAGTGGAGTATGAGTGCCTTGAGGGGATATTATCACAGCGCCGATACCGTTACCCAAAGCATTGGAGGCTCCGTCAAAGTGCATGGACCATCGGGATCCTTCCTCAGGTCCTTCATCCGGTCCAGGTACCTCACAATCAGTCACTATCATGATGCTCTCGTCTGGAAACTCGAAGTTCATTGATTGATAGTCATCTACTGCCTGATGTGCCAAGTGGTCTGCCAATACACTTCCTTTGATGGATTTCTGAGTCGTGTACTGGATGTCGTATTCTGTCAAGATCATTTGCCATCTTGCTATCCTCCCAGACAGAGCAGGCTTTTCAAATATATACTTTATTGGATCCATCTTTGAGATCAACAAGGTAGTGTGAGTCAGCATATACTGTCTCAGCCGGCGAGCAGCCCATACCAAAGCGCAGCAAGTTTTCTCAAGCAGTGAGTATCGGGTCTCACAGTCGGTAAACTTTTTGCTAAGGTAATAAATGGCATGCTCTTTTCGGCCAGACTCGTCATGCTGCCCCAGCACACACCCCATTGAGTTGTCAAGTACTATCAGGTATAATATCAGAGGTCTCCCCTTAACCGGTTGCATAAGAACGGGTGGTTCTTGGAGATACTCCTTGATTCTGTCAAAAGCAGCCTGACATTCATCATTCCAACGTACTACCTGATCTTTCTTCAGCAGCTTGAAGATTGGTTCACAGGTAGCAGTTAGGTGTGAGATGAACCGAGCAATGTAATTCAGGCGTCCTAAAAAGCCTCTGACCTCTTTCTCTGTCTTAGGAACTGGCATCTCTTGAATTGCTTTAACTTTGGCAGGGTCCACTTGAATACCCTTATCACTTACAACGAAGCCTAGCAACTTTCCAGATCTTACCCCGAAGGTGCACTTGTTCGGGTTCAACCTCAGCTTGTACGATTTCAACCGGTCAAACAGTTTCTGCAGATGATCAAGGTGTTCCTCCTCAGTCTGGGACCTTGCGATCATGTCGTCAACATACACTTCTATCTCATGATGGATCATGTCATGAAATAAAGCAACCATGGCACGTTGGTAGGTTGCCCCAGCATTTTTCAGTCCAAAAGGCATGACCTTGTAGCAGAAGGTGCCCCACTGAGTAACAAAGGTAGTTTTTTCCATGTCTTCAGGTGCCATCTTGATCTGATTATAACCTGAAAAGCCATCCATGAAAGAGAACACTTTGTGTTGAGCCGTATTTTCAACAAGAACATCAATGTGAGGTAGAGGAAAGTCATCTTTGGGGCTGGCCCTATTCAGATCCCTGTAATCGACACACATTCTGACCTTACCATCTTTCTTTGGCACCGGCACCATGTTGGCCACCCACTGAGGGTAAGAAGTCACTCCAAGAAAGCCGGCATCGAACTGTTTCATAACCTCAGCTTTGATCTTTTCAGACATCTCTTGACGCATACGGCAGACCTTTTGCTTAACCGGAGGGCAGTCTTCCTTGGTAGGCAAGTGATGGACCACAATGTCAGTATCCAAACCAGGCATGTCTTCGTAGGACCAGGCGAAGATCTCCATATAGTCATGTAGCATCTGAGTCAACCGTTGCTTCACGCTGAGCTCTAAGTTGGCACCAATCTTTACCTCCTTTCTGTCTGTATCAGTACCCAGGTTTATTGTTTCCACTGGCTCTTCATGTGGTTGAATTGCCCTCTCTTCCTGAAGTAACAGTCTTGCAAGCTCGCCAGGAACTTCGCAATCATCTTCACCTTCGTCTTCGGCTAAGTTGATCGGATTTTTGAAGTCATAACTGGCAGTAGCGGAGTCGTTACCAGTGAGATCCAGAGTGGATTGGAACCTGTATGAGTGAGTGTGTGTAAATACAGTTGTTTTGCAATATATAAAGAAAGGAAAGAGAGAAAAGGAGCATAAGATTTGAAATGCGAGAAAACGTCCAAGATCTTTATTCATGATATATGAGATGACAATTAATATACCCTCACAAATGAAGCCAACGGCGCCTCGGGTAAGACACCGGGCCATAGAGTTTCAAATCATTGTTTATTACAAATAACAAAACAAAGGAGTTTATTACTGCGTAACAAAAGTAACAGGAGTATGATCCTTAGCAGTCCAATTGGTCAATCCGCCATCAGTCGTCGGGTAGATCCAGCTTTCAAACTCTGACTCTTCCACCTCATCTTCATCCCCAATGGCATTCACTCCTGGGTTGGTAATGAGCACAGGAGGTTTTCTAGTCTTGGCTTTGCGCACAGCCTTTTGACCCTCTGCAGTAAAACCCAGTCCAAACTTGTCAGTTTTTTGTGTAAAATCAGGGAGCCTGCCCCAGTTAGCACATTCACCTTTCTTGATCACAGCCCGGGCATCCTTCAAGGAAGCCATCTTCAAAGGAACATCCTCTTCGACCACTATTTCCGCTGCTGCCAATGTTGGAGTTACCTCTTCGAAATGCTGAAAGGGGGTTTCAATAAACTCCCCGTCCATCTCAATATACCTGAAGGAATTCAAATGGCTCACCATATACTCCTCTCCCTGCACAGTGACAATCTTCCCTCTGACGGGATACTTGAGCTTCTGGTGCAGGGTAGAGGTCACTGCCCCAGCTTTGTGGATCCAAGGTCGACCCAGTAGACAAGAATACGATGGATGGATATCCATCACATAGAAAGTAGAGTCGAATACTTGAGAACCCACACGAATAGGAATGTCTACCTCTCCATGAACCATCCTCTTAGAACCGTCAAAGGCTCTGACGATGATATTGCTAGGTTTCAGCTCCAGGCCTTCACAATCCAAACGGTCTAAGGCCTTCTTGGGTAGCACATTCAGGGAAGAACCAGTGTCCACCAACACGTGCGCAAGAGTAGTGCCCCTGCATTCAATAGAGACATACAGGGCGTCGTTGTGGTCCTTTCCCTTAGCAGTAAGGTCAGCATCCGAGAAACCCAAACCATTGTCGGCTGTCAAATTGGCTACGCAATCAGTAAACTGGACAGCAGATGTCTCCTGTGGCACATGGGCCGTCTTGAGGAATGAAATCGGGGCCTTAGCATGGGCCTCTGAGCACAGTAGCAAAGAGAGCATAGAGATCTTGGAGGGGGTATGCCCCAGATGCTCGACAACATTAAAGTCACTCTTCTTGATTATTTTCAGGATTTCCTCCATCTCTTGTTGGGAGGCCTCAGCATTCACAGATTTTGGCGCCTCCATCCGGGCAGGCTCATCTTCAATCCCTTTGTCCCGAGCATTAGATGACTCGGCAGCAGGGGAAACAACTTGATCAGAACTGGGAACAGGTACACTTGTAGGTGTTATAGTGAGAGGTCTTCGAATGGCTGGCGGTGCAATGTCAGGCAAGAAGAGCCTGCCACTGCGGGTTACTTTGGCTGGACCAGTGATATTGCTGATGCTTGTGCCAGTGTTGAACTCTTGCTTGATTCCATGTACATACACATCTGCCCCATAGTGCCATGGGACAGCCTTATCGGATTCATAGGGGAGAGACCCCGGAACAGTAATAACAACGGGTGCGACAGTCATGGTTTTAACCGGCTTCCTTGGGAGAGCCTTGATCGGATTATTAAAGATTGTAACAACAGAAACTTCTTCCACCGGAACAAACTGAACAGCAGTCTTCTTGAACAGAATCTCTTTGCTGTCCATCAGGCTTTAGATGCCCAACTTCAGCAAAGGACAACCAGAAAGGGAAACAGCACAGAAAAGGCAACCTTCACTGCAACCCGGAAATAAACCGGCTGACAGTAGGTTCCTCTTAACAGTCATCAAGGGAGTAGCTACATCATTCACAGAAACGGCATATACCTCTTCATCAACGGCATTTACTCCATGCTGGGGCATAGGAGCAGTCACCACATTTGTCCTCTCAGGAGCTTCAAACTGTATCTCTTTTGCGTCAATAAGGTCTTGCACCTTATTCCTTAAGGACCAACAATCATCAGTAGAATGCCCCGGGCTATCGGAGTGATAAGCACAATGGGCATTTGGGTTGTACTTGGGAGAGGCAGTGTTTACAACCTTCGGGGCTTCCCTAACAGTCACCAAATTGGTGGATAGTAATTGCGGCAAGATTTGCGATAGAGTCATACTTATCCGGGTAAACTCTCTTCTGGGTCTTTCAGCCCTTTGAGGATTGGTTTGCCGAGGAGCGGCAGCAGGCTTAGCAATCATCACCGCGTTGACAGACTGGCGGCGCTCAGGTTTCTCTTGTCTTCTAGACCCATATACCGCACTGGCCTCCTTCTTAAAGGGCTTCTTCTCAGAACTTGCAGATGCACCCTTCTGAATTTTGCCGGACTTCATTCCAGCCTCTATTCTCTCTCCAGTCAGAATAAGATCAGTGAACCCTGCCGACGAATTCCCGATAAGATGATTGAAAAATGGCCCAGATAGGGTCCCCAAGAACATGTCTACCAACTCCCGGTCAGTTAACGGAGGCTGCACCCTGCCATCCAGATCCCTCCACTTATGTGCATATTCTTTAAAACCTTCGCTTGATCCTAGCGACATACCCTGGAGTTAGGTACGTGTAGGAGCAAGGTCGGCATTATATTGATACTGCTTGTAAAAAGCAGTAGCCAACTCCTCCCAGTTACGAACTTTGGTCCCATCCAGCTGATAGAACCATTCGAGATGAGTCCCTGAAAGACTCTCCTGGAAGAAGTGGATCCACAAGTTCTTGTCCACTGAGTACGGTTGAATCTTCCGCACATAAGATCTGAGGTGTAGCTTGGGACAAGACGCCCCGTCGTACTTGGTAAAAGATGGTGCTTTGAACTTGTGAGGAATAATAACACCAGTAGATAAGCCCAAGTCTCCGAAATCCAGCCCAGACACCAGTTGGATCTCCATTGCATTCAGTCTGTCTTCCAACTGCTTATACCGGTCTTCAGCCGGAGGATACTGTTCCTCATTAAAGTCAGTCTCGTTGTCAGATACTACTGGACTAGGACCTTTTCCCCCTTGGGGACTGCTCTTGCCTATAGAAGAACCAGCCTCTTCATTCTGCAGAGTGTTGCCAAACCTTCGGCCCGAGTTGAAAAGAACAGTTCTCTTCTTCTTCTTCTTCTCCTTCTTCAGGAGTAAAGCCTTCAGCTCTTCTTGGCCTTGAGCCAAACCCATGATCAGTTCCTGAAATTGCGCGTTCTGCGCCTGAAGAGCCTTGATAGACATCTCGGTTGATGATGAGTCAGGGTTCATGATGCTGAAATAAACTGCGAAGAACAGTAAGCAACCTGAAAAGAAGAAAACCTGCTATGCACATGATGAATGGAATGCGTATGATTTATGTTTTCAAAGACAATCGGGAATCAACTTTGTAAACAAAAGGAACACACTTCATTAGATTCAACTTTGAAACTTAAATTGTTCAACAGGTTGCCCTTAGGCGTTACATAAAAGGGAAATACTGAAAAGGGAAATAAAACTGTAAAAGAACATCCAAAGCTCCTTATTGATCCCATGGTCTCCTCTTCTCAGTACGGATGTAATCATTCAGAGCTCGCTCATTCTCCAACTGCTTTGTCAGCTTCTGGATCTTCAATTCCTGCTCGTTGAACTTTTCCCGGTAAGAATCCCGCTCTTCTCGTAGTTGCGACCAAGACCTCTTTAATGTCTCATAATCAGTAGGTATCTGAGGAGGGAGGACAGTTGGAGGAACACCATCTTTGTCAGGATACTCAAGAATGATAGGTCTGACGGCTTCGTATGGCATACCTAACTTCTGAGCACGGATACGAACCCATTTGTAGTAGGCTTCCATAGGTAGAGAAGTCTTTGGCCCCAACTCTTGTGGGTCAGCTTTATGAACTTTATCCCAAGCCTTGATGAACCTACGACGCAGCTCGTCACTATCCACCTGAAACTCAAAACTGATGTGAGGCACCAACATCTCATAGGGTCCTACTCTTCTGGCCCTTCCAAACTGACGGAGCGCTAGACATGGATTGTAAGAGATTCCTCCTTGAGTACCAATCAAAGGAACATTAGGGTATTCTCCGCAACGATCAATAACAGCTATCTCATCCAAACCTCTGAAAGTCCAAATGATGTCCTTATCAGTGAGAGACATTAACCTATGAGCCCAACCTCTTCCTTCTTGGTTCTTCAGCACGAACTTAGGGAGGTGCGAAATAAACCACCTCACCAATAAAGGGATACAACACCATAGAGTTCCTCGTCTTCGGGCAGTACGAGCATGAAGTTGTTGCAGGATGTCACCCAAGAGAGTGGGCACAGGGTTCTGAGACATGAAGATCCTTATGGCAGTGACATTGATGAAGTTGTCAGGATTAGGAAACAAGACTAGCCCATAGATTAAGAGAGCTAGGATGTCTTCATATGCCCTAAAGTCCAAGTCATTCCAGAAACTGTTAGCTTTACCAATCAGAAACTTGGCCAAGAAACCCTTAACTCCGCTTCTAGTCACCCAATTGTCCATTACTTCTTGATGTGTCAAAGGAAGATCTGCAGCAACCTCCTCAAGCCTGAGGGTCTTTTCCCAACCAGTGAAGGGAGTCTGATCCAAGATAGGGATACCAAGCAAATCAAAGAACTCTTCCAGGGTAGGGACCAGCTGGAAGTCTTGAAAGGTGAAGCACTGGTACAGAGGGTCATAGAACTGGGTCAGGACACTCATCAACTATTGATCCCGCTTTGCAGTGACTAAACTGAGAAGAGAACCATGCCTCTGGATGAAGGAAGTGGTATTTGGAATTCTGCTAACCAACTCTTCAAGCAACTCAGGTGGGTGAACAAAGTTGAACCGGATAGTATTCCTTCGCACAGGCATCATGATGTCCTACAAAACAGAGCAAAGGTGAAACCCTCTTGTCTTTGAAATGGTCAGTCCTTATGCAGGATGCATGCAATGCTCATGATGTTATGATGTTATGATAAAGCACACCACAAATAGTTACAAAGGCACACATGTAAAGGCACACAAGTCACACAAGACAAACCCTTAAAGTTTAGGCCAGGATGAGGTCTAGGTATTACCCTCTTTCAGTTTGTTGGTTCATACCTGTCCTATCAAAAGTAACCGGGTTCTTAGAGGATCCCAATATCATTGACTACCCTCAATCGGTCATAACTAAAGCATCGCAATCTTTTCTTGCAGCCAGAACCATCACGAGAGTTTAGCCTCAACGGGCGTAGCATACTGCTACTGTTCTAATGGCCAAGTTGTGTCATTTAAGGTTCTAAGGTCTGTTGGTGCTTAATGACTCCTCAGAAGACCCATATTCTCCTCGTTGCGACACAAGGGATATCGGTACAGACCAAGGTGCCACACCAACGTAGCCACTGCTTCACTCATGTCGGTCTACGCCGGACAGGTCCCTCACAGCTTATGCTACCTAAACAGGGTATCCCCAGATCTGGGTTAGGATCTATGTAACTCCCATGCAACCCACAATTTAAAGCAAGCAAGTCAATACAATTGAAAACACAGTTATGAACTATCCTAAGGTACACCTCACTTTAAGTTTAGGTCCCCAGCAGAGTCGTCAGTTCTGTGATCGGTGGATCTGGAACTGACTGTTTAACGCTGGTTCGCGAAATGTCGCGGTAAGCAAGAGTCGCCACCGTCTTTTATTTTCTCCAAATGGAAAGGACAAAAGCACAGAAAAATTCCTTATAGAGATTGCTCTCGGTTCGGGAGGTAGATTATAGAAAGGGAAGGTGTTAGCACCCTTTCTATCCATGGTTATCCATGGGCTCTTAGATACTTGCTCATTTGTGTTTTCAAAATTGTTTGTTTGCTTTTCAACTGTGGGTTTTAAAAAGTTTCTTTGAAAATTTCAGTTCGACTCTTGTATCAGTCCTCAAGAGTGTTTGAAAAGTTGCTTTCGAAAGCTTTTTGAAAAGTGTCGGTGCGAAAAGTATTTTTTGATTTGTTTTGAAATTAGAGCAAGTATCTAGAGTCGTCTACCTACCCTAAGGAATTCGTCTGTGTAAATGTCCTTAAAGTAATGCCATCCCACCATTGAGAGGTAGGTAGCACCACCGTTGGAGGTGTTCGGGTCAATTCGAAGGTTCGGGACATGGTGATCACCGGAGCAATAAGAAGACACCTTAGAAGCTACCCTCATGCCATGTTCATGGACATGAGGACTTACTTAAACGTCCTCTACTCGATGACCACCTTTCGAGGGGCAAGGCAACAGTGAGACGTACCCTAGGGGTGGTGTGTGATTTGTGTGTCGTTTTCAGATATTTTTGTCTTGTTCATGCATTGGTGGTCTACGCGTTGCTTTTATTTTGGCATTCATTCTTTCATGCGAGTTATTAACAGTTTAAAAGATGCGGAATTAAAAGTCCTACGCTATTACAAAGGCGCGGGTCTACATTGCCAAATTAATCCAAGACCCGATTTGAAATAAAATAAAATGCGGAAAGATAAATATCCTAATTAATCTATTACATAGCTTTGGGAGAATTACATGAAATTTATAAAAGGAAATAAAATAAGCGCGCGAAATAGAATTGTGATCGAATGCGAGGGCGTTGGACCCTTTTAAGGAGATTAAATTATAATTAATAAATTAATTAAGTTAAATGAGAAAAAAGAAACTATTTTTAAGTTTTTTGTATTTATGGATTTTAAGAAAATTAATGGAATTAAAACCTAATTCTAAACTATTTTTAATTTATTAAAAAATGTTAAAATTAAACCTAGAATTAACTTAATTATTTAATGGCAAATTTATTTACAAAAATAAATAATTAATTATTAATAATGGTGAAAGAAAAGAAAAAAAAGATAAAAGTATTTAAAACCCTAATTCTACATTTTTTTAATTTATTTAAGAAAATATTGAAATTAAACCTAGAATTAAAAACTAAATTAATGAATAAAACTTATTTACAAAAATGCATTTAAATGAAATATATTTATATTTTGTCTTTTCTGATTTTTTTTGGTATTTTTTATGTTAAAGAAAACAAATTAATTTAAAGGATTAAATTAAAACTAAATAAAACAAATAAAATAGGAAAAATAAAAAGAATGAAAGAAAGCAAACCAATGGGGGGTGTTGACCCCAATTTGGAGGTTATGTTGCCAGCAATTAGGCCCAATCATTGGAGGCCTGGTTGACTTTCCTGAGAGGCGTGTGGCTTGGTTGACCTATGCACATGGTATTCTTCAGATCATGGCCATTGGATTGATCTCAGTGGCCATGTGGCAAGCTTGGATGGTGGATGTATGATGAACCCCTGGGCGTACACTGCATGAGATCAAGTGAGAACAAAATTCATTGAAAAATATGGGGGACCTGGGAATTGAACCCAGGTCCCAAGGCTTGCCAGCGCTACGTTCCACCAACTGAGCTGCTTTGTTACTTTGTAATGATAATGGATAACAATTAATATATAAAAAACAAAACGCTAATGCTATTAATCAAAGAAAACGCGCTAAAGTTTGAATAACCCTATCACATTGAGACAAGTCATCATCTTCTCCACTCGTTTGCTTTTGGCCTGAAAAATAAAACAAGATTGTGGGGGTTTTAAACCCCCACTACATGATGCATGAAAAAATAGCGAATAGGCCGTCGTTGATCATAAATTGATCGCGAGGTATGGAATTGATTAGTCATGAGCTTCTGGTTTCAATGGCGTGGGTCTCGTGGTCTGATTTTTCCTGAAGAGGAAACCCCTAATTTTGCAGCTCTGAAACCCTAGTAAGCTTCAATGGTAACTTTGCATATAGGCCATGAAAACTCAATTAAACAATGTCAATAGACTCAAAAGGTCCATATTAGTACAAAACAACAATTAAACTGTATGGAAAATGCCCAGAAATTAAAATACGATTATGCATAAAGTATGAGAAATTTCGACTTCTATATACCAATTCTTGATGCTAGGAGCGTGGAAAAGGATTCAGTCAGGTTCAGTGATGCCTCAGAAAGCTTTTTGAATTGGTTAGAAGCTTTGAATCGTCCTCTATTGCAGTTTTCAGTTTTGACTTTTTTGGACCAAAATGCAAACTTGGTTTTTGATATGAGGCGCAGCTTTTAGGTCTTAGGCATTAGGTTTTGCATCTGTATATGTATGCCAATAGATTAGGGTTGAAATTTGAGTCAAGAGATCCTTGCATTGATGTATGAAATATTTGATTTTCCATGAATATTTTTTCAAATCTTTTCTATGAATAACATGCCAATTTGCACCAAATCTTCCCTTTTTTGATGTGCACGAATCTTGAGTAACCAATGAGAGCATATGCTGCATAAAAAGATTCAAACACATTTGTTTAGTATTTTTTTCATATTTTATTTTATTAAATGAATTAATGGTGATTAAAAATTCAGATAAATAATAAAAAATGATGAAATAAATCCCCTTTGGGCCAAATGGTCGTGCATAGTCTTTGGATGATGAATCTTGGAAGAAAATGTGGCCCATTAGCAATTTTGAGGCATTTGAAGCAAAGTTGACTTTTCAAAATTCCCAAAAATTTCCCAACTTCCACAAGGCATATCTTGCTCAATTTTTAAGCTTTGATCATGTTCTTGGACATTTTGGAAAGGTATTGAAGTCCTCTAACCAATGCCTTTGGTCCCATGTCATTTTGATTTACCAATCTCAAGTTATGGTCTTTGACTTAAAGTGCCTTTTTGTTGACTTTTGAAAATGACCTATAATGTTGAGATTGATAACTTTTTGTGAGAGCATTTCTTGGACTTGAAGTGTGAAGAGGAGTTGTAGGAAATGTCTTTCTATTCAAAATGAGCTTTTGATGGAATTTTTCTGATGAACCATGTGGAAGTTATGCCTTGGTCAAGTTACAGTTGACTTTTTCAACTGTCCAAATATGGAAACT
Organism: Vicia faba; assembly: GCA_948472305.1. Lineage (NCBI taxonomy): Eukaryota > Viridiplantae > Streptophyta > Magnoliopsida > Fabales > Fabaceae > Vicia > Vicia faba. The sequence continues at coordinate 1,356,444,674 of OX451740.1, forward strand.
TTTGCATCTTGAGACTTTTTGAGCCATGCTTTGAGAATCATGATCAAGAATTGATCAAATGATGTTTGTGGCTTCAAAATAAGATATTGACCAAAAAATTTGACTTTTGACTGTCAAATGACCATTTTTCCCCTACAGTTGACTGTAGGGCAATTAGGGTTTTTGACTGTGCAATTTTGTGCAGTAAGTCTTGAAACTTGGCATGAGGATGCTTGACCATGTTTGTAGGCATGTGGGACTTGTTTGGGCCCTTGGAAACTTCATTTTCCTTGTCAGAACCAAAACCCTAGTTTTGACTGTTAGGAGGCCCTTGAACTGTGCAACCCTTGGGAAGATTTTGAAGCATGTTCTTTGCAAATCTTGAAGAATATGGGAGGGAAAATTTTGGGGTACAAAAAATGTCATCAACATAAATCTGACATACTAACATGTCATTCTTAGCTGTCTTACAGAATAAGGTTGTGTCCACCTTCCCTCTGGTGAATTCCTTTTCTAACAGGAAGTTACTTAGTCTTTCATACCAAGCTCTGGGAGCTTGTTTCAGAGCATAGAGTGACTTCTTTAGTTTGAAAACATATTCTGGATTATTGGAATTCTCAAAACGAGGAGGTTGGTGCACATATACCTCTTCATCTATATAGCCATTTAAGAATGCACTTTTGACATCCATCTGATACAGAGTGATGCCTTTATTAACAGCAAATGATATTAAAAGTCTGATAGATTCTAAACTGGCGACTGGAGTAAAGGTTTCTGTATAGTCTATCCCCTCTTTCTGACTATAACCTTGTGCTACTAGTCGTGCTTTGTTTTTGATGACTTCACCTTGCTCGTTCAGTTTGTTTCTGAACACCCACTTTGTACCAATGACGTTGAATCCTTTTGGTTTGGGAACCAGATCCCATACGTCATTTCTGGTGAATTGATTTAGTTCCTCTTGCATTTCCAGAATCCACTCATTGTCTAGAAGTGCTTCATCAATAGTTGTTGGTTCAATCAGAGAGACCAATCCCATGAGGGATTCTTCAGAGTTTTTGAATGTCAATCTTGTTTTGATTGGATCATCCTTCTTTCCCAGTATTGTATCTTCTGGGTGATCAATGCTGCTTCTGGATAGTCTTTTCTGGAGTTGATCAACAGAAAGTGTTGGATTTCTTGCAGTAACTCTTTCTGATGTTGAGGGAGTATCTTTGTTGAGAACTTCTGATGAGTTATCTTCAGTACCTGTGAGTTCAACTTCCATACCTGCAAGGAATTCATTCTGCTTTAACTTTTTAGAGTCAAACTTATCATCAAACCTAACATTGATTGACTCTTCAACAATTTGTGTTTCTGTATTGTATACTTTGTACCCTCTTGAGCGTTCAGAGTATCCTAACATAATACACTTTTGTGCTTTAGAGTCAAACATGTTCAAATAATTTTTTGTATTCAGAATAAAGCATGTGCATCCAAATGGATGAAAATAATAAATGTTGGGCTTTTTGTTCTTCCACAATTCATATGGAGTCTTTTCCAGAATAGGTCTTATGGAGATTCTATTTTGAATGTAACATGTTGTGTTAATTACCTCTTCCCAGAAGATCTTAGCAACGTTAGCCTCGTTGATCATGGTTTTGGAAATTTCTTGCAATGTTCTGTTCTTTCGTTCTATAACTCCATTTTGCTAGGGAGTTCTAGGATAAGAGAAGTCATGCAAGATGCCTTTTTCATTAAAAAATAATTCCAAACTTTTATTTTCAAATTCCCGACCATGATCACTTCTGACTTTGACAATTCTAAGATCCTTTTCATTCTGAACTTGGTTGCAGAAGGTAACAAACACAGAGTGTGACTCGTCCTTGTGTCTTAAGAACTTTACCCATGTCCATCTGCTATAGTCATCTACGATTACTAACCCATACTTCTTGCCACTGACTGAAGCAGTTTTTACTGGTCCAAATAAGTTAATGTGCAGAAGTTCTGATGGCTTAGAGGTGGAAACAACATTTTTGGATTTGAAAGCAGGTTTTGCAAATTTGCCTTTCGGACATGCTTCACACAGAGCATCTGAGTTGAACTTCAAATTAGGAAGTCCTCTGACCAGATTGAGTTTGTTAATCTGAGATATTCTTCTCATACTAACATGCCCCAATCTTCTGTGCCAGACCCATTGCTCGTTGTTAACAGAAAGTAGGCATTTTACATTCTTACTCTTTAGTTCAGAAAGTTTTATTTTATAAATGTTGTTTTTCCTCTTTCCATTATATAGGATAGTCCCATATTTCTGACTAACAGCTTTGCATGAATTTTGATTGAAGATTATATCATAACCATTATCACTTAATTGACGTATGGATAACAGGTTATGCATTAATCCATCAACTAATAATACATTACTTATAGAGGGAAGATTTCCATTACCTACTATTCTAGAGCCAATGATCTTTCCTCTTTGATTACCTCCAAAGCCCACGTAGCCTCCAGGCTTAAGTTCCAGGATTTGGAACATATGCCTTCTTCCCGTCATGTGTCGCGAGCAGCCAGAGTCCAGGTACCATGATTGGTGTCTTAGCCTTGCTGCTAAAGATATCTTCTACATGTATAATTTTATCCTTAGGTACCCACATTTTCTTGGGTCCTGATTTGTTAGTTTTACCAAAATTCTGATTGAATTTTGTTTGACAGAATAATCACTACTTGTGTATTTTATGTCATGTGTGTGCCCATATATAAAATGTGAATTGAGTGGTGTGCATTTTATAACTAAGTCCATGGCATTTTTAGGTGTAGATACCTTACCTTGATATTCTATCCCTTTTCTGCCATTTCTGCTAACTCCATACATCATTGAAGCCATCTTGCTTCTGTCTATGTTTTTAGCTAGAAACTTCTGAAAACTGTGATCATACTCTTTGATGATCTCATCAGCATTGCTGGGAGTTTCAGAGATTGTTTCCTTCTGAGAGTTTTGCAAATAATTTTCTAATTTTGAAATTTTTTCTTTTAACTCAGAATTCTCTAATCTGAGACTCTCATACTTTTCAGATTCAGAGGCAAGATTCCTTTTCAGGTTCCTGAATTTGACTCTGATTTGCTGATACCTTTCCATAATTTCATTTAGACTTTCTGCAAGTTCAGCCTTAGTAAAGTTTATGGTAAAGACAGGAAATACCACTTCAGTGTCTGATTCTAAGTCTGAACCAGAAGCTTCACTATCTTCTGATACGTTTGCCATGAGAGCTATGTTTGCTCTTTCATCATCTGATTTTGAGTCAGCTTCAGATGTGTCAGAATCATCCCATGTAGCCATGAGACTTTTCTTCTTTTCCTTGAAGAACTTCTTTTTGGGATTTTCCTTCTGAAGCTTTGGGAAGTCACTTTTGTAGTGCCCTTGCTCGTTACATTCATAGCAGATGATGTCCTTGTTGTTTGGCTTTCTGTATTCTGAAGAACCATCAGATCCTCTGTGTCTAGAGGAAGACTCTGACTTTCTGTATCTGGAGGAGGATTCATTCCGATTCTCTGATCTTCTGGGATTTCTGAACATTCTTTGTCTCTGCTTCCACAGTTGGTTCACCCTTATGGAAAGGAGAGACAGTTCATCCTCTTCTGATAAGGATCCATCAGAAGTTTCTTCCACAGCCTGCAAAACCTTAGAGTCAGATTTTCTGTTATATTTTAAAGCTAATGGCTTACCTTGATTTTGAGGCTCATCTTCTTCTAGCTCTATCTCATGACTTCTGAGGGAGCTAACAAGTTCCTCCAGAGAAATTTTGTTGAGATCTTTGGCTAGCTTGAGTGCTGTGACCATTGGCCTCCATTGTTTGGGCAAGCTTCTGATGATATTCTTAACGTGATCAGCAATAGAATACCCTTTGTCAAGAACCTTTAGTCCAGCAACAAGAATTTGGAATCTTGAAAACATAGTTTTTATTGATTCACTATCTTCCATCTTGAATGCCTCATACTTCTGAATGAGCGCAAGGGCCTTGGTTTCTTTGACTTGAATGTTGCCTTCATGCGTCATTCTCAGAGAGTCAAACATGTTCTTGGTAGTCTCTCTGTTTGATATTTTCTCATATTCTGAGTATGAGATGGCGCTGAGAAGTATTGTTCTGGCCTTGTGATGGTTTCTGAATTCACGCTTTTGCTGATCATACATCATTTTGATGTCTATCTTCTGACTACGTCCATCCACTGGGTGCGTGTATCCATCAGTCACCATGTCCCACAGATCAGCATCATGAGCCAGAAAGAAAATCTCAATTTTGTCTTTCTAGTAGTCAAAGTTTTCTCCATCAAAGACTGGAGGTTTGCCACTGAATCTGTCCTTGTCTTCATGGTTGTCATTGCTGATGTTTTAGCTTGGTCCCACCATAGTGTTTTTCTAAAGCTTGTATCTTGTACTGACACGGTTAAGTGTTTAAGCTCAGAACCAGGCGCTCTGATGCCAATTGAAGATGTGAAAAATACAAGAAGGGGGGGTTGAATTGAAAACTTGCAATCTAAAAGCTCAATGACACAGTATTTTTATCCTGGTTCATTTGATCTCAAACTACTCCAGTCCACCCGCCAAGGTGATTTCGCATCTCTCCAACGAGGTCTTAATTCACTAATCTCAACAAGATTACAAAGGTTACTTTAACAACTGTTAAAGTCTTCTTGAGTACAACCACAATCTGGTTAATCTCAAGGAACATTGTTTCAATGCAATTATACAAGATGTATGTTGTTGTTTTTCTAACAAAAACTGTTTATCACAACTGTAATAAATTACACAGGATTATAGCTTGGAAATATAAAGAATATTGCTTGTAGCTTTGAATATGCGTGAGTGATAATATCGCAAAAATCATTATTGATTTTGAAAGCTGACTTTGTTTATATAGGCAGTGGAATGACGTTGATCATAAAGCATGTTTAATGTCATTAACACACTTTCCATTTGGAGAATATCCTATCTGAAAGAAGCCGTTGGAATTGATGTTGTCTTGAATGATCAGTAACGCTTCAGAATCTTGTCTCCTTACTTGCTGATGACGCTTCAGAATATTGATGACTTAGATTGGTATGTTCTTGTTCAGAGTCAGAGTTTACTTTGATTAAGCGCTAGTTCTGTTCATCAATCTTCAGCGCATGTTCTGATTGCTTCAGTGTGTAGCTCTTATGGCTTATCTTCTGATGCTGATATGATCAGAACTTCTGCATACATAAAACATAATTTTTAAGGTGCATATTTGTTCTTTGTATTTATTTATTATTTGCATTTGTTATCATCAAAACTCTAACCAAGGGTTGTAGAATCAAACTATGTTCTAACATCATGCCTATGCTGGTTAGTCTGCTAAGGCGCCAGATTAGAGATCAGTACTGCCTCCACAGATTGTTCCAGTTACTCTTATTACAACCCTTCTAGACGTACACAGCATTGGGTTCCCTCTTTTCATTATAAGGCTTTTTCACAGCATTTGAAGATGTAATGACGTGGATTTTTCCACTTCTGATTCCATTCTCAACACGTTCCCCTATGAGTATTAATTCAGTGAAACCAGTTGAAGAACTCCCAAGCATATGATTGTAGAAATGACATGTCAGTGTGCTCATGAACATGTCAACCAACTCCCTATCAGCCAAAGGAAGTTGGACTTTATCCATAAGATCTCTCCACTTCTGGGCATACTCTTTAAAGCCTTAATCAGAACTCATGGTCATACTTTGTAGTTGCATACGGGTTGGTGCAAGATCATCATTATACTGGTATTGCTTATAGAAATCATCATCCAAATCCCCTCAAGTGTTAATATTGGTCCCTTCTAGTTGATAAAACCATTCCAACTGTGTTTCAGCAAGGCTCTTTTGAAATAAATGAACCCATAGCTTCTTGTCAGTAGTGTGCGGTTCGATTTTCTGAACATAAGACCTCAAATGCGGCTTTGGACAAGAAATGCCATCATACTTGGAAAAGGTAGGAGTCTTCAACTTAGGAGGAATGACAACTCTTGAAACCATACCCAAATCATCAAAATTCAATCCAGACACCTTTTGGATCTCCATAGCTCTTAGTCGCTCTTCCAACAGTTTGTATTTCTCATCAGTAGGGGGATAATTCTCATCCAAGTAATCATCTTCCTCTTCATTAGGACATTTGTTAGAACCAGGATTTCTTCTTTCAGTCTTCACACTCTTATGGTATTCGTCCTACTTGTCATCTTCATCAGATGGGATGTTAAGATCTCGAGCTTGCTTTACTGGACCTCTGAATCTTCTGCCCATGTTAAGAACTCCAATTAGTTTCTTTGCTTTCTTCTTTTTGTCGTTGGTGACAAGTACTTTCAATTCTTCCTGCCCCTTGGCTAAGTTCAGGAACATCTGCTGAAATTGGGCATTTTGAGCTTGGAGGTCTTTGACTATTTGTTCAACATCCATTTTTTTATGCTGAAATAAACAGCCAGAAGATGAGAAAACTTGTCTTGAAAGTACCTATTATGTAATGAGATGCATGATATGTAGATGCAAATGTAATGTTTTCAAGGATCTCACGGGAATTAAAAATTTAAAATGAATCTGGTCGCAACTTTAACTTGTGGAACTTTGAGTCTTTATTTTTGGACATCCTTCTTTAAGAATCAAGCTCCCCATATCAAGTGGGTCCTATCCTCTGACTCAAAAGAACTTACTTTGATATTCTACGACATCCGAATAAAGGAAAATAAATCCTCTTGCCCCTTGCTAGCAATCTGGCTCATGATATCCTGCACCAAAGATCCCTAAGATCCTTGAAATGGTTAGTAAGAATGTCATGTCATATGTTATGATGTCATGATGTTATGATGTTATGATGTTATGTTCACGTTTAAACAAGGTGCAAACACAAACAAATCACACAAGAGCCTTAGGTTTAAAGGCTTGCATGAGATCCATAGGTAAGTACCCTTCTCTATTGAAGTTAAGTTGGCTCAACCTGTCCTAAAATAGTAATCGGGTTCTAGGGATCTCATAGCATGGATCTTTGTCGAAGGTTTTATTTTAGTACAGCAACTGACTTGCCACCAAAACATCTCACGATTCGAATCTCAATGAGTGTAGCATCGAGTATCAACCAACCTTGGACTGCACCAAAGTCGATCATCTTAGTATCTTTTAATGGCCAAGATGGATCAATTAAGGTTCTAAAAGTTAGTTTGTTCTAATTACACGACACAAAAGCCTAATGTTATCCTCGACTGACTCAAGGAACATTAGTACAATCCAAAGTGTCGCACTAACCGTAGCCATGACTTCAACCATATCGGTCTACGCCGTACATTTTTCATGATCTATTGCTACTTACCTAAGGCATCCCTAGATCCGGGTGTAGGATCTTACAAGTAAATAAACCCATGTAACCCTTAAATTTAAAGTAAGCAAAGAAAACATTAAAGAAAGTAAAATGATCTAACCCTAAGGTAACCCTTCTTTTTTAAGTAATCCCCAACAGAGTCGCCAATTCAGTAACACAGTGGGAGAACTGACTTTTTTGGTCTTATCCAAAATATGCGGATAGCTAGAGTCGCCACCGACTTTTCTTTTATCCAATATAAGGAAAGGCTGAAAAGAATAGGAAAGACCTTGAAAGATTTTGAGTTCGGTGGGTAAGTTATTAAAAGGGAAGGTGTTAGCACCCTTTTCATCCATAGTTATCTATGGGCTCTTAACTGCTTAGCTCACTTTTAAAATTTGCTTTATGTATGTGATTTGAAATTATTTTGAATAGTCAAAGTAAGGATACCTTTGTAATGATTCTTGTATTAGTCCTCAAGAATGCGTACAAAGTTTTTTTTTGAAAATATTTGTTCAAAAGTGTAGTGTGAGAAATGTTTTGTTCGTGAGAAAAGTTGTGAGCAAGAAATTAGGAGTTTCTTACCCACTAAAGTATGGTGTTTCTTATTATTTTCCTTCTCCATTAGAGATAGTATTATACATACCATTAATTGGTAGGTAATCCCATTTATTAGATGGGAAGGGACAGGCGAATTTTCATCGTATGGTCATTGAAGGAAACATATAGAGATACTTTAGCAATTGTAACGGAGGGACTAGATTATTTTTCATAGGCAACGTCGAAGGGTCATCGAGGGACTGTGATCTTTATTCGAAGGGACTTTGGTAAAGTATCCATATTTTTGAGGGACATGACCATGTTCCCAAAGGCAACAAAGAGAGGTTACCCTAGAGGTGCAAAGTTTGAATAGTGTGTTCAATTCAGTTATTTATCTTGAATTAGGGTTATCTAACGATTTTTTTAGATCTTTCCATACATCCCTAATTACTAGCAGTATAATATATACAGAAAAGTAAAGGTGCGGAAAGTACATCCTAAGCTATTACAGGGCTTTGGGGAAATTACATAAAAAGATGCGGAAATTAAACCCTAGACTATTACATCCCGTAAGAAGTTACATAATAGGAAAAATGCGGAAAGATAAAGCTAAACTATTACAAGAGAGTCGTGCGACCTATACAATTTCTCTAGAGATTTAAATGCGAAAGAAAAAAAATTTGAAAAAAGTTTGAATGTGATTTTCTTATGAAATTAATTTGATATTAATTAAAAAACCTAAGTCTAATTAATTTTAATTAAAAAAACTAAAGTCTAATTAATTTTTTAAATAAATAATGGTTAATTAATTAATAAATTAAAACAAGAGAATTAATTATTAATTAAAAAACCTAAACCTAATTAATTAGGGTTAAAAAAGGTTAGTTTTTAAGTTAATTAAAATAAATTAGGGTTAAAGGAAGGAAAACCAATGAAAATAAGGTGAAAACCAAAATAAGGATAAAACGCATGGGGTGAGTGTTGAACCCACGCCCTCTTGCTTCACAGTTGCATAGCTTGCCAGCAAGCCAAGCGCTGGTTGGTGATAGAGAATAGGTGCAGTGCATAATATATGAAACCTGCAGAAATTGTGAAAATAACAAAAAAAAGGTGCAAAAGGCATGGATCGAACTCACGCTTTTGTATACCAAAGCCTTAGCGCGCGTTCTTGCCACTGGGGTGGCTATTCCATCCGTTAATATAACCAAACAAAATAAATATATTATAAACAAAATAGATGAACCGGAGAAGCGTCGAAGCCCTATCTCCGATCATCTTCTCCGGTGAGCACGTTTTCTCAACCTGTGAAATAAAGCATGTTAATGATCAAGAAAGACCCTACCCCCCTAATTTGAGAGTTGTGAATTCATTGGTGGCCTTAGTTTTGGGTAAAATGTCCTGCACAGTGAGATATAAGGAAAATAAAGCAAATTGGTGCAACCATGGTGATACATGATTCTAGCATTATGGGACTCATGCAAAGGTTCATACCGGCATAGTTTCATCTCAAACATGTTAGCATGGTTAGCTTTAATCAAAACATCATAGAAATTAAAACACAAAATTCTCAAAAATAAGGAAAATGGTGATGTATGTAGGGCATGTTTCAGGAACTTTTGATCATCTAGAATGATCCCAACTTACTCTATAATGTCCCTGGAATCGATTTGAATGGTTGCTTGCCCTTGAAGATGGATGGAACTAGGATTGCAAGTTTGCCCTAGTTTGACAAATTTTGAGATTTTGAGGGTTTGTTCTTGCAAGGTTTTTTCATTGTCCTTTGTCTGAAGATAATGAGCATATATATAGGCAAAGATTAGGTCAAGAATAATGGGCTTGGACATCTTGTAATTATATCTTTTATTTTGTTTGAAAAATAAGTTTAAATCTTTCCAACCTTGAATATTTTTTCTACCAATGAATTCCATGATTTACAGCTTGTCCTTGGGCCTCCAAAATATTTAAAACAAAATCCTTCTAAGCCTTATACCTTCACTTACTATTTATTTGATTTAATTTGCATTTAAATGAATAAAAATTCAAATAAAAGAAATAAAAATCATAAAAAATATGTGAATGGTTTTGGGGGTCCCCTAACATGTCATGAGCACGTTTGAACTTCAATTGGGGTTTCATGCAATTTCACAATATTACCCAACTTGTTCATCTCATAAGTTGGTCAATTATTATCATATGAAGATGATCTATGAATTTTTAGAAATCTCAAGATGTCCCTTACAACTCTCATGTTGATCATTTTTCCATTTGAAGACTTTATCTTGATGTAAATTGCTTTGATAAAAAGTGTCTTCTTGTTCACTTTTGAAATGACCTATAATGTTTTGGCTTATATATCTCAAATGAAGCATTTTGGACTTGAGCTTAGAGAGCCAGAGTTATAGATAATTTAATTTTCTTCAAAATGAGCTTTGGTTGAGAAAAATCTGATGAAGTATGTGAAAGTTATGCTTGGTCAAAGTTCAATTGACTTCTCCTTAAGAAAATCCAAATTTAGTAACTTTTGACTTTTGATGAATATTGAGTTTTCTTGATGAGTTATGATCAACCCTTGATCAAATTATGAATGTAACTTCGAAATATTGATGGTGACCAAAAATCTTGAAGTTTGAATATATGTTGAACACAATTGACTTTTTACCCAATACAGTTGATTCTCAATCATCTGAGCAATTGACTGAGCAAATTTGTGATGTAAGGCTTGAAACATGACGTGAGGATTCTTTAAAGCATATGGGGAACCATGAAACTCACTTGAGGCATTAGAAGTCCAATTTTCCTTGAGAATACCCAAACCCTAGTTGTAGGCCATTGCTTTAGGAGGAGGATACATTTGATCAACTCTTGAGCAATCTTGAATACTTGATAACCTTAGGAGCATGAGAAATTATTTTTAAAATGATAGGGAAAATTTTGGGGTACAACAGCTTCCCCTGTTCAATCTTTCTTCCACATCCGTAGGGAACTTGGTGTTCTCGATATCTCTGATAGGTTGCAACTATACTAAGTTGAATGCTCTTTATTTTATGATTGTATATTCCTTCATAATCTATTATGTCTAATGAAAGCATTAGTGAGGGAAATCATCTTCAATCATCTATGGATGTAATATCGTTCTTATTTATTCGATCACTCTTGATCAGGTGTAAATGTTAAACTTGCTATACAATATGTATTTTTGATCGTTGACATAATTGATATGTGTGTGGGATTTCTATTTATTGTATGAATTGCATGACTTTATATGAAAATCTTGATAATTATATTTTTTTTCTGCATGAGTCGACTCATGGTTAAAGCGGTTGGTGCACACTGAAGCGTTCCCTATTTTTCAAAAATGTGTTTGTATGCGTCAACGCAGGATTTGTTTAGGTTGACGCATCGCTGATTTACTCAGCCTCTCTTTATACGATTTACATCTATTATATGTGTCCATTCTCTATTTTATTACTCTTTCCTCTACTCTCATCCTCTCAAACTCTAAAAACCCTTTCCACTGTCAAACCTTAAAACCCCTTTGTTATGGCTTCATCAAGAGTAACTAAGAAGAGAACTTTCAGCGGTAGTTCCTCTCAAAGACAATCCGACATTCTGGTAAATGCTTTATCTCTTATCTCTGATGATCTTGTTAAAACTTATGAAGAAAAGTTTGGTAACAGGAAAATTGTCAAATAATTTGTGCTTTATATGAAATTTGTGGGTCACGTGCATATTCCAGAAATTATTGAACTACTTAGGTTTCAAAAATTTCATATGTTTCTTGAATGTGATACTCATTATAATGAAGTCTTGGTTAGTTTATTTTATTCGGGTGTTCAAGGGAAGTTTGATAACTTTGACTTTAGGTATAAGATTAATAACAAGTTGTTTAAGGTTGATTCTCATGTTTGGAAATATTTATTTGGTATGTGGCCACAAGAGAGTGATGCTATTAAGACTTTTCATAGTGAGCTTGTTCCCAGTTAAGACTTTAAAAATGATCTAAATTCCATGCTCAAAAACCCATTTAGTAACAGGGTAGTTGCTAGCAATCTGTTTCCTAAGTCTGTTACCACTGGAGCTCTAAATCCACCAGACATGATTCTATTTTGGATCATATGTCACATTATTCATCCCAAGAATGGCGGGCATTCTTGTGTGGATAGTGTTCTACCCTAATTTGTCCCCTAAGATTCCTCTATCATCTCATACCATCACAATGCAACAAGATCACACACTAGGATTTGGTTCTTCTCCTTATCTTTAGCTTTGCTCATGGGGAATCACCAAGCACCTTGACTTGTATTTTGTGAGCATTTATGTCTTGTATTGATTAAATTTTAACTAATAAATACAATGAATGTTTGCTCTAATTGTTGATATCATAGGTGAAAGCACAACCTACTCCACCAAGTTGCTCTACAGGTTCATGAGATTATTCCCATGCCTTCTTCAAACAAAGTTTCATTGAGATTCAAGCCCCATCATTGAAGATACCTTGAATTAATATCATTGAGAAATTATATTATGATCCATCATGCCTCAAGTTGTCAAAGATAGTCCAAATATGTAAGGGTTGATGTAAGAAGTTTGACATAATTGGATAAGTCTTTGATTTCTTGATCACAAGTTCATATCTCCCTCAATTCTCAATATTTGGAAGTGGTTGTGGTTTCTATTGTTCATAATTATCATCCTCAACAACTTCTATTTACATGACAAAAGTATTTTTACAAGGAGGTTTGTCAAAATTGAAAAGGGTTTCCAAGGCATTTTGTTGCTCTATGAGCTAGGGTTTTTTTGGAACTCCAAAGGGCTATATCTTTCTCATCTTTTGGTATTTTTGAGTGATTCTAAAGATATGATTCTCTTTAAAGTGTTACCAATAAATCACTTCAAAAGTTTCAAGAAAACATTGTGTGGAAGATACCTAATGATGAAGAAAGATTACAAGTCCTCTAGATAAACCATCAAAGTCCATTATGTGATTTCAAAAGATCATAACTTTGCCACTTTTATTCTCCTTGAGCCTATTCTTTTTCCATAATGATTTTAAGAATGTGAAATTTAACTCTTCTTTTATGTGCAAAGTTTGAAAATGGATGGAAGATGCCCTAAGGATGCAAAAGATTATAGGTCATCTCATGAATTTTCACCAACTTCAACAAGTCATAACTTTCTCATTTTTTAGAGATTTTAACTGGTTCAAGTCTCAAAATGTCATTCACGAGACCTACTTCATGACATCTTTTTAGTCAAGAGAAAATTTCAAGTGGAAGGACATGTTTGGATGCAAGACATTATAGGTCATTTTTGAAGAAAAAACTTAGAATTTTTCTAAGTACAAAAGTCAACCTCTTTTTCTCAACTTTGACTCATCACAATTTTTAGCTGAAGCATCCATTTGATTCCATTCTTTTCACATTGTAAATCTTGTGATCTCACATTTCCAACGCATCAGGAATCAAGTCTTGAGATGCCCTGAATCATGCACACCATTGATTTGAACATGGTACCTTGAAACTGAAGTTTCACCTTAAGTCAGAATTTGAAATCCTTGATTTGGCTTCTAAACACAAATTTTTTGCGCGCTTTTTCTTCTAATCAAGTTTAAAGAACTTCCAGAAGTGATTAGCACATTAAAACGCAAGCTTTGGATGCGTTTTGATCAAAATTGAAGTCACACTTTTCTTGTTTGCAACTTCACACGATTTTCCTCCAAACTTCATATTTCACACGCTTGAGCATTCAATCAGCTTCCCTATAAATAGAGGGCCATACCTCATTTCCTCAAGCTTAGAGAGCCAGAATCATCCTGCTAAACTTCCTTTTGAACCCAATTTTCTGCAACTTCGAATTTGGTTCTACAGCTTTCCTCAATCCATTTTCTTTGTCAATTCACCTTCCTCGAACCTCACTAAAGCTAACAGAAGAAGAATTAAGCTCTAAGACTTCCTAAATTGTGCTAGCCAAGTAAAGTTTTAGAGCTCTGCAATTGAACTTCAATAGGTAGATTCCCTCACAAATTCTCTCAAACTTTGATATTGTTATGAAGCTCTCATCATCCTGATTCTAGTCGCAACATTTATTTTCAACTAGAAGTGTGTTTTGACCATGAAATTTTAAATCCCTTTTCAAACCTTTCCTTTCAAAACGAATAAGCTACAACTTATATAAATTTTTCGCGAAGGTACCATTGGAATCGTCTTGAAGAGACGAAGTCAATGGTACCGGTATTGTGTTCTAATTTTACCGTTTCAGGGACCTGCAAATCTCGTGGATGGAGAATGAAGATGACCAACGTGTCATCTCTCAACCAATCATAGCATGCCACGCTTTTTTTTCAAATTCTGATTTAACAAATGATTTTGTGTTTTATTCACTAAAGATCATTGGATTAGCTTACTAACGCGTTTTGACTCTCATCCATTGGTCCATAATTTTTTGACTTTATTTTTTATTTCTGATTTTTATATTTAATTTGTTTTAAACTTCAAAAAATCATAGAAAATTCATTTTAACTTCAAAAAATCTGAAAAAAATTATGAAAAATACTTTTGATTATTATTTTTTCACAATTTTACTGTGTTCTGATATTTTTTATAATTTTTCACTTTATTTGAATTGTTTTAAATATTTAAAAATACTTTTCTTAATTTTTAAATTTTGAAAAAAAATAGGGAAGGATTCAATAACCTCTTGACAAATATTGGTGACCTCATTTTATTTTTATTTCTAATTTTATTATTTTTCATTATTTTTGGTTTATTTTTCCTATTTTTTTAATTTTAAAAATATTTTATGACTTTAAAAAATTGCCAAAAATTTTATAAAATATTTGAGCTCATTTCTGATTTTTCTATGGTCTCATTGAATTTTTTTTGGATGATTTGAATATAGTTGCTATTTTCTCCTCTTATTTTCATTTTTAATTTATTTTAAAAAAAATCTTTTTCTTTATTATTAAATACAATTTTATTTTTGTATATATTCTGGTTGATTTTAGACTATGAGATTTTGATCATGAGCTTTATTAACATCATTGAATCCATGGTGTTGAGTTTAACTCCACAAAAAATAGATGAATGATTTTAATAATAGCTTGATTAAATATTTGGTTCAAATGTGGTTTGAATCTCACCCCATCCCTCTTCATCTTACCCCCTTCTTATTGTACTAAATGTTATTGGAGAATAATTTACATATCATTTCTCAAAATATATGGTACATATATTGCTATTGACCGGCCTCAAAATAGGTGTGACTTCTATATAAGTCCACTTACGATTGCTTAACATAGCGCTAAATTTTGTCCCGATTCGAGAAATGATCATTTGTGGCCCAAACCCATGTTTGTAAGCTCATGTATGTTAATTTGAATCCTTTGATCCAATAACCTTGAGATTCAATGTTAGGCGGCTTTGGTCTTATCAATCCTCTAATGAATTTTCACAAGCTTTGGTCAAAGTGAATCACTTAAACATCATTGATCATTTATTGTTGCCTTGAGAATTTTAAATGGGTGATATACTTGACAAAAAACAAATGAAACTTGTTGTTGAGAGGTTTTGATTTTATCAATCTTATAATGAGTTTCAAATGCAAGTTTCAAGATGGTGATTCAACTAACCTCTAATTCCTAACAATTGATTTTATTTTATGCCTTTACTTTATGCTCTTTACTTTAAGCACATTTATTTTAGCATTTACATTTCATGCTATTTTCATCTTTTCTCATTTGAGCATTTACTTTTATGTCATTTTTACTTTGCTCAATTGAGCTTTCATTTTCTTTTTGAAGATACCTAATAACCACTTGAACAATAAAAAGCTTTAACATTACTTGGACTATTTGGTTACTATCCTTGGCATTATGGATATTATGGACTTCTTGGACTTAGAATTAGAGACCTTGACCTGCCTTGAGACCTTGTGACCTCAACTGTTATTTTTTCTGGAGCTCTTGGGTTTCCCCCAAGACATTGGGTTGTTTGTTTGTTTGTTTTGTGTGCAGGTCGTTGTGATTACATGTTTTGTCTCTAATCGTGAATTCATTTGTATACAGTTGTTACTCCGCCCAATTTTTGTGAAGACTTATTGCAGTTGAAGCTTGGTTTTCTTAAGAGGTTTATTATCTTTTCTTGTTTGGTTTCAAATCCAAAGGATGGGAATTCTACATTGAATCATTGTGTTAAGTTTTGGCTTCTTGTTGGTTAGGCGGTTCTTTTCCCTATCTTTTATCTTATGCTTTAGGATAGTCCCTTCATCTCCTCCCATCTTCTTTAATTTCAAAAATATTCTCCCTCCTTTTAAAAACTCTTCTTGTTTTAAAAAAACTTGAACTACTTTCATAATAAACTTGGACTTAGGTCCATGCATTTCCAAAAATATTTTCTTAATCAAACTTTAATCAATTTGATAATACTTTGACATTTTTGTGAGAAGATTAGAATTTAATCAATCTCATTCAAATCATTTTGCCATTTTCGCTCTTATTTTTAAAATTTTCTCAAAAGATTAAACTCTTGTCAATCCTTGTAGTGATGCGAGCTACTATACTTCTATGATATGTAGTGAAATGAGATATTTTCCACTTGGGTGTTGAGCAAGGCTTTGTTGATTTTAAAATCCAAGCCATATCCTCCACTTTGAGATGATGCAAACTCTCCTTTCTCATAATCGTGGGTAGTAAGTATGTTTTTCACTCGGATAAGACGATGATGTCTGGTCTCTTAAAATTAACCAACACACTTGTGTTTTAAAATTTCTAAAGGTGAACTACGGGTACCCTGACCCCCTATTGCACGGAAGGTGGTACATAGGCACTAAAGGTTCATAACCGCGGCGGGTGCAAAAATCATAAAAAAATATACTTCTTTATTCATCCCCACGGTCTATTTTTGTATACAACATTTATAGCCAAAATACACAGATTTTTAAAGAGATTCCTGCGAAGTACCGCAGATGTTTAGGGTGCTAATACCTTCCCTTTGCATATCTAACCATCGAACTTAGATTCTCTCCCCCCCCCCCTCTTTTGGAGTTATTCGCCCTTTTCCCATTCCTTTGGAAATAATAAAGCGCGGTGGCGATATTTTTATTTAATATGTGCGAGTCAAGTCAATCCAATGGTTTAGTCTCAACATTTCTACCTCTACAGATAGACATGAAGTTGAGCTGGTGTATGTGCTCAAGAACAAGATTAAGGTTCATTGGCCTTACTATTTTGCAAGCAGGATTTTTGATCTTCATAAATCAGGTAGAGGTACTTCTTTATGATATCCCTCATTTATTTAGAGTGTTCTAAATCAGGATAATATTGGTGTTCCTAGAATTTTGTATGTTGGTATTTCTCCTGATCAAGAATTCACTAAGAAGACTCTCACTTTTATGGGCCATCAGTGGGATCCTAAAACAATGTAGTATAGGTATATTGTAAGGTGTACATCAGTATAACTTCAAGATAGTGATGAGGAAGAAGATGAGGCACAAGAAGAAGAAGAAGAAGAAGAAGAAGAAGAAGTAGAAGAAGATGTGGAAGCCATGGAGGAGGATACCTAAGTGCCTCAAGGAAATAATGCTTATGTGTTGGCTCTATTGGAAAGGATGAAAATTCAACAGCAAGGAAATGCATCTATTCAAAATGAAAGACTCAACAACCTCGACAATATTGTTTGGGCTCAAGGTGAAACCTTTGATTCCTACACCACCACTCAATCCCAAAGGTATAACATGATACATGGAATGTTGCAAACACAAGCTGACAACTTTGCTTCCTTCACCTCTACCTACATGCAAGATTTTCCCATCAACAATCCACCAGAGGAACCTCAAAATGAAGGAGATGAGAACTAGAGAATTGATTTATTTTGATGCTTTGTAATGTTTTTTTTTTGTGATTTTCATTGTTTAATGTCTTGACTTTTTCTTTGGCTCCTTTATTTTCCCAAGAACTTACATCGTGTTTGTTGCTTTTCTTTTAACTCATTTCATGTATTTAACTAAATGTGTTGGTTTAATTATTTCACTATTATATGTGTTACACAATCTTCCTTTTTATGTGAATGGGTGTTGGTGTTTTAGGTTGCAAAGTAGATAATGATTTTTTTCATTATTTTTTGTTACCCATGACCTTGTGCTTTTTTCTTTTTAATGTTGTCAAAGGGGGAGAAGAGAATAGAAGAAATATAGTGATCAAGAGATTACAGATATGTTCCCTAACGAATGTATAAATTCAGGGGGAGGATATTTGGTTAAGGTACTCGATGAATCGAGCAGAAAATTTTCATAGGTTTTTCCATCATCAAAAAGGGAGAGTATGTGAGATCAAGGTACCTTTATCCTTGTTTTAATGATGTCAAAAAATTCGTAAGCATCTTGTATTTGTGCTTCTAACATGGGTTGGTTCCTTCGCAAATTTAAAATTGGAAATGGTTGGATTGAAACTCCCTGAAAGAAATCATTTTTAGGTGTTTCAACTGCTCGCATTGACTCACACCATGAGTAGGTCGACTCATACTAGAAGAAAAACATTTTATGTTTGTGTCGATTCATGTTGAAGTTAGGTCGACTCATAGATTGAAGAAGAACATTGCATCAAGCTCGGGTTTACTCGCTTAGACTCTTCTGGTCAACTCACACTGGGAAGAAAATTATCTCTGTTTACGTTGATGCATGCCCTATTGCGGTCTATGCATTACTTTCTTACAAGTCTTCTTACAACTATCGGGTTTGCTCGCGTCGAGTAGGCATGGCTGTATGTACCGACTGCTCCTTAATTGCAACCTAATTTCTGCTATATTTTTTGTCTTGACTATTTGGTAACACATAAAATATCAATTGGCTTTCATCATTTGGTGTTAACAAGAAAAAGTTAAATATATACACCACTTTCTCATCATCTTCATCCTCTCATTGCATTCATCAACAATTACACATAACAATTTTTGTTGATTAAAGTGCAGAGCTGTGGTGATTACTTTCAAATTGAAGAATGTTTTCATATTTGGGTTTAGAATTGAGTGGGTTTTTTCTTGAATAAAATCGTTAGGGTTTTATCCTTCAATATGTTGTTTGGTGCGGGGGTTTTTGCATAAGTCTTTGCTTCATTGAATTCAGCCGAGTGAAAGGGGTGAGAAACAGTGGGTTTTCTCAATCAAGTAGCAGTAACTAGAGGATTGTGAAGAAGATTTGGGGTCAAATTTCTTGCGATCGAAATCAGTTGAGTGAAATATTTTTAGAACGAAGAGTTCATGCAATCAAGTAGTGGTAACCGGAGGTTTGTTCGAAGAGATTGGCATACTCGGTTTGGCTTGAACCAAGGGGAGAGAAGGGAATAGTTTCATCATCAACAATTGGTTTATATGTTGTAAATACTATTGCTTCTCTTGTAACACTTTGCAACTTTATATCATATATCTCAATTCTATATTTTATAATTGGGGAAATATGTACCCTACACGAGGACGACAACGGGAACTGCCTTAACAAATCGTGTCTTGTTTCTCTTTCCATATCCTTTTGTTTTTGTTTGTTATAATTTGTGTGATATTGATTGTTTAATTCATTTTACCGTGATTGTAGTGATTCAAACTTAGTTTACAATAATCATAGCAATCACTTTTATTGTTATCAAGGAATATTAATCACTACAATTAAGTAAAATTGATCTTGTTGTGTTTTTGCACTCCAAGTGATTGATAAATTGACTAACACAAATTTGTGATGTTGTCAAGTTTTATCTTAAACAGCTCACTGGAAGTAGTAATTACTTATTGATATTGTTTAAGTGATTTATTAGTAAGTAATCATATTTATTCATTTCTCATCATAAGATCTCCATACGATTTCGCATATCCGATCTTTTCAATAACGGGTCATTTAGATGATTTTGATTCGGGACGTTTTCACATCATTTCAAAACAAATTTTAAAAGCACGATTAGATTTTAAAATAAAGGATCTATTAAACCCATCCTTTCTAGATCTATCTCATTGTCTAACAAGTTTTTTTGGTTTACGGGTATGTAACCGGTTACCATCCTGGAGGGAACCGGTTACCACTTTGTTGAACTGAATTTTTTTAAAACTTTGAAATTCATAACTTGAGTTTCGGATGTGCGATTCGAGTTTCGTTTGAAGCGTTAGAAAGCTAACGTAATGAAATTTGTTTTATATTTATCACGTGGTGAAGTTAGATGGGAGGTGGAGTTTTCTATTGATCTCGTTCTTGGTACCAGACTTGTTCCTATGGCACCATACAGGATGTTAGCTTAAAAGTTGGGAGAATTAAAGAAGCTATTAGAAGATGTGTGGACAGTAGACTTGTAAGACCGGGTGTATCACTTGGGAGCTCTGATGTTGTTAGAAAAGAAGAAGGATGGTAGTAAGAGGTCATGGGTTGACTATAGACATTTCATTAAGATAATGCTTGAAATTAAACATCCACTTCAAATGATTGACAATTTAATGGATCAACAAGTAGGCGAGTATGTCTTTAGTATAATCAAATTGAGGTTGAGTTACCTTCAGATTCGGGTGAAGGATGAGGATACTTAGAGGAAATCTTTTAGAACTTGGTAGAAGCATTACTAAATATTTGGCTGAGTTTATTACGGTATTTATTGAGGTCATTCTGATTTAATCCAAGTCAGGAGATGGACATGTTGAACATTGCGATTTGTATTATAGTGTCGAAAGGAGGAAACTTTATGTTAAGTTGTCAAGGTGTAAATTTTAGTTTGGGGATGTGAGTTTTCTTAAGTATTCTATTTCAAGAGAAAGTATATGTAGATCCATCCAAGGTGGATGCATTTCTAAATTGAGCAGCTCCAAAATCGATTACAGAGATTCAAAGCTTGTTGAGCTTAACTGATTAATATCGCAGTTATTTGAGATGAGGTCAGGTATAAGATATTTGGTAATAGGAAGGAGGTTAGGGTATTGGAGAATCACATGGAGGTGCGGCATTTTCTAATTGAGAATGGTTAGAGTGGAGAAATCATTGAGGAAAAGAGGAAGTTAAATGGTGACATGGATTATGTGTCATTGATGACATGGTATCAACACGTGTTAGGAAAATTTTGGAAGTTTCTATAACCAACCAGATGATGAGATGTTATTATTGAGATTGTGATTGGATATAATTTTGTTAAACTATATGAATCATTGAGGTTATGAGATTAAAGGAAAGACGAAGGATTTATTAGTGTATTTAAGGTTCTCTACTTGGATAAATACTTCATTTGGAGAGAACCGATTTGGATTGTACTTGGTGTAGTAGCATTTCATGTATTATAAGATACTTAAGAACTGTGTTGTGCTGCGTGCATGTTCAGGAGACTGTGAAATGGGTTTTTTTTGGCGTCATATCTCATTGACAAGATTGAAAGAGGAGAAAATTGAGGAAGACGTTTGTAAGCCTGGAGAGATTGTTAGACAATATGCTCAGGTAACTTTGGGCACAAGGTAAATGACGCTATTGTAGTTAGGTAATGATGATTTATGCCACCATTATGGTTGTCGTCTACCTATTGACAAATTGAGGAACTGATCACCCGTAATCTCTTGTTGATAGTAGACGGGACCTTATTGGATGGGATAGACTTGTCTTGCTAGCTTGATAGTGAGTAAAGTGAATTGACGTTTTATCGAGAGGTTATTTGTTCACCATTTTTTGTTAACCTAATACATAAGTGACTATGAAAAAGTTGGGACTTATTGAACAGTTCAGAGACTTAAGTTGGTATTCAAGCTAACACTGCATAGTGGAAGGTTGAGAATATATGAAGTGAACAGTGACTTCCTGGTGGATATTAAAGAGATTTAGAAGCTATATGTGAAACTTGTAGATCTGATAAAAACTATGGGAAATTCCATACTAGAAGTGATTGATCGCGACTTTAAAAGTTTGTCGGAATTATTGACTGCAAGTGAACAGTCTAATCGCGTAGTTTTAAAAGATATCGAACCCACAGGGACTGATAATCAAACTAATTCTATCTAATGTTACTATGTATTCTAAGGTTGATGAGTACTCTTAGGTTTTTGAGAAAATGGGGAATAAATTCAAGTTTAATAAAAATTATTCAAATACGGGACATCGTATGTAATTCGTCAGACTCAGGGATTCAATAAACCATTGCCGTAATTTTTGAAATACTCTTCATTAGAAAATATTAATTTGAAAGCCTTTATCTCACACTCTTGTGTTTATTGATTGGACTATATTCTTAAATCTAGGAGTTAAATCGTATATGTTTTCCTTCATGCTGACGAAGTCTACAATGAGCTCACACAGAACTTACAGTAAATCAAAGGGTGTGAGGAGAGTTCTTGAGGGTTCTTCGTACCTTCCTATTGTTGAGGAAGAAGAGCCAGAAATTCTTTGAGAACTTTGAGCAAGTTGTTGAGAGGAAACTATTTGTTCACACAGACTTTTTTAGGGTTTTTGAAAATTTGAACAAATTTGAGAGAGAAAAAGGAATTGAGAGTGGAAATGTGATAGTGAAGGTGAACAAGGTAAATATATATAAGAAAATAGAAGACTTAATTAACAAGAAAAAGGTTAAAAAATGATTACGTGCATTGATGATTCCAGAAAATAGGGATAGCGTAAAGATATGAAACAGTTACCGATATGACACAAGCCTCAATGCATCAACTCAGCATTTCAGTCTCTTCAGAATTTGAACACGGGTTCAGCCTTAGAGGAAAACCTTGCATAGGGTTGACAAATGTTGATATTGTGAACAGCATGCTTCTATGTTTGAAATGAACCGTGTGGAGAACGTTCAGATCTTCTTAGATAGATCGTGATACAACTTTCCTTCTTACTTCTAAAGAATTATTGATCAGATGTTCACACAAAAAAATAAAGGCATAACATTCTGAGGGTTAACGTATACATAAATAAAAATATCATTCTGGGCATAATTTCATGCTGAGATGTTTTAGAATGAAGTTAAACCTATCTTCTGAAAGGGGTTTAGTGAAAACACCATCCCATTGATGGTCCGTGTCTATAAATTTTAATGAAAGAATTCCTTTCTGAATATAGTCCTTAATAGAATGATGTTTAATTTCTATATGCTTAGCCCTAGAATGTAAAATGGGATTTTTTGAAAGACGTATAGCAGAAGTATTTTTACAGAGAATAGGAATGTTACTCTCATATATGTTGAAGTCTTCAAGTTGGCTTTTCATCCAGAGCATCTGTGTTTTGTATCCAGCTACTGCTATATATTCAGCTTTAGCAGTTGACAATGCAATGGTGGATTGCCTCTTGCTCGACCACGAGATTAGATTTTCTCCCAAAAATTGGCAGCTTCTAAAAGTACTTTTTCTTTCTATTTTGTCTCCAACAAAGTCAGCATCACAGTACCCTACTAATTTGTATTATTTGGTTTTTCTATAGCAAAGACCAAGATTAGTAGTACCTTTCAGATACTTGAAAATTCGCTTAACAGCTGTTAAGTGAGATTCCTTAGGATCGGATTGGAATCTAGCACACAGACAGACACTATAGAGAATATCAGGTCTTGAAGTTGTTAAATATAAGAGAAAACCAATCATACCTCTGTAGAACTTCTATTCTACCTTCTTACTTACCTCTTCCTTTTCTAGAATGCATGTGGGATGCATAGGAGTTTTGGTTGGCTTACATTCTAACAAGTCAAATTTCTTCGTAAGTTCTTTGACATACTTGCTTTGATATATGTAGGTTCCTTCTGGACTTTGATTGATTTGGATACCCAGAAA
The DNA here is from genome assembly GCA_948472305.1 of Vicia faba. Lineage (NCBI taxonomy): Eukaryota > Viridiplantae > Streptophyta > Magnoliopsida > Fabales > Fabaceae > Vicia > Vicia faba. The sequence goes on from OX451740.1 coordinate 1,356,468,269, forward strand.
GAACTTGAGTTCTCCCATCAAGCTCATTTTACTCTGCCTACATAGACTTAGAAAATTCTCTTCTCAAAGAGGCTTTAGTAGATCCAAAAATAATATCATCTACGTGAATTTGACAAACCAGAATGTCATTTTTAAATAGTTTACAGAGTAAAGTAGTGTCCACTTTCCCTCTGGTAAAATTATTTCTTAACAGAAAATTACTTAGTCTTTCATACCAAGCTCTAGGAGCTTGTTTCAGACCATATAGTGATTTCTTAAGTTTATAGACATAATCTGGATGTTTTGAATTTTCAAAACATGGGGGTTGGTGCACATAAACTTCTTCATCAATGTAACCATTTAAAAATGCACTTTTAAAATCCATCTGATAAAGAGTGATGCCATTATTTACTGCAAAAGAAATTAAAAGTATGATAGATTCTAACCTGGCGACTGGAGCAAAGGTTTATGTGTAGTATATCCCTTCTTGTTGACTATAACCTTGTGCCACCAGTCGTGCTTTGTTTCTGACGATATCTCCTTGTTCATTTAGCTTTTTTTTGAAGACCCATTAGGTTCCAATGATGTTAAATCCTTTTGGTTTGGGAACTAGATCCCACACATTGTTTCTGGTGAACTAATTTAATTCTTCCTACATTGCAAGTATCCAGTCATTTTTCAGAAGTGCTTCGTCAATGGTAGTTGGCTCAATCATAGATACTAATCCCATGAGAGATTCTTTAGAATTTCAGAATATGGATCTTGTCTTGATTGGGTCCTCTATCTTTCCCAGAATTTTGTTTTCCGGATGAGCTAAACTGCTTCTGGATTGTCTTTTCTGGATGGGCTCTTCAGATATTCCTATAATGTTTGTGACATCTTCTTCTGGATTCGACTGTGATTCTTTGTGAGGAACTTATGATGCAGTGTCTTCAGTACCTATAAATTGAACTTCTATATCTGCAAAAAAATTATCCTACTTTGACTTTTGAGAGCCAAGCTTATCATCAAATCTGACACTGATAGACTCTTCCACAATCCATGTTTCTGTGTCATATACTCTATAACCTTTTTATCATTCAGAGTATCCTAACATGAGACACTTTTGTGCTTTAGAGTCAAACTTGTTCAGATGTTCTTTAGTGTTTATAATAAAACAAGTACATCCGAATGGATGAAAATAAGAAATTTTGGGTGTTCTGTTCTTCCATAGTTCATATGAAGTCTTATCTAGAATAGGTCTTATGGAGATTCTATTATGAATATAACACGTTGTGTTAATTGCTTCTGCCCAAAAGTTCTTAGCAATGTTAGTCTCGTTGATCATGGTTCTGGCCATTTCTTGTAAAGTTTTATTCTTTCGTTCTACAACTCTATTTTGTTGAGGAGTTCTAGGACAAGAGAAATCATGAGAGATGCCTTTCTCATTAAAAAACAATTCAAAGTTTTTGTTTTCAAATTCCCCACCATGATCACTTCTGACTTTAACAATTCTAAGATCTTTTTCATTTTGGACTTCGTTACAGAAAGTAAAGAACACAGAATGTGACTCGTCCTTGTGTCTTAAGAACTTTACCCATGTCCATCTGCTATAGTCATATACAATCACTAATCTATACTTCTTGCCACTAATGGATGTAGTTTTCACTGGTCCAAATAGATCTATAGGTAGAAGTTCTAATGGTCTAGAGGTAGAAATAACATTTTTATTTTGAAATAAGGCTTTGCAAACTTGCCTTTTTGACATGCTTCACACAGAGCATCTAAGTTGAACTTCAGGTTAGGAAGTCCTTGACCAGATTAAGTTTGTTAATCTGAGATATTCTTCTCATACTAACATGCCCTAATCTTCTATGCCAGACCCATTTCTCATCATTAACAGACAATAGGCAAATTATATTCTGAATTTTTAGTTCATAAAGTTTTATTTTGTAGATGTTGTTCTTTCTCTTTCCATTAAATAGGATAGATCCATCTTTATGACTAACTGTTTTACAGGACTTTTAATTGAAGATTATATCATAGCTGTTATCACTTAATTGACTAATGGATAATAGGTTATGCATTAATACATCTACTAACAGAACATTCGTTATAGAAGGAAGTGTACCATTACCAATAGTTCCAGAGACAATAATCGTCCCTTTTTGATTGCCTCTGAAACCTACGTAGGCTCCAGATTTAAGCTCCAGGCTTTAGAACATATGCTTTCTTCCTGTTATGTGTCGAGAGCATCTAGAGTCTAGGTACCAAGATTGGTTTTTCAATTTTGCTGTTAAAGACATCTGCAACATAGACAATTTTGTCCTTAGGTACCCATATCTTTTTGGGTCCTTGTTTGTTAGATTTAACAAAATTCTGTTTGAATTTCGGTTTCGCAGAAAAGGCATTACTAGTATACTTTATGTAATGTGTGTGCCCATAAGTGAAGTGAGAACAAATGGGTGTGTGTTTTATGACCATATCCTTAACCTTCTTAGGTTGAGATACTTTACCCTTGTATCCTATTCCTTTTCTGCCATTTCTGCTAACTCCATAGATCATTGAAGCCATCTTGCTCCTATCTATGTTTTTAGCAAGAAATTTTTGAAAGCTATGATCATATTCTTTTATGATCTTATCAGAGTTACAAGGAATTTTTGAGACAATTTCTCTCTGAGCCTTTTGTAATTTATTTTTGAGTTTAGAAATTTTTTCGTTAAGCTCAGAGTTTTCTGTTCTCAGTTTCTTAGTTTCTTCAGAGTCAGAAACTAGATCCTTTTTCTGGTTCTTGTGTATGACTCAAAGTTGCTGATATATTTCAAGAATTTCTGACAGGCTTTCTTCTAATTGAGATCTAGAAAAGTTAGAGAATACCTCTTCTGCCTCTGAGTCTGATTCTAATTCAAATGATCCAGTGTCATTTTATACGTTGGCCATTAGGGCTATGTTGCCTCTTTCATCTTCTGATTCTGTTTCAGCTTCAGAAGATTCGAGTCATCCCATGTTGCCATGAGGCTTTTCTTCTTTTCTTTAAAGAACTTCTTTTTAGGTTTCTCTTTTTGAATATTTGGACAGTCGCTCTTGTAATGACCTTGTGCATTGCATTAGTAGCAAACAATATCTCTGTTAATTTATCTTCTGTATCCAGAAGATGGTTCAGAATAATTTCATGTTCTTTTGGAAGTTCTAAACTTCCTCTGTTTGTGCTTCCACATCTGATTGACTCTTCTGGAGAGAATAGACAGTTCGTCTTCTTCTGATGAGGATCCACCAGATTTTTCTTCTTTTTCCTGCAAAACTTTTGGTTCATATTTTTTGTTAGATTTAAGAGCTACAGACCTACCTTGCTTTTGGGGCTCATCTTCTTCTAATTCTATCTCATGACTTCTCAGGGAGCTGACAAGTTCTTCGATAGAGATTTTGTTCAGATCCTTGGCCAGTTTAAGAGTTGTGACCATGAGTCTTCATTTCTTGGGTAAACTTCTAATGATTTTCTTTACATGATTTGCAGTTGAGTACCCTTTATCCAGAACTTTTAGCCCAGCAACCAGAATTTGAAATCTTGAGAACATTGTTTCAATGGTTTCATCTACTTCCATTTTGAAATCTTCATACTTCTGAATGAGAGCAAGAGCTTTGGTTTGTTTGACTTGCATGTTTCCTTCATGCATCATTCTCAAGGAGTCAAACATGTGTTTTGCTGATTCTCTGTTTGTGATTTTCTCATACTTTGTGTATGAGATAGCACTCAAGATAATTGTTATGGCCTTGTGATGATTTCTGAATTCCCTCTTTTGATGATCTGTCATTCTTTTTCTGTCAATCTTCTGACTGCTTTCGTCAATTGGATGTATGTACCCATCAGTCACCATATCCCAGAGATCAGCATCATGAGCTAGAGAGAAACTTCTGATTCTGTCCTTCCAGTAATCAAAGTTTTCACCATCAAATATTGTAGGTTTGCAGCTGATTCTGTCTTTCTCATCATGATAATCATTGTTGATGTTCTGACTTGGTCCCACCATAGTGTTTTTCTTGCTTGGATCTTTTTCTAACACGGTTAAGTGTTTGTACTTAGAACCAGGCGCTCTGATGCCAATTGAAGAATGGAAAAACACAAGAAGAGGGGGTTTGAATTGGGGTTTTTTAAATCATAAAGTAAAAGACAGGTTGGTTATCCTGGTTTGTTTGAACTCAAACTACTGCAGTCCACCAGCCAAGGTGATTTCTCCTCTCTCAACGAGGTCTTAATCCACTAATCAAACTTGATTACACAGATACGATGACAACCGTAGTCTTCTTGAGTTTAAACCACAACCTGGTTTTCTCAAGGTATTACACAATACAATATTTGAAAGTGTGTATAAGATGTTTTTCTAACAAAACAGTATCACACAAGTGATATTTTACACAAATGAAATTCAGTAAGTGGAAGGTGATGAAATTTCTCATTTGTAGTGCGCATCAAAAAATTGTAAACGATTTCTCCTTCAAGTCTTGTTTATATAGGAAACGCATGTGAGGAGCTTTTGGAATGTTGATAAATAGTAATTAAAGAACTTTCTAAACATAGAGATTCTTGTCCTCTTTCTGCCGTTACTTTTGAATAGTCATGAATGAAATGTAACGCTTCAGAACATGCTTGCTAGAGATTACATCAGAAGATGAATGTTATCGTTGGGACTCTTTTACTTCTATCCAGAAATGTACTAAACAGAATAATGGAGTTCTTGTTTACAGCATTTAGTGCACTCATAAGTTATAGCTTTAGAACTTCTTTATATAAACGTGCTATGCAGATTTTGCTTTCTATATAAGATGTGTTGAATCAAAGTTTAAACAACGATCTAACTCATCTTCTGTGCTTATTTCATCAAAACTTCCCTACAAAATAAAATACATATTTAGGGAGAATAATTGTTCTTTTTAGTATTTGTTATCATCAAAACTCTTACAAGGGTTGTAGAATCAAACTATGTTCTAACACTTCCCTTCTTTGAGGTTTTCTCAATATTTTCCTTTTCCTTCTTTGGCATAAATAACGTTCAATGGCGACTCTGATTGTGTGTTTTTTTTGCATAGAGACATGAGGGTTGTAGATAAATGTCATTAGGATTAATTCTTCAAAAATCTTGAAGGGTTCACATTCACGAAATATTCCACTATCTAAGGTATGAATTCCTAATACAGTCCTAGTTGAAATTTTTTTTAAAAAAAATCTACCTTCTTGTTCTTGGGAGAGAAATCATTAGGGTGGAGAACAGGAGAGGCAAATCTTAACCTCCTAGGTGCCATGAAGATGATGACGAAATAAAAAAGTAGTACCCTTACACACACAGAGAAAAAAACAAGAAAAAAAGGATGATAGCGGACACAAAATGATTATGTAAAAGAAGGGAATATGATTACCTATTTATAGCGTTCCTTCTGCGGTTTGGGTGTGAAAAAACTCCATAATATCCTAAATATTTGGCCCATAAGATATATGAACCAAATATTTCTAAAACAAGTCATCTAATCAATTATTTTTATGCACTAACTAATTAAGTAAATATGATTTTGAAGATTTTGCATGTTCTCCATCAATGCTCTGATTTGATTTTCTTGGAGGCAAAGATACAATATGACTTACCAATTGTTAGTTGGTCCAGTGGTGATTGGCGCTAGACTTGGTAGGGAGAACTATGGTTCAATTCCCCGCAACTGCGATCAGGAGGGGGCTGAAACCACTTGATGCTAGAACTGACCCCTGAACCGGACTATACTGGTGGTGAAAACCCAAAAAAAAAGATACAATCTTACTTGATTTGAAATTTGAAACGCAATGATCATATAATAAATTAAGATAATCGATTTTATCCTATTGTTTCATCCTCCTTGATAATTTTGGGTCTTGGGTTGAAATTTGGTTTAGCATACAATATTTTACACCCTTTTTCATCATGCTTGCACCCCCTTTCTTCAAAAATGCTTGAGACTCATACATTTTATTATTAACAATAATTTTATTTCATGAGCACATAATAAACTACTTATTTATAGAATTAATCATTTTTTTCCTATATATCAACCTCTAAAAAGTGTATAACCTTAAATATCAAGTAACCTTGATAGAAACTCCAATTTTCAAGGGAATGATAATACAATGTCGTAAATCTTTATCTAGGAATCATTGGATATAAGAGTTGATTAAACCCACAATATAGATAGATATATTATAGACTTATCTTCTCAACCTACTAAAAATTTAATTGATCATCATATATCAAAAGTATTGTGACCATCCTCAACTAAAATTTCTTTGATCATGTCCGTTGAATTACACCATCAGCGAGCATACTTGAATCACAAGCTTCAATAGCATCGAAAACTACCAGGAACACCATGTACACTCAAGGGAATGCATCTTTCTTTGCACGTGTTTATTTAATGTGCAGTAAGGCTTCATTTAAAGCTACAAAGCATCCTTGCAAAAGAAACTATCTTTTCAACTTTAGTACCCAAATTATTTTAGGTCCTGGTGTGTTAGTAGTTTTAAGAGGTCTAAGGTTGTTGTATTTATACCTTCTTATTTTATACAAGAAAAATGGATCTAAGTGGTAAGTCTTATCACAAAAGGAACATCTATAAATAGGACGATTCAATTTCATCTAATTAAACCCTTTATTGTGTGATCTACTAGATTTAAACCCTAATCCACTTTTATTCAATAAAGGTCTTTGATTTGATAGAATCTTATATATATTTTTATTTCCCCTTAATAAATTTACTTATGGTTTTATGCAGATATTTCACTTCCTTTTTTCATCGAGATACAAGTGTCACATTTACTAGCTTGGTTTCTAATATTAGTCATTTTATATCTAAGTGTTTCATTATTATTTTCAAGAAACTGAACGTAGTATTTAAGATCTATGTTACGCTTTTGAATCTTATCATGTTACTCGATTAACTTAGCATTAAATTTAAACAATGGTTTGAATGATAACTTTGTTACCTCATAGTCATATTTCTCATGAGAAACTTCCAAGCAATTTGTTCATCTTCTTCATTGGAAGAAGATTCTTCGAAGCTTCTACCAGAGGTTGACTCTTCGAGATTTCCTATTGATGTTGATTTTCTGAATATATTGGTCATCGAGAATTATTTCTCCTTTCTTTTTTAGAAGATTTCACTAAATGAAACTTCTTCTTCTTCATATTCTCTTCTTAATGAATTTTCTTAATTGTATGTTGAATCTTTCTAGTATCGTTCAATCATTGAGATTGTTCTTTCAAAAGAGATTACTGGAGTTGATTTTTCTTCAAATGAGTTCTTTGATGAAATTTCTAGAGATTCATATATATTTGAGCTCATAATTTCATCTTTTAAGAGTTTTATCAACTCATTTAATTTTTTGATAATTTCTTCTTTCTTAAATTTTGCCTAAAAAATTGTAAACATTCACATCTCTCGATTTAAGGATTGAATCAGATTTCTGGTTTCCAATTCTTAATTCTTATATATTTGTTAGCGAAGAAAGTTATAACATTAATTTCAAATTTTCTAAAGGTTAAAAAACATTTGTGGAATAAGAATTTATAATAATCTTCTTTGCCTCATGGGTTCATTCCCTCTTGTTCAATACTTAGAGAAACTTCAAATGTTATTTCAAGAGTGTGTCACATTTTCTTAGCGAAATTACAATTAAGGACATAGAGAAATTGATTTTGATTTAAAGACATAACTAATCATTTTTTTTTTAAATTCAATTTGAAACTATCTATTTTCTCCTCATGGAAAATATGGTTTATCTATTATTTCACCATAAATAGAACAAGTAGGTATGAAATAACAGTTCATTATTATTTCCCACAATTCAAGATCAAAAATTTGAATGAATATTTTAAATTTGTCTTTCCATAATTTAAACCTATCACCATTAAACGATAGAGGTTTGTTTAGGAAAGTCCAATTGTTAAAATTGTCTTGGAAGTCGCCCTCCTCATGAGACGACTAGTATTTAAATAGAAGTTAAGTTCTTATGTCACTTGTGGGACACAAGACTCCATACACAAGAGGGGTGAATTGTAGAGGTTTTAAAATCTATGATTTAAAAATATATTATTTGATAAATCACAGCTTAAAAACATTTAACAAAAACTTTTACATAAGTATGTAGTGGAAATTCAAGACAAATAAAAATACTGAAAAATAAAAGAGATAAGAGAAGAGAATTGACACTGGATAAATATACAAATCCAGTTAAGAAAACTTAATCTTGTTCCTAAAAATTGATCTTGAGAGTATGCACTATGCTAGAGAGATTTTAGAAGGTTATGCCCATGAACCCCCTTATACAAGAAAATGAATTTGCATGCTAACTTCTAACCAAACAACGAACACGACTTAAAGCGGTTAGTCTTCACACACAAAAAAAGATTTTAAACCAAGTTGATCTTGAACTAAGAAAAAGTTCCAAGTTTGCTATCCTATGAACCAAACTTGGGTTTTATAATGGCTAACCACGAACTGAACCGAGATTTATACCAAGATGATCTCGAACCTACTGAGTTTTATACCAGGATGAACTCAGAAACAATGTGAAATTTTACACTAGGCTGATCTCGAACTGATAGACCTTTTAACCAAGATGAACTCAAGAACTGTTGTGGAGATTTTTACTTTCTAATTTGCATGAACCAAAAGAGAGCTTTTTCAACTGGGGAGCTCATGAACAAAGCAAAGACTAATATTAATCCCCCAAATACAAACATAATATTTTTCAATGGTTTTACTCCTAACCAAAATATCAACTTCATAAGAATTATTTACTCAAAATAAAAATCTATTCTTGGTAAATATACAATTATACCCTCACCAAGAATAATATTCTCATAAGACTCAAGAACACTCTCAAAGAACTATAACTAAAATATGTGAGAAACATAAGAACAATTTAGAGAGGTTATGAGAGAAGTGAAAAGTGAGGTTTTTCAAATATTCTAGATATTTAAAAATTATATAGAAGCTTTACTATTTATAGGTCAAGACATGGTGTAAATTTGGAAACAATCCATAGGCCAAATTAATGACCTAATCGATTAGGCAATATAAATAATCGATTGTTGTGGACCAAAATTAAATGTATAAATATATGTTGTTATCAATCTTTAAGAGACTCTCACAATCGATTATAGGCACAATTATCCATCATGTAATTGATTAGGTGAAATATCTAATCAATTAGACATTTGAAAAAGTCATCTTAATCAATTGGCTAGGTCCCAAAACATTTTTTGACAATTTTAATTAAAAATGAGAGGCTTCTCAATGATTTTAACCATAATACTTCTAAAATTTTATAAATTGATTTGGGAGGATAGCTTGACCAACCATCTTGTGCATATCTTATTGCTTAAGCTATATCTAGCCATTGCTTTACTTCAAGTATTTTCATCATCAATACTAGGTAGTTAATGATTGACTTGCATATTTGCTACCCATAAGCTTTACCATCTCAGATCACTTCTTGACTATAACTGCAAGCACATATATTCACTATGATGACAATAAATTAATCTCTGAAGGATTACACATCCCCCAATAATACTATTACACTCAATTATTACTCGTCCAGCTATTAAGGAAAATAATTTTTAGATGAAAGGATTTATGCTTTCAATGGTTCAACTAAACCATTTTTTTTAGGTTCACCAAATGATGATCCTAAATTGCACTTCTTTATCTTTTTGGATTATTGCGACAATTAAAAAAATTGTTAATAATGATGCCATATGACTATGAATCCTCCTTTTTCATTGAATAACAAAGCTAGGGTTACCTACATTCTTTGGTTGCAGATTCATTTACCACATGGTATGAAATGATAGACATGTGCACAACCTTATAAAGGTACACATAAAGGTATTTTCCACAACTATACCAGAAATTCAGCTATAACTTTTAGAAATTCTAATAATGCTAACATCTAAATTAGAAAATGTATCCGAGAAAGATACAAAAAGAAGTGGTAAACTTACGATATATGGAGTCACCAGCCCAATCATCATCAGAATAAGCACGTAACTCCAATGAGGAAGATGGTAGAAACAAAAAGCTCTGAAATTGGGTTCCTCGAAGACAACAAAGAATATGAAAAATGACCACCCAATGTAATGTACTAGGAGAGATAACAAATTGATAGACAATGTCAACAACATAAGAAATATTAGGTCTGGTAATTGTAATGTACACCGGGCTTCCAAGCAAAGTGCGATACATAGTGGGATCTGCTAGAGTAACATTATGAGAGGTAGCATATTTCACATTTAATGGAAGAGGACTATTTACTTCTCTAGTATCAAAAAGCCAAGTTTGTTCAAGGATATGGGAAATATACTTAGATTGAGTAAGAAGGTAGCCTTTAAGAGAGTAAGAAACTTAATTCCCCAATAAGTAGCAAAGAGTACCTAAATTCTTCATCTCAAATTTTTTGGCTAACTGTAATTCTAAATCATAAATATCATTAAACATCATCGATAATTATCATATCTGAAATTCTGGCACTATAAAACAGATGTCAAGAATGACGTCTCGACACCAAAATACAATGTCAAGCCAGATATTATGACGTCATTTACCTGATACATCAATTTAGAAAAGATGAATTATGCAGAAAAACAAATTGTTGAAGATAAAATAACACATTTAATTATTAACACAGTTCAGTGCAATATCACCTACTCTGGGGGCTACCAAGTCAGGAAGGAAATCCACTATAATAGTATTAGCTCACAACTAAACAACCCTAGTTTACAACTTATCACCTAATCACTATCTTGTGTTATTTCTACCTAGAAACCCTCTAGATATGAGATCCCTCTCTCACTTTCCATAATCACCTCAATAATAAAAACCAGTCACAACCCAATGACAAAAACCAAAAGAGAAGTTACACTTCCAATAAACAAAACTCAACTCTTTGCTTAAAAACTCATGAGTGAGAACAATAACTTGACACACAATTAACTCTTTGGTTAAAAGCTCATGAGTGATGGGCCAGTAATAATAAACAATCAGTCTACTTTAATGTATCACAAGTTACATGGGAGACACACAAAAACAAACAAGCACTTAAAGTACTCTCAGAACCCTAAACCCTTATATGCACGCACAGTTTCTTTTTGTAAATGCTTGCTACTTTAGGTTTAGCAAGTCCATATTTATAGACTCTTTCACAATGGGCTTAGACTCTTCAAACAGATCCAATCTTTTAATTTTAAATCAGTTGCAAGATCTTCAACAAAAATAGGAACAAATCTTCAAAGTTTCCTAAAAAGTCTCCAAGATCCTTTTAAATGAAACCAAATTAAATATGCATGGTTCCTAATAAAATATTCTTGACCTACGAAAATCGGTGATATATATCCAAGAGGATATCACAAAATTAAATCAAATCTATCAACAAAAATAATAGTAGCACCTGTTGTACAATTGGCCAGGATGTCAAGACATCTAACTCAATATCTGTCTGATATTCATGAGAACGTAACATGTTATGACAATTATAAAACCATGGATCTAACAATCTCCCCCTTTGGAAAATTTTGTCCATGTTCTAGCATCATCTAAGAACCATGTTCTAGCAAAATTTATGTCAATCATAAAACCATGGATCTAACAATCTCCCCCTTTAGCAAATTTTGGCTAAAACAACCTTAGCACAATCAAAAATGGAGAGAGGAATAAAACCACAACCATAAAACACAAGGTACATGAAAAATATGTAAACTTTGTACAAAATGCAAACATAAAATTATGTCGGAGATACATTGCAGTTACAGAGAGACCTAGCCTCACACACAACTCTTCTTCAACACTCTATAACTCAGATGTCAAAACATGTGGTCTAACATCACACAGTACAACTCAAACACAACATAAGCACTAGACAAATTCAGTCAAGTCCATTACTCTCATGTCACATATAACTAGTACTCCCCTTAAGGTAAAACCCAAATCTCCAGAAAATCCAAATTACCAAACCAATATGAACTATCCAAGATCACACATCAGAGGCACATGCAGCAGAAGATAAAACATCCTCGTAAATAGAAAATAGTTGTTGCACAAAGTTTTCCATAAAATACTTCAGGCGAGATTTCAGAATATATGGTAAGACATCATGCACAAAATCACCACATCAATAGTAGTAGTAGGACAAACACCAACAAGAATGAAAGAGAATCATTCTCCCCCTAAATAGTTGCATACAACAAACCACCATAATAGACTACTCTTCCCTTAGCATTAGTAAAATCCTATCACAATGTTAGTCAACATGTCAAGATATGTGACATGGCATCATGGCAAACAACCTAACACTTTACTCCCCCTTTTAGCCAAAAATTGACAAAAATAAATTAAATGTAAAAATAAATTGGTAGCACACAATGCATACAAGCATAACACATAGATGGAAGCACAAAATAGCAATGGGAAACAAACAAACTCGGATGGAAACACACAATCTTGATCATCTTCAGGTGGTATTCCACTTTTTTCCCATGTCAAAGATCCTTCTGCACTCCTTGTTGTTGTCACATGTTTTAGAAATGTTGACACTGAATTTCCTTGCCACCACCTTAGAACATGTTTCCTTCAAACCAGCATTTAGTCCTTGCAAAGATCTTTTATTCCACCCTTTAACACTAGCAATTAATTTATGCATATCATGCCTCAGAACATAGAGGAAATACAAAGTATATTTTGTATTCCTCCATACCTGTAATTGCTATACCTCCTCAATAGTGCAGGTTCCTAGCTTGCTCCTCATATTCTCAAATTGATTTGCATATAATAATTTGGTGAGCATAATAGTTAGTTGATCCTTAGTATCTATATGTTTTAGAATAAAAACCTTTCCTTCAATAAGATTCTTTACTAGTTGATTATGACTAGCAGGGTTCTTGTTCCAGCCATGTGGAATGAGATATTTGAAAGACATTAGATCTTCATAATGTAATATCATGACATCCTGCTTGGCATTGTACTCTTTCAACATTTGTTTCACCATTATCAGTTTACAGAAACTTTCTCTTTGTTCCAATGATGCAATTTAAGATCCTCTTTTTTGACTAATTAGACTCGTCCTTGGTTCAAGCTTAGAAATAAGACATGAATTTGATATTTCCTTATTAAATTTTGTGATTTCTGCTTCATTAGAGTGTCGTGTAATGATCTCCTTGAGATGTTTTGTCTGAACTCTAATAGAGAGACCTGATTTTAATTTAGAGTTATCTGGATCAACACTTGTGACTCACAAGTTACTTCTTTTCCTATATCATCAGTCTGCACAGAGGATGTTTCAACATTGTCTTCAACATCCATCCTTTTTTCAATAATTGAATCATTAATCATCATACTTGTGGATTCCATAACAACTTTAGTTCTGGAGTTAAAAACTCTATAAGCTCTTCTATTTGAAGAGTAACCCAAAAATATCTCTTTATTACTTATGGGATCCATCTTACCCTCTTGTTCTCTATCAATCAAGATGTAACATTTACTTCCAAAAACATGAAAGTATTTGAATTTAGGCTTCCTTCCTTTTCATAACTCATAGAGTAGTTGAAGTTCCTTACTTCAAAGAGATCCTATTATGAATATAGCAGGAAGTATTCATGTCTTGAGTCCAAAACTTCAATGGAAATTGCTTAGCATGAAGCATGACTCTAGTTAACTCTTGTGTAGCCCTAGTCTTTTGCTCAACAATTCCATCCTACTTAGAAAATGCATGATTGATACCTTCAGAAGCACAAAATTAAGAGAATTTCGAATTTTTAAACTCCTTGTCATGTTCACTTCTAAACTTGACAACCATACTATTCTACTCCTCTTGAATCCTTTGACATAGATCTTTGAAGACTTCAAATGTGTCTGATATTTCTCTAAGAAAGTTCACTCAAGTAAACCCTAAAAAGTCATATATAACCATATAGACATACCTCTTTCCACCCAAGATTTCTACCTGCATTGGTCTCATTAAATCCATGTGAATAAGTTCCAACACTTTGGAAGTAGTCTGATGTTGCAACGTTAGGTGTGACATCATGGTTTGATTTCTAATTTCACACTCACCACATACTTTCCCTTCTTCAATCTTGAGTTTTGCATTCCTCTAATAGCTCCTTCAGATATAATTTCCTTCATTCTTTTAAAATGAAGATGTCCAAGTTTCTGGTGCCATAACTTTACTTCATCCTCCTTGGTGTTTAAACATGTGGAAGAATAAGAAGAAATTTGAGGTTCCCACATATAACAGTTGTCTTTACACCTTATTCCCTTCATCAGAATAACATCTTTCTCATCTTTGACCAGACATTCTGATTTTATGAAATTTACTAACTGTCCTTGGTCACACAACTGACTAATGCTGATAACATTAGCCGATAGTCCTTTCACAAGAAGGACATCTTCTATACTATGTGATCCATCACACATCAATTTTGCAACTCCTTTAATTTCAACTTTAAATCTATCACCAAATCTGACAGAACCTGTGGGAAGAGATTTAATGTCTAGTAGAAATTTTTGAACCCCTGTTATATGTCTGAAACATCCACTATCAAAGTACCGGTCTTCTGTAGTTGTAGCTCTTAAGGAAGTATGAGCAATAAGGTTAACATCCCTATCCTTAATAATTCTCTTTTTGCTCACTTGATTAGCCTTGGAATGATCTGAAGATTTTTTATCTCCATATAATTTGTAACAAAAAGGCTTTATATGACCATGCTCACCATAGTAATCACATTTCCAAGATGTGGATTGGAATTCAGTTGAAGTTACATCATGTCTTCCAAGATGTTGTGACATGTGGCTGGATATGTTGATCATTATTTTCTTTTCGAAAGGGAATAACCTTTCTACATATCTTTTCTTTTGTTGATTATTAATTGAATGATTAACCCCTATATCTTCAGCCTCTTTTATAATATCAGCTCCATTTTTCATTCTTCTCAAAGAATCTGTCATGTTATTTAGCTTGGAATTTAAGAGAGTTACCTCACTTTGAAGATGATAAACATTACATATAAGCTTCTTCTTTTCATTCTCCAATTCAGCTATGATCTTTCTCTGATCTTTCTATGTCTTAAGACTTTCCTCACACTTGTCACAAGTATCCTTGTAGTACATATCTAGATATTCATAGATGACAATTTCATCACAAGATTTAAGTTCATCTTCCTATCTATTAGAGAGAGCATTCAATGGTTTGACAGTTTCAGTGTTAGATTCATCTTCTGACTCATCATCAGAACAAGATACAATAAGGCCTTTTTTTCTTCTTCTTGAGAAAGGTGGGATATTCTTGTCTAATGTAACCAAATCCTTCACACTCATAACATTAAATTCCTTTGCTTTTATTGGACTTCTCCTCGGTTCTTGTATTTTTATGAAAATCATCATCATTCCTTATGTCAGATGAGATGTCCCTGGCATTTGGTCTTCCTCTTCTGTCCATTCATTTCAAAATTATATTGAATTTATTTCCAAGTAATACAATGGTATTTGACAAACCTTAATCAGTGTCCAAATCTAACTAACTTTATTTATCTTCAGAATTGGATACAAAAGTTATGCTTTTATTCTTTTTAACAGATTTGTCAATAATAGCCAATTCAAAAGTTTAAAGTGGGCCAAAAAGTTCATCAACCCCCATGTTGCTAATGTCATGAGCTTCTTCAATGGTTGTCACCTTCATGTAAAATATCTTAGGTATGGACCTGGTAGTGAGAAAGTCTTGAATGGTTATTATTTCAAGAACATTAATGTGAAAGTCATGATTATTTTCATCATCATTCACTTTAGGTTATCAAATCGGGTAGTGAGAAGTTAATGTTTAGACATCTTCACTTTGGATTTACCTTCATGAGTTTTCTTTAGAATTTCCTAAACATCTTTAGCTATAGTACATGAATTTATTAACCTGAAAATATTCTTGTCCACTCTATTGAATAGAGCATTCAAGATTTTGGAATTTCCAAGAGATAATTCATCTTCCTCTTTAGATCAATCTTCTTTTGGTCTCAGGGACTTATTCCCATCTTAGTCCTTCACAATAGGATAATTCCATCCTTTCCACACAGCCTTCCATGATATGATGTCCATGGATTTCAAAAAGAATAACATTCTAACCTTCCAACAATCATAATTTGCATCACCTAATAGAGGTGGTCTATTTTTGTACCCTCCTTCCTTATCCATAGTACCAGAGATTATTCTCCCTAGAGCTCACCCAAAAATAGAACAGGGTTCCTGCTCTGATGCCAATTGAAATTTTGGAATTATAAAGTAGATGTCAAGAATAATGTCTCAACACCAAAACATAATATCAAGACAGATATTATGACATCATCTACCCGATACAGCAATTTGCAGAAGATGAATTGTGCAGAAAAATAAATTGCTAAAGATAAAATAACATAGTTAATTGATAACCCGGTTTAGTGCAACATCACCTACTATGGGGGCTACTAAGCCAGGAAGGAAATCCACTATGATAGTATTAGTTAAAATCTAAATAAACCTAATTTACAACTTATCACCTAATCAATGCCTTGTGTTATTTCTACCTAAAATCCCTCTAGATATGAGATCCCCCTCTCACTTCCCACAATCACCTCAGTGATAAAAACCAGTCACAAACCAGTGACAATAACCAAAACATAATATTACACTTCCAATAAACAATACTCTGGATGACACAATTAACTCATAGCTTAAAAGCTCGTGAGTAATGGGTAAGTAACAATAAACAATCATTCTACCTCAATGTATCAAAAGATACATGGGTGACACAAAAAAAAACAAGCACTTAAAGCACTCTCAAAACCCAAAACCCTTATATGCATCCACCGTTTCTTGTTGTGAATGTTTTCTATTTTAGGTTTAGCAAGTCCTTATTTATAGGCTCTTGCTGAATGGGATTGGACTCTTCAAACATATCCAATCTTATAATTTTAAATCAGTTGCAAGACTTCAACAAAAATGGGAAAAAATGTTCAAAGTTTCCTAAAAAGTCTCCAAGATCCTTTTTAATGAAACCAAACCAAATATGCATTGTTTCTAATAAAATCTTCTTGATCTACAAAAATCAGTGAGATATATCCAAGAGGATCTCACAAAATCAAATCAAATATGTCAAGAAAAAATAACAACAACGCCTATTGTACAGTTGGTCAGGATGTCAAGACATATGGCTCAATATCTGTCTGATATTCATGACAGTAGAACCTGTCATGACTGTTGGTCAATATGTTGTGACATCTTGCTCAACATCAACTAAGAACCATGTTTTAGAAAAATTTATGCCAAGCATAAAACCATGGATCTAACAATATCTTCATTATATAATGAAAGTAAAATAAGACCATGAGATGTGGTCCTGACAAATGAAGTTGAATCATGATCACTAGAGCAGAAACCAAGAGAAGTAATAACATTTTTAAACTTCTCAAACCAAGCTTGTGGAGCTTGTTTCAAACCATCTAGAGCTTTCTTCAACTTACACACTTTCCCATGATTATGAGAAACATCTGGAGGACGTACCATATAGACTTTCTTGTGAAGAACACCATTTAGAAAAAGCATTTTTAACTCCCATTAGAGAAATATGCCACAAGAGAACCAGAGAAATTGCAATAAGAGTGGAAATAGTAGTCATCTTAGGCACTGGATCAAAGGTTTCTTCATAATCCATACCATATTGTTGAGAGAATCTCTTAGCAATAAGACGTGATTTGTATTGCTTAACTGACCCATATAACTTAGTTTTCATTTTGTATTCCCAACAAGATCCAATAGCACGTTTTACAGGAGGGTAAAGTATAGCCTCTTTATAGGAAGATGGCTTATAAAAACTATAAATAGAGGTTGGAAAATAATAAAAAGAAGCATAATAAGTGGAATAGACAAAATCTGACAAATGAGTAGACTTACGATCATGAGACAAATAACGAGGAAGAGGAGAATGAGGATAAAAAATTATGGGAGGTTGTTAGGTAGTAGTGGGGACACGATGCATGTCAATATCAGAATTAGTAGTAGTATAAGAAAGAAGTTCTCAAAATTACAATCACTATAAATATTATCATTAAAACCAAAAAGGATTAATATATGTGAGTTCTAAACTACTAGTAATATGACAATCAAAAGATCGAGAGAAAAAAGGAATGTGTTCAAGAAATATAACATGAAGAGAAACATAAAGTTTTCATGATTGATGATCATACTAATGATATCCCTTTTGATCATCCTCATAACCAAGAAAAACACATATCGGAAAATGAGAAGATAACTTACTATGTTCTACTCGTGGACGAAAAACAAAGCAAGTAGAGCCAAAGACTTTCAAAGAATAATAGCCATGGATAAAATCATACAATTTTTTGTAAGGAGAAAAACCTAATGTAATAGACAATTGGATTATATTAATAGTATGACAAATAATATTAGTTGCTTCACCCATAAACTCACTAGGAACTGAAGCAAACAATAAAAGGGCACGAGCTATCTCAACAATGTGGTGGTGTTTTTTCAACAAATCTATTTTGTTGAGGAGTATTACTAAAAGTCATATGGTGAATAATACCATGATATGCAAGTAATTTAGAGAATTTAGTAGAGGTATGTTCACCAACTAAATCATAACGAAATCACTTTATAACACCATTATGTTGCATTTTCTCCTTTGCATGAAACATATCATAAATATAAAAAAATTCAAAATAACTTTTTCATAAAGCAAACCCAACAGTAACAAGTATAGTCATCCATAAATGAAACATAATATCTAGATTCACCTTTGGTAATAACCAGCGATGGATCTTATACATTAGAGTGAACCAAGTAAAATGGTGCATATGAAATAAAAAACACTTTTATTATAAGGTAAAGCTAGAAATTTTGCAAGTTTACAACCACAACAATCTAAATTATCACTGGTTTGTAACTTTCCTAAAGCTCTATTAGAAACCAAGTACTTTAATCTAAAAGAGATATATGTCCTAGACGGGACTGATATACATAAAAATTAGAAGACAAAGAATTCAAACGAAAAGAAGCTAATAAATCATTAGGGGAAGTAAAAGTTGAGGTTGCGTTATCTGAGACTTTTAACTCATCCAAAACATTAAGTCACCCTATCTACAACATATCCCAATCAGCCTCCCGGAATGTGGATCCTGCACACAACAATAAGTGGAAGAAAATGTAACAAAATAACAACAATCACATAATTGACTAATAGAAGCAAGACGCAATGTAAGACTTGGAGTGTAATAAAACATTGAAAAGTGACATATTAGTTGTAAAGACAAAACCAATGTCTGTTAATGGCATATGTGTACCAACAACAGTCATAACTATCATAGATGAAGAAGGATTTAAAGACACAAATGATTTATCATCATATGACATATGATGTGATGCTTCAGAATCAAGGATCCATATGGAGAGAGACATACCTGATAGACTAGAAGAATTCAAATCTTTAATAGAGAAGGCAGACATGGCACATGGATAAGTGCAATGAATCTTTTGAATTAATATTTGAGAACTAGTCTCAGAGGGACATACATAATTAGAATCAAAACCAATAGTAGTAGGAGGAATAACAATATTGGATGATGGACTTTTAAAATTCTTCTTATTTGCTATCAACAATTTGGGATACTGAGATTTCCAATGACCTTTCTTCTTACAAAAAGCACATTTATCAATACCAAATCCAATTCTACCTTGATATTTTCCTTTGTGAATAGGAGCAACAAAAACTCACGGGGGAGTGTAGAGAATTCCTTTATTTGGAATCATATTAGAGTGAGTCTTAAGTCTGATTTCTTCTGCCAATAACTTATTAACAACTAAATCAGCATTGAGAAGAGGATTACAGTGTAGAATGCATGCTCTCAAAATCATCTCGAAGAGCCGTAAAAATTGAACAAGACGTTGTTTTTCTCTTTACTCGATGTATGCTTTGACAATTTTTAATCCACTGATTCAATAAGAGCCAATGTATCCCATAAATTAGTTATGGCCGAATAAATTCTTTAACGGTCATATTATTTTATTTAAGAGCCCTAATGCCACTCTCCAACTGGCACCATCTTGTAAAATTAGACTGATCATACAAATATTTCAAATGATCTCAAATCTCTTTAGCATTATCATATTTTGCTACTTGCACACCTAATGGTCGAGAAATAAAATTATTAATCCAAGTGAGGATCTTCGAATTACTAACATCTCACATTTCCAATAATTTTATATATGTTGTTTCATCTTTTTTATTTATGGGTTCAACAAAAATTCCATCTACATAACTCGATTTCCTTTTCCCTTTCAAAATTATTTTTCATTACATAACTCCAATAATCATAATTCTTTCTATTGAGTTAAACACTAACAAAGTGAAGAGAAACATATTTTTCACTGATCATTACTACTATTTTAAGAATTTAAAATTAAAACAAATTCAAATGCATAATGCAAAAGAACTTTTATCAATTTTTTGTGTGTGGATAAAAACAAAATCATAAACACAAAATTGATGAGACTAATAAATTGAATGAGTAATAAAACAAACTCTAACAATAAAGTTAAATAAAATATTTTGTTATTGTAAATATTCTATCAACCAAACTTTTTGATACCATCTTAACAAAAGAAAAGAGATTTTACAATTTTCATTAGAATTAAAAAAAAAAAATCTATAGAATAAAAATTACATTAGAATATAAATACTATAACTACCTTTTTAATATATAATAATATTATATTATTATTAATTATTTCAAAAAAGTTAAATTTTATTTTTCTAAAAATATATATTAATTATTTAGTAATTAATATTCATAACTAACTGTAAAATTTATCATATTTTTTAAAACTATTTTAAAAAAAAAAAGGAAATCATAAAATAATTTAATTTGACGCATATGTATAAAAATTACTTATCAATATATAAATATTAATTTAATATATTTAAGTGAGGAAGGCGAAATAAGTATTAAATATAATATAGTAATGCTAATGATAACTTTATAATTATATTTAAAAAATTCAATTATTTTTCTGGACATTATATTAGTCATATTAAGAAAGCATTTGGTTAAATTTTATATATAATATTCTTATATTAAGGTTATACCTTTCTTCTTCTTAAAGAATGTGAAATTATGGAACAAGTCTTCTAGCATGACTTAAACTTCTGATAATGATGTAGTTTTGGCAATCGTAAATTATAATTTACAATTAATGCTGAGAATTGATTTATATAAAAACTGAGATATCTTGTATATTCTTTTGATCATATATTTTACTAATAAAACAATATTAAACTATTACTAACCGCAAATGTCAACAGAGGTACAAAATTATATAATTAATGTTTTTAGAAGGTTGATAATAAGAGAGACTAGATTGAGTTATTAGAATTAGGTAAGGGTAGGAAATGTAGAGAGAAGCATTATTAACAAGTAACAGGATGGCGCCTGCAGTGCAGGGTGGTCTGTTTAAATTTTCTCAAAGTTTTACTTGCTATTTCATTATCTTTTCCTTTCATTACTGTTGGGGACCATCCTCAACACACACAATCAATTACACTAAAAGTCAAAATTATTAGTGGACACCCTATATGCTCTCTCTACTCTGATATACTATTGTCTCCTGTATCAGAATATATATATATATATATATATATATATATATATATATATATATATATATATATATATATATATATATATATATATATATATATATATATATATATATATATATATATATATATATATATATATATATATATATATATATATATATATATATATATATATATATATATATATATATATATATATATATATATATATATATATATATATATATATAGGTCTGCTTTTTGATATTTCATTATTATTATTTTTTAATATAAAGTTTTTATATCTCAATTGTCCTTCGCTGATTTTTATAATAAGAGTCGAGATAATTGCTTAAAGATTTTGAAGTTTATATTTTTTTTTCATAGGTTGAATTATATGTGACAATTTCAATAGTAATTTTAAGAGGAGGATTGATATTGTTGATAATTAAAGAAGAAAGTTGATGTACTAATTCAAAAGCAAACGTTATATAGAAAGAAATTTGTTTGAAATACATGATATAAAAAAAATTAAATTAAATTGTAACTTTAGTCATCCTATTTATTTTTTAGTTTTAATTCTTTTATTTTGAAAATTAACTTTCTTTTTTTAAGTTTTTTTTTTCTTTTCAATGTTAGTACCATTTTCAATTTGAAACTTATTTTTAACGATGTGGCGGTCATGGTAATGATTTGTCTGTTTCAAGCTAGACGGTAAAATGGACGGTTCGTATTATTTAAATTCGTTCAAAAAAGGTGGAATAGATCAACTTAAATGTCTGAGTTCAAAGTCAAGTCCGTCCTATTTACTAATTATGAATTGATAGATTGGCGGGCCGTCCTGCTACAATTTAATTTATTATATAATTTATAAAAAATTTAATCATTATCAAAGAGGTTGCTAAAAGATATATTTGTTAGGGTTAAATATGTTTTTGATCCCTATAAATTACCAAATTTTATTTTTGGTCCCTATAAAAAAATATGGCATGTTTTGGTCCCTATAAAAAACATGGTATGTTTTAACCCCTACAAAATTATTATGCACGTAGTTTTATCCCTGTTGTTAAAGTGATGTGTATTTTTAAATGTTTATTTTACAGACATGTTTAGAACGTTATTTACTAATTATGAATTGATAGATTGGCGGGCCGTCCTGCTACAATTTGATTTATTATATAATTTATAAAAAATTTAATCATTATCAAAGAGGTTGCTAAAAGATATATTTGTTAGGGTTAAATATGTTTTTGATCCCTATAAATTACCAAATTTTATTTTTGGTCCCTATAAAAAAATATGGCATGTTTTGGTCCCTATAAAAAACATGGTATGTTTTAGCTCCTACAAAATTATTATGCACGTAGTTTTATCCCTGTTGTTAAAGTGATGTGTATTTTTAAATGTTTATTTTGCAGACTGTTTAGAACGTTATTAAAAGTTCTTCGAAAAAAAGGAACTCAAAATTTGATTTCTAAGTCGTGATTTTCATTACTTTCATCAATATCTTTTGAAATTTAAAAATTTCATATTCAATTCATCTCATTTTTAAAAATTCTAAAATTTAGTAAAGAAATATTTTATAGTATTCTATACACGTATGAAAATAATTATTCAAAAATTTAAAAGTTTATGGATAATTAAATAGTTTTCAACATTTTTAAAAAATAACAGAGATTAAAACTGCATGAATAAAAATTTTGTAGAGACCAAAATATGTTATTCTTTTAATAGGGACTAAAAATGAAATTTGAGATATTTATAGAGAGCAAAAATATATTTAACTTTTTTTACAACTCATAATAGAACATTAGAAAAATTAAAATGAACTTTTAATGAAGAAAATAAATAACAAAATATGAGCAAGAAATAGAAAGAAAAAAATAACAAAAGAGCGATCTTTGTTAATGGTATTAACTTATAATTTTAGAAGAATGTTTTGTACACAAATAAATTCTATTTTCAAGGGGCTATGCTAATATTTTACAACACGTTATTTTTGTCATAAAAATATCATTTGTTGATAGATACACAACAACTTCTTGTCAGTAAAAGACTAATAATCAATTTATTGGAGAAAACTTAGGTATATTATGCTAGAAGTAATTCATATTCAGAAGTTCTTATTATAAAGAAGTATTGTTCAAAAGTTACATGCTTCAGAACCTTGCGCAGCTTAGCTAAGAAGTTGCATGTTCAGAACCTTGTTTTGAATTTTATTATCATAGTTAGTTTTTCTTACGTGACATATGAAGTTTGTGTATTTAAATAACTTTGTAACTAGTTTTTTAATAATGCGGAATTTGAGTTTTTTCAATCAAAAGTTTGTTATAATCTCTCTCTCTCTCTCTCTCCTACAAAAAGTCCTTGTACGTCGGACGCGAAATACGTTTTCCTTCGGTTACAGTAGCAACGTAAATAAGGTCATTATAAAAAGTATGGACTTAGCACCTCGGTGTTTAAAACAATGAGGGGTATTATAATTGTGTATGGGTTCGAACTCCACCAGTTGCATTTTTATTATTTACAATAATAGTGCTTCATGTATCTTAGGTTATCAATAAAACTGAGGGATAAATTATTTGTATTTTTTAATTTAAATTGGTTACATTGCTTACACGTAAAATTAATAAAATAGTTTGTTTACAAAAAACAATGTTTATCAAAAATATTAAACTGGTTACATTATTTACACAGATTATCAAAATAAAAATTAAATTCTCCATGAAGATCATATGTTGGATCTTCTAATCTGTGATATCTTGGAAAAACTGTATGCTGCGAAATAATATATTTTCTATGTTTTTCATTGCATTTGTCTCTGATATCAACAAAAAAGGGTTAGATAAATGAATTATTTTCTTCTCAAATAAATATTTAAGTACACAAACCTTAAACTCAAATAACTTTATGCTCTTGCAATCTATCATAGAGAATTCTTCATGACAAAGACTCTTGCATATCTTAAAGTGGAGGATAGTCTCAAGCGCTCCATGATGTTTCATTATCAAATTTTGATATTCATAATGCTTTTATAATGAAATTTAACATAGATTTCACGCGGATCACTAATGGTAGTGTCTTGAGCATTGATAGTCATGAAATGGACGACAAGGATTTGATTAAGGACGATGACAATATCCTCAATTTTAACGCTAAAAAGTCCCCTCGGATTTTAGGAACACCGAGGTGCAAGATATTTTTTAAGTCATATTATTTACAAAGAATATTACAACAAATTCTCACTTCTGATTTAGG
Source organism: Vicia faba (assembly GCA_948472305.1). NCBI lineage: Eukaryota > Viridiplantae > Streptophyta > Magnoliopsida > Fabales > Fabaceae > Vicia > Vicia faba. The sequence continues at coordinate 1,356,493,173 of OX451740.1, forward strand.
CTTAGTGAAATTAACAAAAGCATATCCTTTATTCAGCCCAGTTCTGTAAATTAATAGTAAACAACACACAATCATCAATCGTCATTATTTTTAGAGAATGATATGAATACTGAATGTTCTAGAGAAAGAATTTGGTATCCTACCTGAAATCTATTGGCAAGTAGACAAATTCAAAGGAGAAAGTGTTTTCAACAACAGATCTTTGGTGGAATCTAAATTTTGTTACATACCTTTATGTTGCATATATAAAAATTCACTCCATAACTTATCCAATTTCGGATAAGTTATTTTGTTTTCTACACTTGCAATCCATCTTAGAGATTTGTTCTTAAGCGGTTTTAGATCAACATTTTGCATGACAATGGACAGTGATTATAGCTAGATTTAGGATAAAATCTATTTAACAAAGGTATTTATAGTAAAATCTGATAACTTTACCCCTCGACGTTAGCATAAAACTGAGGTATTAAATCTTCCGATTATAACTATAACCTCGTTTTTTTTTTAAAACTAAGGTGAAAAGGTTTTTTTTTTTTGGAATTTACGTTGTTTACACAAAATATAAAATAAATGGTTTAAAACAAATCTTTGCTCTTTTGAATGAATATCTTTGTTGATATCCATCATTCGATTAGTTAAGCTCCCTTCATTGTGTAACTTTTAAAAAGAGAAGGGAGCTTCCTTAATTGTCCCCTTGAATCAAAAATGATTTTTCTATACTTGCATTCTATCTAATGAGCAAAAATACAGCAACAACACCAACAACAACATCGACACCATTATATAAAATATGATTGCAAGGGCATAAAAAACATTTTGTTTTATAAGAACATTGAAGGTTTTTTCTGTTTTGCAATTCATCCCAAAGAAATGATGCTTGCGAGTTTGGAGCGGACTACAAATTAGTAAAGATTAGGGTAAAATCTTTTTGCTTTTATAGTGAAATTTGTTTAGTTGATCCTCCAGGTTATATCGAAAAACAGAAGGGTTAGTTGTTTTAGTATACAATTATAATAAAAATAAAACATAAACTGTAAAAGTTTGGACTCCAAGCGCGTCCATATTAATTTTACCCGTCAGATATATTAAGAAACCGAGGTAAATTGTTATTTTTACAATTAAAAAAGTATAAAACATGATGTACCTACGCTTAATACCTCGTTGTTTTTCTGGATGACGTGAATGCTTCGTCATGAATACGTTATTTGTTGTAGTGTCTTCTTCCATCTTCATCATCAATCTTCAACCTTGTGCACCAACAATTGATATATAGAGCTCTGATTCGATTCACAGGGAAACAAGAGTGTACGTGAGGTGTGTGTAATTGTTTCGTTTATTGAATTTACGTTAAATTCATGATCAGAATCGTAACAGAATTGCATTTCTTGATTTTGAGAAATTGAGAAACACGAGTGTTTGGTGAGATCTGTTTTATTTTCAAAGCACAAGAACAAAGATGAACAGAAGAAACAACTTGAATAAAAAGCTTCAAGTGTTTGATGGAAAGAGTTGGAATTGGTGGGTGTTTCAAATGTGGTGTTGTTTGGTGCTTACTACGTTCTTGATCTCGTCACTGATAGTTACATTCCGATTGTAGAAGATGTGATAGAGGAACAGAGAAACACACAAAGAGATATGAAGAAGAAAGATCAGAAAGCGATGTTCCTGAAATGTTTACTAAATTTCAGAAGTTCAAAGTAATGGATGAAAAACATAGTGGTCAAAAGCTGAAAGTTCTCATAACTGACGGTGGTGAAGGTGAGTACAACTTTATAAAGTTTAATAAGTTATGTCAGGAGAATGGAATTAATCATGAGGTTGCTACACTATACACTACTCAACACAATGGTCTTGCTGAACGAAGGAATAAAACTTTGCTTGATACGACAAGAGAATTCTGAAAGAGAAGAATTTGTCTCACACCTTATAGGGAGAAGTTGTTGCCACTTCAGCATATGTGCTCAACAGATATCCAACCAAGAAGTTGAAAGAAACTATTCCTTTTTAGAAGTAGACTTGAGATAAGCAAAATGTGAGTCATTTCATAGTATTTAGTTATGTTGGTTACGAACATGTTCCAGTTCTACAAGAAAGAAGTTGGATTGATAGAAGCAAAGTAATGTTATTGGTGAATAACATAGTAAATTTTCTTATAAGATTTATTCTCCACTCACTAATAAAGTTGAAGTCATCAGAGATGCCATTGTAAAAGAAACAGAAGTGTGGGATTGAAGCAAGTCTCAACCCAACTTTGGTACAATGTTGACACCTGAGATAAATTTTGAAGGAGAATATGCCTTTGAAGGGGATTTTGTTTCTGAAGATGAGTCAGATCCTGAAGGTGACTCTGAATCAGAAAGAAGTCTCTATAGACGAGTCTGAATCTAAAAATGAATCTAATTTTGAACCAGATTCTGATGATGTTCCATACTCTGGAGGTAACTCATCCTCTAACAGTGGTCATGCTTCTGAAGGTGGACCTTCTAAAGATGGTCCAACTTCTGAAGGTAATCCATTATCTGATATTGTTCCAATATCTAAAGAAGATTC